>CM076579.1:1186821432-1188112591 GCA_034641835.2 Pinus albicaulis
TGTTTGACTTGGTCAAATAGGATCCCCTCTTGTGATTTTGACCCTTTCACACCTGCAAGATATAATTTAAATAGCCCAAATATGTCTTTGTTCACATAGGCCTTGATTTATTCTTAGTTTTCAGGAGTTATACATGTCCTCCTTCACAATTTATTCATTAATCATGAAATACAAAATAAATAAGGAAAAATTAATGTTCCAATTAGCTGAAGCTAATTTAGGAACATTACAATACACCATTAGATTTGTGGCGTTGAATAGTGCAAAATCGACTATCAAATTTCTGAATTCTGACAAAGTGAAATTCTGAGGCTACAAGAATATTTTAGATTCCATCAAGATTCCCGATCCTCATATTTTGAAGAGAATATTCTGAACCACTGCTCAAATGGAGAATTTGGGTACACCATCGTGCTCCTTGCAAAATTCTATTTAAAATTCATATAAATTTCAATGCATTCTGACACAGAAAAATTTTACCTCCTTGGAATCAAAAGATTCCCTTGGCATCAAAAAAGATTCCCTCAAAGTGCGTGCATCATCCTGCGTCGAACTATGTGTCCTTCTGCCTTCCACACTGAAGAAATGACGGGTTTAAGTAATAAGAGGCGGGCGGATTTTACTACAAAGGGTCGTTGAGGTGCAGTGGCAAATTTGGTGGTTTGTTGGAGAGAGGTTGGGATATCAAACCCCGGCCCCTCCAAAATAGTGTGTTTTGTTTACAAATCAAACAACATTAAATTTTGAGGGGGCTGGACCCGCATCAGGTGGCCCGCCCCAACTCCCTGCCGTTTTAACACATAACCATATGTATATATGGTGTGGGGGCTGGGTCCACTGTCGGTGGCCCGCCCCGTTGCAATGTTTTGTGATATCGATGCATGGGCGGAGGGTACGGTGGGGTTCATGGCCCGCCGCCCCACAATAATTTTTAATTGTTATGTGGTTATGCGGTGGTAATGTGGAAGGAGGGTGCGGCGGGGGTCATGGCCCGCCGCCCCATTTTTATATTTTTTTTGTTTTAATTTAACAAACTGCATATTTTAAAAATACTCGTTTTTTGACCGAAGGAGACATTATAAATGTCCCACAATTTCGCCCAGAAATTGTCTTGAGATAACTGGAATCCGGTGGCTAGATTTCTCTAAAATTACATCCTCATTAACTTGTTAAGTCATCTAATCAACCTTAGAACTTTGATTAGCTCTAACTTTCGCATACGAACTCAGTTTGACGAACCGTTCGCACTGTTCGATTAGGAGAACGCAATATTCAATCTGAATATGAGTTTTCCACATTCCTGACACTTTGATTTTTGAGCTTTCATAAGCCCTCTTTGTCCTCTGTGTGGCTTTAGAGCCACCTGGATCATTCCTCCCTATTAAGGAGCTTTTGGTCCTCTAAAAACATCAACAATAATCTTCAACTATTGTGTACAATGTTTTCACCACAAGTTTCCTGAAAGGTCACCCTCCCTTCTCTTTCACCTTTTTCCTTCGAAGCCATAGCGATGAACTGACACTTGCATCTTCTGCAAACCTGTAGTACAATCTCTTGCAAATTACATGCTCAAATATGACCAACTATGACCCAAACATTTCCATACTTACCGCGAGTTTATAACACGTACTCGGTGGTCAAGCTTACATCAAAATATAAATCATACCCTAGCTATTATTACAAGGCCAAAAAAATCATTGTGGCATTTCAAAGTGATGGAAAACACATCATCACTTTTACATGAAAGGAATGCATCACATGATTTACCAAACAAGGCCAAAAATATCATAGTTTCTTAATAAGAAATGGAAATCACATAATGACTTTTACAGTTAAAAATGCAACAAATGATTTACAAACACTGCCATGACACACTACCACATCTAGAAAAACAATCTCTCACTTATCAAAGTGAATGGATCATCTCTATGTGGCACATTTTCTTGTCCAACATCTATTTCAATTGGTTCACACAACGACGCTTCATACTTAGGGTGCTTCTCTGGATGGAGCCTCGAACACGTGGCTATTTGATGGCCACTTTGGTTGCAATGGCTGCAAAAGGTACTTTTCCTCCATACCTTCTTAACCAATTTCTTTCCCTGCTATGGATAAGCCCTTTCATGCCTCATCCTCCTTTGTGCTACGATTATTTTCCAACACTCAGCAATGACATGGTTATGTAAACCAAAAAAACGACAAGTTTTCTTATGCCATGATTTACGTTCATGATTAGCAACATGCTTATAATAAAAATGAGCTTGTGAATATCGATATTTGTTATACTTTTCTTCGTGGTCTCTGGTGCGATCATGGTGATGAGAGCCTATCCCAACTCTTTCACTGGAACACACACTTCCATGGGATGATGGCAAAGTGTTCCCATCAATCCTTTCTCCTGAAGATTTCAACAATGTCGTGGAGGCTTATGACACCTTCAAACATTCTCTTACACCCTTCTGACACCATTTTTACAGTCACAAACTATCTCTTACACCCTTTTTACAGTCACAACCTATCTCTTATACACCATTTTTATAGTCGCAAACTCTCTCTTATAGAGTGGATCTTATGATCAAAGTAGTGCACACACCCTTTTTACAGTCACAAACTATCTCTTACACCCTTTTTATAGTCACAAAATATCTCCTACTGAGTGGAACTTATGATCACAGTAGCGCACCCACCCTTTTTACAGTCACAAATTGTCTCTTACACCCTTTTTACAGTCACAAACTATCTCTTACACCCTTTTTACAGTCACAAAATATCTCTTACACCCTTTTTACAGTCACAAAATATCTCCTACAGAGTGGACCTTATGATCACAGTAGCACACCCACCATTTTTACAATCACAAACTATCTCCTATAGAGTGGATCTTATGATCACAGTAGCACACCCACCCTTTTTAAAGTCACAAACTATCCCCTACACCATTTTTATAGTCACGAAATATCTCTTATACACCCTTTTTACAGTGAAAAACTATCTCCTACAGAGTGGATATTATGATCACAGTAGCACACCCACCCTTTTTACAGTCACAAACTACCTCCTACACCCTTTTTACAGTCACAAACTATCTCCTATACACCCTTTTTACAGCCACAAACTATCTCCTATAGAGTGGATCTTATGATCACAGTAGCACACCCACCCTTTTTACAATCACAAACTATCTCCTACACCCTTTTTACAGTCACAAACAATCTCCTACAAAGTGGACCTTATGATCACAGTAGCGCACCCACCCTTTTTACAATAAAAAAATATCTCCTTCAAAGTGGACCTTATGATCGCAGTAGCACACCCACCCTTTTTACAGTCACAAAATATCTCCTACACCATTTTTAGAGTCATAAAATATCTCCTACATAGTGGATCTTATGATCACAGTAGCGCACCCACCCTTTTTACAGTCTCAAACTATCTCCCACAAAGTGGGTGTTATGATCACAGTTTATACATTCTAATTCATGTCCCCTAATTTTCGAGCCGCTTTCACAACAATAGAGACAGTTCACACTACGCTTACCCTTATCATTACCCTCAGTGTTTGTCTTTAATCTTTGCACATTCTCGACTTACCCTCAACGTCTTTAAACTTTATACATTCTTGACTTATATATCTCAGCACTGATAATACACTAAAGCACACAAGCTCACAAGCCGATTATTGGATTTGTACCATGAGTAAAGTAAAGAAAATCATATGATATCCATGAAGTAAAGCGTATATCATAAAAACCTATAACACAAATATTAGTATTTTTCATGGGAAAGAATAGGGGTCAGTTCAGATAGAGGAAAATGAAGCCTGAAAATTTAATTACTCTATCTTCACGAGTGAGAAGAAAACAAGTTTACCTGGAAACAAAAAATTTCAAACAACAATTAGTTTCCCGCAAATCCTCAGTGGGAACGTCTCATACTTCTCGTGCTTCTTTTCTTAACATCCCAACTATTTGTAGACAAAATTTCATATATTTTTGAGCTGGTTCGTCCATGTGAAAGGTTGACCATGATTTATGACTTTGACACATCTCCAAATGTGTACCAAAAAAGAGGGTGGTCAGTTCAGACAGAGAAAAATGAATCCTATGATGTGATTTAATTTATCTACACAAAAAATAGGCTAGGTTTATGTTCCTTGTGCTGCTTTGCTCCACATACCAACTATTTGTAGACAAAATTTCGAATATTTTTGAGCTGGTTTGTCCATGTGAAAGGTTGACCATGATTTAAGACTTCGACACATCTCCAAATGTGTACCAAAAATAAAGATAGTCAGTTCGGACAAGAAGGATGGTCAGTTCAGACAGAGAAAAATGAATCCTATGATGCGATTTAATTTCTCTATAAAGAGATATAGGTTTTTGTTATGAATAAGTTTATGGATAAGGGTTACACTACAAGGAAAGGACCCTCTAGCAGATGTTTTTGAGGAACCCCTTATAAAAATAGCCCAGACATTCGTTTGTAGCGGAGGTTACTAGAGGAGGTTGGCGGGTGGAGGTTTTTGCGAATGCTTTTTTTTTTTCCTGTGCGTTTCTCATCCTAAACTGCACCAGTGCGTTCCACTAGAGAAAGCACCAGTACGTACAAAAATTTAGCACACCGGGACATAGTGCGCTCGGTACAAACCCGCTCGATGTGTCCTAAAACCTCGCGCCAAAATTGAAACAGCCTGGTGTGGTTGTAAGAAATCACTCGGTGCGCCTAGAAAACCCACGCACCGGAACAAGGTTAAATAAAAAAATATTACGGCAAAAAAGCTGCATTTTTCACTTTTCAGTGCTCCAGAGCTATCAAGCACCGATGCAGATATACCTTGTGTGAGGTTCCCTGCCATCGGTGATCCCATTTCATGCACTGCTGCTGTCCATTGGCCACCATCTCCATTTCGAATTTTGCAAAACGATGGGAAAATTGAGTTTTGCAAATTATACAGCCAATATGCCTCCTCGACGGCCAAATGTACAAGTATTTTAATTTTTTTTCCACAATTAAACCTTTTAGCGGAATAGTTTTGTAAAATAACTTAAAATTCACTTTATTTAAAAAAAATTCCGGCGTGGTGTGCTCGAGTCGTTTGGCTCACACCGGTTCACGGTACTGCTTATAAATTTATAGGCTGCACCAGGACCAGTGATAACGGTATCCGCATCGGTTTCGGGGCTGTACTAAAACAACACACCGTGCTTTTTTTAAATTAAAAAAATTGCGATGCAGTCGGTTACTAGCCACACTGTTGACCATGTCGAATTACGGGAATGCGGTGCATTGACAGAAATATCTGCCCCTGGGCGGGTATTTTTGTCAGTGCACCGCCCTCCCAAACTAGACATAGTCAATGGTGCGGTCATGTAAATGACCGCGCCGTTGACTATGTAGTGATGTAAGGAGGGCGGTGCGCTTCCTGCCCCGGGGTGCATAGTTTGGTCAGTGCACCGCCCTCCCGACACTGGTACATAGTCAACGGTGCAGTCTGTTATACCACCGCACTGTTGACCTTGTAACAATGCTAGGAGGGCGGTGCACTGAAAATTTCATGGTGCATTGCCTCCAGTGCGTGAGAAAAACAGACATATTGTTACTGGTGCATTCCTGTTTTTTGTCGTGCACAAACTGTTTTTTTTTTCTTTTTTTTCAAAAAAATGTATATATATATATATATACATGTCTCATTTAATAAAAAAAAATTATTTAATATGTTAATCATTCAGCGACGTCAAAGGAGAGAAGAGAGCAAACAACAACAACAACAGACGGACCAGTATAACGTGGTTCACATGTGGGAGGCACGAGAGAGGGAGAGAGATATGTACCCTCGCACTATTATAGCAGCCACCCAGGTGCTCCTAAGGGAGATAGGCCTCCTCAAGTTCTATGAGAAGGCTACATCCCTAAAGGTCCATGGTGGGTTTTTGCGATAGCTTATCCACAGGTGGAATGCCCACCGATAGGCTTTCTGGGTTGGTCCTTGATGGGCTCTAAATTAGACATAAATTAAGGCCCATCTAACCTTTCTTCGGCCCATCTACCTCTCTTATGCACATAAAAGGATATATTAAATCTCTCCTTCTGCAATTAATAATGTTTTCTTATGATTTAATAATTTCTTAGGAAGGTTTAAAGGTAATTGCATATTTATGCCTAATATTGGTTATTTTTGTAGAATATTTTGAGAATTTTAGGAAAATTACGCAGATTTAGAGAAGGCGATGATTTAGCGACTTTCTCCTTGCCACTGGAAGATCAATATTGGAGAATAAATGAGCACAATGTCAGGAAATTATGGAGAAACCTTGGAGAGATTCAAGGGGATTTTCCACCCTCCTTAACTCTCAAAGGCAACCAAAGGATCCTCATGAGATCCCCCTTTAGAAATTCGAATTCCAAAGGCAACCAAGCAACTCAAGACCAAGTGCATTCAAGCCATACTTCACTTGGAGTCTCCAGCAAATTGAATTCCAGGAGGCAGCCAAGCAACTGAAGACGAAGGGAACTCAATATATGTTTACTTGGAGTCAAAGTGGACTCAATCACCATTTTCTAGGGAGCTTTTGGTAGCTTCCCTGTAGAATAAATAGAGCAGAGCTAGAGCATGAAGAGTTAGTCTGTTCGAATATCGATTCCATTCAGAACTATTGTTGTGAGCTATTGAGATTTTTGTTTTATTCAATGATCAAACTCTCAGAGATGTATGAAGTTATTCTTTTATGAAATGAGCAGAATGATTTCATTCGACTGATTTAAGTTTCAAAGGGCTAGGCTCGTGGGTTAGGGCCCAATCCATGTGCCTCAAATTCTTTGTTGTTCCTATCATTTCCTTTCTATCATTTAGCTAGTTTTGCTTCTGCCATTTAAGTTAGATCTGCTTATGATAAGTTTCATTATTGTTTGGTTTTTGTGCTGCTGTAGTTTTAATTTCTTATGCATAGTAGAATAGAGGAAAAACCCCAAAAAACTGTGGTCAAGTATCCCCCCTCTCATCTCTGTCAATAGAGTTCGAGTAGGGCAGACCTTCCCACAAGACAAAATTTCTTTCTGTTTGAGTTTCAGGAAGAATTTGTATTACCAAGTCCAAGCCTTTCTTTCATTGTTTCATCCCGCATTTCTATTTGTTTCCCATGCAAGAATCCGCAGGTGAGTCTCACTTCTGAGCACTACTCTTACGCCTCCATTCCCCTCCTTTTCTTCTCATCTTAACGGTGTACTTACCTTTTTTTTTCCTAACGCACTTATGCCCTTCAAAGCCTTATTTATTTTCTTTTCTCTGTTTGCGGCTACCTTACCCTTTTTATGCAAAACATGTGAAAAATCATTCAAAACCATCGTAAACCCAACCTCTGCCTTTGCTCCTCGAGTCTCCCACCACCGTAAATCACACTTCACAAATCACAATTTTTAGCTTTTACCTTTAATCACTTACCACTTGTTCTTGCGATTGCGATATTTCAAAATCGTGCCCTACTGTCGATCCCACCGCCTCGTCACCCATCACAAATCGCACTCTGCACATTTTAGCTTTTACCTTTAAACACTTACCACTTGTTCTTGCGATTGCAATATTTCCAAATCAAAAATCGCAAATTGCAAACGCACCGTTTACCTTTTCGCATAACATGTACCGCTTATTCCACTGATGCGATAATTTTTCCATGTCACTCGTCGCACTTCGCACTTCGCTGAACTTACCACATCGCAGATCGCAGCCCGCAACTTTTACCGCATCATCAATCACACTTTGCACATTTTAGTTCGTTCTGTTAGCCTTTACCGCTATCCCTTTAAACTTGTGATATTGTGATTGCAATATCGCACATCACAACTTTTTTCCTCCATCCCACTTTGCCATCGCACTTTTGAATTCTTTCCTCTCCAAAGCCATTTCTCGCGCTATAATCAAGTTTCATAAGGGTTTAACCCCCTGTTTCCACTTCCAAACCTTGTTTCATGTGTTAAACACCCCATTAGCCTCTTTTAGTCCTTTTCTTCCCTCCAACCTGCAAATTAACTCTTTTTAATTAGAATTAAGTCATGGATAGCCTAGTTGCATGGATAGAAGCATGGTAGATAGATCATAGGATAAGTAGAGTGCATTTAGTTGTTTGGCCAAGTTAAGTGTGGTTTAGGATTAGTTTCCTTTCTGCTATTTTTTTCTGCAAATTAAATTAGTTTCCTTCTTGTCATATCTGTTCAACAATTTAATTTAGTTTCTTATAGTCATTTCCTTCCTGCACATTAAATTAGTTCCATTTCTTTCATTTCCTTTCTGCAGTTTAGTTTAGTTTCATTGAAGTGTGACATACTTCACTGAGAACCCCTAGAAGTAGCACTGTTTTGTAGAGTGAAAGAGGATGACATGAATAGAATGCATCTTCTATGTAT
Organism: Pinus albicaulis; assembly: GCA_034641835.2. Classification (NCBI taxonomy): domain Eukaryota; kingdom Viridiplantae; phylum Streptophyta; class Pinopsida; order Pinales; family Pinaceae; genus Pinus; species Pinus albicaulis. Next base: position 1,186,829,830 of record CM076579.1, read on the forward strand.
ATAACACTGTCACCTCAAAGTTTTTATGAACCCCGGGTTGATAAAGTAAAGTAGGGTAGCCCTTGGGAGTTGCAGTACTCTTGGTGCAATACCAGGGTTCACCACTTTTTGGCGTCGTTTCTGGGGAGGTGTCTAGTAGATGTTTTGATTTTGTTTTTACCATTCTTTTCTACTTTCCTTTCTTTTCATGTCATTTCAGAAATATTGAAAAAACAAAAAAAGATGTGATTTTCATGCCTCGTAGGACTAGGAATACCCAAAGACAAATATTACCTAAAACCCCCACACTAGAAAATTTGGCCCAATTTCCGACGGCCAGTTCGTCGCTATTCTGACACATAGTTGTCGCAAGAGCGACAGTTTGAGGCTGGAAAAAATGTGGTTAGCCATTACGTCGCAATTCCGACGCTCTGCTGAAGTGTCGCAATACCGACACTTTTTCCGAAGTTTTGCAAAGTGTCGCTATTCTGACGTTTTATAAGCATCGGTCTTCTGACGAACCATAACTGTCGGGCTTCCGACGATCACAAACCGTCGGTCTTCCGACGCTTTTCAGGTTTTCAAAACAACATCCTAATTCTGACGTTATTGCTTCCAACGTTTAAAACGTCGCTATGCTGGCGAATGATTGAAAATATTTAAAAATGTAATCGTCGCTCTTCCGACGCTTTAGGTGTTGCTCTTCCGACGTTATTGCTTCCAACGTTTAATTCCGACATTATTTCTTCCAACGTTTAATTCCGACGTTTAAAACGTTGCTATTCTGACCCTTTTTGAAAATATTTAAAAATGCAATCGTCGCTCTTTCGACGCTTTAGGTGTTGCTCTTCCGATGCTGTGGAGCATCACTCTTCCGACGATGTGAAACGTCTCTCTTCTGACGTGTGGTAGTGTCGCTATTCCGATGAAATGGAAAAAATATTTAAAAAAAAATTAAATGTCGCTCAATTGATGGTAAAACTTGGATAGTCGCTCTTCCAAAATAAAAACTATGCAAGAAATACGTATCAGCAATGATATTGAAGTTGACAAATATTTTTTTGGGTACAAAAAATTCTCACATTTTTTGCTTGCAATGCCAAACATTTTAAAATTGGACCGGTGTATTTCAACTGATGGTAAAACTTGGATAGCTTAAATGGTTTTCTAATCGCGAGAAAACCCTTGATTTTATAACCTGAATGATAAACCATTGTTTCCCAAATAGATTTATTCCCTAGAGTGACGAGTCTAGCTAACTTGGGCCCTGTCACAACTAGGCCACAATGACATCCAGCCTAACAAGTGTTTTAAACCAAATAACATCTACATTGTCTATTAATACCAAACTGTTTTAGATCAAGGGGTTGACTACTTTTCTCTATGTAAATCATTGTGTCATTGTATGCGTATCTATCCTCTGTTTTCTTTTCCCTCTCATTCTGCAGATTTATTTCATTACAATTCGAGATTAGACGAAGGAAATTACACAGACAATGAATTATGTGTAGACATGAGTGATAAAGCACCAATCATGAAATCGTGAGTGCTAAACAGAGAGAGCCAGATTTCCCTCACTACAATTCAGATTGCATACACCCTGGATATCTCTGTAGTTTTTGAACTTCTGATTGGCCTGGTAAACTCCAAGTGCCAAAATATTCAAGCAGCCACTTCAATGTGTATTGCAAAAAGGTTACAGCAGGCACTACTAGTATGTTTTGTAGGCTCTATACAGCTGAAAGGGGAATATCATGTGATTGGCTCATAGGTCTTTCATGGCTGAGTAACTCGTTGCTAGATGGTAGACAAGATGCATGTGATTCGACAATCCTCAGTCCTACTACTCTTTCATCACAGGGAGTCAAGAAGAGAATCAAAATATATTATTTGGTCATCAAGGGTGGACTAAGCTTCTAAAATTTCGAAGTGAGCACATCAAAGCTACTAGATCAATTTCATTAGAAAAAAGAGAGTCTCCTTTGTATAGGAATGTTTTGTGGATCTCAATTCCAGGCCCTAGTGGGCTAGAGGAATTGCGAAAGTTTTAATTAACACTTGAAAGAAATCTATTGATATATTGGCCAAAACATTTTTCTAAAACTATCCAGATACTTTTTTCCTTCTTACAAGAAGCAGCATAAGATAAATAGGAAAGAAAACAGTGAACTTGAATCACCTATAATTTTGGAGGACATTCTTAGCTAAAAGCTTGCAACTTTTTGAGGCACCTCCATCAATCGCTCTGACGTGAGCCCCTAAAAGCATAAATGGAAACTTTCAAGTTTCCCAAATACTTTAGTATTTTAACATTTATTGAAATTTAAGTGCTCTAGCAAATAATTTCAAGCCTATTCCTGTCGTTTATACGTTAACATAAAAAACTACCAATACACAACATAACTTTCTCTGACACTAATAGAAAAAGAAAAGCAACTTATAGGAATGTAAGTAGTGTATGTTACAACATTCTATTTCAACCTTCAGGTATGGAGTATGAGATTAGAAAGTCATTTTATTTTATGATTTTCTCCTACAAAAGTAACAAAAGAAAAATGAAGCAGTGTATGTTGCAATATTCTATTTCAACCTTCAAGATATGGAGGATTATTTCACGAGGTAAAGGCAATGGCCTTGTAGTTTAAGTGGGCCATATTACAACAGTGTTTCCCATAAATGAGAGAATAGAAATGAGCAACCTCTCTCAATTGAGTCGTGACTTGTTTTTTGTAGGTATGAGCTCCAAACTCCAAACCTTGCAAACAAGGAGAGAATGAATCACCATGGTGTCAAGAAACCAGAACTTAGCCTGAATATCCTAAAAATGAAGTTGGAAACATCGTCTCTCCAAGGTTGTTAATGTTGTAATCCTCTGTTCAACATTGATACAAATGTCGAAAACAAGTTAAAAGATGAATCAAATAATAGCATTCAAAGGAAAGACTAGGATGTCACCATTTCTACCTGTTATCCTTGAAAAGAAGGTGAGATTACTTACATGATTTTGTGTTTGCAAGGTGGACTTGAAGACCATGTTCATCCCAGAATGAGCTCAAAATGTAATTTTGTTTTTGGATTCGTGAAATAGAAGGAAAGTGTTGTCAAAAAATAGTGAAATGGAGATCCCATAGAGGGCCTCCACCTTTACCACCCATGGATTTTGAAATGAGAAACTCTCATCCATAAATATGAAGTCCAAATAATGTGAGGCAGTTGACACCCTTGCTTGACTAATATGTTAATGTATATAATAGAACCCAAAGATGATCATTTGAATCTCATATAGGGTCATAATTATAGAGATTTCCAAGCATAGGAGAGGTATATCTTCAGCCTCTCAAATAGTAGCTTTCTTCCAACTATCTGAAAGGCTTAACAGGTGTCCATGGATCAACAATATACTTAATTTTTCTTCCTCAATAGCATTTGGGAGGATTGAAAAATAGTCAAAATTCCGGTGATTCCATTTGCAATGACTAAACCTTAAACCTGTAATTTCTTCCTCTCTTCCCATATGGAGATGAATTTGTCTGCTCTTCTGGCAAAGATCTTGAACATGGTGTATCCCAACATGATAGTCTCGCAATTAATTGATTCATTTTGATCATCATATTTATAAAGATGATTGATTTAAGAAACTTCACTAGGGGTAAGGCCAGAAGAGACTATCTAAAGAAAAAGGTCTGCAATATGAATAGGTAAGATGGTCAGAGTATTTTTAAGGAATTTGTCTTTCAAGTTTTCTAGCTTCTAAGCCTTAATACAATGGAATTTGAAAATTTCTCTCATGATCATGCAATCAATGTAACAACAACCATACAATCTGGGATTGATGATGAAAGGTGGTTGGTTGCATATGTCATATAATAAGGTGACATTATTTTGAGCAAGGTGTTAGAATCAGTAATGGTGCAAGTAGGCACTTCAGTAAGAATCTTATGTACAAGGATTTAGTGTAGACACTAATTTGTTGAAGAGTCACTTTTCATTTGTAGAGGAGGTATTATTGTATTAGTGTTTTCCTCAGTATGCTTTAATAACAAAAATTGTCACATTTAATTGTCCTGAATTTGAAAAGGAGCCCAAAAAATTACCACAGCCAGGCAACTAAACACCTGTGTTTCCTACATGTTGAACTACACACTAGAAAAATTGAATCTGATGGGCTAATATTTGATCATATTATTGTAACATATTAAACAATTAAACTTTTTTTGTAGTAGGACATGACTCTCTATACCTAGCTCAGACCACATTAGAAAAATTCATCATGGTTGTACACAGAGCATAAATATTTCAAGTCACAAGAATCCAATGTGAAAAAGCAAAAATGAAAAATCATGCACACAAATCAACTCAATTAATATGTGATGGCTGTTGCACAGGAAACATTCCCAAGGATTCCATCTTTGAATGGAAATATGTCTGAACACTATTTTTGGAAATATTTTTTGTCAAAATTTCTATATTCATCTATTGTGAGTGTTTTGTGTATCCTATCCAAGCTTTATCTTGTCTCCACATAAAATAAAAACTTTTTGACACTTATGAATAATAAATTATAACATTCAACCTTGCAAATTTTCTCAATCACAGAAGAAATTTAATATAAAACAATAATGGGGAAATGATGTCTTGACTTGATAAAAAACCTCCTTTATAAAGAGGCTTTTCAAAGTTTAGAATGAAATCATTAAAGCCAAACATTGATGACAAGGCAAAGTCAGATTCTAGTATCTCTAAAGCAGTTCATACAGACTATTGATAAAAAGCTTTATGAGCATATACTTGAGAAATCAATCGTGAAAGCAGTGAACATCGCAAATCCCTGACCCCTGCACCATCAGATTGCCTGTAGGTTTCAATTATACGAGTGAATGCCTCCTTGCTTAATAGATTTTGCTGTTCCTCGGTCAGTGATACAAACTGTGGCACTATTGGCATTTCTGGGGATTGATCTTCCACAGATTGAGTCGTTTCTGGATCAGAGGAGATGATTGTTTCTGGATCAGAGGGCATGATTATATCTGGGTCAGAGTTTACTTCCAACTGATTATGTGAAGCAGTTCAACAGTTTACTTCATGAATTAAAAAAAAACATAAAGCATGAACGCGATCGTACCTCTACGGATTGAGATTGGGACTTGCAGAGACATGGATGAAAACACTTTGTGGCTTAAGATTGGGACTTTTTATGAAACCGTGTACACAAAAAAAACCCTGTACACAACAAAAACCCACATCATTTTAGCAAATGAAATCCTACATTTCAAAAACACAAGGTCAAGGATTCAAATTTGAAAAAGACACATACCTTGCAGGCAATCACAGTTCTCAGTCTCCTTCCTAACAACATTAAGCACATAATCAATGAGCTCAAATCCTTTCATTTAATGCCCCTTGGCCCAGTTGTTTCCAGCACTAGATTGGCCAAAAACGAAGTTATCAGGTTTGAAGACATGTCCATAACCCTTCCAAGCTATAGATCTGAGGTTCCCTGATATCTCTCAGTAGGATCCATCCCGTGTTCTTCAGAGACCACTTCCCAAAAATTGGAGCCGATCTGGTTGCCACATTGGCCCCCCTGAACGTGAAGGATCTCTGGCATTTTTGCTATTGACCCAACTCAGATTTGGATCAGATCCTCCCTCCTTCCCTGGAAAAACCATGCAACTGGAGGGAAATGAATGAGGGAAATTAAAACTTTTGATATTTAAAAATTTTTGACATTTTGAAATGAAACACGTGTGTTTTTTTAAGGCCACTCAAATTAATTTAAAAATATATATATTTTTTAATAATTATAATCATTTTAAATAATTAAAATAATTTCTAAATAATTAAATGTTTGTTTATTTTGATTGTTTAAAAATATTTACAATCAAAAAAATAAAACATATCTTTTTGAGAAGCAATTAAAGTTATATGAGTAAATAATCGAATGATTTTTGCATATAGTAATCCTTCTACCCTACTAAATCATCATGCTTTATTAAAAGGAGTTTTAAAATTTACACTATTAAATTATGTTGTATTTTAAATATTTGGAGTTTTAATCTCTTTTTTATCTATATATTTTTTCTTTATAATTTATGTATTATGTATATAGGGGGTTAAATGGGTTAGGCTGGTTGGGAAATAGGGTTTAAGGGGTTAGGGGTTAAGGGTTTAGAGGGTTGAGGGTGTTAGCCCCCCTATGAAATTTTTGACAAGCAAAATAGGGGGCTAAATTGTTGTTGAGTCTTCAAGGAATGCATTTCCTCTAAAAACACAGTCTCCTTGAAGCCTCTTTGTGTTCTTTATCCTTTGAGAAAATCCCCTCTGCTGGTTCCCCTTTTAAAGCCTCTATGTTGACGAAGAAATGCCCAAAGACCTCCTTCCCCCTTTATTTTTCCCTCATTTAACCTCTTTTTATCCCCCCTTTTCTCCCCTTCTATTTCCCCATTTACTCCTCAAATTCCCCCAAAATCCCCTTTAAGGTCCCCCCTAGCCTTTGTTGGCCTTGTCTCCCCTTTATCCCTCTATCGTTCCCCTTTAAACCCCTTAAATCCATTAAAATGGGCAAATAACCCTCTTCCGACCTTATTATAGGGCTTAGCCCCTTACCGCAAACCCCTTAACCACTTCCCCACATATGACCCCGCGCCAGGACCAAGTGCTTAAGTCCCGGCGCTTATCGCAACCGCAGCATCTGGCGGCATTTCTTTGTTAAGCACCAAACCCCGTTGCGATTGTTTTAAACACATAAGTCCCCGCTCCGATCTCGGGACTTCGTTGATCCACTTAGATCTCACTATTGTCGCTCAATCGCAACCTCGTCCGATCGCAATTGCGCCCTGCTGGTGCGCCCGATTGAGGTCCCCGATCAAATCTCACCGTCCATCCAACCCGCGATCCGCCGCCATCGCAACTCCCGATTGCAGTCCTCCGATCCACTTCCCCACCGTTGATCTGTCCCACCGATCCAACGGCTATCGCACAATCGCATCATCGCTCATCGCGCCCCTTTTTTTTTCCCGCCGATTGATTGTGAGCCGTTGATCTGATCGCAGATCCAACGATCAGCGCTTAATCGCTTCTCCATTTCCAATCGCAATCGGAGGTTTGTCGTGTGCCGCCCCGATTGAGGTCTTCCGATTAAATCTCCGCCGTCCATTCTCCCGCGATCTGACGGTCATCGCGCAATCGCAACTCCCCCCCCGATCGCCGATCGCATGCTCTTTTCTCTGTCTTCCGATTAAATCCCCGCCGTCCGTTCCCTCCCAGATCTACGGCTCAGCGCTAATCACTTCATTCCCTTCGCACCTCCTGTTTCTCCCTCCGATGGATTGTGAGTCATTGATCTGGACCCGAGATCAATGGTCAGCGCTCAATCGCAAGTCCCTCTCCGATCGCAATCGCATCCCTTTCTCTCTACTCCCCCGATTTAATCTCCACCGTCCATTCCTCCCCCAGATCGACGGTCAGCGCTCAATCACATCCTGACCTCCGATCGCAATCGCATGTTCTTCTTCCGATGCTCCGATTAAATCTCCGCCATCCATTCCTCCCGCGATCCGACGGCCAGCGCTCAATCGCACCCCCGCCCGATCGCTGATCGCAAGTCCTTCTCCCGACGCTCTGATTAAATCTCCACCATTCGTCCCGCCAGATCCAACGGTCTGGATTCATCCCGCTCCTCTCCCATCGTCCTTCTCTATTTTCCCTCTGATTGCATCCCCGCCGTTGATCCTGATCCGAGATCGACGGTTGTCGTCCAATCGCGTCCTCCCTCTCAATCGCAATCGGAACTTCTGTGTTGTGCGTTGTGATTGCCGATCGCTCCGACCTCCGATTGTAATGGTGCGATTAGATCATGACCATTCGTTTCCTCCGTGATCGGACGGTTCAGGTTTAATCTCCCTCCGCCTCTGCTGGGCCCCACACTCCATTCATCCGTTCATTTTTTTTGGTGTTTTCCTTAGTAATTTGCCCAAAGTTGGTTGTCGGGCTTTTTCACTGTTAACTATTTCTTCCGCCATTCTCGTTGTTTCTCCATCGCGCCACCATTCCTCCGCCTCCACAGCATTCCGCCACCACTGCCCGGACTTTAAACAGGTGTATTTTGAAGTGTGCAGATAATACAGAGAGGCCAATTCAGCGGCCAAACGAGACAGCAGAGTAGGATCAGACGGGATTTGAGCCTGTAATCGAATATTTGAAATGTTAACCCCGGAATTCAAAGGATTAAGGTTCAGTTTGAAGACTAAAGAGCGCACCAGCAATGCCATAACTGCGCTACCTAACAGCAGAGTTTTTCTCTCCAGAAGTACACCTTCCCACAGCGTCCTCCATGCCTTCTCGAGCCCTGAGACAATTAAATACGCTGACTGAGGCTCATTCCAGACAGTCAGGCAGCATTAAAGAAGTATGGAGGGGCTTGCAGTTTTCCATCCAGTTCATTTATTTCAACATGGCAGCACGGAGCTCCAGGCGCCGAAAGGACCCCAAAGAAATATCAGAGGCCGAGTTGGGCCTGATAGAGCCTCCCCATGCAGATTACAAAGTACCTACAGCGCTGCGGAAAGCCATTAAGCGGCATGGGTGTGAACACCTCCGCCCTGCTGTCTTAATGAGTCTCATTTAATTGTCTATCTGCCTCTGTCTCTTCCTCTTCTCCTATAAAAATCTCTGAGAACGAATTGTAAAGGTTGTTGTTGCCTTGCTGGGCATCTGCTGTTAGAGGGATTCAGTTTGACTGTCAGGACAGTCGTGGGAGGGGATAGCAAAGTAGTTGTATGTAATAGGTTGGGAGGAGAAAGTCTGGACTGTAACAGCCATTGAGCTTATTGTACATGACTGGTGTTGCATCAATTAATCAAAGCACTTTTCACAGGATCCTGGTCTATTACTATTGGTGATGTTTTCTTACTCTGTTTATTACATTTCCATATTGTTTCATGTTCTTTTGGTAGGAATCAGAATAATGGTATAGGATTCACCCTTGTTAGGTGCCCTATGCTGTCTGCTCTCCCTACCTTTATGTTTTCTGCTTCATGTGTATCTAAGAGTAAATTCATGGGGTTTAACCAGTGCAGCGGATGTTATTGCCTGCTGGCTGATGTATGAACTTGGGGGTTTTCTTTCTTAGATGTTTCTTTGTAATCTTATCTCTCTGCTTCCCTGGAGTTGCGCGTACCTCGGAGTTAAATGACCTTCCGGGTCTGATCTATGCGCCCCCTTTGTTTCCTCGAGAGCCGCTTTGAGTATGTCCAAGCAGGTCTGGGAGTTAAATGACCGACCGATCGGCGTATTAAATCTACTTGTCTTTCCTTCTTCCACTTTCTCTCCTTAATGTTCCATTCCACCATCCGCCTAAAAGATCCTTTAGTGTAGATGACTTGCCCTCTGGAAGCCTTGGCTAGTTGTTGCAAGTAATTCCCTTTCATGACTCCATAGCCCAATGGATGGCACGGTCTTGGCCCATCCTCCTTGCTGAAGCCTCCTGCTGTTTTGTTCCCTTTCTCCCATTACTTTCTCAGCCTATGATCTCCTAACCAACCCAGCAACCCTTCAACCAAATCATTTTAAAACCCCCCTCTGTGCTTCATAACTAGCCTAATATCTCAATTCGAGCTTTAAAGACATATCATTCTTTTCTCTATTGGAGAGATCCCTCTCCGGGTCCAGGAGGGCTAGATCCTAGGGCCCCAAAGTGGTTCTGATGTTGTCTCATCTTTTGGTCTTGCCAATCTGGCCAAAACATGGGAACCCCAACATAATGGCGACTCCGCTGGGGAAAATCTGAGAGTCAAGAACTGCTGATAGCTGGTCTATTTCCCATTGTCGTCACCAACATAATGGCGACTCCACTAGGGAACTGACCACTTTGCCTTTAGATTGGCTTCTCATTGCTGATGGTGGACAGCATCCAGCTCCAAAAAGTCATAACCATCCACCTGGCGACTCCACACTCCCTATGATCCAAAGACCAAATGACTCCACTGGTGAAGAACACTGAACTGGTTGAGAAGAGATAGTAGCCTTCTTTGCACAAGCACAAATCCAAGCATGGACAGGGATGCAAAGTATAATGCTTTGTATAATAAAGCATGCAGAATAACAGAAGTGCTTGTCAAAATGCTGGAGACGTAACTGGCCAATATGAATACAGATGATGATTATTTAGAGCAGGCCATGTCATCTTCAGAACAAGAACAAACTCAAGATCTAGAAGATGAGCAAGACATGTATGATGCTCGAGAATCTGTAGAGGATGAAGAGGGAAGTGATCAGGAATTGCCTGATTGCTTACCCGCGTCTTGTGTTATGCTGACCAAAGAACATCAGGACCTATTAGCAAAGGCCGATAGGGAAAGCTACCCTGAGGAAGCAGACGACTACGTGGAAGAGGCAGAATCTGATGAAGAAGAAGAGGTTCAAGAAGACATCCCGCCTCCCAGTCAGCTAATGCAAGAGAGAGAGGAATGTTGTTCTTCTGTCCCTGATGAGAAGGAAACCCCTCTTTTGACAGAAGAAGAGATCGATCGAATATTGAATCAGCAGCCCACCCCAGAAATCTTCTATAGAACACGCGCTCATGCTCAGTCATTAGTTGAGTTTGATGATTCAGTTTCAGAAGACTCCTCTGTGGATCAGAACGAAGAAAGATTTGCTGTGCGCCCAGAATGGTGGACTTGGTCAGGTCCGCCTATCTATGACACTGATGGGGAAAGTTATGAAAGCATCAGTGATGAGTGTCATGAGATCGGATGCCAGCAGTCTTTCCTTTCAGAAGATGAGGAGGAAAGCAAAGAAGAGGTTCTTGAGCACGATGAAAGCGAGGAGCTTACTCTTGAAGAAGAGGAAGCAAAAGAATACGCCCCTGCTCAAGAACACATGGATCTTTTCACGGAGCCCTGCACCTCAGAGCAGAACATATCGGAGCTCCGAGAGGACTCAGCCCCAATATACGATGAGTCCTCCAGTTCATAAGATGAGGGAGATTCTCTCTCTCAAGAGAGTCTTCTTCTGGATCCAGTGGAAGAAGAAGAGATCCTGGTCGAAGCCAGCCTGCCAGACATTCATAGCCAGGTATCTTTCCATGATCCTTATGCACGTTTCCTGCATATGTTTGAAGAAGGATCAAAGGTCTTGCTCAGCAGCATGTTGCAAGCAGAAACAAAACTTTTCAAAGCTGCTGTTATCAAAAAAAAAGAGTGGGAGCTGCCATGCCTATCCAGCATGCTCAAGGAGTTGAGCAAGAAGGACCAGCCATGGGATCACTTGATGGACTGGTTACATTGGAAGACCATGTTTGTAAGCTAGATTGTAAATATTCCAGTTAGAGTAGGGTAGGTAGGAAGCTCAATAAAGCTCAGCCTATGAGCAGGTAGATTAGTTGTTTAAATTTCTGTCTTAGAAGGTAGAGAAGAAACCTTCTAGACAGTCTAATCCTAGCAGGTAGTAGTGTAGGTAGAGAAACATATGATACCAACAGTCTAATCTGGTCTCATGGAGTAATAAGGGTAGAAGTAGATTAGGTTTATTTTTTCTGTTTAAAAAATTAATGATGTAAAAGGGTCTGCAAGTCCAAATGCACACAAGAAGAAAAATGTTAGGACTATAGTGTGGGTAGGTAGTTGTATGGGAAGTGTTTCTGCTGATATGTTGTCTTCACAGTTTGTGGCAGCTGATCAAAGAAGAAAGGATGGTTCAAGCAGCAGGCATCTGGCCTACACCAAGAGATCATCTTCTGGTTTCTTGGCTCCTTCAAGAAGAAGCCATCCCCATGTGGAGCCACTGTTAGCCCCCCTATGAAATTTTTGACAAGCAAAATAGGGGGCTAAATTGTTGTTGAGTCTTCAAGGAATGCATTTCCCCTGAAAACACAGTCTCCTTGAAGCCTCCATGTGTCTTTTATCCTTTGATAGTTTCCCCTCTGCTGATTCCCCTTTTAAAGCCTCTCCGCTGATGAAGAAATTCCCAAAGGCCTCCTTTCCCCTTTATTTTTCCCTCATTTAACCTCTTTTTATTCCCCCTTTTCTCCCCTTCTATTTCCCCATTTACTCCTCAAATTCCCCCAAAATCCCCTTTAAAGTCCCCCCCTAACCTTTTTTTTCCCTGCTTCCCCCTTTATTTCTCTATCGTTCCCCTTTGCTAACCTCAAATTCCATTTAAATGGGCCCAAAAAACCCACTTCCCGACCTTATTCTAAGGCCTAGCCCCTTCCCCTTGACCACTTCCCCACATATGACCCCGCGCCAGGACCAAGTGCTTAAGTCCTCGACGCTTATCGCAATCAGAGCATCGGCGGGTAAATTTCCTTTGTTACAGCCGAAAACCCCCGTTGCGATTGTTTTAAACACATAAGTCCCCGCTCCGATCTGGACCGTTGATCCGCTTAGATCTGACGGTTGTCCGCCAATCGCAACCCTTGTCCGATCGCAATCGCAGCTTCCAGTGGTGCAGCCCCGATTGAGGTCCCCCGATCAAATCTCAGCCGTCCATCCAACCCGCGATCCGACGGCCATCGCAACTCCCGATTGCAGTCCTCCGATCCACTTCCCCACCGTTGATCTGTCCCACCGATCCAACGGCTATCGCACAATCGCATCATCGCTCATCGCTCCCCTTTTTTTTCCCGCCGATTGATTGTGAGCCGTTGATCTGATCGCAGATCCAACGGTCAGCGCTTAATCGCTCCTCCATTTCCAATCGCAATCGGAGGTTTGTCGTGTGCCGCCCCGATTGAGGTCTTTTGATTAAATCTCCGCCGTCCATTCTCCCGCGATCTGACGGTCATCGCGCAATCGCAACTCCCCCCCGATCGCCGATCGCATGCTCTTTTCTCTGTCTTCCGATTAAATCCCCGCCGTCTGTTCCCTCCCAGATCTACGGCTCAGCGCTAATCGCTTCATTCCCTTCGCACCTCCTGTTTCTCCCTCCGATGGATTGTGAGTCGTTGATCTGGACCCGAGATCAATGGTCAGCACTCAATCGCAAGTCCCTCTCCGATCGCAATCGCATCCCTTTCTCTCTACTCCCCCGATTTAATCTCCACCGTCCATTCCTCCCCCAGATCGACGGTCAGCGCTCAATCGCATCCTGACCTCCGATCGCAATCGCATGTTCTTCTTCCGATGCTCCGATTAAATCTCCGCCGTCCATTCCTCCCGCGATCCGACGGCCAGCGCTCAATCGCACCCCCGCCCGATCGCTGATCGCAAGTCCTTCTCCCGACGCTCTGATTAAATCTCCGCCATTCGTCCCGCCAGATCCAATGGTCTGGATTCATCCCGCTCCTCTCCCATCGTCCTTCTCTATTTTCCCTCCGATTGCATCCCCGCCGTTGATCCTGATCTGAGATCGACGGTTGTCGCCCAATCGTGTCCTCCCTCTCAATCGAAATCGGAACTTCTGTGTTGTGCGTTGCGATTGCCGATCGCTCCGACCTCTGATTGTAATGGTGTGATTAGATCATGACCGTTCGTTTCCTCCATGATCGAACGGTTCAGGTTTAATCTCCCTCCGCCTCCGCTGGGCCCCACACTCCATTCATCCGTTCATTGTTTTTTGTGTTTTCCTTTGTAATTTTCCCAAATTTGGTTGTCAGGCTTTTTCACTGTTAACTATTTCTTCCGCCATTCTCGTTGTTTCTCCATCGCGCCACCATTCCTCCGCCTCCACAGCATTCCGCCACCACTGCCCGGACTTTAAACAGGTGTATTTTGAAGTGTGCAGATAATACAGAGAGGCCAATTCAACGGCCAAACGATACAGCAGAGTAGGATCAGACGGGATTTGAGCCTGTAATCGAATATTTGAAATGTTAACCCCGCAATTCAAAGGATTAAGGTTCAGTTTGAAGACTAAAGAGCGCACCAGCAATGCCATAACTGCGCTACCTAACAGCAGAGTTTTTCTCTCCAGAAGTACACCTTCCCACAGCGTCCTCCATGCCTTCTCGAGCCCTGAGACAATTAAATACGCTGACTGAGGCTCATTCCAGACAGTCAGGAAACATTAAAGAAGTATGGAGGGGCTTGCAGTTTTCCATCCAGTTCATTTATTTAAACATGGCAGCACGGAGCTCCAGGCGCCAAAAGGACCCCAAAGAAATATCAGAGGCCGAGTTCGGCCTGACAGAGCCTCCCCATGCAGATTACAAAGTACCTACAGCGCTGCAGAAAGCCATTAAGCGGCATGGGTGTGAACACCTCCACCCTGCTGTCTTAATGAGTCTCATTTAATTGTCTATCTGCCTCTGTCTCTTCCTCTTCTCCTATAAAAATCCCTGAGAACGAATTGTAAAGGTTGTTGTTGCCTTGCTGGGCATCTTCTGTTAGAGGGATTCAGTTTGACTATTAGAACAGTCGTGGGAGGGAGTAGCAGAGTAGTTGTATGTAATAGGCTGGGAGGAGAAGTCTAGACTGTAACAGCCATTGAGCTTATTGTACATGACTGGTTTTGCATCAATTAATCAAAGCACATTTCACAGGATCCTGGTCTATTACTATTGGTGATGTTTTCTTACTCTGTTTATTACATTTCCATATTGTTTCATGTTCTTCTGGTAGGCATCAGAATAATGGTATAGGATTCACCCTTGTTAGGTGCCCTATGCTGTCTGCTCTCCCTACCGTTATATTTTCTGCTTCATGTGTATCTAAGAGTAAATTCATGGGTTTAACCAGTGCAGTGGATGTTATTGCCTGCTGGCTGATGTATGAACTTGGGGGTTTTCTTCTTAGATGTTTCTTTGTAATCTTATCTCTGTTTTTTCCCTTGGAGTTGCTAAAGCAGACCTGGAGTTAAATGACCTCTGGTCTGATCTATAAGCAGCCCCTTTGTTTCCTTGAGAGCTGCCTTTGAGTATGTCCAAGCAGGTCTGGAGTTAAATGACCTCTGACCTGATCTATAGACAGAAATCTGGTTGTCTTTCCTTCTTCCACTTTCTCTCCTTAATGTTCCATTCCACCATCTGCCTAAAAGATCCTTTAGTGTAGATGACTTGCCCTCTGGAAGCCTTGGCTAGTTGTTGCAAGTAATTCCCTTTCATGACTCCATAGCCCAATGGATGGCACGGTCTTGGCCCATCCTCCTTGCTGAAGCCTCCTGCTGTTTTGTTCCCTTTCTCCCATTACTTTCTCAGCCTATGATCTCCTAACCAACCTAGCAACCCTTCAACCAAATCATTTTAAAACCCCCCTCTGTGCTTCATAACTAGCCTAATATCTCAATTCGAGCTTTAAGGACATATCATTCTTTGCTCTATTGGAGAGATCCCTCTCTGGGTCCAGGAGGGCTAGATCCTAGGGCCCCAAAGTGGTTCTGATGTTGTCTCATCTTTTGGTCTTGCCAATCTGGCCAAAACATGGGAACCCCAACAGAGGGTTTAGGGGGTTAAATGGGTTATGGGTTTAGCGTTTTAGGGGGTTAAATGGGTTAGTGGTTAAGGGTTTAAGGGTTAGTGGTTAAGGGTTTAGAGGTTTAGGGTTTAAGGGTTAAATGGGTTAGGGGTTTAGAGGTTTATGGTTTAGGGGGTTAAATGGGTTAGGGGTTGGGAATTAGGGTTTAATGGGTTAGGGGTTAAGGGGTTATAGGTTTAGGGTTTAGGGGGTTAGATGGGTTAGGGGTTTAGGGGTTTAGGGGATTTAGCAGTTAAGGATTTTAGGGGTTAGAAGCTAGGGGCTAATGGGGTTAGGTTTTAGGGGGTTAGATGGTTAGGGGTTGGGAATTAGGGTTTAAGGGGTTAGGGTTAAGGGTTTAATGGTTTAGGGTTTAAGGGGTTAGGGGTTAAGGGTTTATAGGTTTAGGGTTTAGGGTCACGCCTCATGACTACTCCATAAAATCTTAAGTTTGAGTGTCCCACAATCATGAGAAATTTGGCTCTTATACTCTTGCTCCACCTGACTGTGTCCTGGAAATACCCTTGTTTATTGCAAAAACATCCTAATGTTGTCGATCTTGTCCCTTAACAGACCAAGAAAACATATGTGACTGAGAGGAGTCTAAAGCACTACAAAGTTGAAGAGAGTACAAAAGACTAAGATGGTTTAAAGGATAAGCTTGAATTAGAATGTAGCAGTGTTGAAACAACTAAAAGTTGTCCCAAACAAATAGTTGATAATGCAAAAACTTCTTCTGTACCAGTCAAGCAAGACTACATTCATGTGAGAAAAAGAAGAGGCCACGCGACTGATAGGCATATCCTGGAAGAATATAGGGTATGGTTCCCTCTTTTTGATGAAATATTTGATATACATTTTGTCTATCGAATATTAACCATTTTAACCTTGCCAACAAGGCGAAATTAACCCAATCGTAGGTCCCAATATGTCATGATATATATTAACTCTCTATATATATGAGAAGGAATAATTATAAATACATAGATTGATAGAGGTGTTGAGACAAGGGGAGTCACAAGGGAGAGATGGAGATAAACTAAAGGAGAGGGGGGAGAAGGAATGGATTAGCTGAGAGAGAGAGAGGGAGAGGAGTGAGAGAGGTAGAGAAGGGTAAGAGAGGGAGATAGTGACACAAATATGGAAGGGGGGCAGAAAGAAGGATAGAGAGAGGGATATAGTTGTGAGAGGATTGGAGGGTAGAGAGAGAGAGAGAGAGAGATTTGGGAAGAGAGAGGTCATTCCAGATGCTTTGAAAGTGTTGAGGCTTCAGCCAGGTCACAAGTATTGTCTGCTAGGAAGGGTTTCCAAAGAAGTTGGCTAGCATCACTATGACACTATTACGGATTTAGAAGGGAAGAGAAAGGAAAAGGCTAGGGTATCATATGAGAGAAGGAAGCAATTGGAAAAATCGAGATCAAAAGCAGTGGAGTTAGTCGAAAAGCAGCTTACCCTAGAGATGGATAAGATAAAACTTGACAACATATTGGTCAATTTAATCCTTGACCCTTTATTGGTTATTAAGAAGGAGTATGAATACACCACCATTAATATCAAGGTAACCGGCCCCTAGCAGATCAAGGGGTTAAGGGGTTTAGGGGTTAGATTTTTGGGGTTAGGGGTTAAGGGTTTAGAGGTTTAGGGTTTAGGGGGTTAAATGTGTTAGGGATTTAGGGGGTTAAATGGGTTAGGGATTAAGGGTTTAAGGGTTAGTGGTTAAGGGTTTAGAGGTTTAGGGTTTAAGGGTTAAATGGGTTAGGGGTTTACAGGTTTATGGTTTAGGGTGTTAAATGGGTTAGGGGTTGGGAATTAGGGTTTAATGGGTTAATAGGGGTTAAGGGGTTATAGGTTTAGGGTTTAGGGGGTTAAAAGGGTTAGGGGTTTAGGGGGTTAGGGGATTTAGCAGTTAAGGATTTTAGGGGTTAGAACGTGCACAAGGAAAGCGGAAAACGGGCCGCCCGAACGTGCACAAGGCACCCGGGCGGTCACAACTTAACAAAACTGATATGGGCGCCCTCGAACGAAACGACCCGACCTGAATGCACTCGGTTGGGTGACCTCACACAACGCGACACGATGCGCCCGAAAAAATGATGCCACAAGGGAGCAAATGGAAAACAGGCCACCCGAATGTGCACAAGGCACCCGAGCAGTCACAACTTAGCAAAACTGATATGGGCGCCCTCGAATGAAATGGCCTAACCCGACCCGAACATGCCCGGTCGGGTGACCTCACACAGCGCGACACGGTGCGCCTGACCGAATAATGCCACAAGGGAGAAAATGGAAAATGGTCCACCCGAACGTGCACAAGGCACCCGGGTGGTCACAACTTAGCAAAACTGATATGGGCGCCCTCGAACGAAACAGCACGACCCAACCCAAACGCACCCGGTTGGGCGACCTCACACAGCGCGACACGACGTGCTTGACTAAACGATGCCATAAGGGAGAAAATGGCAAATGGGCCGCCTAAACGTGCACAGGGCACCCATGCGGTCACAACTTAGCAAAACTGATACGGATGCCCTTGAATGAAATGGCCTGACCCGACCCAAAAGCGCCCGGTCGGGCAACCTCACACGGCACAACACAGCGCGCCCAACCGAACAATGCCACAAGGGAGAAAACGGAAAACGGGCCGCCCGAATGTGCACAAGGCACTCAGGCGGTCACAACTTAGCAAAACTGATACGGGCACCCTCGAACGAAACGGGCCGACCCGAACGCATCCGGTCGGGCGACCTCACACGACGCGACACGGCGCACCCGACCGAACGATGCCACATGGGAGAAAATGGAAAATGGGCTGCTCGAACATACACAAGGAACCAGGGTAGTCACAACTTAGAAAAACTGATACGGGCGCCCTCGAATGAAAGGACCTGACCCGAATGTGCCTGGTCGGGCGACCTCACACGGCGCGACACGACGCGCTCGACCGAACGATGCCACAAAGGAGAAAACGAAAAATGGGCCGCCCGAACATGGACAAGGCACCCGGGTGGTCACAACTTAGCAAAACTGATATGGGCGCCCTTGAACGAAACGACCCGAACCAACCACAATGCGCCCGGTCGGGCGACCTCACACGGCGCGGCACGGCGCGCCCGACCGAACGATGCCACAAGGGAGAAAACAAAAAACAGGCCCTCGAACGTGCACAAGGCACCCGGGTGGTCACAACTTAGCAAAAATGATACGAGCACCCTCGAACGAAACAACCCAACCCGACCCGAACGCGCCCGGTCGGGCGACCTCACACGGCGCGACACAACGCGCCCGCCTGAATGATGCCACATGCGATAAAATGGAAAACGGGCCGCCCGAACGTGCACAAGGCACCTGGGTGGTCACAACTTAGCAAAACTTATACGAACGCCCTCAAACTAAACGGCCCGACCTAACCCGAACGCGTCTGGTCGGGCGACCTCACATGGCGCGCCCGACCGAATGATGCCACAAGGGAGAAAACTGCAAACGGGCCGCCCGAACTTGCATAAGGCATCCGGGCAGTCACAACTTAGCAGAACTGATACAGGCGCCCTCGAACAAAACATCGCAACCTGAATGCGCTTGGTCAGGCGCCCTCACACAGCGTGACACAACGCGCCCGATTGAACGATGCCACATTAAGGGAGCAAACGGAAAATGGGCTGCCTGAACGTGCACAAGGAACCCAGGTAGTCACAACCTAACAAAACTGATATGGGCACCCTCGAACGAAACAACCCAACCTGAATGCGCCTGGTCAGACGACCTCACACGGCACGACACAACGCGCCCGACCGAACGATGCCACAAGGGAGAAAACGGCAAACGGGCCGCCCAAATGTGCATAAGGCACCCAAGTGGTCACAACTTAGCAAAACTGATATGAGCACCCTCGAATGAAACGACCCAACCCAAACACACCCGGTCGAGCGACCTGATCACAAGGCACGACATGACACGAGCGACCGAATGATGCCACATGGGAGCAAACAGAAAATGGGCTGCTCGAACATGCACAATGCACCCGGGCGGTCACAACATAGCAAAACTGATACGGGCACCCTCGAACAAAATGGGCCGACCCGAACGTGCCCGGTCGGGTGACCTCACACGGCACAACACGAGGCGCCCAACCGAACGATGCCACATGGGAGAAAATAGAAAACGGGCCGCCCGAACATGCACAAGGCACTCAGGCGGTCACAACTTAGAAAAACTGATACGAGCACCCTCGAACGAAACGGTTCGACCTGAACGCGCCCGGTCGGGCAACCTCACATGACATGCCCGATCGAATGATGCCACAAGGAAGGAAACAGAAAACGGGCCGCTTGAACATGCACAAGGCACCCGGGCAGTCACAACTTAACAAAACTGATACAGGTGCCCTCGAACAAAATGACCCGACCTGACCGCGCCTGGTCGGGCGACCTCAGACAGTGCGCTCGATCAAATGATGCCACAAGGGAGAAAATGACAAATGGGCCACCTAAACATGCACAAGGCACCCGAGCGGTCACAACTTAACAAAACTGATACGGGCACCCTCAAATGAAACGGCCCGACCTGAACGCACCCGATCGGGCGACCTCACACAGCACAACATGGCACCCAAATGAATGATGACATAAGGGAGAAAACAGCAAACAAGCCACCCAAACGTGCACAAGGTACCCGGGCGGTCACAACTTAGCAAAACTGATACGGGCGCCCTCGAACAAAACTGCCCGACTCGACCCGAATGCACCCGGTCCGGCGACCTCACATGACACAACACAGCGCGCTCGACCGAATGATGCCACAAGGGAGAAAATGACAAACGGGCCGCCCCAACATGCACAAGGCACCCGGGCGGTCACAACTTAGAAAAACTGATACAGGCACCCTCGAACGAAACGGTCTGACCCGACCAGAACGCGCTCGGTATTTGTTGCAACCTTCAATTAAAATATCAAATCACTCCTTCAAGTAAAGGTAGAATAGTAGAGTTTTCATCTCACCAAGTTGTAATCAAGGATTTAAAATATCCCAAGCATGTCCTAGCCTTTGGAATAATATACTAAAATGTGCAAGTTTTCATGTATAAGTGTAATGTAAATTTTTTGATGTATAAGCATGTTTTCCAACAAAAAGAAAACCATTAAAAAAAAATTAATATCCAATAATGTAATACTCATTATATCGAAATAAATCATATTTATATAAGAAAAATGTTAAATAATATAATGTTTTCATATTCAAATGTTGAACAATTGTTAATAAAGTAATACTTTACATGTCCATGCATGTAATTGTTTTTCATGTCCAAGTTTGTTGTCCAACCAAACAAATGTTTTCATATTAAAATGTTGTGTTGTTTAAACATCGGTCTTATGATGCTTGGGAGAAACCGTCGGAATTGTGACGTTTCTCATATAGACGTCGGTCTTGCGACGTTTAGCTTCACAACATCGCAAGACCAACGTCTATATGAGAAACGTCGCTTTTTTGACAGTTTCTCCCAGGCGTCGCAAGACCGACGGATGTGTAGGCGACGTCACAATTCCGACGTTTCGTCCCATAAACTTCGTAACATCGACGAAATGTTTAAACTGTCGCAATTTCGATGACAAACATAAACCTCGCAAAAGCGATGATTTCTGTAATCGTCGGTATAGCGACGGTTTGTGGCGGGATTTGAAAAATTGATAGAAATTGGGGAAATTTTCAACAATAAGACAAAAGTGTCGGAACAAAAGTGTCAGAATTTCTGCCAAATGTACTAGTGCCACATCACCTCCTAGCCACCCTTCACTCTTCTTTAGTGGTGTTGAGATTGAACCCCCTATAGGAGAGCCTTCTGAATATTTTGAGGATCCTATTGGGGAGGAAGAAGAAGACCTTGTTTCAACTAAGGGACCTACTTCACCTATCTTAACCATGGCTGGGACCCAGAGAGCCTTTCCCATAAGAGAGGCATATTGGGAAATTAAGATGAAAAACATTAGCCCCTCAACTCTTCCACACTTCCATGGACTTACCTCTGAGGACCTTGACACATTCTTGTTTGATTTTTTTGTTGTTTGTAGGATTTATGACTACACCTCTGATAGTCATATGTTGAAGCTATTCCCATCCACCCTTAAGGATGCAGCCTTACGCTGGTTCATGGGTCTGCCTGGGGATAACATCACTATATGGGCACAGATGGAAGAGACCTTCAACAACAAGTACAAAGACTACTGTAGATCCAAGGAAACTAAGGATGAGATATTTAGGATGACTATAAGGCCTCATGAATCCCTAGGAGATTATGAAGAGAGGTTTCAACTGAAGTATAAGAGATCCAACTGTACTCTTGATCCAGAGTCACTTAAACTTGTACTTCTTTGAGGGATCAGTGAAGAGATGATAGAAAAATTGAATATTTTATTAGGAGGAGATATCTCAACAACCCTATGAAACAATCAAAACTGTCTTCTGGAACCATTCTTGGGCATTTAGGAAGAAGGGTATATCTAGCCAAAGTACATCCAATACCCCTTCCTCTTCCACCTTCATAAAAAATTAGATTGGAAACATGCTGGAGGACTTCAAGAGTGACATACTGCACACCTTTACTTTGCAAATGGACACAATGCAGGTGAAGAGTAAGCAAGAGGAAGTAGAGAGAGCCCTGGCCATATATAGGGAATTTTTTTTTTGGTTTTTAATAAATAGGATCAGCTAAGTTGTTTTGTTTTTGAATTTTTTTACCCAGGGTACAAAATAGCTCGGACAATAGTTATATTAACTAAATCAAATAATTATATTATAAAACTATATCTACTAACAATAAAATTAAAAATTTATTTAATTTTTGAATTTTAATTTTAAAATGCAATCTAATTTTTACTTAAATAGAAAAATAATAAATAGCCAAATTCACTTTATTTTTAACTCTAAAAAAAAATCATCTAATCATAAGAATAATAGACTATGTATATAATCTATGTTTTGAAAAAATAGCTTATCAATCATCAACATGGATGCTCAAGAGTAGAAATCAACATCTACACTAAAATCAATGCATCTAGTGCAACCAATCAAATAGAATTAGAAATCAACATCTACACTATAATCAATGAATCTAGTGCAAGCAATTAAATAGAATTAGAAAAAATCTACACTAAAATTACTGCATCTATTGTGAGTAATCAAATAGGATTATAAATCAACATCTACACTGAAATCAATGCATCTAGTGCAAGAAATCAAATATCATTAGAAATCAACATCTACATTGAAATCAATGAATCTAGTGCAAGCAATCAAATAGGATTGGAAATCACCATCTAAAATGAAATCAATGCATATTGTAACTTTTCTTCCCTCTCTCCCCTTCCATATATATCTATATTTCGCTCCATATCTTCTTCTTTGTATCTCTATCGCACCACCAAACATACACGCTCTCTCTTCATCTCTCCATTGTCACTCCCTCCCTCTCTCTCCACTTTTCTCTCTCTATTTATTTCTTCTTCCCTGCCTCTCCCCCCTTCTAGCTCCAACTCTTTGTCTCCCCCTCTCTCCTCCTCTCTCTCTTCATTCCTCCCTCTCTCTCCAACCTCCCTTTCTCTCCCTCCCTCTCTCCTCTCTCTCAAGTCCTCTTTCTCTCCCCTTTTCTCTCCCACCTCTCTCTCTCTCTCTCTCTCTCTCTCTAATTAATTTCAAATTAATGAACACCATGCATTACTTAAGATACATCAAATCAAAAGTAAATATCTACATTTAAATTAATGCATCTAGTGCAAACAATAAAATTGGATTAGAAATCAATATTTGCACTAAAATCAATGCACCTAGTGCAAGAAATAAAATAAATCAACATCTGAAATGAAATCAATGTATTTAGTGCAAAAAATCAAATAAGGTTAGAAATCGACCACACTTGAATCAATACATCTTTCTTTCTCTCCCGCTCTATCCCCCTTCCATCTTTGTGTCTCACTCTCACTCACTCTCACTCACTTGAATCAATACATCTTTCTCTCTCTCCCCCTCTATCCCCCTTCCATCTTTATGCATGCCAGTTCAATACTTGTAGAACTTCTCCACCCCTCTTTGTTTCTCGTTTCTCTTGGCCTTATGATCAAAATTTATACAATTATTAAATTGTAAATTCTAATTTTGAATTACTAATAAATTTGATACTTTCCAATAATTGATTAAATTATTTAATATTAATATCCTGCCAAATTTCCCATTTAAATAATTGGTTTTCCTTTATGATATTTTCAAGGAGCAGAAAAAACAGAAATTCATAGAATGTTAAAACCTGAAATATAGATTACACACTCCATGAATAATGAATTAATGCTAGCCTCTAATAAGCAAAAATCCACATCTCGGTTCATGAATACAGTAACCTTTGACAACATAAAAAAACAGTTGAAAGTTGGAGAAGGGTTGGTGTTAGCAGAGCTCCTAACGACTGAGCAGTTTCCAAACGGGAAAGTTCAGTGCTTAGAGAATGGAAGCATCTACTGATGAAGTCTGAAAGTTGGTATGACAGCCCGAAGGTTGGATATCGAAGTCCTCACTGCGATCTAGGTCAATCTTAAGGAGCTTATTCCCCAGGTAAGTAGACAAGTACCCTCGATTGTTTGGATAACAAGAATAGATACACATCTAAGATAATATGAGGATGCCAATACATAGGAGACTATCTTAGCATAGAGATAAATCAAAGTGTCTGTATCTACTCGGACTAGCTGGAAAGAAACCAACAAGGAATGCTAGAAGAGCTTTATAGACACCACAATTTGGTTAGATACTTTGTATAGGGTCTGGAAGAGCTTCTTAGACACTACAATTTGGTTAGATAGCTGGTATCAGGTCTCGAATATCTCTGTCAGGCCTTGAGAGGATTTCTGAATGACTATGCTACATGAACATGCTATAGAGATTTCCCAGATCATGATTCTATTCACGATTGCAGGGATCATTATCCTATCCATCCTTAAAACGCACTTCATTACCGAGTCCCCTCGCCCCTATGCAAAATAGAGGACCAAAATTGGCCACCCAGGCCCCTGGTATCGACTCAGATTCCTCCCACTCTCCAAACCAGTCCCGATTAACCTCACTATGGCATAAAGGGGTGGGCTCATTTATCATCTCTAGGCCATGTAAGGATTTTGGCTTCCACTTCTACAATCACTGGTGGCTCTATGGTGGCTACTTCTATTGATGTTGCTGCCACCTATGACCTTCATCTTCATCCCAGTTCCTTCCTGCACTCTCCGGCGAGATTTTCCATCCACCACCCTAGACTTCCTTCTTTCTGATCCCTCCAAATTTCAACTCCACCTAACCCTATCACCCATTTATTTCACACAATTCCACCTATTAGAGTTTCTCCCTTCTAAGCATATCATGCACATCGAGATCCTGCTCGCTGACATATCTAGCTTCGATAAGATCCAATTTAACCTTCTCGAGGCTCATTTTTCCTGTCCTCCTCTGACATTCCATTCTAATGGTGGCACCCATTAATGAACATTTACACCTTTTGAGCGACTTCATAAGAACGCTATATTTAGTCATCTGATATTAAACGAAAAAATCTTGGTTAGGTTGAAAAGTTATTTTCTGTTAGAACCAGATCATCATCTTCCATAATGCCCGTTATGGGTGATAATGTGGACATCCTAGCTTCGTACACCTCAACATACAAAGAAATAATTGCTGCCACCTTGGATGCAGGGAGGGCCCATGCCTCAGGCATGGACAGTGGGCCTTGCGATGGAAAATTTCAAAATTTGAATGACACCTCAATTCATGTAAGCATTATGCCCTCTGAATGTCTCAAGCTAACTCACTTGGGTCACCATCTCACAAAATAATGATGAAGGCACTCAGGAACAAAAATTCTCAAGCTTGCTACGGAGATTAAACTAGTAAAATTCGGCTTCAACGACCTTTGGGGCAGCGTTGCCAGCCTTCAAAAGTGTGCCTTATTGGGTTGCTGGATCTTCTAAAAAATTCAATCGAAGGATATGATGGAATGGTTCGAAACCTCTTGGTGTCCCCTACTTGGATATACCTCGAAAGTCAGCTAGATGATGAATTCATGGTTCTGTATCCACTTCTTGTATTTGTATGACTGTACAAAAATCCTCAAGTGCACTTGTGTCTACAGTCAAAGCTCCATGAAAATCCTCCCATGGTACATGGGTTTCAATCCGATTATGGAAACCCCACTAAAAAAAGTGGTCTGGGTCAAGCTTCTAGGGCTCCCCTTGGAATTTTGGACCTTGAATGCACTAGAGGCAATTGGTGATCCAGGTAAATTTCGCTACCCTTTAAACCAAGACCTTTTACTTTGGCTGATGTGTTAGAATTTCATTTTATCAAAGCATTAATGAACATAAATGAACATATCTACATGATGTAAAGAAGAGGAACATAACAAGCATTAGCAACATAAGATATTGATAACAGAGTTCGTCCAAGAGAGACTACGTCTCCGGGCCTCAGTGTCAATATGGTGTAGACCGCTGCATTAAGTGCTAGAATGATGTACATGGATGGTATTTTCTCTGTCATACAAGGAAAATTCCCTCATGCAGGAGTGGTTGGACCTCTCCACAAGATGTTCCACTACATGAAATCTCATTCACAAAAAGGACTCCTATCAATATGAAAATCTCACCCAATGGTGACTAAGAGTATCTAGGTGAACATGGAAACAAAGGGATCTCAAATAACATAAAAAAAATCCATGATATAAATTACATCTCGCATCAAGAAAAAAACAAGATCCCACATCAAACATCAAACAAGGATCTATATAGCACAATGCATCTCATAGAAAAGAGACAAAGAAGTACATGATCTCACTGCATATACCTCACATCCTAGAGCTATCCGAAGAAAAGGATGATAAATTGTTGGATCTGGTTGTATCATAAATCTTGTGGCATCGAATATCCTGAAAATGACTGCTCACACATTGAGTGTTGACACCTACAACTCCACTTTGAAAAGTGTCTGAAAAATGGAATGGTCAAATGGAAAATCTAAATACACCATCAGATTCGTGGCCTCGAATAGTGCAAAATCGACTGTCAAATTTCTGAATTCTGACAAAGTGAAATTCTGGGGCTACAGGAGTATTTTAGATTCCATCAAGATTCCTGATCCTCATATACTGAAGAGAATCTTTTGAACCACTGCTAAAATGGATAATTTTGGTACACCATCATGTTCCTTGCGAAATTCTGTTTAAAAGGCATATAAAGTTCAATACATTCTGACACAGAGAAATTTTACCTCCTTGGAATCAAAAAAGATTCCCTCGAATTGTGTGCACCATCTTGCCTCGAACTATGTGTCCATCTGCCTTCTGCACTGAAGAAATTATGGGTTTAAGTAATAAGAGGCGGACAGATTTTACTACAAAAGGTCGTCGTGGTGTAGTGGCAAATTTGGTGGTTTGTTGGAGGAAGGTCGGGCTATCAAACCCGCCCCCTCCAAAATAGTGCGTTTTGTTTACAAATCAAACAACATTAAATTTCGAGGGGGTTGTACCCGCATCAGGTGGCCCACCCCAAATCCCTGTCATTTTAACACATAACCATATGTATATATGGTGAGGGGGCCGGTTCCACCATCGGTGGCCCGCCCCGTTGCAATGTTTTGTGATATGTATGCGTGGACGGAGGGTGCGGCAGGGGTCATGGCCCGCCACCCCACAATAATTTTTAATTTTTATGTGGTTATGTAGTGGTAATGTGGAAGGAGGGTGCGGCGGGGGTCATGGCCCGCTGCCCCATTTTAATATTTTTTGTTTTAATTTAACAAACTGCATATTTTAAAAATACCCTTTTTTTTACCAAAGGAGACATTTTAAATGTCCCTCAATTTCGCCTAGAAATTGTCCTGAGATGACTGGAATCCGGTGGCCAGATTTCTACGAAATTACATCCTCCTTAACTTGTCAAGTCATCCAATCAACCTTAGAACTTTGACTAGCTCTAACTTTCGCATACAAATTCGATTTGATGAACCATTTGCACTGTTGCGATTAGGACGACACGATATTCAATTTGAATATGAATTTGCCACATTCCTGACACTTTGATTTTTGAGATTTCATAAGCCCTCTTTGTCTTCTATGTGTATCTAGAGCCACCTGGATCATTCCTCTCTACTGAGGAGCTTTTTGTCCTCCAAAAGCATCAACAATAATCTGCAACTGATGTGTACAATGTTTTCACCACAAGTGTCCTGAAAGGTCACCCTCCCTTCTCCTTCACCTTTATCCTTCGGAGCCATAGGCGACGAACCGACACCTGCATCTTCTACAAACCTGTAGTACAATCTCTTGCAAATTACATGCTCAAATATGACCAACTATGACCCAAACATTTCCATACTTACCACGAGTTTATAACACGTACTCGGTGGTCAAGATTACATCAAAATGGAAATCATACCCCAGCTATCATTACAAGGCAAAAAACATCATTTTGGCATTTCGAAGTGATGGAAAACACATCATCACTTTTACATGAAAGGAATGCATCACATGATTTACCAAACAAGGCCAAAAATATCATAGTTGCTTAATAAGGAATGGAAAATACATCATTACTTTTACAGTTAAAAATGCAACATATGATTTACAAACACGGCCATGACACACTACCACATCTAGAAAAACCATCTCTCAATTATCAAAGTGAATGAATCATCTCTCTGTGGCACATTTTCTTGTCCAATATTTATTTCAATTGGTTCACGCACCGACACTTCATCCTTAGGGTGCTTCTCTAGATGGAGCCTCGAACACGTGGCTCTTTGATGGCCAATTTGGTTGCAATGGTTGCAAAAGGTATTTTTCCTCCATACCTGCTTAACCAATTTATTTCCCTGTTATGGAGAAGGCTTTTCACACCTCATCCTCCTTTGTGCTGACATTCTTTTCCAACACTCAACAATTACATGATTATGTAAACCACAAAAATGACAAGTTTTATTATGCCATTATTTACGTTCATGATTAGCAACATGCTTATAATAAAAATGAACTTGTGAATATCGACACTTTTTATACCTTTCTTGGTGGTCTTTGGTGCGATCATTGTGATGAAAGCTTGTCCCATCTCTTTCACTGCAACATGCACTTCCATGGGATGATGGCGAAGTGTTCCCATCAATCCTTTCTCCTGAAGATTTCAACAATGTCGTGGAGGCTTCTGACACCTTCAAACATTCTCTTACACCCTTCTGACACCTTTTTTACAGTCACAAACTATCTCTTACACCCTTTTTATAGTCACAAGCTATCTCCTATACACCCTTTTTACAGTCGAAAACTCTCTCCTACAGAGTGGATCTTATGATCACAGTAGTGCACCCACCCTTTTTACATTCACAAACTATCTCTTACACCCTTTTTACAGTCACAAAATATCTCATACTGAGTGGACCGTATGATCACAGTAGCGCACCCTACCTTTTTACAGTCACAAACTATCTCTTACACCCTTTTTACAGTAAAAAACTATCTCCTACAGAGTGGACCTTATGATCATAGTAGCACACCCACCCTTTTTATAGTCACAAAATATCTCCTACATAGTGGACCTTATGATCACAGTAGCACACCCACCATTTTTACAGTCACAAACTATCTCCTACAGAGTGGATCTTATGATCACAGTAGCGCACCCACCCTTTTTAAAGTCACAAACTATACCCTACACCATTTTTACAGTCATGAACTATCTCCTATACACCCTTTTTACAGTCACAAACTATCTCTTACAGAGTGGATCTTATGATCACAGTAGCGCACCCACCCTTTTAACAGTCACAAACTACCTCCTACACCCTTTTTACAGTCACAAATTATCTCCTATACACCCTTTTTACAGTCACAAACTATCTCCTATAGAGTGCATCTTATGATCACAGTAGCGCACCAACCCTTTTTACAATCACAAACTATCTCCTACACCCTTTTTACAATCACAAACTATCTCCTACAAAGTGGATCTTATGATCACAGTAGCACACCCACCCTTTTTACAGTCACAATCTATCTTCTACAAATTGGACCTTATGATCGTAGTAGCACACCCACCCTTTTTACAGTCACAAAATATCTCCTACACTCTTTTTAGAGTCACAAAATATCTCCTACAGAGTGGATCTTATGATCACAGTAGCACACCTACCCTTTTTACAGTCACAAACTATCTCCCACATGGTGGGTGTTATGATCATAGTATTATACATTCTAATTCATGTCCCCTAATTTTGGAGCCGCTTTCACAACAATAGAGACGGTTCACGCTACGCTTACCCTTATCATTACCCTTAGTGTTTGTATTTAATATTTGCACATTCTCAACTTACCCTCACTGTCTTTAAACTAATTTTTACATTCTTGACTTACATATCTCAGCACTGATAATACACTAAAGCACACAAACTCACAAGCCGATTGTGCAATTTTCACCCATGAGTAAAGTAAAGCAGCTCATATGATATTCATGAAGTAAAGCATATTTCATAAAATCCTATAACACAAATATTAGTATTTTTCCATGGGAAAGAACAGGGGTCAATTCAGAAAGAGGAAAATGAAGCCTGAAAATTTAATTACTTTATCTTCACGAGTGAGAAGAAAACAAGTTTACCTGGGAAAAAAAAATTTCAAACAGTAATTAGTTTCTCGCAAATCCTCAGTGGGAATGTCTCATACTCCTCGTGCTTCTTTGCTTGACATCCCCCTATTTTTAGACAAAAGTTCGGATATTTTTGAGCTGTTTTTTAGGACTTATGACTACACCTCTGATAATCATAAGTTGAAGCTATTCCCATCCACCCTTAAGGATGCAGCCTTGCGCTGGTTCATGGGTCTGCCTGGGGATAGAATCACTACCTGGGAACAGATGGAAGAGACCTTCAGAAACAAGTACAAAGACTACTGTAGGTCCAAGGAAACTAAGAATAAGATATTTAGGATGACTCTAGGGCCTCATGAATCCCTAGAGGATTATGAAGAGAGGTTTCAATTGAAGTATAAGAGATCTAACTGTACTCTTGATCCTGACTCACTTAAACTTGTACTTCTTTAGGGGATCAGTGAAGAGATGATAGAAAAATTGAATATGTTATCAGGAGGAGATATCTCAACAACCCTATGAACCAATCAAAACTGTCTTCCGGAACCATTCTAGGGCATTTAGGAAGAAGGGAAGAGCTAGCCAAAGTACATCCAATACCCCTTCCTCTTCCACCTTCATAAAAAATGAGGTTGGAAACATGCTAGAGGACTTAAAGAGTGACATACTACACACCTTTACTTTGCAAATGGACACAAAGCAGGTCAAAATGAAGCAAGAGGAAGCAGAGAGAGACCTGGCCATATTTTTTCCTAGATGTACCAGGAAGCACCCAAGAAATGAATGTCCACTAAATGTCATATAGATTTTCTTAGTTTTTTATGAGAATCATGCCACAGAAAAGTGTCCCTCCTTACCTGGACTTAAACTTGTATATCAAGGTGGGGAAACAATGCTAGAGCAATTCTGTTTCATCAACCAGAGAAGGCCTCAAGGCCCTCGGCCATATCAACAGGGTATGCAAGGTGCACCTTACTCTTACTATTACAACAATCAGAGTGCACCCATGCAACCTTGGTACACCCCCACTCCTCCATCCTGGTCTACACCTCGTGCTTGGCTTTCCAACCCTTCATAATTTTTTTTATCTATGTAGGAATATGTAACAAATTTCAAAATTCATTGGAGTATATTTTATGAAAAATTATGTAGGATAGTAAAAGAGGGTAGGAGAAAAATAATGAGTATGTTTAGCCATAAAACATTTTATTAAACTTGACGAGTACCTATATTAAATTTTGATAATTCCATTAAAGAAAATTGGAGTTCATATTCATTCACGATAGGAATTTTCTTCAAGATTTCCCTGTCAACTCTATGATAAAATAATGATTAAGGAAATTCATAACTATGGAATGGGAAACAAACAACATGTGAATCCCATGAAATTGTAGTAATATTAAAATGATCATAGAATGAACTTGTTTTCACATCTCAACCAATGTCATCAATGAGTTTCAAATAATCCACACTTTTGGAGGGATTATGAATCAATACCATTGATAACAAACTAAAATAATTGAATATGATGAGAAAAATCATAATAGTACATTTTCTTATGTCAAAGATAAAATTTAAAAGAGATATGAAGAAATCATGCAAAATATGGAAATCCATTAATCTTAAATGTATTTAGAGAAAACATGATAGGGAATAATTGATCGGGATCATAAGTAGTGCCATAAAGTAAAAATATAACTAAATTCTTTAAAATATAATTCCACTGACAATTTTAGTATTAATATTTCCCCAAGAAAAATGATAACTATGTTTTAATGTATGACAATATCATTTGCAACAATATGTAAAAGTCTCAAAATATTATTAGAAACCTAAATAGTATGTATAAATACCAAATAGGGCCAACCCCAACTCCTACATTTGTACCTATGGAGCATAATGTTTTCACATTAAACACATGTCATTTGATAAAAAAATTCACCTGTTCAACATTGAATATAACGTAAACTTGAACATTTTAACTAGCAACTGATCTAATGTGTACCTATACCGTCTATAATATACCCCTCAGAATGGGATCTACAAAATTGGGGATGAATGGGAACAGGTCTATGAGGCTCCTCTTGTTCGATTTGGTGTCTGGGCGCACGAGTCATATGAGTGTGTTAACCTGTGTAGGACAAAATAATTTCACAATAATCAATCTTTCACAACGAACAATAAATATAACCTACTTGAAAACATGACATAACTAAAAAGCCAATGTACCTTATAATCCTCCTCTCAGGGAGGGGTCTCTAGAGGGCTCGCCTGATGCCATTGTTGCTATAGTATCAAATCAAATTTCTGACTCTCATAAAAAAATTAGAAAACAAATTATCAATTGACATTCATGTCATCAACCAATGGATAACAGGTACTATAGCTCCTTGAAATACAAGGTCTCGACAATAGTACATGGCATAATATCTCATGGCACTAACTAAGGTGGGTCAATCGTTCCTCTAGTTGTACAACTTGAATACCTAGGTATTAGTGAGTGGTCTCCTCGACTGTTGTTCTACGTCTTTTGGAGCAATAGGATGGTTGGTTAGCCTACTGAAAGTGGGTTTCAAGTATACCTAGGGGAATTCCTATATTCCTAAAGGTACATGGAGGTGATATTTTGTTTACAAGTATTGCCTTATGTCGTAGTACTGCAAGTGATACTAGCAAGGGTTACGAGTGTTTCACACAATGTGATTCCACTTCGTTTCCTACATTTATTGTTCCTCTACTGTAGTATTACCTAGTTATGGATAGATCACTGTGTTATTAAATGGAATTAGAACACAATCCCAAAATAAAGTTTAAATATATATGATATTTCTAACCAAATGAAAGGTATCCTAAAATAGAAAGAAAATAACTTGTGCAAGGTATGTTTTGAGGCTGAAATTGCAAAATGTTCACATCTTCTTCTATACTTGTTTGATTGGCTATTATGACCCCAATCATGAAATGCTACAAGACCATTAGATCTATTGTCACTGGATTGGCATAAAGTTTTTATTAATGGAGTTGGAGAACCATCATTTTGTAGGGTTAATAACCTTGTCTAATAATCATTACTGGAAAAGAGGCCGTTGCCTCAATTCTTCTTCTTTCTAAGTTCCTCATCCTATTGTTTTGTAGTCACCATCAATAGTCACATCTGATGTTCTCGTGAAATATTCCTCCTCAAGAGAAATGGAATCTTAGTTAATGGATATTTATAACAAATCCTTGTGAAGTGTTGAGGATGGATAACATTTTACATCAAGATGGGGCTCCATTCATGTATTATCACACTTGATATGTATTCCCTTTCAGGCCCATGTATTCATGATTTTTTATTTTTATTGTGGAAAATATATTTTAAACAGCTAGGACAACATTTGAAATTCTCCTTTTTTGGTTCAAGCATGTCAACATTTCAAATACATGTGAATGAATCTGGACCCCAAGAAATATTCATGTTGAACCATAAAGTCTTGTGGTTTCCTTTATGTTCTTTTGCATTTACATGCTGCTCTGTTCTCTTTTTCTCGTCCAGTATAAAGGACTTTCATTCCCAATCTGTTATGTCTCCTAGATATTTTACTCTATTTCAGATTGGATAAGTTGTACAATATCAATAGCATCTTAGAAGGTAGGCCGGCAAGCAGTGCAGACTCCAAATATCACTGAGGTTCTATCGACCTATATTGTGAGTTATCTAGTGCATTATACCCGTTGACTATCAGAAAACAGTAGCTGGAATCCTATTATGTACTAGCATTTTGTTTCTTTTGAATCAAAAGTTCCAAATTCAACTTGCCATAAAATCTTATCTAACTCAACTTCAACTTACCAACATGAGGACAAAGAAGACATGAGGGTATATTTATAGAAGTGAGGTGACTGTTCATCTACCATGAACTTTCACCTATGCTCATGACACTTGAAATTATTCACGGATCTTTGATTTCTAATTACTCTCACATGTGCAATCAATCTTAACATTTCTATTGAGATTATTATAAAAATTGTTTACACTATGAGAGAAGAGAAATTATGAGGAAAGTAGAGACTATTATTTTGAATCCTAAATTATTTGTTTCCAATGTTGTTGCAAAATTATGGAGGATTTCATGAGATGATGAATAGAGTTTTGATGTTCATTTGTTGTATTGAATGTAAATTTTCTTGCTACTACATTTTTCATCAAGTAGACGAGTTTTAAGACCAATATCGACATTCCCCAACTTGGTAGACATAATTCCTTGGGAATATATATGGAGTCGTTATATGACAATTGATCTCAACCCTTGCAGAATGTGTGGCAATAGTCTTTGTGCCTTATTTGCATTAAAGTGATCATACAACCAACTTGTGATGTTGTGCCTTTGGTATTGCTAAATTGTTCTAGAAGAATATATGAAGATAATGTCCTGTCTTGTGAAAACCCTAGTTGCACAACCTTCGTGATAAACCCTTAGATAACATTGATGCCCCACAAGATTATTATCTTGGAAGAGATGCATTGCAAGGAATTTTTTGGTCAGTTCAAAATCAGAGATGCTTTCAACTTGATCCCATTCTCCTCCACATAGGTTAATATTCTTGATCCCTCTCTTCTTCTTGAAAAAAAATTACATTGATCATACATATTTGTAGCTAAAGGATAATATTAGAAACATAAAAAATGGACTGAAAGAGAGATACTACCGTGGACCCCTATATAATCTCTTTATGCACCACAATATTGTCATTTTATGTTGTTTGTGCAGGATCATTATGAGTAGAAATGGATATAGTTAGATTCCATGATGAAGCACTGAAGGCTACATTTCTTGACTATGAACAATGGTTTAGGAATTAATTTGAGGCCAAATTGATGAATACACTTGAACACAATTTACATGCATGCCATAAAATAAGGTTTTCAATCTACCAATGGGCACGATACAAATAAACTATGTGCGTGTTTCTCTGCTAGTATGTTGAGCCACTATTAGTTCTTGTACTTCTATTTCAAACATGTGATTTCCCATATACATGCATATTATTCCTATATTTCTTCTAATGTTCACCTTCTTGTGACATTGTTTTTATATAAGAAAATGTTCGTACGGGTTATGTCGTATCCTTTGTGATCCATACCAACATATTTCATGAAACTTTTGGGTTTATTTTTTCCCTCAAGGTTTTCCTTTAGGTAGTAATAGGTGTGATCTATAGTTTTTTCTCGTGAGTATGAGTACCAGACTCTACCATACCACCTGTTATAGGTTTTATTACTACCTAATTAACCTTGATTTCCCTTGGATTTCCTCCAAGACATTTCCATGATGCATTCAAAATTTTCACTGTGATCACATAAGCCTTGTTTGATATTTCAGTAAAGATAATTCCTCCTTGGGGGAATGAATTTTAATGGGCTCACGGTCCTTGATTGATCCAATTTCATATTGTTCCCTTTTTCAGTTGAGAAGCTAATAATTTCAAACTTTAACTTTACATGCCTCATCTTTCATAGAAATGGTTTTTGGTTCTTAGACCACTTTCAATTATAAACACTCAATAACAACATCCTCCATTTTTTATCGTAGAGGATTATCCTTTAGATATTTCAAACTTGGAAATAGGAATTTAAATTATACTATTATTTTTTGGTCATCTTGTCCAAATGAATCCAAAATTGGTTAATTTGTGTTGTACCTATGAGCCTCACTGTATTTAACTGAGTCAAAGAGAAACTCTTTGACTTACCAATTATTGACCTCTGTAGTTTTCAAAATGGCTTCTTGACATGAGTGTCGAGAGGACAAACATTTCAAATCAATGAAATAATTATTGTCCTATTTATTTCTTGCCATGTACTTCAGTGTTTTTCATGATATTAAATATTATACCATGTTAATATATGCTACATAATTCAATAGTATAGTTCAAGGTTATACTAGCATTGTAGATGGCCCTCCTTCGCAATGTTCTTTTTCCTGTTCTTAAGACAATATAAAATACTACTTGGATCCTATAATGCAATTTACAATCTACATTCATATGAAAAATTAAGAATTCATTTTTAAAGAAGTTGCAAGTCAACTAAAGCACAATGTTATCCTAGATCATGTTATTCATTATGAAGGAAGATGTATCTTCTGCAGAGTTGTCTTGTAATACTTGATAAATAAGGTAGCTATCTCTAACCTTATTTTTAAAGTCGCATTAAGAGAGGGAGTTATATGTTACAGATTCAGGTCTAGTGCCATATTATAGTTCGTAGTCAACCACAGATCATGAGTTTATCTCGATGAAGATAATATATTCGACTTGCGACCTCAAGGCCCAGTCATGAATATTAGTTACAGTGCAAGTCACACTTTTCAGTTTCAATCTCACTGTAAGCTAGAATTGCAATCTTTGACCTACTAATAGTCACAAATTAAATCTCCAACACAGATCCCAATTTAATTCCTAATACCACTACAAATTTTCAGTGTTATTTGCAACTTCGAGGTAGAATATGTAGGACCAATCGCATGTTGGAAATGCACATTGTATTTTTCACACGCGATAGAGGTGATCTTGGTCGCAGTTTAGGGGTCTTGAATCGTAGGTCACAATGAGATTCTAATGTAACTGCAACTTGTGGGTTTGTTGTGCGATTGAAGGATGGAGACCTTTACTACTATCAAAATTTTGACCTATCATTACCCTAGTATTTAACGCTAATTGAAATAATCCATGCATTGAATTTAAATGCTCATTTACCACTGGTATGGTATCACATATGTGTAATTCTTCAATTCTATTACTTATCAATCCGAAACTTCACATAGAAGCTCCAAGTGAACCAAATATCCTCCATGCAA
The DNA here is from genome assembly GCA_034641835.2 of Pinus albicaulis. Taxonomy (NCBI): domain Eukaryota; kingdom Viridiplantae; phylum Streptophyta; class Pinopsida; order Pinales; family Pinaceae; genus Pinus; species Pinus albicaulis. The sequence goes on from CM076579.1 coordinate 1,186,866,691, forward strand.
GAGGCGTACATCAAAAGACAAGGGTACATACTAGCCTGAAACTTCACAGAGAAGCTCCTGAAGGAAATCACTTCAAAGTGTTCCAGAAACCTCACCTCAACTGAAAATGCCAACTAACAAGCTTCAAATTGTTCCGAAAACCTCGCCTCAATTGAAAATTCCAATGAGAAATAGTGGAGGAGTTTGCTTGAAAAATCAGGTTACGTTTGTTTTTTTTGTATTCCAATCTGTCGCTGGTGCTCATGGTGGCTCGAAAACGACAATGCTCCAGAGGTTTGCAGAATGTTGGGGGAGAAAGGATTTTGGGGTTTTTTTATAAGAATAAAACTCTCGGACGACAGTTAAAACAACTCTAGGCTGAGATTTTTACAACTCTCGTCCGAGAGTTTACTCGAGATTTTGTGTTAATAAATCTCTCGGACGAGAAAATACTTAACTCTTGTCCAAGAGTATTTTAACATCGGTCAAGCCCAATGTAACTCTTAGGTGAAACATTAAAAATCTCTCGGACGAGAGTTCTAAAAACTCTCGGTCAAGAAATTGAGTTGACTATTTTCTCGAATGAGAAATTAAAAATTTCACCCAAATTTTGGCCATTCACCAAAAAGTGTTTTCCAAATTTGGGATTTCACCCCCCTATTGTTAGGAAATTCCCAATAATTGATTGTGCAATACATCCAAGGCATCATCTTGACCTCATGAAAGAGAAAGAATTTCAATCACACAACACAAAGATTTATCTGGGGAAAGCCTCAGCTAAAAACCCTGCTATGTATATTGCATTAAGTCAAGAATATGAAACAATACAATTCTTCTCTCAGGCTTGAGAGCTCTTTGCACTATCTATGAGTGTCTCACATTGATCCAAGCAAGTTTGGTGCAATACCTAACCACTTTTTTTCGTCTAGATTCTCAACCTTGGTTGGGCAATCCCTATGGAAATCAAGCCTCTATAATTAGGAAATTCCCAATAATTGCTTGCACAATACATCCAAGGCATCTTGTTGACCTCATGAATGACCTCCATAATTTTCTAATTATACAACTGATAGTTTACTTCCCTTTAACTCCAATCTCAATTAGGTATTCCTCATAACTAACATGCAACAACCATTTATGGTGAATATTCAGTTATCTGATTGATCATTGCATGTGAATTAAATCTTATTTATTTCATTGGACCTCTCACTAGTGTGTCTGTTAGTTAGATCTAGTTAAACTAATATTAACTCAAATAATTAAGTTAAATAATTACAACTCAAAATAAACTGTAACTTGACCCCCTAAAACTTAGAGAGAACTCTACATACCTCTAGTTTGACCCCCAACTCGGATTGACTGAGCTAACTAAGTATTCCCAATTGAGTTAGTTCGTACAAGTTGTCATGTGGTGTGGAATTACAATTTCCTTCTAATTTAATTAAGGGAAAATTAAATTAGAAGCCTCTTCTTGTTTTAATTTTCAATATTTCTTATTGCAAATTTGAAAAGATGTCAGAAAGGTTGAAAGGCTATGGGAATAATGCTTAGGGTTAATAAAATGTAGGATAGGAATCTTAAGCATTTAATGTTGTTAAATGAAGCTACTGAATTCTTGCATTACACCATCTCAAGAAAGGGAGTTTATATATTTCCTAAGTTTTAAAGATAACGATTTGTCCTTTTGCCTCGAGATGAGGTCAAATAAGGCCTTAAAGATTATTGTTGGTTAAATGAAAGTTATGTAATTATTTGATAGGAGAATAAAAAGTGTTTCACGGATTATGGGCCTAAAATTTGGTTTTAATTTAATTTATGAATGTGTATGTCAAACAATTGTAAAATAAATTAAAAATTGATCACTAATAGTCCCATGCCATGGACAACAGGGACTAATAAGAAGGAGCAAGGTAAATAAAGATGATTTTTGAGATGAAATTCAATTCTTTACGTTTCTAAAGTAATAGGGAGTCATACGTGTATATTTTTCACATATATACGTGTATATTTTAACATATGTGAGTCTGCCCTATAAGATAAATCCTAGGGTTTGGACAAACATCATGTGTGTATGTAGAAGCTAGAAAAGAACATGTTGCTTCCAAGGAAAATTTCAAGATGAAAAATAGTCATTAAAATACTTTCATGTCATATTCCTAGAGCTAGATTTGGCTTGTGACATGGAAACTATGTTGTCTTCATACTTTCTCTAAAACTTTCACCGACTAAGATTTTGTACAAGGCAACTCTCATGCAAGACTAAACAGTTTAGACAATCAATCAAATATTAAAATAAAAAACATTCTAAAGGTTTGCAACCAACCTTTACATATTTTTCATCCCTCTTAAAGATGTATCCCCCTTTTTTTCCTCATCCACATTATCATCCAATGTCGCATGTCTCTTTTTCTTTATTTTCTTCCTTTTCCTTGATTCCAAATTCACATGCCCTTCGTGAAATTTTTATTTCTTGGATTTTATCATTTCTAAAAAAAATAGAAAACAATATAAAAATACAGCTAAATCAACATAGTGATAGTCTTTCCATAAATTGCCTCTGTACTACCTTGTTAGGTCCCTATATTACTAGTATAGTCCCTTATTTTTGTTAGTGTAACCCCCTTATTTTTATCGTTGCACTCCTGTAACCCCAATATTGTTATTATTGTGCCCTTACATTATTATTGTTAGATCGACTAGGATTATATTCTGATCCCATGGACTCCTATATATAGAAGGAGGTTTTTTGATTTGTATCATCAAGAATTATTCATTTATGTAATGTATTGGAGGTTTCCCCCTAGAAGTGGCTGATTTCTAAGGTGTTTATCTCTCTTTTCTTCTATTTTTGGAGCCGGTTTCATAACATTTGGTATCAGATCTTTGGATTCTAGGGGTTCGCTGCTCCAAACAGGTCGTCGTGGAATTTTCGCTATAAATTTTTTTCTACGAAGGTTAAGAAGCTGAAATATTTACAGAGCGAAGCCGAAATCCTTCGGAACGTTTTGTAAAAATTTCAGATCTTGGTTCAGAATATTTTCAGAGATATGATCTGTGGAAGTTAGGGTTTGTTTCAGGCTCCCGAATTTCACCTAAAACAGGTCATCGTGGAAGTTTCACTATAACGTTTTTTCTACTAAGGTTCAAATGCTTAAATTTTTACAGAGTGAAGCCAAAAGCTTGAGGAATGTCGTGTAAAAATTTCAAATCTTGGTTCACAATATTTTCAGAGATATTATTTGTGGAAGTTAGGGTTTTTTCAAGCTCCTGAATTTCATCTCAAATAAGTGACCGTGGGAAACTCATCATAACTCGCTCTCTGAGCATCGGATTGGAATTTTGTAAAAAATGGCCACACATAAACGGGTTGTAGTTATAAATAAAATTTTAAAAAATAAAAAGGAAAAAATCTGCCATAATATGTGATCCAACAGTTTAAGGTGTAATCAAAAGACAGAGTGAGAATTCAATGTTTGATCTATGAAACTGAGATATGCATAAATCATTCGATGGATCCAGGCAAGCGACTCTTTATTTTAGCTTACTAGTAGAATGCAAGGCATGATAATGGATAACTTAGCTTAGCTTAGCCGCAGGCGCAGTGACAAATTGGTAAGATGCACTTCAAAGATTAGAAACTTTCAGTGATTTTTTTTTGTCCTTGAATAATGTAATCGTGTGTGGTGCTAGGAGAAAAATTAATAAGAGCATATGTGTCACCCTTAAATATATAGGCCTCATTTTTTCGAGAAGAGGAAAAAGCTGCATCCAACCCATTCTCGAAAATCGTACCTTTGAGACTGGAAAAACTATCAGTAATATTTTTGGGTCCTTGAATTATGGAGTCATCTGTTGTGCTCGGTGCGAAATTGATAAGGGCGTATTGATTACCTCTGAAATTGATAAGGGAATAGTGATTACCTCTGAATATATTAGCAGACACCGGTCGGCGATAAATAAGTATACCTCTTCTTTGTCGTCGTTGAAGTTAAATGCACTCTCGATGTAATGTCCCACCTTGCAAATGTCTTCCATACTATTTTTTAATTCAGTGCTTCTCATGTCTTCCATACTATTTTTTAATTCAGTGCTTCTCTTTTCTCTTGCAGGGTACTCTATAACAACATCTCCACCGGCACGACATATAGGATTTCTTAGATGGTAAAAAAATTCCATAGGAGACCACCCGTCAGCATTTGGATTAGGGTTAAACAGAGCATTACCATAAAGGTATAAGTTGGGAATCGCGATCCAGGCGTTACTGTAACTGTATATTCACATGCTATTCGAATATACTAAGGGCTAATGCCACCTGTAAAAGAAAATTCCTGTTGGTTTGGATAGTGATTTTGGTCGCCCAGGGTTAGCACCGCGTCGATGTCCCTAGGGGAAAATATTTGATAGCAATAAAGGATGCAATTTGCTATGACCGCTGGTCGCCACGAAGTTGACCTCATGGTGCTAACAAAAACTGAAGGTTCAGCAGGTGTTTCGTCTGCGGGGCTGCCTACACCATTGATAAAGCGCCCAAGGTTGTAGTAATCATCCAAATATTGAGAGTCATTTGGAGGCCGCAGACGAAATCCTGTCTGAAAAATCTCTTGATAGGGATGCCCATCCCACTGATACACTGCCTCTATAACATTCTGGTCGTTGTCAGGGTTCCGATATAGAATTCTTGTCCCTTCAGTATTGTACAACGTTAACCCAATTATTATTGATGATAGTTGGTTAAGGACATCCTCTGCAGAAGCCGACTGGGGGATCGCATGAACATGTCATATTATTGTAAATTTGAAATTCAACACATTCTTAATTCAGTTAAGTTGTTTTTTATATGTTAAAAAAACAATAAAATATAAATATTTGATTAATAGTCTATATTAATTTGATCATATATTATATTAACTAAATCAAATCATTATATTATAAAACTATATCTACTAACAATAAAATTAAAAATTAATTTAATTTTCAATGTTAATTTTAAAATTGCAATCTAATTTTTACTTAAATAGAAAAGTAATAAATAGTCAAATTCGCTTTATTTTTAACTCTAAAAAAAATCATCTAATCATAAGAATAATAGACTATGTATATAATCTATGTTTTGCAAAAATAGTTTATCAATCATCAACATGCATGTTCAAGAGAATAATAGACCATGTATATAATCTATGTTTTGAAAAAATAGCTTATCAATCATCAAAATGCATGCTCAAGAGTAAAAATTAACCACAAACTAGTCTCACATCATCAACATGGATGCTCAAGAGTAGAAATCAACATTTACACTAAAATCAATGTATCTAGTGCAAGCAATCAAATAGAATTAGAAATCAACATCTACACTACAATCAATGAATCTAGTGCAAACAATTAAATAGAATTAGAAAACATCTACACTAAAATTAATGCATCTATTGTGAGTAATCAAATAGGATTATAAATCAACATCTACATTGAAATCAATGCATCTAGTGCAAGAAATCAACATCTACACTGAAATGAATTCATATAGTGCAAGCAATCAAATAGGATTAGAAATCGCCATCTAAAATGAAATCAATGCATTTGGTGCAAGAAATTTTCTTCCCTCTCTCCCCTTCCATCTATATCTATATTTTCCTCCATATCTTCTTCTTTGTATCTCTATCCCACCACCAAACATATACGCTCTCTTCATCTCTCTCTTGTTACTCCCTCCCTCTCTCTCCACTTTTCTCTCTCTATGTATTTCTTCTTCCCTCCCTCTCCCCCCTTCCAGCTCCAACTCTTTGTCCCCCCCTCTCTCCTCCTGTCTCTCGTCATTCCTCCCTCTCTCTCTTACCTCCCTTTCTCTCCCTCCCTCTCTCCTCTCTCTCTCCCCTTTTCTCTCCCACATCTCTCTCTCTCTCTCTCTCTTTCTCTCTCTCTCCCTCTCTAATTAATTCCAAATTAATGAACACCATGCATAACTTAAGATACATCAAATCGAAAGTCAATATCTACATTTAAATTAATGCATCTAGTGCAAATAATAAAATTGGATTAGAAATCAATATTTACACTAAAATCAATGCACCTAGTGCAAGAAATAAAATAAATCAACATTTGCAATGAAATCAATGTCTTTAGTGCAAACAATAAAATAAGGTTAGAATCGACTACACTTGAATCAATACATCTTTCTCTCTCTCCCCCTCTATCCCCCTTCCATCTTTGTGTCTCACTCTCACTCACTCTCACTCACTTGAATCAATACAACTTTCTCTCTCTCCCCCTCTATCCCCCTTCCATCTTTATGCATGCCAGTTCAATCCTCGTAGAAATTCTCCACCCCTCTTCATTTCTCGTTTCTCTAGGCCTTATGATCAAAATTTATACAATTATTAAATTGTAAATTATAATTTTTAATTAATAATAAATTTGATATTTTCCAATAATTGATTAAATTATTTAATATTAGTATCCTGCCAAATTTCCCATTTAAATAATTTTTTTTCCTTTATGATATTTTCAAGGAGCAGAAAAAACAGAAATTCATAGAATGTTAAAACCTGAAATATATATTACACACTCCATGAATAATTAATTAATGCTAGCCTCTAATAAGCAAAAATCCACTTCTCAATTCATGAATACAGTAGCCTTTGACAACATAAAAACACAGTTGAAAGTTGGAGAAGGGTTGGTGTTAGCAGAGCTCCTAAGGATTGAGCAGTTTCCAAACGGGCAAGTTCAGTGCTCAGAGAATGGGTGGGCTCGTTTTTGGCTTCCACTTCTGCAATCACTATTGGCTCTGTGTTGGCTTCTTTTGTTGTTGTTGCTGCCACCTCTAACCTTCATCTTCGTCCCAGTTCCTTCCTGCACTCTCCGACGAGATTTTCCATCCACCACCCTAGAATTCCTTCTTTCTGATCCCTCCAAAATTCAAATCCACCTAACCCTATCACCCATTTATTTCGCACAAGTCTGCCTATCAGAGTTTCTCCCTTCCAAGCATATCTTGCACATCGAGATCCTACTCCCTGACATATCCAGCTTCAATAAGATCCAATTTAACCTTCTCGATGCTCATTCTTCCTGTCCTCCTTTAACATTCCATTCTAATGGTAGCACCCATTAATGGACATTTACACCTTTTGAGCGACTTCATCAGAACACTATATTTAGTCATCTAATATTAAACGAAAAAGTCTTGGTTAGGTTGAAAAGTTATTTTGTATCAGAACAAGGTCATCATCTTCCATAATGCCCATTATGGGTGACAATGTGGACATCCTAGCTTCGTACACCTAAAAATAAGAAGCACTAATTGTTGCCACCTTGGATGCGGAGAAGGCCCATGCCGCAGGTGTGGACAGTGGGCCTTGGGATGGAAAATTTCAAAATTTGAATGACACCTCAAGTCATGTAAGCATTATGCCCTCCGAATGTCTCAAGCTAACTCACTTGGGTCACTATCTCACAAAAGAACCACGAAGGCACTTAGGAAAAAAAATTCTCAAGCCTACTACAAAGATTAAACTAGTAAAATTCGGCTTCAACGACCTTTGGGATAGCGTTGGCAGCCTTCAAAAGTGTGCCTTAGTGGGTCACTAGATCTTCTCAAAACATCAATCGAAGGATATGATGGAATGGTTCAAAACCTCTTGGTGTCACCTGCTTGGATATACCTCGAAAGTCGGCTAGATGATGAATTCATGGTTCTGTATCCACTTCCTGCATTCATATGATTGTACAAAAATCCTCAAGTGCACTTGTGTCTACGGTCGAAGCTTCATGCAAATCCTCCCATGGTACATGGGTTTCAATCTGATTATGGAAACCCCGAAAAAAAAGTGTTCTGGGTCAAGCTTCTAGGGCTCTTCTTCGAATTTTGGACCTTGAATGCACTAGAAGCAATTGGTGATCCAGGTAAATTTCGCTACCCTTTAAACCAAGACCTTTTACTTTGGCTGATGTGTTAGAATTTAATTTTATCAAAGCATTAATGAACATAAATGAACATATCTACATGATGTAAAGAAGAGGAACATAACAAGCATTAGCAACATAAGATATTGATAACGGAGTTTGTCCAAGATGGCCTACGTCTCCGGGCCTCGGTGTCAATATGGTGTAGATCGCTGCATTAAGTGCTAGAAATAGTGATGATGTACACGGAAGGTATTTTCTTTGTCATACAAGGAAAATTCCCTCACGCAAGAGTGGCTGTACCTCTCCTCAAGATGTTCAACTACATGAACTCTCATTCACAAAAAAGACTCCTATTAGTATGACAATCTCACCCAATGGTGACTTTGAGTATCTCAGCGAACATGGAAACAAAGGGATCTCAAATAACATAAAACAAATCCATGATAGAAATTACATCTCGCATCAAGAAGAAAAAAAAGATCCCACATCAAACATCAAACAAGGATCTATACAACACAATGCATCTCATAGAAAAGAGACAAAGAAGTACATGATCTCATTGCATATACCTCACATCCTAGATCTATCTGAAGAAAAGGATGATAAACTGTTGGATCTGGCTGTATCATAATCTCATGGCATCGAATATCCTGAAAACGACTGCTCACACATTGAATGCTGACACCTGCAACTCCAATTTGAAAAGTGTCTGAAAAATGGAATGGTCAAATGGAAAATTTGAATAGACGATCAGATTCGTGGCCTCGAATAGTGCAAAATCGACTGTCAAATTTCTGAATTCTGACAAAGTGAAATTCTGGGGCTACAAGAGTATTTTAGATTCCATCAAGATTCTTGATCCTCATATTCTGAAAAGAATCTTCCGAAACACTGCTAAAATGGAGAATTTGGGTACACCATCGTGCTCCTTGCGAAATTCTATTTAAAATGCATATAAAGTTCAATACATTCTGACACAGAGAAATTTTACCTCCTTGGAATCAAAAGATTCCCTTGGCATCAAAAAAGATTCCCTCAAACTACGTGCACCATCCTACCTCGAAATGTGTGTCCTTCTGCCTTCTGCACTGAAGAAATGATGGGTTTAAGTAATAAGAGGTGGGCGGATTTTACTACAAAGGGTCGTCGTGGTGCAGTGGAAAATTTGGTGGTTTGTTGGAGGGAGGTCGGGCTATCAAACCCCCCCCCCCCCCCCTCCAAAATAGTGTGTTTTGTTTACAAATCAAACAACATTAAATTTTGAGTCGGGCGGACCCTCATTAGGTGGCCCACCCCAACTCCCATCGTTTTAACACATAACCATATGTATATATGGTGTGGGGGCTGGGTCCACCGCCGGTGGCCCGCCCTGTTGCAATGTTTTGTGATATGTATGCGTGGGCGGAGGGTGCGGCAGGGGTCATGGCCCGTCACCCCACAATAATTTTTAATTGTTATGTGGTTATGCGGTGGTAATGTGGAAGGAGTGTGCAGCGGGGGTCATGGCCCGCTGCCCCATTTTAATATTTTTTGTTTTAATTTAACAAACTGCATATTTTAAAAATACCCATTTTTTTTACCAAAGGAGACATTTTAAATGTCCCACAATTTCACCCAGAAATTTTCCAGAGCTGACTGGAATCCAGTGGCTAGATTTATATGAAATTAAATCCTCCTTAACTTGTAAAGTCATCCAATCAACCTTAGAACTTTGACCAGATCTAAGTTTCGCATACAAACTTAGTTTGATGAACCGTTTGCACTGTTGCGATCAGGACGACGCGATATTCAATTTGAATATGAGTTTTTCACATTCCTGACACTTTGATTTTTGAGCTTTCATAAGCCCTCTTTGTCCTCTGTGTGTATCTAAATCCACCTGGATCATTCCTCCCTACTGAGGAGCTTTTGGTCCTCCAAAAGCATCAACAATAATCTGCAACTGATGTGTACAATGTTTTCACCACAAGTGTCCTGAAAGGTCACCCTCCCTTTTCCTTCACCTTTGTCCTTCGCATCCATAGGCGATGAACCGACACCTGCATCTTCTACAAACATGTAGTACAATATCTTGCAAATTACATGCTCAAATATGACCAAATATGACCCAAAAATTTCCATACTTACCATGAGTTTATAACACGTACTCGGTGGTCAAGCTTACATCAAAATGGAAATCATACCCCAGCTATCATTACAAGGAAAAAAACATCATTGTTTCATTTTGAAGTGATGGAAAACACGTCATCACTTTTACATGAAAGGAATGCATCACATGATTTACCAAACAAGGCCAAAAATAACATAGTTTCTTAAAAAGAAATGGAAAACACATCATCACTTTTACAGTTAAAAATGCAACATATGATTTACAAACACGGCCATGACACACTACCACATCTAGAAAAATCATCTCTAACTTATCAAAGTGAATGGATCATCTCTCTGTGGCACATTTTCTTGTCCAACATCTATTTCAATTGGTTCATGCACCGACGCTTCATCCTTAGGGTGCTTCTTTGGATGGAGCCTCGAACATGTGGATCTTTGATGGCCACTTTGGTTGCAATGGTTGCAAAAGATATTTTTTCTCCATACCTGCTTAACCAATTTATTTCCCTGTTATGGAGAAGGATTTTCATGCCTCATCCTCCTTTGTGCTGCCATTCTTTTCCAACAATCAGCAATGACATGGTTATGTAAACCACAAAAATGACAAGTTTTCTTATGCCATGATTTACGTTCATGATTAGAAACATGCTTATAATAAAAATGAACTTGTGAATATCAAGACTTGTTATAAATTTATTGGTGGTCTCTGGTGCGATCATGGTGATGAGAGCTTGTCCTAGCTCTTTCCCTGCAACATGCACTTCCATGGGATGATGGCGAAGTGTTCCTATCAATCCTTTCTCCTCAATATTTCAACAATGTCGTGGAGACTTCTGACACCTTCAAACATTCTCTTACACCCTTCTGACACCTTTTTTATAGTCACAAACTATCTCTTACACCCCTTTTACAGTCGCAAACTCTCTCCTACAGAGTGGATCTTATGATCACAGTAGTGCACCCACCCTTTTTACAGTCACAAACTATCTCTTACACCCTTTTTACAGTCACAAAATATCTCCTACTAAGTGGATCTTATGATCATAGTAGTGCACCCAACCTTTTTACAGTCACAAAATTTCTCGTACACCCTTTTTACAGTCACAAACTATCTCCTACAGAGTGGACCTTATGATCATAGTAGCACACCCACCCTTTTTACAGTCACAAACTATCTCCTACCGAGTGGATCTTATGATCACAGTAGCGCACCCACCCTTTTTAAAGTCACAAACTATCCCCTACACCATTTTTACAGTCATGAACTATCTCCTATACACCCTTTTTACAATCACAAACTATCTCCTATAGAGTGGATCTTATGATCACAGTAGCGCACCCACCCTTTTTGTAGTCACAAACTACCTCCTAAACCCTTTTTACAGTCACAAAATATCTCCTATACACCCTTTTTACAGTCACAAACTATCTCCTATAGAGTGGATCTTATGATCACAGTAGCGCACCAACCCTTTTTACAATCACAAACTATCTCCTACACCCTTTTTATAGTCACAAAATATCTCCTACAGAGTGGACCTTATGATCACAGTAGTGCACCCACCCTTTTTACAGTCACAAACTATCTCCTACAAAGTGGACCTTATGATCACAGTAGCACACCCACCCTTTCTACTGTCACAAAATATCTCCTAAACCCTTTTTAGAGTCACAAAATATCTCCTACAGAGTGGATATTATGATCACAGTAGCGCACCTACCCTTTTTATAGTCACAAAATATCTCCCACATAGTGGGTGTTATGATCACAGTATTATACAGTCTAATTCATGTACCCTAATTTTGGAGATGCTTTCACAACAATAGAGACGGTTCACGCTACGCTTACCCTTATTATTACCCTCAGTGTTTGTCTTTAATATTTGCACATTCTCGACTTACCCTCACTGTCTTTAAACTAATTTGTACATTCTTGACTTACATATCTCAGCACTGATAATACACTAAAGCACACAAGCTCACAAGCCGATTGTGCGATTTGCACCCATGAGTAAAGTAAAGCAACTCATATGATATTCATGAAGTAAAGTGTATATCATAAAATCCTATAACACAAATATTAGTCTTTTTCCATGGGAAAGAATAGGGGCCAGTTCAGACAGAGGAAAATGAAGCCTGAAAATTTAATTACTTTATCTTCATGAGTGAGAAGAAAACAAGTTTACCTGGAAACATAAAATTTCAAACAACAATTAGTTTTCCGCAAATCCTCAGTGGGAATGTCTCATACTCCTCATGCTTCTTTGCTTGACATCCCCATATTTGTAGACAAAATTTCGGATATTTTTGAGTTGGTTCATCCATGTGAAAGGTTGACCATGATTTATGACTTCGGCACATCTCCAAATGTGTACCAAAAAGGAGGGTGGTCAGTTCAGATGGAGAAAAACGAATCCTATGATGTGATTTAATTGATCTACAGAGAGACATAGGTTAGGTTTTTGTTCCTCGTGCTGCTTTTCTCGACATACCAACTATTTATAGACAAAATTTCAAATATTTTTGAGCTGGTTCATCCATGTGAAAGGTTGACCACGATTTATGACTTCGGAACATCTCCAAATGTGTACCAAAAATAAGGATGGTCAGTTCGGACAAGAAGGATGATCAGTTCGGATAGAGAAAAATCAATCCTATGATGCAATTTAATTTCTCTATAAAGAGATATAGGTTTTTGTTATGAATAAGTTTAGGGATAAGGGTTACACTACAAGGAAAGGTCCCTCTAGCAGATGTTTTTGAGGAACCCCTTATAAAAATAGCTCAGACATCTGTTTGTAGCGGAGGTTACTAGAGGAGGTTGGCGGGTGGAGGTTTTTGCGGATGCTTTTTCTTTTCTTTTCTTTCCGGTGCGTTTCTCATCCTAAACCGCACCAGTGCGTTACACTAGAGAAAGCACCGATACATACAACAAATTGGCACACCGAGACACCGTGCGCTAGGTACAAACCTGCTCGATGTGTCCTAAAACCCCGCGCCAAAAATGAAACAGCCTAGTGCAGTTGTAAGAAACCGCTCGGTGGGCCTAGAAAGTCCACGCACCGGAACAAGGTTAAATAAAAAAATATTACGGAAAAAAATCTGCATTTTTCACTTTTCAGTGCTCCAGATCTATCAAGCACCGGTGTAGATATACCTTGTGTGAGGTGCCCTGCCATCGGTGCTCCCATTGCACGCACTACTATTGTCCATTGCCCACCATCTCCATTTCAAATTTTGCAAAATGATGGGAAAATTTAGTTTTGAAAATTCTACAGTGAAAATGCCTCCTCGACGGCCAAATGTACAGGTATTTTACTTTTTTTTCCATAATTAAACCTTTTAGTGGATTAGTTTTCTAAAATAACTTAAAATTCACCTTATTTAAAAAAAAAATTCCTGCGTGGTGTGCTCGAGTCATTTGGCTTGCATTGGTTCGTTGTGCTGCCTGTAAATTTATAGGTCGCACCATGACCAGTGATAACGGTATTCGCACCAGTTACGGGGCTGTACTGAAAATATGCATTGTGCTTTTTTTTTTTTAAATTGCGGTGTGGTCGGTTACCGGCCACACCGTTGACCATGTCGAATTATGGGAATGTTGTGCATTGACAGAAATATCCACCCCGAGGTGGGTATTTTTGTCTGCGCACCACCCTCTCAAACTAGACATAGTCAATGGTGCGGTCATGTAAACGACCACACCGTTGATTATGTAGTGATGTCAGGAGGGCGGTGCACTTCATAAACTATACGCCCCGGGGCACATAGGTTGGTTAGCACATCGCCCTCCCAACACTGGTACATAGTCAACGGTGCGGTCTGTTATACCACCGCACAGTTGACCTTGTAACAATTCTAGGAGGGCAGTGCATTGAAAATTTCCTAGGGCATCGCCTCTATTGCGCGACAAAATCAGACGTAACGTTACCGTTGCATGCATGTTTTTTGTTCGCACAGACTACTTTTTTATTTTTCTTTTTTTCAATATATATATATATATATATATATATATATATATATATATATTCCTAAATACATGTATCATTTAATAAAAAAAAATTATTTAATATGTCAATCATTCAGCGACATCAAAGGGGAGAAGAGAGGGAACAACAACAACAATAGGTGGACCAGTATAACGTGGTTCGCCTGTGGGAGGCACAAGAGAGGGAGAGAGATATGTACCCTCACCCTATTATAGCAGTCACCCAGGCGCTCCTAAGGGAGATAGGCCTCTTCAAGTTCTATGAGGAGGCTACATCCCTAAAGGGCCATGGTGGATTTTTGTGATAGCTTATCCATAGGTGGAATGCCCACCGACAGGCTTTCTAGGTTGGTCCTTGATGGGCTCTAAATTAGACATAAATTAAGGCCCATATAACCTTTCTTAGGCCCATCTACCTCTCTTATGCACATAAAAGGATATATTAAATCTCTCCTTCTGCAACTAATAATGTTTTCTTATGCTTTAATAATTTCTTAGGAAGGTTTAAAGGTAATTGCATATTTATACCTACTATTGTTTATTTTTGTAGAATATTGTGATAATATTGGGTAGATTATGCAGATTTGGAGAAGGCGATGATTTAGGGACTTGATCCCTGCCACTGGAAGATCAAGATTGGAGAATAAATGAGCAAAATGTCAGGAAATTATGGAGAAATATTGGAGAGATTCAAGGGGATTTTCCACCCTCCTTAACTCTCAAAGGCAGCCAAAGGATCCTCATGATATCTCCCTTCATCAATTTGAATTCCAGAGGCAACCAAGCAACTCAAGACCAAGTGCACTCAATCCAGACTTCACTTGGAGTCTCCAACAAATAGAATTCCAAGAGGTAGCCACGCAAATGAAAACGAAGAGAACTCAATATATGTTTACTTGGAGTCAAATTGGACTCAATCACCATTTTCTAAGGAGTTGTTGGTAGCTTCCCTGTAGAATAAATAGAGCAGAGCTAGAGCTAGGAAGAGTTAGTCTGTTTGAATATCGATTCCATTCGGAACTATTGTTGTGAGCTATTGAGATTTTTGTTTTATTCAGAGATCAAACTCTCAAGGATGTATGAATTTATTCTTTTATGAAATGAGAAAACTAATTTCATTCGACTGATGTAAGTTTTAGAGGGCTAGGCTTGTGGGTTAGGGCCCAATCCATGTGCCTCAGCTTCTCTGTTGTTCCTATCATTTCCCTTCTGTCATTTAGCTAGTTTTTCTTCTGCCATATAAGTTAGATCTTCTTCTGATAAGTTTCATTGTTGTTTAGTTTTTGTGTTGTTGTTGTTTTAATTGCTTATGCGTAGTAGAATAGAGGAAAAACCCCAAAAAATTGTGGTCAAGTCTCCCCCCTCTCATCTCTGTCAATAGAGTTCGAGTAGGGCAGACCTTCCCACAAGCCAAAATTTCTTTCTCTTTGAATTTTAGGAAGAATTTGTATTACCATGTCCAAGCCTTTCTTTCACTGTTTCATCCCGCATTTCTATCTGTTTCCCATGCATGAATCCACAGGTGAGTCTCACTTCTGTGCACTACTCTTACGCCTCCATTCCCCTCCTTTTCTTCTCATGTTAACGATGTACTTACCTTTTCTTTTCCTAACGCACTTACCCCTTCAAAGCCTTATTTCTTTTCTTTTCTCTGTTAGCGGCTGCCTTACCCTTTTTATGCAAAACATGTGAAAAATCATTCAAAACCATCGAAAATCTGACCTCCGTCTTTGCTCCTCGAGTCTCCTGCCACTGTACATCACACTTCGCAAATCACAAATTTTATCTTTTACCTTTAATCACTTACCGCTTGTTCTTGCGATTGAGATATTTTGAAATCGCGTCCCGCCGTCAATCCCACCGCCACGTCGCCCATCGCAAATCACACTTCACACATTTTAGCTTTTACCTTTAAACGCTTATCACTTGTTCTTGCGATTTCGATCTTGAAAAATCGCAAATCACACCGTTTACCTTTTCGCATAACACTTACCGCTTATTCTGCCGATGCGATAATTCTGCCACATCACTCGTCACACTTCACACTTCACTGAACTTACCACATCGCAGATCGCATCTCGCAACTTTTACCACGTCGCCAATCGCACTTCACACATTTTAGTTCATTCTGTTAACCTTTACCGTTATCCCTTTTAACTTGTGATATTGCGATTGCGATATCGCACATTGCAACTTTTTTCCTCCATCGCACTCCGCCATCGCACTTTTGAATTCTTTTCGCTCCAAAGGAATTTCTCGTGCTATAATCAATTTTCATAAGGGTTTAACGCCCTCTTTCCGCTTCCAAACCTCATTTCATATATTAAACCCCCCATTGGCCTCTTTTAGTCGTTTTATTCCCTCCAACCTGCAAATTAACTCTTTTTAATTAGAATTCATTCATGGATAGCCTACTTGCATGGATAGAAGCATGGTAGATAGATCATAGGATAAGTAGAGTGCATTTAGTTGTTTGGCCAAGTTAAGTGTGGTTTAGGATTATTTTCCTTTCTGCTATTTGTTTTTTGCAAATTAAATTATTTTCCTTCCTGTCATCTCTGTTTAGTAATTTAATTTAGTTTCTTACAGTCATTTCCTTCTTGCACATTAAATTAGTTCCATTTCTTTCATTTCCTTTTTGCAATTTAGTTTAGTTTCATTGAAGTGTGACATACTTCACTGAGAACCCCTAGAAGTAGCACCCTTTTGTAGAGCAGAAGAGGATGACATGAACATAATGCATCTGTTGTGTATATAGCACTGTCACCTCAAAGTTTGTACGAACCCCGGGTTGATAAAGTAAAGTAGGGTAGCCTTTGGGAGTTGCAGCACTCTTGGTGAAATACCAGGGCTCACCACTTTTTGGCACCGTTTCCGGGGAGGTGTCTAGTAGATATTTTGATTTTGTTTTTACCATTCTTTTCTGCTTTCCTTTATTTTCATGTCATTTCAGAAATATTGAAAAAATACAAAAAGACGTGATTTTCATGCCTCGTAGGACTAGGAATACCCAAATACAAATCTTACCTAAAACCCCCACATCACCTCCTAGCCACCCTTCACTCTTCTTCAGTGGTGGTGAGATTGAACCCCCTATAGGAGAGCCTTTTGAAAAAATTTAGGATCCTATTAGGGAAGAAGAAGAAGACCTTGTTTCAACTGAGGGACCTACTTCACCTATATTAGCCATGGCTGGGACCCAGAGAGCCTTTCCCATAAGAGAGGCATATGGGGAAACTAATATGAAAAACATTAGCCCCTCAACTCTTCCACACTTCCATGGACTTACCTCTGAGGACCCTGACACATTCGTGTTTGATTTTTTTGTTGTTTGTAGGACTTATGACTACACCTCTGATAATCATAAGTTGAAGATATTCCCATCCACCCTTAAGGATGCAGCCTTGCGCTGGTTCATGGGTCTGCCTGGGGATAGCATCACTACCTAGGCAAAGATGGAAGAGACCTTCAGCAACAAGTACAAAGACTACTATAGGTCCAAGGAAACTAAGGATGAGATATTTAGGATGACTCTAGGGCCTCATGAATCCCTATAGGATTATGAAGAGAGGCTTCAATTGAAATATAAGAGATCCAACTGTACTCTTGATCCTGATTCACTTAAACTTGTACTTCTTCGAGGGATTAGTGAAGTATTGGGTGTGGAGCCTGATTATCTTGTTTTACTTTGTATCACAGCATTGGACCCCTGTACCTTAAAAGGGGCGGCAACGCCACTCGTAATTAATCGCTGCCGCAGGGGGTCCAGGGGGGGCGGCAGCACTTTTCGGAGCCCCCTCCTGGCGGGGGGTTTCGGGGGCAGTGCCCCCGAAGCTAAAAATAGATGTAAAATTTCCTTGTAAAAGTGTAGTAATTTCTAGGCAATCTGTGCCTTTCATTAGGCAAATGATCTGACGGTAGAAGTTATGTTTAGTTTAGGTTTTTTTTTCTCTAGAAGGCAACCCTTCGCTTTTATGAGGGTATTGTATTGCGGCTGTGTATGATATGTGTATTCTCGTAGCGAGAAACAGAGAGGGAGACTGTGAGAGAGAACAGAGGATATTACAGCGGATCTGTTGTAGGTTTTTTCTCTTCATTTTGCTGGATAATAGAAAGGAAGGACTGGCTATTCGAAGTGGACGTAGCCCAAACTGGGTGAACCACGTATATCTGTGTCTCTCTGGTTTTATGTGTTTTTGTGTGCTTCTATTTTCCACATATTTTATGTGTTGCATTACTCCATAATATATAATTTTCTAACAACTGGTATCAAAGCCGAAGGTCTATTTGGCTGATAAACTCGCAGGACATAAGGGTTCCTGGTTCGAGTGGGAGCAATGGCAGAAGATGGTAAATTTAGGGTCAAGAAATTTAACGGCCAAAACATCCTGTTGTGGAATATGCAGATGGAAGATTATCTGTATCAGAAAGATATGTACCTACAATTGAGCGGAAAAACAAAGAATCTGACGACCATGACAGACAAAGAATGGAACATTCTCGATAGAAAGGCACTCGGAACAGTACGGTTGTGCCTTGCGGCGTCAGTCGCCTTCAATATTTCGAAGGAAACAACAACAGAGGGTTTGATGCAGACGTTGGCAAAAATATATGAAAAACCCTCGGCCTCAAACAAGGTATTTCTTATGAAACTATTATTTAATATGAAGATGTCAAAAGGTGGATCTGTTGCAGACCATTTAATGATTTTAATACAGTTACC
The DNA here is from genome assembly GCA_034641835.2 of Pinus albicaulis. Classification (NCBI taxonomy): domain Eukaryota; kingdom Viridiplantae; phylum Streptophyta; class Pinopsida; order Pinales; family Pinaceae; genus Pinus; species Pinus albicaulis. The sequence goes on from CM076579.1 coordinate 1,186,885,395, forward strand.
AGTCAGTTAAGTTCTGCAGGGGTAAAATTTGATGATGAAGTTAGGGCTATTTTATTTCTGTGCTCATTTCCAGAAAGTTGGAATGGTTTAGTTATGGCCATTAGTAACTCTGTCTCTGGATCTAGTACTTTAAAGTTTGATGATGTTGTTAGTGCTATCCTTAGCGAGGAAATGCGACGGAAAAGCTTTAGTGAGACATCAGGTAATGCTTTGAGTGCAGAGTCTAGGGAAGAATAATGGAAAGAGGAAAGAGCTCGGGTTATCACAGTAAATCAAGGAAAGGCAGATCCAAGTCCAGATCGGGGATAGTGTGCTGGAAATGCGGAAAGAGAGGACACCTAAAGAAAGATTGTAGATCTTGGAAGGGAAAAGAAGGAGATGCACAACAAGAAAAAAATCATGAAGCAAATGTGATAGATGATGTGTTACAAGATGCTTTTATTATTTCTTTCGAAAATGTTACTGATTCTTGGGTTGTAGATTCAAGGGCTTCATTCCATGCCACACCTGATAAGAAATATTTTCATGACTATGTTCAAGGAGATTTTGGACAAGTTCGTTTGGGTGATGATAAAACCTGTAAAATTGTTGGAATGGGTAAATTTCTTGTAAAAAAATAGAATGGAAACCAATGGCTACTAAAGGAGGTAAGGCATGTTCCAGATCTGAAGAAAAATATGATTTCAATAGGGCAGTTAGGCAGTGAAGGTTGTGTGACAACTTTCACAGATAAAACTTGGAAGGTCACCAAAGGAGCGTTGGTAATAGCAAAAGGTGAAAAGGTTGGTACATTGTATTTATGCAATGGTATTTCTAACTCTATTAATGCTTTAACTTCCAAAGGAGCAGATGCAGGGTTATGGCATCATAGGCTCGGACACATGAGTGAGAAGGGAATGAAGATTCTTCACTCAAGAAATTTGTTGCCAGGTTTGAAGAATGTTGATTTGGATTTCTGTGAAAATTGCATTTATGGAAAACAAAAGAAATTCAGATTTCTCAGAGTTGGGAAAGAAAAGAAGAGTGAAAAATTAGAGCCTGTGAATACAGATGTATGGGGACCTGCTCAGGTATCATCTCTCGGTGGCTCTCGTTATTATGTTACTTTTATTGATGATGCAACTAGAAAAACATGGATTTATTGTATTCAGAATAAATCTGATGTATTTGATACTTTCAAGAAATGAAAAGCTTTGGTTGAGATTAAGACAGGAAAGAAGTTGAAGTGTCTCAGATCAGACAATGGAGGTGAGTATTGCAGCAAAGAGTTTGATAGGTACTGTTCAGAGCATGGAATTCGTAGAGAGAAGACAGTCCCAAGAACACCACAAGAAAATGGTGTGTCAGAAAGGATGAACAGAACAATCATGGAGCATGCAAGGTGCATGAGATTGCATGCAGGATTGCCTTTACAATTTTGGGCAGATGCTGCAGATACCGCTGTTTATCTAATAAACAGAGGGCCTTCAAGTTCCTTGGATGGTGGTATTCCAGAGGAAGCATGGACAGGTAAAAAGGTAAACTACTCTTTTTTAAAGCCTTTTGTTTGTGAGGCCTTTGTCCATATTAATAAAGAAAATAGAACAAAGCTTGAGGCAAAATCAAAGAAATGTACCTTTATTGGATATGGTGTTAATGATTTTGGATATCGCTTATATGATTATGAAAATCACAAAATCATTAGGAGCAGAGATGTAATATTCAATGAAAAGGTTTTGTATAAGAATCAGTTGCAGGAAAAGAAACAGGAAAAAGAAAGCAAGGAATACACAGTTCTTGATGAGAGAATTGAAAAAGTAAAGGTGCCTAAAAATAATAATAATCAACAACCACGACAACAACAACCACCACAACAACAACAGGCACCTCAAACACCTGAAAGTGGTGTTAGAAGATCTACCAGGATAAGTAGACCCCCTGAACGATACTCTCCTTCATTATATTATTTATTGTTGACTGATTCTGGTGAACCTGAATGTTATGAAGAAGCAATGCAAGTTGAAAGCAGGAAGAAGTGGGAGCTATCCATGGATGAAGAGATGGACTCCTTAATGCATAACCAAACTTGGGACTTATTCAAGTTGCCTACAGGTAAAACTACATTGCAGAATAAATGGGTTTACAGGCTGAAGGAAGAAGATGGAGGAAAACAGAGGTACAAAGCTAGACTTGTGGTGAAGGGGTTTGCACAGAAGAAAAGTATTGATTTTGATGAAATATTTTCTCCTGTTGTTAAAATGAATTCAATCAGAACTATTTTAAGTCTTGTAGCAGCGGAAGATTTACATCTTCAACAGTTAGATGTAAATACAACATTTCTCCATGGAGATTTGGAGGAAGAGATATACATGCAGCAACCAGAAGGATATGAGGTAAAAGGGAAAGAAAAATTGGTGTGCAGGTTAAAGAAGAGCTTGTATGGCTTAAAACAGGCTCCAAGGCAGTGGTATCTAAAATTTGACAAGTTTATGTCTGAACAAGGTTATACTAGATGTCACTCTGATCATTTTGTTTATCTAAAAAGGCAAAATGATGGCAGCTATATTATATTGTTATTGTATGTAGATGACATGCTTGTTGCAGGATCTAACATGCAGGAAATAAATGTGCTCAAAAGAAAATTGGCAAATTCATTTGCAATGAAGGATTTGGGAGCCGCAAAACAAATCCTTGGTATGAGGATAACTAGAGACAAGAAAAATCACAAATTAACACTGTCTCAGAATGAGTACATAGAAAAGGTGTTGAAAAGATTTAATATGCACAATGCAAAACCTGTTAGTACACCTTTTGCTAGCCATTTCAAACTTAGTAAGGAGATGTTCCCAAAGACCCAAGAAGACATGGATTATATGTCTAAAGTTCCATATGCATCTGTAGTTGGAAGCTTAATGTATGCAATGGTCTGCACAAGGCCTGATATTGCACATGCAGTGGGAGTTGTAAGCAGGTACATGAATAATCCAGGAAAAGAACATTGGATGGTAGTAAAATGGATTCTCAGATATTTGAGAGGTACCACAAATCAAGCATTATGCTTTGGTGGTTCAAACGTTTCTCTACAGGGATATGTTGATGCAGATATGGCAGGTGTCAGAAATAACATGAGGAGCACTACAGGATATGTATTTACTATAGGTGGAACAACTGTCAATTGGGTTTCAAAAATCCAAAGTGTTGTTGCACTTTCAACAACAGAAGCAGAGTATGTTGCTGCTACAGAGGCTAGTAAATAAATAATTTGGTTACAAAGGTTTATGGATGAATTGGGCAAGAAATGATATGGGCACGTTACACAGTGATAGCCAAAGTGCCATTTGTCTTACAAAGAACTCAACATTTCATTCCAGGACTAAACACATACATCTCAAGTACCATTTCATATGGTCAATATTGGAAGATGGAGAGTTGAAGCTGGAAAAGATACACACTAGCCAGAATCCTGCAGATATGCTAACAAAAGTTGTAACCAGGGAGAAACTGAGAATGTGCTCAGTTTCAATTGGTCTTCAAGGATGACGATGAAGATGAGGAACAACCAGGTCCAAAGAGGAGTCATTGTCTAGCAAATGAAGCAGCAGTGGAGTTGCTACAATCAGTCTCCAAGTGGGAGATTGTTGGGAGTGGAGCCTGATTATCTTGTTTACTTTGTATCACAGCATTGGACCCATGTACCTTAAAAGGGGCAGCAACACCGCCCGTAATTAATTGCTGCTGTGGGGGGTCTAGGGTTGGCGGCAACACTTTTCAGAGCCCCCCCCCGGCGGGGGGTTTCGAGGGAAGCGCCCCCAAAGCTAAAAACAGATGTAAAATTGCCTTGTAAAAGTGTAGTAATTTCTATTCAATCTGGGCCGTTCATTAGGAAAATGATCTGACGATAGAAGTTATGTTTAGTTTAGGGTTTTTTTGCCCTAGAAGGTAACCCCTCGCTTTTATGAGGGTATTGTATTGCGGCTGTGTATGATATGTGTATTCTCGTAGCAAGAAATAGAGAGGGAGACTGTGATAGAGAACAGAGGATATTACAGTGGATCTTCTGTAGGTTTTATCTCTTCATTTTGCTGGATAATAGAAAGGAAGTACTGGCTGTTCGGGGTGGACGTAGCCCAAACTGGGTGAACCACGTATATCTGTGTCTCTCTAGTTTTATGTGTTTTTGTGTGCTTCTATTTTCCATATATTTTATGTGTTGCATTGCTCCATAATATATAATTTTCTAACATGAAGAGATGATAGAAAACTTGAATATGTTATCAGGAGGAGATATCTCAACAACCCTATGAACTAATAAAAACTGTCTTCTGGAACCATTCTAGGGAATTTAGGGAGAAGGGCAAAGCTAGCCAAAGTACATCCAATACCCCTTCCTCTTCCACCTTCATAGAACATGAGATTGGAAACATGCTAGAGGACTTCAAGAGTGACATACTGCACACCTTTAATTTGAAAATGGACACAAATCAGGTCAAAAGGAAGCAAGAGGAAGTAGAGAGAGCCCTGGCCATATTTTTTCCTAGATGTACCAGGAAGCACCCAAGAAATGAATCTCCACTAAATTTCATATAAGTTTGCTTAGTTTTTTATGAGAATCATGCCATATAAAAGTGTCCCTCCTTACCTGGACTTAAAGTTGTATATCAAGGTGGGGAAACAATGCCAGAAAAACTTTGTTTCATCAACCAGAGAAGGCCTCAAGGCCCTCGGCCATATCAATAAGGTATGCAACGTGCACCTTACTCTTACTATTACAACAATCAGAGTGCACCCATGCAACCTTGGTACACCCCCACTCCTCCATCCTGGTCTACACCTCCTACTTGGCCTTCCAACCCTTCATAATTTTTTTTATCTATGTAGGAATATGTAACAAATTTCAAAATTCAGTGGAGTATATTTTATGAAAAATAATATAAGATAGTAAAAGAGGGTAGGAGAAAAATAATGAGTACGTTTAGCCATAAAACATTTTATTAAACTTGACGAGTACCTATATTACATGTTGATAATTCCATTAAAGAAAATTGGAGTTCATATTCATTCACGATAGGAATTTTCTTCAATATTTCCCTGTCAACTCTATGATAAAATAATGATTAGGGAAATTAAAACAAACAACATGTGAATCCCATGAAATTGTAGTAATATTAAAATGAGCATAGAATGAACTTGTTTTCACATCTCAACCAATACCATCAATGAGTTTCAAATAATCCACACTTTTGGAGGGATTATGAATCAATACCATTGATAACAAACTAAAAGAATTTAATATGATGAGAAAAATCATAATAGTACATTTTCTTATGTCAAAGATAAAATTTAAAAGAGATATGAAGAAATCATGCAAAATATGGAAATCCATTAATCTTAAATGTATTTAGAGAAAACATAATAGGGAATAATAGATCGGGATCATAAGTAGTGCCATCAAGTAAAAATATAACTAAATTCTTTCAAATATAGTTCCACTAACAATTTTAGTATTAATATTTCCCCAAGATAAATGATAACTATGTTTGAATGTACGACAATATCATTTGCAACAATATGTAAAAGTCTCAAAATATTATTAGAAACCTAAATAGTATGTATAAATACCAAATAGGGCCAACCCCAACTCCTACATTTGCACCTATGGAGCATAATGTTTTCACATTAAACACGTCATTTGATAAAAAAAATTCACCTGCTCAACATTGAATATAACGTAAACTTGAACATTTTAACTAGCAACTGATCTAATGTGTACCTATACCGTGTATAATATACCCCTCATAATGGGCTCTACGAAATTGGGGATGAACGAGAAGAGGTCTATGGGGCTCCTCTTGTTCAATTTGGTGTCTGGGCGCACGAGTCATATGAGTGCGTCCACTTGTGTAGAACAAAAAAATTTCACATTAATCAATTTTTCACAACGAACAATAAATATAACCTTCTTGAAAACATGACATAACTAAACAACCAATGTACCTAATAATCCTCCTCTCATGGAGGGGTCTCTAGAGGGCTCGCCTGAAGCCATTGTTGCTATAGTATCAAATAAAATTTCTGCCTCTCATAAACAAATTAGAAAAAAAAGTATCAATCAAGAGTCATGTCATCAAACAATGGATAACAGGTACTATAGCTCCTTGAAATACAAGGTCTCGACAATAGTACATGGCATAATATCTCATGGCACTAACTAATGTGGGTCAATCGTTCCTCCAGTTGTACAACTTGAATACCTAGGTATTAGTGAGTGGTCTCCTCGAGTGTTGTTCTACGTCTTTTGGAGCAATAGGATGGTTGGTTAGCCTATTGAAAGAGGGCCTCAAGTATACCTAGGGGAATTCCTATATTCCTAAAGGTACATGGAGGTGAGATTTTGTTTACAAGTATTGCCTTATGTCGTAGTATTGCAAGCGATACTAGCAAGGGTTACAAGTGTTTCACACAATGTGATTCCACTTTATTTCCTACATTTATTGTTCCTCTACTGTAGTATTACCCAGTTATGGATAGATCACCGTGTTATTAAAGGGAATTAGAACAAAATCCAAAAATAAAGTTTAAATATATATGATCTTGCTAACCAAATGAAAGGTATCCTAAAATAGAAAGAAAATAACTTGTGCAAGGTATGTTTTGAGGCTGAAATTACAAAATGTTCACAACTTCTTCTATACTTGTTTGATTGGATATTATGACCACAATCATGAAACACTAGAAAATTTGGCGGAAATTTCGCGGCCAATTCGTTGCTATTCCGACACATAGTCGTCGCAAGAGCGACAGTTCGAGGGCGGGCAAAACGTGGTTTACCATGTCGTCGCAGTTTCGACGCAGTTAAAAAGTGTCGCACTATCGACACCTTTTCCGTCACTTCCAAACAAGCGTCACTCTTCCGAAGTTTCCCAATCTGTCGCACTTCCAACCTTTGTAAACTATCGCACTTCCAACGAAATGTGGTCCGACGTTTTGAACGTCGCTCTTCCGACGTTTGTAAACTATCACAATTACGAAGAAATGTGGTCTGACGTTTTGAACGTCGCTCTTCCGACGTTTGTAAACTGTTGCAATTCCGACGCAATGTGGTCCGACGTTTTAGACGTCGCTCTTCCGACGGTTGTAAATTGTCACAATTCCGACGAAATGTGGCCCAACGTTTTGGACGTCGCGCTTCCGATGTTTGTAAATGGTCGCAATTCCGACGAAATGTGGTCCGACGTTTTGAACGTCGCTCATCCAATGTTTTTATACTGCCGCTCTTCCGACGTTTCTAATCTGTCGCAATTCCGATGCTTACAAGGCGTCGGTATAGCAACGGAAGGTTCAATTTAAAAAAAAAAAATGAAACTTTAAAAGAGGAAAAATGTTGTTTTGAATATATTATATGAAGTAAAACAGTCCATGAAGTCATTACATTTTCACATCTGAAGATTGGAACCCAAATATCCATCCAGAAAAGTGGAAGTCCCACCCCAGACAATGATAGAAAAATACCCCATGTCACATACAGGGACATGATATAAAACCCTGTAACGGTCCACATGGAGATTATCGACAAATCTGAGAAAGCATCCAAATATGCCCGAGGCATCTATAAGAAAGTGAAATAGCAGTATGTAGAATAGTAAAGCAACAGATAGAGTACCGACGTCCATTGTTCCAAATACAAATTAAAGTACCCAAAATCCTTGAACGGAGAAAAACGCTAATCATGTGAGGAGTGTGATATGTCCAAAATATAAAAAGACCATCAGACCATATCAATAAACCAGCAACATAGACCAGCATCGCTAGTTTTGAAGGCATAGTGATAAACATTAATCATTTTTTTTTTCACAAGAGAAAAAACGTTGTTTTGAATATATTATATGAAGTAAAACAGTCCATGAAATCATTACATTTTCACATCTGAAGATTGGAACCCAAATATCCATCTAGAAAAGTGGAAGTCCCACCCCAGACAGTGATAGAAAAATACCCCATGTCACATACAGGGACTTGATATAAAACCCAGTAATGGTCCACATGGAGATTATCGAAAAATCTGAGAAAGCATCCAAATATGCCCGAGGCATCTATAAGAAAGTGAAATAGAGTATGTAGAATAGTAAAACAACATATAGAGTACCGACGTCCATTGTTCCAAATACAAATTAAAGTACCCAAAATCCTTGAATAGAGAAAAACGCTAATCATGTGAGGAGTGTGATATGTCCAAAATATAAAAATACCATCAGACCATATCAATAAACCGACAACATAGACCAACATCGCTAGTTTTGAAGGTAGAGTGATAAACATTAATCATTTTTTTTTCACAAGAGAAAAAACGTTGTTTTGAATATATTATATGAAGTAAAACAGTCCATGAAGTCATTACATTTTCACATCTAAATATTGGAACCCAAATATCCATCCAGAAAAGTGGAAGTCCCACCCCAGACAGTGATAGAAAAATACCCCATGTCACATACAGGGACTTGATATAAAACCCGGTAACGGTCCACATGGAGATTATCGACAATCTGAGAAAGCATCCAAATATGCCCGAGGCATCTATAAGAAAGTGAAATAGCATTATGTAGAATAGTAAAGCAACAGATAGAGTACCGACGTCCATTGTTCCAAATACAAATTAAAGTACCCAAAATCCTTGAACAGAGAAAAACGCTAATCATGTGAGTGTGATATGTCCAAAATATAAAAAGACCATCGGACCATATCAATAAACCAGCAACATAGACCAGCATCGCTAGTTTTGAAGGCAGAGTGATAAACATTAATCATTTTTTTTTCACAAGAGAAAAAAAGTTGTTTTGAATATATTATATGAATTAAAACAGTCCATGAAGTCATTACATTTTCACATCTGAATATTGGAACCCAAATATCCATCCAGAAAAGTGGAAGTCCCACCCCAGACAATGATAGAAAAATACCCCATGTCACATACAGGGACATGATATAAAACCCAGTAACGGTCCACATGGAGATTATCGACAAATATGAGAAAGCATCCAAATATGCCCAAGGCATCTATAAGAAAGTGAAATAGCAGTATGTAGAATAGTAAAGCAATAGATAGAGTATCGACGTCCATTGTTCCAAATACAAATTAAAGTACCCAAAATCCTTGAACAGAGAAAAACGCTAATCATGTGAGGAGTGTGATAACCATCTGCAGAAACCCAGGCTCGCTTGATTCCAATATTTGTAACCATCTGTTGCATCCGAGATGTAAGGTTCAGGCTCGCTTGCTTCCATTAGTAGCCTGCTACAGCATCCACCCTGTTCATAGCAAAAATGTTCCTGTAGATATACAGAGAAAGAGTATAATACGTAGACCATATAAACATGGCTCTGTATTTCAAAAAACAGGTTTAAAATAGAAACAGGGCAACATTTTTTTTTCTAAGTAAATTTAATCTATTAACAGTGGGAATAAAATTACACCGAAGTCAAAATCATTGCCCAGACTCATGGCAAATTTGTCATCAAAAAATCAAAAAATTAAGAAGACTGCCCTCATACGGGGAAACCAGTATTGAACGTTTAATTTACAGAATTAAAAAATATTACAAAGGTCGAGCACAATAAAATAATCTAAAAGAAACCCAATTAAGTGGGCCGCGAAGCAAGAAAAAAAAATTAACCAAACTACTCCTCCGGCTCCTCGACGATTCGGCACCATCCTTCGGAAGGTCCAGGATCGCTAGGTGCTACCTCCACATTCATGCCACGGCTCCCCTCCTGAAGGCCCGAATGTTGGCCGGCTTTTTCCGAGCTCAGACCCACCGGACGGGTGCATTCTTCCTCCATTTGGGCCTCCTCGCGGAAAACCACAGTGACTAAAGCTGTGATTCGTGGGCGGTTGAGAGGGAAATTAAAGTAAAATTGCGCAGTGCGCGTCATGGGAGAAGGTGAACTAGCGGTGGGGAAACGAGGAGCAGGGGAATCCATACGGTGGCCAGATCCTACAACCCGACCCCGCCCACTCCTAGTATTTGGATAGCGACCTGCATAATCACTGGACTAGCCGGAAGACAACTCGGTTGAGGGGCTGGAGGGAGCGCGCAGGAGTTGACCTCTAGTGCTCCCCCTGCGGCAACGCATCCTTTGACGCACGCGAGGCATGGGTGTAGTCTCACTAGCAGTGGGCACAAGAGGAGACGGAAAAGTAGAATTCCAAGAAATAGAGGAAGATAGACAAGGACCAGACCGAGAGAAATGAAGATATGCAGCAAGGTCTACGCAGCAGTTCAGCTGGCCACTTCTCCTTCTCGTCACAGTGAGCAGGCAGTGTAACCCAACAACCGGCTTGTCTGAAAAACCATAGTGAAATGCCATTTTATCAATGCAATGCAATCGAAGGACGCTCGTCATAATTAATCTCTGATCATTAATGAGAGCCGAAGGCCGGATCATATTGGAGCATGCAGAATCGCTAACGGGAGTGGAGGTCCGATCTTGAACAGTGTTAAAATTTAATGCGATTTGATGTGAAAACCTTGGAATTTAATTGAATAGCGTTAAATCTTAATGCGATTGATATGAAATCGCCACATCCATGTCCCATAGCCTTAAACGCCATCGAATGCACCCGCAGCCAGGAGCAGGGCAAGTTTTTATTGAGGACACGTGGCAGAAATTGATTGGAGTGGATCTTTGTTTGGGCCACTCGCGCAGTGGAAAGCCGGACCCGAAAAAGATTAGGGTGAATTTGATAAGAAATTCGCGTCACAACTCTCCCTCCGTACGCCAGCCCAACTTCGGACCCGAAAAATATTAGGGCGGAATTCATTTGGTTTTCGCGTCACAAAATTGGACGACGTCAGCAGGCTATTTTGGAACGCGAATTTGGTTTGAATTATGGTTTATCGCCGTTTGAAGTCCGGCGGGCTCGACTTAAGAACAATTTTGTTTGATCCCATCTTATAAAATTTGTGTTGGTTTTCTTTGATAATACACATATTTATAATAAATCATGGAAATACCACACTAGTAAACATGTGGAAAAGTTATATAAATTATTGAGAACAATCATTTTTATGTAAAAATATCCAAATGTGCTTTTGGGAAATAAGAATTCAAGTATTTGGTTCATATTGTTTTAAAGGAAGGAGTGAAGTTGGAGCCTCAAAAGATGCAAGCTATTACAAAATGACCTATTCCTAAGAAAATCAAGGTTCCTAGAAGATTTTTTAGACTTACATGATATTATTGATCATTTGTTAATAATTATGCATGCATTTCAAGTCCATTCACATATCTCTTGAAGAAAATATCATTTATATGGAATGATGAGGCTACTTTGGCATTCTCTCTTTTAATGGATGCCATGTCTTCTACACCAACATCGGTTGCACCTACTTTTGGTAAAACATTCATAGTAGAGTGTGAGGCACTAGGACAAGGAATTTACGTAACATTAACACAATAAGGGATATCATTGGCTTTTAAAAGCAAGAAATTCAAAGAAAATATTTGGTGAAATCTACGTATGAAAAATAAATGGAAGCAATATTACATGCAATAAAAAATGGGGATAGTATATCACTGGGAGGTACTTTAAAGTCAAGATATACCATGATAGCATAAAGTATTTTTTGAAGCTATGGATTTCATTGGAAGATTAACAAAAATGAGAAGAAAAAATGCAAAGTTTTAATTTTGAGATAATCTGCAAAAAGGGTAAGGAAAATTTAGTACATGATGCTCTTTCTAAAATATAAGAGGCCTCAAATTTATATCCAATTACATTTTATATTCCTAGGTGGCTAGAAGAAGCTTTCCATAATGGAAAAATGACAATAGTACTAAACAAAAACTAAAATTCATAAAGGATGGGATGAACTCTATGGAGCATTGGGAGTGAAAGAGAGATATACTTTGGTGCAAATGTAGAATATTTTTATGCACACAAGCATATTTGAATAAACAAATATTAAGGGAGTCCCATGTCTCTCTGATGGTAGGACGCAGTGTTCCTTAAAAAATCTCAAAGGATCAAAAAATATATTTTTGGAAGGAATGAAGAAAGATATTCAAAATTTTGTAAGAGAAGGTCAGGTTTGCATAATAAATAAAAGAGAGATAGTAAAATCTCTAGGGTTACTTCAACCATCCCACATACATATTCAAAGACTAGAAGATATATCAATAGACTTTATTACAGGGTTACTGAAATAAAAAGGTAAGTATTACATTTTTGTGGTCATTTATATAGACAAATTTTGTAGATTTTTTTTGTAGAGCTCAAAGTACATAAACAACAAGCCAAGTGGCAGAAGTGTCCGTGAAAGAAATTTATAGTCGTCATGGTTTTCCTAAAGTAATAGTAACAAGAAACTTTTGGAAATAATTATTTAATATGAGTGGAGAAACACTAGCTGCCATGAGTTATACATATCAAACACAATCAAATGGTCAAACAAAAATAGTTAACAAATGTTTTTAAGGTTATATACAATGTTACTCTTTAGAAAAGCAACTTAGTATGCCATAATTAATAATCATTCCCTGTTCACTTTTGTTAATAGGTTTACGTCAGACGATGATGCAGGGGCATTAGGCACTAGCCAGCAATGTAGGAGTTTTTGTCCACATGTTGTGGCTAGGAGGGTTCGAAAACATTTGAGTTGTAACAACTAGGTGTCAATACCTCAGCTGACTATATTACTTAGACTAGTTAGAGTTGTAGGAGTCGAACAGTTTCAGTTAGTTGAATTATTATAATTAGACCTTTTGATTTCTAGAACGGTCCTCTCAGAGGAACCGAAGAGCCATATGTTATGTATATAAATTTTAATTGCTCGGATGAATAAAAGTAGAGAGGGAAGAGGAGAGTAGAGAGGGGATTTCTGCAATAAACCTCTGTGTGTGAACAATTGTTTCTAGTTAAATGATTTCCAAGCTTAGTTGCCATTGAATTATCTCAAACTGCTAATTGTGAAGAATTGTTTAACTGTGAGGCGATTGGGTACTGATAATTCCATTCTTCTGTCTTTGAATTCCCGTAAATCGTTGGATAACCCTGTGAACTCACCCCACCCGAAGGCGAGGTCTGTGTAGAGAACCGGGGTCGTGAACACTGTTCAAATATAAAAATCTCGCTTAATAAAGAGACAAAATTGTTGTGCTTTCGGAACCTAACCCAAGGATTGGACATGAGTTAACAAACAAAAGGATAGCGGAACCAGACTTGCACCCGTGGTCAAGCCCTGTACCAAAACCACGAGCGGAATCACAAAAGCGGGTTGCCCATATCGCACCACTTTTGCAGAGTAGGCGGTATTTCCTATTCGTGAGCGATTCCATAGGGAATGCGACACATGGCGAAGTGACCCCCGTAAAACCACCGTTTAACCCGCGCCATCGCATGTTAAAGCCCGACGTTGGAAGCCGAGCGAAATTGCCAAGAGTCGTTGATTTGGAGAAGGGCCATCGGATGGTGGTCGCACGTTGAACTTGCCCGGAGGTTAACTAAGGTGTGCGGAGGATATCCAGGTACGATACGAGTGTTTGATTGGTTATTGATATATATAGGTGGGGCCGGAGTATAATGAAATTTTTTAATTAAACGATTGGTGGATAATTAGCGTAAGTCTGGAGCGTGATTGTTGTAAGGCTGGGTGGTGAAATATAGAGCTGAAAGTTCATTACAAGTTATTTATTTAAAAAGAAACGTGGAGTATAAATACAAAGTGTTGAAAGTTAAACATTGGTTATAAGGCTTGGAGATAATATAAAGTTGGGAATATAAATTAAAGTCCAAGCATTGTGGATAGTATTTATTTATCAAATTCTACGAATTTCTACGAATTTGATAAATAAACCCGAAGAAAGAAGAAGTCAATTAAGACTCGGGCTGGAGGAAAAGAATGGGGTAAACCAAGGGAAAATGCTGACAGAGCGATTGTAGACACACCAGCTCTCCTTAGGGGTCCAATTTCAGTTTTGTTGTGTCACACGATGATCTCTCTTCTCTGGCATTTACTTGTATTGAAGATCACTATTCTAGGAATAAGGAGTTATTTTCTCCAAAAATAACCCTAGCCAAACATTGACAATGCATCGAGGATATCTTTCTATGCTTCATAAGTACATATGTTCTACTTCTAAATCATGTCTTGGAAGTGGTTGTTTTGCTGGAAATTATTCACCAGTTGGTTTCATACCAAAGACTTTTTCACATTTTCAGCATCCAATACATGAAAAAGATAATGGTTTAAAACAACATAAATATTTGAAATTTTGCAAGAATTGTCTGGCACACTTTGAATATGAATTTTGAAGTCAAGTGCATGATCTTGTATAGGATCAAGTGTCATTTTGAATACCAAATGTTTCACAAGAAACTTCTCAACATGCTACCCTGCAGTAAGGATTAAATGACAATATTGCATCAACTATTTCCATAATAAAAGTGCACCCCGGCCATAAGACTAAACAACTACAAATGTTGTAGATCTAACAAGACCACACAATCAAATGTATTCCACAAGGCCAATACTGTATGAAAAATGAAAAGGAGTTTGCAACCAAAAATACCTTAGGCAACTAATTCAATTAGATACACCAAACCATCAGCAAAAAGGAAAACCAACCTACTCGGCCCTAATATTTTCCACTGGGTCCTCTAATTCAACCAATAAAAAGGCAAAAACCATAGCATTGAGATACATTTCATTACATTGTCAATAAAAATAAAATTTGACTCAGCCATAACCCTTTCCTTTTATTGTTGTGAAAATATTTATGCATTACTCTAATTAAGATAATAGAAAGAAATCACGACTATATTAAGGCCAACACAAAACAATCTTTAACCAGTGTCTCTCGCGGCCTTCAGGTTGCCATGCTAGAGGTTGCATATTTTTAATTTAAATTCTTGACCTCTCGTGCCCATATATGAATGCATCCAATGGGATATCTACATCAAATGCTCCTTTATATCCCCAAAAACAAATTCCCTACTACAAGAGCACCAATATTGATGGATCACCCCACACCATCCCACCCACTAGAAACAGTGAAAAAGGAAACCTGAGAAAACTTCTGAAATATCTCAAGATGACTATATGGGTGGTTCTTATGAATCAACCAACCATTCGGAACATGCTCATCAATCCAAACCATGAGTATTATGTGACAATATTCAAGCAGGCACTGAATCGGATTTCTGAAGCTATGTTAGAGAAACCCTAAAATCCTGAAAATAGGTGAAATGTGGCACCACTCGGAGATTGACATGTGCCAATTGGTACAAGTGGTAGACAATTGGCATGCTCAAACAATGAGGTGATGCGGGAATGACATGAGGGAGAAAATATCAGAAAAGCCCCAAATCTGGAGAACTAAAGCTCATCACCAACCTGAGATTGACAACTTTACATGATGTAACCTATGAAATCGTAAATGGAGAAATCATAGTAACAATAAAGTAACCTATGTAGCAATAAAGTCGGATTCATCCTGGGAGTGGTAATGGGAGAAATCATAGTGAACAACAGGAAACATGCAGAGTTGCTTACAATCGAATAGATGAAAAAACACATACAAAAAACCTAGATAATAATCATGAACAAGCTTAATATTGAATTATGAACTGTAAAGGAACTTACAAAATGTGACATTACGAACCTGGTCAAGCGCACAAGCAAAAATATCCTGGACATGACCCTGGTTGACAAGTTTTATTGCTCATGATGCAAGAGGATTTGTACATGCACTGCCAAGTCAATCAAAATCCATCATTATCTATACAATAAATACAAGTAATTGATGTAGTATTTTTTACTCTAAGATGCATTCTTATGATAATGTTAGAACATATGTTGAAAATGTCAAAACATACCTAAATAATCTCCTCTTCGTTTCAAGAACAATTTATTGGAGTCGCATGAACTTGGAACAAGCCTCCCACGATCTGAAAGAGTAGCAACTAAGTCAACGGTGACTTTTTTGTTGCTACGCTGGATCGAGGGAGGTTTGCTCCAAGATTAAATCGCTCCAATAAATTATTCTCTACTAAACAGGGCCAACCACGTGAAGGTGGAAGATCTTATGGCCCCTCCCCCCCCCCTCACATCACTCTCAATTCCCCAATACCCAATCTATATTTCATTTTTTACTTTCATGAGCATAAAAAAAAATATTCAATAACTAATAAAAAACAATTCAACAAAAATTATGCAAGGAAACATTGCAATTAATGCTTGACATAAAAATAGTATGATAAATGAGTTTTTTATATAACGCAAAAAACGTTCCAAGTATGGTAACGTTTGTCTTATAATAATACAATATTTTACATTATCGAATTTTTTTTTTCTTCTTCCTATTTTTAAAGCTCCTAATTACATCATCAATATCATCATGCTCTGCTCCTGTTTCGTGCCTTTCGACCCGCACTGCTGACCTAGTTGCGTAGTCACGATGTATGGTCTCATCCAGTGATGGGGCATCGCCTACAAAAACAGATAATATTAAATTTTAATTGTCAGTTTTTAAATATCATTGAACTAGTTCGGTAATATTAATAAAAAAAATTGCAATGAGATTATTTACCTGGTGCACCAGTTGTCGTCGCTAACGTAGTTGCATAGTCACGATGTCTGGTCTCATCCAGTGACGGGGCATCGCCTACAAAAACAAATAATATTAAATTTTAATTGTCATTTTTTAAATATCATTGAACTAGTTTGGTAATATTAATTAAAAAAATTGCAATGAGATTATTTACCTGGTGCACCAGTTGTCGCTGCTGACCTAGTTGCGTAGTCACAATGTCTGGTCTCATCCAGTGATGGGGCATCGCCTACAAAAATAGATAATATTAAATTTTAATTGTCAGTTTTTAAATATCATTGAACTAGTTCGGTAATATTAATAAAAAAAATTCCAATGAGATTATTTACCTGGTGCACCAGTTGTCGCCGTTGGGACTGTTGCCCTGTCTTCCTCTCTGGTGGTAAGATCCTCAAGGGAAAAATTCTCTGTCATTTAAACAAAAAACGTTATAAGGACAACCATCAAGGTATAATTAGAAAAAATTATAAGTGGAAATTAATTACCATCATGGCCCTCACTGATAGTAGCATTTTCGGCCTGGTCCCCACTACAATGATCAGGTTGCACGTGAGGATCATCTACATCTGGCTCTAAAACTGGGTTATTTTCCTTGTCGGTAGTGCTGCTCCCCTGATTTAAACAAAGTTGTTAGACATTAAATTTATGGATGAAAACAAACATATTGAAAGGTTAATGTTTTACCTTATCAGGCATTCTGGATCTTGGGACCTGCCCCAAGCTTCTGCGACATTCAACTACGGCTTGATAGCCGAAATGGAAAGTGATATTTTTATCTTCCTCTGTAGTTTCTGTTCCGAAGTCATCACCCTACATTACATATGATTGTGTATTTTTAATGTTATTTGATAGGATTACAAAAACGTTGGAAGGCGATACAATTAATTATAAGATGTTTAGCTACTTACAATTCTTGCGACTAATTTCAAGTAGCCGCCCTGGCCTAGCTTGTGATGGCCCTTTTTTTCAATCCTAGCTTTGGTTGCCTTTGAGGTGTCAGGCAACCTAGCATCAACAAAATTGAAGTCAGATATGATGTAGCACACTTTTATTTTAGACATAGAGAAAATTAAAGCTATTGAATTAAAGTTGTAATTTACCTTGCGGGTCCAGTTGGCATTTTTCCTTCTTTATTTGCCCTTTTCTCTTTTCCGTCATGGATGAGTGCTCTCCACTCACTCTCTGAAACTGCGAGAGGACGCTCATATCTAGGGTTAAATTGCAATTGCGTACTATAGGTGTCCCTGGTATATTTCAAATATTTGCCGGCTACCTGAGCCACCGCTTTTCTGTCAAATGTGCCGACCCCAAAAAGGGCTTCTAGATAATCTAAAAGTTCTTTTTTCAGGTTGGAATTCTGGGAATTCCACCCTGTACGTATGGTTGGGACAAAAATTACCAACGCATGGCTCTCCAGAATCCTGTAGAACTCATTGTTTCCTACACAGAATAAAACCAAAAGAAAAAGAAGATATTATCATTAATTTAAAAATAAAAATCATGATAAATATGTTTTAGATAAAGTACATGAAATAGTTAAAATATTAAAATTTACCTAGGAGTTGTACATGCTTTATAGGGACACCCTCATCGTTCACCAACAATGTGCCATTAATGGTCCCTGTGGAGCTGACACGTGTAGCTCCAGGAAACACAATAATGTAGCTGGCCATATCAGCCTCATCATTGCCAACACGTTCAGCAGTTGGCTGGGTGTCAGCTTGGGCAGGGTGTGTTTCTTGGCTAGCACCTAAAGGAGTAGAAGGTGTACGAGAGGGTTGTTGGGCAATCTCTTGCACTTGTGTCCCACTACCACCAACACCGGGTTCAGCAAATGCCAGAAAACGCTACATACAAAAGAACTTTTTGTTAGTTTAGTCAATGTAAAAATTAAAAATCAAAGTATCACAATTCATCTCATGCAGAACAAAAAAAATATCCTTTTGACTTTTTATTATTACTTGATATCTTTCTAGCTGGCTCATAAGATGTTTTATCCTCTCTTCTGTTTCAGGTGTTTGAGGCGCGTCTATCAAAGTATTAAATTTCGACCTTGCATCTCGTGCCTTTTTTCGCAACAAGAACACTAGAGATAGGGATGAAGAAAGCTCTTCCTCAAAGAGGGAATCATCAGGCGTACCATGGCTAGGTGTCTGCATATTTGAACAAAATTAATATTATTTCAATTATGCAAATAACTAAAATACCTAAAGATAGAGCAATGCTGGCACTTTACATGTTCTTCCGCTGGCCTCTTTCCGCGATCATCCCGTCTCGGGGTTGTTCCTGCACTGCTCTGATCAGTCTGCCACATTGCAATAAAATTATAAATGTAAAAACTTGAAAACAATATATAACTTGAAAACACAAAATGAAAACTGAAATAATTTCTAATAAGACACCAAAAGACAGAGTTAGAGTTTCAAATATGCCTTGCATTGAATTCAGTCCTGGAAACATGTCATTGCACATTAAGGCACCCAAACAAGAGACGAGTTGACAATGAAGACCTTATTGAATATATTGTTGGAGCAACTTCTAGTAAACTTGTTGTGAAGACCTTGAGGAAATTTTTGGAGCAACATTGTTGAAGTTGATGGTATAGCATTGTTGGAGACGATCTTGAAGGGCCTTGAAGTGAAGCTTTTGGAGCAACTATTGGAAAATCCTTAGAGCATTTAAGTAAGGCACTTTCTATCTTCCATCACCTTTTTCCTTTCAATATCCTTTAAACGATTTTGTTGATATTTAATGTTTGAAATCACGTTATAATTCCTTGATTATATGTGTTTGGGGACTTTCCCTTTGAAATTACCCAAAAATACCATGGCAATTTTATCTTCAGGATGCATGTCTGACCCTATTGTTCAATATTTTGATTGATAGTAGTAAACATAGAGAGTTAGGGGGCTCTTGACTTGGTTTGGTTGGGCCATTATATCCCTAACATATACTAGGGAGAACCCCCCTTGAGTTGGAGGAGAGCTAGCCCAAAGTGAAAAGAGGTTGGTGAGGTGACAATGGGGCTATTGAATTACACATGGTATCACACTTTAGCTTTAGGACTTTATCTTGAGAAGTGCGAGATTTTTCTATATCAATTCTCAAATTGTTTACAACACTATTTTTAAGAACTAAGAAGAAGTGATGTTGCGGGGTTTTTGGGTATAAGAAACAATACCATTTAAAAACTAGGGTTCTCAGTCCTTGGCATTCCTTCACCTGGGCCCAGGGGCACACTAGAATAATTTCACACTAAACCATGCAAACTTAAAAGTAACTTGACAGATCCATAAAGTAATAATAATCATAATTCCTAATTTCCTATTGTATGATATGATGAAAATTATTCAAACATGAAGTAATGAAGACATGCAATGTCTGAATTTCAAGATTGATGAACCAATACAAGAAGTTAGAAACTACAACTTTGATTCAATACTCTGTGTCCTAACTCCAGAAAGGAATCTAGTTTGTAGGAATGAAGAGGTTGTTATCTTTACAATCCCATCCCAACATCAAATTCAGTGATAAGTTTCTATGAGGTTCTGGGTCAAGGAAACATTCACTCCACAAATGATATATTTAAGTAGGCTTCTCCTATTCTGGGAAAACACCATACCTATAATTCATTCACTTGCATGTATAAAGGGAAAGGAAAACATGTTTTCATACAACGGTGAAAAAGGCATCTTGGGGAAAGGTATCTTCACTTTTTATTTATGTTGTTCACCCACACCACTCTCATGTTTTCACTAATCCTGTTTTGTCATTTTTGGATTCAAATTAAGTTAAGGCCTTAAGTATTTTTTGACCTTTCGGTGTAGTTTTCATAAGTGGCATGTATGGATTTTCCATTAATTATGCACTTTTTCTCTTCATGCGCATGTTTCCCTGGAAATCAAATGCATGATTTAGTCCCATACATTTAACAAGTTGTTGGATCAACTCCATTGGAAATATCATGTTTCCTATTCAATAAAAATTTATCTCAGTTAGGGTAGGTAGGAAGGTTTTCCCTTTGTATTAATAGGGCACTTCTAGCTTGCATTTTTATTATATCTTTCAAATTTAGTGTTGTTTCAATTAGGGCATGAATTTTGCAACTTTCAAGGTGAGAATGAACAAAGACAAATTTTTGTGATGGATGAATGTATATGACTCCATGGCCAGAGGAAAAGGCACTAATCTACTTCTTCAAATATCTATAGTTCTCATTCACCTCATACGGAGATGGTCCCTGGTTTTGAGCCAAATGTTGCAGCAAAAAGTTCCCCCCCTCCATAATTTGATATTCAATGGAAATTTCTTAAATTGATGATGGTGCATGATTATGGAACATTGGCACATACATATGTAATGGAATTCCAAGATCATGATATATGTTTTCATATGTTTATGGAGGTGGTGGAGAAAAAAAGAGCTCAAATAGAGCTGAATTTTTTCACATAAAAAGGACTGTGGGCTTGAATAATGGTTCCATTTAAAAAATGATATCTAGACAGAGAATAAGTGTAGCATGCAAACATGCATTGAAAATCCATTTGAGTTTGCATTGTATTACTTATGATGGATTCAAATTTGGGTTTCAAAATGCCAAGTTATGGCATGATTTTGTCGAGAAACCCTTAGTTGGATTCTCATGTTGGTTTAATTTATATTTTAAGTTTGTTTTGCAGTCTTTGGGTGATAGTAACTCATGAACTAGGTTACCAACGTGTAACAATCATATTTCAAGAATAAAGTTGTGATTTTTTTATATTATTATTAGTATCTATTAGCTACGAGTATTGACACCTAATGCCTGGAATTTTGACATCTTGATAGCATGGATAATTTTGAAAATGTTTCTAGTAATGTTAAAATAATAACTATCATTACGTGTCTTCACTTTTGTCACCATAATAGACCTGTGATATGGACTAATCACACAACTTCATATGCTATGTCCCAACAAGTTCAAAATGGTTGAACCTACCTCATAGTGTGGTTATTAAGGACAAGTTGCTTGGTATATAACTCGATAGCATAGACCGCGTTGCAGTTCTAAAAAGAATCCTCAAGTGTCAAAAAAAATTCACAATATGTTCTACTATAAAGCCTTTTGGGATACCTGAAATAATATATATATCATTGATGACTTTTAAAGTATGACAAGATCCAGAGGGAAAGGAAATCAATGGAAGAGTGATCCACCAATGAGAACCTAGAATTTAGCATCAGATGAGTTAGAGTCTAGGAAATTGAAACCCTATAATTTTAATTAGTGATGGAGGACATCACATTTATATTTTCATGTATAATAATCTGTTAATTCAAATTTAAACTACATAATATGAAAGCCATACCATAAATTTTTCCACGTAAGTCCAAACAACCTATAAAAAGGGAAAACATTCTTTTTCCATGGGAAGTAATTTACCTTTCCTTTTTCAAGATAATCTAAATCACAAAAAATATGAACTATACTGCACACATTCTTGGATAATGTGAAAGTGGAAAAGGAATACCCTACACAAGTGATGCACACATGTACATTTGAACACTAATAGATTTTTGTGGTTGAAATGCAATGCTTGTTTTCATTTAAATGTAGGGTTTTTAAAGCAGGGAGAAATAATGGCTGCCAAATTAATAAGCGTTTCTTTGGAAAAAAATTAAATCTTGTATTGGGTGATGAAGATAATAGAGGGTATTGAATCTTGATTCTTGACATCTAGAGAGAACCCTACAGCCTAACACAATCCAATGGAATTGACCAAAAAAACCCAAATAGAGTCAACCCTACTATGGGAGGAAGGGCACGCGATGGGGAACTTGTTGCAAGAAGTGAGGCGAATGCGGGTGGACGTGTTGCCGCAAGAGGCGAGGAGAATGCGGGGCAAATGCTATTCTAAGAGCTCGGGGCGGAATGCGTGCCAGGCACCGGGGCGGTGCGGGGGCGAGTGCGCCCCACGCAAGGAGGTTGGGGGTGAATGCGGGGGCGGGTGTTGCGCAAGGCGGAGGGCGAATGCGCGCGTGATATCGAACGTTAATGTAGTACATGTACATTTGAACACTAATAGATTTTTGTGGTTGAAATGCAATGCTTGTTTTCATTTAAATGTAGGGTTTTTAAAGCAGGGAGAAATAATGGCTGCCAAATTAATAAGAGTTTCTTTGGGAAAAATTTAAATCTTGTATTGGGTGATGAAGATAATAGAGGGTATTGAATCTTGATTCTTAACATCTAGAGAGAACCCTACAGCCTAACACAATCCAATGGAATTGACCAAAAAAACCAAAATAGAGTCAACCCTACTATAGGAGGAAGGGCCTGCAGTAAGAACTTACCATTTTGCAAGAGCTGAGGGCGAATGTTGTTCTGCAAGAGCTGAGGGCGAATGCTGAGGGCGAATGCTGAGGACAAATGCTGTTCTGCAAGAGCTGAGGGCGAATGCTGAGGGCGAATGTTGTTCTGCAAGGGCGGAGGGCGAATGCGCACGTGATATCAAACGTTAATGTAGCTATTGCGACGGATATGAAACAATAAAATCATTTTTATGTAGCGCGCATATAAGTTTTGTATTTTTATGTAGCGCGCATATAAGTTTCGTATTTTTATGTAGCGCGCATATAGGTTTCATATTTTTATGTGGCGCGCATATAAGTTTCATATTTTTATGTAGCACGCATATAAGTGTCGTTATACCAACGGCGGAAAAAGCGTCGCTACTGGGACAGCTGCCTCCAAACGTCACAATTGCGACACTTAGACGTTGTGTCGTACTTGCGACGTTTGGAGGCAGCCATCGCAATAGCGACGCTTTGGGCCATAGTGTCGCAATTGCGACGTCTTCCTCCAAACGTCGCAATTGCGACACTTTGTCTAAGTGTCGTTATTGCGACACTTTTCTATAAACGTCGGTATAGCGACGGTTTCGGGCGGGATGGAAAAAATTTGGGGAAATTTCCGACATTTGGTCAAAAGCGTCGGAACCAAGTGTCGGAATTTCCGCCAAATGTAGTAGTGAAATGCTACAAGACCATTAGATCTATTTTCACTGGATTGGCATAAATTTTTTGTCAATGGAGTTGGAAAATCATCATTTTGTAGGGTTAATAACCTTGTCTAATAATCATTACTGGAAAAAAGGCCATTGCCTCAATTCTTCTTCTTTCTAAGTTCCTCATCCTATTGTTTTTTAGTCACCATCAATTGTCACAACTGATGTTCTCATGAAATATTCCTCATCCAGAGCAATGGAATCTTAGTTAATGGATATTTATAACAAATCCTTGTGAAGTGTTGAGGATGGAGAACATTATACATCAATATGGGGCTCCATTCATGTATTATCACACTTGATATGTATGCCCTTTCAGGCCCATGTATTCATGATTTTTTCTTTTTATTATAGAAAAGATATTTTAAACAACTTGGACAACATTTGAAATTCTCTTCCATTTTTGGTTCAAGCATGTCAACATTTTCAAATACATGTGAATGAATCTGGACCCCAAGAAATATTCATGTTGAACCATAAATTCTTGTGGTTTCCTTTATGTTCTTTTGCGTTTACATGCTGCTCTGTTCTCTTTTTCTCATCCAGTATAAAGGACTTACATTCCCAGTCTATTATGTCTCCTAGATCTTTTACTCTATTTCAAATTGAATAAGTTGTACAATATCAATATCATCTCAGAAGGTTGGCTGACAAGCAGTGCAGACTCCAAATATCACAGAGGTTCTATCAACCTATATTGTGAGTTATCTGGTGCATTATACCTGTTGACTATCAGAAAATAGTAGCTGGAATCCTATTATGTACTGGCACTTTGTTTCTTTTGATTCAAAAGTTTCAAATTCAACTTGCCATAAATCCTTATCTAACTCAACTTCAACTTGCCAACATGAGGGTATATTTATAGAAGTGAGGTGACTGTTCATCTACCATGAACTTTCACCTACGCTCATGACACTTGAAATTCTTCACGAATCTATGATTTCTAATTACTCTCACATGTGCAATCAATCTTAACATTTCTATTGAGATTATTATAAAAATTGTTTACACTATGAGAGAAGAGAAATTATGAGGAAAGTAGAGACTATTATTTCGAATCCTAAATTATTTGTTTCCAATGTTTTTGCAAGATTATGGAGGATTTCATGAGATGATGAATAGAGTTTTGATGTTCATTTGTTGTATTTTAGGTACATTTTCGTGCTACTACATTTTTCATCAAGTAGACGAGTTTTAATACCAATATCGACATTCCCTAACTTGGTAGACATAATTCCTTGGGAATCTGTATGGAGTCGTTATATGAAAATTGATCTCAACCCTTGCAAAATGTGTGGCAATAGTCTTTGTGCCTTATTTTCATTAAAGTGATCATACAACCAACTTGTGATGTTGTGCCATTGGTATTGCTAAATTGTCCTAGAAGCATGTATGAAGATAATGTCCTGGCTTGTGAAAACCCTAGTTGCACAACCTTCGTGATAAACCCCTAGCTAAAATTGATGCCCCACAAGATTATTATCTTGGAAGAGATGCATTGCAAGGAATTTTTTTGGTCAGTTTGAAATCAAAGCTTGATGCTTTCAACTTGATCCCATTCTCCTGCACATAGGTTAATATTCTTGCTCCCTCTCTTCTTCTTGCAAAAAAATTACATTGATCATACATATTTGTAGCCAAAGGATAATATTAGAAACATAAAAAATGGACTGAAAGAGAGATACTACTGTGGACCCCTATATAATCCCTTTATGCACCACAATATTGCCATTTTATGTTGTCTGTGCAGGATCATTATGAGTAGAAATGGATATAGTTAGATTCCACGATGAAGCACTGAAGGCTACATTTGTTGACTACGACCAATCGTTTAGGCATTAATTTGAGGCCAAATTGATGAATAAACTTGACCACATTTTACATGCATGCCATAAAATAAGGTTTTCAGTCTAGCAATGGGCATGATACAAATAAATTATGTGCGTGTTTCTCTGCTAGTATGTTGAGCCACTATTAGTTCTTGAAATTCTATTTCAAACATGTGATTTCCCATATACATGCATATTAGTCATATATTTCTTTTGATGTTCACCTTCTTGTGACATTTGTTTTATATAAGAAAATGTCCGTATGGGTTATGTCGTATCCTTTGTGATCCATACCAACATATGTCATGAAACTTTTGGGTTTATTTTTTACCTCAAGGTTTTCCTTTAGGTAGAAATAGGTGCGATCTATAGTTTTTTCTCGTGAGTATGAGTACTGTTAGTCATCAGTAATTTTCACTTGTTTAGATAATTATATGCTTTATCCAGGTTTTCTAAAAACAAAATTCAAAGAATCATTATGTCTTCTAGAAATCTCCTTAGAGAAATTTTCCCACCTTTTCCTCCTCTCTTGTCTGCTATGATCGGATCAGTCATCCTGTCAAGACCCCTTCCTAGGATAATGTACCCTACTCTATCCAGGATTGTTACTTCTGTCTATAGCATTCTACCTCTGATGCCTAAGCCCTCTTATTTCACAAATTTTTCTGGCCAAGTTAAGCCAAGTTTTCCCTCTTACTCTCCAACTACCCAAATCACTGTTGATGTCAAAGATATGTCTAGAAATACCTTCAAAGTAACATAAAGGTTTCTAGGTTTATAAGTGATGGTGCACAAGTAGAATATCTAAAAACCCTGTGTCTTGTTCAAAAAATCTATTTTTTAACCATCAGTCAAAAGCCCTTTCCTAAAAAACCTTGCAGACAAGTCAATTAGGTTTCCCTAGGTCATGCACCATTATTTTTCATGCACTACTGTTTCATAAAGAATCAAGGGTAAAATCATGAGAAACAGAGCCGAGGTTGTCATATTTCTAAAGAAGGCACTCAAAAAAATCTCCAAGGTAGCCCTCCTGGTCCAACAGTGAAATCAGCCAAGAATAAACCATCATATCACATGCATCTCTGCAGGGATGTCTTGATGTTTAGTCTAAAGCAAAACATTTCCAAAGAGAGGCACCAAAGAGAGTTTCAGTGAATTCATTGGAAGTTTAAATAAAAGGTACAGTGAGTTGGAGATCACAGGGAAAATCAAGAGTTTCTCTACATAAATAATTCAGAAGGTACCTAAAAAAGGTTTCAAAAGGTCATCTACAATGGTTAGAAGGAACAACAATCTGAAAGCTACTTCAAAGGTCTTGATGTCATAATAAGAAGTAAATTACTGCTTATAAAAACCTCTGTGTAAATCTAAAAAGGTCAGTAATATATGAAAAGGCATGGTGCTTTTTGGTAAAACATCATTAGCATAGTTTTGGGCCTCAAAGCATAACTGGTAAAGGGACAGCTATCCTTTTCCATGCCCCTGCAAACAAGACAAAGGCTTTCAGATGCACCATCAGATGAAAGAAGAGACTAAAACCACTATAAAGAAGAAAGTCACATTGAAGAAGAAAAGCATCGTGGTATGGTTTGTGTGAAAATGCCAATATCTATTTTTTTAACCCACAGTGGAAGATATTTGGAAACAGTTTCAGAAAATTGGGATAATAAAGCAGATAGGCATGACAAGTCAAAGTGAGCACCTCCTTCATCAATAGCAGAGGGTGTAAAAGTTTTGTTGAGTTATCTTCTAAAGATAAGTGAAAGAGTACAAAAATCCACTAAATCAGATATGTGATTTTGAAATCCAAAAGGTGAGAAAATCTTATTTTTAAGGCTCTAGGTGCCATTTTCACTAAAGGAGTAACAATCAAAGTTTGTTAGTTAAATTGTCACACAAAAATACAGTCACGGACTTGTTTCAAGGGATATGGAGGCACAGTAGCTTTTAAATTCACCTCGTAATGACAAAAAAATGCCATCACAAACCAATCAATTGCTCAGACCATAAATCAGTGGTTTAGAAACAAAAAGAAGACTGGCTCCGAAAAGGCTGTTGCACTAAAAGACAGTCAAAAGACAGAAAATATAAATTTTCACATTAAACTATAGGAAAGGGGGTTTTTGTCCTTAATCATTTCAAAAAGGGGTATAAATAGCCACAACGGCATTTTCCCTTTTCATTCCACCTTTGGAAAAAGAAGAAGTGTGTTTGGAGCTTCGGAGAGCATCCTTGGGAAAATTTCCGCAGACGTTGTGTGCCTCTAGACAGGAGCTGCGTGCCTGTAGGTGAGTCCAATGCAAATTATAGTTGGATATTGCATGCCTGAAGAATGGCGATGCATGTTCTCTTTCCCGCCCGGCGTGCAGGAGTTGCTACCGGACAACCCTCACGTCTGCGTGCAAATGCCGCACGGGCCAAAGGTAATGCGTGCCCACCGCTGTTTCCTTCGACAACGCCCCACTCCGCGTGCAAAGGTCGCTCAGG
This sequence comes from Pinus albicaulis, assembly GCA_034641835.2. Taxonomy (NCBI): domain Eukaryota; kingdom Viridiplantae; phylum Streptophyta; class Pinopsida; order Pinales; family Pinaceae; genus Pinus; species Pinus albicaulis. The sequence goes on from CM076579.1 coordinate 1,186,913,341, forward strand.
CAAAAAGGCGTTGCGCACCCACCACTGTGCCTGTCGCACACTGCTCATGAAAACAAGGCCTGAGCCACGACGCTGTGTGCCTGGAGGAAAAGAGCAGCATCGCCCAGAAAATTAGAGAAAGTGCCAGAAATAGCCAAATTTTTCCCAGAAGCTGCATCTTGCTATGAGAACATGTTTCAAGAGGTATTCTTCATCAATTAGCATCTCCTCATCACCTTTTAAGTTATAAAAGCGCCAAGTAGGGCTAAGTTGGCATCAAAGGAAGCTTGAGGGGAAATTGAATAGAAATATAACCTATTCTCTGTTGATCATCTAGCCCTATTTAAGAGGTCCAAAATCTCCTAAAAAACCTCTCTCCTCATCATTTCATCAGCTAAAAGCCTTTTTGTTTAAAAATTGGAAGAAGGGGCAAGGTAATCACCATGTCTCAAGAGGAGAGTGATGAACCTCAATGACCAAGGAGACAGTCTAAGAAAGGAGGGAAACCCTATAGGTTTGAGCGTATGGACACCAAATATATGGTAGCCTCCCCTTCTGTCTTATATTATTTCCAAGAATTAGGATGTTTTGAGTTCTGCAACAAGGTACAAGAAATCAAAAGCTATCCTCAATTGACAGATTTATTTGCCCTAAGGCTTCACAGGCATAAAGTTCATCTAGCAGGGGTAAGGTTTGAGTTGACCCCTAAAGCTATCTCTAAAGCTAATGGTATGCCTTGCATAGGAGAGAGGTGGTTTAAACAGAAACATCTTGACTTTATTCATTATCAGCCATTTCTAAAACCTAGTTTTCAAGCTGAGTGTAAAGCCATTTTTCCTTTTTCACATCTACTGGACAGGTATGCCCTCCTCATGAAGATTATCATGAAATACCTTACCTGTGAGGGTACATTCTCCCGAATCTACTCCTATCATATTATACTCCTCATGCACTTCACCAGGACCAAGCTACTGAACATGCCTTATTTCCTCTGCAAAAGCATTGAAAAAATGTCCACCATCATGAAAAATAAGCCTCCAGCCCAGCAGATGGCAAGCCTATTTCATCACTCTCTTATCAAAGTAATTGTAACTCACCAACTAGAGCAACAAGGCATTCCTTGGGAGGCCTTTATTACCCATGATGACTTCACCACTTCATCCTCCATCCCACTGCAAAATGTGCCACTCTCTTCTCAAAATCTTCCTCATACTCCTTCATCGCCCTCCACTAACCATGATTCACTTTCCTCCCATTAATCACTCACCCAAAAAAACCTTCTTCAAACACCTTCCCCTGATAAAAGTGATATTGAAGAAAAAAAAGGTGGTCATGAAGAAACAATAGTGGCCCTGAAAAGAGAAATGTTGGCCCTGAAGAAAGGAGTAGTGGCCCTGAAGGAAGCACTGGTGAACAGGAAGAAAGCAGTATTGATCATAAGGAAGGCAGTAAATAGGAGAATGGTGAGGATAAGTGAGAAGCTAAAGAAGAAGATGGAAATGGAGAAGATGAAGATAACCAAGGGGAAGACAACAAAAACAACAGAGAAAATGAAGACAGCAAAGGGGAAGACAGTAAAAACAATAGCAAAGAGGAAGATAGCCAAAAGGGAGACAGTGAAAATAGAAGCAGAGATAAAAGTACAAAACAGGAAGAGAACAGAGATTCAAGCAGTGACACCAATGGTGAGGAAGGAGGACAAGATGTTGGGACTCATAGTGGAGAAAAAGACACTAACAGCCTTACAGCAGACAGCGCCAAAAAACAGGGAAGGAGTCATGATAATGTCCAAATTAATGAAGATAGTCCAGAGACAGTTTTCAGAGTTGTTTTGAATAAACAAGAAGTGATGTGAAAGATCCAAGGGATGTTGACAGTAAAAACAATAGTGAAAAAGGTAAAGAAATGGACAGTCCTGAAGATGAAAATGTTTCAGACCTAGGCGCCTCCCACAATGCAGAAACAGAGTATGAAACTTTTGAAGGCCCTCCTAGTAATGAAAGCATGAAAAATGTTGAAATTGATAATAAAAGGGACTGCCAACAACAAAGTGACAAAGGGACACCCACAGAAAACATTCTTGAAGAAAAATACAGTCCTAGGGTTGTAAATGATCAAATTGTGCAAGCCCAGTTTGTGACACATCTCATCATCCCTTATCAGAGAGGTAGGAGGCATGTGTTTGCTACCTCCAAAAGGCAAGGGGCCATGCACTCCTCCTAAAAAACAATAAAATAAAAAATCACCAAAACTATGAAAGACAAGGTCACTCAAACAGTGAAAAGAAAAGTCACCAGATCATTGAGGAGCAAGGGTAAACTATCGAAGAAAGACAAGGGTAAGAAGCCCATGAAGGACAAAGGCAAGAAGACAATGAAAGAAAAGGAAAGCAGTCATGAAGAAGAGAAGGAATTTGAACTCATTCCCTTAAGCAGTGATGAGGAAAATGAAACAAGGAAACTTAATTCTCTCCTACAGGACCGGAGTGCACAAATCAGAGATTTAGAGGTTGAGTTGGGAAAATCAAAATATCTCATTCATTTCCTAAAAATGAAAAACAAGAAAATGAGTGGCCAACTTGCCATTTATGAAGCCTGGACGCTCAAATAAAATAGAGAGGCTAAGAAATCCAAGTACAACTGGAGGATTACATGGGCGCCTATGAGGAAGAAAACGAAGAAGAGGGGCAAGCTAGGAAAAGGCCTAAGACTATGGGTCTTAAGAAAGCATTGGAAAAACAGAGAGAGGAAGAATCAACCCAAGCACAACAATTCCCTCTCACTGAGCTCCTCGCCTTGGAAATTGAGCATGACAAAGAATAATGGCTTGAAAGGAAAAATCTGCATTTGGGGGCTAAGTTGGAGAAGGCAAACAAAGATCTAGGCTTACAGAGAAGGATGACTGAACATTACAAAAAGAGAAATCAGTTTGCTAGGAAGAAGCTTAAAATTGCCCAAAGGAGGGGCCCGACACAAATTGATGGAAATGACCAAGCTAGGTTTGGAATTTTGGTTCAAGCTTCACTATAGGTCTCTAGGGACCCTTGAGGAATTCACTTGCCAATTTTGAGTAAAATTGGACACTTTTTGGTTTCTTGTGAATTTTTAAGCCTAGGAGCGCAGTGCCCTGGACGTTGCGCTATTTCAGAGAGCATCTTCAGCTGGAAAATTTTACATTTTTGGATTCCTTGGCACTAGAGGAGTATTCTCACAAAATTTCAGCTCATTTGGAGTTGTTTTGGTCCCTCAAAAGGTCCAAAAACAACCATTTTTTCACCTTTCTGCCACTGTTTCTGAGTAGGTGTTGCACACCTGGTAATCTGAAACTTTTCTAATTTTTGGGGAACTTCAGAGATCATATTGATAAAAAAAAGTATATTTGGAAAGTAGACATCCATAGCTTTCCAACAAGCCATCACGGAGCCTTTTTTGACATCGAGAAGGCCTCCAAAACCTTGCTGCAAAAAGGCCTTTTTTGGTGCTGCGCGCCTGGAAAATTTGCAAAATCAAGGACAAATTTCTAAATTCCTATGTGAGGACAAAGAAAATGTGCGTTAGGAAAGTTATATCATGTATGTTAGAGCCTAAAAGTGAATTTTTTTGCTATTTTGGTCCGAAAAGGATATTTTGAAGAGATATTTTGTGCCTTGGACCTTGTAAGGCCTCAAGGACAGTTTTAGATATTTTGCTTTGGCCAATGGCCTTCTAGTTGCTCTAGTGAGGTTTTCTCCTCTTTAGCTTATATAAACCATCAGGATTCATTGTAAGAAATAGGGATAACTTTACATGTTAAGATAAATACATGGTTTTATGAGCTTGGAGAAAATATTATTTTTATGAAGTGGATGAATGGCTTGCTTGTTTTGATGGTGGAGAAGAATTGTGTGCAGGATTCCATAGCTTGGTGAATGGTGATGTTTCCCTGGTCTGTTTATGTCTTCTTGTTTTCATTAATTTTTTCATGCTTCTTGTTTGTTGTAGATAAGAAAATTAGAGGTTGAGACATGCTCATGGAAGCACCTCAAACCTCTTGTTCATTACAGCTTTGATGTTTTCTTCTTCTTGGTTATTATAAGAAATTCTTAACTGCTCCTTAGGTCCACCAGGAATTTGTTGTTTTTTTCATTAATGGTCAGTATGTTAGCTATCTAGTATGATTTAAGGCATGCCCTGCTTACTTGAAGTTCTCAAAACTCCATTGTTGAAACCTTTCTATGAAACATTGATTGATTAGGTTAAGTCAAAGAGGTCTCGTTAGATCTTGCCCTTTGTCCATGCTTACAAAATTGTTTCAGAGTTCCTGATAGCTTGATATATGTTTTTTAGGAGTTTCCTCTCCATATATTAAGTTTTTTGTTTATCTTATCTATTTTCTCAACAGCTGAAGGTGAATTTCCAAAGTTAGGAGTTCTTATCCTTCTATGTATCACTGGATTGTTTATCTTATATGTTTATTAGTTTGAGTATTATTCATAGAGATTTATGGCTTTCCCTACCTCATGAGTACTTGCTTTCAACTATATATGTTTAAGACTTCTTCTTTTTCACAAACTTAATGTTCATTTCACCTCATGCATCACCCAAAGGATCCATTGACGTTGCTAAATCGGCCCTACAATACACCTTGTCCATTATTTAGGCATCCTTGGCTTCATCTGACCCCATAGGCCTATTGATTTGATAAATTATCTTTCCATTTGTCCTACTTGATCAGTTTACCTCAAACCCAAAACAAACAAAAACATACTTAACAGCTAGCCTAAAATCAAACATACAAAGCGAACAAGTTCACATCCTTTGCATCATAGAGAGAGCCTTCTCTGAGTCCAGGAAGGCTAGGTCTTAGGACTCCAAATATTGGTATGATGTTACCCTGTTCTTTGGTATACCAATCTGCCAAATTACAGGACACTAACATAATGGAGGTCAAGGTGGGACTCTGAGTAAGAAACAAACTTAGACTTCCCTAAACATTTTAGCAGCCCTTAAGAAAAATATCTTGTGGATTTATCCCACCGTTCACTAACATAATGGCGATCACGGTGGGACTAAAACAAACTTAGAATTCCCTAAACATTTTAGCAGCCCTTAATAAAAATACCTCGTGGATTTATCCCACCGCTCACTAACATAATGGCGATCACGGTGGGACACTGAGTACATAAAAACCTAAAAAACTCTTATAGACTCATTAGTCCTTCAAATTAAATCAGAAAAATATCCGATAAAGCCATAGAGTAAACTATTTTTGTTTCACCACCTTAGCTAAGTGATGAATCAAGTTTTAGACACTCTCACGAATAAGGTTGCATATAAAAACTCAGAAAAATCCCCAAAAAAGATTTTTTTAGAATGGCTTTTTATGTCAATATTGGTGGTGGACCATAGACAACATATCCCCAATAAAAAACCAAAAATATCCACCTGGCGACTCCACTAGCCTCCAGTAGGCCTTCTAACTTTACTAGCATCCATAGACTCCTATAGGACTGCATCACAATCAGCCTTAAGAAGTCTAAGATCTTAGTCATACACTGTGTGAGTTTGATAACTCTTAGAGAGGACATCCTTCCAAAAAAAATAACAAACTTCAGCCTCTATCTTTTGAAATTGAAATCTGGCTTCACAAAGAATTAATACCATATCTCACCCAGACCTTAATCCTCCTACCATAGTTGATGACCCAGAAAATATTTTGTGGAAAACTTCTGAAACTGGAAATTTAACTACCAATAGGAGTATCCATAAAGAAAGCTCTATACCTGGACATCTTACGTCCTTGCAAGATCCCCATTTTGACTTGTGGCATATGAAAAACCTTTTTAGAACCAAGTCACAAACTAGCACTGACCATACAGATCTTGAACCCATAGACTTGCATCAGAATTCTAGAAGAGAAGCCTCCCCTACTACACCACCTGATTTCCAGCTTCTCCACCACTTCGGCTCTTTTCACCCCAAGTCTGCTCAGAATCAGTTTTCTGGTCCAAGTACTTCTAACACACCCACCCACACAACCACTGTGCAAATCACTCCATCTCATATCACAAATCCTCTGCTTTTAAACTTGCCATCAGCACCCATCATGGCAGCATGGTATGCACCCTTAGTGTTACTACAGCCTTTGGTACCTTTGCCAAATGATTACCAATCCAGAATCTCGCACTTCACCGGGGCTGAATCCACCACTTCCCAACAACATGTAGATAGAATGAATGATTCCTTCGATTACATGGAACTAGATGAGGAAGCCATGAAGATGAGGATGTTTGCCCAAAGCCTAGGTGGAGAAGCCAAAAAATGGTTTAAAAACTTGGCTCCTAATAGTGTACATGATCTCCTGTCACTTTATCAAAATTTCGTAAACAGATGGGAAATCAAGAAAAATCCCCTTCAAATCCTTTCTGAATATAACAATATTAAAAGGAACATAGGGGAAAGTGTTCAAGACTATTGCACTAGGTTCAATAGTGTCTATAACACCCTCCCAACTCACATGAAACCTCCACCCGACCTATCACTAGTAAAATTTCCGGAAGGTTTCGATCCAGACATGACATATCAGTTAAGAGAAAGGGACCCCATGACTTTAGAAAAAATGTAAAGGGGAGCTATTAGTGTTGAAGCCAGCCTCACTGAAAAGAGGGCTAGGATGAGATCGGAAAAGAAGGTCACTTACCGAGATGAGACCATGCTTTCCACTTCCTCTTCAGATTCCAAAATAGATAACCTGGTTAGGACCATGGAGAGAATTATGGAAAGGATAAATCTAAGTGCTAGAACACCTCCTAGGGACAACCAGCCAAACCCCAAAAATAGAAACCAGAACCAAAACTTTAGAAGAGACCCACCCCAAATCAAACCAAGGAAAAATGATCAACAAATCAGACCACCCTTCCAAGATAACTATGTTGATGAAGGGGAAAGATATATTGAAAATCCTAATGAAAATCATCTAAAATTGATAGGCTCCAATAGCGAGGGTGAGGTTTTTCTCATAAAATAAGAACAAGGTTTCTTCTCCTCAAACCAAGACGAAATAAATTATGCAGATTCTGAAGATCATGAAATTGGTTTACAGAATGCCATAATGGAATTCCATAGGCAATATGATCTTAGAAGTAAGAAAAACCAAGACAAATCTAGGAATATCAACTTATATTCTGTTGTTAAGAAAGCTCCCGAAACCATTCTTAAAAGAAAAAAAAACAATAACAATGTCATGGCTAAGAAAACTTATCCAAACAAAGACAAAACTAGCCAAACAAACATTAACCTAGAGTGTCCTAGTACTTCTACCAAAATCCCTGAAAAAAATTTGGTGAACAAAGCTCCAAATCAGAATCAGCAAGATAAACTAATAGAAAAGGTGATGGTTGAGAAAGCTGATGCAAATGTATCTAAAATACAAGTACCTTGCAGTTTTGAAGGGGAAATTGCCAAAATTAAGATCGACATGCCTCTCACCGAACTGATTGCCCAGAGCTCGTACAAATCTCAAATTCTGAAAGTACTAAACACAAGAAATGATGCAGACACTTTACACTTGGCTGATTACACTCCCGAGTTATTGTTTGGACCAAAAATAGAAGGAAAATATCAAGAAGGAACCACTCCTCCTTTTTACATCAGCTTCGATGTGCATGACCAAATCTTACATAATTCCATGCTGGATTCTGGTGCCTCTCACAATCTCATGCTGAAGGTAGTGATGGAGAGACTAAGCCTAGAAATAACTAAACCTTACAAATATTTGTACTCATTTGAATCAAGTAGATTCAAATGTTTAGGCCTAATCAAAGATCTTTGTGTCAATCTGGCACAAGTACCAGCTAAACACCTAGTCATGGATATAGTAGTGGCAGACATTCCCCCCAAGTATGGAATGCTTTTATCCAGGTCTTGGGGAGCCAAGCTTCAAGGAAATATTAATTTGGACATGTCTTGTGCTACCATCCCTATTTTTAATCAAACAAGAATATTATACTACGATCACACATGAAGTATATGGTTAGTAGTCAAGAAAGGCTAGAAAACGTATCTCTTTATTTTGTACATTCAAATATTGATTCCTTCATTTTATATACCAAAGAAGACACTGATGAACAGTCTAATGAAGTTGAAACTAATCTGGATACATTAAAACAGTCAAATCAGCTTCTCTATGATGATTTTGACACTCAGAATTATCATGACCTAGAACATTTGCATCTTGACGAAACAAAACTTGATCTTAAAAAATTGGAAAATAAAACTTAAAAAATAGAAAATAGTTTAAAATCTCAAGCAATTTTCTCAAACCAAGGACAAACCTCAAAAGTGAAAACAACCCTTTTTTCCAATACAGAAGCACTTAAGAACCTACATGGGAAAAAAATCTTTGGAAATCAAGGTCAAGAAAGCCTCATGTTTTTACCTTACCTAAGAACCTCGCCATCCAAAGACTCGACTCTTGAAAATGAAAATTTAACTATTGCAAGCACTTTTGCAGATCCTAAAAAGGTGCCTAGTGAATTTGATATTGAGGGATTTGATGAAAATAGTCTTGAGATACACGAGCTGTTTGAATTGTCTTAAATATTGTCATTACACAAAAAACTAAGAAGTGCAAGACTATGCAAAAAAAATTTGAACACTAGTATATGTCGAGAAACCAGTTTCAAACAACATGACACCACTATATTTCCAAAAAACCACCCTTACAAAAGGGAACACAAAAACGTTGATCAGGCATTATCACTTAAAAAGAAAACAACTGGACATAGGATGTGTTTAGATTTTAAAAACCTAGATAAAATCTCCCTAAACAACACTCACCTCCTTCCAAAAACAGATCATACTACACAAAAGCTAGGGGTTTCTAACCATGTGTCCTTGCATGATAGTATTTCAGGTTACCATCAGATGATACCACTTCAAAACAATCAACTCAAATATTTTTTCAAGTTCACAGGAAGCAGTTTCAAGTTCAAACCAATTTTTTCCAATCTAAAGGATACCGGAGACACCTTCCGGAGAGTTATGTTTGCAGTTATAAATTTATTTACTATGGTATACCTTGATGATATCATCATTTGTTTTAAAAATGACAAAGAATACCTGTTCTACCTAAAGAAGATGTATAACAGAAGCAGGAATGAAGATCAAGAGTATAAGGAAAACCATCAAGCAGAACATGAGTTTTTTAAAGATCCTTGGAAGAATCCTTATGCTATGTTTGCAAGTGAGAATAACCTTGAGTTTTCTTATCAATAACTGACTAGACCAAGAGTATCGGGAGATCCTTTTGAAGATAGGATGCTCAAATACCACTGCTGCAAAAAATCATAGTTTTTAAATTTTCACTCATTGTACATATCATTGTTTGAAGAAAAAGTAAAATATAGAAAATAAAAAAACAACAGGAAAAGTAGAAAAAGAGGGTAGATTCTAAAGAAATGGTACAGCCCCATACCCAAAAAATAGTAATACTGGAAGTGTGCAAGTCTAAGTTCCACTACTAGTGCCAAAAAGATGTCTTGTTCAGTTATCTAGCCTAATCATAGCTGAGCATGTTTTAAATTGATTGTTGATAAGTTAGTGAAAGGAATGATAGTCACAATTATGAAAGCTTGACTTGTTGAAGAAATTAGATTAGGAAACAAAGATACTGGTTCCACACGCTCAAAATAGAACCAAAGAGGAAAATAGGGATGAAAAGCAAACTATGTATCCTAGCCCTAATTTTTCTAAATCTCATTTTGTACAAAAATAACATTTTTCTGCAGCTGCTTGTTATGCCACAAACATATGACAAATCAGACTATCTAATCCTGATTTGATCATATTTTCAATTTCATGTTTTTAGTCTAGTAAATGAAATCCTGTCAAACAACTTAATCTTGATAGTTGATCTAGTATAGGTAGTGAATCAAAGGAGTTCATCAGCTTAATCTGAACCCCCAGAGGATATAAGTGTAGAAGTAGATAGTTTGTTTTCTCTTTCAAAAATATGATGTCAAGGGGTTTTCCAGTTCAAGTGCACCCAAAGAAGAAAAAATGTTAGGAAAAGTAGGTGGGTAGGTAAAGGTGAAGTTGAGCTAATCATGCTTTTAGATTTTCAAAACACCATTTCAGGAAAGCAACGATGAAAAAGAGAAAATTTCGCTAATGGATGAGGCACTGATCTTCACAAGCCTGAAATTTGCAATTCTAGACACCTCCCGAGAAGGAGCTACCCTCCCCAAATTGAGCTACTGTTAGTCATCAGTAATTTCCACTTATTTATATGACTATATGCTTTGTCTAGGTTTTCTAGAAACCAAATTCAAAGAATCATTATGTCTTCTAGAAATCTCCTCAGAGAAATTTTTCCACTATCCCTCCTCTCTTGTCTGCTATGATCGGATAATTCATCCTGTCAAGACCCCTTCCTGGGCTAATGTACCCTACTCTATCCATGATTGTTACTTATGTCTATAACATTCTACCTCTAATGCCTAAGCCCTCTTATTTCACAAATTTGTCTGGCCAGGTTAAGCTAAGTTTTCCCTCTTACTCTCCAACTGCCCAAATCACTATTAATGTCAAAGATCTGTCTAGAAATACCTTCAAATTAACATAAAGGTTTCTAGGTTTATAGGTGATGGTGCACAAGTCAAATATCTAAAAACCCTGTGTCTTGTTCAAAAACTCTGTTTTTTAACCATCAGTCAAAAGCCCTTTCCTAAAAAACCTTGTAGACAAGTCAATTAGGTTTCCTTAGGTCACGCACCATAATTTTTCATGCACTACTGTTTCATAGAGAATCAAGGGTAAACTCATGAGAAACAGAGCTAAGGTTGTTATATTTTTAAAGAAGGCGCTCAAAAAAATCTCCAAGGTAGCCCTCCTGGTCCAACAGTGAAATCAGCCAAGAATAAACCATCATAAAAAATGCATCTCTGTAGGGATGTCTTGATGTTTAGTCTAAATAAAAACAGATCCAAAGAGAGGCACCAAAGAGAGTTTCAGTCAAGTCATTAGCAGTTTAAATAAAAGGTACAGTGAGCTGGAGGTCACAAGGAAAATCAAGAGTTTCTCTACATAAATAATTCAGAAGATACCTAAAAAAGGTTTCAAAAGGTCATCTATAGTGGTTAGAAGGCACAGCAATCCGAAAGCTACTTCAAAGGTCCTGATGTCATAATAAGAAGTAAATTATTTCTTATAAAAACCTTTGTGTAAATATCAAAAGGTTAGTAATATATGAAAAGGCATGGTGCTTTTTGGAAAAAGATCATTAGGACAATTTTGGGCCTCAAAGCATAACTGGGAATGGGACAACTACTCTTTTCCATGCCCCTACAAACAAGACAAAGGCTGTCAGATACACCATCAGATGAAAGAAGAGACTAAAACCACTATAAAGAAGAAAGTCACATTGAAGAAGAAAAGCAGCATGGTATGGTTTGTGTGAAAATGCCAATATCTGATTTTTTAACCCACAGTGAAAGATATTTGGAAACAGTTTCAAAAAATTTGGATAATAAAGCAGATAGGCATGACAAGTCAAAGTGAACACCTCCTTCATCAACAGCAGAGGGTGTAAAAGTTTTGTTGAGTTATCTTCTAAAGATAAGTGAAAGAGTACAAAACTCCACTAAATCAAATATGTGATTTTGAAATCCAAAAGGTGAGAAAATCTTATTTTTAAGGCTCTAGGTGCCATTTGCACCAAAGGAGTAACAATCAAAGTTTGTTAGTTAAACTGTCACACAAAAAGACAGTCACAGACTTGTTTCAAGGGATATGGAGGCACAATAGCTTTTAAATTCACCTCGCAATGACAAACAAATTCCATCACAAACCAGTTAATAGCTTAGACCATAAATCAGTGGTTTAGAAACAAAAAGAAGACTAGCTCCAAAAAGTTTGTTGCACTAAAAGATAGTCAAAAGACAGAAAATAGAAATGTACACATTAAAATATAGGAAAGGGGGGTTTTGTCTTTAATCATTTCAAAAAGGGGTATAAATAGCCCCAATGCTATTTTCCATTTTTATTCCACCTTTGGCAAAAGAATAAGTGCATTTGGAGCTTCAGAGAGCATCCTTGGCCAAATTTCCAAAGACGCTACGTGCCTGTAACGGGATTTGCACGCCTGTAGGTGCATCCAATGAAAATTATAGTTGGACTATGTGCACCTAAAGAACGACGTTGTGTGTTCTCTTTCATGCACGACACGCAAGAGTTACCGCGCGACAGCGCCCAACTCTGCGTGTAGAGGCCACCCGGGCCAAAGGCACTCCGTGCCCACTCCTGTTTCCTTCGACAGTGCCCAAATCAAAGTGAAAAGGTCGCATGGGCCAAAATGTGTTGCGCGCCAACCACTGCGCCTATCGCACACTCCTCATGCAGACAGCGCCCAAGCCACAACACTGCGCACCTGGAGGAAAAGCGCACCACCGCCCAGAAAATTACAGAAAGAGCCAGAAATAGCCAAATTTTGACTAGAAGTTGTATCTTGCTATGAGAAAATGTTTTAAGAGGTATTATTCATCAATTAGCATCTTATCATCATGTTTTAAGTTATAAAAGCACCAAGTAGGACTAAGTTGGTGTCAAAGAAAGCTTGAGGGGAAAATTGAATAGAAATATAACCTATTCTCTGTTGATCATCTAGCCCTATTTAAGAGGTCCAAAATCTCCTAAAAAACCTCTCTCCTCATCATTTCATCAGCTAAAAGCCTTTTTGTTTAAAAATTGGAAGAAGGGGCAAGGTAATCACCATGTCTCAAGAGGAGAGTGATGAACCTCAAAGACCAAGGAGACAGTCTAAGAAAGGAGGGAAACCCTAGGTTTGAGCCTATGGACACCAAAGAGCTGGTAGCTTCCCCTTCTGTATTATCTTATTTCAAAGAATTAGGATGTTTTGAGTTCTGCAACAAGGTACAAGAAATCAAAAGCCATCCTCAATTGACAGAGTTATTTTCCCTAACGCTTCACAGGCATAAAGTTCATCTAGCAGGGGTAAGGTTTGAGTTGACCCCTAAAGCTATCTCTAAAGCTACTGGTATGCCTTGCATAGGAGAAAGGTTATTAAACAAAAACATCTTGACTTGATCCATTATCAACCATTTCTAAAACCTAGTTGTTAAGCTGAGTGTAAAGCCATTTTTCCTTTTTCACACCTACTGGACAGGTATGCCCTCCTCATGAAGATTATCATGAAATAATTTACCTGTGAGGGGAGGTTCTCCCGAATCTAATCCTATCATATTAGACTCCTCATGCACTTCACCAGGACCAAGCTACTGAACATGCCTTATTTCCTCTGCAAAAGCATTGAAAAAATGTCCACCATCATGAAAAAGAAGCCTCCAGCCCAGCATATGGCAAGCCTATTTCATCACTCTCTTATCAAATTCATTGTAACTCACCAACTGGAGCAACAAGGCATTCCTTGGGAGGCCTTTATTACCCATTATGACTTCACCACTTCATCCTCCATCCCACTGCAAAATGTGCCACCCTCTTCAAAAAATCTTCCTCATACTCCTTCATCGCCCTCCACTGACCATGATTCACTTTCCTCCCATGAATCACTCTCACAAACGAACCTTCTTCAAACACCTTCCCATGATAAAAGTGATCCTGAAGAAAACAAAGGTGGTCATGAAGAAAACAGTAGTGGCCCTAAAAAGAGCAATGTTGGCCCTGAAGAAAGTAGTAGCGGCCCTGAAGGAAGCACTAGTGAACAGGAAGAAAGCAGTACTGATCATAAGGAAGGCGGTAAAGAGGAGAATGATGAGGATAAGGGAGAATCTGAAGAAGAAGAGGGAAATGGAGAAGATGAAGATATCCAAGGGGAACACAACAAAAACAACAGAGAAAATGAAGACAACAAAGGGGAAGACAATAAAAACAATAGCAAAGAGGAAGATAGCCAAAAGGGAGACAGTCAAAACAACAACAGAGATAAAATTACAAACCAGGAAGAGAACAGAGATTCAAGCGGTGACACCAATAGTGAGGAAGGAGGACAAGATGTTGGGACTCATAGTGGAGAAATAGACACTAACAGCCTTACAGCAGACAACGCCAAAAAAGAGGGAAGCAACCATGACAATGACCAGATTAGTGAAGATAGTCCAGAGATATTTTTTAGAGTTGTTTTGAATAAATAAGGAAGTGATGTGAAGGATCCAAGGGATGTTGACAGTCAAAAAATCAATGAAAAAGGTAAAGAAATGGATAGTCTTGAATATGAAAATGTTTTAGACCTAGGCACCTCCCACAATGCAGAAACAGAGTATGACACTTTTGAAGGTCCTCCTGGTAATGAAAGAATTAAAATTTTGAAATTGATAATCAAAGGGACTGCCAACAGAAAAGTGACAAAGGAACACCCACAGAAAACATTCTTGAATAAAAAGACAGTCCTAGGGTTGTAAATGATCAAATTGTGCAAGCCCAGTTTGTGACACCTCTCATCATGCCTTATCAGAGAGGTAGGAGGCATGTGTTTGTTGCCTCCAAAAGGAAAGGGGCCATGCACTCCTCCTCAAAACCAATAAAAGACAAAATCACCAAAACTATGAAAAACAAGGTCACTCAAACAGTGAAAAGCAAAGTCACCAGAACATTGAGGAGCAAGGGTAAACTGTGGAAGAAAGACAAGATTAAGAAGCCCATGAAGGAAAAAGGCAAGAAGACAATGAAAGAACAAGAAAGCAGTCATGAAGAAGAGAGGGAATTTGAACTCATTCACTTGAGCAGTGATGAGGAAAATGAAATGAGGACACTTAATTATCTCCTATAGGACCGGAGTGCACAAATCAGAGATTTAGAGGTTGAGTTGGAAAAATCAAAATATCTCATTCATTTCCTACAAATGTAAAACAAGAAAATGAGTGGCCAACTTGCCATTTATTAAGCCCCGATGCTCAAATACAAGAGAGAGGCTCAGAAATCACAAATATAGCTGTAGGAGTACATGGGTGCCTATGAGGAAGAAAATGAAGAAGAGGGGCAAGTTAGGAAAAGGCCTAAGACTATGGGTCTTAAGAAAGAATTGGAAAAACAGAGAGAGGAAAAATTAGCCCAAGCACAACAATTCCCTCTCACTGATCTCCTCGCCTTGAAAATTGAGCATGACAAAGAATCATGGCTTGAAAGGGAAAATCTACATTTGGAGGCTAAGTTGGAGAAGGCAAACAAATATCTAGGCTTACAGAGAAGGATGACTGAAGAGATATTTTGTGACTTGGACCTTGTAAGGCCTCAAGGACAGTTTTAGATATTTTTTTTTGGCCAATGGCCTTCTAGTTGCTCTAGTGAGGTTTTATCCTCTTTGGCTTGTATAAACCATGAGGATTCATTGTAAGAAACAGGGAGAAATTGACATGTTAAGAGCAATACATGGTTTTATGAGCTTGGAGAAAATATTGGTTTTATGAAGTGCATGAATGGCTTGCTTGTCTTGATGGTGGAGAAGCATTATGTGCAGGATTCCATAGCTTGGTGAATGGTGATGTTTCCCTGATCTGTTTATGTCTTCTTTTTTTCATTAATGTTTTCATGCTTCTTGTTTGTTGTAGATCAGAAAATTATAGGTTGAGACATGCTCATGGAAGAACCTCAAACCTCTTGTTCATTACAACTTTGATGTTTTCTTCTTCTTGGTTATTATAAGGAATTCTTAACTGCTCCTTAGGTCCACCAGGAATTTTTTGTTTGTTTCATTAATGGTTAGTATGTTAGCTATCTAGTATGATTTAAGGTGTGCCCTGCTTACTTGAAGTTCTCAAAACTCCATTGTTGAAACCTTTCTATGAAATATTGATTGATTAGGTTAATTCAAAGAGGTCTCGTTCTATCTTGCCCTTTTTCCATGCTTACGAACTTGTTTCAGAGTTCCCGATAGCTTGATATATGTTGTTTAGGAGTTGCTTCTCCATATATTAAGTTGTTTGTTTATCTTATGTGTTTTCTCAACAGCTGAAGGTGAATTTCCAAAGTTAGGAGTTCTTATGCTTCTATGTATCGCCGGATTGTTTATCTTATATGTTTATTAGTTTGAGTATTATTCATAGAGATTTATGGCTTGCCCTACCTCATGAGTACTTTCTTTCAACTATATATGTTTAAGAATTCTTTTTTTTCACAAACTTAATGTTCATTTCACCTCATACATCACCCAAAGGATCCATTGACCTTGCTAAAACGGCCCTGCAATACACCTTGTCCATTATTAGGCATCCTTGGCTTCATTTGACCCCATAGCCCTGTTGATTTGATAACTTCTCTCTCCATTTGTCCTACTTGATCAGTTTACCTCAAACTCAAAATAAACAAAAACATACTTAACATCTAGCCTAAAATCAAACATACAAAGTGAACAAGTTCACATCCTTCACATCATAGAGAGAGCCCTCTCTGAGTCCAGGAACGCTAGGTCCTAGGACAACAAATATTGGTCTGATGTTACCCTATTCTTTGGTCTACCAGTCTGCCAAATTACAGGACACTAACATAATGGCGATCATGGTGGGACTTTGAGTAAGAAACAAACATAGACTTCCCTAAACATTTTAGCAGCCCTTAAGAAAAATATCTTGTGGATTTATCCCACCGCTCACTAACATAATGATGATCACAGTGGGACTCTGAGTAAGAAACAAACTTAGACTTCCCTAAACATTTTAGCAGCCCTTAAAAAAATATCTTGTGGATTTATCCCACCGCTCACTAACATAATGGTGATCACGGTGGGACACTGAGTACGTAACAGCCTAACAAACTCTTATAGACTCATTAGTCCTTCAAATTAAATCAGAAAAATAGCTGATAAAGCCATAGAGTAAACTCTCTTTGTTTCACCACCTTAGCTATGTGATGATTCAAGTGTAGGAAACTTTCACGAATCAGGCTACATATAAAAACTCAGAAAAAGCCCCAAAAAACATTTTTTTAGATTGGCTTTTTGTGTCAATATTGGTGGTGGACTGTAGACAACATATCCCCAAAAAAAAACCAAAAGTATCCATTTGGTGACTCCACTAGCCTCCAGTAGGCCTTCTAACTTTACTAGCATCCATAGACTCCTATAGGACTGCATCACAATCAGCCTTGAGAAGTCTAAGAGCTTAGTCATACACTGTGCGAGTTTGATAACTCTTAGAGAGGACATCCTTCCAAAAACAATCACAAACTTCAGCCTCTCTATCTTTTGAAATTGAAATCTGGCTTCACGAAGAATTAATACCAGATCTCACCCGGACCCTAATGCTCTTACCATAGTTGATGACCCAGAAAATATTTTGTGGCAAACTTCTGAAACTCGAAATTTAACTACCAATAGGAGTATCCATAAAGCAAGCTCTGTACCTGAACATCTTACATCCTTGCAAGATCCCCATTTTGACTTACGCCATACGAAAAACCTTTTTAGAACCAAGTCACAAACTAGCATTGACCATACCGATCTTGAACCCATAGACTTGCATCAGAATTCTAGCAGAGAAGCCTCCCCCACTACACCACTTGATTTCCAGCTTCTCCACCACTTCGACTCTTTTCACCCCAAGACTGCTCAGAATCAGTTTTCCAGTCCAAGTACTTCTAACACACCCACCCACACCACCACTGTGCAAATCACTTCATCTCATATCACAAATCCTCCGCTTGTAAACTTACCATCATCACCCATCATGGAAGCATGGTATGCACCCTTAGTGTTATCGCAACCTTTGGTACCTTTGCCAAATGATTACCAATCCAGAATCCCGCACTTCACTAGGGCTGAATCCACCACTGCCCAACAACATGTATATAGAATTAATGATGCCTTCAATTTCATGGAAGTAGATGAGGAAACCATGAAAATGAGGATGTTTGCCCAAAGCCTAGGAGGAGAAGCCAAAAAATGGTTTAAAAACTTGGCTCCTAATAGTATACATGATCTCCTGTCACTTTATCAAACTTTCGTAAACATATGGGAAATCAAGAAAAATCCCCTTCAAATCCTTTTTGAATATAACAATATTAAAAGGAACCCAGGGGAAAGTGTTCAAGACTATTGCACTAGGTTCAACAGTGTTTATAATGCCCTCCCACCTCACATGAGACCTCCACCCGGCCTAGCACTAGTAAAATTTCCAGAAGGTTTCGATCCAGACATGACATATCAGTTAAGAGAAAGAGACCCCATGACTTTAGAAGAAATGCAAAGGGGAGCTATTAGTGCTGAATCCAACCTCACTGAAAAGAGGGCTAGGATGAGATCAGAAAAGGAGGTCACTTACCGAGATGAGACCACGCTTTCCACTTCCTCTTCAGATTCCAAAATAGATAACCTGGTTAGGACCATGGAGAGAATGATGGAAAGGATAAATCTAAGTCAGAGAACACCTCCTAGGGACAACCAGCGAAACGCCCAAAATAGAAACCAGAACCAGAACTTTAGAAGAGACCCACCCCAAATCAAACCAAGGGAAAATGATCAACAAATCAGACCAGCCTTCCAAGATAACTATGTTGATGAAGGGGAAAGAGATATTGAAAATCCCGATGAAAATCATCTAAACTTGATAGGCTCCGATAGCGAGGGTGAGGTTTTTCTCACAGAAGAAGAACAAGGTTTCTTCTCCCCAAACCAAGATGAAATAAATTATGAAGATTTCGAAGATCACAAAATTGGTTTATAGAATGCCATAATGGAATTCCATAGGAAATATGATCTTAGAAGTAAGAAAAACCAAGACAACTCTAGGAAAAGAAACTTAGATTGTGCTGTTAAGAAAGATCCCAAAACCATTCTTAAAAGAACAACAAACAATAAAAATGTCATGGCTAAGAAAACTGATCCAAGCAAAGACAAAACTAGCCAAACAAACTTTGGGAACAAAGCTCCAAATCAGAATCAGCAAGATAAACTAATAGAAAAGGTGATGGCTGAGAAATTTGATGCAAATGTATCTAAAATACAAGTACCTTTTAGTTTTGAAGGGGAAATTTCCAAAATTAAGATCACCATGCCTCTCACCGAACTTATTTCCCAGAGCTCGTAAAAATCTCATATTTTGAAAGTACTAAACATAGGAAATGATGCAGACACTTTACACTTGGCTGATGACACTCCCGAGTTATTGTTTGGACTAAAAATAGAAGGAAAATATCAAGAAGGAACCACTCCTCCTTTTTACATCAGCCTGAATGTACACGACCAAATCTTACATAATTCCATGCTGGATTTCGGTGCCTCTCACAATCTCATGCCGAAGGTAGTGATGGAGAGACTAGGCCTCGAAATAAATAAACCTTACAAAGATTTGTACTCATTTGACTCAAGGAGAGTCAAATGTTTAGGCCTAATCAAAGATCTTTGTGTCAATCTAGCACAAGTACCGGCTAAACACCTAGTCATGGATATAGTAGTGGCAGACATTCCCCCCAAGTATGGAATGATTTTATCCAGGTCTTGGGGAGCCAAGCTTCAAGGAAATATTCAGCTGGACATGTCTTATGCTACCATCCCTATTTTTAATCAGACAAGAAGATTATACCAAGAATCACACATGAAGTATATGGTTAGTAGTCAAGAAAGTCCAGTAAACATAGCTCTTTATTTTGTACATTCAAATCTTGATTCCTTCATTTTACATACCGAAGAAGACATTGATGAACATTCTAATGAAGTTGAAACTAATCTGGATACATTACAAGAGTCAAATCAGCTTCTCTATTATGAGCTTGACACTCAGAATTATCATTATCCAGAACATTTGCATCTTGATGAAACAAAACTTGATCTTAAAAAACTGGAAAATAAAACTTCAAAAATAGAAAACAGTTTAAAATCTCAAGCAATTTGCTCAAACCAAGGACAAACCTCAAAAGTGCAAACAACCCTTTTTTCCAATACAGAAGCAATTAAAAAACTGCATGGGACAAAAATCTTGGAAATTAAGGTCAAGAAATCCTCATGTTTTTACCTTACCTAAGAACCTCGCCATCCAAAGACTCGACTCTTGCAAATGAAAATTTAACTATTCCAAGCACTTTTGCAGATCCTAAAAAGGTGCCTGGTGAATTTGATATTAAGGGATATGATGAAAACAGTCTTGAGATACCCAAGCTATTTGAATTGTCTAAAATCTTATCATTACACAAAAAACTAAGAAGTGCAAGACTATGAATTTTTTTTCAGAACACTAGTATATGTCGAGAAACTAGTTTCAAACAACATGACACCACCATATTTCCAAAAAACCACCCTTACAAAAGGGAACACAAAATTTTTTATTAGGCATTATCACTTAAAAAGAAAACAGATGGACATAGGATGTGTTTAGATTTTAAAAACCTAGATAAACCCTCCCTAAACAACACTCACCTCCTTCCAGAAACAGATCGTACTACACAAAAGTTAGGGGTTTCTAACCATGTTTCCTTGCATGATAGTATTTCAGGTTACCATCAGATGATACCACTTCAAAAAAATCAGCTCAAAGATTTTTTCAAGTTCACAGGAAGCAGTTTCAAGTTCAAACCAATTTTTTCCAATCTAAAGGATACCAGAGACACCTTCCAGAGAGTTATGTTTCCAGTTCTAAATTTATTTACTATGGTATACCTCGATGATATCATCATTTTTTTTTAAAATGACAAAGAATACCTGTTCTACCTAAATAATATGTATAACAGAAGCAGGAATGAAGATCAAGTGTATAAGGGAAAACATCAAGCAGAACATGAGTTTTTTAAAGATCCTTGGAAGAATCCTTATGCTATGTTTGCAAGTGAGAATAACCTTGAGTTTTATTATCAAGAACTGAATAGACCAAGAGTATCGGGAGATCCTTTTGAAGATAAGATGCTCAAATACCACTGCTGCAAAAATTCCTAGTTTTTAAATTTTCACTCATTGTACATATCATTGTTTGAAGAAAAAGTAAAAAATAGAAAATACAAAGACAATAGGAAAACTAGAAAAATAGGGCAGATTCTAAAGAAATGGTACAACCCCATACCCAAAAAATAGTCATACTGAAAGTGTGCAAGTCTAAGTGCCACTACTAGTGCAAAAAAGATGTCTTGTTCAGTTATCTAGCCCAATCATAGCTGAGCATGTTAGTGAAAGGAATGATAGTCACAATTATGAAATATTGACTTGTCGAAGAAAGTATATTAGGAAATAAAGATATTGGTTCTACACGCTAAAAACATAACCAAAGAGGAAAATAGGGATGAAAAGCAAACTATGTATCCTAGCCCTGATTTTTCTAAATCTCATTTTGTACAAAAATAACATTTGTGTGCAGCTTGTTGTTATGCCACAAACATATGAAAAATAAAACCGTCTAATCCTGATTTGATCATATTTTCAATTTCATGTTTTTAGTCTAGTAAATGAAATCCTGTCAAACAACTTAATCTTGATAGTTGATGTAGTATAGGTAGTGAATCAAAGGTGTTCATCAGCTTGATCTGAACTCCCGGAGGATATAATTGTAGAAGTAGATAGTTTGTTTTCTCTTTCAAAATATGATGCCAAGGGGTTTTCCAGTTCAAGTGCACCCAAAGAAGAAAAAATATTAGGCAAAGTAGGTGGGTAGGTAAAGGTGAAGTTGAGCTAATCATGCTTTCAAATTTTCAAAACACCATTTCAGGAAAGCAGCGATGAAAAAGAGAAAATTCCGCCAATGGATGAGGCACTGGTCTTCACAAGCTAAGAATCTGCAATTCTGGACACCTCCCGAGAAGGAGCTGCCCTCCCCAAATGTATCCACTGTGAGTCATCAGTAATTTTCACTTGTTTAGATGACTATATGCTTTGTCCAAGTTTTCTAGAAACCAAATTCAAAGAATCATTATGTCTTCTAGAAATCTCCTCGGAGAAATTTTTCCATTATCCCTCCTCTCTTGTCTGCTATGATTGGATAATTCATTCTATCAAGAACCCTTCCTGGGCTAATGTACCCTACTCTATCCATGATTGTTACTTCTGTCTATAGCATTCTACCTCTGATGCATAAGCCCTCTTATTTCACAAATTTGTCTGGCCAAGTTAAGACAAGTTTTCCCTCTTACTCTCCAACTGCCCAAATCACTGTTGATGTCAAAGATCTGTCTCGAAAGACCTTCAAAGTAACATAAAGGTGTCTAGGTTTATAGGTGGTGGTGCACAAGTAGAATATCTAAAAAATTTGTGTCTTGTTCAAAAAATTTGTTTTTTAACCATCAGTCAAAAGCCCTTTCCTAAAAAACCTTGCAAACAAGTCAATTAGGTTTCCCTAGGTCATGCACCATCATTTTTCATGCACTACTGTTTCACAGAGAATCAAGGGTAAACTCATGAGAAACAGAGCTGAGGTTGTCATATTTCTAAAGAAGGCGCTCAAAAAAATCTCCAAGGTAGCCCTCCTAGTCCAACAGTGAAATCAACCAAGAATAAACCATCATATCAAATGCATCTCTGTAGGGATGTCTTGATGTTTAGTCTAAAGCAAAACAGAGCCAAATAGAGGCACCAAAGAGGGTTTCAGTCAAGTCATTGGTAGTTTAAATAAAAGGTACAGTGAGCTGGAGGTCACAGGGAAAATCAAGAGTTTCTCTACATAAATAATTCAGAAGATACCTAAAAAAGGTTTCAAAAGGTCATCTACAGTGGTTAGAAGGCACAACAATCCAAAAGCTACTTCAAAGGTCCTGATGTGATAATAAAAATTAAATTACTGCTTATAAAAACCTCTGTGTAAATCTCAAAAGGTCAGTAATATATGAAAAGGCATGGTGCTTTTTGGCAAAAGATCATTAGGATAGTTTTGGGCCTCAAAGAATAACTGGGAAAGGGACAGCTACCCTTTTCCATGCCCCTGCAAACAAGACAAAGGCTGTCAGATGCACCATCAGATGAAAGAAGAAACTAAAACCATTATAAAGAAGAAAGTCACATTGAAGAAGAAAAGCAGCATGGTATGGTTTGTGTGAAAATGCCAATATCTGATTTTTTAACCCACAGTGAAAGATATTTGGAAACAGTTTCAGAAAATTGGGATAATAAAGCAGATAGGCATGACAAGTCAAAGTGAGCACCTCCTTCATCAACAGCAGAGGGTGTAAAAGTTTTGCTGAGTTATCTTCTAAAGATAAGTGAAAGAGTACAAAACTCCACTAAATCAAATATGTGATTTTGTAATCCAAAAGGTGAGAAAATCTTATTTTTAAGGCTCTAGGTGCCATTTGCACCAAAGGAGTAACAATCAAATTTTTTTAGTTAAACTGTCACACAAAAAGACAGTCACAGACTTGTTTCAAGGGATATGGAGGCATAATAGCTTTTAAATTCACCTCACAATGACAAACAAATGCCATCACAAACCAATTAATTGCTCAGACCATAAATCAGTGGTTTAGAAACAAAAAGAAGACTAGCTCCAAAAAGGTTGTTGCACTAAAAGATAGTCAAAAGACAGAAAATAGAAATGTGCACATTAAACTATAGGAAAGGGGGTTTTGTCCTTAATAATTTCAAAAAGGGGTATAAATAGCCCCAACGGCCTTTTCCATTTTCATTCCACCTTTGGAAAAAGAAGAAGTGTGTTTGGAGCATCAGAGAGCATCCTTGGGAAAATTTCCGCAGACGTTGCGTGCCTGTAGGTGCGTCTAGTGAAAATTATAGCTGGACATTGCGCGCCTGAACAATGGCGTTTCACGTTCTCTTTCCCACCCGGCGTGCAGGATTTTCCGCCTAACAGTGGCCAAGCCCGCGTGTAGAGGCCACCCTGGCCAAAGGCACTGCGTGCCCACTGCTGTTTTCTTCGACAACGCCCAACTCCGCGTGCAAAGGTCGCCCGGGCCAAAAGGCACTACGCGCCCACCACTGCACCTGTCACACACTCCTCATGCAGACAGTGCCTGGGCCATGACGCTGCGCTCCTAGAGGAAAAGCGTAGCACTGCCCAGAAAATTACAGGAAGTGCCAGAAATAGCCAAAATTTTCCCAGAAGCTTCATCTTGCTATGAGAACATGTTTCAAGAGGTATGCTTCATTAATTAGCATCTCCTCATCATGTTTTAAGTTATAAAAGCGCCAAGTAGGGATAAGTTGGTGTCAAAGAAAGCTTGAGGGGAAAATTGAATAGAAAGATAACCTGTTCTCTGTTGATCATCTAGCCCTATTTAAGAGGTCCAAAATCTCCTAAAAAACCTCTCTCCTCATCATTTCATCAGATAAAATCCTTTTTGTTTAAAAATTGGAAGAAGGGGCAAGGTAATCACCATGTCTCAAGAGGAGAGTGATGAACCTCAAAGACCAAGGAGACAGTCTAAGAAAGGAGGGAAACGCTATAGGTTTAAGCCTATGGACACTAAAGAGCTGGTAGCCTCCCCTTCTGTATTATCTTATTTCCAAGAATTAGGATGTTTTGAGTTTTTTAAGTATGATGGGTTTCTGCAGTGCATTATATTAGATATCATTTGTGGGATTCAACTGCGTTAATTTAGTCATCCATATATGACCATTTCCATGAGAGTTAGTCGTAACTGACTAATTTCTCATGATTTTTGAATAGTCCACTTAGCACTCATTTCATCGAGTGATGCTCACAGGGGTGAAGAAGTGGGATTGAAACTAGTGAAATGAATCACATAGCGTCAATCATCAGTTCCGGGGCTTGCACCCGGTAACCAGGACTTCTCGGGAGGTCACCCATCCCAGAACTCCTCTGGCTCAAGCACGCTTAACTATGGAGTTTTCCCCACAATCAAGCTCACTTAGCTTACTACCCCATTTGCAAAACCTTAGCAACTATTGTGCCTCATGAACCATTCAAGAAGAGATCCCTTTACTCTTAGTATTTTAAGTATGAGGGGTTTCCACAGTGCATTATATTAGATATCATTTTTGGGATTCAACTGCGTTAATTTAGTCATCCATATATGACCATTTCCATGAGAGGTAGTCGTAACTGACTAATTTCTCATGATTTTTGAATAGTCCACTTAGCACTCATTTCCTCGGGTGATGCTCACAGGGGTGAAGAAGTGGGATTGAAACTAGTGAAATGAATCACATAGCATCAATCATCACTTCCGGGGCTTGCACCCGGTAACCAGGACTTCCCGGGAGGTCACCCATCCCTGAACTCCTCTGGCTCAAGCACGCTTAACTATGGATTTTTCCCCACAATCAAGCCCACTTAGCTTGCTACACCATTTGCAAAACCTTAGCAACTATTGTGCCTCATGAACCATTCAAGAAGAGATCCCTTTACTCTTAGTATTTTAAGTATGAGGGGTTTCTTTTGCAACAAGGTACAAGAAATCAAAAGCCATCCTCAATTGACAGAGTTATTTTCCCTAACGCTTCATAGGCATAAAGTTCATCTAGCAGGGGTAAGGTTTGAGTTGACCCCTAAAGCTATCTCTAAAGCTACTGGTATGCCTTGCATAGGAGAAAGGTGGTGTAAACAAAAACATCTTGACTTGATCCATTATCATCCATTTCTAAAACCTAGTTGTCAAGCTGATTGTAAAGCCATTTTTCATTTTTCACATCTACTGGACAGGTATGCCCTCCTTATGAAGATTATCATGAAATACTTTACCTGTGAGGGTAGGTTCTCCCGAATCTACTCCTATCATATTATACTCCTCATGCACTTCACCAGGACCAAGCTATTGAACATGCCTTATTTCCTCTGCAAAAGCATTGAAAAAATGTCCACCATCATGAAAAAGAAGCCTCCAGCCCAACAGATGGCAAGCCTATTTCATCACTCTCTTATCAAAGTCATTGTAACTCACCAACTGGAGCAACAAGGCATTCCTTGGGAGGCCTTTATTACCCATGATGACTTCACCACTTCATCCTCCATCCCACTGCAAAATGTGCCACCCTCTTCTCAAAATCTTCCTCATACTCCTTCATTGCCCTCCACTGACCATGATTCACTTTCCTCCCGTGAATCACTCTCCCAAAAAAACCTTCTTCAAACACCTTCCCCTGATAAAAGAGATCCTTAAGAAAACAAAGGTGGTCATGAAGAAAACAGTAGTGGCCCTGAAAAGAGCAATATTGGCCCTGAATAAAGTAGTAGTGGCCCTGAAGGAAGCACTGGTGAACATGAAGAAAGCAGTACTGATCATAAGGAAGGCAGTAAAGAGGAGAATGATGAGGATAAGGGAGAAGCTAAAGAAGAAGAGGGAAATGAAGAAGATGAAGATAGCCAAGGGGAAGACAACAAAAACAACAGATAAAATGAAGACAACAAAGGGGAAGATAGTAAAAACAATAGCAAAGAGGAAGATAGCCAAAAGGGAGACAGTCAAAACAACAGCAGAGATAAAAGTACAAACCAGGAAGAGAACAAAGATTCAAGCGGTGATACCAATGGTGAGGAAGGAGGAAAATATGTTGGGACTCACAGTGGAGAAAAAGACACTAGCAGCCTTACAACAGATAGCGCCAAAAAAGAGGGAAGCAATCATGACAATGACCAAATTAATGAAGATATTCGAGAGACAGTTTTCAGAGTTGTTTTGAATAAACAAGGAAGTGATGTGAAGGATCCAAGGGATGTTGACAGTCAAAACAACAGTGAAAAAGGTAAAGAAATGGACAATCTTGAAGATGAAAATGTTTCAGACCTATGCGCCTCCCACAATGCAGTAACAAAGTATGACACTTTTGAAGGTCCTCCTGGTAATGAAAGCATGAAAATTCTGAAATTGATAATCAAAGGGACTGCCAACAACAAAGTGACAAAGGGACACCCACAGAAAACATTCTTGAAGAAAAATATAGTCCTAGGGCTGTAAATGATCAAATTGTGCAAGCCCAGTTTGTGACATCTCTCATCATCCCTTATCAGAGAGGTAGGAGGCATGTGTTTGCTGCCTCCAAAAGGCAAGGGGCCATGCACTCCTCCTCAAAACCAATAAAAGACAAAATCACCAAAATTGTGAAAGACAAGGTCACTCAAACAGTGAAAAGAAAAGTCACCAGATCATTGAGGAGCAAGGGTAAGCTGCCAAAGAAAGACAAGGGTAAGAAGCCCATGAAGGACAAAGGCAAGAAGACAATGAAAGAACAGGAAAGAAATCATGAAGAAGAGAGGGAATTTGAACTCATTCACTTAAGCAGTGATGAGGAAAATGAAACAAGGACACTTAATTCTCTCCTACAGGACCGGAGTGCACAAATCAGAGATTTAGAGGTTGAGTTGGAAAAGTCAAAATATCTCATTCATTTCCTACAAATGCAAAACAAGCAAATGAGTGGCCAACTTGCCATTTATGAAGCCCGGGCGCTCAAATACAAGAGAGAGGCTCAGAAATCACAAGTACAACTGGAGGAGTACATGGGCACCTATGAGGAAGAAAACGAAGAAGAGGGGAAAGCTAGCAAAAGGCCTAAGACTATGGGTCTTAGGAAAGCATTGGAAAAACATAGAGAGGAAGAATCAGCCCAAGCACGGCAATTCCCTCTCACTGAGCTCCTCACCTTGGAAATTGAGCATGACAAAGAATCATGGCTTGAAAGGGAAAATCTACATTTGGAGGCTAAGTTGGAGAAGGCAAACAAATATCTAGGCTTACAGAGAAGGATGACTGAACATTACAAAAAGAGAAATCAGTTTGCTAGGAAGAAGCTCAAAACTGCCCAAAAGAGGGGCCCGACGCCAATTGATGGAAATGACCAAGCTAGGCTTGGAATTTTGGCTCAAGCTTCACTACAGGTCTCGGGACCCTTGAGGAATTCACTCACCAATTTTGAGCAAAATTGGACACTTTTTGGTTTTTTGTGAATGTTTAAGCCTAGGAGCGCAGCACCCTGGACGTTGCACTTTTTCTCAGAGCATCTTCAGCAGGAAAATTTTACATTTTTGGATTCCTTAGCACTAGGGGAGTATTCTCACAAAATTTCAGCTCATTTTGAGTTGTTTTGGTCCCTCAAAAGGTCCAAAAACAACCATTTTTTCACCTTTTTGCCACTGTTTCTGAGTAGGTGTTGCACCCCTGGGAATCTGCACCTTTTATACTTTTTGGGAAAATTCCATAGATCCGATTTATAAAAAACAAGAATATTTGGAAATTAGACATCCATAGCTTTCCAACGAGCCATCATGGAGCCTTTTTCGACATCGGGAAGGCCTCCAAAACCTTGTTGTAAAAAGGCCTTTTTTGGTGCTGTGTACGTGGAAAATTTGCAAAATCACACACAAATTTCTGCATTCCTGTGTGAGGACAAAGAAAATGTGCGTTAGGAAAGTTCTATCATGTATGTCAGAGCCTAAAAGTGATTTTTTTTGCTATTTTGGTCCGAAAATGATATTTTGAA
Organism: Pinus albicaulis; assembly: GCA_034641835.2. Lineage (NCBI taxonomy): Eukaryota > Viridiplantae > Streptophyta > Pinopsida > Pinales > Pinaceae > Pinus > Pinus albicaulis. Next base: position 1,186,941,625 of record CM076579.1, read on the forward strand.
GAGATATTTTGTGCCTTGGACCTTGTAAGGCCTCAAGGACAGTTTTAGATATTTTGCTTTGGCCAATGGCCTTCTAGTTGCTCTAGTGAGGTTTTCTCCTCTTTGGCTTATATAAACCATGAGGATTCATTGTAAGAAACAGGGAGAACTTGACATGTTAAGAGCAATACATGGTTTTATGAGCTTGGAGAAAATATTGGTTTTATGAAGTGGATGAATGGCTTGCTTGTCTTGATGGTGGAGAATCATTGTGTGCAGGATTCCATAGCTTGGTGAATGGTGATGTTTCCCTGATTTGTTTATGTCTTCTTGTTTTCATTAATGTTTTCATGCTTCTTGTTTGTTGTAGATCAAAAAATTATAGGTTGAGACATGCTCATGGAAGCACCTCAAACTTCTTGTTCATTACAACTTTGATGTTTTCTTCTTCTTGGTTATTATAAGGAATTCTTAACTGCTCCTTAGGTCCACCAGGAATTTGTTGTTTGTTTCATTAATGGTTAGTATGTTAGATATCTAGTATGATTTAAGGCATGTCTTGCTTACTTGAAGTTCTCAAAACTCCATTTTTGAAACCTTTCTATGAAACATTGATTGATTAGGTTAAGTCAAAGAGGTCTCGTTCGATCTTGCCCTTTGTCCATGCTTACAAACTTGTTTCAGAGTTCTTGATAGCTTTATATATGTTGTTTAGGAGTTCCCTCTCCATATATTAAGTTGTTTGTTTATCTTATATGTTTTCTCAACAGCTGAAGGTGAATTTCCAATGTTAGGAGTTCTTATGCTTCTATGTATCACCAGATTGTTTATCTTATATGTTTATTATTTTAAGTATTATTCATAGAGATTTATGGCTTGCCCTACCTCATGAGTACTTGCTTTCAACTATATATGTTTAAGACTTCTTTATTTTTCACAAACTTAATGTTCATTTCACCTCATACATCACCCAAAGGATCCATTGACCTTGCTAAATCGGCCCTGCAATACACCTTGTCCATTATTTAGGCATCCTTGGCTTCATCTAACCCCATAGGCCTGTTGATTTGATAACTTCTCTTTCCATTTGTCCTACTTGATCAATTTACCTCAAACAACATTGTTACCGATGAAATAGGTAACCTGACCTCAAAACAGGAACTCTAGCCCTAAAAGACTCAAAAAACATGAAAAAACACCCAAAAAACAAAAAAATTGTATTCTAAAACGCACTTGGTTTTTTTTTAAGGTCAAATTTCAACATTTTATAAAATTATGCTAAAAACAAAATTGTTTCTTGAAAAAAGGATTGAAAAAACACCCTCAAAACAAAACCAGTTGATGCTGGAATAACAAAAAAGAAAAATTGTGTAATATTTTTGACATTTTTAAAAATAGAAATAACATTTTAAAATTTTTAAAATTCAAACATTAAAAAAAACCTAAAATTTAGGAAAAAAAATAAATTTAAAAAATAAAAACATTTTAAAGCTTAAAATTTAAAAATATATCAGAATAAAAAAATAAAAATAAAAACAAAATAAAAATTTTAATTCAAACATTAAAAAAAACTAAAATTTAAGAAAAAAAATAATAAATGAAAAAAAAAAATTTAAGATTAAAATTTCAAAATATATAGAAATAAAAAATAAAAATAAAAACAAAATAAAAATATTAACTTTAAAAAAAAAACAAGTTAAAAAAAAAGAAAGAAATTATAAAAAATAAATATAGAAATTAAATTTAAAAAAGAAAAAGAAAATGTTTATTAAATTAAAAAATAAAAATAAATTTTAAAATAAAAAAATAAATTTAAAGAAATATATTAAATTAAAAAAAAAAAAAAAACATTATTGATATTAAAGTAAAAAAAATGAAAAATTAATTAAAAATAAAAAATGAAAAATAAAATACAATAAAAATATTAAATTTAAAAAAATATATATTAAAAAAACAAATAGATTTTAAAAAATAAATTAAATTTAAATTATATATATATAAAAACTTAAATTAAAAATATATATTAGATTTTATTAAATTTAAAAAAAAAATGTTAATATTAAAATAACAAATTAAATTAAAAAAAAAAAGAGAGTAAATTTTAATAAATAAATGAATAAACAAATAAATTTTGAAATTAAAAAAAAGTTAAAAAAAAGGTTAAAAAACTTTTAAAATCAATTAAAATTAAAAAATTGAAAAAAATAAATTAAAAAAAAATATATTGAATAAAAAACAAATTAATTTGAAAATATTAAGTTTAATTTTAAAAAAAATTCTAATTTTAAATACACAATTTTAATTGAAATTAAAAATATATATATAAAATTTTTATGTAATTAAAAAAATAATAATAAAAAATAAAAAGTTAAAAAAATATTAAATTCAAATAAATTAAAATATATATATATATATATATATATATAATTTACTAAATTTTAAAAAATTAAATGAAAAAACTAAACATAAAATTTAATAATAAAAAAATATATGAAAAAAAAAACAAAAAAAAAATCAATTAAATAAAAAAAAATACAAAATTTAATAAAAATTATTAACAAAATTTAGAAAAAAAAAATTAAAAACAAAAAAAAATTAATAAAATTTTAAAGTAAATTTAAAAAAAAAAACAAAAAAAATTAAAACAAATTAAATTTCAAATATAAAAATTAAATTAAAAAAATAATAATTTTAAATTTTGTGAATTTAAAAAAAAAAAATTCAAATTCAAATTAAAATAAAATATTAAAAATTAAAAAAATTAAAAAAGAAAAAAGAATTTTTTGATCGTGGTGGCGCCGCCAATCGACCTCCCGCCCAGGTGGCGGTGGAGGCCGGCCGCTGGGCGGGAGGCCGATTCCGAGAATCGCCCTCCCGCGGAGGGAGGCCGATTCTGGGAATTGCCCTCCCGCGGCGGGCGGTCCAAAGGGTGCGTCCGGGCGATTCCGGGGTCGCCTTCCGCGATGGGAGCGTGGGGTCTCCCGCGCGGGAGGTGGTTAGGAATCGGCCTCACTCGAGTGGCCGGCGGAGGCCGGCGTGGGCGGGGAGGCTGCATGCAGCCTCCCCACCCGCCCAGCGGCCGGCCTCCGCCGCCACCTTGGCGAGAGGCCGATTGGTGGCACCGCCACGATCAATAAATTATTTTTTATTTTTTATTTTTATTTTTTAATTTTTAATATTTTTTTTAATTTGATTTTTTTTTTATATTCAAAAAATTTATTTATTTATTTATTTATTTTTTTTAAATTCAATTTTGTTTTTTTAAATTTAATTTGTTTTAATTTTTTTTTTGTTTTTTTTTATAATTTTGTTTTTAAATTTAATATTTTACATTACTTATTTTTTAAAATTTAAAATTTATTTATTAAATTTATTAAATTTTAATTTAATTTTGTTTTTTTTTTAATCTTTTAGTTTATTTAGTTTTTCATTTTTAAAATTTATAAATTGTTTCATTTAAAAAAAAACAGTAAATTTATGGATATTTGTTTTTTAATTATTTGCACGTGGTTTTTTTCAATTTTTTTTTGTTTTTTAATGATAGTTTTTTTTATTTTAATTCTTTTATTTTAATTTTTTTTTCAATTTTAAATTTTTATTTTATTTATTTTTTTATTTTTTTAATTTGTTTTTTTTGGTTAATTTTAAAATTTGTATTTTTCTTCTTCTTCTTATTATTTTTTAATTTAAATTTTTAAATTTAATTTTTTTTTTTTGTATTTTATTTTTTTAATTTAAATTTAAATTATTTTTAAATTTTCTATTTTAATTTTTTTTTTTTAATTATATGGTTTTTTTTAATAACTTAGAAGAAAAATGTTTTTGATGTTTTTTTTTTTTTTGGTTAATTTTTTTTTTTTTTTTTTTTTTTCTTTAAATTATGTGTTTTTTTTTTCAAATTTTGTCATTTCTTTTGATATAATTTTCGAATATTTTTGTTTTTTTTGTTTTATTTATTTATTTTTGTTTAAATTTTTTATTTTTACGAGTTAATTTTGTTTTTTTTCTTCACATTTTTATTGGTTTTTTTTTATTGTTTATATATATATATATATATATATATATATATATATATATATATATATATATATATATATATATATATATTTTTAATCTAAGTTTTGTGTTTTATTACCAACATGAAAATCACCACTCTAAAAAAAAAAGGTTGATGCTGCATCAATATGTTTCAAAATTAGCATGAAAATCACCGCTCTAAAAAAAAAGTTGATGTTGCATCAATACGTTTCAAAATTAGCGTGAAAATCACTAACATTTTAAAACAAATATTCATACTTCATAAATAAAAATATTAGAGTGTCAAAAATGTGCTAAAAAAAAAAGGTGATTCTGCATCACCACTTTTCAAAATCGGGTGCTTTTTATGCTACCAAAAAAAATTAGGTAACAGTGTGGTTACCTATTTCATCGGTAACAGTGTTAAACCCAAAGCAAACAAAAACATACTTAATAGCTAGCCTAAAATCAAACATACAAAGTGAACAAGTTCACATCCTTCGCATCATAGAGAGAGCCCTCTCTGAGTCTAGGAAGGCTAGGTCCTAGGACTCCAAAGATTTGTCTGATGTTACTCTATTCTTTGGTCTACCAATTTGCCAAATTACAGGACACTAACAAGTACCAGACTCTACCATACCATCTATTATAGGGTTTATTACTACCTAATTAACCTTGATTCCCCTTGGATTTCCTCCAAGACATTTCCATGATGCATTCAAAATTTTCACTGTGATCACACAAGCCTTGTTTGATATTTCAGTAAAGATAATTCCTCCTTGGGGGAATGAATTTTAATGGGCTCACGGTCCTTGATTGATCCAATTTCATATTATTCCGTTTTTCAATTGAGAAGGTAATAATTTCAAACTTTAACTTTACATGCCTCATCTTTCATAGAAATGGTTTTTGGTTCTTAGACCACTTTCAATTATAAACACTCAATAACAACATCCTCCATCTTTTATCATAGAGGCTTATCCTTTAGATATTTCAACCTTGGAAATAGGAATTTGAATTATACTATTATTTTTTGGTCATCTTGTCCAAATGAATCCAAAATTAGTTATTTTGTGTTGTACCTATGAGCCTCACTGTATTTAACTGAGTCAAAGAGAAGCTCTGACTTACCAATTATTGACCTCTGTATTTTTCAAAATGGCTTCTTGACATGAGTGTCGAGAGGAAAAATATTTCAACTCAATGAAATAATTATTGTCCTATTTATTTCTTGCCATGTACTTCAGTGTTTGTCATGATATTAAATATTATACCATGTTAATATATGCTACGCAATTCAATAGTATAATTCAGGGTTATACTATCATTATAGATGGCCCTCCTTCGCAATGTTCTTTTTCCTCTTCTTAAGACAATATAAAATACTACTTGGATCCTATAATGCAATTTACAATCTACTTTCATATGAAAAATTAAGAATTCATTTTTAAAGAAGTTGCAAGTCAACTAAAGCACAATGTTATCCTAGATCATGTTTCAAAAGAAGGTCAAGAAAATTCAAGGGATCTGTCAAATGTTAATCTCATTATTGGAATGTTGATTTCTTGTCATGTACTTCAGTGTTTGTTATGATATTAAATATTATACCATGTTCATCTATTATACACAATTCAATAGTATAGTTCAAGGTTATAATAGCATTGTAGATTGACCTCCTTCGCAATGTGCTTTTTCCTCTTCTTAAGACAATAATAAAATACTACTTTGATCCTCTAATGTAATTTACAATCCTACATTCATATGAAAACTTAATAATTCCTTTATAAAGAATTTGCAAGATAACTAAAGCACAATGTTAGATCATATCATGTTTCAAAAGAAGGTCAATAAAATTTAAGGGATATGTCAAATGCTAATCTCATTAGGTAAGAAATTATACCTAAATATACATAATGTCTTTATAATTGTGCAAGAATTACTCAACGAGTAATAAATTACCAGTTGAAAACTAGGCATTGCATTCTCTCTCATGAAATCCAAGAATACTTTGGGAGCATTGTAATGGGACCACAAGAAGGAACTACAATGTTAGAGTGATTGTCCATAAAATTATTTAAATGGGACTTTCTTGATCCAGAATAATCAAAGTATCCCAATCGCATGCAATATGTTGTTATGATGATGCACATGTTGTTATAATTCCTTTTCCAAGTCCACCTTCGTTTGACCTATCTTCCAAGTGCACAGAGTGATAATATCCAAGCCATTAAGGATAGTTTTATCCAAAAAATTGAAACCTTCCCCCAGAGAATGCATTGAAGGTATTATAGTAAATCATAGAAACTAATATACTTTCCTGCTATTGCAAAGTCAATATTTGTTCTCAAAGTGTGGTCAATAATTTATACATAATCATTGTCCATCCATTGATGAGACATTTTATATTGTTCCATTTCATAGATTCATTATGAAATAAGATGTATCTTCTGCAGAGTTGGCTTGTAATACTTGATAAATAAGGTGGCTATCTCTAACCTTATTTTTAAAGTCGCATTAAGAGAGGGAGTCATATGTTATAGATTCAAGTCTAGTGCCATATTATAGTTCGTAGTCAACCACGGATCATGAGTTTATCTCGATGAAGATAATATATTCGACTTGCGACCTCAAGGCCCAGTCATGAATCTTAGTTACAGTGTGAGTCACACTTTTCAGTTTCAATCTCACTGTAAGCTAGAAGTGCAATCTTTGACCTACTCATAGTCACAAATTAAATCTCCAGCACAAATCCCAATTTAATTCCTAATACCACTACAAATTTTCAGTGTTATTTGCAACTTGGAGGCAGAGTATGCAGGACCAATCAAATGTTGGAAATGCACATTGTATTTTTCACACGCGATAGAGGTGGTCTTGGTCGCAGTTTAGGTGTCTTGAATCGTAGGTCACAATGAGATTCTAATGTAACTGCAACTTGTGGGTGTGTTGTGTGATTGAAGTATGGAGGCCTCAACTACTATCAAAATTTTGACCTATCACTACCCTAGTATTTAACGCTACTTGAAATAATCTGTGCATTGAATTTAAATGCTCATTTACCACTGTTACGGTATCACATATGTGTAATGCTTCAATTCTATTACTTATCAGCCCAAAAATTCACACAGAAGCTCCAAGTGAACCAAATATCCTCCATGCAAGAGGCGTACAGGGAAAGACAAGGGTACATACCAGCCTGAAACTTCACACAGAAGCTCCTGAAGGAAATCACTTCAAAGTGTTCCAAAAACCTCGCCTCAACTGAAAATGCCAACGAGCAAGCTTCAAAGTGTTCTGGAAACCTCGCCTCAACTGAAAATGCCAACGAGAAATAGTGGAGGAGTTTGCTTGAAAAATCAGGTTGCGTTCATTTTTTTTGTATTCCAATTTGTCCCTGGTGCTCACGGTGGCTCGAAAATGAAAATGCTCCAGAGGTTTGCAGAATGTCGGGGGAGAAAGGATTTTGGGGTTTTTTTATAACAAAACTCTCAGACGAGAGTTAAAACAACTCTAGGCCGAGAGTTTTACAACTCTCGTCCGAGAGTTTACCTGAGAGTTTATGTTAATAAATCTCTCAGAAGAGAACATACTTAACTCTCGTCCAAGAGTATTTTAACTCCGGTCAAGCCCAATATAACTCTCGGGAAAAACATTATAAATCTCTCGGACGAGAGTTCTAAAAAATCTCGGTTGAGAAATTGAGTTGACTATTTTCTTGAACGAGAACTTTAAAATTTCACCCAAAATTTTTCCATCCGCCAAAAAGTGTTTCCCAACTTCAGGATTTCACCTCCCTATTGTTAGGAAATTTCTAATAATTGATTATGCAATACATCCAAGGCATCATCTTGACCTCATGAAAGAGAAATAATTTCAATCACACAACACAAATATTTATCTGGGGAAAGCCTCAGCTAAAAACCCTCATATATATATATATATATATATATATATATATATATATATATATATATATATATATATATATTGCATTAAGTCAAGAATATGAAACAATACAATGCTTCTATCAGGCTTGAGAGCTCTTTGCACTATCTATGAGTGTTTCACATTGATCCAAGCAAGTTTGGTGCAATACTTAACCAATTTTTTTCCTCTGGATTTTCAGCCTAGATTGCGTAATCCCTAGAGAAATTAAGCCTCTATTAATTAGGAAATTCCCAATAATTGGTTGCACAATACATCCAAGGCATCTTGTTGGCCGCATGCATGACCTCCATAATTTTCTAATTATACAACTGATAGTGTACTTCCCTTTAACTCCAATCTCAATTAGGTCTTCCTCATAACTGACATGCAACAACTATTAATGGTGAATAATCAGTTATCTGATTGATCAGTGCATGTGAATTAAATCATATTTATTTCATTGGACCTCTTGCTAGTGTGTCTGTTAGTTAGATCTAGTTAAACTGATATTAACTCAAATAATTAAAACTCAAAATAAACTGTAACTTGACCCCCTAAAACTCAGAGAGAGCTCTACATACCTCTAGTTTGACCCTCAACTCGGATTGACTGAGCTAACTAAGTATTCCCAATTGAGTTAGCTCGTACAAGTTGTCATGTGATGTGGAATTACAATTTCCTTCTAATTTAATTAAGGGAAAATTAAATTAGAAACCTCTTCTTGTTTTAATTTTCAATATTTCTTATTGCAAATTTGAAAAGATGTAAAAAAGTTGAAAGGCCATGAGAATAATGCTTAGGGTTAATAAAATGTAGGATAGGAATCTTAAGCATTTAATGTTGTTAAATGAAGCTAATGAATTCTTACATTACACCATCTCAAGAAAGGGAGTTTATATATTTCCTAAGTTTTAAAGATAATGATTTATCCCTTTGCCTCGAGATGAGGCCAAATAAGGGCTTAAAGATTATCGTTGGTTAAATGAAAGTTATGTAATTATTTGATTGGAGAAGAAAATGTGTTTCACGGATTATGGGCCTAAAATTTGGTTTTAATTTAATTTATGAATGAGTATGTCAAACAATTGTAAAATAAATAAATAAATTGATCACTAATAGTCCCATGCCATGGACAACACAAACTAAAAAGAAGGAGCAAGGTAGATAAAGATGATTTTTGAGATGGAATTCAATTCTTTACTTTTCTAACGTAATAGGGAGTCATACATGTATATTTTTCATTTAATAAAACTCCAATAGAAAGAATCTTTAATTTTAAAATCTTTAACTAATTCACATTATGGTGAGAGCTTCTAATTAACTTGGCATTTCATTTAATAAAACACCAATGGAAAGAATCTTTAATTTTAAAATCTTTAACTAATATACATTATGGTGAGAGCTTCTAGTTAACTTGGCATCAAAGTGTTGGTTTGTGAACCTTCAAAAATGACCTTAAAGAGTTTTTGCTTTAAATAGTGACCGTTTTTTTTTTTCATTAAATAAGATAGCTGAGAAGAACCTTTGAATTATTTCATTAAAAGGTTTATGGAAATATAAACTTGCTATGGTCAAAGGCATCATTTCCTCCATGTACATCATGTATAACCAAATGTAAGGAAGCCAAAGTTTTAGGATCACAGAAGTTAAAAATAAATAAAAAGGAGAACATCTGCCATAATTTTTTTCAGGAGAAAAAAACGCTGTATTATATTGATAATATAAAAACAGTACATATACCACATATAGTCTCAGCTGATAAAGAGTCTCAGCGAGAATCAACATATGCCCAGTAATGCTGCTCATGTATTGAGACAGAGAATGATAGTATGGGCCTCCCCATTCCAGGGACAGATCGGACCCAATACAAATCATCATAATCATGGATTAGAAACATAATTGGATATTTACAATTAGAGATGCTAATATATATTATCTCCAGAATACGATTCATCAAGAGGAAAGAAGCATCATGATTAGGCACTGTCTCTTACAGGCTCGGTAGAAAAGTCTAGTAAATGATAGTAAGGAGATGATGATAAACTAGATAAATAGAGCCCATAAGAAAAAACGTGACTGTGTGATACTTCAAATTCACCATGAGATATTATCACGCTCGCTTGCAATTATAATAACTCGCTCGCTTGAAAGATACAGCATATACTCCTGATAAAATTATAACCGGCTCGCCTGTCATATAATATACCCGCTCGCTTGATCGACCATGTCTTTAATAACCGTAAAGATCCTCGCCTGGTAAGTCAATTGTCACGCTCGCTTGATAGGCGCAATATTCTCCACCCATCCGATCGATCCAACAGCGTTGATAGTGTTCGGATTGGAAATCCCGTCCCGGCATGCGTGGAAATGATACACATTGATAACATGCCTCAGACATATAAAAACATGATAACCAGGCAAAACATCAGACAGAACATAAAGGATAAAAGGATACAAAAAGTCAAAAAACCGGAGAAACCACCATCTATGGAATGTGGATCTGGTCCTGCCAAATGGGGAGACCGTCTCTAATATGCTTGACATACATAATCCCATATTCAGAGATAATCCCCTTCTTGGAAAGATCATCTGCCCTTGTATTGTTCTCGCGGAAGATGTGGGAGATTGGAGGTTTGTTCAACCGATTCCATAAACTCCGAGTCCGCCCAATCCATCCAGATAATGCCGGGCAATTCATAGCCATATTATTTGTAATCTAGCCAATGACGAGCTGAGAATCACCGTATACATTCACATTCTGCAGTTGTAAATTTGTGGCAGCCAACAGAGCACCCCATAGTGCTAAAATCTCGGCTTTGTTGTTTGTGCCCATGCCCCCATTCCAATATATGACAATTCTTTCCCTTTGCGAGAGCTTAATCCACGCGCCACATCCCATGACGCCATCAGCACATGCACCATCAAAATAAATAGCAGGAATACCCATTACATGAGGCCTCAGACGATAGGATAAATCCACTATAGCCGATTGTGGAGATGGTCGATCTTCAATCCACCTTTTGATAGCAGCATAGATTCTAGGGATGTGGAAAGGAACGCCTTGGAAAACCATATTATTTCTCCCTAACCATACCTCCCAGATGAGAAAAAATGGGAGGGACTTGTATTTACCACGGAGTTTATCCCATTCCAGCGCAGAAGATATAAAATCAACAGGAATCCATCCCTGACCCATGAGATGGGATGAGAAAAGACTCCATAGGCTTTTGATAACAGGGCATAAAAAGAAAAGGTGGCTAATGGTCTCCTCATCAGACCCACATATACAGCATCGGAAAGGGCCGCAGAACCCCCGCTTAATAAGATTCTCCTCGGTGAGAATCCGACCCTTCCACACTAACCACCCAAATAGAACGATCTTGGTGGGAATCCTTCTCCTCCAGAAAGGACAAAAGGTATTAGAGAATTGATCAGAATAGGATGCTATGTTAATCGATCTGTATATATCCTTAACAATAAGACCCCCCTCGTTCATAGATCCATCCCATACGATTGAATCCTCCTCAGCCCCCCAGCAAAAACCAGCAGTCCGAAATGAGTCACGCAACTGATCCCATTCAACCGCCCATCTGCCTTCCAAACCCAATTGATCAGCTGATTTGAATATAGGGGCGTCAAAAGCCCATTCCCTTATAGTCTGAGCAAGGAAATGATGCCTAGCTCGAGCCAAAACGAATTGCAAGTCCTGTGATGGCCGCGCATCCTGTGGAAGGCCAATGATGTTGATGAAAGTGAACGGGATCCTACTCCCATCCTTAAAATGCCATGCCAGCCGGCCAGCAATACTTCCCATAACCTTTTTAAAGCTCGACCATATGGGCGATATGAAACGCGGATAAATGACCTGCAAATATAAAAGTTGATGAAGAAAGTCGCCCTCAATATACTTACTGTGTATAACCGCACTCCAGATCCCATTCCCGTGTATTGCGCGCCAAGCAGATTTAATGAGCAGAGAAATATTAAAGTTCCTTGTATTAAGTATTCCCCACCCGTCATGTTCCTTTGGCCGGCTGAGCTTCTCTAATCTGCACAGATGAAATTTATAAGAGCCACCAGAATCTCCCAAGAGAAAATTTGCAATGACACGATTAATCATATTGATGATCCCCTCTAGTATATAGTATAAATGGCCCCAATAAACCATCATTTGGGATAGGACCGCTTGAACCATAATAAGTCTTCCACCCAACGATAACCAGTGGTGAGTCCATTTCGTCATCCTCCTTCTCATCTTGTCAACCAGCCATGTCCAGTCCCTAATCTTGTAACCACATGGTTTTATGAAGAAACCCAGGTATGTAAACCCACCCATAGCATCTTTGAATTCGACCCCCATAAAGTCAGCAATGAACGCTATTTCATTAGGGTCCCCATATTCGTAGATGATAAAAGATTTGTCTTTATTAATGCCCAGCCCAGTAGCTGATTGAAATCTCATGAGCATCAAGTGGGTGTAAAACCAGTGGTTCCGGACCAAATAGCCAAATATCAGCAAATCATCGACAAACAATGAATGGGAACATGTAACCGTGTTTGAGAAAGTGAATCCTTTTATAAACCCCCTCTGCTCAGCCCTATGCATAATACGACTGAAGCCGTCCATTATGAGAATAAAGATAAGCGGAGATAGTGCACATCCTTGGCGAAGGCCACGTTCAGGAGAAAAAAAAGAAGTAGGAATACCGTTTATGAGGACAGCATATCTAACTGTAGTAATGCACGCCATAATCCATCTTATGATGCATATGGGAAGACCAACTTTCATAAGAACCCTTCTGATATATGCCCAATCAATTGAATCATATGCCTTATGAAGGTCAACCTTCATCACCATGGCTTCCTCCTTCTCAGTATGAATAGAATGCATGACCTCCCGAGCAATGGCAGTAGCATCATGAATAGAACGGCCCTTTAAGAAACCATACTGTTCCTTGGAAATAAATCTCGATAATGTATCCTTCAGCCTGCTAGCAATAATTTTAGAATTAATTTTGTAGAGGACATTGCACAGGGATATTGGCCTATAATCCGCAAATGAAAGAGGGGCATCCGATTTTGGGATGAGAGCTATAAAAGTAGAATTGATATTTGCCGGCATAACCCCATTAATCCGGATGAGATCAACAATTTGGGTCAGCTCCTCGCCCATAAGCTCAAAGAAGTGAATAAAAAACTCAGCCGGCCAGCCATCCGGACCCGGACATTTGTCCCTAGAAAAAGCCTTCAGGACCATGATGACTTCATTCCCAGAAATGGGCCTATCCAGATTTGATATTGCATCATCATCAAAAAAACGATCAATGTGATCTAGCATCCATACCTGAGCATCATCATCAATACCCTCTTGTATCTTATAAAACTTTGAAAAATATGCCAGACCTTCCTTACGAATGTCCTGACTGTCAAAAGCAATAGAACCATCATCTTTCAGAATGCTCCATATGGAATTCCTGCATCTACGCTCATTAGCAGAGTTGTGAAAAAATTTTGTATTCTGGTCGCCTTCCGCCAGCCATGTCATCCGACTCTTGAGGTGCCATGTAACTTCCTTGATCCCTAAAATCTCCCTTTTCCTCACACCCAATTGCATGAGAAGCTCCAGAGTGGCATCGGATGGAAAGACCGTTAAAAAAGAGTTTATGATCCCCTCCATTTGATGTTGTATATCATCAAATTCCGCCCTTAGAGCCCTTTTTTTATCTCTTTCCCAACCACTTTAATTTTCTGCAATCGAAAATGATACCTGTCCCATGCAATCCGCCCATCCAAATCACAATCATCCTTCCAGATCCCTTCAACCAATTTGACATATTCTGGGTCTTCAAGCCATATACGGTTGAATTTATAGGGCCTCCCACAGAACGTCCCCGACACCGACCAAGATAGAATAATGGGCATGTGATCCGAAATATCGGAGCAAAGAATCTTCATCCTAGGCTGGTCCAATAAGAGCATCACTGAGCTTTGGACCACAACTCTGTCAATTTGCTTGCCTATATATTCATTTCCCGTGCGCCGATTGGTCCATGTAGGAGATATAGGACGAGGCCTAATGTCAACAAGACCCAGTTGAGAGAAAAGATCATTTATGAAAGAAGCATGGGGATCCAACCGCGCATAACAGCCCCAAATCTCGTCCCCATTTAAAGAAGAATTAAAATCACCCATCATAATTATGTTTGGAAGAGCCAAAATCCCAGCAGTCATCATTCTGTTCCAAAAAGCCATCCTGTTTGAGTATGGAGCATATAAGTTAATAATATTGAACTTACATGGAAAACCTCGCATCCGTCCCGACAACAGCATACCCCCAAAAAAGCTATAAGCTCTGAAAGAAACCATTCCAGGGTCCCAGATAGCGATAAGACCCCCGGATCTGCCAGATGAGCTAATAGCCGCAGCATGCCAACCTTTCTTGATTTTGAGAAAATAATTGATAGCCTTTGATCTGTCCGTCATTGTTTCTTGTCCTAGAAATAAAATAGGATTATTTGATCTTATAAGGTCCCTCAGGCAATGGAATTTGGAGTCATCGCCCAAACCCCTAATATTCATGGATATGATGTGGGTCATGGCGAAGGTAGGGGAGGGTGACGTGCTCTAAGCGCCCTAGGAGAGTTGTCCAGAGAAATTGATCTTGCTATAGGAACTTCAGTAAGACAAGCATCTTCATCAGAAAAAAGTGATAAGGACTTGTATTTCCCTTTGTTTAATCTACATGCAGCCTTGGCCTTCTTTTTAATAGATATAATGGCAGACGATAAGGTAGATGATTGCTTAGCAGAAGACATAATGGGTTTCTCAAAGACAGTAAGTGCAGCCAGGTCCAGGTTTGGGTTGCCCATAAGCTCCTCAATGTCACTCCCAACAGAATTCGTTGGAGATTCTGGTAAACGAAAAGGACCAGAATGAACGGGTGTATTGTCAGAGGATATCGGATAAGCAGTCATCGGTGATTTTTCAATTGGCATTCTCCCCTCTTGAGAGCACGATGATTGACCCGCGCCCATAGAAAGTTTATACAAAGGGGGGTCATCCCTAAGGTCACTATTGCAGCTAGTCTTTATAGAATCCCAAGTGAGAGCATCCCCCATGGAATTGCATGGTCCCTTCCCTTTGTTGTCTTTCCCTAAACAGGCCCGAGAGATACTAATGTTTGGGTTATCATGCAGGAAAGTGGATTCCGCTGGAGCATAGGAAGGGCATGGAATCAGAGGGTCGGTCATCTGACCCATAATAGGAGGGGATAAAGGAGTAACCCCTATTTCATTATCAACCTGAGGGTCCATGATTCTGCTAAGGTTACGATCAACAGAAGGATATGAGGCTATATTTGGAGTAGCCGCTACGTGAGCAACACTGTACTCATGTGGACCGTTGTCATTTTTAAATACATCATCCTCAGAAGACGAAGATAAAGGATTACCTGATTGCCGACCCGTCGATGTACCAGCCTTGTCATCACCCCATCGATGCCTTCCTGTATACCTCCCCATGTAATCCGCCTTCGCAATTTTCAGTCGATATGGGCAATGATCCCTCAAATGGCCCGTTTTATGGCAAATGAGGCACCTAAACGGGATTCCCCAATAATCAATCCTTTGCCTATGCCTCCTATTGCACCACATAAGATCTACATCCCCAGGGAGACCACCCACGTATTCCATCTCAACAAGCAGCCATGCTATCCTCTTGTCTGTCGCACCCACAATACTTGGGTCAATAAACTTTGTAGAACCAATAGCATCCTCAATTGACTTAAGGGTTTTGAGGGTCCAAAATTCCAGAGGTAAGCCCGGGAGCTTAACCCAAACAACCTTACATCTTGGTGCCTCTGTAACAGGGTTAAAGCCCAAAAACCAGGGAATAAGCTGCATATAGCATCTGCCCCGAACCCATGTCCTGCTAGTAATTTTGGACACATCCTTCTCGTCCAAAAAATGAATGCTAAACCATCCATTTAGCAGCGAGCTGACCTTGGGAGAATATCCAATGATAGGGTTCCATTTCTGGTTTATCCATGATATAGTGTCGAAGTCCTCCCTGTCTGGAAACATCCATCTGCCAATAACAGCCCTCTTTTCTAAGCTCGCCACCCTCAAACATAGGTCGTCATAATCCAGAGCAACCTCTCTGATCTCCATTTTATGTTTGTAAATGTTCTTTTTACCCCGGCCCCCGCCTCGTCGCTTATGCCAGCCAGGACGATGATGAAGAATATCCTGAGAGCCAGCACAGTGATGAAGAGCCTGTTTGATGATACCGTCGTCTATCTCAAAATCCTTATTACCATCGCGCCCCTTGGCGCGTGAAAACTTATCCATAACGATCACCCGCCCAGTGCCAACCATGCATGATCACCCTCACCAGATGATTCAGAATGCCGTCACTGCAGGTGTATCTATGGAAGATCGAATGATCATCACCTTGATAGTAACCAGAATGTCAGAAAACATCGATCCTGTAACCACCTTCAGATGCAGTGATAGAAGAGCAACCCACGTCAGTATAGTGATAGAAGAGCAACCCACGTCAGTATAAAAACCTGATATTCCTGCAACCCACGTCACTAATAAAACCTAATATATTCCTATCATCACGACGTGGCATCATGTACCCACATCCAGGTCCTATAAAAACAATCCCCTTCACATCCCACACCAAACCATACAGGCTAATCAATAATCCTCTTGGGATATGCAAAACGCTATAAATGGCATTAAGACATGAAGAATAGTAACACCTCAAAAATACCCTGCAGTACCAATGCCTGGACTGTCGCACCTTATATTCCTACAACCGTCACTGTCCACCCACCAGCCTCTGACCTACTCAAAGCATAACATTCAATATCACCCAACCGTAGGAAAATTCAAATTTTCCGATGATCGTAGGAAAAACCGATGATAACCAGCGACATCAATGGACAGAACCAGCAGCGCCTTAGGAGCACTATAACTGACAACAACAGCAGCATATGCATCCAGGGAGTGACCACCATTTTTTGCATAATCTGAATCCCAAGCTTTTGCATGGTTGAGAAATAACAATATAATCCGATAGTTTACACCATCGTTTATACCATATGCTGCTAAAGATAGTAGATTCCATGCCGGCCTCTGTTGTTGTGGTAGAATTGTCTGTCATCTTTTTATAATCTAAAAATCATAACCGTATTCACATATGAAATACCCCCCCCTCAAAAGATAATAGCCACCATGAGCATCAGATTGTTCAGTCTGGGTACCAGCTATGAACGTAAGAACTACAAATTGCCAGGGTGTGCCACCAAAAGCGACGTCATTGTTCATTTGGGTACCAGCTAATATATAACATAGTTTCACTCTAGATACAATTTTAGCCACCAAATCTACATAATACGCCCAATCAGGGTACCGGCAACCATAAACAACTACAGTCTCACAAAAGCCACCAGAAGCAACAATGTTGATCTCAACGGGTACCAGCTATCATTTTATCAATTGAGATGACCGAGAAACATATATGACATTCCACTCTGTAGTTGTATTGCAGAATGAAAAGACGGCTCATACCTATATCTGCAATATTCCCGCACCTGAAGTTGTCCTAAGAAGGAGATTCTACACCTACAATGCCTTCATTCGTTTCTACTTACATAGTAAAGGTGCAGAGATGGGCAGTGAAGGTGCAGGGATGGCCTACTATGGGGACTGGAAAAACCCTTGTCGAAGGCGAACCCTCTCCCATCCTGAATGATTTTCCAGGTTCAGTTGAAGCCTGGAAGAACCTCCTCCTTCATCCATCCATGGATGAGCTTGTATATAAAACTCAAACTTGACAAATCCAACCCGGAACTTAGGTCAGAACATCTGCCATAATATGTGATCCAACAATTTACGGTGTAATCAAAAGACAGAGTGAGAATTCAATGTTTGATCTATGAAACTGAGATATGCATATATTAATCCGAAAGTGGAAAGAAACATCATATGTGGCCATGCATTCGATGGAGCCAGGCAAGCGGCTCTTTATTTTAGCATACTAGTAGAATGCAGGGCATGATAATGGATAGCTTAGCTTAGCCGCAGGCGCAGGGATACATTGGTAGGATGCCCTTCAAGGAGTAGAAACTTTCAGTGATTTTTTTTGGTCCATTAACAATCTTATCGTCTGTGGTGCCAGGAGCATAATTAATAAGAGCATAGGTGTCACCCTTAAATATATAGGCCTCATTTTCTCGAGAAGAAGAAAACGCTGCATCCAGCCCATTCTCGAAAATCGTACCTTTGAGACTGAAAAAACTTTCAGTAATATTTTTGGGTTCTTGAATTATGCGGTCATCTGTTGTGCCTGGTGCGAAATTGATAAGGGCGTATTGATTACCTCTGAATATATAGGCCTCATTTTTTCGGGAAGAGGTAAACGCCGCATCAATACCCTTTGCAAAAATAGTATTTTTCAAGGAGTAGAAGCTATCAGTGATGGGCTTGGGTTCTTGAATAATTTTGCCCTCATCAAAGTTGATAAGTGCGTATATATTACTCCTGAAAATATAGGCCTCGTTTATCCTGGAAGAGGTAAAGGCGGCGTCAATACCACTTGCAAAAATAGTATCAAGAAGGTAGGGAAAGCCATGGCCGATAGTCTCGGGTCCATCGAGAATTTTGTCATCGGTCGTACCCGGAGCATAGTTGATTAGCAGGTACCGATCGGCGATAAACAGGTATACCTGTTCTTTGCCGTCGTTGAAGTTAAATGCACTCTCGATGTAATGTCCCACCTTGCAAATGTCTTCCATACTATTTTTTAATTCAGTGCTTCTCTTTTCTCTTGCAGGGTACTCTATAACAACATCTCCGCCGGCAGGACATATAGGATTTCTTAGACGGTAAAAAAATTCCACAGGAGGCCACCCGTCAGCATTTGGATTAGGGTTAAACAGAGCATTACCATAAAGGTTATGGTCCACAAAGGTATAAGTTGGGAATTGCGATCCAGGCGTTACTGTAACTGTATATTCACGTGCTATTCGAATATACTGAGGGCTAATGCCACCTGCAAAAGAAATTTCCTGCTGGTTTGGATAGTGATTTCGGTCGCCCAGCGTTAGCACCGCGTCGATGCCCCCAGGGGCAAATATCTGATAGCGATAAAGGATGCAATCTGCTGTGACCCTTGGTCGCCACGATGTTGACCTCGTGGTGCTAACAAAAACTGAAGGTTCAGCAGGTGTTTCGTCTGCGGGGCTGCCTGCACCGTTGACAAAGCGCTGAAGGTTGTAGTAATCATCCAAATATTGAGGGTCATTTGGAGGCCGCGGACGAAATCCTCTCTGAAAAATCTCTTGATGGGGACGCCCATCCCACCGATACACTGCCTCTATAATATCCTGGTCGTTGTCAGGGTTCCGATATAGAATACTGGGTCCTTCATGATTGTACAATGTTAACCCCGCTATTATATCTCTTAGTCTATCGACGTCCTCTGGGGAAGCCGGCTGGGGGATCGCAGCTGCCACTCCGCGATAAAGTGAATCAGGTGGCAACGCCATACTCAATGGAATCTAGAGCAATTGCGCAACACCTGCCCACCAAAAACAGGTCTACATAATCAAAATCCACGGTAAAAGTGAAAAAGAGAAGAAGACGAAGGGTACGTTACGTAGCATGTGCAATAATTGACATAAATTTTATCTGCTCCAAACGTACAATATGATTTAACATTTTAACATTTTTAAAGTGAGTCTGCACGATATTTTAACATTCTTTAAATCATTTATATAATTACATAAATAAGTGTATCAGGTATACTTTGCTACATAAAGATATCATTTTAAGTAAGAAACAACTCTTTGAGTTGTTGAGTTGTTTTGGTTTGTTTGTTTCAGTGATTTAAGCAAGAAACAATTCAATTTTTGAGGGGTTTTCGTTTGTGTTTAGAAAAAGATTAAAATAACAAGAAGAAAGGATGGAGAAAATGTCAAAAGTTAGGGCAACAAGAGATGAGGGAAAAAGAGCATGGATTTATAAGAGTAAAGTTGTGATAGTGTGAGTTAGACATTCTTCCAAAACATGTGAGCAAGACGATAATAAAGAAAAGTTAACAAACAATTTAACATAAATTATGAAGTAAGGTCAGTATGAGTGGCAAACAGGAACAAAGACTCAAATGTGAGTCTTGCAGACAAGTCCTAGTGCAAGAAATTTGAGTCTTGCAGACTCAAATTTACACTAAAATCAATGCACCTAGTGCAAGAAATAAAATAAATCAACATCTGCAATGAAATCAATGTATTTAGTGCAAACAATCAAATAAGGTTAGAATCGACTACACTTGAATCAATACATCTTTCTCTCTCTCCCCCTTCCATCTTTGTGTCTCACTCTCACTCACTTGAATCAATACATCTTTCTCTCTCTCCCCCTCTATCCCCCTTCTATCTTTATGCACGCCAGTTCAATCCTCGTAGAACTTCTCCACCCCTCTTCCTTTCTCGTTTCTCTTGGCCTTATGATCAAAATTTATACAATTATTATATTGTAAATTGTAATTTTGAATTACTAATAAATTTGATATTTTCCAATAATTGATTAAATTATTTAATATTAATATCCTGCCAAATTTCCCATTTAAATAATTGGTTTTCCTTTATGATATTTTCAAGGAGCAGAAAAAACAGAAATTCATAGAATGTTAAAACTCGAAATATAGATTACACACTTCATGAATAATGAATTAATGCAAGCCTCTAATAAGCAAAAACCCACGTCTCGGTTCATGAATACAGTAGCCTTTGACAACTTAAAAACAAAGTTGAAAGTTGGATAAGGGTTGGTGTTAGCAGAGCTCCTAAGGATTGAGCAGTTTCCAAACGGGCAAGTTCAGTGCTCAGAGAATGGAAGCATCTAGTGCTAAAGTCTGAAAGTTGGTATGACAGCCCACATGTTGGATATCGAAGTCCTCACAGCGATCTAGGTCAGCCTTAAGGAGCTTATTCCCCAGGTAAGCAGACAAGTACCCTCGGTTGTTTGGATAACAATAATAGATATATGTCTAGGCTAATATGAGGATGCCAATACATAGGAGACTATCTTAGCATAGAGATAAATCAGAGTGTCTGTATCTACTTGGCCTAGCTAGAAAGAAACCAACAAGGAACACTAGAAGAACTTTATAGACACCACAATCCGGTTAGATACTTTGTATAGGGTCTGGAAGAGCTTCTTAGACACTACAATTTGGTTAGATAGCCGGTATCAAGTCTCGAAGATCTCTGTTGGGCCTTGAGAGGATTTCTGAACGACTATGTTGCATGAACATGCTGTAGATATTTCCCAGATTATGATCCTATTCATGACTGCAGGGATCATTCTGTTATCCATCCTTAAAACCCATTTCATTACCCAGTACCCTTGCCCCCATGCAAAATAGAGGACCAAAATTGGCCACCCAGGCCCCTGGTATTAACTCTGATTCCTCCCACTCTCCAAACCAGTCCCGATTAACCTCACTATGGCATAAATGGGTGGGCTCATTTATCATCTCTAGGCCATGTAAGGATTTTGGCTTCCACTTCTACAATCATTGGTGGCTCTGTGGTGGGTGCTTCTGTTGCTGTTACTGCCACCTCTGACCTTCATCTTCGTCCCAGTTCCTTCCTGCACTCTCCGGTGAGATTTTCCATTCACCATCCTAGACTTTCTTATTTCTAATCCCTCAAAATTTCAACTCCACCTAACCCTATCACCCATTTATTTCGCACAAGTCTTCCTATCAGAGTTTCTCCCTTCCAAGCATATTGTGCACATCGAGATCCTACTCCTTGACATATCTAGCTTTGATAAGATCCAATTTAACCTTCTTGAGGCTCATTCTTCCCGTCCTCCTCTAAAATTCCATTCTAATGACCATTAATGGACATTTACACCTTTTGAGCGACTTCATCAGAACGCTATATTTAGTCATCTGATATTAAACGAAAAAATCTTGGTTAGGTTGAAAAGTTATTTTTTGTTAGAACCAGGTCATCATCTTCCATAATGCCCATTATGGGTGACAATGTGGACATCCTAGCTTCGTACACCTCAACATACAAAGCACTAATTGCTGCCACCTTGGATGCGGAGAGGGCCCATGCCGCAGGCGTGGATAGTGGGCCTTGGGATGGAAAATTTCAAAATTTGAATGACACCTCAAATCATGTAAGCATTATGCCCTCCGAATGTCTCAAGCTAACTCACTTGGGTCACCATCTCACAAAAGAACGACGAAGGCACTCAGGAACAAAAATTCTCAAGCCTGCTACGGAGATTAAACTGGTAGAATTTGGCTTCAATGACCTTTGGGGCAGCATTGCCAGCCTTCAAAAGTGTGCCTTAGTGAGTCACTGGATCTTCTGAAAAATTCAATCAAAGGATATGATGGAATGGTTCAAAACCTCTTGGTGTCCCCTACTTGGATATACCTCAAAATTCAGCTAGATGATGAATTCATGGTTTTGTATCCACTTTCTACATTCGTATGACTATAAAAAAATTCCTCAAGTGCACTTGGGTCTGCGGTTGAAGCTTCATGCAAATCCTCCCATGGTACTTGGGTTTCAATCCGATTATGGAAACCTCGCAAGAAAAAGTGGTCTGGGTCAAGCTTTCAGGGCTCCCCTTGGAATTTTGGACCTTGAATGCACTAGAGGAAATTGGTGATCCAGGTAAATTTCACTACCCTTTAAACCATGACCTTTTACTTTGGATGATGTTTTAGAATTTAATTTTATCAAAGCATTAATGAACATAAATGAACATATCTACATGATGTAAAGAAGAGGAACATAACAAGCATTAGCAACATAAGATATTGATAACAGATTTTGTCCAAGAGGGACTACGTCTCCGGGCCTCGGTGTCAATATGGTGTAGACCGCTGCATTAAGTGCTAGAAATAGTGATGATGTACATGGATGGTATTTTCTCTGTCATACAAGGAAAATTACCTCACGCAAGAGTGGTTGGACCTCTCCACAAGATGTTACACTACAGGAACTCTCATTCACAAAAATGACTCCTATCAGTATGACAATCTCACCCAACGGTGACTAAGAGTATCTCGGCGAACATGGAAACAAAGGGATATAAAATAACATAAAACAAATCCATGATAGAAATTACATCTCACATCAAGAAAAAAACAAAATCCCACATCAAACATCAAACAAGGATTTATACAACACAATGCATCTCATGAAAAGAGACAAAGAAGTACATGATCTCACTGCATATACCTCACATCCTAGAGATATCTGAAGAAAATGATGATAAATTGTTGGATCTGGCTGTATCATAAATCTTGTGGCATCGAATATCCTGAAAACGACTGCTCACACATTGAATGCCGACACCTGCAACTCCACTTTGAAAAGTGTCTAAAAAATGGAATGGTCATATGGAAAATCTGAATACGCCATCAGATTCGTGGCCTCGAATAGTGCAAAATCGACTATCAAATTTCTGAATTCTGACAAAGTGAAATTCTGGGGCTACAGGAGTATTTTAGATTCCATCAAGATTCCTGATCCTCATATTCTGAAGAGAATCTTCTAAACCACTGCTAAAATGGATAATTTGGGTACACCATTGTGCTCCTTGCGAAATTATGTTTAAAATGCATACAAAGTTCAATACATTCTGACACAGAGAAATTTTACCTCCTTGGAATCAAAAGATTCCCTTGGCATCAAAAAAGATTCCCTTGAACTGTGTGCACCATCCTGCCTCAAAATGTGTGTCCTTTTTCTTTCCGCACTGAAGAAATGATGGTTTTAAGTAATAAGAGGCGGGCGGATTTTACTACAAAGGGTCCTCGTGGTGTAGTGGAAAATTTGGTGGTTTGTTGGAGGAAGGTTGGGCTATCAAACCCCGCCCCTTCCAAAATAGTGTGTTTTGTTTAAAAATCAAACAACATTAAATTTTGAGTGGGCCGGACTCGCATCAGGTGGCCCACCCCAACTCCCTGTCATTTTAACACATAACCATATGTATATATGGTGTGGGGGCCGGGTCCACCGCCGGTAGCCCGCCCCATTGCAATGTTTTGTGATATGTATGCGTGGGAAGAGGGTGCGGCGGGGATCATGGCCCGCCGCCCCACAATAATTTTTAATTGTTATGTGGTTATGCGGTGGTAATGTGGAAGGAGGGTGCGGCAGGGGTCATGGCCCATCGCCCCATTTTAATATTTTTTGTTTTAATTTAACAAACTGCATATTTTAAAAATACCCATTTTTTTACCAAAGGAGACATTTTAAATGTCCCACAATTTCACCCAGAAATCGTCCTGAGATGATTGGAATCTGGTGGCCAGATTTCTATGAAATTACATCCTCCTTAACTTGTCAACTCATCCAATCAACCCTATAACTTTGACCAGCTCTAACTTTCGCATACAAATTCGGTTTGACAAACCGTTCACACTGTTGCGATCAAGATGACGCAATATTCAATTTGAATATGAGTTTGCCACATTCCTGACCCTTTTATTTTGAGCTTTCATAAGCCCTCTTTGTCCTCTGTGTGTATCTAGAGCCACCTAGATCATTCCTCCCTACTGAGGAGCTTTTGGTCCTCCAA
Source organism: Pinus albicaulis (assembly GCA_034641835.2). Lineage (NCBI taxonomy): Eukaryota > Viridiplantae > Streptophyta > Pinopsida > Pinales > Pinaceae > Pinus > Pinus albicaulis. The sequence goes on from CM076579.1 coordinate 1,186,966,176, forward strand.
AAGCATGAACAATAATCTGCAACTGATGTGTACAATGTTTTCACCACAAGTATCCTGAAAGGTCACCCTCCCTTCTCCTTCAAATTTGTCCTTTGGAGCCATAGGCGATGAACCAACACCTGCATCTTCTGCAAACCTGTAGTACAATCTCTTGCAAATTACATGCTAAAATATGACCAACTATGACCCAAACATTTCCATACTTACCAAGAGTTTATAACATGTACTCGGTGGTCAAGCTTACATCAAAATGGAAATCATACCCCAGCTATCATTACAAGGCCAAAAACATCATTGTCGCATTTCAAAGTGATGGCAAACACATCATTATTTTTACATGAAAGGAATGCATCACATGATTTACCAAACAAGGCCAAAAATATCATAGTTTCTTAATAAGAAATGGAAAACACATCATCACTTTTACAGTTAAAAATGAAACATATGATTTACAAACACGGCCATGACACACTACCACATCTAGAAAAACCATCTCTCACTTATCAAAGTGAATGGATCATCTCTCTGTGGCACATTTTCTTTTCCAACATCTATTTCAATTGGTTCACGCACCAATGCTTCATCCTTAGGGTGCTTCTCTGGATGGAGCCTCGAACACGTGGCTCTTTGATTGCTACTTTGATTGCAATGGTTGCAAAAGGTATTTTTCCTCCATACCTGCTTAACCAATTTCTTTCCCTGTTATGGAGAAGGATTTTCACACCTCATCCTCCTTTGTGCTGCCATTCTTTTCCAACACTCAGCAATGACATGGTTATGTAAACCACAAAAATGACAAGTTTTCTTATGCCACGATTTACGTTCATGATTAGCAACATGATTATAGTAAAAATGAACTTGTGAATATCGAGACTTGTTATACCTTTCTTGGTGGTATCTAGTGTGATCACGGTGATGAGAGCTTGTCCTAGCTCTTTCACTGCAACATGCACTTCCATGGGATGATGGCGAAGTGTTCCCATCAATCCTTTCTCCTGAATATTTCAACAATGTCGTGGAGGCTTCTGACACCTTCAAACATTCTCTTACACCCTTCTGACACCTTTTTTATAGTCACAAACTATCTCTTACACCCTTTTTATAGTCACAAGCTATCTCCTATACACCCTTTTTACAGTCGCAAACTCTCTCCTACATAGTGGATCTTATGATCACAGTAGCGCACCCACCCTTTTTACAGTCACAAACTATCTTTTACACCCTTTTTACAGTCACAAAATATCTCCTACTAAGTGGACCTTATGATCATAGTAGCGCACCCAAACTTTTTACAGTCACAAACTATCTCTTACACCCTTTTTACAGTCACAAAATTTCTCCTACAGAGTGGACCTTATGATCATAGTAGCACACCCACCCTTTTTACAGTCACAAACTATCTCCTACAGAGTGGATCTTATGATCATAGTAGCGCACCCACCCTTTTTAAAGTCACAAACTATCCCCTACACCATTTTTATAGTCATGAACTATCTCCTACACACCCTTTTTACAGTCACAAACTATCTCCTACAGAGAGGATTTTATGATCATAGTAGTGCACCCACCCTTTTTACAGTCACAAACTATCTCCTACAGAGAGGATTTTATGATCATAGTAGTGCACCCACCCTTTTTACAGTCACAAACTACCTCCTACACCCTTTTTACAGTCACAAACTTTCTCCTATACACCCTTTTTACAGTCACAAACTATCTCCTATAGAGTGGATCTTATGATCACAGTAGCGCACCAACCCTTTTTACAATCACAAACTATCTCCGACACCCTTTTTACAGTCACAAATTATCTCCTACAGAGTGGAACTTACGATCAAAGTAGTGCACCCACACTTTTTACAGTCACAAACTATCTCCTACAAAGTGGACCTTATGATCGCAGTAGCACACCCACCCTTTTTACAGTCACAAAATATCTCCTACACCCTTTTTAAAGTCACAAAATATCTCCTATAGAGTGGATCTTATGATCACTATAGTGCACCTACCCTTTTTACAGTCACAAACTATTTTCCACATAGTGGGTGTTATGATCATAGTATTATACATTCTAATTCATGTCCCTTAATTTTGGAGCCGCTTTCACAACAATAGAGATGGTTCATGCTACGCTTACCATTATCATTACCCTCAGTGTTTGTCTTTAATCTTTGCACATTCTCGACTTACCCTCACTGTCTTTAAACTAATTTGTACATTCTTGAATTACATATCTTAGCACTGATAATACACTAAAGCACACAAGCTCACAAGCCGATTGTGCGATTTTCACCCATGAGTAAAGTAAAGCAACTCATATGATATTCATGAAGTAAAGCGTATATCATAAAATCCTATAACATAAATATTAGTCTTTTTCCATGGGAAAGAATAGGGGTCAGTTCGGACAGAGGAAAATGAAGCCTGAAAATTTAATTACTTTATCTTCATGAGTGAGAAGAAAACAAGTTTACTTGGAAATAGAAAATTTCAAACAGCAATTAGTTTCCCGCAAATCCTTAGTGGGAACGTCTCATACTCCTCGTGCTTCTTTGCTTGACATCCCCCTATTTGTAGACAAAATTTCGGATATTTTTGAGTTGGTTCGTCCATGTGAAAGGTTGACCATGATTTATGACTTTGGCACATCTCCAAATGTGTACCAAAAAGGAGGGTGGTTAGTTTAGATAGAGAAAATCGAATCCTATGATGTGATTTAATTTATCTACACAGAGACATAGGTTAGGTTTTTGTTCCTCATGCTGATTTTCTCGACATACTAACTATTTGTAGACAAAATTTCGAATATTTTTGAGCTTCTTCATCCATGTGAAAGGTTGGCCACGATTTATGACTTCGACACATCTCCAAATGTGTACCAAAAATAAGGATGGTCAGTTCGGACAATAAGGATGATCATTTCGGACAGAGAAAAATGAATCCTATGATGCGATTTAATTTCTCTATAAAGAGATTTAGGTTTTTGTTATGAATAAGTTTAGGGATAAGGGTTACACTACAAGGAAAGGACCCTCTAGTGGATGTATGTGAGGAACCCCTTATAAAAATAGCTCAGACATCTGTTTGTAGCGGAGGTTACTAGAGGAGGTTGGCAGGTGGAGGTTTTTTTTGTTTTTTGTTTTTTGTTTTTTGTTTTTGTTTTTTTTTTTGTTTTTTTTTTTTTTGTTTTTTTTTTGTTTTTTTTTTTTGTTTTTTTGTTTTTTTTTTTTCGGTGTGTTTCTCATCCTAAACCGCACTGGTGTGTTCCACTAGAGAAAGCACTGGTACGTACAAAAAATTGGCACACCGGGACACTGTGCACTCGGTATAAACCTTCCCGGTGTGTCCTAAAACCCCGCGCCAAAATTGAAACGTCTTGTTGCGGTTGTAAGAAACCACTCGGTGCGCCTAGAAAACCCGCGCACCGGAATAGGGTTAAATAAAAAAATATTATGGCAAAAAATCTGCATTTTTCACTTTTCAGTGCTCTAGAGCTATCAAGCGCCAGTGCAGATATACCTTGTGTGAGGTGCCCTGCCATCGGTGCTCCCATTGCATGCACTGCTGCTGTCCATTGCCCACCATCTCCATTTCGAATTTTGCAAAACGATGGGAAGTTTAGTTTTGCAAATTCTACAGCCAATATGCCTCCTCGACAACCAAATGTATAGGTATTTTACTTTTTTTTCCATAATTAAAACTTTTAGTGGATTAGTTTTCTAAAATAAATTAAAATTCACCTTATTTAAAAAAAAAAAATTCTTGCGTGGTGTGCTCGAGTCATTTGGCTCGCATTGGTTCGTGATGCTGCTTGTAAATTTATACGCCGCACCACGACCAATGATAACGGTATTTGCATCGGTTCTGGGGCTGTACCGAAACAATGCATCGTGATTTTTTTAAATTAAAGAAATTGCGGTGCGGTCAGTTACCGGCCACACTGTTGACCATGTCGAATTACGGGAATGCAGTGCATTCAAGGAAATATCCGCCTCGGGGCAGGTATTTTTGTCAACGCACCACCCTCCCGAAATAGACATAGTCAATGGTGTGGTCATGTAAACGACCGCACCATTGATTATGTAGTGATGTCAGGAGGGCAGTGCGCTTCCTAAACTATACGCCCGGGGACGCATAGTTTGGTCAGCGCACCGCCCTCCCGACACTGGTACATAGTCAACGGTGTGGTCTGTTATACCACCACACTATTGACCTTGTAACAATGCCATGAGGGCAGTGCACTGAAAATATCCTGGTGCATTGCCTCCAGTGCGCGACAAAAGCAAACACACCGTTACCGGTGCATGCTTTTTTTTGTTACGCACAGACAATTTTTTATTTTATTTTTTTCAATATATATATATATATATATATTCCTAAATACATGTATCATTTAATAATTTTTTATTATTTAATATGTCAATCATTCAACGACATCAAAAGGGAGAAGAGAGGGAAAAACAACAACAATAGGCGGACCAGTATAACGTGGTTCGCCTGTGGGAGGCACGAGAGAGGGAGAGAGATATGTACCCTCACCCTATTACAGCAACCACCCACATGCTCCTAAGGGAGATAAGCCTCCTCAAGTTCTATGAGGAGGCTACATCCCTAAAGGGCCATGGTGGGTTTTTGCGATAGCTTATCCATAGGTGGAATGCCCACCAACAGGATTTCCAGGTTGGTGCTTGATGGGCTCTAAATTAGACACAAATTAAGGCCCATCTAACCTTTCTTAGGCCCATCTACCTCTCTTATGAACGTAAAAGGATATATTAAATCTCTCCTTCTGCAATTAATAATGTTTTCTTATGCTTTAATAATTTCTTAGGAAGGTTTAAAGGTAATTGCATATTTGTGCCTAATATTGGTTACTTTTGTAGAATATTGTGATAATATTGGGCATATTATGCAGATTTGGAGAAGGCGATGATTTAGGGACTTGATCCCTGCCACTGGAAGATCAAGATTGGAGAATAAATGAGCACAATGTCAAGAAATTATGGAGAAATCTTGGAGAGATTCAAGGGGATTTTCCACCCTCCTTAACTCTCAAAGGTAGTCAAAGGATCCTCATGAGATCCCCCTTTAGCAATTCGAATTCCAGAGGCAGCGAAGCAACTCAAGACCAAGTGCATTCAAGCCATACTTCACTTGGAGTCTCCAACAAATTGAATTCCAAGAGGCAACCAAGCAACTGAAGACGAAGGGAACTAAATCTATGTTTACTTGGAGTCAAAGTGGACTCAATCACCATTTTCTAGGGAGCTTTTAGTAGCTTCCCTGTAGAATAAATAGATCAGAGCTAGAGCTAGGAAGAGTTAGTCTGTTCTAATATCGATTCCATTCAGAACTATTGTTGTGAGCTATTGAGATTTTTGTTTTATTTAGTGATCAAACTCTCAGAGATGTATGGAGTTATTCTTTTATGAAATGAGTAGACTGATTTCATTTGACTGATTTAAGTTTCAGAGGGCTAGGTTCGTGGGTTAGGGCCCAATCCATGTGCCTCAACTTCTCTGCTGTTCCTATCATTTCCTTTCTGTCATTTAGCTAGTTTTGCTTCTGCCATTTAAGTTAGATCTGCTTCTGATAAGTTTCATTGTTGTTTAGTTTTTGTGCTGTTGTTGTTTTAATTGCTTATGCGTAGTAGAATAGAGGAAAAACCCCAAAAAACTGTGGTCAAGTCTCCCCCCTCTCATCCCTGTCAATAGAGTTCAAGTAGGGCAGACCTTCCCACAAGCCAAAATTGCTTTCTGTTTGAGTTTCAGGAAGAATTTGTATTACCAAGTCCAAGCTTTTCTTTCACTTTTTCATCTCGCATTTCTATCTGTTTCCCATTCATGAATCCACAGGTGAGTCTCACTTCTGAGCACTACTCTTACGCCTTCATTCCCCTCCTTTTCTTCTCATCTTAACGGTGTACTTACCTTTTCTTTTCCTAACACACTTACGCCCTTCAAAGCCTTATTTATTTTATTTTCTCCATTCACAGCTACCTTACCCTTTTTATGCAAAACACGTGAAAAATCATTCAAAACATTGAAAACCTGACCTCTACCTTTGCTCCTCGAGTCTCCCGCCATTGTACATCACACTTCACAAATCACAAATTTTAGCTTTTACCTTTAATCACTTACTGCTTGTTCTTGTGATTTCCATATTTCGAAATCGCGCCCCACCGTCGGTCCCACTGCCATGTTGCCCATCGCAAATCGTACTTCGCGCATTTTAGCTTTTACCTTTAAACGCTTACTGCTTGTTCTCGCGATTGCGATATTGCGAAATCACAAATCGCAAGTCGCATTGTTTACCTTTTCGCATAACACTTACCACTTATTCTGCCGATGCAATAATTCTGCCACATCACTTGTCGCACTTCGCACTTCGCTGAACTTACCACATCGCAGATCGTAGCCCGTGACTTTTACCGCGTCGCCAATTACAGTTCGCACATTTTAGTTCATTCTATTAGCCTTTATCTTTATCCCTTTTAACTTGTGATATTACGATTGCGATATCGCACATCGCAACTTTTGTCCTCCATCGCACTCCTCCATTGCACTTTTGAATTCATTCCGCTCCAAAGCCATTTCTCGCACTATAATCAAGTTTCATAAGGGTTTAACCCCCTCTTTCCGCTTCCAAACCTTGTTTCATGTGTTAAACCCCCCATTAGCCTATTTTAGTCCTTTTCTTCCCTCCAAGCTGCAAATTAACTCTTTTTAATTAGAATTAATTCATGGATAGCCTAGTTGCACGGATAGAAGCATGGTAGATAGATCATAGGATAAGTAGAGTGAATTTAGCTGTTTGGCCAAGTTAAGTGTGGTTTAGGATTAGTTTTCTTTCTGCTATTTGTTTTCTACAAATTAAATTAGTTTCCTTCCTGTCATCTCCGTTCAGAAATTTAATTTAGTTTCTTACAGTCATTTCCTTTCTGCACATTAAATTAGTTTCATTTCTTTCATTTCCTTTTTGCAATTTAGTTTAGTTTCATTGAAGTGTGACATACTTCATTGAGAACCCCTAGAAGTAGCACCCTTTTGTAGAGTTGAAGAGGATGACATGAACATAATGCATCTGCTATGTATATAGCACTGTCACCTCAAAGTTTGTACGAACCCCAGGTTGATAAAGTAAAGTAGGGAAGCCCTTGGGAGTTGCAGCACTCTTGGTGCAATACTAGGGCTCACCACTTTTTGGCGCCGTTTCTGGGGAGGTGTCTAGTAGATGTTTTGATTTTGTTTTTACCATTCCTTTATGCTTTCCTTTCTTTTCATGTCATTTTAGAAATATTGAAAAAATACAAAAAGACATGATTTTCATGCCTCGTAGGACTAGGAATACCCAAAGACAAATCTTACCTAAAACCCCCACATCACCTCCTAGCCACGCTTCACTATTCTTCAGTGGTGGTGAGATTGAACCCCCTATAGGAGAGCCTTCTGAGTATTTTGAGGATCCTATTTGGGAAGAAGAAGAATACCTTGTTTCAACTGAGAGACCTACTTCACCTATCTTAACCATGGCTGGGACCCAGGGAGCCTTTCCCATAAGAGAGGTATATGGGGAAACTAAGATGAAAAACATTAGCCCCTCAACTCTTCCACACTTCCATGGAATTACCTCTGAGGACCCTAATACATTCGTGTTTGATTTTTTTGTTGTTTGTAGGACTTATGACTACACCTATGATAATCATAAGTTGAAGCTATTCCCATCCACCCTTAAGGATGTAGCCTTGCGATGTTTCATGGGTTTGCCTGGGGATAACATCACTACCTGGGCATAGATGGAAGAGACCTTCAGCAGTAAGTACAAAGACTACTATAGGTCCAAGGAAACTAAGGATGAGATATTTAGGATGAATCTAGGGCCTCATGAATCCCTAGAAGATTATGAAGAGAGGTTTCAATTTAACTATAAGAGATGCAACTATACTCTTGATCCTGACTCACTTAAACTTGTACTTATTTGAGGGATTTGTTAGTGTCAGTCTTGTCATACTGCCATCAGTGATCAAAATCTGCTCTTTTGTATTTGCATAGTAGGAGTCTCATACTATAACTTTTTATCACTCCATTAGGTCATGGATACACTGATGGTTGGGGTCACTTCATCAGTTTTCCCTCGTGAAAATACTTGCTGATTCTCCTCTCTATGGTCTTCAGTCATGATTCATTTTTCACTCTGCAGTTCATTTTATTAGGTCATAGGGTTGGTCTCATTAGGTTTGAGGGTTCCACCATAGTCAAATTAATAAGAAAAGTGTCAATAAATATCAGAAAGGACATGAGGATGCCAAATAAACTCAAAGCATGGTATCTGGAAAATTCCAAGGGTTGTTCTTTTAAGCTTAATGTAATTTTCACCTCAAAACATGTTTTGAGGTGAAAAAAGGGCACTTTGTTTTTATTATCATTTCTTATGTAATTTTATGTCCCCATATGTAATAAGTTGAGCTTCAGAAGTTGTTATCTTCATAAAGCCAAAGGGCCTTTTTCTCTGCCTGGTTTTCAAAGGTGTTCTTCACATGATCTTCAGTACAAAACATGTTGTAAGTATGTTCATCAAAAGGAGCTCGGAAAGAGTTTTCCAACGGTATATCGCACTCCCAAAATCACTTTCTGGATTGGAAAATATGCCCAAATGAATAAATGGCCCAAAAGCACAAACTCAGCTCTTTTTTTCCATTTTTCCGTTGCCCCTTCAACTTTATAGTTTTTCCTTTTTATATGATTTTTTTCCCTTTTACTGAAAAGTCCCTTTTTCTTTTGAAATTTTCGTCTCCTAAAACCCCGATGAGATGGACCATCACCGATGCGATCTCATCGCACCCTCGCATCACATTATCATAGCATTCCCCGCCTGCACTTAACTCCACACATTCGTTTTCGCCGATGCGATAAGTATTTCATCGCATTGCGTGATCATTGCATTCCCGCAGCACTTCGCTCCCGCTTTCCCGTTCCCCGCCGATGCAATAATCACATGTCGCATATCACGATTCCCCGCTGCGCTGAACCTGCCATCTCCTTTCCGCCGATGCGATATCATCACGACATCGCATCGCGTGATTGCTCCCCACCAGCATTTAAAATCCGCCCTTTCATTTCCGCTGATGCAATCTCATCGCTCATCGCATCGCGCGATCATCACATTTCCTCCGCCCAGCAGTCCCGCTCCTCTTCTGATTTGCGATTGCGATGTCCCAGTCCCACCAAAGCCTTTCTGCTCTTTTCAAAGGAAAAGGGCTTTTCCCCATTTAAAAGGCGCCACATTCATTTTATTGATTTTAAAGGGGTTTTCTTTAGAAAATGAATACATTTCTCCATTTCCAGCTCATCACACTATCACAACATCACTCCACCTCCCATCGCACCGCTCCATTTCCCTCGTTACATCGCTTCATTTCTACCATCGTACCGTCGCTCCATTGCATGTCGTGATTTCTCTGCCAATATACCCCCGCTCCTCTCCCGCTTGCGATTTCTCGGTCCTACCATTCCTTTCCACTTTTAAACAAGAAAAGGGGCTTTTCTTTGTTTAATGAGGCACAAATGTTTTATTGGTTTAAAAGGGGCAGTCTTTCTGTTAAAGCCGTGATGAAATTGCGAATACAGAGGAAATTACAGCACCAGCTCAAAGAAACAACAACAATGAAAAAGGTGGCGAAAAATGGGTTTCAGATTTGTTTTCTTTCCAGTGAGTGTAACAAATAATACTTCCAGATGGTCAAAAATATTGTTTCCTCTCTTTCAGAGGAATACTGTTGGGATTTTCTATCTTCAGATTTTTCTTTGGGGGCAGGTTGAAATAGCCCCTCTTTCTATGGATTCGCCCCCCTGAAGCTTGTCTATTAAATGTAATTTTTCAGTCATTTGTAAGTGTGGAAAAATTTGGAATCACTGGGACGCTCAACTTGATTGTACATATTTGTAACTAGTTTGGCAAGGAATTAATAAAGATTTGCAGCTCTTTTTTACGGGATCCCTATGGTATGGAATTTTAGCTCAGTTTCTTCTTATGTAATCATTTGTCAAATGTTATGTATGCCATCATTTATTCCATTCATTTCTGTTGAATTTTTTCAAGTTAGGTAGGTAGAATCCATTGTTACAGTGCTCTGCCTTGGGAAATCATTCAATATTTTATGTTTTCTACTGTTTGAGAAGGATCCATTTTATATGCCCTCCTCAGCTCCTCACCAGTCTTAAACAATTCACCATCATTAAGCCAAAAGTGTTAAAGTCCATGCCTACCTTACCCCATAGAATAATCTGCACTTCTGATTTAATTTCCCAGACTTAGACTGCCTAGCTCCATCTGATCCAACAAGCAAACACCAACAAATTTATCAAAATATTTCAAGCTACTATACCTAGCCTAAAATCATTTTGCTGTCATCCTTGACTGAGATTATTTACAAAGAGAGCCCTCTTCCTGCCTTGTAGGGCTAGCTACAAGGTTAAGCATGGTTTGTGGTTACCCTGGTTTGACTTCCTCCAACCTGAGGTCATTCTAGGTGATAACATAGTGGCGAACATACTGGGGAAAAATCTAAAATGAAATACTAATCACCCCGGTAGTATTTTCCATATAAATTCTTGAACTTTGGATGATGAGTTTTAGAATTTGCTTGGCTGAAATAAAACGTTGTAGAGTAAAAAATTCGAAGTTTGATCACACTGGCTTCGAGAAAATACACAAGGGCCAATCCTGATTCAAATCCTCCCATTATATTTGAAAATACTAACCTTATTCCGAGAATAATCAGAAGACAAGAAAGTTCAGTAAGCCTTAGACCTGTTTTTAGATCCAATTCCTTTCCCAGTGAGTGGTTGTTTGTTGAAGACCTCCTGTTTGATGAGCATTTTGAGCTTTCTCTATTCAGAAACAAATCTAAAACAACACTTGATAACACATTTTTAGACCCAGAGTTTCTTGTAGATCTTGAAGTTCAAAGGGAAAAAAGATCAATTGACGATTATATCTCAAACTCTTCTCAAACATCTATCACTGCTACCAATCTCCCTGAGCTTTCAGAATCATCAGAATCAACATAAGTTGCCCTTAACTCATCAGAATTCCCATCAATTTCTGAAATCAATTCCCAAATTTAGTTTATACCTACCCATCCCCTCCAACTTATCACCCCTACTTCTCCATCAACAACTCCCTTGAATCCTATTAGTTCAAACATTGTTCTAAATCCACCTCAAGTCATGGCTGCCCGGTATGCACCCATGGTTTTCCTTAGAATCTAAATGATATGCCTGCTTATTACCAAAGTAAAATTCCTTTTTTCGATGCCACTCAAAGCATTACAGCGCAACAACATGTTGATAAGATGGATGACTTCTATGACCTTCATGAGGTAGAGGCAGAAGATGTGACTATGAGATTGTTTGTCCAAAGCTTTGGAGGTGAAGTTCAAAAATGGTTCAGAGCCTTATCATAAGCCTCTATCCACACTTTTCCAGAGCTACATAGACAATTCTTAGACTGGTGGGAATTAAAGAAAAACCCGCTCCAAATTTTGTCTGAGTATGAAAATATCAAAAGGAATGTGGGTGAAAGTGTACAAGATTATTGTGTGAGGTTTAATGCAGTGTATAATGCTATTCCGACCAATCTCAAACCCCCCATGGGGTTATATTTTCTCAAATTTCCAGATGGTTTCGATGCTGACATGGCATATCAGTTGCGAGAGAGATCCTACCACACTTGAAGATATGCAGAAAAACGCTGTAAGTGTAGAAGAAAATCTGCTGGCTAAAAGAGCACGGATGAGAGCAGAAAAGAGAGTGACCATAAAGGAGGAAGCATCTCCTTCAGATGCTAAGATGGATACTTTGATCCGAACAGTGGAGAAGATGGTTGATCGGTTGACTATTTTAGATAGACCTGAAGCACCAATCAAGAATCCAAATTTCAAAGGACAGCAGCAGCCCCAATTCCGAATCAAGCAGAGGGAACATAAGGCTCAAGACCAAACAACAAAATAGCAGCAGATTATAACTCCTTTGCAGAAAAATTATGTTCAGGGAATGGAAACATATGATGATGATGATCCGGTAGTTGAGGCTAATCATTTTTTCACTGCTGATGGTATGCCCATTTTTCTGACAGAAGATGAAGAATATGCAGTGGTTCCAGACAATCGAAGAGATGAATATTTCATATTGGTCAATGACGCAGTTTTAGAGGAAGAGTCTGATGATTATCAAAGTGGATATATGAACACTTTGTCAGCACAACAGAAGCAATATTATTTGAGGAGCAGAGATGTGCCAATCAATCCCATTCAGAAAAGGAAAGAGCTGCTATCAAAGAATGACTCTTCAAATACCTAGAGGAAAGGGAAAGAACCCGTTGATCCATCTTCCAGCAAAGCACCCTTGACAAATAACATCGCAAATGAGAAGAATAATTAGCCAAGTGCAGCAAAGGAGCAAGTGGAGAAGAAAGATATTCCCGTCAAAGAGGTAGAAAAAGTTTCATCTTTTAATTTAGAAAATGAAATTGCTAAGCTGAAGGTGTCTATTCCCTTAGCTGAGTTGGTGAAGAACAACACTTATAAACATTAGGTATCTAGATTTTTGCAAAAATAGACTCTATGTCAGATATGGTAAATGTCGAAGATGATCATCCTGAACTCATTTTTGGTCCTGCCATAGAAGGTCAGTCGGAAGATAGTGAATTCCCTCCCTTTTACCTGAGTCTTAGATTGCATGAGTACATCTTACACAATGCTATGTTGGATTCTGGGGCTTCTCACAATTTGATGCCTAAGGCCATTATGGAGAATTTTGATCTTGATATTACTCGCAAATACCATGATATGTATTTTTTTGACTCCGATAGGGTCCGTTGTATTGGTCTTATCAAAGACTTGGTAGTATCTTTAGATCAAATCCCAAGCAAGAATGTTTTGATGGATGTGGTTGTCGCTGATGTTCCGCCGTGGTTTAGAATTTTTTTGTCCAGATCGTGGGGTGCAAAACTTAAGGGAAATATACAACTTGATTTATCTTATGCTACCATTCCCGTGTTCGGTCAATTGAGAAAGCTATATAGGGAGAAGAAAATGAAATATATGATCACTAGAAAAGAGAAGCCAGTTAATCATCCAATTAATGTTGTCCATATAGATTTAGAATCATTTGTGATTTATTCAGATAGTGGTTTGAATGATGAAGAAGCCCAGTTGGTAGAAGTAAGTGAAGTACTAGAAATTTCAGAGAATTTTAGGGAAGTCCTTGAAAAGGAGAAAGAAAAAGCAGCAAGCCTTTCTGAGCTTTCCACTTGCCAGCAGCAAGAAGTCAGTGAACAACATAAGAATGAAGAGATTAATCAAGGTAAGGTAGAGAAAGAAACAAAATTTCAGCATCTATAAGAAGAGGAAGGCCTCTAGAGCATGGATTTTGACAGAGCTGTTGGTAAGGACGGTGCTGGTATAGGAGTATGGATACGGAGCCCTGTTTTCTAGCCTAACAGAGTTCCTAGTAATGTTAGAGTATGTGCTTATAAGTTAGCTTTTGACTACTCTAACAATGAAGCAGAGAACGAAGCTTTGATTGCAGGTCTAAAAATTTTGAATAAGTTAAATGCAAAAAATATTTCTGTCTATGGAGATTTAGATTTGGTGATAAAAAAGGTAAAAGGAGAGTATTAAGCAAAGCATCCACGATTGAGAGCCTACAGAAATGTGTTCCTAGACATCCTGAGGATGTTTTCTGAATATGCTTTGACATCCATACCCAGAATTAAGAATCCTATTGCAGATTCACTCGCCACTACTGCAAGAAATTTGAAGATTCCAACGAACTCCAGCAACAAATTTGAAATTTATGTCAAACATTGGCATGATGTTCCGGATAATTTAAGGTATTGGAAAGTGTTTTGGGATGACAACGAAATCAATGTTTTTTTTCAGAATGAAGGAAAATTCAAGGTTACTTCCATAGAGGGTGATTTTGACACCGATGAACAAGAGACTGAAGAAAATCAGATGGACGTTTTACAGCTGAAAGATAATGTTATTCCTAGAGGTCTTATACCTTTAGAGGAGATTTTTTATCAAGATGATGTTGCAAGAAAGCCAAGCTTGGTGCCTACTGATAAAGGAGTTGAGGATGTCAATCTTGGAACATCTGACAAGTCTAAGTTTGGGAAGTTATCAAAAGCATTGTCTCCTGAGGTAAGAGCCCAGTATGTTAAATTAATTTCTGAATTTTCTGATGTGTTTTCCTGGGATTATTCAGATTTGAAGGTATATGATAGAAATATAATTCAACATACTATTCCTATCAAGCCAGATCAGAAGCCATTTAGACATAAGCTAAGAAGGATCAACCCAAAGCTGCTTCTATCCATTGAAAAAGAGGTAAACAGATTGTATAAAGCTGCTATCATTGTTCCAATTAGATTTTCTGATTGGATTTCAAATTTAGTCTCGATATGCAAGAAGACAGGAGAAATAAGGTTTTTCATATATTTCCGTAATCTCAATAAAGTATCCTTAAAGGATAACTATCCGCTTCCGAAGATGGATCATATTTTGTAGAGAGTAGTTGGAGCATCGCGCATGTCACTACTCGATGGTTACTCGGGCTATAATAATATCTTGGTGCATGAAAAAGACCAAGAAAAAACTACTTTTACAACACCTTGGGGAACTTTCCAGTATGCCAAAATTCCATTTGGATTGAAGAATGCTGGAGCCACTTTCCAGCGAGCAATGGACATTGCTTTTGCTAATGAGAAGGATGTTTTTATGGTTGTTTATTTAGATGATTTGACAGTGTTTTCTGGTTTTGATGATGAACACCTGCACCACTTGAGGATTGTATTTCAGCGATGCAGGAAGTTTTGGATTTCTCTCAACCTGAAGAAAAGTCTTTTTGCTATGGATGAGGGCAAGCTGCTGGGTCATATCATTTCTAAAGACGATATCCGTATTGTTCCTTCAAGAGTGGAGGTGATTCAGCACATAGATTTCGCACGTAACAAAAAGGAGATTCAGGAATTCAATGGTAAGATGAACTTCTTACGCAGATTTATACCCAATCTGGCAGAACATTTAAGAGAAATGATTAATATGTTGAAAAAGGACAGCACTGTCAAATGGAGCGAGGATGCTATTAAGTCATTTAATCTGGTAAAGTTTTATTTGTCCAATGCCCCAGTCTTGATTAGTACTGATTACACTCAAGATTTCATTATATTTTCATTCACATCGGAGCATACCATGGCTGCAGTATTGATGCAAAAGACAGACCAGATTGAACAACCCATTGCCTTTTTCAGTAGGACTACTAGAGATGCTGCCTTGCGGTATAATATCATTGAAAAACAAGCATTGGCTCCTATAAAAGCATTAAAGGATTTCAGAGTGTATATTCTGCATTCACATACCATAGCATATGTTCCTAATGCAGTAGTAAAAGGTGTTCTGATGCAAACTGATCCGGAGGGAAGGAGAGGTAAATGGATAGCAGCGATGTTGGAATACGATTTGGAGATTAAACCCACAAAGTTAATCAAGGGACAAGGCTTGGAAAAACTAATGGCCCAATCAAACCTGCGTGCCCTGGACATAAATCTCATCGCAGCTATGTCGGAGGATGAGGATGATGGTTCACTTGTTCCAGTTTCAGAAATTTTTCTCTAATCGCGATGGTATTGAGACATAGTTTATGTTCTTCAGCATCTTTCACCACCTCCAGGGATGTCTAGAAGAAAAGGTAGATCACTAAAACTCAAGTCTGCTAAATTCTGCATTTTAAACAATGCTCTTTATTGGAAAGATCCGGGAGGTATTCTACTTAATTGTCTAGTTGAAGATGAGGCCCAACAGGTGATGCATGAATTTCATAAAGGGGATTGTGGTGGCCATTTGTTTTGGAAAACAACAACTAATAAAGTGTTGAGAGAAGGATTTTATTGGCCGACTCTATTTTCAGATTTGTATAAAATAGTGATGAGTTGCCATGAGTGTCAAGTTTTTCAAGGAAAAAGGAAACTTCTTCCTCTTCCTTTGAAACCAATTCAAGTAAATGCACCTTTCCAACAGTGGGGACTTGATTTCATAGGGGAAATCCATCCCACATCATTAGCACAGCATCGATGGATCCTGACGGCTACTGATTATTTCACCAAATGGATTGAGGCCATTCCAGCAAGGCAGGCCACAGATACGGTAATTATTCAATTTTTAGAATCAAATATCTTGTCTCGTTTTGGTTGCCCTCACAAGATCATAATAGATAACGCAATGGAATTTAAATCCAAGAAGATGGTGGAATTTTGCAATAAGTACACTACTATATTAGGCCATTCGACAACATACTACCCACAGGGCAACGGATTAGCAGAATCATCAAATAAGACTTTGGTGAATATAATTAAGAAAATGTTGGAAGCAAATAAGAGGAATTGGCATCGAAAACTTGTCAACGCATTATGGGCCGAAAAAGTTAGCAGCAAGAAATCCATAGGTATGTCACCATTCAAATTAGTTTATGGCACTGATTCTGTATTTCTGACATCACTTACAGTTCTGGTCATGAGACTGCTACAAGAAGCTGGCAGCAAAGAGGATGATAATTAGCGAAGGATCAATCAAATGATCCACCTTCAGCAGACAAGGGAAGAAGTTTCAGAGAATGCTATTCAGTTGCAGGAAAAGATAAAGAGGATCTATGACCGCAAAACCAAAGCAGAAAAATTTCAGTTGGAAGATGTGGTGCTGAGATGGGATGCACGAAATGAAGACAAAGGAAAGCATGGTAAGTTCGATAACCTATGGAAAGGACCGTATAATATTTTAGCGTATAGAGGACATAATTCTTTTCTGCTCACAGAAATGGATGGTCAAGAATGCCCAGGAGGGCCAGTGAATGGTAGGCTCTTGAAGCACTACTACTTTTAAAATGATTCTCTGAAATTATCTCACAATCATTATACATACCAAATTAATTTGGGTAAGATTTCAAGTACAAAGTCATTGAAGCTTGGGGCCCGAAGCGAAGGCTATAAAACTTGAATGATATGTGTAAGGTTTGCCGGTTTTGATTTAAGTTTACAGTCATGGTTTGAGTCTTGAGTCAGTTTGCATTGTGTTAGTTTCAGTCTTTGAATTATTTTGACCGTATTGCCCAATGGATAAGGCTACTAGGTCTATGGTGTTCTTGGCACCTCCAAGGAGCTACCATCCCCATTGGAGCCAATGTTAGTGTCAACCTTGTCATACTGCCCTCAGTGATCAAAATATACTCTTTTGCATTTGCATAGTAGGAGTCTCATACTGTAACTTTTTATCACTCCATTAGGTCATGGAATCACTGATGGTTGGGGTCACTTCATCAATTTTCCCTCATGAAAATACTTGCTGATTCTCCTCTCTATGGTCTTCAGTCATGATTCATTTTTCACTCTGCAGTTCATTTTATTAGGTCATAGGGTTGGTCTCATTAGGTTTTAGGGTTCCACCATAGTCGAATTAATAAGCAAAGTGTCAATAAATATCAGCAAGGACATGAGGATGCCAAATAAACTCAAAGCATGGTATCTGGAAAATTCAAAGGGTTGTTCTTTTAAGCTTAATGTAATTTTCACCTCAAAACATGTTTTGAGGTGAAAAAAGGGTACTTTATTTTTATTATCATTTCTTATGTAATTTTATGTCCCCATATGTAATAAGTTGAACTTTAGAAGCTGTTATCTTCATAAAGCCAAAGAGGCTTTTTCTATGCCTGGTTTTCAAAGGTGTTCTTCACATGATCTTCAGTACAAAATAGGTTGTAAGTATTTTCATTAGAAGGAGATCGGAAAGAGCTTTCCAATGGTATATCGCACTCCCAAAATCACTTTCTGGATTGGAGAATATGCCCAAATGAATAAATGGCCCAAAAGCACAAACTTGACCCTTTTTTCCATTTTTCTGCTGCCCCTTCAACTTTACAGTTTTTCCTTTTTATATGATTTTTTTCCCTTTTACTGAAAAGTCCCTTTTTCTTTTGAAATTTTTGTCTCCTACAACCCCGATGTGATGGACCATTTCCGATGCGATATCATCGCACCCTCACATCGCATTATCGCAGCATTCCTCGCCTGCACTTAACTCTGCACATCTATTTTCGCCGATGCGATAAGTCTTTCATCGCATCGCACGATAGTTGCATTCCCGCAGCACTTTGCTCTTGCTTTCCCGTTCCCCGCTGATGCGATAATAACACAGCGCATATCGCGATTCCCCGCTGTGCCTGTTTGGTCAATTTAGTGTGTCCTAAATTGCTGCATTTAATTTGTCAATCCGGGAATCGTAAGCTGATGAAGTGCGGCGCACTATATGTGCAAGATAACCTATTTCTTAAATTTTTTTCGTTTTTGGTTTTCTAAGGTGAAATGGAAATTCTAAGATGAAAACAAGTTTGGTTATGTTTGTTCAAGGAAATGATATCCCCTATAATGATTTACCAACTTGGAAATCTTAAAAAGGAAATTTGAAATTCACAATGACAAGACTTGAAAGGAGATGAAAATGTGCTGCTGAAATAAAAAGGTGCTGCTAATCTAATAAATCAAAACAGTGAACTAGTGAGCATGAAAACCAAACTATTCTTGCTGCTGACTAAACACAAAAGAAACTATGCTTAAGGAAATTCAAAATTGCAACAAAATAAATCTAAATCAGATTACATCAATTTATCTTCTGATCCTTCATCATTGGTCCAGCTATGATTTTTGGAAGTAATCATAAACAACTTGAGTAACTGATATCTAACTTGCAGAAAGAAAACTAATATCAAACCATACATTCATGATTCAATCCCTCACCATCAGTCCAGCTGTGGCTTTTGGAGGCAACTGAAGATGTTATGCACAATTTAATATATCTTACATTTGCAGAAAAGAAACTAATACTAAACTACGCATTTCATAATACAATCCCTCACCATCAGTCCAGCTGTGGCTTTCGGAGGCAACTGAAGATGCTATGAGCAACTTAATATATCTAAATTTGCAGAAAAGAAACTAATACTAAACTACACATTTCATAATACAATCCCTCACCATCAGTCCAGCTGTGGCTTTCGGAGGCAACTGAAGATGCTATGAGCAGCTTAATATATTTACATTTGCAGAAAAGAAACTAATACTAAACTACAAATTTCATAATACAATCCCTCACCATCAGTCCAGCTGTGGCTTTCGGAGGCAACTAAAGATGCTATGAGCAGCTTAATATATTTAAATTTAACTACTGAAGCAAATAAGAAAAATTGAAATGAACAAAGCAATACTGAAATTAAACAGAAACTATGAAAAGAAAATTAGCAGCAGAACAATGTTAGTTCCATGTCATTAGTCAAAAAGCTATGAAAATGCTCGGGCTGCCTATCTATAACCTGAAACAAGAACACTGATCAGTGATTAACAACATAAAACATGAAAGACATAAGTGAAATGGAAACTATGGAAGTTTATAAACAGAAATGAAGCAAATGCAATGTATAAACATATGAATGGATTATGGCACAATGAGCTTTAAAGAAACGAAATGAGAATTTTACACTAATGCACAAAACCTTAGCTGAGCAGGGGCCCTCTACACCAGCCTTGGCAACAATCTTCAAATACGAATTTCGGTTAACAAAATAGAGTCTTCTTATATTAAAAAGCAGTCATTACAGGAAGGTGATGTTACGACACAAGTGCAGCGTAATCACACTACAGAGCAGACTTATAAAATATAACAGAGACTAACATCGACTAACTCTATATGCGTATGCAAACGCATTATATATAACAAAGAAATATAACTGTCTCCTAAAGTTCATGCTGGTGGAGAGCACGTAGACCACTACGTCCACGGATCTAGGATCATGGCTGTGTTGGAAAGTAAATCTACGAGGAGTGGATGCTTGAATTCGACTAAGGAGCCATGTACAGATGTCGATTTATCCTCCGCAACTTAGAAACGACCGTATGAATCTTCATGTGACACGAAACAGAGTCCTGCCAACATGAGACTCTATGGTTGACTTCCATGTGGACGCCTTTGACCGCGGCTTCTTTAGATGAGTTTGCTCGAACCAATAGGACACGAACCCTGTCCACATCATTCCTGACTTGCCCATGTGGCTCGTTTTCCCTGTAGACACCTGTAACATAGAGTTTCACAAAATAGTTGCGGAAAGTTGCAGTAGCTGCGGAAAGTGGCAAGATTCCGCAGCTGAATGAACAAAATCTAAATCAAATAGAAAACACAAAAATATAATTAAAAACCATGTTAGATGCTCTTTTGCACATGATATTGACAACTTGGCAGGTTCAGGTGAGTGAAAAAGGTATAGAAAAGTGTATGGAAAAGATGCAGATTTGAGACTCAACATACCCCCACTGTGAAGGTGTTGCATGTCCTCATGCAACCAAAATTTTGATAATCTTTCTTCAGTTCATGTGCCTTGACACTTCAGCCAGCACATCCAATCCTCTCTTCTTCTTCCTCGGTACTGCCAACATTCTGGGTTTCTTCATTAAGCACCTAAATTTGATATTAACGAGTGCTCTGTTCAACTTCTGGCATTTCCTTTTCAGTTTCTTATTCTTCTTCTGCCATATTCCCAAATGTAGCATGGTATTATCATGGATGATTTTGTCCAATTTGCCTTGTTCTTTCAATGTTTCATTTTCATTTTTGATGTGCCTATTTAAAAGCTCCAGCTCAAAATTTTCCTGTTTTAGTGATTGAACTAAATCATCCTGCAATGTATGAGGCTGAATGGACGAAGTACTTGGACCTGTAGCTGCCTTTTCCAAAGATTCTATATAGTCATATACTTCCTGCTGCTTGGGGTCTATTTCAGGTGTCATTTTTATTGGGCTGTCCCAAAAATGCCGTGAAGGAGAGTTATCTTCAAAATCTGGTTCAGAAGGGCTTACATCAATATCTTTCTGAGAATGGGATGGAGTATGTTCAATGTCTGATTGGGAATGAAATGAACCAGGTTCACTAACTGACTGAGATGGACTATGGTCAGCTGGGGACTGTTTAGATGTCTCCTCACCCAAATCAATGAAATGAGGACCCTTAATTTGTGTTTTCCTCAATTTCCCCTTAAGTCTGCTGCTTCTTCTCACACGCTGTGGTACATTATCCTTTTGTTTTTGTTTTCCTTTCTCTGTCTTCTTGGGCATAGATGACTGTTTTTGAAGATAAACTAATCTTTCAGATAACACTTGATGATCTTCTTCTTCAGAAGAAGGAGTTTTA
The DNA here is from genome assembly GCA_034641835.2 of Pinus albicaulis. Taxonomy (NCBI): domain Eukaryota; kingdom Viridiplantae; phylum Streptophyta; class Pinopsida; order Pinales; family Pinaceae; genus Pinus; species Pinus albicaulis. Next base: position 1,186,987,462 of record CM076579.1, read on the forward strand.
TGTACAGCCTCAATAATTTTTCTCTTTTTTGGTGTTATTGGCTTCTTACCCTTGATTTCTTTCTTCTTCCTCTCTGACAGTCTCTCTTCCTTATCAGTTCTTTCAATTGCAGTAGTAGGAGTATTTTGGATTTCATCAATTGTTCTTTTTCTCCTACTTCTTCTTGCTGTGCTATCTTCAGGAATTCCCTGAGTAGGAGTAATTTGGGTTTCAACATTTATTCTTTTTCTTCTACTCCTTCTTGTTGAACTACCTTCAGGAATTTTCTGAGGTTCCTCAAAGAAATTTCTAACTAGAAATTGTTCCCATGTGTCTTTCTTTTCCTTTAACTCCTTTTCAATCAGAATTTTTACAAGGCCGTGGTGATATAGATGGGGTTCTACATCTCCTAAGTGTTTTTGAACAGTCACAGCCATTTTCTTCAAGCTATTTAACAGAAAATATGGAAGATTGAGAACTTGATTTTCTAGAAAATTCATTAGTAACCTGGTATGGTACATGTACATGGACCCAAAACGGCCTTCACATGTAATTAATTTCTGAATAACTAGCAGCAAAGTAGCCCATTCCTCTTTCAATGCATGCACATGAATTCCTCTTTTAAAAACAGTTATGTCCATACCTTGGTTTCGTAAGATTGTTCTCCATGCTTCATCACTGATGCCTTTATTTTTAAACCAACACTCACCCTCTTGAAGAAGTTCCGTGGTTGTTGCTATAGATGCTTCATTGACCGCAAACTTAAGGTCTCCAATCTCTGCTTCCAAGCCATTAAACGACCTTGCGAATGCCTTCGTCACTTCTTTATGATAACCTCTGAATTTCTGGATAAACCGCAGCCAATTTGCTTTCTTCAATATCTCCTTTACTTGCGGATATCCCTCTATAAACTTAGGTCCTTCCGGCTCTGCTCTTAGCAATTTACCCATTCCTCTTTTCTGCTCTTCACAAATTTGCCTGCGTGAGGGTTCAAATGGAAATAGAACGGTTGAATGCACAGGAACGAGCACAATGACTGTGGGAATGTATCATAAAATGGGAATGAGCACCATAAACGGAATGGAGTGAGACTGTGGGTAGATATCTGAGAGTGAGAATGAGCACAGTGATCGAAATGGAGTGAGACAGAACAGAGTGGGGTTTCGTAAATACAGCAGAGACACAATAAAGAGATTAACAAAGTATAACACATTCGGCCGTGTTTTGAGTTTTGGTGGCTGCACAATAAATATGAGCACGTTTCAATCAACGGTTATGAATTTATGTGGCTGTAAGAGTCCTTGGTCAAATCAAATATGTCTCATTATCACCGGTGGAACATTGGATCATGAATGAAAATCGGGGATTTAATGATGGAACCGTTTGTGAATGAATGTGAGAGGATAATATGGAGATCGTGAAGGGTTACGGAATTGTCAATATAATCATTGCACGTAATGGATAGAGCTAATGGTTCAGAACTATATAAAAATGTGTTTTTCAATGCTATTTGAAATAAATTTAATTCATACCTTTGGAATCTTTGCCTTTTCCCTTGGTCTTCAACTAATTGATCTCCATTGGTGTCTTGAATTCTCCATGTCTTCATTTTTGATCCTCTCACCTGCATTTTATTTCATAATAACGTCTGACTGTACATTCTTTTTGAAAATAGAGTAGTAGCTGCGGAATCTGCTTCTGGCTGCGGAAACTGGAGTCAGCTGCGGAAACAGATGTCAGCTGCGGAAACTGACACAGCTATTACTTGGATGAATGAAATGAACAGATGACAAATGACCAGATGGAAATGGTCATGAAAAAGATTTTTATTGATGGAATGGAATGAAATGGATAAAATGAAGTAGAATGGGGTGAAATGAAATGAAATGAAATGGAATGAAGTGGAATGAAATGAAGTGGATGGTGATAAAACTTGTGAAATGAAAGAGAGATTTTTTTTGGAAAATATAGAGTGTCAGGTGTTCCTGATTTTCACCCTATATTTTATGTATAAGACTGCCAATCAATGATTGATTTTCAGGCTTATACCATATATATATATATATATATATATATATATTTTTTTTTTTTTTTAACTGAAAAGAACAAAAGCTAGGTTGGTGGAGAAGAAGAATTCTTCTGTACCAGCCTGATTGCAGAACTTTCTTGAAACAATTTGACAAAATCCTCTTTTGAGAGTGGCTTATGATAAATTTTCAATCTATGGCCATTCACAACAAGAGGAGTTTGAAACTCATCAATGGTCTTGATTCTTACCGCTCCATTGCTAAAGATCTTGTCAATTTCATATGGCCCAAGCCAATGAGTCTGAAATTTTCCTTGAAAATCTTTAAACTTGGAATAAAATAACAATGCCCAATCTCCTTCTTGAAACTTCTTTTCTTTGATATACTTGTCATGCCATTTAGCTCTTTGATATTGAACTAGATCAGTTCTTAAAATTGTTTCTTGTCTGATCTCATCTAGCTCATTCAATTGCTCCATTCTATGCTTTTGGGCTTCTGATAATTCCATCCCCAACTGAACTGCTATCTTGAAGGTCTTGATTTGAAATTCAATGGGGAGCAAGACTTCTTTCCCATAAACAAGTTCATAGGGAGAATGTCCTGTTGTATTCCTCCATGTAGTTCTGTAGGCCCACAAGGCTTCAGGAAGCCTTTCTGCCCAATCTCTTCTATGTAGATGAACAGTTTTGGTGATGATACTTTCAAGAACTTTATTTGTGGACTCCACTTGACCATTTGCTTGTGGATGGTAAGGATTAGATCTTCTGTGCTTGATTTTGTATTCTTCCATCAACTTCTCCACCAAATTAGATGTGAATTGGCTCCCCTGATCTGTCACAATTTCTCTTGGAACACCAAAGCGAGTAAAAATATCCTCATAAAGAAAATGAACAACTGAATTTTCAATAGCAGATACTAACGCTTTGGCTTCTACCCATTTAGTAACATAATCAGTACAAACCAGTATATACTTCTTTTGCTTGGATGGTGGATTAATAGGTCCAATGAAATCTAAAGCCCACTTTTCAAAGGGTTCAATGAGTACCTGTGTTTGCAGTGGCATTTCATTTGAAAGGGTAGGTTTCCCTACTCTTTGGCAGCTGTCACACCTTTTGACATATTGTTTTGTATCTTTGAAGAGGGAAGGCCAATAATATCCTAAAGAAAGGATTTTATAGGCCGTCCTTTTGTCTGCAAAGTGTCCGCTGCATGGTTCATCATGACATGCCTTAAGAATATCAGGCATTTCATCTTCCCTGACACATCTTCTGATCACAAGATCTGGCCCTGTTTTAAACAATTCGTTAGAAATCCATGAATATTTTGAACTCTCCCGAATAATTTTTCGTTTTTCACTTGGAAATAAATGTGAAGGTAGTTTCCCTGTAACCAAATAGTTAGCAATATCTGCATACCAAGGAGTCTTAATAGTTACTGCAAACAAGTATTCATCAGGAAACTTATCCTCTACAGGAGAATCTTCTTTAGTATTCTGAATCCTAGACAAGAAATCAGCTACCGTATTTTGTTTTCCTGGTCTATCCAACACAGTAATATTGAATTCTTGCAAAAGTAAGAGCCATCTTGTCACTCTGCCATTAGTAACAAGTTTGTTCATTAAATATCTAATTGCAGAATGGTCAGTATGAATAAAAGTTTCATAGCCTGTTATGTAATGTCTAAACTTATTAATTGCATGAACAACAGCTAAAAACTCTTTTTCAGTCACAGTATAGTTCAACTCTGTGGGAGTCAAATTTTTACTGGTGTAATAAATGGCATAAGGAACTACATATTTTTGACCCAACACAGCTCCTAGAGCTGTATCTGAAGCATCCGTAGAAATATGAAAAGGGAGTTTCCAATTTGGTCCTCTCAAGATAGGTGCTTCAGATATTCTTGTTTTCAAAGTTTCAAAAGCTGATTGACAATCAGGATCCCATTTAAATTCACCGTCTTTTGTAAGCAATTTGAAGAGTGGAGATGCTATTTTAGTGAAGTTTTCTATAAATCTTCTATAGTAACCAGTAAATCCTAGAAAACTTCTAACATCTCTTTGACAATTTGGAATAGGCAACTTGGAGATGACTTCAACTTTTGATCTATCAACCTTAATCCCATCTCCTTAAATATGATGTCCTAAAACAATCCCTTCAGTAAACATCATAAAGCATTTTTCATGGCTTAATGAAAGGTTTGTTTCTTTACATCTTATGAGAACTTTTTCCAAATTTTCTACTGCCTCTTCAAATGAATTACCATAAACTGTAAAATCATCCATATAAACCTCTACACAATCATGGATTAGATCAGAAAAAATTCCTAGTACTTCTCTTTGGAATGTTGCAGGTGCATTACATAACCCAAAAGGAAGCACTCGGTAGGAAAAATTTCCCCATGGACAAGTAAATGTGGTCTTATCTTGATCTTCAGGTGCTACCTGAATTTGATTATAGCCACTAAAACCATCCAAAAATGAAAAGTACTTTTTACCTGCTAATGTGTCTAATACCTGATCGATAAAAGGCAAAGGAAAGTGATCCTTCAAAGTTGATTTGTTCAATTCCATGTAATCAATGCATACCCTCCATTTACCATTCTTTTTAGGTACTATAACCAAAGGAGAAACCCATCGGCTATCTGAAATTGGATAAATGAAGTTTACATTGAGAAGTTTTTGGAGCTCTTCTTTCACTATCTCCCTAAGATTTGGATTCATCCTTCTTTGAGGTTGTCTGATTGGTCTACTATTTTCCTCAATATAGATATGATGGATGCAAGTCTTAGGATCAATACCTTTCATGTCTGTATACTCCCATGCAAATGCAGTAGAATGTTTTTGCAAGATTCTATTTAGTTCTTCTTGTTGTGACTTCTCCAAATGTTTGTTGATATTCAATGTTTTTCCTGGAAAAATCTCAATAGTAGAACTACCAAATTCTTCCATAGAGTAAAGAGACATTTGTCTTGATGATAAATATTCTATGTCGGATTCCAACTGAAATTGTGTGGGGTCATATTCTGAAGATGTCTCAAAATTTTCTAATGTGTTCAGAATTTGACTATCCTCACTGATTTCAGAAATGGTAAAGACAGGTTGTATAGTGTTCTCATCATCGACCCATTCATTGTCTCCTATTTCTGTAATTGCTCTTGCAGGAGGATAAAAATTGAATTTCCTTGTCGAATTACCATTAGAAATGTACATGTCTCCAGATCTACAACTAATAAAAGCATCAGCTGTGGCCAGCCAAGGTCTTCCTAAGATAATTGGATGTCCTCCTAGATTACTTTTGGGAGTCAAAATCATAAAGTCTACCGGATATTCCCAAGAATCTAAGGAGACTGAAATATCTTCTAATACACCATCTGGTTTAATAACCGATCGATCTGCAAGTTGCAATAAAGTAGGTGTAAAAAGAAGGTTAGGAAGTTTTAACTGTTCCATAGTCTGTCTACTCATAATGTTGATAACAGCCCCTAAGTCAATCAATGTGTTTGGAATTTCTATCCCATTTATATGTGTCTTGACAATTGGACTTCCTGGATCTACATACTTCTGCATGGTAATTTTTCCATCATAATATCTGCAATCTTTCCTACCAGGTGGATTCTTCTTGTGTCTTTTAGTTTCCTTCCTGGTCTTTTGAAACTCAACTCCTTTATGGTTTTTGCTAGAATAGGAATCTCTTGAATGGCTTGTAGTAAGGGAATCTTGATACAAACATTCTTCAATTCATCTAGAAAGTCATAGTTAGGCAACAAGATTTGTTTTTCCACCCCCTTGTCAATTTGTAGTCTTTCAGAAAAAGGAGGTGTAGATGAAGATGCGGGTTGCTCAACTATAGGAGTTGTGGGTGTTAACTTTTCTTTTTCTTTTTGCATGCTTGAATTTTGAAGAGATTCTTCCTCAGAACCTTTATTGACTTGAAGAGAGTCCTCCTCAGAGGTATCTTTCTCTTGAATATCTATAGAAGTTTTTTCTAAAACTCTACCAGATCTGAGTTGTACATCGTTGAGAGGAACAATCATATAGGTAGGAAATTGTTGTCCTTATACCATATAAGTATTCTGAGGATTTTTATTATTAGGATTTGGAAATGGCTGAGCTGGAAGTTGATTTGTCTTCTGTTGGTATGGGAGCATGAGTTGAGGATTTGTATTTTGTTGAGAAGGTTGTTGTTGTGGAAATGGCAATGAAAGTTGTGGATTTGGGTTTGGAAGTTGTGGAGCTTGTTGATTTTGAAAAGATGGAGGATATTGATAAAATTGAGCAAATCTCCCATAAATATTTTGCATCCCTTGTACCCATGGCTGATATGAATTTTGATGTTGGGGCCAAGATTGTTGCCAAGGATTCCAATTTGGTGGGGTTTGAAGATTCATAGGGTTGTTAAACCCTTGAGTTTGTTGTCCCTGCCAAGGTCTCCTTGCGACAAAACAAAGAGATTCTACTGAATTTGGGTCTTCTTGAAAAACAGCTTTGAGTCCAGGAATTGAAGGACAATCCTTGATCTCATGATTCTCTGAGCAAATCATACATGTTTCTACAAATTTTGCATCCAAGGGACATTCCATTAAAGCATGTTTCTTCCTACATTTCGGACAAAAGATGGCTAAAGCATCTGTTTCTGCTTTCTGCTTGTTTTGGATTTTAAGGGTGTCTAGTTGTTCACTAAGGCTCCCTAAGATATCGGTTTTGAACTCATCAAGCATATTACCAATCTCTGCCCTACTTACTGATCCAGTTGCAGATTTGTTAGCCCTAATAAGAGAAGGATCCCTAGGCCCTTTTCCAGTTTTAGATTTTCCTCTTGAGAGATGGACACATAATTTTGTTATGTCACGAAGTGGAAGTTGAGAAATGTCTCCTTTCCCCATCATGTTTAAAATATCTATCCATTCATCTCTAATGGCTTTTAATATGAGGGCTTTCAAGGTTTCATCATCTAAGTTGCTCATCTTTGCTCTTTTCAAGTTGTATTGAAATCTTTCAAGTAAGTCCTCCAAATTTTCATCTTCTTTTTGCATCATTTTGAATACCTCATCCTTGTGATTGGTGGGCATACAATAGTCCAAGTATCTATCCAAAATTTTTTGTTTCATATCATTCCAAGTCCTAATAGATTGAGTGGCTAATCCCATGAACCATTTCAAAGCAGATCCCTTCAATGTTAAAGGAAACAGTTTGAGTTTTTGAGAGTCTTCCATATAGTCATAAGTTCGGCACACAACTTCAAACTCAAACAGAAATGTTTCGGGATCCTCACTTCGCAATCCATAAAATTTAGGGAGAACAGATGGTGATATATTTTTCATTGTTGCATGATTTTCCTCATCAACTATAGGGAATCCAAACAAATTGTCTCCTTCCCTATTTCTACCATTATTTCCTTCACCATTGTTGTCTCCATTGTTTCCTCCTCTTCTACCTTCACCTCTATTTATTACTTCCTCTGCCATGATAGCTTCTTTAGAGTTCTTAAAGTCCTCTAGTTCTTCTACCAAGGGAGGATGAGAGAGAGTCTCTTTGTTTTCTAAATGGGTTTTAGTAGGTGGTATAGGAGAATCCTCTAATTCAACTGTTCCTTGACTTCCAAAAATATTAAGGCTAGGGGTAGATGGTGGTGAATCTGGTCTATGCCTTGAAGAAGATGGAGTTGTGAAAATCGAACTCTTGGCTTTAGCTATAAACCTTCCCCTAGAATCTCTTGCTCTATGCATGTCATTTTTATTTTTTATTATTATTTTTTTTAAAGTTGGGCTAATAATTCTCTTTCTGATCTTCCAGGTCACACTAGGTGCAAGAAGAGAGCATACTTAAGAAATTACCGAACCAATAACTCTCTTTTCTGATCCTCCAGATCACACTAGGTGCAAGAGGAGAGCATACTTCAAGAAGTTATCAAGTTTTCCCTTCTTTTATGATTTTATGTGTTTTTTTAAGAAATTGGCTACCTAGTTACACTTCCCCGGCAACGGCGCCAAAATGTTTGGTCAATTTAGTGTGTCCTAAATTGTTGCATTTAATTTGTCAATCCGGGAATCGTAAGCTGATGAAGTGCGGCGCACTATATGTGCAAGATAACCTATTTCTTAAATTTTTGTCGTTTTTGGTTTTCTAAGGTGAAATGGAAATTCTAAGATGAAAACAAGTTTGGTTATGTTTGTTCAAGGAAATGATATCCCCTATAATGATTTACCAACTTGAAATCTTAAAAATAAATTTGAAATTCACAATGACAAGACTTGAAAGGAGATGAAAATGTGCTGCTGAAATGAAAAGGTGCTGCTAATCTAATAAATCAAAACAGTGAACTAGTGAGCATGAAAACCAAACTATTCTTGCTGCTGAATAAACACAAAAGAAACTATGCTTAAGGAAATTCAAAATTGCAACAAAATAAATCTAAATCAGATTACATCAATTTATCTTCTGATCCTTCATCATTAGTCCAGCTATGATTTTTGGAAGTAATCATAAACAACTTAAGTAATTGATATCTAACTTGCAGAAAGAAAACTAATATCAAACCATACATTCATGATTCAATCCCTCACCATCAGTCCAGCTGTGGCTTTCGGAGGCAACTGAAGATGTTATGCAAAATTTAATATATCTTACATTTGCAGAAAAGAAACTAATACTAAACTACACATTTCATAATACAATCCCTCACCATCAGTCCAGCTGTGGCTTTCGGAGGCAACTGAAGATGCTATGAGCAGCTTAATATATTTACATTTGCATAAAATAAACTAATACTAAACTACACATTTCATAATACAATCCCTCACCATCAGTCCAGCTGTGGCTTTCAGAGGCAACTGAAGATGCTATGAGCAGCTTAATATATTTACATTTTCAGAAAAGAAACTAATACTAAACTACACATTTCATAATACAATCCCTCACCATCAGTCCAGCTGTGGCTTTCGGAGGCAACTGAAGATGCTATGAGCAGCTTAATATATTTAAATTTAACTACTGAAGCAAATAAGCAAAACTGAAATGAACAAAGCAATACTGAAATTAAACAGAAACTATGAAAAGCAAATTAGCAGCAGAACAATGTTAGTTCCATGTCATTAGTCAAAAAGCTATGAAAATACCCGGGCTGCCTATCTATAACCTGAAACAAGAACACTGATCAGTGATTAACAACATAAAACATGAAAGACAGAAGTGAAATGGAAATTATGGAAGTTTATAAACAAAAATGAAGCAAATGCAATGTATAAACATATGAATGGATTATGGCACAATGAGCTTTAAAGAAACGAAATGAGAATTTTACACTAATGCACAAAACCTTAGCTGAGCAGGGGCCCTCTACACCAGCCTTGGCAACGATCTTCAAATACGAATTTCGGTTAACAAAACAGAGTCTTCTTATATTAAAAAGCAGTCATTACAGGAAGGTGATGTTACGGCACAAGTGCAGCGTAATCACACTACAGAGCAGACTTATAAAAGATAACAGAGACTAACATCGACTAACTCTATATGCGTATGCAAACGCATTATAAATAACAAAGAAATATAACTGTCTCCTAAAGTTCATGCTGGTGGAGAGCACGTAGACCACTACGTCCACGGATCTAGGATCATGGCTGTGTTGGAAAGTAAATCTACGAGGAGTGGATACTTGAATTCGACTAAGGAGCCATGTACAGATGTCGACTCATCCTCCGCAACTTAGAAACGGCCGTATGAATCTTCATGTGACACGAAACAGAGTCCGGCCGACATGAGACTCTATGGTTGACTTCCATGTGGACGCCTTTGACCGCGGCTTCTTTAGATTAGTTTGCTCGAACCAATAGGACACGAACCATGTCCACGTCATTCCTGACCTGCCCATGTGGCTCGTTTTCCTTATAGACACCTGTAACATAGAGTTTCACAAAATAGTTGTGGAAAGTTGCAGCAGCTGCGGAAAGTGGCAAGATTCCGCAGCTGAATGAACAAAATCTAAATCAAATAGCAAACACAAAAATATAATTAAAAACCATGTTAGATGCTCTTTTGCACATGATATTGACAACTTGGGAGGTTCAGGTGAGTGAAAAAGGTATAGAAAAGTGTATGGAAAAGATGGATATTTGAGACTCAACAACGCCGAACCCGCCATCTCCTTTTCGCCGATGCGATATCATCGCGGCATCACATCGCGCGATTGCTCCCCGCCAGCATTTAAACTTCGCCCTTTCATTGCCGCCGATGCGATCTCATCCCTCATCGCATCACTCGATCATCGTATTTCCTCCGCCCAACAGTCCCGCTCCTCTTCTGATTTGCGATTGCGATGTCCCGGTCCCACCAAAGCCTTTCCGCTCTTTTCGAAGGAAAAGGGCTTTTCCCCGTTTAAAAGGCGCCACATTCATTTTATTAATTTTAAAGGGGTTGTCTTTAGCAAATGAATACATTTCTCCATTTCCAGCGCATCGCACTATCACAACATCGCTCCACCTCGCATCACATCACTCCATTTCCCTCGCTACATCGCTTCATTTCTACCATCGCACTGTCGCTCAATCGCATGTCGCGATTTCTCCACCAAAATACCCCCGCTCCTCTCTCTCTTGCGATTTCCCAGTCCCACCATTCCTTTCTGATTTTAAACAAGAAAAGGGGATTTTCTTTGTTTAATGAGGCACGACTGTTTTATTGGTTTAAAAGGGGCAGTCTTTCTGTTAAAGCCATGAGGAAATTGCGAATACATAGGACATTACTGCACCAACTCAAAGAAACAACGGAAATGATAAAACTGGCGAAAAATGGGTTTCAGATTTGTTTTCTTCCCAATGAGTGTAACAGATAATACTTCCAGATGGTCAAAAACATTGTTTCCTCTCTTTCAGAGGAATATTGTTGGGATTTTCTATCTTCAGATTTTTGTTTGGGGGCAGATTGAAACAACCCCTCTTTCTATGGATCGCCCCACTGAATTTTGTCTATTAAATGTAATTTTTCAGTAATTTGTATGTGTGGAAAAAGTTGGAATCACTAGGATTCTCAGCTTGATTGTACATATTTGTAACCAGTTTGGCAGGGAATTAATAAATATTTGAGGCTCTTTTTTACGGGATCCCTGTGGTATGGAATTTTAGCTCAGTTTCTTCTTCTATAATCATTTGTCAAATTTTATGTATGCCATCATTTGTTCCATTCATTTCTGTTGAATGTTTTCAAGTTAGATAGGTAGAATCCATTGTTACAGTGCTCTGCCTTGGGAAATCATTCAATATTTTATGTTCTGCTGTTTGAGAAGGATCCATTTTATATGCCCTCCTCAGCTCCTCACCAGTCTTAAACACTTCACCATCATTAAGCCAAAAGTGTTAAATTCCATGCCTACCTTTCCCCATAGAATAATCTGCACTTCTGATTTAATTCCCAGACTTAAACTACCCAGCTCCATCTGATCCAACAAACAAACACCAACAAATTTATCAAAATCTTTCGAGCTACTGTACCTAGTCTAAAATCATTTTGTTGTCATCCTTGACTAAGATTCCTTACGAAGAGAGCCCTGTCCCCACCTTGTAGGGCTAGCTACAAGGTTAAGTATGGTTTGTGGTTACCCTGGTTTTCCTTCCTTCAGCCTGAGGTCATTCTAGGTGATAACAGGATCAGTGAAGAGATGATAGAAAAATTGAATATGTTATTAGGAGGAGATATCTCAACAACCCTATGAAACAATCAAAACTATCTTCTGGAACCATTCTAGGGCATTTATGAAGAAGGGCAGAGCTAGCCAAAGTACATCCAATACCCCTTCCTCTTCTACCTTCATAAAACATGAGATTGGAAACATCCTAGAGGACTTCAAGAGTGACATACTACACACCTTTACTTTGCAAATGGACACAATGTGGGTCAAAAGGAAGCAAGAGGAAGCAGAGAGAGCCCTGGCCATATTTTTTCCTAGATGTACCAGGAAGCACCTAAGAAATTAATTTCCACAAAATGTCATAGAGGTTTGCTTAGTTTTTTAAGAAAATCATGCCACAGAAAAGTGTCCCTCCTTACTTGGACTTAAAGCTGTATATGAAGGTGGGGAAACAATGCCAGAGAAACTCTGTTTCATCTACCAGAGAAGGCCTCAAGGGCCCTCAGCCATATCAACAAGGTATGCAAGGTGCACCTTACTCTTACTATTACAACAATCAGAGTGCACCCATGAAACCTTGGTACACCCCCACTCCTCCATCCTAGTCTACACCTCCTACTTGGCCTTCCAACCCTTCATATCATCCTCAGCCAGTAAACCAACCATTTCAGCATTATGGTCCACAACAACCTTAGTGGGGAAATCTATCCCAAGGGTGGAAGCCTCAAAAAAATCAACTACCTGGTCTAATGCCTCCACCCCAACCTCAACCTCAACTTACTCATGCTGCTCCACCTAGGTTACCTATACCTGCACAGCCCAATCTGAACCCGAACAACAGATAGACACATCAGGCTCCCAGTGGAGAAACATCCCATCTAGCTTATGCTGTGAAGACAAAAGAGGTTAATCTCAGGCTGGGAAGAGTACTCCGAGATAACCATCCCCCATATCCACCTATAGAGGTTGAGGAGGAAAAGGAAGAAGATAACACTGAGATCCAATTACAACCTCCTTTTCCCGAAGCTTGATCCACCCTAGTCAGCACACCCCAGAGAAGACTGAACTCTTGGGAGAATTGGAAAATTTGTGTGTAAAGATACCACTTCTCCAAGCCATTAAGGATGTCCCTATGTACAATAGGCTCATCAAAGAAAATTTCTTCAAGAAGCCTGGGAGAAGGAAGAGAGATACCCCTACCATCAATGTGGTAGGACAATTGTCTGACCTGATGTTGGGGAAGGTGATATTTCCAAAATACCTGGACCTTGTTAGTCCAGTTGTTGATGTGCATATAGATGGTGTCATAGTCCCCAACACTCTGATTGATCTAGGGGCTGCTATAAATATCATGACCAAGGAAACTATGTTGAAACTTAATCTCCAAGGGACTTTGAGGAAAACCACAACAGTTCTACAACTTGCAGACCGGTCCACAGTAACTCTAGAAGGAATTGTTGAGGATGTTATGGTTATCATTGACTCTTGGGAGTATCCTACAGATTTCCTAGTCCTACAACCAAAAACCAAGTTTAATGGTTATCCTCTCATTTAGGGAGACCTTGGTTAGCCATTGCAGATGCTTATGTTAGTTGTCGGGCCGGAAAAATGACTATAAAAAATGGGCCTTTGTCTAAACAGCTAGTTTTATATCCTTTGGCCCAACCTTCCATTGATCATGATCTCCCTATATGGTTGGAGGATGGAGAAGATGAGTTATATAACATTGCCCCTATGTGTACCATAGATGCTATTCTTAGATTGAGGAAACTTGATGAAGATGAATTCATCGACCATGCCATTCAAAACTAGTCCTCTACTAACACAACCCTTGAAACATTAGTCAAAGAGTCTGAAAGCCAACCTTGGATGGAAGTGCACTTAGTTGAGACAACCTCTGAAACCACCAAGGCTATTGAGTTTGGCCCATCCAGATCTCTGAAAATCATCCCAAACCTCTCGAATGAGGAAGAGAAGCAGTTACGCTAGCTTTTGAAAGAAAATCTTGAAGCATTTTCTTGGGATTACAAGGACATGAAAGGGGTGCATCCTTTAGTATGCAGGCATCAAATTTACATCAAAGAAAGATGCAAGCCTATGAGACAACCCCAAAGAAGGATGAACCCGACTCTGAAGGACATAGTCAAAGAAGAGCTGCAAAAACTATTGGATGCAGGGTTCATATAACCTATATCCGATAGTGAGTGGGTATCTCCTCTTGTCCTAGTCCCAAATAAGAATGGGCAGTGGCGAATTTGTGTTGATTATCGAGAACTTAACAAAGCCACCAAGAAATAACATTTCCCTTTGCCCTTTATAGACCAAGTCTTGGATGGCCTGACAGGGAAGAAGTTATTTTTCTTCTTAGATGGGTTCAGTGGGTACAATCAGATTCAAATCAGCCCTGAATACCAGGATAAGACTACTTTCACCTGCTCTTGGGGTACCTTTTCTTATAGAGTCCTACCCTTTGGGTTATGCAATTCCCCAGCCACCTTCCAAAGGGCTGTCCTGAGAATATTTTCTGAGTTAGTCCATGACTCTGTTGAAATCTACATGGATGATTTCACACCATATGGGGATGAATTCCATGAAGCTCTCTCCAATTTGGGTAAAGTACTAAGAAGTTGCATTGAGATGCATCTCTCATTGAGCCCAGAAAAGTGTGAATTCCTGAAGAAAGCAGGGGTTGTATTAGGACACTCCATATCCCAAGCAGGAATATAGATAGACCCGAACAAAATCACTATCATCAAAAGGGTACCTACTCCCTAAAGCATAAATATGTCAGGAGTTTCTTAATATTAGCTGGTTACTATAGAAGGTTCATCAAAGTTTTTAGCAAGATGGCTTCACCATTATTTGGGTTATTCGCGAAGGATTCTGAGTTTATTTAGTCTGACCCTTGTCAAGAGGCTTTCGAGTTCATTAAGAAATAGTTGACTACTGCCCCCATGCTCCGAGGTCCAAATTGGACTCTCCCTTTCCACATCCAAACTGATGCATTCGACAAAGTTTTAAGGGAAGCATTAAGACAATTAGAGGAAAAAATACCTTATGCCATTTATTTCATCAGCAAGAATTTGTCAAAGTCTGAGCTGAATTATATTGTTACTGAGAAGGAGATGTTAGCCATTTTCTATGCATTGAAAAAATTCAGGAATTATGTCACTGGATATCAAACCTTTTTCCACACTGACCATGCAACCATCAAGTATTTAATGAACAAGCCAGATGTAAATGCTAGGATAATTAGATGGTTGTTACTTTTGCAACAATTTGATTTGACTATTGTTGATAAACCTGGAAAGGAAAATGTCGTTGCAGATTTTTTGTCCAGGTTAGTTCTCCTTGCAGGTGAAGAAGGAATGGTGGATGACCAGATACCAGATGAACACCTATTTCCCATATCATCACTCTCACCATGGTTTGTTGATATAGCCAAATATTTGGTTTCTGGAAAACCCCCTCCTAATATTTCTTTTCGGGAGAGGAGAAGAATCATCATAAAATGCGCTCCTTTCACATGGATTGGGAGAAATATTTTCAAGCTAGGCCTTGATCAAATCCTAAGGAGATGTGTGAGGGAGGAAGAAGTTTTTGATATCCTGTCTGAATGTCATGATAGCCCATGTGGAGGCCACTTTGCTGCAAAGAGAACTACTTACGAAGTTTTTTAGGTAGGATACTATTTGCCTACCCTTCACCAAAATTCCAGAAGATACACCAGTAGGTGTGACTAGTGCCAAAGGATGGGGAAACCCACACAAAGGGATGAAATTCCTTTACACCGTTAAGTGGCTCTTGAGCCATTTAATAAGTGGGGCATGGACTTTGTTGGGCCTATCGATCCACCATCTAGAAAAAATAAGTATATCATAGTCTGCACTGATTACCTGAAAAATTGGGTTGAAGAAAAAGCAGTGAAGGTAGCAACCGAGAGAAAGTAGCATAATTTCTGAGGGAGAATGTGTTTTAAAAATTTGGATACCCCAGAGAGATAGTCACTAATCAGGGAGTACAATTCACCTCTCACCTCATTGAGAATATTTTTAGGAAGCACAAGATTAAGAATAGAACTTATATTTCCTATCACCCTCAGGAGAATGGCCAAGTAGAGGTAACTAACAGAGATTTAGAGAGCATCCTCACCAAGGTTGTGAGCAGTAGAATAAAATCTTGGGCAGATAGATTGGTAGAACTTACTTGGGCCTACAACACTACTTGGAAGACAACAACATGATTCACTCCTTATGAACTAGTCTATTGTAAGAAAGCTCTACTTTCAGTTGAGTTTGAATTCAATACTTTAAGAATGGAAGCCAAATTAAATCTAGATCTATCAAATGCTCAAAAAGAGAGGTTGTTGTAACTAAATTGGTTGGATGAGTTCAGAATGCAAGAACTTCTGCACACAGAGGTAGTTCAGCTGCAAAGGAACGCATGGCATGAAAATAACATCAAAGAAAATACCTTCCAATAAGGAGATTTGGCGATGTTGTATGATTCAAGGTTTAAATATTTTAAAGGCAAGTTGATGAAAAGATGGTTAGGACCTTACATAGTGGAAAAATGTTTTGATAATGGCGCAATTCAAATCAGAACCATAGATGAGGAAGAAACCCCCTTGTTTGTTAATGGTCACAAACTTAAAATTTACAAGAAACCTTTTTCAAAGGAAGAGTTCATAAATTCAATAATAAGAGATTTGTATGTGATGGGAAGCTCCATAGTTTCCCACACCTCCTAAAAAAAGAGGAAAAAATAAAAAAAGAATAAGCTTTTGGGTTGAAAACCTTGATGGAGGTAACTCACTTGCTAAAAAAAAAGAGAAAAAGAGAATAAAGATCCATGGGTGAAAACCTCTATGAGGCGCCCAAGGCAAGTTTGTGGGTTGAAAACCTCCATGGAGGTAGCCCACTTTCTTTAAAAAAAATATATTAAAAAAGAGGGAAAAAAAAACATCTGCATCTCTGTGTTTTCTTTGTTTGTTGTTTTCTAGGTTGTTAATGGTTTCTGGAAACACAGGGAAGCATTCATCTTATTTTCCCTTCTTCTATCTTACCATCCATCCCATCCTACACTCCATTCATCTTCATAACTTCCTCCATCACCTCCATACACCACACTCCTCCATTCCTGAGCACAATGTAGCAAGAGAAGCAACACACAAACATCAGGAAGTTCCTTAAAATAAAACAAAGTTGCTCATGGAATGCCAAGAAGAACAAGAAGGAAATATGCATAACAGACTACAGGAGAACGAGAATGCCACCTATTGGCTTGTGATTCTTTTAAATGGATAAGGAAACATCAAAGTTAAGCAAAGGAAGAGCTGGAGCGGGTAAGATGAAGGCCCAATGCTTCAAGCCCAGGCCCGGTGGACCCCACTTTCGCCACGCCACATCATTCATCACCCAACATGGATTAACACCCGTGCTAATTTTCGGGCAGGAGTTAAATAAATTAACGATAATCTCAGATCAACGGAAACCTGTGGGCACAAATAGCCCACAAGTTATCAGTTTTGGTGCCTCCACAGTTGATTCCGCCAGAAGTCCACTAACCACAGATCTATGGCTCACGATATCTATGGGGGAAGACCCCTGATGGGTGCACCATACCCCAGGGCACCCCTGCAGTGATGTAAGTATCCCATAATCCATCTTCCATGTCACTCATCCCCCCAGTCATTGCACATCACCCCCCACAAGTTTTAACTCTTACCTTCCGTCGTGCGCCACTAAATCTTGCGATACACGATCTGTGGGTGGGACCCCACCTCCGCCCATACCACATCACCTTCCCCGCACTTCGCACTTAAAAAAATATAACATTTAACCTTTTATGATCACACATAAATATTTCGATTTGTGATGTGCAGGCGACCCCACCTAATTAGGAGTTCATAAATTTTTCTCAAAATTAAAAATTACAGAATTGGGTTGAAACTAGGATGGTTGCGTAGTTCTTGTCTTCCTGATTCCGGTGTCACAAACGGTTCGAAAAACCGATGTCATATGAGGAGAAATCGAATAAAGATAGAAACACTTAGAAAAATTCGGAGAGAGGAACAGACGGTCGTGATTAAATCACAAATCTAAGGGCGAAAGATGAACGGTCGTGATGAATTTGCAAGTCTGACATAATGATATGCGATGAATTGGCAGAGACACACATGAACCGTTGGATCATGCAGCAGATCAACGGTGGATGATGAATCGCGATTTCACATTTCGCAAATAATAGCAGATACTGTTAAGAGTTCGCACGGTATGTTAGTTGGGTTGCGATGCGATGTGAGAAGGACGAAGGATGCGATGTGACGAGGGGGAGCCATGTGTTGGCTTTGCGCAATAGTGCACTTCACAAGTTTTGTGGTTTAGCGAATTCAAAAAGAGTTAAAAGTTGCGGACACGTGATTGCGATTGCTTGTGATCGGTTCGATGTATGGTGGATCTCTCCAGCAAGAAGTCTGTGTTTATGTAACATTTTTTGGGTTATTTTCATTCTATTTTAAAGAGCGTTGTTTGATCGCTTCATGTATATATGTTATTTAACTCTGAATTGTATTCCGATGTGTTCTGGTCAAGTGAATTAATGGTTGAGGGTGCGCATGTGGCCACCACCCTAACCGTAACGTTTAATGCACGGATTAATAGGTGGAGTGGATAGGAGTGTGCAAAATTTGGTGGTCAGCCCTAATTTAACTCCAGTTAATTGGAGTTCTCCCCATTTAGCGGAGTTTTCTTAGGAGATATTGGGTAAAAATGTAAGAGGCTCAATTTTTGACCATTCTGAGTGAATGAAGAGTCATTTTTGACTAATTGGAGCATTATGTAGCCATTGGTGCATAGAAAACAACCACTGGAGCACTATAACTGCATGTAATAGCAAAATTTTGAGCATAATGAAATATGGACAAGCCATTGGGAGTTGGACCAGCAGATGTAGCCAAGGAGGGGTGAACTGCTTCATCATGCTTGGTGTGTAAACTTCATGTGGTGACTTATTTCTCCATTGTACACTGCTTTTCAGTGTTATTTATGCTTATTTTATGCTTCTAATTCACTAAATTTCATCTATAATTCATGGAAAAACTCCTTAATCCTTATGCAAACTAATGAAACAATTATGTACATGTTATTAAAAATGAAAGACCCTTAGCACAACAAAACTAATACAGTCATTTAAGATCAAATGGTATCAGAGCTAAATTTTTTCTCTAGTGTTGTTTAGTGTAAAGAATTGTTCAACTATTTGCAAGTTTTAGATGCTTATAAGGCTCAAGCTCAAAAGGGGAGAAGACAAACTGGTGGAAGTAGGAGGGTCCCAAAAGGAGCAAAACCAAAGGAGAGCAAGATTTCCACAATCTACAACACCTAGTTCACCTCCTAAAGAAGTATAAGCTCCATTAAGCATGCCTCATGAGGAAGGAGAAATTCATGACGAAGTTGACCCTAAGGAAGAAGAAAGAGTGTTTAGGAAAGCATTTCTTGACATGACTTAGATGGTTAGAATTCTTTATCAAGAAAGGAATGAGAGATTGGAAGGAGAAGGATATAAACTCCAAAAGGAAGGACAAGTATCTTCATGAGGTCAACATGATGAAGACAAGTCAAATAAGGGAAATGGAGGAAATGGAGGCAATGGAGAGGCACCATATTTACCCTCACCCTCATCATCATCATCTTCTACCTCTTCTTTAGTACATCAGCCACACAAGTCCAAGAGCACTAGTAAATCTAGTTTATTAAAACTTGATGTTAAGTTCGAATTTCCAATGTTTAATGGTGAAGTAAATGCAGACAGGCTAGATAATTGGATTCGACAATTGGAGGTCTATTTAAGAATACATAACCTTCAAGATGATGATAGAAAAATTCAATTAGCTTCTTAGAGAATGGAAGATGCAGCAATTGTTTGGTGGGAAGCCAAGACACAAGAGGAAATCAAGAAACATGGTAAGATTATTCTATCATGGTCAGATTTTATTGCTGCCATTAAACGACAGTTTTATCCATTAGCTCATATTCTAAAATCCATCATGAACTAGCAGAACTTTAGGCAGTTAAAGAGACAAAATATGCAAGAATACACCCAGGAATTTAGGAGAAGAGCTCTTTTATTAGGGGTGGATTTGCAGAGCCAAGAAATTTTGCTAAAGTACATAGGAGGCTCACATAGCTACCTAAAACATACTATTCTCATGTTTAACCCCACCATTCTAGATGAAGTTTGTGTTCAGGCCACACATCTAGAAGCTAGAGGGAAGAATATTCCTGAAGAGGGTAGGAAGCAACATTTTAAGGATAAAGTCAAGGAAAGGACCCCAAAAGGTAAAAACAAAAAGAATGCATCTGTTAAGAAAGAGGGAGAAAAAGTGTTTTGCAAACATTTTTCAAAAGAAGGCCATGATGAAACTCATTGTTGGAAATTATATCCAGAATTGAGTCCAAAGAAACCCAATAACAAAGGGAAACATAAAACCGCTGCTACAAATCAACATGACTTAGGGTCTGATTCAGGTGATGAGACTAAAATTACATCCATGGGATTGAAGAACATGAAGGGAAAATAAATTGAAACTAAACCCAGTATCAGTACATCAAACTGTCACATAAACACTCCAAATGAAGAAGAAAGAATAGAACTGTTTCATGTGAGGGTCATATCCAAGCATACCAACATTGACACACTGTTTGACAGTGGGTCACAAGTAGACTTAATCTCTAAAGTCTTGGTCAAAAAACTTAACCTTGATACCATGCCACATCCAAAACCATATCCATTGGGTTGGATTTGTAAGGATGAAAATCTACATGTTACAAGGAAATGTATATTGAGGTTTGCAATCACTGCAAGCTTTGTTGACACAGTTGAATTAGATGTGGTTCCGCTTGACATAACTAGTATTGTATTAGAGAGTCCTTACTTGTATGACAGGAAAGAAATCTTCTATCACCATGAGAAAAAGTATCATTTATTCAAATATGGCAAGGAGTTCATTGTTAGAGCATACTGCAAGAAGACAAACATTGCTTTGGTAAATGTTGGACAGGTAAAGAGGCTGGTAAATTCAAGTAATTATTTTGTTCTTCTTATGATTAAGTCCAAAGTTGATATTAATCATGAATCTTTTGAGGGATGTGATCCTAAGTTGAAATCAGAATTATATGATGTGGCTAATGGGGATCATGAGATGTTTAAGGAGCCAACATGATTGCCTCCAAAAAGGGAAATTCAACATGAGATTCAGTTGCAGTAGGATTGAACTCTTCCCAACATCGGTATTTATCGCATGTCGATAATGGAGAATGCTGAAATAAAGAGGCAAATCAAAGAGATGTTGGATAAAGGTATCATAAGACCAGGCACCTCACCATGCAGTTCACCCATAGTCTTGATACCAAAGAAAGATGGGACTTGGCGCATGTGTGTAGATTTTCAAGCTTTGAACAAAATTACGGTAAAAAATCATTACCCACTCCCAAGAATAGATGATTTTCTTGATCAACTAAAAGAAGAAAAGTTTTTCACTAAGTTATATTTACGAAGTGGATATCATCAAGTAATAATTACAGAAAGCGTTATATGAAAAACTACATTCAAAACCAAACAAGGACTCTTTGAGTGGCTAGTTATTCCTTTTGGTTTATGTAATGCACCAGAAACTTTTATGTGGGTTATGGATAATGTTTTGCGACCATTCCTTGATGACTTTGTTATTGTTTACTTAGATGGCATTTTTATTTTCAGCAAAACAAGAGAATATCATGTCTTGCATGTAAATAGAGTGCTTGATGTTTTGAAGAAAGAGAATTTGTTTCTTAAGATGTCAAAATGTGAGTTTGGAAAGACTTATTTCGTCTATTTGGGAAATATTGTAAGAGGAGGAGAATTGAGGATTGATCCTTCTAAAGTGGAGGCCATTGTGAATTGGCCCACACCCAAAACAGTTACCGAGGTAAGAAGTTTCTTAGGTGCAACTCAATATTGGAGGAAATCTATTGCTAACTTTTCTTCCATCGCAGCTCCTACGCATGCAGTGACAAGTGTGAAGAAAGGCTTTCAATGGGGAGGCAAACAACAAGAAGCTTTTGAAGCTTTAAAAGACAAGATCAGTTCAACTCCAGTCCTTGCACTACCAAATTTGAGATAACCATTCGAGACACAAACCGATGCTAGTGACTATGCCATGGGCACAGTCCTTTTGCAGCATGGTAAGCCTATCGCCTTTCATTCAGAAAATTTTAATGGTGTTGTGACTAATTATCCTACATATGAAAAATAACTATATGTGTTGGTACAAAGTGTCAAGAAATGGAAACACTACTTGATGGGTAAAGAGACTATTGTACACACCGATCACCAACCATTATAGTACTTACATTCGCAAACAAAATTGCAGCAATCAAGACATTTCAGGTGGATGGGATTTCTTCAACAATTTCACTTGGTTATAAGGTACACAAATGGTATATTCAATAAAGTTTCAGATATTCTTTTGAGCCCAATCATTAGTGCTTCTACTTTACTAAAAAATTATTCTGTTGTACATGAGAGTTACATAGAACAGTGTGCACATGAAGTTTATTTCAAAGATGTGTATGCTAGTTTGAATGAAGGGAATCAAGTTGAAGAAAGAGATTATCACATGCATAACAATTTTATGTTTCATTTGGGAAAGCTATGTATTCCACAAGGAGAGAGGCTAAGTGTCATGAGAGAAGCTCATTCTTCTCTTATTGCTGGACACTTTGGGGTAAGCAAAAAAATGGCGCATCTACAGAGGTATTGTTATTGGCCTCGCATGATAGATAGTGTGTCACATTTTATAAGAGGTTGTTCTATGTGTGCAACAAGTAAGCCTAGTAATAGGCAGCTTGGATTGTGCACGCCAATACTGGTACCATCAAGGCCATGAGAGAGCGTCTCCATGGACTTTGTTGGAGGTCTACCTATGTCAAGAAAGAAATATGATTATCTTTTTGTAGTTGTGTACAAATTCAATAAAATGTGTATACTTATGCCATGTAAGAAGACCATTACTAATGAACATACTGTTGAACTTTATTTTCAAAATGTTAGGGTTAATTTTGGATTGCCCACTTCTATTTTTTAGTGACAGGGATTCCAGGTTCATTGGGATTTTTTGGTCAAATATATGGAGAATGATGGACAAAAAATTGAAAAAGAGTACCGCTTTCCATCCACAAACAGATGGACAAACCAAAGTGGTGAACAGAACAGTTGTGCATATATTGAGAGGATATTGCAGCAAAAATCCTAAGCTATGGGATGAACAACTGCATTACATTCAGCACGCTTACAGCCGGGAAAACAACTCTTCAACACAAACCTCACCTTTTGAAGCATGCTTTAGGTATTTGCCAAAATCACCATTAGACTTCATCTTTGGGAAGGATGTTGCAATTGATGGCCATAGTGATATTGATAGGGCTCAAAATTTCATTGATAAAATTTAGCGGATACATCAAGAAGTTCAAGAACATCTTGAGAAAATTCAAATCAAATACAAATGAAGGCATGACAAACACCGGGTTGATCATAAGTTTCAAGAGGGATATGAGGTATGGTTGCACATTAGAAAAGAAATAATGTAAGGGGAAGGTAAAAAAGTCAAACCCATTTTCTATGGTCCTTTCAAGATCATAAAAAAGTTGGTAATAATGCATTCCAACTTGATTTTGCTTCGTACATGCAAATGTATTCAGTTGTTAATTTTGAAAATTTACACTTGTATGAGCCTCCTTTGATCGATGATCAAGGAATTGATGTTCAACTACCTTCTATTGAAGCTTTCTCACCAAAATTTCTAGATGAGCTCAAAGAAGATATAATTCTTGATAGAAGGACAAGAGAATTACAAAGGGGAAGTGTTGACTACCTTCGAGTTGGGCTCAAAGGCACTAAACCAAGCAAGGAAAAATGGATGGAGATTTAAAAGATGAGGGAGTTGTACCCTCATCTATTGAATAGGTAATCAAGTCTTTTGGGGTCCAAAAGCTTCCCAATGGGGAGGAATGATCAGGAGTTCATAAATTTTGCTCAAAATTCAAAGTTACAGGATTGGGTTGAAACTAATATGGTTGCTTAGTTCTCGTCTTCCTGATTCCAATGCCATGAACGGTTCGAAAAACCAATGTCGTATTAGGAGCAATCAACTAAAGACAAAAATACTTAGAAGAATTCCAAGAGAGGAACAGACGGTGACGATTAAATCGCAGAGGGTTAAAGATGAATGGTCATGATGACTTCACAAGTCTGACAAAATTATATGCGATGAGTTGGTGGAGACAGATGTGAGCCATTAGATCGTGCAACAAATCAATGGTGGATGATGAATCACGATTTCTCATTTCGCAAATAATAGCAGATACCATTAAGAGTTCGCATGGTATGTTAAATGGGTTGCGATGCGATGCGATAAGGGTGAAGGATGCGATGTGACAAGGGGGAGCCACATGTCGGCTTTGCGCAAGAGTGCACTTCACAAGTTTTTTGGTTTAGCGAATTCGCAAAGAATTAAAAGTTGCGGGTAGGCGATTGCGATCGCTTGTGATTGGTTTGACGTATGGTGGGTCCCTCCAGCAAGAATTTCGTGTGTATGTAGCATGTTTTGAGTTATTTGCATTTTATTATAAATGGCATTGTTTGATCGCTTCACGTATGTATGTTATTTAACTCCGAATTGTATTCCGCTGTGTTCTGGTCAAGCCACTTAATGGTTGGGTGAGCATGTGGCCACCACCCTAACCGTAACATTTAATGAGAAGCTTAATAGGCGGATGGATAGGGGCATGCCAAATTTGGTGGTCAGCCCTAATTTAACTCCAGTTAACTGGAGTTCTCCCCATTTAGCGGAGTTTTCTTAGGAGATATTGGGTAAAAGTGTAGGAGGCTCAATTTTCGACCATTTTGAGTGAATGAAGAGTCATTTTTTACTAATTGCAGCATTCTAAAGCCATTGGAATAGAGAAAACAACCATTAGAGCAATGTAACTACATGTAATTGCAAAATTTTGAGCATAATGAAAGATGGACAAGCCATTGGGAGCTGGACCAACAGATGTAGCCCAGGAGAAGTGAACTGCTTCATCATGCATACTGTGTAAACTTCATGTGGTGACTTATTTCTATGTTTTACAGTGTTGTTCAATGTTATTTATGCTTATTTTATGCTTCTAATTCACAAAAATTCATCTATAATTCATGGAAAAACTCCTTAATCCTTATGAAAACTAATGAATCAATTATGCACATGTTATTAAAACTAAAAGACCCTTAGCAGAACAAAACTAATGTAGTCATTTTAGATCACCACCTCTATCTAGCCATCGCACTTCGCACATCACACTTTTTATTGTTTACCCTTCGCTGTGCACACATAAATCTTACGATTTGCGATGTGCGAGCAACAACCGACCTTTGTCTGCCACATCACTTCTGCCCATCACATATCGCTCACTACAACTTTTAACATTTAACCTCTACTTGCTCGCGACTAAATCTTGTGATATGCGATCTGCGGGCAGGACCCCACCACCTCCTTGCCATGCCATCAATAGCCCTCCCATGGCCTTTGTTATGCTATTTTCAGTGTTAATAAGTCCCACTAACTCCACTTCCACTTCCTCCATCCTGCCCTCAGCTCCGCTCCACATCAATACAACCGATGACTCATAATCTATTTCTCAAGCCTGTCTCTTGTGGGTTCCTTCTCGGTTCTTTCTCCTCTACATATTTTTAAAGCTTAGGGTCATTGTTTTATACTTGGCCCATTTGAAAGCCATCAAGCCTCACAACCTCTCGAGCCCTCTCAAAGTATAGGGAATTCACATGAATCGACTCCAAGGTCTTCTCCATCCTTGAAGAACTAGAAATAAGAAGAAGAGGAAGAGACAAAGGGCCAAAGAAAAATAGAAGATATGGCCATAGAAGTCATAGAGGTAGCAAAAAATGGGTGAGAAACAGACTCACAACATAGCACCACATCCCCTCAATACAAAAAGATAGTTTCCACCATAGCTCCGCTGAGTGAAAAGAGAAAAAGGCAGACCTCTAGGTATTCCAGAGCTGACAAGAATCAGAGAGAACCATAAACTTCTCCCACAAGTCTGATTATCATTGAAGAATCACCAAGGGGGGAGGAAGATTTGAATTTCATAATAGAAGACGACATCCAAGGTGATCCAACTCAAAAAGTGAACCAGGGGCATCACAAATATATTGACATATGGTTCCAATTAGTCATTAAGCTGCAGTAGCACACTCTTCTCCAATTACACTTTTTGCCCTTTTTTGAGAAAAAACTTTCATTGTTTTCGGTTCTTCAACTTTCTGCAAAATATAACAACTTTTTTGTTTAGAATTTCATTTTACGATAAAAATAAAAGTTGTCAGAAATTTTGTTAGCTTTCTATTACTTATTTTTTGAAATTTTTTTATGCAAATTTGATATGTCAACTTAGCGTTTCTTTGAGTGTGTGTTTCTTAACAATCAAAGGATTCATAAGAAGTCATGTTAATACGCAAAGTTGTATTATTTGAAAATTTGTGTTTTTGAGAAAAAAAATGTGTTACAACAATATAGACAGAGTCTACTTCGGTTTCTTCATATTTACAAAGCCAATGGATGCATATCATAATTACTAGAATTTTTTGAGCTGGTCCAATATGAAAAAACTTCATATTTTGGATATGTTTTGCGATGCAACAAATATCTTAACATATAAGTTATAGACTAAAAATCTAAAAGCTACCCATTAGAGACAATGGAACAATTTAATGTCCCATAATTTTTTAAATTTTTTTTACAATGTATTTTGGGAGATACATAATTTTGATTTCACTGAATCACAATGACCCTCAGAAATTGTTTGCACCCATTTTATTAGAAAATTAATTAAAATTAGTAAATGTTTATGAAATTCCATAAAATTTATATTTCCTGAAAGTAGATTCAATTCTGAAAATGCTTGTCTTGGTTCCGAAAGTTAATTCAGAATGTTTCATGGAGTTTAATCAATCCAAAGTTGCAGAAACGTCAAGCTATGTAACTGGTGACGCGTTAGTTCGACCGAACTTTGATTAAAAGTTCGGCCAAACTATTTTTTTCACCGACGACCCATTAAGTCTAATGACTTAATAGTTTGGCCGAGCTCTTAATCAAAGTCCGGTCGAACTTTAATCTAATTTTCCGTCGGCCGGAAAATTTCACGGAGCCCCTCCTAAAACACATT
The DNA here is from genome assembly GCA_034641835.2 of Pinus albicaulis. Taxonomy (NCBI): domain Eukaryota; kingdom Viridiplantae; phylum Streptophyta; class Pinopsida; order Pinales; family Pinaceae; genus Pinus; species Pinus albicaulis. Next base: position 1,187,014,351 of record CM076579.1, read on the forward strand.
TCGCGGCAATATAAATTGCCATGAAATCATTCATAATTTTCGCACATTTCACACATTTGATCTGATTTTATAAAGGTCTTGTTTTGGGTTTAAAGACTTTTCTTGGAGGTTTTGGTTTAAGGGCATTTCTTGGAGGCGGACTAATTTTGCAAAGAATTGTTTTGGGTTTAAGGACTTTTCTTGAAGACAGTTTGATTTTTCAAAAAATTGTTTTGGGTTTAAGGAATTTTCTTGGACGTACATTCAAAGGAAATTTCTTGGAGGTACGTGATACATTTTTTTGGATGTTTTTTGTTCATTTTTTTTTTTGAAAGTATGGATTTGTTCTTAATTTCGAATTCTTAGAGACGGTCTGATTTTGCAAATAATTGTTTTGGGTTTAAAGACTTTTCTTGGAGGACATTTCTTGGAGGTGGCCTGATTTTGCAAAGAATTGTTTTGGGTTTAAGGAATTTTCTTGGACGTACATTCAAAGGACATTTCTTGGAGGTATGTATTACATTTTTTTGGATGTTTTTTGTGCTTCATTTTTTTTGAAAGTATGGAGTTGAGCTTAGTTTCGAAAAGACATTTTCTGGAAGTATTTTTTGAATTATTTTTTAAAGTGATGTTTTTTTTTTAAGTTGGAGGCATTTTTTGAAGTGACATTTTTTTAGAGTATTTGTTTTCAGTTGAAGTAAATATTTTGAGCTTCGTTTCATTTTTATAAGACATTTTTTTCTCGAATTTTTTAAAGTAAGTGTTTTGGATTGGAGTATGTATTTTTTGCAAAAAGTTTAAAATGACTTTTTTTTTAAAAATTAAATCTTTTGTGATGCTTTTTCTAATTGAGTTATTGTCTAATTTTTTGAAGGAAATTTTTTGAAATTCATACTATATTATCATGGGAAATCGAAGGACTTTTGTGAGAAAATATGATCGAAAAAGAGACCCTGAGGAACGTAGAGAAGAGACGAGACAATATCGCAAAATAAAGATAGAAGCCCCCTCAAATATTGAAGGGGAAAATCAACCTCAAGCAGAAATTGAAGCAGGTATGTAAATGTAAATATGATGATCTATTGATATATTTAAAATTTTCCTATTGTAAAATGTGAAGCTTAATTTTTATTTGATGAACTAATTTGAAAAATATTTTGTTTAATGTAAATAGACAAAGATATTCCTCAAAACATTGATGATGAGATACACAATTTTGAAAGAGAAAGTGAAAGAGATATTGAACCAATGATTGAAGATGATGAAAATATTGAAAGAAATTCAAATGAAGAAATTGAATCACAAGGTATATATATATATATATATATAAAACACATGCATGTATTATTGAAATTATACATATATTTATTAATTTAGTTATTTATTGTTCATATGTAAACTTATTATGTACTATTTTTTCGAATATGTACAGATGAAATCGGTGTCGATGATGAGATGTTAGAAAATGTTGACACTCACACATATGGAGATAAAAAACCTGACCATGTTATACGATATCGTGTTAACTGCATTTTTGAAAAGTGTTTCTTAAATGAGTGAGTGGAAGTTCAAGCTCAAATGTTGAAAGGTCTCCTATCATTAAGGAAATTAAAAGAAGCTACTACACTATTGGGTATTCAAAAATCAACCAAAGATAAAAAAATGAAGGAAGATGTGATACAAAATATAAGTAGTGCTATAAATTCAATTAGGAGATCTAGAGAGAAAAATGTTTCAATTGTACGTAGAGGAATACATATGGAAATGGTTTCATCAAGTACTAAAGAGAATCGTTTGGTAACATCTATGGCACGAACATTAGGAACCTCGCGAAAAAATTTGCACAAACATCAAAAATTTGGGCTGCAAGTAGATGTAAATGATGAACTCGCTTGTTGGAGAGCTACTTGTAGGCAACCATACAAAGATTGACTTGGAGAAAATGTTAAAAAAATAATATATGAATATTGGAAGAAAAATTCGCGTGCTTCGCCAACTGCAAGGCATGTGATGCGAAGAAGAATAACACGAAATCAATATGAAGAACATGAAAAATATTTCTTGGAAACCACTCAGATAGAGTTATTCAACAAGTTCAAAGAAGAGAATCGTAAAATTCATGTTTCAATTAGTGCTTTTGTTCAACAAAAACCATGGTATGTAAAACCTATCACCGTATGCGACACTTGTTGTTGCCGTTATCATGTGGAATTTGAGTTATATTATGACACATTCCTTGATTTTGGTAGAACATTATGGAAGGATTCACCTCCTCCTTCCACTATCCGTGATTTCATATCTCAAATTCTATGTGAAAGAGAAAACGATGAACTATTTTAAAAAAAGAAATGTGTTGGTGGTAAAAAATGTGATGATTGTGGAAATTTGACTAAATTTCAAAACAAATATCATACTGATATAAATGATCAATCATTTTCCAACATGAAAGTGAAATGGAAGAGATATGAATATATCGATACATCGATTCAAGGTGCAAATAATGTTAAAAGAATTGAATTACTAGAAGACAAATTTTTTGTGATAGACTTTTTGAGAAAGTTTGAGGCAGAAATTTACAAATACACCAAGCATTCCCATAGAGCTCGATGGCAAGACTTTCAATTCAAAAAATCTCATGAATTTTTTCCACCAGGGACCATTTTGTCAGTGATTGATTTTGGAGAAAACTACACATTTGTTCCACAAAAAGAAATTCAGAGTGAATACTATCATTCTGACCAAGTCTCCATGTTCGTCCATATTCTATATAGACATGCTGGAAAAAACATCGATCATATAGAAATCATGAATGAAAATTGACATATCATTAAAGAATATCACTTTTATATCAGTGACGATCGTACACATGATACATATTTTGTACAACATTGTTTTGGAAAAATTTATGATTCCTTGAAAAATCGTGGAGTAACATTCAATGAACATTGGATATGGTCAGATGGATGCGCAGGTCAATTCAAATCTGCACGATCGTTCTTTTGGTTGTGTTGTCTTCATAAGAAAACCTGCATTAAACATTGTTGGAATTTCTTTGAGACTGGCCATGGAAAAGGAGAACATGATGGTGTAGGAGCATGCATAAAATGAGCACTTCGAAGATATCAAATGAACCCCTCTGCAAGCCGACTTGTGAACGCTAAAGAAGTTGTTCAATGGTGCATCGCTGCTCTAAGCCATGAGACTAACCCATCAATGGAAGCGCGAAGGTACATTCAATTTAATTTTTATTGGAAATCTAATTTTAAACATTGTACATTTATCGTGCAATGGTTATCTTTGATTGTATTTTGATATCATATTTACAAATTCTTCTTTTAATTTTCCATATAAAGGTTTTTCTGGCATATTGGGATCGAAGACGTAGATAGATCAATTGGAAATGACATTGAAACAATAAAATGGACTCGAAAATTGCATTCAATTAAAACAAAGTCGTCCAGAAATGTGTTTGCATTGGATAAAAGAAAATATTCTTGTTTTTGTGATGTTTGCATAGACAACACAAAATCCAATGACGTTTGTGAAAACAAAATGTATGTAAAAGATTTGAAACATACAGAGCTAAATACAAAGGGAAAAATGTCTGTTGCAATGTTTGAAGAAATGCAATCAGAAGAAACTACAATATCATCCAATGGTGATTGAGTTTCTGATCTTGTTAGAGAAGGTAACATTTGAATTGCTTTCTAATGATTTAAAGATCTAGAAATAAATTTAAATATGTATAATTTTGTTAATTTTTTTTTATTGTGCAGGAGATGTTTTCACTGTAATTGCACCTATTGACAACGATGAAAATGTTAAGTATTATTTGATGCGTTGCACTGAACGAAAAATGAAATTATTACAAAACTATAATGATCACGGATTTCAATATGACAGAGGATCTATTATACTGAAAGGTTATTTTTTTAGACAAACTAATCAAAGTGGGGACTTTGTTTACTTTGAAGACTATGAACCTGATTCCATAAGTTGTCAATATAGTCACTTGGTGTGTGCAGCACGCATAAAGTTGATAGAGGTTCAATCAAAGAAAAAAATGAAAATTAAGAAATGGAAAATGTCAAAATCCGATCATGAACGGATTATTGAAGATGGCATTCCATTGGAATTTTTTTGATTGAATTGCCCAACAATTTATTCTCTTTGGATTAAATATGTTTTAGAACTTCCAGTACATTCAACTAAAAATTGAGCTGCTTATGTTATTTGTGCAAGTGTTTACACATGTACAAATTGTTTTGGTACATGCACGTGCTCTAATATCAACTAAAAGTAGTTTTTTTATACATGTGCATTCATGAAAAATGTTACATGTATTGGATGTATATGTGTGTGTGTGTGTGTGTGTGTGTGTGTGTGTTCTAGAATGAAATTAATTGTTCAAGTAGTTTTACTATGTGCATTGATGAAAAACTAGTTGGATTTTCTGGTAAAAAGTATCCACAATGTAAATAAATCATCCGCAGTATAGTTTTGTACGAAGATTCCTTTCAGACAAGAGACTCGGAGCACTTCTCTGACTTTTGGTGGGATTTGATCCACATCTCTATTCCTGATTGAAAATCTAGTGCAAAATTTGTTTGTCCAATGGTCGGATATGTTTAATGTGTATTGATGAAAATGTTACTTACATATTGGGTATATATGTTCTAGAATGAAATTAATTGTTCAAGTAGTTTTACTATGTGCATTGATGAAAAATGATTTAAATGTACTCAATATATATGTTCTAGAAAGAAATTTTAACTGAAAGTAGTTTTTCTATGTGCATTGATGAAAAATGTTGCATGTATTGGATATATACACGAACTGAATGTGCCCAATTTTTCTTGTGAGCTTTTCTGGTAAAAAGTATCCGTGCAATGTAAATAAATCATCCACATTATAGTTTTGTATGAAGATTTCTTTCAGACAAGAGACTCGGAGCACTTCTCCGACTTTTGGTGGGATTTGACCCACATCTCTATTCCTGATTGAAAATCTAGTACAAAATTTGTCTGTCCAATGGTCGGATATGTTCTATGTTCTAGAATGCAATTAACTAAATTTCATCAATTTACCAAATTATAAATCAACAAGGCTACCTATTTGAGTGCATTAATGACATTGATCCAAATTCAACAAACATATATGTACTTCTTATATTTCCAATCAAAATTAAAGGGATAATTTACATATATCTACTTCTTTAAACTCTTTTTTCAATTAGAGCTCGATTGATACATGGTTAGTTGCATTGAAAAGCTATGTTCTTCCTATTGGAAATTTTTTCACTCAAACAATACTATGTAGAGATCAAAAGCAATATTAAGATGCCAAATGTACTTCAACCATCCAAAACTTGAGTTTTAAAAACTTTTTGATTAAATCAAAACAATACAAGTCACATAGGAGTCTTCTATCTAAGCCAAATGTAGATTGAAACCATCCAAAACTTAGATCAAAAAATTTAACATTATATAAAAACATTTAACATTTAACATTAAATTAAAATTAAAGGGATTTACATATAACTACTTCTTTACTCTTTTTGATTAAATCAAAACAATACTTCACATGGGAGTCTTCCATCTAGGCCAAATGTAGATTGAAACCATCCAAAACTTAAATCAAAACATTTAACATTATATCTTAAAACATTTAACATTAAATCAAAATTAAAGGGATTTACATATATACAACTACTTCTTTACTCTTTTTGATTCAATCAAAACAATACTTCACATGGGAGTCTTCCATCTAGGCCAAATGTAGATTGAAACCATCCAAAACTTAGATCAAAACATTTATCATTATATCAAAACATTTAACATTTAACGTTAAATCAAAACTAAAGGATTTACATATATATAACTGTAATGAACATAATGTACATGTAGCGAGACCCATCTCCTGGGTTGCCTAACTAGCCAACACCAGAGGGGATCTGAATAAAAAAAACAGAAAAGGGGTTGCCCATAACTAGGAAAAAGCTAAAGAGGACCTGACATCAGGCTAGCTATCAATGTGTGTAGGAGGATTATCCTCCATAATTGGACAACCGTAGTCCTATGGATCATCATCTACTCCCTTGGAGTGCTGGGAGGAGTTGTCGCTGCTTGCGCCATCGCTGTTGGAGCTCGTCGAGCCGGATTTGACTGGAAGAGCTGCCAAATTCCTGGTGTCCTGGGGCTAATGGGTTGGGATGGTGGAATTTCTCCACCGCTTCCTGTAACTAGAAGCACCTTCATCTTGTGGCTCCTCCTGAAAAGAGATGGAAATGGTCGCTGTAATTCACGGTTTGACCATAGCGCTGGTGAAGTGAAATTGTGCTTCATTGCTTGCTGGAGGAGGGTGGCTACTTGTGTCATGGATGGAAAGAGGAGGGCGAGAGCCAGCACTCCTGCCCCCTCCATCCCTACCCCCACCTCCCCTTCTGCAATGCATCCATTGTCTATGCATGGGGTCTTCCATAGGCCAAATGTAGATTGAAACCATCAAAAACTTAGATCAAAACATTTCACATTATATCAAAACATTTAAAACATTTCACATTAAATCAAAATTAAAGGGATTTACATTTAAAACATTTAACATTAAATCAAAATTAAAGGGTTTTACATTAAATGTAGATTAAAATGGTATCCAAAACTTAGTTTTAAAAACTTTTTGATTATATCACAACATTACTTCACATGATTAATGTACTTCAACCATCCAAAACTTGGGTTTTAAAAACTTTTTGATTATATCACAACATTACTTGACATGCGATCCAATTGTAGTTCAACTATCCAATAAAAACATTTAATATTATATCACATGTGCCAAATGTAGATTGAAACCATCCAAAACTTAAGTTTTAAAAACTTTTTGATTATATATCGTGCAACATTACTTTACATGCCATGCCAATTATAGTTCAACTATCCAATAGAAACATTTAACATTATACCACATGTGCCAAATGTAGATTGAAACCATCCAAAACTTAAGTTTTAAAAACTTTTTGATTATATATCGTACAACATTAAAACATTAAATATCACATGCGAAATGTAGATTGAAACCATCCAAAACTTGAGTTTCAAAAACTTTTCGATTATATCATACATAACATTACTTCACATGCCATGCCAATTATAGTTCAACTATCCAATAAAAACATTTAACATTATATCACATGCCAAATGTAGATTGAAACCATCCAAAACTTAACTTTTAATTTAACAAAAAATTATAGATCACAACATTACTTCACATGCCAAATGTACTTCAAGCATCCAAAACTTAAATTTAAAAAACAAAACAAATTATAACACATCATTATATAACATGCCAAATTTAGTTAAGAAGCAAAACAAAACTTAAATTTAAAAAACAAAACAAATTATAACACATCATTACATAACATGCCAAATGTAGTTCAGATGACAACATTAATTTATAGATGACAACATTACTAGTAGTTCAATTATCCAAAACTTAAAAGTTTTAAAAACCAAACAAATTATATAACAACATTACTTCACATTCACATGCCAAAAGTACTAAAACCATCCAAAAATTAACTTTTTGGAACAAAAAAAAATATATTAACACTGTAATAAAATATGTCCAAAAATTGTAGATCTCACAAGTATCAAACTTTATATATATATATATATATATATATATATATATATATATATGACAGTGCATCTAGATAATATATAAAAAAGAAAATTTAAGACTATCTAAATCTTGAAATCAAATCTACAAATCATGTCCATCAAATAGAGATGGATCTAGCATATTTCCTATGAGGGTCTCAATCTGTGCACTATCATGTGAAGCATGGGAAACATACATACACAATACACATGTACTTGAACATTAAAATTTGATGTTTTAAAAATGAGTGAGAATATATATAGAACTTCATGTAAAAATAAAAAAATAAAAAAAAAATCATGCAATACCTAATGAGGTTCCCTCTCCATTTGATAACCTGCAACAAGTTCTGCCCCCATGGGAACATCTGCAACAGTAAACTGTACAATATACATGTACAATTATATATATATATATTAAAAAAATTCAAATGAAAATGCACGTGTACATATATAAACTTATTTTCAATAATATTAAAAAAAAAGTTAGACAACTTGTTCAAATGGTTGAAATGGTGTGGATGTTCCTATCTCCGTCGCTAGAGTCTGTGGATTAAAGAAATCTTCTATAGGAACCTAAATTCAAAAAATTTAAAATAACTCAAGATATAGATATATATATATATCTCAAATTTTAATGGAAATTTTTGAGGTGGAATATATATATATATATATATATATATATATATATATATATAACTTAAACATAAATTTTAAAAGTGAAAAATTGTCCATACTTGTGGCTCATCTCCTAAGGAAGTAGAAGGTACATCTCCCAAGGAAGAAGAAGGTACCGCCATCCCAAAAACATCGGACGGAATCGGAATTTGTTAAAACATTTTATCATTATATATACATACATGTACATGTGTGCACAATTATTTATTTTAAAATATCACTTAAAAAACACTAAGATTTTCCAACATATCTTGATGGTGAAACCCATCTGCATTGTTTGAACCAGAGGTCCCGAACGTGATATTAACATTTTCGTCATTCATCATGCGTGACAACTGCAAATGGTGTTTTAACATATAATGATACATTTTTGTTAGATTAATGCACATACAAATAAATGTATACATGTACATACACATTTATTTATTACAAATTGTACACATGTATACATGTTAAAATAATTGAACCCTAAGGTCATTAACACATACCATTCCCATGCCCTCTTCCTCATGAAGAATTAGGTCTTGAAAACCATTACGACAATTTTTTGCATATATTCGGAGATCTTCAAAATTCATGTTGTCAATCTCTTCATCTGTACAATACACAAAATTATCACGTGCATTTTCACGTGCTCTTTGTCGATTTAGACAGACATCGACTCCACCCAATCGGCTGTAAACATTGTCGATCATGACATCCCTCGCTTCTCGACTTATTTGAGAAGTTGCATCCATCTTTGACCGCATATTTTCGACCCAAAAAGGTCGACTCACCAATGGCGGCTCAAGGCGAGGCAACTCCACATCTCGCTTAGCGCCCTTACAGTCATACAATCGACCTTTCCCGGACCAAAAAATTCTAACGGAAGGTCATTGTAGTTGGGTTTCATATCCAAAAAAAATTCTGCGTAAAACAATTGTGCAAAATAAACAGGAACCTCGTCGTTCCATGGGAGCCTTCCATAGGCCGCAAGGTGCCTATCATACAAATAGTGAGTCATATTTGGGTGCTTGAAATATTGCACCTTCAACATTTTTCTTTTTGGCCCTTCCTTGAAATTACACATTAACTTCACCATATCTTTTGTAACTCTTTGTTTTACATCCTCCCATTTATCTGGACCCATTACCATTTCCTTTCTCTTTCTCATCACTTCTACAAATGTATCAGTCGTTGGCCCAAGATTTTTGTACACATTTACAATTTCGCCCAATGAATGTGTAACTATTTCGAGGCTTTGTCGACTCTCAACAGGTAGAGTCAAAGCCACGAGATCTCTCCGCAATTTTGCATGAATTTTTTCACACCTTTGTAAGGTGCATTGCGCCATGTTTGTTTCCCATGGTATATCAGAAATGTCGGCCGGATAAGTTGGGGTGGGTAGACAACCTTATTCTTGAATGTAGCATTCTGCCCTGCGTATATTTTGACCAATATTTGGAACATTTTCAGCTTCTGCATCAATATATATAAAATTTCGTATATTATAAAAAACACATGTAAAAAAATTTGTATAAATTAAATGAAAAAAATATTGAAATTGATGGAAACCTTGACGTGGTTGGTTAGCATCTTCTCCACCCTGAAACTGTTGAGACCCAGAACGATCCCACTGAGAACCAAACCTAGAACGACCCTACTGAGAACCAGCACCACCAGCCGTTGATTGGCCTCCAGGGGAATAAATATCACCACCTTCACGCAACCTGCTACCACTCATTTATGGCCCTCTAAAGGGATTTGAACCACCACCAACCTCTCGAGACGAGAGAAGCTTCATAAACAAATACAAATTTATAATCAATTGAAAAATGCATTCATGTGTACATATAAATACATGTACATATTAATTGATTAAATTGTGTGAACCATACCACGATTGGGTGAACCATGGGCATGCTCCATGGATGGAGTAGATACCCTTCTCTTCTTAGCTCCTAAAAAATAAAAAAATAAACTTATTAACAACTAATTTAACTCACAAAGTTAATAAAAAATCAATTCCATATGTACACACATGTATGGAGATTTAAGATTATATTTAAATACCGTGAACATCCCCTGATCCCTGATCCCCTATATGGGATTCTGTTGATCTTCATCATTCATCCTCCATGATATATATATCTATTGGTGGACATTTACACAAATTTTTTTTTCAGAAAATCAATTTGTAATTTAGTGTACAAAAATTATGTAGAACACAACTTTCAAAGCAATAATTGATGTGTGAAACTCAATTTAATCAAAAAAGAAATTATAAAAATGATAAGTTCACCGAATTGCACTTTACATGGTGGGAGCACACTTGGTATAAAATTGAAAAAAACACATGGTCATTGAAAAAGAAGTGAAACTGCATTTAAACAAACTCCATTTAAACAAAAATTTGTTGAAGTCCCCGCATTTTAATTTTATAAAAATGTGAAGTTCACCACTTGTTGCAACTGTGAAGTTCACCAAGTTGCGCTTTACATGGTGTGGTGGGAGCACACTTGGTATATAATTGAAAAAAACACATGGTCATTAAAAAAGACGCATTTATAAGTACATAACACACACATATCCAAGATATATTACAATGTCCATCAATAAATTTTGAAGGAGAGCGTCTCAACACGAATTCATCTTTGAGAGATGAATCTTGAATTTTTGAAGAAGAGCATCTCAAAACCAATTCATCTTTGAGAAATGAATCTTGCATTGGAATTTCTCTGTATAATTCTAATTCATCTTTGATAGATGAATCATGAATTGGCATTTCCCCACGAAATAGATCAACAGACATCTTATTCACATTTGTACAATGCCTTATACTAAAAAATTGAAATTGGCTAACAATATGTTATGCTATTCCATGCAGTTCTTTTAGCCTCTCCTTCTTAACTTGGCACACGCCATTCATCTGGTTGCACACAAGTTCAGAATTTGTGAAAACTACAATTCCATTTGATCCATACTCCATCGATGTTCCCAAGCCTTCTATCAATCCAATATAATATGCTTCGTTGTTTGTTGTTCTTCCCGGTATATTCATTTTCCTTTGGATGACTTTTCTAGTCGCAATATTGGAAAGCACATATATAATCACTGCTTTCCCTGGATTGGGATAGCAAGAAACTTCTATGCATAATTTCCATTTTTCAACCATATTTAATGGTTTTCTTATCCCTGAAAAAAAAATCAATAAAAAATATATATATGACATGGGAGAAATGACACAAGATCGTGAGGTAAATGACATGTGCATGGTTTATCTTAAATTTTGACTTAAGAAGTTTATGGTCTAGAATTGACATCTAAAATTAATGGGAGGAAGCCTTTAGTTTGTGGGAGAAATGACACATGTACACAATTTACCTTAAAGTGGTTGTGTTTTATGGATATTAAAATGAAGAACTTCTATTTAGATCTATTCCAGAGATTGACTGTAGGGGAATTTACTAGCTATGTCACCTTTCATAAAAGATGAGATCCAGAGGCTACCTATCCCTTTACAGACTCTGCCTATAAAACTTGTAGAAGTTAAGAAATTTACATTGACAAATTTACTTGTGATAAATTTACATTGACAACATATAGAGATTCAACTAGGTTTGTGAAAAGTACAAGTGGACAATGTATAATTCTACTTAGAAGAGTCTTTGGTTTAATGGTTAAGCAAGAAAGAGTTGTTACTTTCTCTATCTAGAGTAGAAGTGGAATACATAGTAGTTACTTCTTTTTGAGTGTTTTGGATGAAATGGGCTCTATAAGATATTAAGGTAAATTTCTTTTTGAGTGAGTAGAAGTGGAATGTACATAGTACAGTTACTTCTTTTTGAGTGTTTTGGATGAAATGGGCTCTACAAGATATTAAGGTAATTTCTTTTTGAGTGTTTTGGATGAAATGAGCTCTACAAGATATTAAGGTAAATCTATATATCTATTAAGTGTTTCAATAGAAGTGTAATAATAATTTCAAAAATAAAATATTCTACTTCCTTCAATCACTATTTACATATCATCATAAAGTACCACTTCCTCACACAACAAGTCTTTGATAAAATAGTGAAGATGGAATACATACCCACAAAGCCTCTTGTTAGAGAAGCATTTGAATATGTGAGAAACAAATTAGGAATAGTTCTTGTAAATTATCTTGTTAGATAACCATTTGAACATGTGAGAAACAAATTAGGGATAGTTCTTGTAAATTATTGTCACTTATTTGACTTCAAAAAAAGAGCCTATGAAATTGAGTGCAATATCTATGTGGTAGAGTACACAATATCTAAGGGGGAGAATAGAGAACCATTTGAACATGTGAGAAACAAATTAGGGATAGTTCTTGTAAATTATTGTCACTTATTTGACTTCAAAAGTAGAGCCTATGAAATTGAGTGCAATATCTATGTGGGAGAGTACACAATATCTAAGGGGGAGAATAGATATAAGAAAGGAATAGAAAGAGTAACAAAAAGCATATGATTGTGTCAATAATTTGAAGTAGTCAAGAAAGATAACAAAGGACCATCAAAATTGAGTGCAATATCTATATGATCAAGTGTCAATAATTTGAAGTAGTCAAGAAAGATAACAAAGGACCATCAAAATTGAGTGCAATATCTATATGATATCTATATGATCAAGTGTCAATAATTTGAAGTAAATAAAGATAACAAAGGATGATCAAAATTGAGTGCAATATGTATATGATTGTGTCAATAATTTGATAATTTGAAGTAGTCAAGAAAGATAACAAAGGACCATCGAAATTGAGTGCAATATCTATGTGGGAGAGTACACAATATCTAAGGGGGAGAATACAATATAAGGAAGGAATAAAAATAGTAACAAGAAGCATATGATTGTGTCAATAATTTGAAGTAGTCAAGAAAGATAACAAAGGACCATCGTCAAATTCAAATTAAAAGATCAAGTAGTCTTCTTCATGAAGAATAAGCATTAACTAGGTTCATCATTTAAAGGGTTCATTTTTTAATGAAAAAATTTATGAATAATATGGAATGAATCATTGTACATTATTATAAATCTTGCATTTAAATGACATTTTATCTATGAATAAAAAATAAAATGGGATCATCTCTTCATATATATGTGTGCGTGTAAGAGAGAAATAAAAAACAAAGGTAATTCCACCAAGCCTAAAGGGGCATGTCCTAATAAATTAAATTATGTCCTAATACATTAAATTATGTTTGGTTTCTAGAAGCATTAATCATGAAAGCAAAGGTTATTCCACCAAGGCTAAAGGAGCATTTCCTAACACATTAAATTATGTCCTAATACATTAAATTATGTTTTTTTTCAAGAAGCATTAATCATGAAGAGTCATGAGATCCACATTTCGACCATACTATTTTCAAGTTAAAGGAGCATGTCCTAATACATTATTATGTTTGGTTTCTAGAAGCATTAATCATGAATTTTCTTTGAGATCCACATTTCCATAATACTATTTGCAAATTCACATTTCCATCATGCTATTTGCAAGTTCTATATGAAGATATGTAGTCTAATAACTAATTAGCAAGTTGTGATGTCCTAATACATTATTATGTTTGGTTTCCATCATAATATTTGCAAGTTCTATATGAATATATGTAGTCTAATAACTATACAGTATAGCCCATATAGCATACAGTATAGCCCATATAACATATAACGACCTTTGACAGTATGAGCAAAGAGTCAAAAAACAGAGAGGCCTCCTAGCAAAGTTCCACCTATTCATCAAGGTAAGCAACATAATATCGGAAGTGAAACAATGACACCACTAAACATATGTGAATTTAGATATCAAATTTATATTTATTGCAAATGACATGTGCATGGTTTATCTTAAAGTTTGACTTAAAAATTTTATGGTAGAATTCACATCTAAAATTAATGGGAGGAAGCCTTTAGTTTGTGGGAGAAATGACGTGCATGTAAACAGTTTACCTTAAAGTGGTTGTGTTTTATGGATATTAAAATGAAGAAATTCTATTTAGATCTATTCCAGAGGTTGACTGTAGGGGAATTTACTAGATATTTCACCTTCCATAAAAGATGAGATCCAGAGGCTACTTGGCCCTTTACAGACTCTGCCTATAAAACTTGTAGAAGTTACATTGACAAATTTACTTGTGATAAATTTACATTGACAACATATAGAGATTCAACTAGGCTTGTGAAAAGTACAAGTGGACAATGTATAATTCTACTTAGAAGAGTCTTTGGTTTAATGGTTAAGCAAGAAAGAGTCGTTACTTTCTCTATCTAGAGTAGAAGTGGAATACATAGTAGTTACTTCTTTTTGAGTGTTTTTGATGAAATGGGCTCTACAATATTTTAAGGTAAAAGCATATGATTGTGTCAATAATTTGAAGTAGTCAAGAAAGATAACAAAAGACCATCAAAATTGAGTGCAATATCTATATGATCAAGTGTCAATAATTTGAAGTAGTCAAGAAATATAACAAAGGACCATCAAAATTGAGTGAAATATCTATATGATATCTATATGATCAAGTGTCAATAATTTGAAGTAAAGAAAGATAACAAAGGACCATCAAAATTGAGTGAAATATCTATATGATTGTGTCAATAATTTGATAATTTAAAGTAGTCAAGAAAGATACCAAAGGACCATCAAAATTGAGTGCAATATCTATGTGGGAGAGTACACAATATTTAAGGGGGAGAATACAATATAAGGAAGGAATAAAAAGAGTAACAAGAAGCATATCATTGTGCCAATAATTTGAAGTAGTCAAGAAAGATAACAAAGTACCATCATCAAATTCAAATTGAAAGATCAAGTAGTCTTCTTCATGAAGAAGAAACATTAACTAGGTTCGTCATTTAAAGGGTTCATTTTTTAATGAAAATTTTATAAATAATATGGAATGAATCATTGTACATTATGATAAATCTCGTATTTAAATGACATTTGATCTATGAATAAAAAATAAAATGGGATCATCTCTTCATATATATATATATATATGTGTGTGTGTGTAAGAGAAATAAAAAGCAAAGGTAATTCCACCAAGCCTAAAGGAGCATGCCCTAATACATTAAATTATGTCCTAATACATTAAATTATGTTTGGTTTCTAGAAGCATTAATCATGAAGAGTCATGAGATCCACATTTCAACCATACTATTTTCAAGTTAAAGGAGCATGTCCTAATACATTATTATGTTTGGTTTCTAGAAGCATTAATCATGACTTTTCTTTGAGATCCACATTTCCATCATACTATTTGCAGGTTCACATTTCCATCATGCTATTTGCAAGTTCTATATGAAGATATGGAGTCTAATAACTAATTAGCAAGTTGTGATGTCCTAATACATTATTATGTTTGGTTTCCATCATACTATTTGCATAATAGTATGAAGATATGTAGTCTAATAACTATACAGTCTAGCCCATATAACATATAACGGTCTTTGACAGTATGAGCATAGAGTCAAAAAACAGAGAGGCCTCCCAGCAGAGTTCCACCTGTTCATCAAGGTAAGCAACATAATATCGGAAGTGAAATAGTGACACCACTGAACATATGTGAATTTAGAATGATTTCAACTCTTTTTTCAAAGGAGAAAAAACCCTGTTTCATATATTGATAACAGTTCATATACAAAATCCTCTTGATATACCCATAACAGGTTATCAAGTATAAAAGATCAGATTATGTCTCATATAGAAATACATTACAGCAATATAAAAAATAATATGTAGTCACATATAAAAGACAATATGTAGTCACATTACAGAAATACATTACATGTGAATTTAGAATGATTTCAACTCTTTTTTCAAAGGAGAAAAAACCCTGTTTCATATATTGATAACCGTTCATATACAAAATCCTCTTGATATATCCATAACAGGTTATCAAGTATAAAAGATCAGATTATGTCTCATACAGAAATACATTACAGTAGTATAAAAGACAATATGTAGTCACATATAAAAGACAATATGTAGTCACATTACAGAAATACATTACAACAGTATAAAAGACAATATGTAGTCACATTACAGCAGTAGATCATTCTAGTTCAATCATTCTAGCGTTGAGGAATCAAGAGAAGGCTCAGTAACGACATAAGCTTAACAGTGGTAGTAAATTTCCATGCACAAGGCAAGAATTAGCTTGAGCGGATGAAACTGATGGATCCACAGGAACAGTAACAACTGCAGCAACCGAATGCATATCATACTACCAGAAATTTAACATACACCTTACAGCAAAAGGTAATGAAATTTAAAGCATAATTAACAGCATAGATGCTTTGTTTGGAATTTTGGGGTTTCTCGTTCCCACTTGGTTGTCAAGACAAAATTTATATAGCAATGAGTGCCTTGACTTCTCCATGACACCAATCAACTCAAATTAAAACCAAGAATTCCAAAAGGTGCATTTGCAGTAACAGTCCAAAGTCAACATAGAAAAGGACTCTATGAATGTCGTTAAATGGTTCAATGGAGAGAGAAGTTGTTAGAATTATATTTTATCTCCTTTACTAGAAGAGAAAAAACATTTAAAACATACTTTTAATGTTTTTTCTTTAAACCATATATACAGGGACCACCCTAAATTATTGACTCCAAGCCCTTAAGGAGCTCTCTTCAACTTGCTCATGGCTAGATCGATTTCCAATTTTTGGACTAATCCTAGCAAAGAGTATAGCCCGCACGTGGACATAGGCCTAGATGGCATAGGCATAGACAACAACAAAGTTAATAGGGGCAAGGACAGTTTCACCCGTGGGAGAAAATACATCTAAGAAAGCAGTAGGGGTCTTTCCCTTAGGGGCGCTGTTTTATTCCCTAAAGGCGTGCGCCAATGATGCAGTAGACCAACTTTCTAAAGCGGGTTTGCAACAAGATATGGGCTGTTGGAGGATAGAGGACGAGGACCAAGGCGTGATTCGTGTGTCGGATCAGCCACCATATGTATAACTTTATTTTTCTATCTCCCTATTTTTATATCAGAAAGTGTTTTGTTTTTTGGTTTGATATACATGCCCTAGACAGTTACTCTTACTTGCATTTATTTTCAGACTTCTATTTTGTTTTTTATCCTGTCTAGGTTGTTTTCCTCTCTGAGGAGGCCCAGGTTAACACAAAAAACTGTTTCTGTTTTATGAACATATGGACATACTTGTTTTTCTGGATATGAACTGATCTATGGGATGTTTTCCTCTTATAGAGGAGGCCTGTACACCAGATCAGTGGTTTATCTTCAGGCATTTGACAGATGACAGTGTACTTTTCATCCTGTGAGCTCTATGAACTAGGAATCATACATCCATAAAAGGAATGCGTAATGCATATACTAAGTAATTTTTTATTTCTGTTAATAAAAAGTTTGATTTTTTTCTTGGAAAAAAAAAGGTAATGAAATTTAAAGCATAATTAACAGCATAATTTCTGTCACTCACATTTACAGGAATCGGAACAAAGTGGCAGAAAAAATTTCCAAGGAAGCCGCAGAGTTAAACTGGGGTGATTGGCACATTACAGAACACATTGCATTACAAATTTTTCCCTTGTGAAAAACAGAGGAGGAGCAGGAGGAGAAATACCTGGTATTTTTCTTGCTTGAAGTCGCCGTAGATAATCACCAACAGCGCGGACGGAAGCAGCCCCAGACCAACAGAAGCACAGACACAGCAAAATGTGCGAACAAACAGATCAAAGAAAACATAGACGTGGTAAACAAATGAACTTCGCGGGCGATATATTTATAAGAACTAGTTCGGCCGAACTATTTTAAGAGTAAAAGTTCGACCGAAATTTTGTTGCCGGTTTTCCCATCTCCGGAAAAAATTCTGTTTGCCCACGTCGTCAGTGCACCGTCAATCCAAACAGAAACACGAGTTCGGCCGAACTTTCTCATAAATTTCGGCCGAACTATCAAATAGTTCAGCTGAACTTTATAAAAGGTTCGGTCGAACTATTGCCAAAAAAAAAATTTACACCCCCGATTCTCACAAAAGTGTAACACAGCTTCACATTTCCACCCCCTAGTCAAAGAAATTCATCTCTCATATTCAGGTAAATGTCAGAGCACATATTCCAAGTGTGCACCTGATTTTATCTGTCATCTTGATGTGTACATGGCTCCATTGGAAGTATTCCTATACTTGAAAAATGTTTTGTTTTTTTCAAGTAGAGTAGGAAAATGGAAAAAAGAAAAAAGGGAAAGATTAACATCTCAAATGAAAACCTCTTTGAGGCATTTGAGATTGGCTCACTGATTGAGAACCTCCATGAGGCAGTCATTGGGTTGAAAAAAAAAAATATCCTAGGTGAAAACTTCCTTTGAGGCACCTAGGTAGACCTTCTAGTTGAAAACCTCATGGAGGCAGCTAGTAGGCCTTAAAAAAAACAAAAAACAAAAAACAAAAAAAAATTGCTTTTCTCCATGTATCTCTCTCTGATGAATGTAGGTGCTCTCCAACCTTTGCAAGCAGAAAACAACAAGTTGGCACAAAAATAAAATTTGTTCAACACTTTAGTCAAAGGTAGTCAAACTTGGACTTCCTCCTCCTATGCTCAAAAGCTCCAAAAGGACCTCAAGCAGATTATCGAATGCAGCTTCAAAACCACCAAAGGAAACTTCAACAACCATATCAACAACAGCTTAAATATCACATGAAAAAACAAATCAATGGTAAGGCTCAGGTATGCAATCATGTAACCATTTCTTCTAATCTATTTTAGCTTAATAAAACATTAAAAAGTGTGAGAAGGAAAGTTTTTTTATATAGCTAAAATCAGTAGCAGAGCAACCTTAGCCTTATCTAGCAACTAGCCTCACTTTTTCCACCAAGAAAAGGAACAAGACAAAAGTAAAAAGGACTAGAGAAAGTGGGAAGTAAGAAGCTCGTTGTAATAGAGGACAAGGAGTGCCAAGGGGTAACCAAGGGTGAACTCAATGCATAGAAAAAAATAACTGTGAGTTTGATTTGCATGCAATAAAAAGGAAAAAAGAGATAAAAGGAAAAAAAAGAAAAGAGAGAAAAAAAATCAAATAAAAGGTGGATCCACCACCTCTTGGCATGAAAAATAGTTTTACTTAAGGCATTTGAGGACCTCCATGAAGCACCTACAAGAAGAATTGTAGAAAGAAGAATAGCAAGAAGATTAGTAGAAGAGCAGCGCATGGGCCAATAAAACAAAAAATGAAATAAGCCAGCATGTAGTAAAGGCCATAAGGCAGGGAGGATGAATAGGTTGCTTAGAGGATGAGCAACAGTTTCAGGAGGGGGGTGATGATGGGCCTCTAAATTAGACATAAATTAAGGCCCATCTAACCTTTCTTAGGCCCATCTACCTCTCTTATGCACATAAAATGATATATTAAATCTCTCCTTCTGCACTTAATCATGTTTTCTTATTATTTAATATTTTCTTAGGAAGGTTTAAAGGTAATTTCATATGTGTGCCTAATATTTGCTATTTTTGTAGAATATTGTGAGAATATTGGGCAGATTACGTAGATTTGGAGAATGAGATGATTTAGGGACTTGCTCCCTGCCACTGGAAGATCAATATTGGAGAATAAATGAGCACAATGTCAGGAAATTATGGAGAAATATTAAGGAAATTCAAGGGGATTTTCCACCCTCCTTAACTCTGAAAGGCAGCCAAAGGATCCTCATGAGATCCCCCTCTAGCAATTCAAATTCCAAAGGCAGCCAAGCAACTCAAGACCAAGTGCACTCAAGCCATACTTCACTTGGAGTCTCCATCAAATTGAATTCCAAGAGGGAGCCAAGCAACTGAAGACGAAGGGCACTCAATCTATGTTTATTTGGAGTCAAAGTGGAATAAATCACCATTTTCTGGGGAGATGTTGGTAGCTGCCCTGTAGAATAAATAGAGCAGAGCCAGAGCTAGGAAGAGTTAGTCTGTTCTAATCTTGATTCCATTCAGAACTATTGTTGTGAGCTATTGAGATTTTTGTTTTATTCAGTGACCAAACTCTCAGATATGTATGAAGTTATTATTTTATGAAATGAGCAGCTTGATTTCATTCGACTGATTTAAGTTTCAGAGGTCTAGGCTCGTGGGTTAGGTCCAAATCCATGTGCCTCAGCTTCTCTGCTTTTCCTATCATTTCCTTTCTATCATTTAGTTGGTTTTTCTTCTGCCATTTAAGCTATATCTGCTTCTGATAAGTTTCATTGTTGTTTAGTTTTTGTGCTACTGTAGTTTTAATTGCTTATGCATAGTAGAATAGAGGAAAAACCCCAAAAAATTGTGGTCAAGTCTCCCCCCTCTCATCTCTGTCAATAGAGTTCGAGTAGGGCAGACCTTCCCACAGGTCAAAATTGCTTTCTGTTTGAGTTTTGGGAAGAATTTTTATTACCAAGTCCAAGCCTTTATTTCACTGTTTCATCCCACATTTCTATCTATTTCCCGTGCATGAATCCGTAGGTGGGTCTCACTTCTGAGCACTCCTCTTATGCCTCCATTCCCCTCCTTTTCTTCTCATCTTAACGCTATACTTACCTTTTCTTTGCTAATGCACTTATTCCCTTCAAAGCCTTAATTCTTTTCTTTTATCGATTCGCGGCTGCCTTACCCTTTTTATGAAAAACATGTTAAAAACCATTCAAAACAATCAAAAACCCGACCTTTGCTTTTGATCCTCAAGTCTCCAACCACCGTACATCACACTTTGAAAATCCCAAATTTTAGCTTTTACCTTCAATCACTTATCGCTTGTTCTTGCGATTGTGATATTGCGAAATCGCACCCTGCCGTCGATCCCACCGCCAGGTCTCCCATCGCAAATCACACTTCGCACATTTTAGCTTTTACCTTTAAACACTTACTGCTTGTTCTTGTGATTGTGATATTGTGAAATCACAAATCGCAAATTGCACCATTTACCTTTTCACATAGAACTTGTCACTTATTCCGCCGATGCGATAACTCTACCACGTCACTCATTTCGCCGATGCGATAACTCTACCACGTCACTCATTTCACTTCGCACTTTGCTGAACTTACCACATCACAGATCGTAGCCTGCAAATTTTATGGTGTCGCCAATCGCACTTTGCACATTTATTTCGTTATGTTAACCTTTACCGCTATCCCTTTAAACTTGCGATATTGCGATTGCGACATCGCACATTGCAACTTTTGTCGTCCATCGCACTTCGCCATCGCACTTTTGAATTATTTTCACTCCAAATCCATTTCTAGTGCTATAGTCAAGTTTCATAAGGGTTTAACCCCCCCTTTCCGCTTCCAAACATCGTTTCATGTGTTAAACCCCCGATTATCCTCTTTTAGTCCTTTTCTTCCCTCCAAGCTGCAAATTAACTCTTTTTAATTATAATTAAGTCATGGATAGCCTAATTGCATGGATAGAAGCATGGTAGATAGATCATAGGACAAGTAGAGTGCATTTAGCTGTTTAGCCAAGTTAAGTATGGTTTAGGTTTAGTTTCCTTTCTACTATTTTTTTTTCTGCAAATTAAATTAGTTTCCTTCCTGTCATCTCTGTTAAGCAATTTAATTTAGTTTTTTACAGTCATTTCCTTCCTACACATTAAATTGGTTCCATTTCTGTCATTTCCTTTTTTCAAATTAGTTTAGTTTCATTGAAGTGTGACAAAATTCACTGAGAACGCCTAGAAGTAGCACCCTTTTGTAG
Organism: Pinus albicaulis; assembly: GCA_034641835.2. Taxonomy (NCBI): domain Eukaryota; kingdom Viridiplantae; phylum Streptophyta; class Pinopsida; order Pinales; family Pinaceae; genus Pinus; species Pinus albicaulis. Next base: position 1,187,036,348 of record CM076579.1, read on the forward strand.
AGCAGAAGAAGATGACATGAACATAATGCATCTGCTATGTATATAGCACTGTCACCTCAAATTTTGTACGAACCCCGGGTTGATAAAGTAAAGTAGGGCAGCCCTTGGGAGTTGCAGCACTCTTGGTTCAATACTAGGGCTCACCAGTCCTAACCAATGGTACACGCCCACTAAGGAGGACATCTATTTCATTACTGGCCTATCGAGGAGAAGGGTGGAGTTTCCCTCGACCCCAAAGGTACCCATTGGCTATGCAGCAATGAGTCAGTTGGTGTACTCCCAGAGATACATTATCGCAAATGTACTGTCTCCTACAGATTTTCAGGTCTCCAGAGGTCAGTTACGTATTTCTTCATTTGGTGGAGCAGAGGTGAGGTGCCTGTCACTACTAATTTCGACCATTGCACACCATACCAGCGATAGGCAACACATTATTTTCTCGCTTCTATTTTATGTTGATTCTTTATTACAGGCGCCATGAATTGTGAGGTGGGCTACCATTTTTTTGCGGTAATTATGTACAACTTTATATAGATGTCATGCTCAGGCATAAGGGAGGGTGAAATTCATTTTTGCTTCAGAGCTATTCTGTTTATTTTTTGAGATGTTTCCAGAGATGAGGCCTAATTTTGTTCGACAACCTCATAGGCTGATGCTGCATGTACGAATGCAGATGTGGGGATAGATGATGCCCAAGAGGGGCGAGTCAGATTTTTTCGGGAGGATCGTGTTATCACCCTAGTAATTCTCAGGTTGTGGGATGAGGATTTTGTAGTTAATAAAACCAGGGGTAACCAAGAACCGCTTTTAGAATTCAGGATCTAGCCTTCCTGAGTTCTGGAGAGGGATCTCTCCTTAAAATTTAGCTTTGTTTTGGTAATGGATTTTAGGCTAGTTATGAATGGATAATTTTGTTTGATTTTAAAGTTTGGTGGGAATAAATGATTACAAGGGAAACCATAAAAATATCTATCTAACCATTGGGAAATGGAGTCAAATTTCTAGCTAACAAGACTTGAAAACCAAGGTCAAAAGATGCAAATATGCTAAGGGCAAGTTAGATAACTTTCAGAGGGTTTGAAAGGCTAATTTGATGAAGTGATGTGATTCTGGACTAACGGAAATTAAGAATCCTTAGATCACAGAAAGGAAGAGGGAATGGTGAGGTCAAATGAAACTAAAGAGCATTTAAGAATTCTCTAGTCTGGAAATTAGCAGAAAACATAAAAAATGATAACTAGTAAATACAGAGAGATTTTTAACACTAATTCTGTAATAAATTTCCTAGTTTATCATTTAAGAAGGAAAACAAATATGATATATGAATTAAACTTAAAGAAGTACACAATGAAAATGAGAAAACATTGTACTCATTTGTTTATCTCATGAATCCTTAACTATGATGTCTTTCGCTTCAGTTTCCAGTTTGCTGCTTCAATTTAACTCACAAAAGTCCAAATGTTTCAACCAAATAAGTCTATATTAATCTTAAAAATTTATTCCACCCAAAATAATTCCAAGAGTGAAGTATTTATACAAATTCTAAACTAAAATATCTTGAAAAAATATCAAGATTGGTTCACAAATCTCTCCAACTATTTTACATAAATAGAACTTAAGTAAAGGACACCCAAACTAATGCATCTATTTGGCACTATTTTTTATGGATAGGTGGTGAAAAAGAGGAAAATTCGAATTTTATCCAACTCTTAGTTGATGATGAGGCATCCAAGTCACTAACTGCTTCCTTTCTTTGTCCATTCTGCTCCAGCAATTCTGCAAACGTGGGGTCCAATGATACCTTTTTATTTCTCAATCCGAAATATATATGTAAAAAGTGAAAGAGGTTATTGTAGATAAATATGTTGGTGAAATAAACCTCTTTCAGTTTCCTAAAATTCCTCTCCAGATGTGCACAATAGGCTCTTAAAAAATATGTATAAAACATAGTTTTACAGAGTCTGAAAAATAGGCTGTAAAGATGTGCATTTATCTCTCATTCTGAAATGACTGTGCAAAAAGTGATATAGGTTTTTGTAGATGGGTCTCTTAGGAACAAAAAAATCCTTGAGTTTTGTATGATGTATTTCTGATTGGCCACAATATTCTTTGCAAAATGATGACTTAACAGGATTTTTTTGCAAAAAGTGCTCTCCAATATTGTTTAATATTTCCCAATCCATAATGGCTGTTAGAAAAGTGAGAGAGGTGTTTGTAGATGGCCATCGTAAGAACATAAATCTCCTTCAGTTTTTCAAAATTCAGCTTGGATTGGTCACAATAGTTTCTTTAAAACAATGGCTTAAATATGAATTTCTGCAAAAAATGTTCCTTCTTGTTGTGTTTTCATCTTTTCACCTTTTTGTTCTTTTAACTGTTTTACTTTCACATTGGATAAAATTCATTGTTGGTGAAAGTATTTTCATCTCTTTTTACCAATTTACTGTCTTTGTATTTACTTTTAATTTTTACCTTTGACTACTCTGTAACTTTGTTTTAACTTTTACTCTGACTTTTACCTGATACACTTTAACCACTGATACTCTTTGACTGTTATGTTTTCAATGTCATTGTGAATTCTGATTTCACTGTTACCATTCACTGTGAAAATTTCATCATTCTGACCTCTCTCTAACTTGATTTTGTTCTTTCTTTGTATGCAAACTGTTTATTGAATGAAGATATTAAGTTAAAATCTGAGAATTTGGAGCAAACAATTTTGTCAACTAGTATTGAAACTGTTGGCCCAAATCCATATTGTGATAATAACCTGCAAAAATCAAACAATTTGTTAATGAAATCCAGGTCTACAGGGAGGTGTTTGAAGGTTTTTTGAAAGTCCTGTGGAATGAGATCAGTCTATGGATGTTTAACTCTATTTTTTAGGCATTTTGGGTAGCTACTGCAAGGTTAAACTGTTTGTAGGAGTTATTCACTTTAACAGAGGGAATTGAGCAATTTAGGCTAAGGATGGTTTGCTTTTGGGGATTTTTTGCTCAATTAGGCTTTTTTGAGAGATGAAAACTAGGTTAAGACAGGAAACAAGAGTTTCCTGAATGGTTGGGATTGTAAATATGACTTTTCAGGAGATCTGTAGGTTAAAAGACCTTTTCAAGCCATGGAAATGATTTTTCAAGGGTTTATACTAAATATTGAACTTAAAATAGAGGCTTTTGTGAGATAATACTAGTTTCTGAGGAATTTTTCAAGAATTAGGCTGTCGAAGGGTTTTCTGGTAGTATCAGATTCAAACTGGATGTTGTGAGTTAATGGAAAACATCAAGAGTCTTTTGAATGCCATCATTGTGGTGAAATTCTTCTTCAGGGGAAAAATTGGCTAGCGATGGTTATAAAGTTCATTCACAGAGTCTGGGCACATTTTCATAACAGCCGAGAGGAAATAATACATAAAATGAAGAAAAACTAAGGTTAAACCTTATATTTTTATCATTATACGTATCATTTAATGCAGGTCACAGTCAATGACGGGAGTGGATTTTCTTTGAATGCAAAAACCATTAGTGGTTATCGCGTTGCTTTTAGATGGTAAACTGTTTTGACCAATATGAACACGATCAAATAGGAATAGAAACGTAGCATTGGGTGGTATTATAATACCACTTTTATCGTGCAACTTTTCATAAACTTTGGTCGATCATTTTAGTTATGCGATACTAGATCTGCATCGTCGGATCTGACTCCGTGATGCGAACGGTCGAGATTTGCTTCAAAGCTGTGGGGTAAGTGCAGTGGGACCAAGCTCTTTAATGTGAACCGTTGATCTAACAAGGGGAGATCAATGGCTGAAATTTGATCCAATAGGAAATGGTGGGAACGGGGAAAAATGTTTATCGGGTTCAATTTGGACCGTCGGATCAAAGAGCTGATGACGATCTAACGGGTATTACTCAATGCAATGGGTAAGGATGGGAATGAAATAAGTTTATTGTGTTTGATGAGGATCGTTAGATTTTCGAAGAGAATGATGATCAAACAGTTGAGGTTCAATGTGACCAAAGGGAAAGGAAGACTGAGATGATTCATCGCGTTCGATGACAATCGTCGGATTATAATTGTGAAGATGATCGGATGATTAAAAATGAATCCGATAGCGTTGTGGGTATGGGATGGAAAAGGGATTTCTAATACATAAAAGGAGTTTATATATAGAACGGGGAGGGTTAATAATGATTTAACCAAGGTTGGGACTTTGGTAAAGGGGTTTTACCCAAGGTTACAATTGTGGTGATGGATATATATTGGGAAAGTATAAAAGGTTAAGGTTTTAACCTTGGGGTTAAGGGTAATCGGGGAAAGGGATGTATAAACAAGGAATGATTTTATTTGAAGTTTAGTTTAAATTAAACTTCGAGAATTATATTTTTTGTTTTAAACACATATAAACATGTTTAAAGAATTTTTGAGTATTTTTTATTATATAGTTAATTAAATCGTGTTGATTTAATAACCATAGAGGGCGGGATATTTTCATAAGGTTATTTTTAGCCAAAGGGGGTATAAGGTGGGTTTTTATTTAAACATATGGGGATAAATAACTTTGGCTAAAGTTATATAAATGGGTTTTTAGGGGATATTTTATAAAAGGGAGTTATATAAAATAGAAAAAGGTTATTTAATAGGGAGTTATTAAATAAGTTAAGGTTAATATGACAAGGGGACAATGTATACTCAAAACACATCAACATAACTAAGAAAAGTGAAATTTAAAGGTAAATTTTCATTATAATAACTTCATCACTTCAATCTTAGGATAAAATGTGATTTTAAGGGTTTAATGCTTTCATGTGATGTGGGAAGTTAATCAAATGAGGATTAGAGTACCTTTTAAGTAAAAATGAGGTTTTTACTTATGATTTTCAGGGAAATGAATGCATGAATGGAAAATGATGTGATTTTAGGGATTAATATAGACATTTAACATTTTCAACTAATCAGCCATAGAGCCTTGGGTCCGGTCCCAACAGAATTCAATAAAATGCCTTGAGCCTTTCTGATTGATAGTTTAGAATGATAAATGGCTATGGGGAAGGGAAGTTAGTTATTTTGCAGCCCTGGTGAATAATATTTACATTGATGCTTCTCATCTTCTTCTACCTACCCAACTTACCCTGCTAACATTTTTTCTTCCATTTTAGTAAGGTGCATTTGAGCTAGCAACCTTTACAACATTTATTTTTTCTGAAAGCAAATAAAACTATCTAATTCTACACTTATTTCATCCATGAATCCATATTAAACTGTTGGATTCATTTTATTTCTCTACCTAACTACTGAATTTTCATGATTAAACTGTATGACAATTCTTTATTCTCTATCTACAACATTTGAAATTGAAAAGTAAAAAGTCAAGATTAAATTGTTCAACTCATCATGGACTATGGCATTTATTGACACTTTGCCATAATCAACTGCAAAAGGTAAAAAGTAGTGGCATTTAGACTTGCACACTTTCATGTTTTATTCATATTTTTCTTTTGGGGTTTCTTATTTTTTCTAAGTCCTTTGATTTTTCTTTTAGGAATTTTTACCCTCTTTTTGATTTTTTGATTTTTTACAAAATATGGGAATACAACTTGCAGAAGGCAAAGTATGTACATATTTACAAGATTATCAATAGTCAAGTCAAAATTATGAATCCTATATTTATAGGTTGCTAACAGATCGCATGATGCACTGGAGTTTCTAGCTAGTGTTGATGAGCATACCTTCGTTCTAGTCCCCTATCCGTATGCTGGTTTGGATTGGCGAGGGTGTGCCAACATCCTCTTCATAGATGATGAGCCACCGGATGATAGAGGTAATATTATTGTTTTCTTTAAATTTATTCTAACATGTTCTTTAGCTTGTTTTTATTAAACTGTTTAATGAAATTGTATAATTATTGTTGTGTGCTTATATATATTTTTTAGACATTAGGTAATTTGATGGTGATGAGATGCCACCGCCACTAAATGATCCATGTGTAGATCCTGATGACGATTAGGAGATGGAAAATGCCGAGGATCAGGTTGGTGCAGACAAACCTGGTCCTCATGTTGTGCAGGTATATGCTGGTGTGAGGCATAGGCCTAACACTAGATTTAGGATGGATTTGGGCGACCAACTCTGTGCATTACTTATGGAGGGGGAGTCAGGCCTGCCACTATGAGAGAGATACAAGCCGATGCTAGGCTGGTAGAGATGTGGAGAGGCATGCCACATGACATGTTCACCCTAATGCGGCATGTCGTAGGAGCTACTAGCTTAGTGACACGGTTGAGGATGGCCCTTCGACATAGGCGTGTTCAAGACGCAGTATGTCGATAGTCGAGAAGTGACGCATCATTTTATGATCACAATCAGGGGAGTGATCATCATTCACCTCGCGTCGCAGATGAGCAGCCTGCAGCATCGACCAATAGTCATGATCATAAGCAGGCTGGACCATCCACATCGAGTCAGCCTTTTCAGCCTGCAACATCCAACATTGATGATCATGAGCAGGTTGGACCATCCATGTCGAGTCATCATGATAAAAAACCTGCAGTATCTAGCAGTGCTCATAATCATGAACAGGCTGGACCATCCATGTCGAGTCATCATGAAAAACCGATAGTTGATCTTGATCGGCATGAGGCACCACTAGATCAGCAGGCATGTGATGATCAACATCTATCTGAGCTTGTTGAGGTTGCACCATTGACTGAGCAGGCCTCAACTAGTACTACTATTGATGATGTACCACCAACTGATATTTGACATTTATATTATAGTTGTATATTTTTGACATTATATATATATATATATATAGTCCATGTATTTTATGTTCATGTTGCAGTTGCACTTAATTTACATGTTGGAGATCATCATGATGTGTATATTGTTAGGTCATATTAGATATGTTCATTTAATGTGAAACTTGCAAATAGATGTGTATGTGATAGCAGTTATTTAACATGATGTTTGTACGATGGTTATCATGATCATGATGTTTATTTAATTTAATATTAAATCATAATATTTATTAAACATTATGTTGTGATTGTAATTTTAATTGTATGTAAAATTGTAAAATTGCAATTGTATGTAAAATATTTGTAAAATTTTAATTGTAATTGTAATATTTAATTTATTGTGAAATGATTGTAATTGTAATTTTAATTGTAATTGTATATATGTAAAATTGTAATTGTAATTCTAATTGTATGTAAAATTCGAAAATTTTAATTGTATATGAAATTGTAAAATTGTAATTGTAATTGTATGTAAAATATTTGTAAAGTTTTAATTGTATTAATGTGAAATGATTGTAATTGTAATTGTAATTGTATGTAAAATTCTAAAATTATAATTGTAAATATTGTAATTGTATGTGAAATTGTAAAAATGTAATTGTAATTTTAATTGTTTGAAAAATATTTGTAAAATTTTAATTGTATTAATGTGAAATGACTGTAATTGTAATTGTAATTGTATGTAAAATTCTAAAATTGTAATTGTAATGGTATATATGTAAAATTCTAAAATTGTAATTTTAATTGAAATTGTGATTGTATGTGAAATTGTAAAATTGTAATTGTAATTGTAATGTTAATTTTAATTGTATGTAAAATGTTGTAAAATTTTAATTGTATTACTGTGAAATGATTGTAATTGTAATTGTCTGTAAAACTCTAAAATTGTAATTGTAATTGTATGTGAAATTGTAAAATTGTAATTGTATGTAAAATATTTGTAAAATTTTAATTGTATTAATGTGAAATGATTTTATTAAAATTTTTAAATTTGTAAATTTGTAAATTTGTAAATAATTATAAAATAATAAATCTAGAATAATATGAATTTTTGTAACATAATAAAGTTTAGAAAATAATGATAATAAATTCATGTACTTTAGAATTATCATTATTTTATTATGATCTTACATATATAAAAAAAAAAAACTTTATATAGTACACCATTGTTTTTGAGATCAACATAATTGCAAATTATCAAGTGAAATATTGATTTTAATATTAACGAAATGCAAATTACCAATTAATTAAAAATACATATTATAATGTTTTGAAAAAAAAAACTTATAAGTTACAAGGTAATTAAGTCCTTTTCTTTATAAAAACCCATCTTAAAAAGTATAAATATTGATGAAATAACACATGTACCATATCACTTTCGGTTTTCATGATCACCCTCATCATCTTCCAGCTCGCTTGGCATTATAACACTATTTTTCTCAAAAATATGTTTTGATCTAGGGTCATGTTTCAATATGAACCAACAACCCCTATCCAACACATTTGGGTAAAAAACACCTGGTTGCAGTGTTTGGGAAAAACATAGGGCTCCTTAGCTTCATCCCACATATTTCTAGAGTTGATACATATCAGCCTACTATCGCGATCTTCCTTTACATTATTTTGATCAAATGTGTCCCACCACTTGCACCTAAAAATAACACATTGGAAAGAAGAGAAATCCACTTCAATGATCTCTTGTATCATTCTGACGTAACCTAATGTCCCTCATACTAGGTTTTGATCACGGTGGCTAGAACGAATAGATTGATCGAACTCGACTTCCACTCCATAGTCTTGTGTCGTCTTTCCATCATCGAAAATTTTTGTGAAAAAATGGTGTCCATATGCCCACATATATGGGAACAAATGAACCTATAAAAGTTAAAAAATCATGGTGTCATGTGTCTTATAATAACCCAACTGTTAAAATATGAAATGTAGATGTAATTACATTTGAAAGGTGCATTATTAAGTTTCAAATGTACATATAAATTAAATAGATTATTACAGAGTTGGTGCACCCAATCCCTACGTTTAGCGCATCCTCTTCAACACACGGGAATCGACCGGTTGCACCGTATTTCTCTCTGACTTGGTCAACAACCCAACTTTTGGGGCATATTTTTGGCATATTTTCTTTTAAATGATCAGGACAAGGCACACTTCTACCATTGAAGCAGCTGTCCATTTTCATCTACCAAATGCGCCTTGCGGTATGCTGCTCCTGATAAGAGCTTTTGACGTTTTGGAGTTGTTTGAATTTTTTTGCATCTTAACTTGATTCTGAATCTGTATGAACCTGCAAATTTTATACATTATAAATTTTATTAAGCTAATTGACATGGATAAAAAAACATAAATTCAATTAGATAATGAAATATAAATAAAATATGAAGTAAATATTACACCTCGAGATGGATAGGGAGAACTCCGCGATGGAATTTTAGAAATATTATTGAACGAGCTGGATTTTGAAGAATTTCCTATTCAATATAATTATGATATTTTCTCCCTGCATTTGAGCAAAATCAACAATAAATTTTGGTGTACACACCTAAAAGTAATTTCTGTGCCTTAAAAATGGACCTTTTGTTATCGATGCTAATGTAAAATTAAATGCACTGGTGCGTTTTAGTTACTGCGCACCGGTGTTGTGTTATTAATTCATGGACCGGTGTGGTGTTATCAATTGATGCATCGATGACGAAAAACCGCAAATAAAAAAAGCGCAAGTTTATTTTTTTTAAGTAAAAAAAAACGATAAATTAAAAAATGGGCAGCAAAATATTTTCAAAAATCTAATTTCATAAAACAATTCTTTAAATACTAAACACTTTTTATTATTTCACTATTTTTACAAAATTGTTCAGCCAAAGATTTGCACGAGACATACCTGGAGCAAGAGAACATGAGAACATTGTGGAGCAGCGAAATACTTTCGAAAAAAGCTATTCAGACAATCAAAATCCCAAACCTCTGGTAATTCAAACCCTGTAGCATAGAATTTCAAATGATCTCGTGATTAAATTATATTTTTTTTTACATTTTCAGCAGTATTTTTTACACAATAAGTAACAAATTTAAATTTATTGTTCATTTTTCAAAAAAATAAATAAAATAAAATCCATTCACCCTAAACCCTTCATTCTTTTTATTTCTTCCCTTGCTTCTTCCTGTTTCTGTGATTTTAGATTAGGGCTTTTCATTTTAGATTTATATGGTTTGTATTGCTATATATATAGGCCTATGACATCTAAACGACGAGACGAATTGCATAGTCGGATCCCAATCCATGTCGGCCCTTGCGTGAATTTAAAAAAAAATGATTTTTTTTTAATCGGTGCACCCTGTGTAACCTAGTACACCGGTGCACTATCTTATCACAATGCATTGCACACATACTGTTTGATAAAAAAATTTAAAAAAATATATTTTTTAATCCGTGTGCCATATGTAAAATAGGGCACCAGTGTGCTATTTCATTATAGCGCACTGCGCATGTATTGTTTGGAAAAAACAATTTTTTTCTTTTATGTGGCATCAATTTTTTTTTTAACACACCAGGTCTCCTTGTTGATAGAGATCACCGTACGATGATCCCCTGTTTGCACGGGGTGTTCATCATGAATAGGTTGCACCGCCTCCTCCACGACACCATATGCTACAAAAACTAACACTAGAGGATTTTTATTAATTTTTCTGTGTTAATCGGTGCACTGGTTAACATATAACGCATTGGTGCTCCTTGTTGACATAGAGAATCATATGGTGTTTTATATTTTTTTGGCGGCGCGTTTATAAGAACACAACACACCGATGTCGGTGCGTACAACATTAAAATCACACTGGTTTCTTGCTATTATTTATAAAATATATTAATGAATGATATGGTATACATTTCATATTGATAAAGAAATGAATGACAAGAGATCAAGTAACAAAAATACTGATAGCACATTAAGAAAAGAAAAAAAGGCAAGTTCTTTGTAAATTCTTTACAAAAAATATTATTTTTTAACTCTATGTAATTTTAACTAATATGTATTCCTTACTGTGTATCATGCAGAACCACAAAATGACGAAGCTCGATAATAATATTTCTGATCTAGGACAAGAAGAGCGTAAAAGCTTGATGGAAAAAATGTAAAAGGATGAATCAGGTGAATGAAAAAATACTATCAATCCAATATGAGTTTCTTTTTTTAATTTTCATTAATAATATATTTAAAATTATGAGATAACATGTTTCAAACAATCTATTAATTCACATATGTTTAATGTTCCACAGGGACCAACAACTCAGAAAAGCAATGTTGTTCTAAGAAAAGAAAAAATATAGAACATGAAAATGAAAATGAATTGCTCCTTAGCTCATCTGGAGTGGTGCTAGAGGTTAACGAAATGAGGGAAAACTTTTACAAAAGTTTGAGGGATCTAGTGGAATGAATGTATAGACTCTCTTTCCACTTACAATACAAAAATCAATCCAATGATTCCAAGAACCAAATTTTATTTAAACTACAGGAAGAGTTTCCAGAGAATTGATCAATGAGACATGTCATACTTTTAATAGCAAAAAATTATGACAAAAAAAAAGAATGAATAAAAAAGTAATATTCCTTTAAATGTTTTTCTAGAATTATTTATAAATATCACTTTTGTTATATTTACTTTTCATATATCAATATAATAATTAAGTATTTTATTTTCATGTTACATTTTCAGGAAGATTATGAAAATCTCAAAAGATGATGAGTTGATATTAGAAATGTGCCTGTAGGAATTTCCAAAAAGGTGTACAAGGAGATGGTCAAAGAAATGGACAAAATTGCATCGCAGGAGGAGCCATTTCAACAACAACTTGCTTCAAATGTAATATGTAATCATTGAATTTTTCGATTAGGTACAACAAATAAATTTTTTAGCATTAAATAGTAATTTTCAAGTATTTTCTTGTAGAAAAGAAAAGAAATTGGAACCCATTCAGCACATAAAACAGGACAACAAGGAAGAAAAGGGTTGATATCTAAGTTTGTGAGTAATTGTTACTTCCTTATAACAACTTAACTAGATTTAATTTTTGTATATTTTAAGTTTTTTTACAATAATCATCATTGAATGTCTTCAAACATGTGCTAACATACAAAGAAGAACCATCAAACGAATTGATTGACTTTGGGTTAAATATGGGTTGTGAGTATATGTTGGCATATCAGAAATTAATTGTGGAATTTGTAAGCATCTATCGATCTTGTTTTACTTAGCTACGTCTATAATTAATATAACAAAAAATATTTTATATTAAATATATCATTTGTTATGGGGTATAAAACTTGCAAGAAAAAAAGTATGGAACCGCGCCAACAGATGAAATCTTGAAAGATATGAAATTTGGTTTTGAAAGAATGTGTATAATTCATGATTCAATTGTTGCTATGGTACATCATTTCTTTTCAATTTACATTGATGTATATTATTTAATATTTTAATTTTCATTATTCTCACCAATGTATATACACTCATTACAGTTTAATTTTATGTTTGTAGATGGAAGGTGAAGAAGAAGAAAACAATCAACACCATGAAAAAAACATTCCTCAAAATAACCCAAGTCATGGAAGTAGATCTAGCAGTGACAAGAGTTCAAGTGAAGAATGATGATCATTATGTTTGGATATCAAAGCAGGGTGTTGTATTTTTTGAAATATTTGTTTGTGAAATCAGACATTTTGTTTAATGTAATGTACATAGTGTCCCAATTAAAAGACAAAGGGATACCAATAACTATCCCATTTTGTATGATGAATACTATCTTATATATATATATATATAATAAAATATGTTTTAATTTATTCTATTATGTTCTCCATTGTCACTGTGAAATGTAACACCACTGATTAAATTTATGGATGATTAAATATTATAATGAAGAGATGTGAAATCTGATGATATGATATAACAAATTATTCCAAACATCATATTCAAATGCACTAATAAAAATTTAATTGATTTGAATACTGTTATAAGATATGTGTTGTCTTTTGATGAATAATGAATTTTAAAAAATCACAATAATTATGATATGATATAACAAATTAATCCAAACATCATGTTCAAATGCACTAATAAAAATTTAATTGATATGAATACTTTTATAAGATATGTGTCGAATTTTGATGAATAATGAATTTTAAAAAATCACAATAATTGCACTGTCACAGGTCAAAGTTTTTAAAAAATAAAAAATGAACACCGGTGCGTGTCAGTTACTGTACACCGGTGCATTTTTATGGTAAAGCGCACTGGTGCGTTTCTACGACCTATGGGCACCACACAAATACCAATACCAATTATAACTCTCGGTGCGTTTGTGTGATACTGCACAACGATGTGTTTATGTGAGACTACTCGTCGGTGCGTTTGTACGATCTATGGGCACCGCACAAATACCAATACTAATTAGAACAATCGGTGCCTTTTTATATACTGTGCACCAGTGCGTTTCTATAATACTATGAACCAGTGTGTTGATACGACCTATGGGCACCGCACAAATCCCAATACCAATTAGAATGGCTTGGTGCGTTGTATCACCTATAGTGCATCTTGTGTGGTTTTAGACCTTTACGGCCTGGTGCATGCACCTTCGACCGCCCTCGAGATGAACGTCTGGATGAAATGCATCGGGACGTTTACTCTAAAATGCCTTGATGCATTGACACCTTAATAGCGCACCAATGAGAAAAACATCTGTAATAACCTCCGGTCGTCTAGGTTTTTTAGTTGTGTTGAAATTCCATTAGAATCTCCGCCAAAACCTCCATTACCAAAAACAAATGTTGTAGAAAATGTTTTTTTGACAAATTTGGCCAATTTTATAACACTAAAACCCTCCTTTATAACCTCCACTAGAGGGTCTTTTACTTGTAGTGTTAGGGAGAAAACAAATTACTTGGAGAGTGAAAATTTTTATTGTTCAGTTTTCATTAACTTAATTGTGAAAGAGGGTCCTAGAAAAATCTATTTGAAGAGTGGGAAGAAAGGGTATGTATTTTTTTCTCTTCCTGAGAAGTGGAAATTGAAAAACTGAAGTGTGTAAAGAAAGAGTATGTATTTTTTTCTCTTCGGGAAAACTAGAAACAAAAAAATATTTCATTTTAGAAGAGGCCTTCAAAGACAATTGGAAAAATGATTCATATATTCAGGCAGCTATTTCTTAGGATATTTTATTGAATAAGAGATTTTTTGAAACACTGGAAGCTCTTATTGTAAAGTTTCATAGGAAAAAACAATCTCTCCCCTAACCTATCTTGAAAATCGTAAACATTAAAAATAATTTCTTTCTTTTTTTATATTTATAAATCATTAAGAAAAGAAAAAAGAAAGTTATTTGAAAACCATCACATGGTTTACATCATCCCCTAGCTATTTGTAGATCAAATTCCAGACATTTTTGAGCTGGTTCGTCCTTGCAGGCCTGGAATTTGATAAAATTTCGGACATTTTTGCGCTGGTTTGTCTTGAGGGCTTGAAATTTGACCTTTCAATGGAACATGTTTTTTTGGTTTTTAAAATGTTAACAGGGACATGTTAAAAAATATTAAACTATAAATTTTACTTGTAGCAGTTGGAAAATACATAGGATCAGCCAAGTTGTTTTACTTTATAAATTGAGGCAGATTTCAAATAAAGACTAGGTATTATTCCTGATTGGTTAGGGGAGACTTTGATGTCAGGCAACAGTGGTGGGAGAAAATCAATGAAAAAAAAGCTGAGAAACATCCCAACACTCATATGACGACCATTGTAGTTGGCTAGGAACAAATACATCTTTCATGAAAAGTGTATATGAATGAAAATAAGCTCAGAAACACCCCACCACTCATATGATGGTCATTGATAGCCATTGTAGTTAGCTAGGAACAAATACATCTTTCATGAGAAGCCCTCCTCAATAGATTGAGTGGTTGAGAGGGTTCTAACCACTTTCTCGGCTAGGAAAAAATACATCTTTCATGAGATTCCCTCCTCAACAAATTGAATAGTGGAGGCGGTTCTAGCCATTTTCTCTCAACTTATAATTTTTGAATCAATACATGCTATCAAATTCATAGTTGATGAAGAAATCCATACATCCTTTCTATCGGCATACTTTGATGGTGTTTTCTTGGAAAAGGGTATGTGAGAAGGGGGAGGGGCGTGAGTGGATCTTGTTCTAATATCAACAAAATTTCTACAAAATTCATCTGAGTTTCTGGAAATTAACCAAAAATATTGTGGGGAAGGGTGTCATTGGATCTTGTTCTTACATCAACAACATTTCTACAAAATTCATCTTAGTTTTTGCAAATTAACCAACAAAATTGCGGGGAAGGGTGTGAGTGGATATTTTTATTACATCAACAACATTTCTACAAAATTCATCTTAGTTTCTGCAAATTAACAAAAAAAATCGTTGGGCTTCTTACTTTAAAACACCTCATCCTTTTTGTCATAAAAAAAACCTTAATATTTTTGTAAATTCAATGGTTATGATAAATCCACAATCACACACTATCACCTATCCTTAGGGAGATTCTACATCTAAAACATTCTTTTGATTAGATTCCATGGCATCATATTTACAAGGAGATAAATACTTCTACAGACCAACAATCTAAATTCGGTGCTGGGGACCAACTATCTAAATCTGATGCTGTAGGTTCAAGGAAGGTGTAAAATCATAAAATAATAAGATGAGAAAATAGAGGTATAAAACCACAAGCCCTTCACTCACATAATATCCTAGGATTAGTTTTTATGACTTTTTGTATGAACATTAATAGACTCTTTGGACAATTGTTATATATATTTTCCTATTCCCACAAAACCTTCACTGACATCATAACCTAGGATTAGTTTTTGTGACTTTTTTTATGAACATTAATAGACTCTTTGGACAATTGTTATATATATATTTTCCTATTCCCACAAGCCCTTCACTCACATCATAACCTAGGATTAGTTTTTATTACTTTTTTTATGAACATTAATAAACTATTTGGACAATTGTTATATATATTTTCCCTTTTACGAGAGAATTTTGTTTCCTATTTATAGTTTTTCTTTAGTATATATTTTGATATTATAATGACACAACTGGGCATTATAATCAAACCATTTATCTTTTCAAAATTTTCAGATATATATGGTCTCAAACTATCTAAACGTATATAATTTTAATATTGCTAAATAGATTTACCTCAAAATAATTATATATATATATATATATATATATATATATATATATATAATTTTAATTTACCAATATATCAATATAATATTGAGACTGGTTCTAGATAAATAATCAATAGAAAAAACCACAACCTCTCTTTTTTAGACAATCATATATTTTTTATTAAAATTCTGGTTAAATAAGAATGAGAGCTTTAAATATGAAAAAAATGGGTTTATTTTAGAATGATCCAATTATGTCAGGATAAATTAGTGTACCGTTACTCAAGATGCAGCCTTTGACGAGAGCCTATTTTTTGCAGTTCCATGGTCACTACACTATTGCACTATTTTTCGTTCTAATACATGTTCCTTAATTTCTGAGCTGACGACTCTCACCCTACTCTACCCATCTGGGCTTACAAATCTCAGCACCGACGTGTTATACACGCATACTTGCAAGCTCAAAAGCCAAGAATGTGCAACATGGGAAAAATAAAATAGCCATTTTCATTTTCATTTTATATGAGAAAATCCTAAAGCATAAATTGTAAATCTTATTCTTCAAGAAAACAGAGTGATTAGTTGAGAGAAAAACGAAGCCTAAAATGTCAGCTCTTGGGAGGCCTAGAAGTGCTACGCTCACTACATCATCCTCAGGAATGGTAACACCAACACTTCCAAGCTCATCTCAACATTGAGTGAACTTCATCGAGTATTTTGGTATTGTGTCGCCCTCCTCCATCTTGATTTTTCTGAGCTTGCCCTTCAGCACCAACTTCCTTTGGTCGTTGTTGTTTTGAAACAAATCTGTTAAGGCCTTTCACATAGCATATGGAGTTTCCTTTCCATGGAGGTTCAAGACAATATGATCTCGAACTACTTCTAACATAATCCTTCTCACCTTTGGTCCATTCGTCTTCCATGAATCAAGACTTTAGAGCATATGTTGCATTAAGTCAAGAATATGAAACAATACAATGCTTCTCTCAGGCTTGAGAGCTCTCTGCACTATCTATGACTGTCTCACACTCATCCAAGCAAGTTTGGTCTAATAATTAACCAATTTTTTCCTTTGGATTCTCAGCCTTGCTTGCACAATCCTTAGGGAAATTCAACCCCTATTGTTAGGAAATTCCCAATAATTGATTGTGCAATACATCCAAGGCATCATCTTGACCCCATGAAAGAGAAATAATTTCAATTGCACAACACAAAGATTTATATGGGGAAAGCCTTAGCTAAAAACACCACTGAGACATTGTTCTCCTTTGTCCCTCACCAGAAATAGGGCCAACCCCAACTCCTACATTTGCACCTATGGAGAATAATGTTTTCACATTAAACACATGTCATTTGAAAAAAAGCTCACCTGTTCTGTTATCACTCAGGTTTTCCTAGAAGTTGTGTAAGAGGAAATTATACCCGAGGTAACCACAAACCAACCTTTTAGATGCAGAATCTAGCCAATGCAGACCCGTAGAGGAGCTCTCTCTTTATGATTTATCTTTGTTCTTGAAAGGTTTTAGGCTAGTTATAGATTCAAAGTTTGTTTTGGGAAAATGGTGGAATCCACAAACTAAGGGCAAGGAACTGAGAGCTTTCAGTCACGATGGGCTATGGAGTCAAAGGATGGCTTTACCGTGATTTCTATTCTATGCACAAGATGGCACATACGGGCAAGATGCAGCTAGACAGACGAACAATCCTTAAAATTTAAAGTGGGTGGGATGATCTTGAAGGGATGAAAGGCAACTAAGAATCTTTCACCATGTTCGAGGAGGAAGAAGTGAATTGACTACAAACAAAGAGCAATAAAGGACTTCCTTATTATAGCAATCAACGGTGATTAAATTAGCTGAAGTCGAGAGACATTTAAGAATTCATGCTTATAGCTAATTTAGAAGAAAACATTTAGGGAACACTACATTTGAAAACGCAGTACAATTAAGCAAAGTCGAAGCTCAATCTCTTATGTAAAGTATTCGGAAATGGATATGATGGTATTAAAAACTAATATAAAATTTGCGGGACAAAGATAGAAACACTTGTTGTCTCGTAGTCCAACACATGAATCCCGTGACAAGTCCCGATGCTTCCAAATCGTTAACCAAAGAAGCCATGAAGTAAACTTCTCCAAAAAGCTTTTATTCGAAAAATCTCAAAGGTGTTACAGCAGAGTAATAGAATCCACCCTCAAAACTCTATTTGAAGGCTTATTTATACAAAAATAATCTTAACAATCTTACTCTATCCCAGCTAACAATCTTACTCTATCCCACGACCAATAATTCGAAGCCGACTTAAAGCGTATTTACAACAAACAAGAGACACATGGTCTCGAAAATGGAAATAATGAGTAATCGCCTGATGTGGCTGTTCCTTTCTTCATAGGAGCGTGCTAAGGATAAGTGCTCTAAATAGGGCTCGTGTTTCTCTGCCCTTTTGCGTATTCCTTTGACTTGTTGAATACTTTTACTTCTCACGCGATACTCTTGCTCTTTCATCCGATACTCTTTACTTGCATTTACGATTTTTACCATTTACTTCATAGTAAAGATAAACTTTTGTCCCGACAACATTTTTTACAAAATTTCCATCATTTCCTTCCACCACCGATCATCCGGTATCATTGTTCTTTCGAGCTTCCTTAAAGTTTCACATCGGCTTCGAGTAAGTTTATAAAAGAGTGGGCTCGTTCGGAAAATAGTATACTTTAACTCATGTTCCGCATGAAAAACTGATTTCTCACTTTTTCATAAATACTCTTCCCGCTGGTCACCGTAGGTTCACGATGAGCTAGTAGAACCTATACTAGTAGAACTTACGCTCGTATGTTTAGCATGAGTCTTTTGATCTCTTTTCTCATAAGTTTCCAAGTCTACTATTTGATCCTCGGTGAGCATGGGACTTGGCAAATCCAACCTGCCCAAAGCAGAAAGCTTGAAATTTTTCTCGCGAAAACGTTGATGTCGACTCAAAATATCATTACACTTTCTTTCTAGATTTTGCATGAAAGTTCTTTTTGTAAAAATTCTCTTTGCCTCCAAAACTACACCCTGTCTCGTCATCAATTCCTAGCAATGCTATGTCAGTTGTTTTGTTCTTTGAATTCAAAAGCTCGAATGAGACGCTGGGCTAGCTCGCTTGCCTCTTAATTCATGTCTAGTTTTGTTTATTTCCTCCTTGGGCCTATCTTGACCAACTCATTCCTTTGCTCAAAACAGCTTGAAATGGAAGGCCAAATATCTCTGCTAAATTAATGATGTTGTCCCAGAGATATCATTTATTTCATTCGCGAGGCTTTTTCCAGTGTAAGATCTTTTTGCAAAGCCTCAACCAATTTTTCCAACCTTTTTATTTCCTGCGAGGTTGTCGTGGCCTACTCTTGCCTTTTTGGATGTGTCATATTTTCCACTCCACTTTTGTTAATTGCAATTTTACTTCTTGGAGTTCTCGTGACCTTTAGTCGCAAACTCTCCATTTGTTTAATCAAATCATCGAATTCAGAATTAGAAATATTCACCCGAGATGATTGTTCCCGTTGTCCCGTGAGTACCTCGCCGGGCACCGTTTGAGAATTTCCGTTCCGTAATGCCTTTTTCGGCTCCTTCTCGCTTTCATTTAGTCGCTTCCGTCGAAGTTTAAGAGCAACTCCATCATTTCTTCTTGTGAATTTCCTTTTATTACTTTTACGTGATACCGGGGGTGCCTTGAGGCTGGTATTTTCAAACATGTTTCGCGGTGCCATGTGCGATATCATCCTCTTTCTCTTTTTATCGCGCCTCAATACCTTTAGTGTCTCTCGACTGTGGTCCCAAACCAATAATGATCTCTTCCAAAGACTTTATTCTATTGTCCCTGGCGTGCTAGGAGGCCCTTTCAGTGCAATGTTGCGGCGGTATTGTCAAGCTAAATCTTGTAGTGTTAAAGGTCAGCCATGGCTTTGTTGGTAGAGAGTGGAATAAACCATTTCCCACGTTTTGCCTATGAAGCTCTATCCGATCCAAGGGATGGATATCCTTTGCTAACACTTCAAAATTGCTCCATGTGACATACGTGAGGATTGGTCTTTTGCACTTTAGTTTTGAAGTGGCTCATTTGCATTTTACCTTGTGAAAGATCGAAATCGCGACATCAACCTTTGTCGATTGTGAGGAGCCATCTTCATATACCGATCATAGACCTCCGTTTTTAATGGTTCATTCCTTGTTTTGGATATCAATGGAAGGTTTTCTTTATGTCTCCGCACCTGCCTTGGGCGGTCGCGAAAGAGATAGTACTTTCGGCTGCTCGGTCGCTTTTTGTATCCCTTTGCTACGGCTTATATTGGTTTCACTTCTCGTACACCGTTTTCTGTCGACTATCTTCCACTGCCATCATCAAATATTTTCCATCTATGATCTCTACATCTGGAGGTAGATCAGATTTATGTTTTTTAGCTTTGATAGACTTGTGGGGCTCCTTTTGAAGGTGTGGTATACTGGCTGACCTCTTTTTCCCTATTTCCACATTCAAAGTGGGTTTGCATCTACGGGAGCTTGGGATTTGCTTTGTCGGTGTTTGAGAAAGCTTTTAGATTGTTACAGCGGTTTTTGGAACTGCGTGCAGTTTTTCTCGCCATGACCAAAGGGTTTCAATGACACGAGCACAGGCTCTTTTCCTTGCCTTTAGGCTTTCCAGCTGACATCTGACGAGTCAGTCTTTCTCGTATAGCTTTGCTGTAGAGTGGTCATTGAAGATGTGCCAGCCTATAGGTGCACGCATTTGATCATATGTTTCTCAGGTCGAAATTTCTTCTCGACGATCTTTTCGTAAGTTTATTCAATTTGTCGCTCCACTTCCCTCTTCGATAAGTGTTCCTTTAACCCATTCATCTTGATTTGCATGCTGCTCTATGTCAGAATTCCGTGATGTATATAAGGAGATGACTTATTTTTTTAACCTTCTTTCACAAATGAAACCAAAGGGGTCATAAGGGACCCAACGGAAAGATGTCCGGAGATTTTCTCTCTAATATAAGTTCTCGCATCTCTCCTACGGCTTCTCTAGAATTGCAAATGAAAGGACCCAGTCGGCTTTTGATCCTTAGCCGTGCTTTCTTCTTTACATTGCGTAGAAATGGATTACATCCGAGCTATTCACTCTCTGTCTAAAGTATTCCAAAGCAAAAATTCTCATTTGGTGACATATCACAGCAACTTGAATGGATGTAATTCACATCCATAAACTCACGAGAGCGTATGGTTTTGGTACAAGTACCAATCCCCAACTTTGTAACTTTTTGACAATTGCGGGGTCTTTCTTATCTCGCACTAAGCCCTGGGGGAGAAACTCCTTTCGTTAACAAGGTTGTAGCGGGATGTACAAATTGAGTCAATGAATTCTCGAATAAGAGTAGGGAGAATCGAGAGGACAAATGAATGATGGGGGACCAAAAAAATAACGGACACAGGATTACCTCTTTGCATCAAGTTTCGGAAACCAGGGAAAGGGAATTTGTCCGAGTGACAGAAAATTATGAGGTGATAGATAGCGAGGAGTACTTGAACACTTTTTCATCATCTAGCCTTAAAAATTGATCATGGATTTACGATGGCAATGAAACGAAGCATGGTCATACTTAATCTCGGGAGGCCGTGTCCGAGGGTGAAGATAGATAGCAAAACGAGGCGTAGTTATCTCGTCAACATACTCAACCGGTATTGAATCCTAAGACAAAGGATATTACATTCACAATAAGCCTTCCCAAATGATTGAAAAATATAAAACCATAGGGGAAGTCCCTTTTGGTCGATGCTCGAGGTAACATGGAAAGTGCGACACATTGCTTTCCAATTTTTCCGGAGTTAACAGTCACAGTTTTCTCGATTAGCCCTTCCATGGATAGAGGTGCTAATTCTTGTTACGCTCAAATTGTAACATATCATTGATAGCCCGAGGTGTTACTAGGGAACAAAACACTTTGATCGGGAGCTAACAGGCTCTTTCGCCTATGGGATCATAATTTGCATGACAATAATGAATGATTTCGGGGAAAACGTGAGCTCGTAGGAATGAACACCTTGGGAGATTGGATTCCCACAACCCTATAAGATCTGGGCCCTTTTTGAGTATTCGTCTACGCGGCTGGCGTAAACTCCAGCGGGGACTTTCATCGAAATGCGGGTCTTTTATTTGGAAATCTTCATCTATGAGAGGCAAGTAGTCTAGATCTCGGTGAGGAGCATTCAAAGGGAGTGACGGCGAGAGCAGTAGGGGCCTCCATTTTGGTTCTTTGTGGATTCAAAATGGAGGTTTCAAGCTTTTTCTTGCGGAGACCGGACGGGATATCGGACAAAAGAAGAAATTGGGACAAATTGCGAGGTTTTGGGAAGTAAATTCACGAGGTTTTAACTCTTCAGTGAGGGACTCGAGAGAGGATTTTTAACCACTTTTTCGGAGAAAAACACAAGAAACTAAGCTTAACTTGCGGTCGAGTGCGGAATGAGTAAATACCTTTGTTTTTTAATGAAAAGTCAGGTTCTTCAACGAGGTAATGGACAATGGCGTGGTGAACTGCTCTCCAGCACGGGCGCAGCGGAATTTCCGAGGTAATTTGGTGTATTTAGCGTGAATTTTGAAATTTGCAGCGGGAGCTTGAGTCTCTTTCGAAAACCAAAAATAACTAAAAACGCGAAAAATGGCTTAAAAACAAGTCAAGGGTTTTTGTCGTTTTCGGTGTGATGACGTCATTCGACCGAGACGGTGGTGAGCGTAAAGGGGAGTGACCGGCGGTATTCGATAAGCGGTAAGCGGCTGAGCTCCGCACCGCTTGTGGAGGAAGGCGGTAAAAATCGCAATGGCCGCCGATTCCACGCGGGCTGCTTGCCACGTGGAATGCGCCGGATCAGTCAAACCCGCTCATTCCCCGCCGGCTAAAAAAACTCACATGCGATGGGCGGCCGGGAGTTGATCGGGACCGTTGATCAATGGAAGAATGATCCGACGAGCTCGGAGGAAGAGGGAAACTTGTGCGCTTTGGAGAGAAGTGGGCCCGTCGGGGCTTTAAACAAGTTTTGACGTGTAATCTAATCACCCCGGGAGAAGCTACAGGCGGGAATGGTTGTTAATTAGTCCAAATGACTAATTAACGTGAATTTATAAAATGAATCGCGGCGGGGGTTTGGCCATGTGGAATGCCACGTGGAATGCCGTAGTACATGGTGGCGCGAGGATTCCGTCGTAGTCTTTTCTTGTTTTTGGTGTTAAACACATATGTTATGTGTTTAACGCTTTTCTTCATATATTTTATTATACGATGAATAAATTAATATAATTAATTCATCATAGGGCGGAATGTATATATAAGGTTAGAGTTTTACCAAAGGGGCTTTATAAAGCGGGGTATTTAAATGTGCGGGACTATATATGCTTTGGTAAAACATTATAATAAGAGAGTTTTGATATTTATTAGAAAAGGGGAGTTATATACACATAAGAAAAAGTGATTTCACACAGAGGATTTAATATAATAGAGTTAGGTATTAGCATGAAAAAGGACAAGGAAAATCAAAACATCTTTGTATATCTAAGAAAGTGAAAACTTATGAAGTAAATTGCACATTTTTATCTTCAACACTTAAACTTAGAATAACAAGTTGTTTTGAGGAATTTTATGGAATGTGTTGACACCTAATCCTATGGATGGGTGTGCACATTTATTTTTGTATATTATTTGTTATTAGGAAATAAGGAAGGCCAAGAGTCATTGGGAGCTGAATCCCAATAGCCTCACCTCCCATCTATAAGAGCATGTACATTCTTCGACTAATACGGATTGCGATTTGAGGAGTTACCTCCTGGTTTGACATGGTATCGTGAGCCGACACATTTGGCACTTCGCCCCGTGGTGTAACTCCCCTACCCTTTGCTCGCCGATTTTATTAATTGTTTTCTCTGCTTTGCTCCTAGTTGCTTCAGATACGTTTTCCTACGCATCCCTAAATAGCACCGACATTTCCGGCTCCGGCTCTGCGGCAGACGAGTGTGCTCCGTCGTATCTGCAGAGTGCGGCTCTGCCCGATCTGACGATCAGCGCAGCGTCGTACGCTAGATCCAAATTCAAAATTTTACGTAACGCCCTTTTGGGCCTTCTCATTCCTCCTTTCCTCACCTTCCTCCCTACGCCCTCTCCATTCATTTCCCCTACGCCCGCACCGCATTTCCCTACGCCCTCTCCCCTCACTCTCCACCGCCCGTACCTACGCCCTCTCTCTCAGCACCGCAACACCGCCCTCTCGCGCAACACCGCTTGGCCTCCCACCTCTACTCCCAACGGCCTTTCCACTCCCCCGGCTCTCAACGCACCCGCTCTCGGCTCCCTCATATAATACGACCCCCTTTACAACCCTTTCACGCGAGGCCATCTCTCTCACACTACGCCGGCTCGCCCACCCCTCACACACTCGACCCGCCTCCTTACACTCGACTCCCATCGATTCCTTACGCCATCACACATCTTGCCATAACGCTTACGCTATCACACATCTCGACTGCAACACAATCCTCACCATTACTCCACTACGCATACTCCGCCTCCGCACACCCTACGCTCCCATTGACATATAAAACGGCTCGTGTATATTCTATTGAGCAGCTTTGCCATTTTGCGTGGTATTGAACTTGCGTGGTATTGTCATCATATATTGTCCGCGTTGTTTTATATACCACCGTATTACATTACCCACCTTTGCTCATATATGTAAACGCCGCTGTGATATTAAACGCTCGTCATATCCGTTGTATTGACATACGCCGCTCTCTCTCCGCTTAAAAGGTTGTCATTGTCATTACATTGTATCAACGTTGGTTGCATTCTTATTACGTAGTACTTTGTATTAATCCAACGTTGTGTCATTACTTTGTAATGTTTTAAAATAGTTAAACGCCGCATTTAAACGGCGGCTGTGCTACCATGAGATAACACACCGCCGTCCCATAGATTACCGTTGTTTGCATAGTTCAACATTTGTTAGAATTCATTACACGCTGTTTTGATATATATTCCACTGCCGTCATATATTGTCATATATTCCACGCTGTCTTATACTATCATATATTCCACGTTGTTTTAGATTACCATCGACCATATTACACGCCGCACCTTTGTGGGCCCCTCCCATGTCATAATACACCGCTCCACTCCTTTCCACTCATTACACTGCGCCCCTCCCATTGCGCCCTCTTTCTCCCATTACGCCCTTTCAATCCCTCCCCATTACGCCCCATCCATAATTCCATTTTTTTCATATATTTTGTTCCCAAAAAACATACATATGCGAGACTGCAGATACTCTAGCATAGGGTGTTTTTTAAAGAAGGTCGCTCTCACGGTAAAGTTTTCTCGAAAGCGTACATAGTTTTCTAGAAAGAATTTTTTAACTCGTAGTACTTTTCCGGGCGAAAGAGTTTTTGCCTTTACGTATTTGAAATATTTCAAGAGTTTGAAGTTTTTATAGCGAAAATTTGTTTCCTCTTTAGAAGATTTTTCCAGTCTCGTATAATGCATTCTCTCATCTCTATTGTTGACAGTTCTCTCCGGCAAAGAGAACTATCTTGAATGGTCTCGGAAGATTAAACACACACATTTTTGATCGAGCTTTGTGGAGAGGAATGCATGTGAAGGACAAAGCGTAGAAGATCCACGGAGAAGCCCACTTCGGACAAAGAGCTTGCCATCCGGGAAAACAAGAGCGCAAGGCCTATGCCTCGATTGCAGTCGAGAAGTGAAGAGGTGAGTCGCCATATTTCATCATTCTCAAATGCCTATGAAGCCTTGAAGAAACTAAAAGAACTCTATGACTCACACTCGGAATTAGAAAATGTTCAATTGATGGTTAAGCTGCTCGGTACTTTGAGATGAAAAATGATGATCCCCTTTGCTTTAGCTTCGAAATAAGATCTATAATGCATGACATTAAAAACACCGGTGTAAAAATGGACATACCTCTCATAGCATATGTTAAGGTGCATTATATCCGACTTACTCACATTATCTTGAGTCTTTGCAAGCAAGTGGAAACCTTGAACAAATCACCTTTGATAAACTTGACGCTGAAGTTTGCGAGAAGAGAGAAAAGCTTTTGGGAAGATGAGTACCTTCATCTTCCGAAGAAAGCTTTGCATATTTGGCACATAGAGAAAAGAATCATGCTCCAGCATTCATTCGAGAGGAGAGAAGAGGTGGCGAGGAAAGAGGAAGAGGAAGAAAGGAACTTCACAGAGAAGGGGCGCAGACAAGCCGACAAATCCCATCTTCATTGCACACGCCTGCAATAGAGATGGACATGATGCACCCAAATGCGGAACACCATGGAACAAAATTGAGACGACATCGAAATCAAGACAAAGGTAAAACCAATGACAAAGACAAAGGTAAAGCAGCACCGAATCCGCTCACTATGTTCTAGCACATTGTAACAATGGAGTAGCTCGAAAACCTCTTTGATGTTTCATTTTACTTCTTGGAGAGATGATTGGTTGCTAGATTCAGAGCAACATGTCACATGACATTTAGAAAAGATTTTTTTGAAGATTTCACGCGACAAAGTTGATGGTAGCGAAAGATATTCGCGCAGATAAATCCAAACTCAAGCCATCGCTTTGGCACGCTCGAGCTTAAACTCGCCCGGTCTTCCCGATCATATCCTACATGAGGTTCTATACCTCCCGGAGTTGAAGAGAAACTTGCCGTCCCCGGTCGAAATCCGGCGGCAAGGACACTCGGGACTCACTTGTTTGATGGCAAGGCGGCGAGGTCGGCATCAGGATCGACGGTCACTTTGTCATGGAGGGAATAGAGCAGAGGAGACTTTTGAAGCCGAAAGGTTCATCTCGCTCATGCTCAAAACTTTGCTTTCGAGCTCATATCATGATGGCGGCACATTTCCATCAAGTCTTTTATGGCATGCTAGATTTGGACACTTAAAGTATGACAAACTCCTTCGTTTGTTGAAGAAAAATGGTGTTGATGGATCGCCTACAATTCCTAGAAAACCTAAGGAATGTGATGCATGTATTCTAGGAAAGCATGGCAAATGTACCATTTCATGATTCACACTCGAGAGCACATAGGAAACTTGAACTTGTTCGTCGCATTTATGTGGCTCCCATGCCTATTGCTTCGCGCAAATGGAAACAAATACATGATGACATTTATTGATGACTACACCAGGATGTGTTGGATTTACTTACTCGTCAAGAATAAGTCTCGAATTGCTTTTCAAACTTTCAAAAATTTTCTATGTATGGATTGAAAATGATGCACAAACACATATTGGCTCTCTACGTACTGATAATGGGAAAAGAATACACCTCAAACGAATTTGAAAAATTATCTTCGTCAACATGGAATCAAAAACATCAAACCACCGTGCCATATAATCCACAGCAGAACGGTGTAGTCGAAAGAATGAAACTGAGTTTAACCATCTTAAATATGGTCCGCTCCATGTTATTTTTCAAGAATGTAAAATTGATGTTTTGGGCTGATGCGGTTCTATGTGCCAGTTTACACAAAGAATAGGTGTCCTTCAAGTTCAATTAGAAACAAAACTCCTTTTGAAATGTGGTATGGCCACATTCCTTCGGTAAAGCATTTCGGGATCTTTGGGTCCAATTCGTTATGCCTTGATACCCAAGGGTCAAAAGGAACAAACTTGGTGCTAGAAGCGAGAAAATGTATCTTCTTGGGGTACTCCAATGCCTCCAAAAGGAGAATCGCCTCTGTGATGAAGCAAATAAGAAGTTTGTGATAGCGAGAAAGTGTCATATTTCTTGAATCATCCAAGAGTGACATAGGTTGTTGAGCGGCAACTTGATCGCCCTCGGATAGATTCACACATGCAAAGTCTTTCAAAGAATTTGATAATGTGATTCCACACCTTGAAGGGGGATTCCGATATTGAATCAAAGCTCGTGGAATCATTTCCCGAACCACACTCTCCCCCACATGAAGAAACCACGACGGATGACACATTGGATGATGTGATTGACGCAGTGGGAGATTGAATCTTGAATCAATCCCAACTCGCCCAAGTGACCAGCCAGAGCCATACAGCAAAGGTCAAAATGGCCGAGCAAAGACAACCGGAGGATGTTCATCGATTGAGGTTGGAAAAACGAGGAACAAGAAGTTCCACTCCAAGAGATCGAAGGTGATGTAGATAATTCGGTCGTTGATATGGATATTGCCTGCTAACCGAGAATTGAGTTTGTCTCACGAGATCCTTGAACCAACTTCCTTCTCAAAGAAGCCGCTTCTCATGATGAATGGAAAGAAGCGATGCAGAAGGAGTATGATGCCTTGATAAAGAAATGGCACTTGGAAAGACTGAAGCGGATCCGCCTTTGGGAGCAAAACCAATTGGGCCGCCAAAGTGGGTCTACAAGAACAAAGTACTAAAGCGCAGGCTCACTTGACAAGCACAAGGCGGCTTGTGGCAAAAGGATTCGCACGTGAAGTGAAGGAATTGATTATGAAGAAACGTTTGCTCCCCACGAGCAAAATGGACCACCATCCGGACTCTCTTTGCCTTAGCGGCTCGAGTGGATGGAAAGTCCATCAGAGATGGATGTAAAAACGGCAAGCCTCTTGAATGGAGATCGCGAGAAAGTTTTTATGTCCCAGCCGTAAGGTTGTGATAAAGGGTCAAGAACACTAGAAGTTTGCAAACTTGTGAAATCCTTGTATGGCCTCAAGCAAGCACCACGAGGCCTCGGTATGAGAAGTTGACCGAGGCATCTTCGAAACTTGATTTCAAACACTTTGATCTTGATGATGCAACTTTGTTTGTTAAGAAAGTTGGAAAAACCGCTGTGTATATTGTGGTATATGTAGATGATCTTTTGGTAACAGAAACAATGAGAGCTATATTGCATCCATGAAGAAAGAGTTGAAGAAAGGTTTTGGGAAAGTGAGTCGTTTGGGTCATGTTCATTACTTATTTGGGTATTGAAGTAGATTCAACATCCTAAATTCATCTTTCTTTCCTCGTAAGAAGTACGTGGAGATCTCTTGAACAAATTTGGCATGGATGATTGTAAACCTCTTAGGCACTCCAATGGAACAAAACTTGAAGCCGTCACATCGCCTAAGGAAGGGAAGGAATTTGAGGATGCAACTAAGTATACAGACAGACTTTGTAGGAAGTCTTATCTATCCGGCCACCACTCGGACCCGACATCTCATTTGCTCGTTGGAATCCTCTCAAGGTTCATGCAAAAAACCTTGTAAGAAGGACATTGGTCTGCTGCCGCAAAAAGAGTACTAAGGGTACTTGAAGGGGACTCAAGACTTTGGACTCAAATATACACGGTAGGCGACTTCATCTTGGCGGATACTCGGTTCGGACTTTGATGGCGACAAAGAAACAAAGCGATGTCTAACTGCGGGAGTTACACCATGAGTCTTGGATCGGGGCTGTCTCATGGAGATCACGCAAAGCAGAGTCGCCCAAAGGCGGATTCCACGACCGAGGCAGAATATGCGTGCAGCACCGAAGCAACAAAGGAAATTGTGTGGCTCCGGAAAATCCTACGGAGAAGATTTGCGGATGAAAGCCGCATGTATTCCACTCCACTCATGATCGACAACACTACGCAGTAAAGTTGGCCAAGAACCCAAAAGTTCCATGATCGAACAAAGCACATCAATACAAAGTACCATCTCATTCGACATCATGTTCGAGCCAAGACCATCCATCTACATCATTGTTCCACAAATGAGCAAGCGCTGACATCTTCACCAAAGCACTTGGAAGAGAGAAGTTTGAAAAAGTTCGGATCGATGCTTGGACTCACCAAAGCATCCCTTCGGATTAAAGAATGCTGACACCTAATCCTATGGATGGGTGTGCACATTTATTTTTGTATATTATTTGTTATTAGGAAATAAGGAAGGCCAAGAGTCATTGGGAGCCGAATCCCAATAGCCTCACCTCCCATCTATAAGAGCATGTACATTCTTCGCTAGCTACAACGTATTGCGGATTTGAGGAGTTACCTCCTCGGTTTGACAGCGTAATGTTGCATCGGCTTTCCTAAGTAAAATAGGATTTTACTTAGGAAAAGTTAAAAAATGGAAGATAATCAATGATGGATTATTTCAAGTGCTTAGGTCTTTTCGATCATTAGGCCGAGGGTCCGGTCCCTCCCGTGTCAAGGAAATGCCTCGAGCCCCTTCGATCTCAAATTACCTTAGTACTTTTGAAATTAGTAAAACTTTTGAGGGGAAAAATGATGAGGGAGGTTAATGAATTTGACTTTGCTTACTTTGTGATTTTTCGGCTAGCTCTCGCTTTAGTACTTGTGATGAAAGTAAATGATTAACCAGCATGCTAGCATGACACCATTCATCGAGATAACACTTTTGTAGCACCATCTACCTACTATCTACTTCTTAGCACTACCATTTTGTCTTCTTTATTAGGGTGCATTTAGACTTGCAAACCCTTTTCAATCTTTTTCTTTTTTACATGATGAATCTATCTATTTCTACCCTTATTACATCCAGGGCTCGAGTTAAAGCTGTTGAGCACCTTTTATTCACTCTACGAAGCTACTTATCTCGCGAGATTAAACTCGTTTTGGCTAGATATTTATTCTCTAATCTAAAACATGAAATTGAAATATGACTAAGCCAAGTTTAAACAGTTTGGATTTCTCTATTCATGAATTGTGGCAAAAGTTTCACAGACTGCACACAATTATTTTATTACAATAGATGAAAAAAGTAGTGGCATTTAGACTTGCACACTTTCCTTGGTCTATTTTTGCTCGAGGTTCATTTCTTTCTCTTTTTGACCATTTTTATTCTTTTAACCCTTTGATTTTTCTTTAGGGTATACCCTCTTTACATTTTTTAAATTTTTTTGATTTTTTGGTTTTTCAAGAATATGGAACACCTTTGCTCAAGTAAGAAGGTTTGGAACATATTCCACACTTCCATCAGAAGACAATCATGAAAGATGAAACCTATCGACATAGGAGGGCGTAGCACTAGCTCCACTTGGGGATGGCTTTTCCTTGTGGAAAGTCAAGAACGATAGATCGGATGCCTCGGAATGTCTTCAAACCTAGCAAGGAATTTTCCTTCTTCTGGTAGCTTTATTTACATATGATAGTAAAACTTTTTTGGAACTTAGGGCCTTCACTTCGGGCTTCAATTCCAAGAAGTCACCATCCAATCCAAACATTGACTGGTCCTTCTTCAACTTCTGAATTGTCCAAGTCCTTCAAAAAATAAGTATTGTTTCCCTGCAAGGCATGGATGATATAAGGCCCTTTCCACAAGAAATCAAACTTCCCATGTTTCCCTTTTTCTTCTCTTCTAGAATCCCATCTTAGGACCTTGTCTCCCAATTGAAAATCCTCTGCTTTAGTCCTTTTTATCAAACATTTTCTTTAGCTTTTCCGTAAGACTTGTGATCTTTGGTATACCTCTTCTCCGGTTTGTTGTAGGTGGATTGTCCGATTAATTCTTCTTTTGAATGTCATTTGGCTCCACTTGAGCCTCTTGAAAGTAATTTCATCACACGAGGATTCCTAACGATGATGGGAATCTTGCCTCCAAACCATAAACTAATTCATAAGGACTAGTCGATGGATTTCTTGGTTGTAAGTCCGTTCGCCCATAATGCATAGGTCGGCGTCTTATGCCAGCTTCTTTTTATTCTCCTCCAACAATTTCTTAATGATATTGATCAAACTCTTATTGGAGGACTTCGCTGAGTCCATTACCTTGGTAATAGCACGTTGAATGGCCTAGAGTAATATGATATTTATGGCAGAAATTTATCATTTTCATTTGATTTAAAATGCGGCCGACGTATTGTCCGTTATAATCTTTTACGAGGACATCCGAATCTTGAAAGTATGTTGGTTTCAAGAAATCCTATGATTACGAGAATCATTGGACTCGTTTCTACATGGGATGGCTTCAATCCATTTGGTGAAATGAGTCCGTAGCAAGCTGATTAAAATCCATCTATGTTGTCCCGAAGAAGGAGGTGAATCTCTCCAATAAAATCTAAACCCCATTGTTGAAAGGGTCTCTTCCGTGCGAACCGGTTTTTAAAGGCGGAGGTAACAACTTTCTTTTACCCTCAAATATCCGACATTTGTGACAGACCTTGTTACAAATTTCTTTGCATCGAAAAATACGTTGGCCGGTAGAAACGCAGCCCTTAAGATTTTGTCTCATATGATGGAACTCCGCAAAGAATGTCCTCCACAATCACGCATGAAAGTCCATTAAGCACTTTATCGGCCTTCATTCACATAAGAGACAATTCAATAAAATTCCTTCGTGGATTTCTCCCAAAATAAAGTGCTATCTAAAATACAATATTTCGAAGATGTCATCTTTAAAAATCTTTGCTTAGTTCGCGACAACCCCGGAGGACTGCCACGGAGTTTAATAGAACATGAATTATATCAAGATACCAAAGTGAGATCTAAGAAAGCTTGGTCGATCCGGGGAGTCGCCATCTCCGCGCTCGTTATCCAAGCTCATTGATATCTAAGGCTTGGCAATTGGTTTCGTCATAAGTTGTGCCAGCGCCTTGGCCTTTTATCGCAGCTTTGGATTTGGCTTTGATTTCAATATCACTGTTCCAAAATGGTAGCTATCCACTTACCTCGTTTGCAACTTCGATGCCATCTTGAGTCAAAATATCTTTAGCTACGCGATTGGGCACATATGCTTATACGCATGAGAATATAATATGTAAACTCTAAAATCTTTGATTGCTTTTACCAATGCAAAAGCCTTTGTTTTTCCATAATATTGTACTTTAGAGGTGCATCCCTACGCGTTGCTTTACTAAAAATGCTATTTAGAAGCACTGCACACCCTTGGTCATCTTTTGAAGTGAAATCAAAGCTTTCAGAATTTGCTGTAGTGTAATTGAAGCAAATGAAAAAATAATAAAGTCTCTATCACATTTAGAGATCGTCAAAGCTGGTATCCTTGTTAAAAGCCATCTTAATTTCCTCGAACGATCGCTTGGCTTCTGCGATCCGACCACGCTTTGAATCTTTTCTCAACATGTTAGTTAGTAATCTAAGTAACTCTCTGCTAGACTAGAAATAAATCTTCTCAAGAAGTTGATTTTTTCCTATAAATGCTTGCAATTCTTTTTATGTTTCCTGTGGGGTATTTTGCAAAATTGCTTGAATTCTTTCTACGGATCAATCCTAATGCTACCATCTTTAGAAATGATATGTCCTAAAAGCTTTCCTTCTTCCAAAACCAAACAATGACTTTTTAGGGTTTAAAGAAATTCCATATTTTCTCGCACTTTATAAATACTTGCAGCTCAGGTGACCTCAAATGTTCTTGATCCTGTTTTAGAGAAAATCCGGCCGAAATCATCTAAGTAAATAACCCGAGAAAATCATGTATCTCTTTAGCAAAAAGCAATGTCCATCGCCTTCTTTGGAAAGGTAGCTCACCGCATTCTTGAGTCCAAATGGCATTTTGACATATTTAAACGTGACCATGGTGGTAAATGCTTGTTTGATTCACGATCATCGTGGATGAACCGAGACACGGATTTGTACCACGAAAATCCATCCAGTAGGGGATATTCTCGAAGATCCCACTACCCTCTGCAGAATGTGATCCATTTTAGGCGAGAGGATAGTTGTCTTTTAAAGAAACTTTATTCAAATTCCTTTAAATCAACACACCGTCGACTGTCTCATCTCTACGGTTGGTACTAGGTTAGAAACCCATTCGGAAATCTGATAGGAGATATAATCCATTTGCTCGAAACATTCTTTTGATTTCCTTTTCGATTGAGGTGTAATAATAGCGGATTAATTCTCCTAAGCTTTTGTTTAAAAGGTTTACTGATCACTGGTTTCAAAGGTATAGTATGTTGAATGATGGATGTATCATAAGATTTGAGGTCTTCATAACTCCAAGCAAAGACGCCTCCGAATTCTTTTAATAGTTCAACATATTTTACCTTCGATCTTTGGAAAGAGATTTAGACAACTTAACAATTTTTGGATGTTCGAGTGTTCCTGAGCTGCATTCCTCCATATCGGCTTTAACAGTAGGTTCCATTTTAGGTCCGAATGGAATGTCATTTTGGAGTCAAATAGATCTTCCAAAGGTGTTAATCCTTTGGGTACTGATTATCTTTTCAAATTGATGATTTCGTTTCATCTACGGCCTCAATCAAATTCCGTTTGTTTTCAAATTTTTTGCATGTCTTTTTTCAAAGTGAATGCGGTTGGATGCAGTGCATATGAATTGCATTTTCTCTTGAAATTTCCATCGTTCTTTTTCTAGATCAATTTTATCGGCGGCCATGTCTTCATCTATGTACGCTTAGAAAAACTCGTGCTAGAGGTGTCAAAAAACTATTGGTTGATGGTTATCTCACAAATACTTGCACAATTCAAAACATTGTCGGGTATTGCGAGTCCGTGTCTTATCTCACTGAGCCGATGATTAGGATCAAAAGGCACCCTAGTACATGTACTAGCAAACATTGCTAAAGCAGGAGCATATGCAAGTTTTGTTTTCGGGAATCTTGGCTTAAGTTGCTTGTAGAAAGCCTGTGTTGAGAATCTCAACAAGCTCCGTCTCTCGGTATTGTTTCGCCTCATGTCCTTTGTTGCACATTCTCCTTTGCACTTTGCTGGATAATTAGTTCGCAGTATCGCCTATGATTGATACCCTAATGCTCTCCCCAACTTCTTGACATGTTTAAGCCCCAAATAAAAGAGCTTCCATACTCTTTGCCATGTTGTTAGGTGCATTTGAAATTTAACCTATAAGCATGACCCTCTCGCATGATTGGTCTCTACATTGTGTAACCAAATTCCGGCATTCTCGCACCTAGTCTCTGTTTTCTATCGAGCCATCAAACTCTAAAATGCCACAGAATTTCATGTTCGTAATCTTCATCGGTGTTTTAATAGATTTTCTCCACAAGAGCTAGTTGTTTAGTTGTTTTCGTGTGTTTTTCTTGGCTCGTCCAGTGTTTCTTTGTTTTCGAGATATTTCTTCAATTTTGACAAAGGTGGTTTTGTTT
Source organism: Pinus albicaulis (assembly GCA_034641835.2). Taxonomy (NCBI): domain Eukaryota; kingdom Viridiplantae; phylum Streptophyta; class Pinopsida; order Pinales; family Pinaceae; genus Pinus; species Pinus albicaulis. The sequence goes on from CM076579.1 coordinate 1,187,071,449, forward strand.
TATGATTTCCTTTTCGGAGCTCCTATTTCAAAGAGTGGAAGATCCGACTCGAGCGTGTATAAAATAAAAGAGAATCCATGTCGGAATGCGCGGAATAAACGGGGAAGTTTTCTGAGGCTTCTCATGGCTACTCACTAAGTACTTCATCAAAGTTTCTCTATATAATCTTTTAGGGTTGACCAAATGCGAAGATAGTTGCATAAGACATATCTAATTGAATAGATCCTCCAAGTTTAGCACCCCAAGACCTAGACAATAACATACCATATTTGGGTGGAATATCGCCAACTACTATGTCCATTAAAACGAGACTTAGCGGTATTGGACCAAAAGTGACACACTGAGATCTTTAATTAAACCTAAACATTTTACCTGACTTGGAATCAAATGAAAACAAATCTTTGTATGGTCTAGTAATATCCGTATTCAATCTTTCCATTAACAAGCATTTTGGCATCAAATTGTGAGATGCTCCCGAATCAAGCATTGCATTATGGAGTATCTTGTCATGAGCTGTTCAGACTTAGCATAAAATGGAGGAGTTCCCCCACTTTCCGGTTTGCCATTAACCTCGTGGCTAAACGAGAAGTTTGGGTTGATCATCGAGAATATTTACTGAATCATCCAACTCACAGTAATATTAATGTTTAAAGACTTCGAAATCTCGATTCCTATGAGACCTCATGTTTAGCCAATTCCGATAAAGGAACAGACCTATCTTGAGTTTGCCTATTTCGAGCTTTCTAGATTAAAGGGTTTTTCTCGTTTGAGCTTTAGCACGTTTTGCACACGCTTTGGTTTCTCAGGCATCGTTTGGATCTTCAATGTTTTTCTCTTTTTCATGAATGAAGTTTTGTGGCTTTGAAGATGATTTCTCGGGACTAACTTCCACTTTGTTTCTTCTACGAGCTTCCTACTTGAGGAGATGTATTAGATTGCCTGTTTGTCGATTAGTTGGTTGTCGGAGAGACATCTTCAATTATTGGATTTGAAAAACTAGGAGTTATCCTAGGGCAAAATTTGTATGTTGGGGAATGTTTTGTACGGGGAAGTATTTTGTACGTGAATGTTTTGTTTTCCTTTTGACATTTTGTTTTGTGGTTTTCTCGTTTATTTTTCTCTACGGGTACATCTATCGCGTCTACTTCTCAAGTTGTGCGCTGTGAACCTCGTAGAATGTCATGGTGTCATAGCCTTCTTTGAAATCAAAAGTCTCACTTTGAATGAGTGTGGAATGTTTCCAGTTGATATGATTCTCTTGATCATCCCGAGATAGGAAGATTTCTGATTCATCTTTGTCCTCATTGACATTGTTTATTTCTACATCTTCACGCTTAGGTCCTACCGAGGCTCGAACCTTCAACAAAGTTTTCTTGGAAAGGTGGTCTAATGTTTTGATCAAAGGGATATTCTTTCCAATATTTTGGTTCGCATTCCTCCTAAAGTTTGGGTTTCTTGCAACGATGCAGCTTTATCGCATGCGGACTTTCTTTCAATGGTTTCCACTCTCATCACCTAATCTTTTCCATACCTTTAATGATTACGTCCAGCCTTCTTTTTCAAAAGGCCGAAGGTTCTTCCTTCATAGGCATTCTTCTCCTCGCTCTTTCTGCGGACACGTTTTTCTATCGCATTTGCTTCTACGCTCACCACTATGCGTTCCGCATTTCCTCTAGTGTTTGTGTGGAGCTCTTTCCTAAGAGAACAAGCTATTTCGCAGTCAAAACCGTCCGCGAATTTGACCAACACGTTGTGGTGGGGGTCTTAGATTCGGAAGGAACTGCATGATATATTGATTCATTAAATCTAATGTGATGTAATACGGTACGGTATTTCATTTGGTCTTCTTCTTAATTTTTCAAATTACGATAAGATCCGGAGAGGATCTTTCTTTTTCTCCCCATCCGATTTCAAAAATGCCCCATACAAAGCTTCTAGGTCAGCTTAATACTGTTCGGGGTGAGAGCCCTAAACCAAGTTCTAACTTCTCCCGGTAAGACTTTGTACAAAAATTCTCATACGGACATCATCGCATCAATCTCACAAACTCAAAGTAATCATCATCCTTTTGGTGTGTTGTTGAGTTGAGCTTTGTGTAGGTGCACCATCCGTCAAAAGGTGTGTGGGATCTTACTTTGGTAGTCACAGTGGTAAAGCTGGAGGGTTGGCCGGTAATATTAAAGGGGCATATCGATTGGCCATTGGAAGAGGAAAGTGGAGTATGCAAGAGAAGCCAGGTCCTAGTAGGAGGAGAGTGGATGTCTAACGGGTGGAGATGGAGGTCTCGATCGTGTGTTTGAAAAGTGGGCCGGGATTCGGAGATGCTTCCGCTATTACGTAAATGTTTGAGCTTTCTTCAAGGAGGCTTTGCTCGGCATTGAATGGAGTTATCGAAATTCTCTCGTCAGATGATGCGAAACAAATCGATATTGCAATTCTTCAATGAACCAAGGATCCGGATCCAACGCCGAGATAATTCAGGCCTCGCAAAAATTTACAAACAAAGATGTTTCAAATCCTCGACGTCAAAAGGAACGTCGTCAGAGTAACAATTTTCACGAGGACGAGATCGCGGATCTAGAGAGTGGTCTAGAACTACCCGTACTTTCTTTGACTTTCTCTTTACGAGAACTCCTCTCGACTTCCTTGTCTTCTAAGAATCCTAGGGATCGGAGTCGGATTTTCAAAAATTGGTGGTGGATTTGGGTCGGGGTTTGACCTAGTATGTCGAATCCTTTTACGCACGCTTTTCTTAGAATATGTGTTTTTGAATTTTTAGGTTTTACTTGAAAAATAAATATCAACTCCTACAAATTCTTTAAGAAATATTGATATGTGATTAAGATTTCTCAAAGATCCGTTTAAACTAGAGATTCGATTGAAAAATTTGAAACTAAGATTCAATTTATAAGCTAAATCAAAGATAGACCGAAACAAAGATTTATTTACTTTTTGCAATTGCATAGCAAAAGCAATTTCAAAGGCTTCTGGCTGATTTTCGCACTCGTCCGTAGATTATAAATCAAACAATAGTATCAATAAAATGATTCGTGTCCCCGTTGGAGTCGCCACTATGTTAATCACTCGGGGTTTTCCCTAGAAGTTGTGTAAGAGGAAATTATACCCGAGGTAACCACAAACCAACCTTTTAGATGCGATCTACGCCAATTCGCATCCGCAGAGGGCTCTCTCTTTATGATTTATCTTTGTTCTTGAAAGGTTTTTAGGCTAGTTATAGATTCAAAGTTTGTTTTGGGGAAAATGGTGGAATCCACAAACTAAGGGCAAGGCCGAGAGCTTTCAGTCCACTGGGCTATGGAGTCAAAGGATGGCTTTACTGATTTCTATTCTGTGCACAAGATGGTATTACAGGCAAGATAGCTAGACAGAGAACAATCCTTAAAATTTAAAGTGAGTGGGATGATCTTGAAGGGATGAAAGGCAGCTAAGAATCTTTCACCATGTTCAAAGGAAGAAGTGAATTGACTACAAACAAAGAGCAATAAAGGATTCCTTATTATAGCAATCAACAGTGATTAAATTAGCGGCTGGGAGCATTTAAGAATTCATGCTTATAGCTAATTTAGAAGAAAACATTTGGAACAATTACATTTGAAAACAGAGTACAATTAAGCAAATTTCGTTTCAATCTCTTATGTAAATTATTCGTAAATGGATATGATGGTATTAAAAACTAATATAAAATTTCGTACAAAAGATAGAAACACTTATTGTACCGTAGTCCAACACATGAATCCCGCAACAAGTCCAAATCTGCTTCAAATCGTTATCCAAAAAGTCACAAGTAAACTTCTCCAAAAAGCTTTTATTCGAAAATATCGGTGTTACGACAGAGTAATAGAATCCACCCTCAAAACTCTATTTGAAGGCTTATTTATACAAAAATAATCTTAACAATCTTACTCTATCCTAGCCAATAATTCAGCCGACTTAAAGCGTATTTACAACAAACAAGAGACACATGGTCTCGAAAAATAGAATAATGAGTAACGAGCCGATGTGTCGTTCCTTTCTTCATGGACGTGCTAAGGATAAGTGCTCTAAATAGGCTATGTCTCGTCCTTTGCGTATTCCTTTCGACTTGTTGAATACTTTTTACTTCTCACGGATACTCTTTACTCTTTCATCCGATACTCTTTACTTGCATTTTCGCTTACCATTTACTTCATAGTAAAGATAAACTTTTGTCCCGACAACATTTTTTACAAAATTTCCATCATTTCCTTCCACCACCGATCATCCGGTATCATTGTTCTTCCCGAGCTTCCTTAAAGTTTCATCGGCTTCAGCAAGTTTATAAAAAGTGGGCTCGTTCGGAAATAGATACTTTAACTCATGTTCCGTATGAAACAGCATTTTCACTTTTTCATAAATACTCTTCCCGCTGGTACCGTAGGGTTCCGATGAGCTAGTAGAACCTATACTAGTAGAACTTACAGCTCGTATGTTTAGCATGAGCTTTTGATTCTTTCTCATAAGTTTCCAAGTCTCGCTATTTGATCCTCGGTGAGCATGGGACTTGGCAATCATCGTCCGAGCCAGAGCTTGAAATTTTTCTCCGAAAACGTTGATGTCGACTCAAAAATATCATTACACTTTCTTTCTAGATTTTGCATGAAAGTTCTTTTTGTAAAAATTCTCTTTGCCTCCAAAACTACACCCGTTCGTCATCAATTCCTAGCAATGCTAGCCGTTGTTTTGTTCTTGAATTCAGAAACCGAATGAGCCGTCGCTGGGGCTAGCCCGCTTGCCTCTTAATTCATGTCTAGTTTTGTTTATTTCCTCTCGAGCTATCTTGACTAACTCATTCGTTCAAAAATAGCTTGAATGGAAGGCCAAATATCTCTTATTAAATTAATGATGTTGTCCCAAATAATATCATTTATTTCATTCGCAGGCTTTTCCGTTGTAAGATCTTTTTGCAAAGCTCTCAACCAATTTTTTCCAACCTTTTTATTTCTCCGAGGTTGTCGACTCATCGTCTTTTTGGATGTGTCATATTTTCCCTCCAATTTTGTTAATTTTAATTTTACTTCTTGGAGTTCTGTGACCTTTAGCCGCAAACTCTCCATTTGTTTAATCAAATCATCGGAATTCAAATTAGAAATATTCACCGAGATGATTGTTCTTCGTTGTCCTCCGTAGTACCCGTCGTCAGGCTCTCGTTTGAGAATTTCCTTGTTCCCGTAATGCCTTTTCCGGCTCCTTCTCGTGTTTCATTTAGTCGCTCTCGTCAAGTTTAAGAGCAACTCCATCATTTCTTCTTGTGAATTTCCTTTTTATTATTTCCCCGTGTCTCGGGGGTGCCTTGAGGCCGGGTATTTTCAACTCGTTTTTTCTCGGTGCAGCTATATCATCCTCTTTCTTTTTTATCGCTGTCTCAATACCTTTAGTGTCTTTGGGATTGTGTCCCAAACCAATAATGATCTCTTCCAAAGACTTTATTCTATTGTCCTTGGCCCGTGAGGAGGCCCTTTCAATTTTCAATGTTGGCAGCAGAAGTATTATTCAAGGAATCTTGTAGTGTTAAAGCCGCCATGGCTCTAGTCGGAGAGTGGAATAAACCATTTCCCCCGTTTGCCTATGAAGCTCTATCCGATCCAAGGGATGGATATCCTTTGCTAACACTTCAAAATTGGTTCGATGTAACTGTTGTTGAAGTTGGCTTTTGCACTTTAGTTTTGAAGTGGCTCATTTGCATTTTACCTTGTGAAAGATCAAATGCCGACATCAACCTTTGCCGATTGTGAGGAGCCATCTTCATATACCGATCATAGACCTTCATTTTTAATGGTTCATTCCTTGTTTTGATATCAATGAAGGTTTTCTTTATGTCTCCCGACTGTCTTGGCGGTCCGAAAGAAGATACTTTCAAAGGCTCGCGCTGCTTTTGTATCCCTTTTCGGCTTATATTGGTTTCACTTCATCGTATCCGTTTGCCGACTATCTTCCCTCGCCATCATCAAATATTTCATCTATGATCTCTACATCCCGGAGGTAGATCGGATTTATGTTTTTTAGCTTGATAGACTTGTGGGGCTCCTTTTGAAGGTGTGGTATCCGGAGCGACCTCTTTTTTCCCTATTTCCACATTCGATGGGAGTTTGCATCTCTGGAGCTTCGGATTTGCTTTTCACGGTGTTTGAGAAGCTTTAGATTGTTCTCGTGTTTTGGAACTCGTGATTTTTTCACGCCATGACCAGGGTTTCAATGACTCGAACTATAGGTTCTTTTCCTTTACCTTTAGGCTCATTATTATCGATGGGGTCGTCTTCCCGTATAGCTTGTTGTAGAGTGGTCATTGAAGATGTGCCAATATAGGGTACCTGCATTTGATCATATGTTTCTAGGTCAAATTTCTTCTCAAGATCTTTCATAAGTTTATTCAATTTGTCGCCTCCACTTCCCTCTTCAATAAGTGTTCCTTTAACCCATTCATCTTGATTTGCATACCTGCTCTATGTCGAATTCCCGTGATGTATATAAGGAGATGACTTGTTTTTTAACCTTCTTTCACAAATGAAACCAAAGGGGGTCATAAGGGACCCAACGAAAGATGTCCGGAATTTTCTCTCTAATATAAGTTCGCATCTCTCTCGGCTTCTCTAGAATTGCAAATGAAAGGACCTAACTGGCTTTTGATCCTTATCGTGCTTTCTTCTTACATTGCGAAATGGATTACATCCGAGTTATTCATCCGTCTAAAGTATTCCAAAGCAAAAAATTCTCATTGGTACATATCCGGGTAACTTGAATGGATGTAATTCACATCCATAAATCCCGATAATCGTATGGTTTTGGTACAAGTACCAATCCCCAACTTTGTAACTTTTTGACAATTGCGGGTCTTTCTTATCTCGCATACTAAGCCCGGGGGGAGAAACTCCTCGTTAACAAGGTTGTAGCAGGATGTACAAATTGATCAATGAATTTCGAATAAGAGTAGGGAGAATCGCAGGACAAATGAATGATGGGGGACCAAAAATAATGAGATTCGGGATTACCTTTTGCATCAGCTTTCTGAACAGGGTGAAAGGAATTTGTCCGAGTGATAGAAAATTATGAGGTGATAGATACATCGAGGAGTACTTGAACACTTTTTTCATCATCTAGCCTTAAAAAATTGATCATGGATTTTTGTTGGCAATGAAGGAAGCATAGTCATACTTAATCTCGTGAGGTCTGTCCGGGGTGAAGATAGATAGCAAAGCCGCAGTTATCTCGTCAACATACCACCGGTATTGAATCTAAGACAAAGGATATTACATTCACAATAAGCCTTCCCAAATGATTGAAAAAATAAAAACCATAGGGGAAGTCCCTTTTGGCCGATGCTCGTGTAACATGAAGTACTCGACACATTGCTTTCAATTTCTTTCTGGAGTTAACAAATGCTGGTTTTCTCAATTAGCCCTTCCATGGATAGAGGTGCTAATTCTTGTTCGCGCTCAAATCGTAACATATCACCGATAACTCGAGGTGTTATAGGGAACAAAACACTTTTGATCAAAGAGCTAATACAAATTTCTTTGTATGGGATCATAATTTGCATGACAATAATGAATGATTTCGTGGAAAACGTGAACCGTAGGAATGAAATACCTTGGGAGATTGGATTCCCACAACCCTATAAGATCTTGCCCTTTTGAGTATTCGTCTCCGCAAATGGCGTAAACTCAAACGGGGACTTTCATCGAAATGAGTGTCTTTTATTTGGAAATCTTCATCTATGAGAGGCAAGTAGTCTAGATCTCGGTGAGGAGCATTCAAAGGAGTGACGTTTAGAGCGAGAGGGGGCCTCCATTTTGGTTCTTGTGGATTCAAAATGGAGGTTTCAGCTTTTTCTTGCGAACTCAGACGGGATATCGGACAAAAAGAAGAAATTGGGACAAATTGCGGGTTTGGGAAGTAAATTCACGGGTTTTAACTCTTCAATGAGGACTCGAGAGGATTTTTAACCACTTTTTCAGAGAAAAACACAAGAAACTAAGCTTAACTCTCCCGGTACGGGGTGCGGAATGATAAATACTCGTTTTTTTAATGAAAACTGTTCTTCAACGAGTAATGGACAATGGCAGAACGTTCTTCAACACGGGCGCAATGAATTTCCGAGTAATTTGGTGTATTTGCGGTGAATTTTGAAATTTGCAGCGGGAGCTTAGTCTCTTTCGAAAACCAAAATAACTAACGCGAAAAATGGCTTAAAAACAAGTCAAAAGGGTTTTTGTCGTTTTCGAGGTGATGACGTCATTCGACGTACGGGTGACGTAAGGGAGTGGGACCGGCGGTATTCGATAGCTTAGCGGTGAGCCCGCACCGCTTATGGAGGAAGGCGGTAAAAACTCGCAATGGCAGCGATTCCACATGCAGTCGCTTGCCACGTGGAATGTCGAATAGTCAAACCCGCTCATTCCCCGCCGGCTAAAAACTCACATGCGATGGGCGCGGATTGATCGGGACCGTTGATCAATGGAAGAATGATCCGACGGCCGGAGAAAAGGGAAACTTGTGCGGTTTGGAAAGTGGGCTCCGTTGTGGTTTAAAAAGTTTTGACGTGTAATCTAATCACCCGAGGGAGAAGCTAATAGGCGGGAATGGTTGTTAATTAGTCCAAATGACTAATTAACCCCGTGAATTTATAAAAATGAATTGCGGCGGGGGTTTGGCCATGTGGAATGCCACGTGGAATGCCGAGTATGGTGGCGCGAGATTCCGTCGTAGTCTTTTCTTGTTTTTGGTGTTAAACACATATGTTATGTGTTTAACGCTTTTCTTCATATATTTTATTATACGATGAATAAATTAATATAATTAATTCATCATAGGGGCGGAAATGTATATATAAGGTTAGAGTTTTACCAAAGGGCTTTATAAAGCGGGGTATTTAAATGTGCGGGACTATATATGCTTTGGTAAAACATTATAATAAGAGGGTTTTGGGGATATTTATTAGAAAAGGGAGTTATATACATAAGAAAAAGGGATTTCACTAGGATTTAATATAATAGAGTTAGGTATTAGCATGAAAAAGGACAAGGAAAATCAAAACATCTTTGTATATCTAAGAAAGTGAAAACTTATGAAGTAAATTGCACATTTTTATCTTCAACACTTAAACTTAGAATAACAAGTTGTTTTGAGGAATTTTATGGAATGTTGCATCAGCTTCCTAAGTAAAATAGGATTTTACTTAGGAAAAGTTAAAAATGGAAGATAATCAATGATGGATTATTTCAAGTGCTTAGGTCTTTTGATCATTAGGCCGAGGGTCCTGGCCCCTCCCGTGTCAAGGAAATGCCTTGAGCCCCTTCGATCTCAAATTACCTTAGTACTTTTGGGGAAATTAGTAAAACTTTCTTTGAGGGGAAAAAATGATGAGGGAGGTTAATGAATTTGACTTTGCTTGCTGTGATTTTTCGCTGTATTTCCCTCGCTTTAGTACTTGTGATGAAAGTAAATGATTAACCAACATGTAGCGGCACCATTCATCGTATAACACTTTTGTAGCACCATCTACCTACCCTATCTACTTAGCACTACCATTTTGTCTTCTTTATTAGGGTGCATTTAGACTTGCAAACCCTTTTCAATCTTTTTTCTTTTTACATGATGAATCTATCTATTTCTACCCTTATTACATCCAAGGGCTCGATTAAACTTGTTGAGCACCTTTATTCACTCTACCTAGCTACTTATCTCGCTAAGATTAAACTCGTTTAGCTAGATATTTATTCTCTAATCTAAAACATGAAATTGAAATATGACTAAGCCAAGTTTAAACAAGTCTTTGACTTATTCATGAATTGTGGCAAAGTTTCACAAGCCGCACACAATTATTTTATTACAATAGATGAAAAAAGTAGTGGCATTTAGACTTGCACACTTTCCTTGGTCTATTTTTGCTTGGGGTTCATTTCTTTCTCTTTTTGACCATTTTTATTCTTTTTACCCTTTGATTTTTTCTTTTAGGGTATACCCTCTTTCACATTTTTTTAAATTTTTTGATTTTTTGGTTTTTCAAGAATATGGAACACCTTTGCTCAAGTAAGAAGGTTTGAACATATTCCACACTTCCATCAAGACAATCATGAAAGATGAAACCTATTGATATAGGAGGCTAACATGTTCAACATTGAATATAACGTAAACTTAAACATTTTAACTAGCAATTGATCTAATGTGTACCTATACCATGTATAATATACCCCTCAGAATGGGCTCTACGAAATTGGGGACGAATGGGAACAGGTCTATGGGGCTCCTCTTGTTCGATTTGGTGTTTGGGTGCACGAGTCATATGAGTGCGTCCACCTATGTAGGACAAAAAAATTTCACATTAATCATTTTTTCACAATGAACAATAAATATAACCTACTTGAAAACATGACATAACTAAAAAACCAATGTACCTGATAATCCTCCTCTCATGGAGGGGTCTCTGGAGGGCTCACCTGATGCCATTGTTGCTATAGTATCAAATCAAATTTCTGCCCCTCATAAACAAATTATCAATCGACAATCATGTCATCAACCAATAGATAACAGGTACTATAGCTCCTTGACATACAAGGTCTCAACGATAGTACATGGCATAATATCTCATGGCACTAACTAAGGTGGGTCAATCATTCCTCCAGTTGTACAACTTGACCACCTAGGTATTAGTGAGTGGTCTCCTCGAGTGTTGTTCTATGTCTTTTGGAGCAATAGGACGGTTGGTTAGCCTATCAAAAGAGGGCTTCAAGTATACCTAGGGGAATTCCTATATTCCTAAAGGTACATGGAGGTGAGATTTTGTTTACAATTATTGCCTTATGTCGTAGTAATGCAAGCGATACTAGCAAGGGTTACAAGTGTTTCACACAATGTGATTCCACTTTATTTACTACATTTATTGTTCTTCTACAGTAGTATTACCCAGTTATGGATAGATCACTGTGATTAAAGGGCATTAGAACACAATCCAAAAATAAAGTTTAAAAATATACGAGAATGCTAACCAAAGGAAAGGTATCCTAAAATAGAAAGAAAATAACTTGTGCAAGGTATGTTTTGAGGCTGAAATTGCAAAATGTTCACAAATTCTGCTATACCTGTTTGATTGGCTATTATGACCCCAATCATGAAATGCTACAAGATCATTAGATCTATTGTCACTAGATTGGAATATTTTTTTTATTAATGGAGTTGGAAAATCATCATTTTGTAGGGTTAATAACCTTGTCTAATAATCATTACTGGAAAAGAGGCCATTGCCTCAATTCTTCTTCTTTCTAAGTTCATCATCCTATTATTTTGTAGTCACCATCAATACTCACAGCTAATGTTCTGGTGAAATATTCCTCCTCAAGAGAAATGGAATCTTAGTTAATGGATATTTATAACAAATCCTTGTGAAGCGTTGAGGATGGAGAAAATTGTACATCAAGATGGGGCTCCATTCATGTATTATCACACTTGATATGTAAGCCCTTTCAGGCCCATGTATTCATGATTTTTTCTTTTTATTGTAGAAAATATATTTTAAACAGCTAGGACAACATTTGAAATTCTCTTCCTTTTTTGGTTCAAGCATGTCAGCATTTTCAAATACACATGAATGAATCTGGACCCTAAGAAATATCCATGTTGAACTAGAAAGTATTGTGGTTTCCTTTATGTTCTTTTGCGTTTACATGCTTCTCCATTCTGTTTTTCTCATCCATTATAAACGACTTACATTCCCAATCTGTTATGTCTCCTATATATTTTAATCTATTTCAGATTTAATAAGCTGTACAATATCAATAACAACTTAGAAGGTAGGTCGACAAGTAGTGCAGACTCCAAATATCACAAAGGTTCTATCAACCTATATTGTGAGTTATCTGGTGCATTATACTTGTTGACTATCAAAAAACAGTAGCTGGAATCCTATTATGTACTGGAATTTTGTTTCTTTTGATTCAAAATTTTCAAATTCAACTTTCCATAAAATCTTATCTAACTCAACTTCAACTTGCCAACATGAGGACAAAGAAGACATGAGGGTATATTTATAGAAGTGAGGTGGTTGTTCATCTACCATGAACTTTCACCCACGCTCATGACACTTGAAATTATTCATGAATATTTAATTTCTAATGACTCTCACATGTGCAATCAATATTAAAATTTCTATTGAGATTATTATAAAAAGTGTTTGCACTATGAGAGAAGAGAAATTGTGAGGAAAGTAGAGATGATTATTTTGAATCCTAAATTTTTTGTTTCCAATGTTGTTGCAAAATTATGGAGGATTTCATGAGATGATGAATATAGTTTTGATGTTCATTTGTTGTATTGAATGTACATTTTCCTGCTACTATATTTTTCATCAAGTAGACGAGTTTTAATACCAATATTGGCATTCCCCAAATTGGTAGACATAATTTCTTGGGAATCTATATGGAGTCATTATATGAAAATTGATCTCAACCCTTGCAGAATGTGTGGCAATTGTCTTTGTGCCTTATTTGCATTAAAGTGATCATACAACCAAATTGTGATGTTGTGCCTTTGGTATTCCTAATTTTCCTAGAAGCATGTATGAAGATAATGTCTTGTCTTGTGAAAGCCCTAGTTTCACAACCTTCGTGATAAACCATTAGCTAACATTGATGCCCCACAAGATTATTATCTTGGAAGAGATGCATTGCAAGGAATTTTTTGGTTAGTTGGCAATTAGAGCTTGATGCTTTCAAATTGATCCCATTCTCCTCCACATAGGTTAATATTGGCACTCCCTCTCTTCTTATTGCAAAAAAATTACATTTATCATACATATTTGTAGCGAAAGGATAATATTAGAAACATAAAAAAATGGACTGAAAGAGAGATACTACTGTGGATGGACCCCTATATAATCCATTTATGCACCACAATATTGTCATTTTATGTTGTTTGTGCAATATCATTATGAGTAGAAATGGATATAGTTATATTCCATGATGAAGCACTGAAGGCTACATTTATTGACTACGACCAATGGTTTAGGCATTAATTTCAGGCCAAATTGATGAATACACTTGAACACATTTTACATGCATGCCATAAAATAAGGTTTTCAATCTACCAATGGGCATGATACAAATAAACTATGTGCGTGTTTCTTTGCTAGTATGTTGACCCACTATTAATTCTTGAACTTCTATTTCAAACAAGTGATTTCCCATATACATGCATATTAGTCCTATATTTCTTCTAATGTTCACCTTCTTGTGACATTGTTTTTATCTAAGAAAATGTTCGTATGGGTTACGTTGTATCCTTTGTGATCCATACCAACATATGTCATGAAAATTTTGGGTTTATTTTTTCCCTCAAGGTTTTCCTTTAGTTAGTAATAGGTGTGATCTATAGTTTTTCTCGTGAGGATGAGTACCAGACTCTACCATACCACTTGTTCTAGGGTTTATTACTACCTAATTAACCTTGATTCCCCTTGGATTTCCTCCAAGACATTTCGATGATGCATTCAAAATTTTCACTGTGATCACACAAGCCTTGTTTGATATTCCAGTAAAGATAATTCCTCCTTGGGGGAATGAATTTTAATGGGCTCACAGTCCTTGATTGATCCAATTTCATATTGTTCCATTTTTCAATTGAGACGGTTATAATTTAAAACTTTAACTTTACATGCCTCATATTTCATAGAAATGGTTTTTGGTTCTTAGACCACTTTCAATTATAAACACTCAATAACAACATCCTCCATTTATGATCATAGAGGCTTATCCTTTAGATATTTCAACCCTGGAAATAGGAATTTGAATTATACTATTATTTTTTGGTCATCTTGTCCAAATGAATCCAAAATTGGTTATTTTTTATTGTACCTATGAGCCTCATTGTATTTAATTGAGTCAAAGAGAAACTCTTTGACTTACCAAATATTGACCTCTGTAGTTTTAAAAATGGCTTCTTGACATGAGTGTCGAGAGGACAAACATTTCAACTCAATGAAATAATTATTGTCCTATTTATTTCTTGCCATGTACTTCAGTTTTTGTCATGATATTAAATATTATACCATGTTATTATATGCTACACAATTCAATAATATAGTTTAGGGTTATACTAGCATTGTAGATGGCCCTCCTTTGCAATGTCATTTTTCCTCTTCTTAAGACAATATAAAATACTACTTGGATCCTATAATGCAATTTACAATCCTACATTCATATGAAAAATTAAGAATTCCTTTGTAAAGAAGTTTAAAGTCAACTATAGTAAAATGTTATCCTGGATCATGTTTCAAAATAAGGTCAAGAAAATTCAAGGGATCTGTCAAATGTTAATCTCATTATTGGAATGTTTATTTCTTGTCATGTACTTCAGTGTTTGTCATGATATTAAATATTATACCCTGTTCATCTATTATACACAATTTAGTAATATAGTTCGGGGTTATAATAGCATTGTAGATTGACCTCCTTCGCAATGTGCTTTTTCCTCTTCCATAAGACAATAATAAAATACTACTTGGATCCTCTAATGTAATTTACAATCCTACATTCATATGAAAACTTAATAATTCCTTTATAAAGAAGTTGCAAGATAAATAAAGCACAATGTTAGGTCATATCGTGTTTCAAAAGAAGGTCAATAACATTTAAGGGATATGTCAAATGCTAATCTCATTAGGTACAAAATTATACCCAGATATACATGCACCACCACATGTCTTTACAATTGTGAAAGAATTACTCAACGAGTAATAAATTACTAGTTGAAAACTAGGCATTGCATTCTCTCTCATGAAATCCAAGAATACTTTGGGAGCATTGTAATGGGACCACAAGAAGGAACTACAATGTTAGAGTGATTTTCCATAAAAGTATTTAAATGGGACTTTCTTGATCCAGAATATTCAAAGTATCACAATCACATGCAATATGTTGTTATGAAGATGCACATGTTTTTATAATTCCTTTTCCAAGTCCACCTTTGTTTGGCCTATCTTCCAAGTTCATATGGTGATAATATCTAAGCCATTGAGGACAACTTTATCCAAAAAGTTGAAACCTTCCCTCAAAGAATGCATTGAAGGTGTTATAGTAAATCATAGAAACTAATATACTTGCCTGCTATTGCAAAGACAATATATGTTCTCAAAGTGTGGTCAATAATTTATACATAATCATTGTCCATACACTGGCGAGACATTTTATATTGTTCCATTTCATAGATTCATTATGAAAGAAGATGTATCTTCTGTAGAGTTGGCTTGTAATACTCGATAAATAAGGTGGCTATCTCTAACATTATTTTTAAAGTTGCATTAAGAGAGGGAATCATATGTTATAGATTCAGGTCTAGTGCCATATTATAGTTCGTATCCAACCACAGATCATGATTTTATTTCGATGTAGATAATATATTCAACTTTCGACCTCAAGGCCTAGTCATGAATATTAGTTACAGTGCAAGTCACACTTTTCAGTTTCAATCTCACTGTAAGCTAGAAGCGCAACCTTTGACCTACTCATAGTCACAAATTAAATCTCCAACACAAATCCTAATTTAATTCCTAAGAACACTACAAATTGTCAGTGTTATTTGCAACTTGGAGGCAGAGTATGCAGGACCAATCACACATTGGAAATACACATTTTATTTTTCACACGCGATAGAGGTGGTATTGGTCGCAGTTTAGTGGTCTTGAATCGTAGGTCACAATGAGATTCTAATGTAACTAAAACTTGTGGGTGTGTTGTGAGATTGAAGGATGGAGACCTCTAATACTATCAAAATGTTTACCTATCATTACCCTAGTCTTTAACGCTACTTTAAATAATCCGTGAATTGAATTTAAATGCTCATTTACCACTTCTATGGTATCACATATGTGTAATGCTTCAATTCTATTACTTACCAGGCTGAAAATTCACACAGAAGGTCCAAGTGAACCAAATATCCTCCATGCAATAGGTGTACAGGAAAAGACAAGGGTACATACAAGCCTGAAACTTCACATAGAAGCTCCTGAAGGAAATCGCTTCAAAGTGTTCCAGAAACCTGTCCTCAATTGAAAATGTGAATGAGAAAGATTCAAAGTGTTTCGGAAACCTTGCCTCAACTGAAAATGCCAACAAGAAATAGTGGAGGAGTTTTCTTGAAAAATCAAGTTGCGTTCATTTTTTTGTATTCCAATTTGTCGCTGGTGCTCACAGTGGCTCGAAAATGACTGTGCTCGAGAGGTTTGCAGAATGTCGGGGGAGAAAGGATTTTGGGGTTTTTTTATAAGAATAAAACTCTTAGACGAGAACATAATTAACTCTCGTCCGAGAGTATTTTAACTCCTGTCAAGCCCAATCTAACTCTCGAGCGAAACATTAAAAATATCTCGGATGAGAGTTCTAAAAAATATTGGTCGAGAAATTGAGTTGACTATTTTCTCGAATGAGAAATTAAAAATTTCACCAAAATTTTGGCCATCCACCAAAAAGTATTTCCCAACTTCGGAATTTTACCCCAACATGACATGTCAAAATTAAAAGAGCAAGTGCACCAAATTTCGCTCTCGCAAAGAGCAACAAAAAATGAAATGGAAGTTTTGAAGAAAGGCATGGAAGCTAAGATGGATGGCATGGAATCTAAGATGGATGACATGAAAGACGAAATGGAAAACATGAAGAATGATCTAAAAGAAGACATGGAAGGTTTGACACAGTTGATACAAGAAATTTTTCCTAATGGCGAAAAGATAGTAGAGGAAACTCATGATGAGAACAAAATAAATGTTAATTGTGATTTTATAAACTCTAATGTTGGATGGAAGAAACACCATATTCCAAAGATGGATATGAGGAAGTTTGATGGCAAGGATCCCGTAACATGGATACTATAGATGGAGTAGTAATTTGATCTCAATAATGTGCAAAACACAAAAGGTATGCATTGCAACTTTACATTTAGAAAAAAATACATTTGTATGGTACCGATGGCTTTGATCCCCTGAAAAAATTGTCACTTGGTCAATTTTTATGGAGGAGATGGTAGGACATTGTGAGGATACAAAGAGAAACACATTCTTTAGCCAATTGATAAATCTCAAACAAAAGGGTTCAGTGGTGGAGCACATTGAGGACTTCAAAAAATTGAATATAAGGGTAACTGATATTCCAGAGGAACACAAGATTGATGTCTTCATAGGGACTTTAAAGGATAACATCCAACATGGATTTTGCATTTGGGAACATGATTCATTGGAGAAGGCATTCAGATTGGCAAGAAAAATTGAATGTAAAATTATGGCGACAAGGAAGCCTACCACTCATATCTATAAAGATGGAAGTGTTGCTACTCCTAGACTTCCACAACCTACAAGGTTGACACCACAACAATTGGAAGAAAAAAGAGAAAAAGGCTTTGCTACAGTTGTGATAGCAAATACAGTAAAGGTCATAAGTGCGTTGAGAAGTAATTATTTTACATATATTGTGAAGAGGAGGAAGAATATGAACAAGAAACTTCAGAATAAGAGGATATACACCAGGAAACAATGCTAGAAGAAGAATAAATGAGTCCAACCATATCGTGTAATGCATTGGCAGGTATTACCACTCGTCAAACTCTCAATATAAAAGGGCATATCAAGAAGAAAAAGGTAATAGTGTTGATTGATTCGGGTAGTACCCATAATTTTAGTCATTGCAAAGTAGCCAAGGAATTTAATTGTTTCCTATACCCAGCACCAGAATGTCAAGTGATGGTTGCAAATGGAGGAACTATAAATTTCTCTAGAAAATTTCATAATATTAAGCTAACCATGGGGGAATATCCAATGCTTTCCATTCCAATGGGAGGTGCTGATGTTGTACTAGGAGTACAATGGTTACAATCTTTGGGGACGATATCTTTTAATTTTCAAGAAATTTTCTTGAAATTGTTTTTCGAAAGGAAAGGAAGTCGAATTACGGGGTATCACAGGGAAGTCAGGAAATATAATAAGATCTAATGTCATGACAAAGCTTCTGAGTAAAGAACAATGAGGTGTAATTACACAATTATGCTCACTAGATGTTCCAACATCAAAATCATCTATTTCTCCAGATATCAAAAAATTCTTGGACAATCATTCCAAGGTGTTTGAAAATCCCATAGGAATCCCACCTATTCGTGATCATGATCATGCTATTCATTTGATTCCAGAAAGTTTTCCTCCAAACATTATGCCTTATAGATATCCTTATGTCCAAAAGAGCGAAATTGAACTTATGATTGCAGAAATGTTAGAGGCTAGTATAATTAAACCTATTCAAAGTTATTTCTCTGCTCTAGCAGTATTGGTGCACAAGAAGGATGGATCATGGCGCATGTGTTTGGATTATAGGGAGCTCAATAATATCACTATTAAATATAAATTTCCAATTCTTGTTATTGATTAATTACATGGAGAAATTTCTTTTACCAAGTTGGATCTTCGTTCAGGATATCATCAAATTAGAATGAAGACGGACGATATTCCGAAAATAACATTTCGAACTCATGAGGATCATTATGAATTTTTGGTCATGCCTTTTGGCCTTACCAATGCACCTTCTACATTTCAAGGTTTGATGAATTCCATTTTCAAACCCTTCCTTAGAAAATTTGTGCTAGTATTTTTTGATGATATACTAATCTACAGCAGGTCTTGGAAGGATAATGTTCAACATGTTGATAGGGTGCTCAAACTATTGCAGGAGAAACAATTATATGCAAAAACATCCAAATGTTTCTTTGGAGTACAAGAGGTGGAATATCTGGGTCATATTGTATCTCACGAGGGTGTTAAAGTAGACCCTAACAAAATTAAAACCATTAAGGAATGGAAAGTCCCCACAACCATAAAGAAGTTGCGAGGATTTCTTGGGTTAACAGGGTATTATCGCAAGTTTGTTAAGAATTATGGGAGAATAGCAGCACCTCTAACAACATTATTGAAGGAAGATGCATTTTCATGGATTCTTGAAGCAACTAAGGCCTTTGAACATCTTAAAGAGGCAATGTGCCTAGCACCAGTATTAGATATGCCAGAATTCACAAAAACCTTTATTGTTAAATGTGATGCCTCAGGAAATAGAATTGGTGTTGTTTTAATGCAAGAAGGAAGACTCATTTCTTTTGAAAGTCATCCAATCAAAGGAAAGTATTTACAGAAAGCCATTTATGAGAAGGAAATGTTGGCAATACTACATGCACTAAAGAAATGGTGACCTTACCTAATGGGAAGACAATTCAAGGTAAAAAATGATCATGATAGTCTTAAACACTTTTTGGAAAAAAGACTATCTTTAGAAGAGAAACAAAAATGGGTGACAAAGATGCTGGGTTATGATTTTGAAATCATCTACAAAAAAGGGAAGCTAAATGTTATTGCAGATGCACTCTCAAGAAAGGATGAAGAGGTGGAAGCATTTCTTTGTTCCATTTCTATTATCCAACCAGATTGGATAACTGAATCAAGGGATGAATGGAAGAAGGACGAAGAAGTGTGGAAACTCATTCAAAAGTTGCAGCAAGATCCTAGTACATCTGATACATTTAGTTGGAAAAATGATTCCTCATGGTACAAAGTTTGCTTATATATTTGTAAGAATTCCCAAATAAAACAAAGTATTATTTTGGAATTGCACACTTCTCCTTTAGGAGGACACTCAGGATTTTTAAAAACTTACCATAGGGCGAAGAAAGATTTTTTTTTGGGATGGCCTTAAATCTAATATTCAAAATTTTGTGGCCGAATGTTTGGTTTGCCAACAAAATAAAGTTGAGACAATTAAGACCCTGGGTCTTCTAAAACCTTTATCCATTCCAAGTCAACGTTGGGAGGAGATTTCAATGGATTTTATCACAAGTTTACACAATTCCGAAGGAAAGAGTGTTATCATGGTGGTAGTTGATAGACTTTCCAAGTATGCACACTTTTGTGCATTATCTCATCCATTTAAAGCAAGTAGAGTTGCTACTACATTTATGGAAACAATTCAAAAGCTACATGGAAACCCAAGGATTATTGTAAGTGACATAGATCCCATTTTTACTGGAATTTTTTGGATGGAATTATTTTCCTGTTTGGGTACTCAACTAGCTCATAGATCATATTATCAGCCTCAATCCGATGGTCAAACTGAGATAGTGAATAAATGTTTGGAAGGATATCTTTGTTGTTTTGTATATGATAAGCAAACACAATGGGTCAAGTGGTTACCTCTCGCTGAATGGTGGTATAACACTTCCTTCCATACTACAGCAAAAATGACCCCATTTATGGCACTTTATGGATATCATCCACCATCCATCACATCATATTTAAGAGAAAATTCTAAGGTTCAAGAAATGGAAGATCACATCGAGCATCAACAAGAAGTTCTCCAACTCTTAAAGGATAACCTAAATTTGGCACAAAATCGAATGAAAAACAAGCAGATCAACATCGCAACGAGATAAGTTTTGATAGAGGAGACTGGGTATTTTTACAGCTACAACCATACAAAAAAATGTTCTTCAAGAAAGCTAAGAAGAAAAATAAATGATCGCCAAATTACTATGGCCCTTATAAGGTGTTGCTAAAGATTGGTATTATGGCATACAAATTGGAGCTTCCTACCTCTTTACGAGTGCATCCACTTTTCCATGTTTCATGCTTAAAGAAGGTTATAGGTGACAAACTTCCAGTTCAAACAATATTGCTAGAACTTGATGAGGAAGGAAAAATAATATTGGAACCTGAAGCAATCACGGAAACAAGAACTCAACAGCTACGAAATCGATCAATTTCAGAGTATCTCATCAAGTGGAAGAACTTATCCACTAAAGATTCTACATGGGAGGATGACAAATTTATACGAAAGCATCTAGAGCTACTCAAGCGTTGAGGACAACACTTTTTTGAAGGAGAAGGGTATGTTAGGTCCCTATATTACTAGTATAGTCCCTTATTGTTTTTAGTGTAACCCCCTTATTGTTATTGTTGTACCCCTATAACCCCAATATTGTTATTATTGTTCCCTTACATTATTATTGTTAGGTCGGCTAGGATTATATTGTGATCCCATTGACTCCAAAATATAGAAGGAGGTTTTGTCATTTGTATCATCAATAATTATTCATTTATGTAATGTATTGGAGGTTTCCCCCTGGAAGTGGTTGATTTCTAAGGCGTTGATATCTCTTTTCTTCTAGTTTTGGAGCTGGTTTCATAACATACCTGTTGCTAAAAAAAACCACTTTATGCTTTGCGCTACCAATCTTACTACCATTTATCAAGGTCATATAAATGATAAATACTATAGGCTAACAATAACAAGCTAATGCAAATTTCCATAGACAATGTTATTTTATGAGAAACTTCAACTATAGAGGACAAATTCCCGACCTAAAAATGATGTTACTGAACTTCAATTTCAACACGCTATAATTGAAAATGTCAATAGTCCAACATGATATACGTTGAAAATGTCAACAGTCCCGAAATAAGGGTACTATGTCCCTCCCTCTTAATAATAGAAACATTTACAATAGAATAAATTTTTTTAAAGGAAACTTTTATTCGAGACCCTGATAATACTAAAATTTATCTTAATTTAAATGTCGATAAAAACACAAGCAAAGGAAAGTCATGGGTGATTGTTACACCATTTTTTTGGTCATCTAACTCATTATCATTAGATGAACCCAAGTACACCATGTAAGACCAATTTTACCCTAAGTAAAATTTCTTTCACCATGTAAAATAATATCTGTCTATATTTCCTGGTCATATTTAACCCAAAACAAGGAAATTAATTAAATAAATCATTATTTATTTAATTATTTCCTAGGAATAATTTATTCAAATCATTATTTAAATAATATTCCTAGTTAAATTTGACTAAATCATTTTTAAATAATTAAATAAATCATTATTTATTTAATTATATTCCCACCATCTCCCTAAAATAATAAATAAATCATTTATTTATTTATTGTTTATAAATAAAGGAATTGACCCAAGTCAAAAGACCTTTTCCCTCCAAAAAGTATAATCAAATATTCCTAAAGGGTGATTCTAGAATTTGATTAATAATATTTTATTCATGCACTGAGTTCTAGAACACCCCAATATTTTGTTATAAATAGAAGGGTTTTCCCCATTCATTAGTCACCTCCATTGCATTAGATCACTCTGGATCTACTCTTGGTCACCATTTTCCATTTTTTCTTTGTGAGCTGCCATTGAGTTCTATGTTTGTCTGGGTTTTCCACACCAATAAGAGAGAGGAATTTTAGATCTGAAACACTGAGGACTTTCAAGAACCAATCCCATTGAGGAGATCCGGAAAAAACCTTTCTTGTTTTCCTCTCAGGTGCCCCATTCTTTAATATAATATAAAATTCTTTTAAATAAATTGTTCGTGTCTTGTCTATTGGATGCATGGAGCCATATTATATTCTATCTGCTTAATGTCTTTTGTGCTTAGATCTGGGTTTGTGCAGTAGACTTAAAGATATTTTGCAGCCATTATCGATGTTAGGGCTATTTGTTATGCGTAGCTAAAGTGATCTTTTACGACGAAAGATTCATACTAACAATTGGTGACTCCGCACGAGTTTTATTTTGCGACCGCTGTCGTTTTATATATTCCTGCATATCCAGCTATTTCAGACCCTAGGGTTTCTCTTCCATTTTTTGTTTTTCCTATTTTTATGGTGCTTTCCACCTCTAAAACCCTCAAACAGTCAAATTTTTAACTTCTGTGTGTTTCTGGCCTTATTGCGCAGGTGACAGACATCAGCTGCAGCTGAGACGACAATTTTTTTCTGAAATCTGCCGCCGAGAGAGCCGGATCTGCAGGTCGCACTTTTCACCCAAAAAGTGCGACCTGGCCTTGAGGTCGCAATTTTCTGCCCCAAATCTGCGACCTAGACTGCAAACAGGTCAGAACCTGCGACCTGCCCTTTTTTCTGCAATTTTCCCGCACTTTTCCTGGGTTTGTCTGCAGCTTCTGTCAGGGTTTTCCAGCCTCCGCCTCCACCCGTTTAGACCTATTTCTGATATGTTTCACTCAACTAAGTGGGAATATTTCCCCTTAGGGCTCTAGTACCCTCCACTTTTTGTGGGAGAGTTTTTTCTATTTCAGAAGTCTGAATTTCCAGGGTTTCAGCCTTTTTGCTTCCAAATCTGATACCTCCTTTTCAGATCCCTTTAGATCAACTCTTCTCCCTTTCAAATCACCTCATCTAGTTTTTTTTGGGTTCATTTCTAGGGCCGCCTCCTTGTCCCTTATATTTTTAGCTGATCTCCTCCTTTTTAGCAGCAACCTTGCCTCTGCCTCTTTTATGTTCTCTGCACCTCTTTTCAGCAGAGTTCTCCTTTAGATCCCTGTCCCTCCTGACCTTAGATCTATTGGCCTCTTTTTAGCGTGCTTTGCTTATTTTTTTTTCCCTCTTATAGAATAGTTTTGAGAGACCCACCTTCTTGGGTTAGATTGATGCATTAGTAGCTGTTAATTTTCTATTCTTTTAGTCTTATTTACTGCAGATTTATTTTTAGTTACGCAACACACTTTTTCTTTTACTCTCAAAACGTCTGGGTTTAAACAATTAAAATTAATGCACGCCACACACTGACCCTAAGTGAAGAAGAGCCTGGTTAGCACCGCCTTGCAAAGCCTTTAAAATCAATTGACACTGCACCTCTCTGCCCTTGTTTCGACATTGATCTCACTTGATTTTACCCCTCCCTGCCCCTGTCGGTTTTCTTCTTCCCGTCATCATTGCGCCTCCAAAGCGTTTGTCTCGGAGACTTCTTGGCCTTCACCTTCAGTTTTCGGTTGGTAGACTTCCTCCTTCCCGTCATCCTCAAGTAAGTCTTCCCTCGAGTTCGCACTCCAACTCTTCTTCTGATTGTTTGGGTTCTCCCCCTACTTCTAGTTCCCCCTCTGTTACTTTTGCCATGTCTACTTCAGGGCCTACTACCAGCAGCAACCCCAGTTCTACTGCTGGGTCTGTTTCTAGTGGAACCACCACGGCACCTACCTCGACTGCCCCTTTTCTCCCTTATATGGCCGGCCTCAGTCTCCCCGATTTCAATCAGCTGATTAACGATCCTATCCGCCACGATGTCAGTTGGCCTGCTATGCCAACCAAGCTCCCCTCTGACATTCCCAAGTTTGAAGGCCTTGCTAGTGAAGATCCCTCTAACCATATTCGATCTTTCCACATGTGGTGTTCCTCCAATTCCATCACCGATGACTCCATCCATCTTCGATTGTTCCAACACACGCTTACCAGCAAAGCTTCTAAATGGTATGTTGTCCAAGCTACCTCTTCCCATACCACCTTTGCGACCATTGCCCAAGCCTTTTTGTCTTATTTCCAGCTCCCTCTCCGATACGACATTGGTACTGAACTCTTAACTTCTTTTCATCAATCCTCTTCGACCCACCTTTCCGCTCATGTCCAGGAATGGCGACAAAGACGGAGCTTGTGTCGCGCTCTCCCTTTTGAAGATTGGGTTTACATGGACTGGTTCCTTCGCTCTCTCCTACCTCCCATTGGCAAAGATGTCGCATCCCATTTTCCCCAAACCGAAGAAGCCACCCTCCAAATAGCCTTAAAATATGACCTTATCTATGCCAAATTTGGTTATGTTTATACCGTCCTTCCTGACCTCCCCAAGCCCGGTGGCCCTAATGCCTCAGGGGAATCTCACTCTGCCGACGGTATCGTTGGAGCCCTGTCACATACCTCTGCCCAACCCCTTCCAGGCTATGGTTTCCCTCCAGGAGGGGCCAGCCCCTCCGGCACTTTTTCTCCTCCAGGTAGCATGTATCCAGGATACGGCATGCATACTCCTTTTTCCCACCCTCCATCTTACCTCAATGTTGCCCATCCTACCCCTTATCCGTACCCACAACCTGGTGTCCCAGCTCCTCCAGCATTTGGACCTCCCACTCCTTTGCCTTCTCCACCCCCGCAACCGCACTTACTACCCCCTCCAGGGCACATATTTGCACAGCACGGGGAAACTAATTTTCTTCCTTCTCAACGAAAGAGAAAAGGAAATCAATCCGCTTCTGGTAAGCATGGATCCAATCCTTCCAGTATTGATTCTACCACTTCCAACCAGCCACAGGGCTCTCAGCCCAAGCCGGACAGGCTGCTTCGCACCAATGAGCCCTGTTCGTGTTGCGGTGTTTATGGTCACTGTTGGGTCTCAATCTAGTCTCCTAAACGAGCTCATTTAATTGTCAACCAGGATTTGTAAGCTGAGTAGAGTGCCATATGTACCTAGGTGCTTGTTTCCTAATGCGTTGTATGTGGTGTTTGTGATGTTTTTGGTCTTTTGTGATGATTTATGATGTTTTGGTCTTTTGGTGATTTTTATGTTCCTGATGGAAATGTCTAGAAAACTAATGGAAAGGAGTTGGTGATCGAAAACGAGTTAAGCCTAATGGAATGGCAAATGCAATTGGAAACAACCGGAGGCAGAATCTAAACTATGGCTAAATAAAAGAAAAAGCTTGATAGCTTTTAGGCAAATGGCCTAAGCTAAACTTGAGAAATGATCACTAAATATACCAAATCCTCTAACTAAACGGTTAAACATAATGATGCAATACTCTTGTCCTAAGCTCTTCTATTCTATGACTAATTTCTAGTTCTATTTGCAATTTAATTGAATGTCTGAGAACCTATACTCAAAGGATTATTGGTTTCTTTTTCAAGTAGTTCTTTTGAGGAAGAGCTGTTTATAAAATGATGAGGAAATTGCAGAGATATTTGAGACCTTATAGTGATGTTGTCTTAAATTTCCTATGGCTATAGATCATTTGTAGATTTTAGAACAAGAAGATGTTTGTGAATAATGAAGGCTGTCTTGTTAATCCTAACAACTAAAGTAATTTATTGTGCGATGGATGACAATTTGAATATGAGATGCAAGTGTAATGAGTTAATCTAAGAATGAACCTAAGATGCCACTAAACTAGAACAATGTTGAACTATAAGTCATCATCAAACTTGAAACAGAAATACTTGTACATGAATTAAATGCAATGAAACTCGGAGCGTTCTAACTATACTAACATGCATTATTCTATGAAGTTACACAATCTGTTTTGTTCATCATTAGTGATATTTTGGAAAGAGTTCCTTCTTTTGGAAGAGGTAGAACAACTACGGCTGTGTAATTGGATGCAATTGCAAGAAAATATTTGAAAGCAAATGAAAAACTAAGATATCATATCCATACCCTACTCGTCATTATGATGTCTTGGGCAAGCGTTTAAGAGCAAGAACGAGAGATGATACTTGAAATTACAAACACACAACTAAATCATTCATTATCACGGTCATGTCTTGAACTTCTTAAGGATGTCTTGGAAGAGTTTCTTCTTGTGGAAGAGTGTTTAGAACAAGTGTAACTTTGATAGTGAATAGCAAAAACTACAACTAAATCCTCTGATGCCATAGCTATTCATCATTCATCATTATGTCTGTTGGAAGAGTGTCTTCTTGTGGAAGAGATGGAATGAATATAACTACGGTAGCTAGTTAAAACAAGCTATAAATTCAACTCCTAATCCTACAATACCATAGTCATTCAACATTCGTCATTATAATGTTTGTTGGAAGAGTGTCTTCTTGTGGAAGAGCTAGAATGAATACGACTACGGTAGCTAAAACAAAACAACTACCAATTCAAATGCAAAACGTAAAGGCGGCTAGGAAAACTTACCCCATCACAATTTACGCAAAATAAATCCGTACGAGGCGGGGGCCCTCTACCACTTGACGGCATTCAACTCCAAATTAAATCACGCCTTCAAAAATAGCATGCTCCATTAACGATGCAATAGTTTGAACATAACACTCTGTGTCTTCGGAACGTAACACGAGTTTAAACAAAATCTGTGACAAATCTAACATAAAATCTCTAACTGGCCTCTCGGTCTCCCAAGAGTTTATAAAGAAAATGCAGCATGCTTGATAATTACAATAATTTAGGAACAATGTCTTTCCTTATCCGAATCCCGTTAGGGAGTCTTTGAGTAGCTTAAAGTGAAGAAGAAAAGACATACGATGAGAACCGGAATCTAATGAGTCTTCCTTCCTAAATGTGTTCCCCACGTTACGAAAACCATGCCCAGAATTCATTTCTTCCTCCATGATGAGCAACGAACCGACATAGACATAGCGTGGTCCTGTGCCCATATGTGGTTTCTCAAGAGAGCCACGGAACATACTCAAACATGAAGGTAGGCTGAGAATCGCCGGTTAACACGGAATGTACGTGCAAGCTAGTTAGGTAATCAACTATGATGGCAAAAATCACAAAATTCAACAATCAGTCATGTAAATCATTCTAGAAGTAATTTTAACTATGTTATTGATCAATTGGGTTTAAGATAGAAATGGACAAAGGAAAATGAGGTAAAATGAGGGTGAAGGAAAGCACAATTTTGAGATAACATACCCCCACTTCTTTGTCTCTTTGCATGTCCTCATGCAAATTATCCTATAATTGAAACCTGTAAAGAGACATCTAATCCCCTTCTTCTCCTT
This sequence comes from Pinus albicaulis, assembly GCA_034641835.2. Classification (NCBI taxonomy): domain Eukaryota; kingdom Viridiplantae; phylum Streptophyta; class Pinopsida; order Pinales; family Pinaceae; genus Pinus; species Pinus albicaulis. Next base: position 1,187,099,028 of record CM076579.1, read on the forward strand.
TGGCCACAGGAAATGAGGAATATTACGGGTTTTCTGATAACAAGTTTGAACTTTGAGGTTGGTGAGTGCCCTGATTAGCTTTTTGTTGAGTGTCTTCAACTTCTCATTGGTCACTCTCCACTTTGTCTGTATGCGAGGATATGGTTGGGTTCATATCGAGTTTGAGCTTGATTTGATCTTTGAGAATTTCATTCTCATTTTTTATGTGTCTGTCCACAAGTGAAAACCAACTCATACCTATCCCTTCTTAATATATCTATTTCGGACGGTGGAGAATGTTGGTGGTTCTTTCTACGCTTTACGGCCTGTCCTCTCTAAGGTTTCCGCATAGTGTAATTTCTGTTGGCGGGGGATCAATTTCGAGTTCCTTCATAAAAATCCTCTTCATCATCCTCTTGATAGGTGTTTCTTCATCTTCTATATTGATTACCCTGTTTGTTTGATTGGTGTTTTCTTCGGTTTTCCCTTTAGTCTGTGGCTTCTCCTAGGGTGAGAGGATCCCTCTCCTTTCTCGTAGCTTGATTCGCTTGATTATCTTTCTTCCTTAAGTTGCCTCTTGATTAAGTCAACTTCTCTAAAATGATTTCCTCACTTTAGCACTCTCTTGGATTGGTTTTGTCAATTTCAACTTTGAAGCCCTCCATTCCTACTTCTCTTTGTAGAGGTACGTAGTTCGAGGTGATGGTTCTTTTGCTTCTTCAAAATGATTTCTTATTAAGAAATCATCCCATGTATCATTTTTTTTAGCTAGATGATGCTCAAGTAAAATTTTGACCAAACCATGATGATACAGGGGTTGTCTCCAAGAATTGAACTCTTCTCTGAACACGGGGAAGCCCATCTTCGGACTTTGAAGCAAGAAATATGGTAGGTTTAAGTCTTCTCCCGGAAAATACATCATTAGTCTAATGTGGTAGACATAAAATGTCCCATATCTACCCTCATGTAACAAATTTTTGTAAAAGAAGTAGTATGTTTCTCCATTTGTTTTTCAATGCAGTCTTTGGGAATTCCTTTCTTGAATACACCTAACATCCATATTTGGTGATTTTAAAATTTGTTTTCGGGGAGTCATTGTGGAGTCCCTCTATTTTTAAACCATCTCTCTCCGGTTCTAGGAAATCTGGCCAGCCTCTGCAATAAAAACTTCGATGACGATAAACTTGACATCCCTACTTCAACTTCGATTCCTTGAAATGATCTTGCAAATGTTTTAGTGACTTCCTTATGAAAGCCATTAAATTTTTCCAAAAATTGAAGCCATCCTATTTGTTGTAACATTTCTTTGCATTGTGGGTAACCTTCTAAATATTTTGAACCCACGGGGTTCGATCCTTACGATAGAAACCCATGATTTTTTCAATATCAAATTAACACTCTTCTACCCACAAAACAATGACTTTTACTTTCGGATTGAAATGGCCTCAAGCTCTAAATGAAAATGGCTTCAATTTTGGAATGACATACCTGCGATTTATAGTGGCAACGAAGCTTCAAAACCTCTGAACGTGCTTGTTTGATAATGAAAAGCGAGTTTCAAATTCCGAGAGTTTGATATGTCTGCGATAGACGGTGGCGAGATGGCTTCAAATTTCTTTTTGTGCAATACCTCTGGCTCTTAGTAGCAAAAGACTTCAAACTCAACACTGCAACACCTCTGTCTCTGGTAGCAAATGGTTTCGGTTTTAACACTGCAACACCTCTGCATCTGGTAACAAAAGACTTCAAACTCAATCACTGCAATAATTCTGTGTTGATAGTGAAAATACTTCAAACTCCGTCCACAGTGATATTTTATCTGCCCACGGGATCAAGTGGCTTCAAGTCCTCCCTGCTTTGTTATACTTCCAAATTTACCCTTCTGCACTCTGCGTTTACAATGCTGTTACTATTCAAACTGATATCCTTTAGCTCTGCTCTCGAGGCAGTAATAATATCTCGCGTCTTCGGAATGGAATGCGGCTACGGAATGAAGTTATGGCGGTGGTCACGGAATGGAGTAGTGGGTGAGGTGGAGGGATTGTATTAATGATTGAAGAGACGGCGGAGGATTTTGCGACGGCGAGGGAATCATCATTGAATGATTTGGTTAGAGACGTGGAGAATTCAAACACCTCGGCCCGATTTAACCGCTTAAATGCTATCGGATATGAAATTTGAAATGGAAGATTTTAATCCAAAGTCTGTGGGGATTTGTTGGTGTTGATCAATAAAAACAATTAAAACAACCTTTTCGAATAATCCATAACTAAACTATACTAGAAAACTTTTATGAAATGCCATTTATAATTTTAAACTTGTTACCTACGCACCTTTTTATTTGATTTTGTAGCCTTTGTCTTCTCTTGCTCATCTTTGGAGGAGTCTTCATAATTTTTCTTGATGCTTTTTGATTCATGAATACAACGGGTCATATTATTGAAATTCGATGTACGGATTGATGCCTTCGGGGTTTGTAGGCTGCTTGGAAGAGCGTAAGACTGCGGAAAATTTAATCGGTAACGAGAATGTCCAGCATTGTGATGTTACGTAGAACACTTTAATCATGAAAATGGAATGTTTTTGGAGTATGGATGAAATGTTATGTGGTATGAATGAAAATGGATGATGGATTATGATATGTATGAAGTGGATAATGGAATGGAATGGATTCGAGTTCATGAAATGGAATAAAGGAACATAAGAGTTATCTTTGCAATTCATGACATATTTTATTCACTTACAGCAAGATATCAAATTTTGTATTTTGACATGAAAATGAGATGGATGGAAGATGAAATGAGATGAATGAGATGTGGAATGGAGTGAAATATGAATGATGGAATGAAATGGAGTATGGATGGATAAGTGAATGGAGTGAGATGAAATGAATCATAAGCACTATGGGCGAACTTATGATTTTTATAACATTGCTTATAAAAACAAAAATGGGAAAAGTTAGAGTGTCGGAGAGACTGCGATTTCACCATATCTTTCTACAATATAAACATGCCAATCAATGATTGGTTTTTTCATGTTATACCTTTATTTATTTATTTATTTATTTATTTATTTTCAGAAGAGAAATGCTTCAAAAAATTTAATCAAGTTGATGAAGAAGAGACTCTTCTTCATTAACTTCACATCATTGTCTTCTTGGAACTTCTTGACAAACTCTTCTCTTGAGAGTGGCTTGTGGTATAGCTTCAGTCTATGACCATTCACAAAGAAGAAAGTGACCTCCTCTTCATCTATAGTTCTGATTTTTACTGCCCCATTATCAAAAATTCGAACAATTTCATATGGCCCAAGCCAATGTGTACGAAATTTCCCTTGAAAATCCTTGAATTTTGAGTCAAACGAAGAGCCGATCACCCTCTTTAAATTTCTTCTCCTTGATGTACTTGTCATGCCATCTAGCCCTTTCTTTGTTGGACTAGACTTTTTTTTGTTGCATCTTGTACGATCTCATCCAATTCATTAATTTCTCCGGTATATGCTTTTGTCCTTATAGTTAGATCAGAGTCTAATTTTGGCTTGTCATCTTGAATGTTTGAATTTGGAACTCTATAGGAAACAAAACTTGCTTTCCATAAACAAGCTCATAAGGAGTATGGCACATTTGTGTTTCTCCATGTAGTTCTATAGGCCCACAGGCTTCAAAGCCTATCTACCCAATCTCTTCTATGTAGATGGGCTTGATCTTTGATAGGATCCCTTCCAATGACTTTATTAGTGGATTCCACTTGACCATTTGCTTGTGGATGATAAGGAGTAGGTGTTACATGCCTGATTTTGTACTTCTCCATCATTTTCTCCACTAGCCTTGATGTAAATTGAGCTCCTTGATCTGTAACAATTTCCCTTGGGACACCAAAACGAGTGAAAATATCCTCAAAAAGAAAAAGTAACTACGGATGATTCATTAGCAACAAGTAATGGTTTAGCTTCTACCCACTTAGTAACATAATCAGTGCAAACTAATATATATTTCTTTTGTCTTGATGGAGGACTAATAGGTCCTACAAAAAATCCAAAGCCCATTTTTCAAAAGGTTCAATGTGTACCGAGGTTGTAATGGCATCTCACATTTGAAGGAGGAACCCTACCCTTTGGCAGCTACATCACACCTTTTGACATACTCCCTTGCATCTTTAAACAAAGATGGCCAATATCCTAAATTAAGGGATCTTATAGGCATCTCTTGCTCTGCCAAAGTGTACGCCACAAGGTTCATCATGACATGCCTTGAGAATTTAGGGCATCTCATCTTCACGAACACACCTTCTAATGATCGGAAATGCGGACACAATGTATACTGACTCATTAGCGACCCATGAATATCTTGCACTATCATTAATGATTTTTCTTTTATCCCTTGCATTCATAATTGAAGGGGGTACTACGAAACTAAATAATTGGCAATATCGGCAAACCATGGAGTTTGAGTAGAGATTGCAAAAAGATATTCATCGGGAAATTGATCTTCAACGGAGTGTCATCTTTGATATTTTGAATTCTAGATAGGAAGTCAGCACATTGTTTTGTTTTCGAGCCTATCTAGAATAGTAATGTTCCAATTCTTGCAATAATAACAACCATCTTATAACGCTACGCCATTAGTGATTGATTTATTCATTAAGTATCTAATTGCAAAATGATCAGTGTGAACAAAAGTTTCACTGCTTTGTTATATAGTGTCTAAATTTGTTTATGGCATGAACGACTAAAACTCTTTTTCGATTCTGATATAGTTTAACTCTGCGGGAGTCAAATTTTCTTGATATAATAGATGGCATAGGGAATTAAATCTTTACGTTTGTCCCAATCTTTGCTCCTAAGGCTGTATCGGAAGCATCTGTCCAGATATGAAAAGGTAACTTCGAGTTAGGTCCCCTTAATATAGGTGCTTTAGAAATTTTTGGTTTTTGAGTTTCAAAAGCTAGCTGAAAATCGAAGTCCACTTAAATTCACAATCTTTGGTGAGTAATTTGAAGAGAGGAGATGCTATTTTGGTGAATTTTTCTATAAATCTCCGATAATACCACGTAAATCTGAAAACTTCTAACATCTCTTTGACAACTTGGAATGGATAGGTTAGAAATGACTTCAACTTTCGCCTCATCGAAACTCTAATCCCATCACAAAATGTGAATTTCCCCTAAAAAAATACCTTAGAGTGAACAACATAAAACATTTTTCTTGACTAGAGTGAGTTTTGCTTCTTAACATCTTTTTAAGACCTTTTCCAAGTTTTCTAAAGCCTCTTCAAATGTATCCCCATAAGCTGTAAAATCATCCATGTACACCTCTACAGAGTCATGTATTAGATCGAAAAAATTCCTAATGCGCTGGAATGTTGCGGGTGCATTGCATAATCCAAATGGTAATGCTCGGTAGGCATAGGTACCCCAAGGACAAGTAAATGTGGTTTTATCTTGGTCTTCAAGTGCTACTTGGATTTGATTGTATTAGCCTAAACCCATCTAGGAATAGAAAAGTACTTTTACTGCTAATGTATCTAATACTTGATACATGAAAGGTAAGGGAAAATGGTCTTTAAGAGTAACTGTTCAGTTCTCGGTAGTCAACACACACCACTCCATTTTCCATTTTTCTTAGGCACAATCACCAGAGAGAAACCCACGACTATCGAAATAGGATAGATGAAATTAGCATTTAATAATTTTTGCGAGTTCTTCCTTGACAATTTCCCTAAGATTTGGATTCATCGAGTCTTTGAAATTTAAATACCGAGTTGGTTTGCAATTTGCCTCTATATAGATGTGATGAGTACAAGTCTTGGGACTTATCCCTTTCATGTCGGTGTATTCCCATGCATATGCGGAAGAATGTCTCTGTAATACTTTGACTAACTCTTCTTGTTGAGATTTTTCTAGGTTTTGTTTATGTTCAAGGTTTTGCACGGAAAAATTTCACTTGTGGTAGCAAATTTGTCCATAGAATGAAGACATCTGCCTAGATGACAAGAATTCAATATTGGATCTCTCTTGAAATGATTCTTGTTTGTGTTGGAGAAGATTCAAAGTTTTCTAGAGTATTCGAATTTGATTATCTTCACTAATTTCTGAAATTGTGAAGAGTGGTTGTAAATATTCTTCATCCTCTATCCATTGAGTGTCATCTAGATGCTGTAATTGTCTAATTTGGAGGATATAAAGTGAATTTCTTTGTTGAACTACCATCAGAAATATACATATCACGGATCTACAACTAATAAAAGCATCGGTGTAGCCAACCAAGGTCTTCCTAGTATAACGGATGGCCTCCTAGATTATTCTTGGGTGTTAGGATCATGAAATCCGGAGAATTTTCCCAAGAGTCACAGGGACAACGGAATGTCTTCTATTACCCATCGGGTACGATCACGGATCTATGCACTTTAATTGTAATAATGTGGGTGTAAAGAAGATTAGGAAGTTTCGGTTGTCCATGATGCGAATACACTCATGATATTTATTGCTGCTCTAAGTCGATGAGTGTGTTTGAATTTCAATTCCATTGATGTGAATTTTGACAAGCTGGATTTCTGGGTCAAGGTACTTTGGAATAGTAATCTTACCCATCATAATGTCTGCTATTTGTCCTGCAGTTGAATTTTCTTGGTTTCTCTTATTCTTTTTCTTGTTGTCTTCATACTCAACTCCTTTATTGTTTTGGCTAAAATTGGGATTTCTTTGATGGCACACCCAATAATGGAATTTTAATACAAACATTTTCTCAATTCATCCAAGAAGTCATAATTAGGCACCATTATTTTTTTTTCTACCTTTATCCAATTTGTAGTCTTTACGGGAAGGGAGGTATGAAGTGGATGTGGATGGTTGCTCTAATGCGGGTTAAGTTTATTGGATCTTTTTGTTCTAGTTTTTCAATGTTTTGGTCTTGAAAGGATGTATCTTCCTCGAGTACACAACAGTAGAGTCCTTCCCTCGAAATTATCTTGTTCACGTATGATCTATAGGAAAGGTTCCTCTTCTCAAGTATCCTTCGAGACCTAAGTTGAACATCACTAAGGTCTAGAGGAGTAATTAAATAAGTTGGAAATTGTTGTCATTCTATCATGTATGTATTCGAGGGTTCTTATTATTGGGGTTTGGTATGGGTTGAAATTTGGCAATTGATTGGATTTTGAGGGAATGGTAATGGAAGTGGTTGATTTTGATGAGGTTGGTTGGATGATGTTGTTGAGAATTTTGTTGAAAATTTTGTTGAAGATTTTGAGGAAAATTTTGTTGGGAATTTTGAGATAAAAATGTGGATATAGGAGTGGATAGGATGGTGGATGCGATAATATGGAGAGTATCTTCCATAGGGACCTTGTGATCCTTGTGCCCAAGCTTGAGATTGATTTTGAAATTGGGGCCAAGGTTGCTTTGCCAAGAATTCCAAGGTGGAGGTTGATTATACATTTGATCATGGAATCCTTGTGTCTGAGATCCTGCCAAGGTCTTCTAGATACAAAAATTAAGAGACTTCTGTGGAATGTTAGGAATTTCTTCTGGCTTGACCTTGAGACGGGGAAAGAGAAGGACAATTCTTGGTCTCATGCTTCTCGGGAACAAATAACACGAGGTTTCTACAACACCCCATCTAGAGGACACTCTCTCAAGGCATGTTTCTTCTTACATTTGGGACAAAAAGGTGCCAAAGCCATCAGATTCAGCCTTTTTTCTTGTTTTGTATCTTGAGGGTGTCTATTTGTTCACTAAGACTCCCTAAGATGTCGGTTAAAATCATCAAGCATGTGTCCTATTTAAGATCTACTTACGCTCTGACAGTTACTTGCCCTTGCAGAGCAGGGATCTCTTGGACCTTTGGCCAGGTTTGGATTTCCCTGGAAAGGTTGATACATAACTTAGATATTTCAGGTAATGTAAGTTGTGATATATCCCTTTTCCATCATGTTAAGAATATCCAACCATTCATCCCTAATTGTTTTCAACAAAGATCTTTTAAAGTGTCTTGATCTAGGTTTTTCTATTTGTGCCCTTTTTATGTTGTATTTAAATCTTTCCAACAAATCTTCTAGTTTCATCTTCTTTTTGTAACATCTTGAACACTTCTTCCTTATGATTAACCGGCATACAATAATCCAAGTATCTCTCTAGAAATGCTTGTTTCATGTCTTCATGTTCTAATAGAACCTCTTGTTTAAACTCATAAACCGCTTCAATACTTTGCTCCTTTCGAGTTGGAAGGAAGCCATTTCCAATTTGACATCTTGTAGGTAGTCATAAGTCCTACAGCACTTCAGAATTCGAATAAGAAAGTTTCAGGATCCTCAGTTTTAAGTCCATAGAAGTTCGGAAGGACGAGGAAGGTGAAATGCATGGTTGTATTGGTTTCTTCATCAAGTATAGGGAACCCAAAGAGCTTCCTATTCTACCTCTTCCTCCATACGCACCTCTACCTCCTTCTCCTCTTCCTCCTTCTCCTCTACCTCTACCTCTACCTCCTCCAAATAATGTATATTTCTCCATTAACAACTCCTCCTCCTCCTTCTTCTGCCATGGTTGACTCTCCTGTGGAAGTAGAAAGATTTGTGTCCTAACGAAGTCTTTAGATCTTCTTCTATGGCGAGTTCGATGGATGAAGTGGAAGGTTTCTCTAATGGAATAGGTGACCTTAGATCTTCTAGAAGTCCGGGATCGGTAAAGGATGGAAGATGGGTTTGAGTTGAAGGTGTGCCAGTTACGGATCTAGATGAAACAAGTGGTGCTATAGATATCAAACTTACGCCTCTGCTTTGCTTATAAATCTTCCCCTTGAATCTCTCCTCCCTACGCATAAAATTGTTTTTGGATGCTAAGAAACAAAGGTTACCTAGTTTTCACTTCCCCGGCAATGGCGCCAAAATGTTGGGTCTCCAATCTGGTCTCCTACGTGAGCTCATTTGGTTGTCTTGAGTTTGTAGTAGCTGAAGTGAAGTGTACCATATGTATCTAGGTGCTTGTTTTCCTAATGCGTTGTATGTGGTGTTTTGTGATGTTTTTGGTCTTTTGTGATGATTTATGATGTTTTTGGTCTTTTGGTGATTTTTATGTTCTGATGAAATGTCTAGAAAACTAATGGAAAGAGTTGGTGATAAAAAACGAGTTAAGCCTAATGTATGGAATGACAAATGCAATTGGAAACACCCGGATCGAGAATCTAAACTATGGCTAAATAAAAGCAAAAGCTTGATAATGACTTTTTAGGCAAATGACACAAACTAAACTTGAGAAATGATCACTAAATATGCAAATCCTCTAACTAAACGATTAAACACTAATGATGCAATACTACTGTCCTAAAGCTCTTCTATTATATGACTAATTTCTAGTTCTATTCTTTTGAATTTAATTGAATGTCTGAGAACCTATACTCAAAGAGTTATTGGTTTCTTTTTCAAAGTAGTTCTTTTGAGGAAGAGCTCTGTTTATAAAATGATGAGGAAATTGCAGAGATATTTCGGACCTTATAGTGATGTTGTGTACGTTCCTATGGCTATAGATCATTTGTAGATTTTAGAACAAGAAGATGTTTGTGAATAATGAAGGCATCTTGTTAATCCTAACAACTAAGTAATTTATTGTGCAATGGATGACAATTTGAATATGAGATGCAAGTGTAATTGAGTTAATCTAAGAATGAACCTAAGATGCCACTAAACTAGAACAATGTTGAATTATAAGTCATCATCAAACTTGAAACAAAGTAACTGAACATGAATTAAATGCAATGAAACTCTGGAGCATTCTAACTATACTAACATGCATTATTCTATGAAGTTACACAATCTGTTTGTTCATCATTAATGATATTTTGGAAGAGTTCCTTCTTTTGGAAGAGGTAGAACAACTCTGACTGTGTAATTGGATGCAATTGCAAGAAAATAGACTGAAAGCAAATGAAAAACTAAGATATCATATCCATACCCTACTCGTCATTATGATGTCTTGGGCAAGCGTTTAAGAGCAAGAACAGAGATGATACTTAGTACAATCACACAACTAAATCATTCATTATCACGGTCATGTCTTGAACTTCTTAAGGATGTCTTGGAAGAGTTTCTTCTTGTGGAAGAGTGATTAGAACAAGTGTAACTGTGATAGTGAATAGCAAAAACTACAACTAATTCCTACAGTACTATAGCTATTCATCATTCATCATTATAATCTGTTGGAAGAGTGACTTCTTGTGGAAGAACTGGAATGAATATAACTACAGTAGCTAGTTAAAACAACTATAAATTCAACTCCTAATCCTACAATACCATAGTCATTCAACATTCATCATTTTAATCTGTTGGAAGAGTGTCTTCTTGTGGAAGAGCTAGAATGAATACGACTACAGTAGCTAAAACGAAACAACTACTAATTCAAATGCAAAACGTAAAGGCAGCTAGAAAAACTTATCTAATTTACGCAAAATAAATCCGTGCAAGAGGCAGGGGCCCTCTACCACTTGACGGCATTCAACTCCAAATTAAATCACGCCTTCAAAATAACTTTGTCTGCTCCATTAACGATGAAATAGTTTGAACATAACACTCTGCATTTTCAGGAATGTAACACAGAGTTTAAACAAAATCTAGCAGCAAATCTAACATAAAATCTCTAACATAGCTCTCGGTCTCCCAAGAGTTTATAAAGCAAATGCACGTAACAATAATTACAACAATTTAGGAATAATGTCTTTCCTTATCCGAATCATGTTAGGAGTCTTTGAAGTGGCTGCGTGAAGAAGAAAAGACATCTGGACTGAGACAGTCCTAATAGGAGTCTTCCTTCATAAATGTGTTCCCACGTGCATAACCGTACCCAGAATCCATTTCTTCCTCCATGATGAGCAACGAACCATGTAGACAGGACGTGGATCATGCCCATATGCGGTTTTTCTCAAGAGGCCACCTGGAACATACTCAAACATGAAGGTAGCTGCAGAATCACCGGTTAGCTACGGAATTTCTGCATTCTGCAGCTAGTTCCGGTCAAAATGCTTAACAATGGAAAAAATCACAAAATTCAACAAGTCAGTCATGTAAATCATTCTAGAAGTAATTTTAACTATATTTATTGATCAATTGGGTTTAAGATAGAAATGGACAAGGGAAAATGAGGTAAAATGAGGTGAAGGAAAGCACAATTTTGAGGCTCAACAGTCACTACACTCACGATTGTACTTTATTACCACAAATGTGGCATATGTGGGAGTCCCAAGCCACTGTGCGAGGAAAAAACTCCTCCCCTACTATCCCTCCCACTCCAGCTACTTCTCAACCCGCTGTGTTTACTGATCCTTTCCCTCAACAAGGATTCGTGGCCACTCAACCACCTCATGCCCCGATAACCACTCAACCTTCCCCTTCTGGTTCCTCTGATTACCATATTATCATGATGGCCTCTGACCAACCGCTCACCGTCGACCTTAACCTTCAAACTCGGTCCCATCAGTATCCCACGCCTCCCATTCTGTCTATCTCTGAGTCCCCATCTTCAGGTTCTACAGAGCCTTTGTCGACACCCAATGGTCCCTTGCAACTCCCTCCGCCCAAAGCTGAGGTTCATACCACGACTCCTAAGGGCCCATTACGGCGAAATGCTGCCTCTGGTCGGGCTGCCCATTCATACAGTATAGTAGATGATCTAGCACAATCTCCTGCTACCATTTCAACACTGGAACTCCTCCATTCGTGTCCTTCTCAAAAGAAGGCTCTACTATCTACCGTAGGTGCTGTAGATCCTACTGATGACCAAATGATTGTTTTCGACACCCATCAATCAGACCATCCCCCTCTTCCTCCTTCTGTTGGTTTCCAAATCCCAGTCAAAATCCAAAATGCCAATGCCACTTGGTGTATTATTGATGAGGGGGCATCTACCTATGTGATATCTTCTTCGGTTTGGAAACAACTTGGATCTCCTGAGCTGGCCCCTTCCACAATCACCCTTCGTGCGTGGGATGGCCATGCCTCTCAGCCCATTGGCATCTTTCGTAACTGTCCTATCACCCTTGTGGGTAAGACTGTTTGTGTCGACGTGGAAGTTATCAACGCCCCTCTTGACTACAACATTATTTTGGGGCGTAGTTACACCTATGCCACGTCTGCCGTCCCATCCGCAGTCCACCGCAAGATGTTTTTCCCTCATAATGGAAAAATTGTCATGATTGACCAGTTGACTTACCATGAACCAAAATCTCAGACCTCCCCTGAGTCCACCATCTCTTCTGTCACCAATAAGCCAATTGTTGACTCTTTTCCCAGTGTTTCCCCAGGCGTCTACAAAGACTCCTCCTTGCTTGGAAATTTTCCTGGCCCTCCTCCTCCTCCTGTCTCTGACCCCAGTTTAGCGAATGTTTGCATGATGCAATCGTCTCAGGCTGGCCTTTCACAGCCTGCTTCAGCTAGTCAACAACGTCAACTTGCCCACCGCAACTTGCTCCTAGCCCTTCGCTTCAGTCAACCGACCCTTTTTCGCCTGGACCTTCCCATCCCCCTCACACTCAGGGACATCCCCAATGGTTAAAGTCGCGTTCCATGAATCTACAGTCCCTGAAACGTCTGTTTCTTCCTCATCCATAGCCAAGAACCCAAAGACTCTTCGCACCAACAAACCCTATGCTCTGTGTGGTGTCCATGGCCATTACTCTCACCATTGTCCTCACCTCACGCATTACCGAGCCTCTTTAGAGGTCATTCGCAAGAACGAAGTTGAACAAAATCAATTCGCCTATCCCATCCTTGCTCAATATGCGTCAGGTCTACTCAAGGATCCCCCTGCTACCATTGACACTCCTCCCCCTGATGTTTAAATGTCAGAATCTGCTGCTCCCCTCCTATACCTATCATCATCCGCACGACCATCGGAGTACATTCCCTCCGAATCCACTCCACCTGTTCTGCTTGCTCCTCCTTCAGACACATTCTCGGGCTCTTCATGTTTTGACCATCTTTTTACCTGTTCTTCTGTCATTCCCCGTGATGACCCGTATCTACGCCTCTCTTCCCATACTGATGATTTAGGTAGCTTTGCAGCGTTGTATGGTCTCCTTGACCCTTCCAGTCCCTCCCATAATCACGATTATACCATCTGTATCTTCAATGTTCTTCGCAGCCTGAGTTCCCGCTCTTCATCCCATAGTTCTCATTCATCTCCCTCTCGTCGATCTATGAGTCCTAGACTTCCTACCCAGACTGCTCCCTCCCATAGCCATCAGTGGATGTATATCCTCTATTCACGCTGCCATCTTGTTTCTCATCCCTCCCATTTCTTGTCTTGCGACACTATTACTTCAGCCCTCTCCTCCACCCATTATCTTGGCTATGCCGATGGGGCAAGTCGCTATTCCCAGAATCTCGCTTCGGCAGCATGGGCCATATTTACCCCCTTGCATACCTTGGTTCTTGCAAATGGGATCTGCATTGGTAATGCCACCAATAATCAGGCTGAATATGATGCAGTACGTGGCCTCTTAGCCGATGCCCTCTCTCATCATATCCTCCATCTGCATGTTCATTTAGATTCCCTGCTTCTCGTCTTACAACTTAATGGTGTCTATCGTGTGCATAACCCTATCCTGTTTAGACAGTATTTACGAGTGAAACTTTTGATACGTGAATTTAGATTCATTACTTTCACCCATATCCCTCGACGTCAAAATCACTACGTAGATCAAATCGCAAATCATGTTCTAGACTGGCATTTATCACACACAAGACAATAACATTTCACATCATCAAAAAAATGTACATAAATCATATATATCATATAACATGTGTTTTTAGAGTCCATCTGCTCTGAAACATATGACATGCCCATAGCATGGTACAAAAAACAAAACTACAAAAATGGGGGACACCACTTGCCCCTACATCAATGCTAGGGGGCACCACCTACCCTCCATCTAATCACTCTTTGGAGGCTCCCAAGCCAACAGCTATACTCCCGCATCTCGTAGATCACGCATAGTCTGACCGGCCATCGCCATGCGTCACATGATACCTCGCCATTCTGAGGGTAGCCCAATACATAATTATATGTACTGTTCGTCTAAATCTTGCCAACCACGCTCCGACAAACCGGTCAGTAGCCCCTCACATCTATGAAGGATGTCCTCCAACAGAGCAGCCATATCCTCATTCTGTGTTGTCCTTGATCCACTTGCACCTGTAGCTTCTGCTACTGCCGGTCGTCCCATATATCCATCCGGTTTTACCGGAGCTATATCTGCATTCCCAAAAATATAAAGATTAGTACCATGAATACTAGTCAAAAACTCTAAAATGCACATAACAGATTAGTTGCTTGTCACTTACCATCGGGCCCCCACACTCGACTAGGCGGAAGCGGCAAGTCCGAATCTCTCCAATAACTCATCCCACTATAGGGATAGTCGTCTATGTATAATGGAATTTGATCCCAATGAGCAAAGAACTCTGGTCGGAACACCCGTCCGACTGCCCCTCCCCCTCCTCTACACAGTAATCGTCCCCACCGATGCATCTGGGGCTCTCTCGGACCTCCATCAGGTAATTTTATATGAGGTCGCAAGGTCGGGATATTCTCAAAGAAGAAAGAGCACAAAACCGTCCCATAGGCACAATCATGATTCACTTGCCGCTTGCATAGCGACAACTGTCGTTTTACCGACACCAACATCATTTGGGCCCACCCATAGTAGGTCCCCCCCAGCACACTCTCTACAATAATCATTTGCCCTCTAGTGATGTGATGGAATGCCTGGCTGCCAAAGATCCGCAACACCGCTACGGCCACTGCCCGGGTCTCCAACCTCTCTAGATCCCCAATGGATATCCGAGTCCCTTTGACTCGGACACCTGGTCGACAATGTCGCTCAACAAACTCCATAATGTTACGCCCCCATGGTAACATTGGTTACGTATTTCCAACCATCCCTAATGGTGGGAGACCATTCAAGAAATAAAGATCCTGGACCGTCAGCTCGATCCTTTGCCCCTGCACTCTAAACGCCTCATGATCTGGATCCCAATAACTGATAATCTGGGCCAACAAGGGCTCTCCAGCCCTCATCAAAGGGTTCTCCAAAAATTTCAGAACCCCATACCTAGCCAGTGCACGACGAACACCCTAATCCGCTTGGATTTCTGTCCGTAATGTACCTAAGTCTCTCTCTCTCCACTTGATCTGTATATCTGCCATATCTACACAAAACCATAATTTTTTTCAGTCTACAGATCATCAAACCTGCATTAATTTACAACCAAACTGAATCTCAGCTCATAACAGCTCTAAAACCTCCCACATCTAACAGGTCGCACTTTTTGGGTAAATCCTAGGCCAGGTTGCACTTTTCAGGCCAAAACCTGCGTCTCAGGTTGCATTTTTTTCCCCAAAAAGTGCGACCCGACCGTAATGATGAAGTAGGGGCAGTTACTGAGATTTAAAACCCTAATATGCAATTTGAATCCATCAAAAACAAAGAGTAGGATTAGGCCTCTTACCTGCAACTGACGGATCACGATTCCAACAGTCGATTTTTCTGCTACGATCGCCGCAAGATTTAGGGCCTTCTCTCCTCTCTACATTCACCACAGCTACACAAGAAAATGAATGATTTTGGAGGGAAAACACCTTATTAGAATAAAACCCCTCTTTTTTCTTTCACCCGCTGCAACCAAACCGTAGCCCCATTTGACACACTATCTGCACCGTTGGAAAGCTCTCACCAAGAACTCAAATGGGTATCTGTCAATTTTCCATGTTTTGATACTTCACCAGGACACATTTTGTCCATGAAGGGTCTATTCACCTCTTCTCAAAATAGAATTTCTTCACTTACGACACTTGTACTCGGGGCACCACTTTGACTCCTTACTCATCTTCGTTCGTGTTGATTTTCGTCATGAGCTACCCTATTGTACTCATGCTTTTATGGTCCCCCATTGGACCCTTACTATGACGCAGCACCATCGAGTCGCCCTTGTTTAGATCATCCAAGTCAAGTCATCATCGCATTCATGGAGTCCATTTTGCGTCCCTTTGTACCCCGCTATAGTCCTCCATCCTTTCTTTCTTGGTTCCTCTCTCGTGTCGCACATTATGGCCTTCAGTACCCTTGTCCCCTATCCCTCCTGATATTGCGTCAGTCACTACCAAGCCATTCATGCCCGTTATGCTCTAACAAGGGAAGTCGTCCAAAAGCTCCTCTGTATCCCTCATTCCATCATCATCATTAGTGTCTATCTGTTTGTCACTTTACTATTTTCCCTCGTGCCTTAGTGGGGTTCCCTTATTGCCTCAGCTATGCCAGCCCTACTTCTATCGACATCAGCTCATTTACTCCATAAGCTAGGTCTCGGGGGCAGTGTACCTTGGTTCGAGCTCTTCTCAGCATGATCATGATCTATACACTTGATGGTCCAGTGATGCAGCAACAACTATTGGTTATTCCCGGGCGTGTGTGAGATGCCTCAACCCTCATGAGGGGGTGGCCCTGCAGGTAGCCCCCCACATGCCCGGATGACTTCTTCATTTCTGCCCTTGATGCAACTCCTCTCATTTGATGATATCGGCCTCAACCGCTTACAACGCCTCTTCAATTTGCATGTACCAGTCAGATGTTGCGAGCCCTTCCCCGTGTGTAGGGGGCATTTGGGTGTATTTGTATCTCATGTACTAAAATATTCTTGTATAAGTCCTGAAGGTTATTCCAGGCATCGCATGTATGTGGGATTCATCATTTTATTTATCTGGCTCATGTTTAGGCCAGCACATGCTTCATTATTGCGTTTCGTGGTTTTCCAGGCGCCTTACTCTTTGTACTATTGTCTCGGCGGGCATAGGTATGCCTCCCCCGCCGCCTTTAACACTGGTACCACTTCATCACCTAGAGACTTGTTGCACCTGTAAGTCTCGTCTCCTCTGGGTCTAGTCCTTTAGCACATTAGACTACCTTACATTTCTCTCTCTCACTTCCCTCTTGATGCCTAGTGATTGAGTTCTTACAACGTACTTCGGTCATACGATTTTCTCCTAACACTCGTACGTTGGGGGGAAATCTGTTACACCATTTTTTTGGTCATCTAACTCATTATCATTAGATGAACCCAAGTACACCATGTAAGACCAATTTTACCCTAAGTAAAATTGCTTTCACCATGTAAAATAACATTTGTCTATATTTCCTGGTCATATTTAACCCAAAACAAGGAAATTAATTAAATAAATCATTATTTATTTAATTATTTCCTAGGAATAAGTTATTTAAATCATTATTTAAATAATATTCCTAGTTAAATTTCACTAAATCATTTTTAAATAATTAAATAAATCATTATTTATTTAATTATATTCCCACCATCTCCCTAAAATAATAAATAAATCATTTATTTATTTATTGTTTATAAATAAAGGAATTGACCCAAGTCAAAAGATCTTTTCCCTCCAACAAATATAATAAAATATTCCTAAAGGGTGATTCTAGAATTTGATTAATAATATTTTATTCATGCACCGAGTTCTAGAACACCCCAATATTTTGTTATAAATATAAGGGTTTTCCCCATTCATTAGTCACC
Source organism: Pinus albicaulis (assembly GCA_034641835.2). Taxonomy (NCBI): domain Eukaryota; kingdom Viridiplantae; phylum Streptophyta; class Pinopsida; order Pinales; family Pinaceae; genus Pinus; species Pinus albicaulis. The sequence continues at coordinate 1,187,116,573 of CM076579.1, forward strand.
TCCATTGCATTAGATCACTCTGGATCTACTCTTGGTCACCATTTTCCATTTTTGCTTTGTGAGCTCCCATTGAGTTCTATGTTTGTCTGGGTTTTCCACACCAATAAGAGAGAGGAATTTTAGATCTGAAACGCTGAGGACTTTCAAGAACCCATCCCATTGAGGAGAACCAGAAAACACCTTTCTTGGTTTCCTCTCAGGTGCCCCATTCTTTAATATAATATAAAATTATTTTAAATAAATTGTTCTTGTCTTGTCTATTGGATGCATGGAGCCATATTATATTCTATCTGCTTAATGTCTTTTGTGCTTAGATATGGGTTTGTGCAGCAGACTTAAAGATATTTTGCAGCCATTATCGATGTTAGGGCTATTTTTTATGCGTAGCCAAAGTGATCTTTTACGACGAAAGATTCATACTAACAGTGATGGCTTGTGGTGCCTGTTATAGATGTCTATCTATCACTGTCCATTACATTGGAAGGATATGGCCATCTAACTTAGAAATATGCTTGCAACAGGTTCCCTTCTACAATGAGACAAATTATTTGATTTTATTCATGATTTTGATTGTGCAACAATTGAACAAACGAGATTCCTAATGAAAATATGGATAAATTCATTAGCTTAAAAGATAGCATGAAGTTATAGATTTCAAACTCTCACCAATCATTGCAGAAAATCTAGCCCCCAATCTCACTAATTATGTTATGGTTGGAAAGTTCTCTTGCCTCTAGCCAACCCAACCCTTTTATATTCATGGAACTTGATCTCATTGGGATAAGGATTTATTTCTTCCTTCCTCTGCAGAAGAGAATTTCAATGTACTTTGTTTTCTCACAAAGAGGATTGAGACCAAATTTTTGAAAGGGAGCCTTGGTTTAGACTCAAGGCACCTACTAGATCTGCAATCAAAAGTCAGCAAGATGGATGATGAAATTGCCTACATAAGATCGATGCTAGATGGGCTCACTCCCAAAGTCAACTAGAAGGTGTCCAAAACCAATCCTACTTGTCCATTTTATCCTAGTCATCTAAGTCATACAGATATAAAGGAATTTTTCCTTGATGAACAACATGTCTCCCACTATGAGGGGGTTAAATAAAATGCATTTTCCATTTTTTGTGAGTGTCAGTTGGTATTTTTTGGAGGATCTACAAGCTAGTGACTTTAGAACACTATAACGCCCCTGTGCCTACTCCAAGGCATAGTGTTGGATCATAGTTTAGAATTTTGTAGCTTAACACAGTGTTGATTAATTTGGACCAACAAGAAATACTTGTAAAGGTTATACAATTGTGCCCCAACATAGATTCTATGAAATATAAATATATTTTCAGTTCGGATTTAAAAAAACAGAATTTTCTTACCAATGTCTAATTTTTGACATGACATTAGAGCATGTTTGTTGAAACCTTCCAATAATCCTTGTTTGGATAGTAGGACTTGTACTTGGGATAGGAATTTGTAGGAATGTTTCAACAGTGGGATGCCCAAGTTTCATGCTTGAGAAAAGTACAATGGACCTATGATAGCTTGTCTTCAGGTATTTGATCTATTTTTTCTAACAGTGTAATCCAAGAGTAATAATTTGACTATATTCAATCTCATATACAAAAACATATTATAAGGTCCCTCCAACTTCATACCATGAAAGTGAAAATATAGATGTTGTTAGAGGATAATGAGCTTTGGAATTTTGTAAAGACAAAGGTTTAATGACATACCAATCTATAAAATTGGTAAAAAAATAAAAGGAAGATAGCCAAAACAAAGAAATTCATCCTGGACTCCATGAAGGATCCCTCACATCATCAGTAAGACCATTAGTAAGGAGATATTTGATCTTATCTTCAATCTATATTGGGGTGAGAACATCAATTGAAATATGCTTCTAAGGAACAAGCTTAGAGCCACACAAATGAACAAAATAGATACCACAACCACTTATTTGATAAAAATAAATAAACTCCATTATCAATGTGCAACAATAGGAAAAGAGCTCAAGAATGAAGATTTAGTACACATAGCCTTGAATGGGTTTTCATCTTCTTGGCAACATTTTGTCTAAGGTGCCTATGCCCAAGAAATAAATATATCTAACGGCCCACTTGGTAGAAAGGCGTTGAGGAAAATTTTCCCATGGTGGAAGTAGAAGATCCCTCATAGTTAGTAAGCCTTGAAGAAAAAAAGGAAATGCCAATCACATAGATTTGGATAAATTTGAAGCAAGATGTGATCGTATCCTCCGCCTCTGCAAGGGAGGATGAGAAAGGTGAATCATTGGATCAGATTGAAGAGGGAAAGGAAATTGTCCCTTATAAACTCCTAAATAATGAGAATCAATCAGACTCGGATACCAATCAAAAGAGATTTGGACGAAGTTGAAGCAAGATTTGATGGTATCCTCAACCCCCGCAAGGGAGGATAAGCAAGGTGAATCATTGGATTAAATTAAAGAGGGGAGGGAAATGGACCCTTATGAACTCCTGAATGATGAGAATCAATCAAAATCAGTTAAAGATCCAATTAAATAGATGACATTGAATGGGTCGAAGTAAAGAAGGGAGAGGACAAGAAAAACAACAATCAAGTGACATTGTTTGCACAAGACATAGATTCGATCCCTATACCATGGGGTATGCAATCTCGGTGCAGTATATTATTTTGCTATCTTGTGATATCATATAATTAACTGATCGTGCCGTTCGTCCTGCACAATGTATCTCTAAGAGATTCACATTACAAAGACATGCCCTTGATGAAAAAAAAATTACCTAGGTAGCTTCATTGGTGGCAGTTTTGGTCCACAAGGCAATCGTTTCTTGTCTAGCTCTCACACTAGCCACAACACCACAAATTTCACCGACTTCGTCAAAATTTTCACCAATCATGGCAAACAGATGGAGTCAGATAACAAAATCTAGCTCTCACACTAGCCACAACACCACAAATTTCATTGCCTTCATCAAATTTTTCACCGATCATGGCCAACAGCTGGAATCAGATAACAAAATATATATGAGCAGAATTGAATCTACAAAAAAATTCATATACACACACATTTATGTATGATAGTTGGAGTTTTACAGTGTTAAGCCATAGTCGATCCAATCCAGCCTTGTCGCCTCGGGTGTTAGTGGCAATCCACTTTACTCAGTGGGCACATGTAAGGTCTTCCCACTTGGGCTCTTACCTGCTTTAAAGCAGTGGCATCTACTGCTGAGGGCAGCTTGCTTGGAAAAAAAACATTGTTGTATAAATTGCACAGTGTTATCAGGGCGATACAAGGCATGAGAAAATGGTAGAGAAAACCCCGATGAACTGCATATTTTTCATTTTCAAAGTCTGAAAAAACTTACCACCTTAAATCTTCAAACGTCTTGAAGGAATAGACTGAACGAAGGGAGTTGGCCGATGCTGTCGACTTGGATTTCACCGAAGGGTTGTCGAACCAGAAAGTCCATGCATTCCCCAATACATTTTCTTCCCGCCATCAATAGGCCTGTATATAAGTTTAACTTCACCGTTATAGGGTACTTACCATGCCATTCTTGTCGCACCTTGAAATAAAACCCTTATAGTATTAGAATTACTAATACAAAGTACCGTTTGCCCAGAGATAGGCACTATTTATATACCTAAACTTGGGCTCTATACCCGCTTTAAAGCAGTGGAAATTTGCTGCTGAGGGAAACTTGTGTAGAAAAAACACTTGTTGTATAAATTGCAAAGCATGATCAGGGGGATACAAAACATGAGAACATGGTAGAGAAAACCTTTATGAACCACATATTTTTCATTTTCAAGATCCGAAAACACTTACCACCAGAAATATTCAACCGTCTTGAAGGTATAGACTGAACGAAGGGAGCTGCCACATGCTGCCGACTTGGATTTCCTCGAAGGGTTGTTGAACTAGAAAGTACATGTATTCCAAAATACACGCTTCTTCCCGCCATCGATAGGCCTCTCTATCAGTTTAACTTCATTGTTCTGGAATTCTTCCCACGCGTCGCACCTTGAAATAAAGTCTTCGACTTATATACCTCGACTTCACCCCTTCCACAAATAAAAAACTCTATGTTTAACCATGTTTCTTCCTACCATCGATAGGCCTCTATATTAGTTTAACTTCACCATTCTAGGGTTCTTCCCGCGGGTCGCACCTCGACTTCGCCCCTTCCACAAATAAAGCACTCCGTTTTTAACTGCCAAAAACCCCAACCTTAGAGTCAGAGTTTTTTTTTACTTTGATAACTTTAGGTATTCACTTCCATATATTTATTTTTATCTATACTCCTCTTTAGATTTGAATTTTTTGAACTCTCACAAAGAAGTACATTACATATCCTTAATTATTAGGGTCATTCAAGTTGTTCTCATCATTTTTAAGGTATGGTTTATAACTCTATATGTTATACAAGTTTTTGATATAATTTTTATAAATTCATTATACAAGTTTCCATTGATTCATCAAAGCATTAAAAAACTTACAAAAGTGCATTCTTTTAGAATGTTTTTGAAAAATTTCTGGACCCTTCTCTAAATGCATGAGAGGGGTTTAAATACTAAACGAACTATGTTTTAAAAATATATTATTACATAAAAATAGAGGAGGTTTCAAACAACCATATTTGTAAGACAAACTTTAACTACAATCTAGGAAAATAAAGTAACAATATGACTATGAATTCTGATATTTTATTTGGATTCGATTCCGAAGTTGATAAATATCTAGCATTGGTTTTAGCTGAGCTGGGTGCGAAATCCTTGATCTAACTTGTCCCTTGAATACCACATTTGAGAGTGCTGGCTGCGATATTTTTTTTGAATCTGTTAAAGATTGCAGGGTCTGGTACTGATGATAAGGTTTGATAAGAAAATTCCAATAATTTTCTTCATCAAATTTATTTTCTTTTTTTATTGTTTCATCCTGCGTTTTTTCCTTTTTTTTCCACTGTGTTTTCGATTGTTTGACTTCTAAGAGCACTTAAGATGTGCAATATTTGATAAGTTCTGCTTTCAAAAGCTGTTCACACAGATTTCGTAATTTCCTTTGATAATCCTGATGCTTTCGCTGTTGCTTTCTCTCCTTACTTTATCCGTGCTTCCTAATCCTTGAATAAGATCTCCTTGTGGAATTTATCTACCTGTGGTAGATCAAATTCCTTGCCTGAGTTTGATGCTTTCCATTGAATGTGTTCATTTCTTTTCTTCTCGATCTTCAAGTTTCTGGATTGCTACTTGCTGGATCAATATTTCACTTGAGTCACAATAGGAGCTAGTGATAGAGGCTTGTTGGCAGAATAATTCTTGTTGTTGCTTTAACTTAGCATTCAAATCCAATGCTTCCTTTATGAATTGATCTAACTATGGTTGGCTTTGTAATATGTTCATCTCTGCTTCCAGTTGTGCTTGCTTCTCAGTGAGTTGTGCTTGATGCTGCAAATTAAGACTTTCAAAATCTTTTTGAAATTGGGACATCTTCAATCCTATTTGCTCGCTGAAGTTAGAATTTTCTTGCTATAACAACTTATATAATTATTTTATTTTATCTTCTTTCTGCTTGAGTAAAATTTTAACCTCAATGGCCTTATCAATAGTGAAAGTAGCATATGCCCCTGAAAACTATGATAGCTTGGTTAAATGTTCAGTAGGATCAGCTAGAGGATCCTTCCATAAAATTTCTACTGATTCATTTGTAAGATCTGATAATGTCTCATCAATTATTCTCCTTTTTCTTCTCTTTACTACAAATCTATGACTTGGGTTGTAGAAGACATCCAGCTAAGGGATTTCCTTAACTTGTACTATCTTTTCTGTAGGAGAAGCCGAAATGATCTCTTGATCATGAGTTTCAGGAACTTGTTGTAGTGGAGTAACAGTTTCCACTAACTTTTGAGAATGTTCTGGTGTATGAAAACCAGTAGATTGATCAGTATTGGGATTTGTTTGAGGAGTTTTATTGCTTTAGAAAATTCATCCCATTCACTCTTCAAATCATTTAACTAATATTTCCCTGACTGATCAAGTGTATCTTGACTGTGCTAAACTTCTTGAGAAGATGTTTCTATTCCATTACTTCCTCCTTTCTTTTGCATCTCAATCTCTTTGATTACTTGATCAATTATATTTTCTGATTTTTCATTTATGTTTTCGGATTCATTTTCAGAATGACCCGAATTCTGAGATTGATGCTTTGACTACCCTGAATCATCTTCAGACATGTATTTCACTTCATTATCCAAGATAATACTTCGAGTAGGTCTGTTGACATCTTCAATAGTCAATAAATCTATAGGAATATTTTTCAGTCTCTTACTTCTATATGCTTGGAAAGCTTCCAAGTCATCTTGATTGAGTTGATTGGATGAAAAATTAAGTACATCTGAAAACTCTTCAATGCCTTGAAATAAATCATCAAATCTATCTATCTCTTTCACAAAAGGTTTTACTTGGAGCTCTGTGATTTAGTTTTTAATCACATCATTAGGGTCATATGGCCATCTTGGTATTACAACCAAATTCAATAGATTAACCTTTGAAACTTCCTTGTAGGCATGAACAATATCAAAAAGTGAAAAAGTAACGCACTGTAAAGGGAAAGTAGTTCAAACAACCTTCTTAGCATCTTTAAGATATTTTGAAATACCATTACAACAAGCTGGTAGGAAATATCTCTTGCAAGTACCTTATTAGGAACATAATATGGCAAGACGTGAGGAGAAGCATAACTCCCAAATACTATGATATATGTGAAAATTTCCTCTACAAACCACCTAGCAATGGGCATAATGTTTGTACTAGATTCTTTGCAAACCCTAGGGACTTTCTCATTGAATATAATCTGGTGCACGGGAAACATAACTTTATGGACACTTAAAAAAAATTAAAATGGTAGGCAGATTTTCAGAGGGCTCTGTAGTAAATGTGGATTGGATTAGGGTCTTGGGTCATCCATTTCCATCCCATGGTAGGAAAAATAGAAGAAAATAAAATTGCGTCCATGACATAGGAACTCATATAAAAGGGGGGTATTTCTCTAGATGAAACACTTCTTTTATTCCTATACTCCATGATGTTTTTGGCTAAATTATCAGATAGGATATTTTCCCAATTAAGAATTAAGGAATTGATGATTGCATCAATTAATGGGACCCAATCTACAGAAAGCCTAGTGGTGTCTACTTTTTCATATAATCTAGACAACATACCAGCAACTAACAATAAGGGGAAGGAATTTGTGCTATTGGTTATGTACTGAGTTGATCTCTTTTAAGCTTACCCTGGTCTTCCTTCCATTCCTTTATGACTTTCATCAGGCCTGGATGTTTTGGTCTAAAGCTTTAAAGAAAATCTTTCTCATAGTTTTGTTTTGGGATGGGTAAGTGGTATATTATCCTTAAATCTTCTTCCCTGAATGACCCAATATTCTCACATTTTGAATCTTTTAATATTCTGTCTTCTATGTTCAAGTGGTCAATTACCCACTTAACCATATCTGTATAAGGGAGAATCTTTGGCATTGTTGCTACCTTATGGATGAATGAGCATGCACTGTCGAAGTAGGTCAGGTCTGAAGAAACATACGCGCCTGCTAAAGAAAATTTGACTGTTTCCCTTAGCTTTTCATCCTCAAAAATCTTATACATTTCCTCCCATGAAGAAATTCCACAATCATTGTTGGAGGTGGTGTCTGAGAACAGTGGAGACATATCTTAGTCTTTGGTAGATGGTGCTTGGGTGATTTATTTTCCTTTCTTGCTCATTTCTATTTTCGTCGCTCTATTAACTGGTTTCCTGATTGATATGAAATTACTTTCTAGTTAATGCCGTGCTAGTTTCATTTCATATATAAAAATTTCTTTGCATTGTTTTACTTATCCTTCATGAGTTTCTTTAAGGGCATGTGATCGGAAAAAAATGTACTTGGTGAAATTATGAATTTTTCATAAGCTTAAAAAAATATAATTTTAAATGACAGAACAGAAGCAATAGTAAACACAACAAGCACATATAACAGAGCTTAACACAGATAATTTGATAAAGGAGTTCACCCCTCCTGGGCTACATCTCCTTGGTCCAGCTTCATAGTGTGACCTTTGTATTAGCTTAAAGTGTGCTCAAATTGCTATTACAAGCTTCAGAACCTCTTGGAAACTGTTCCAATGAGTTTATAACATCGTAATCTCCCAAAAATGACTATTTTTTGTTGTATTTGGACTCTGGATGCTCTGGAAATGACCCCAACACCTGTTGGCCCTAGCCTTCAAAAATATTCAAATGTACTAAAACACCTGTAGATCACCTTTTCTTCCTCTGCAACCTACTCCATTGAGTTCCTAGCATGCAAGTTAGCTAGGAATGACTTTTACTGAGCTCCATTTGGTAGAAAATTGAGTGAGTTATGACCAAAAAAAATTTGCACCATTTTCTCCTCCAAAAATGGAGAAACTGCTAGTTAAAATTCTAAATTTAGAAATCTCGCCAAAGTTGGCATGCCTCCAAAAATTTCGCCAACTTAATCTTTGGAATTAATTAGTGTTAATCTAGGTTTAGCGGGTGGATAAACAAGGCTTAATTGATAAATTTCGTTTAGTGCTAATGACAATTTTAATGTCATTAAACCACAATTAAAGTTTAATTAAAATCAATTAACAATCTGCCTTTTTGTATGGATAAGCTCTCGGTTCTGTGCTTCTGGCCACATGGCGAGGGGTTTGGGCCAAGGGGTTGGCCCCCTACAACCCCCAACGGTCGGGTGGTGAAACTTTGAATATGCGCGGAAGACTGTATGGTTAAGAAACACCAAGCAATTGAGATGGTAAAGAGGTTGGTTTGCAGGCGGGAGGTTAGGGGTTCAACCCCAATCCGCCTCATAAAATTTTACTCCACTAAATTTAATGATTCCTCCACTATAATTATCAATCCCGCCATTCTAGAAGCCTCCACTATACTGGTTTGCATGCCCTCCAGACTTGGTAGAGTCCGCCGAGTTTGATTTGAAAAACTAATATATATATATATATATATATATATTGATTGTAATCTATATATTTGCAACAACTCCACCATGTAACTAATGTCTCAACCATGAATATCAAATAATTCGACCATTCAACCTGTCCTACCATGGGGGGGGGTGTAGAAACTATATAATTTATGTGTTATATGTCCAAGATTCTCCTGATCTCACACTATTTTAACTTCATGCAAAATACAAAATCTATTCCACCATTGATCATTTGCGGAAATTAAATGAAGATTGCAATGCACATATGAAATAATAAAAATTCACACACATTAACATAGTTGTTTAATGGGAAAGCTTGAATCTGAAAACCCCAACTATCTGTATATAATATATGTCATAGAGATTATGTAACAATCCTCATACAAAGCTGATCATATCAAGCTCTCAGTACAATACAATCGCTACATACTAATCAAGCCCAATCTTGCAAATCCATGCACCAATCTTTGCCACCTGCTAGCCTGCCTCTATTGCGCAATCCTTGCTGAAGAATGGCTTTGAATGAGTTCGAATTTCTCCAGCCTTGCTTATGCAATCCTCATTGGCATCTACACTGAGTGTTCGATGCAATCAATGCATCACTATAGTCACAACTGATAGTCACACTTGCTCTTTCACCTATCTCTTCACTGGTCTCCACTGAAACTGCAATGCACTGTAGTTAACTGATGTAATATTCAATTGATTAATGAGTTATTATTTGTGAATTAATTAACCAATTAATTCACTCCACTCTCACTAGTGTATCAATCAGTTAGACTAGATACAACTAGCTCAACTGAGTCTAACTGAGTTAAACTAAATACAAATCCACCAACTACTTCTCCAACTCCACCAAACTCTGTCACATGAGTTCTAACTAAATTCCTCCATGCAATAGCTCCAGTAAACCCTCAGGAATAGCGTAATTCCTTCTGTCAGCTGATGTGCCACATTTGTGCACTTAACTGAAGTGCTCCAAGAGAATAAGATAATGTTTAGAGTCCAAATATTATTAAGACCTAATAATATTCAACACATCTATTTTTAGACTGGAAATCTAAAAATAGACTATGCCCAATATGTCTAAAAATAGAAGTCCATCTATTTTTCCAACTTGACCAACCATCCACAAATAGCATCCTGCAACTCATAGAATATGATCGACATGTCTAAAAATAGACTTTGCGCCAAAAATAGCCTGCGGGCCCACTTAGTGAAGGCAACTCTTTTCACTAAGCTCATCATCTTGTTGAATCTCAACAGGGGGGTACGTGGCATGCCATGTGGCCCTTCCCCATTGGCCACCATATATAATAAAATTCCAATTTAATAAAATTCCATTTAGACTTAGGAAATAAAAAAATCTCACTTCCTAGCCATCATCGGAGAATCTGGTAGTGCCACTTGGCACAATGTCATTGGCTGTTTCTAGAGGATTTTCTTGCAAATGCTGACTGTACCTGCCACATCAACACTATACCTGTTCTGCTAATTTTTTTTGCATGTTTTGGAAAATTAATAGCAGACGATAACTCAACCATACAAACTCATATTTTGATGAAACGAGTTGCGCCGAAATCTTGGCGACGAACTCTATCCGATTATTCAGGTTTGACGCAATTTCAAGCACTTTCAATTTTTAGCTAAAACTTGAGCTTTAGATCATTCCTTCCCACTAGAAGCCTTTTGGACCCAAAAATATATTATCAATTTTTCAGCAAGTGAGGGTACAAATCCCTCACTTTTCCAATCTCCAACCATTTTTCATTTGAAGGATTTTGACCTTTGAGTCCAACTCTAAGGTATTCAACGTTCCCTCTTCTTAAATTTTTGATTCTTCTGTCAAGTCTGAGATCTTGCTGAATTTCATCAAGATATTCAAGTGAGAAATCATCTATTGATGGAAGCTGAACATGCTCTCCTTGATCATCAATCAAAGGAGGTTCAAACAACCTCAAATTCTCAACATTAACAACAAAATAAATTTTCATATAAGGAGGAATATCTAGCTTGAATGCATTTGTACCAATCTTTTCCAGAATTTTAAATGGACCATAACGGATTGGTTTGAGGTTTTTACCTTCACCTTGCAACATTTATTTGCTTATGTACAACCAAAATTCATCTCCAACTTGGAATTTGTGATCAACCCAATGTTTGCCATGCCTTGCCTTGTAGCTTCTTTGACTCTTCTAAAGTTGCTCTTTCACTGTGTTATGTACCAACTGAATTTTATCAATGAAATTTATTGCTTTATCTATGTCACTATGTCCATCTATAGCAACATATTTCTCAAAGATAAAGTCCAATGGCGATCTTGGCAAGTAACCAAAACATGCCTCAAATGACGACGTATTTGTGGAAGAATGTTTTGCCCGGTTATATGCATGTTGTATGTAGTGTAGCTGTTCATCCCACAACTTGGGATGCTTGCTGCAATATCCTCTTAGAAGATGAATAAAAATCCTATTTACCACCTTTGTTTGACCATTTGTTTGTAGAAGAAATTTTGTACTCTTCTTCAATTTTGTATCCATCATGTCCCATAATTTTGACCAAAAATTCCCAACAAATCGAGAATCTCGATCACTTAAAATAGAAGTAGGAGGACTAAAATGGATTCATACATTTTGAAAGAAAATATTAGCGGTTTGTTCAACTGTAATAGTTTTCTTACATGCCATAAAAATACACATTTTGTTGAACCTATCTACCACAACATACAAATAATCATGACCTTTCCTTGACATAGGAAGGCCTCCTACAAAATCAATTGAGATGCTCTCCCAAGGATGAGAAGGAACTGGAAGTGGTGTGTACAAACCATGCTTCCTATTTGTAGGCTTACTTGTTGCACATAAATAACATCCTCTAATGAAACGAGTAACACTTTCATTCATGCGTGGCCAATAAAAATACCTTTGCAGACGCGTTACTGTCTTGCCTACACCGAAATGTCCTGCAATCAATGATGTGTGTGCCTCCCTTATGATATTGTTTCTTTCTCTCTGTGGTATACACAACTTGCCCAAGTGACACAAAAAACTGTTATGCACATGATAATCTAACTCTTCACTTTGGTTTCCTTTACTAAAGTTCTCATACACATCTTGAAAATCACTATCATTCACATAATGTTCAATGTAACTTTCATGCATAATAAAAATGTGCTTGAAAATAATAGTTTAATTTACAATAGGCCTAGAGAGCATATCAACTACCTTATTGTAGATTCCTTTCTTGTATCTGATAACCAAGTGAAATTGTTGTAGAAAACCCATCCACCTGAAATGTCTTGATTGCTGCAGTTTGGACTGTGATTGTAAATATTTCAATGGATGATGGTCGGTATGGATAATGGTCTCTTTTCCCATCAAGTAATGCTTCCATTTATTTACACTTTGTACCAATGCATATAACCCTTTATCATATGTAGGATATTTAGTCACAGCTCCATTAAAAGTTTCAGAATGAAATGAGATAGGCTTACCATGTTGCATGAGAACTGCTCCCATAGCATAATCACTTGCATCCATTTGGATCTCAAATGGCTGTCTTAGATTTGGAATTGCTAGTACCGGTGCTGAACTTATATTTTTCTTTAAAGCATCAAATTCTGTCTACTGCAAATATCCCCAATGGAAGGCTTTCTTTATGCTTGTCAATGCATGTAACGGTGATGCAATGGAAGAAAAATTAGAAATAAATTTCCTCCAATACTGTGCTGCCCCTAAAAAGCTTCCTACCTCGGTAACTGTATTGGGCTTGGGCCAATTCAAAATGACCTCAACTTTGGAAGGACCAATGAAGTCTTACGAAACTCACACTTTGAAATCTTAAGAAACAATTGCTCTTTTCTCAAAACATCAGGTACCTTGTTCACATGCATGACATGTTATTCTCTTAATTTGCTGAATATGAGTATGTCATCTAAGTAAACAATGAAAAAGTAATCTAGAAATGATCTAAGTACATCATTCATCACTCTCATAAAATTAGCGGGTGCATTTTTTAAGAAAAATGGCATAACTAACCACTCATACAATCCTTGTCTAGTCTTGAAAGAATTTTTCTAAATGTCTTCCTCAACTATCCTAACTTGATGATAACCACTTCTAAAATATAACTTAGTGAAATAATTTTCATGCTTTAACTGATCAAGAAAATCATCAATGCGTGGAAGTGGGTAGTGATTCTTTACCGTGATTTTGTTCAGTGCACGGAAATCGATACACATGTGCCAAGTCCTGTCCTTCTTTGGAACCAAAACTATTGGAGAAACACATGGCGAAGTAGATGGGTGTATGATACCTTTATTCAACAACTCTTGGTTTTTCTTCTTGATTTCCAGACTTTCCTTGATTGACATGCGATACATACCAATATTCTGAAGTGGAACATCCTACTGCAGCTGAATCTCATACTGAATTCCCCTCTTGGGTGGCAATCCCTTTGGTTCTTGAAACATCTCGCCATGCTGACTTACCACATCAAACAAATCAGATTTCAATTTTTCATCACATCCTTCAAATGATTCATAGTTAGCTTCTTCCTTTTTATTTATCATAAGAAGCACACAATTTTTAATTTTCATTTACTAGCCTCTTCATTTGCCCTGCATTAACTAAAGAGATATTAAGTTTCTTGAAATGAGCTCTCATAATATACTCCACTCCATATTTGATCAAATTATATTTATTCTCATAATGGTAGAAGATCGCTTCCCTATCATACAAATATGGACTACCCAAGATAATCCCTGAAATATCAAGTGGTACAACATCTAACTCAACTTCATCAACAAAGTTTACAGTAATAGAAAATCTGAAAATGCATTTCCTTGTCACCTGTAAATTTTCATTGTTAACTATCCAACCCAAAGGGTATGGCTTATGATGAGTTATAGTTTCAAGGTTCAATTTTTTAACTAAGTCTTCTGAAATCAAGTTTGCTTGTGACCCTGTATCAAATAAGGCATCAATCTTTGTATGATTAGAAATTACTCTAACATGGAATAATTCTATCCCTGTACCGTCATTTGAAGTGTTATTGTGACTGTTTGAGGTACTAGAACTTGCAATTGATCCCTTTCCTTTGTTAACCATGGTAACTATCTTGGTTTCATCTCCTGAATCAGATCCAATATATTTCTGTGTGGTGGTAGTCATATTTTGTTTCCCTTTGTTATTTGGTTTCTTTGTTCTTAGTTCGGGATGTAGTTTCCAACAGTGAGCTTCATCATGCCCCTCTTTGGAACAATGTTTTCATGTTATTTTCTCCCCTTCTTACTTCACACTTGCATTATTTTTTCCCTTCCATTTTCCTCCTTTCTCTTTTCCCTTACCCTTTAATGTCTTCTTCTTACTACCCTCTTCAGAAATTTTTTTACCCCTTTCTTCAAGATGCGTGGCTTGCACACATACTTCATCTAAGTCATTTGGGTTAAACATGCGAATAGTGTGTTTTAAGTAGGAATGTAGATATCCTATATCCTTCAAGAGTGTGTCTTGTGAATTTAAGTCTACTCCAAGTAATAAATCTCTTTTCCCAAACACTTGTGTATACTCTTGGGCACTTTGACCTTTTAGCTATCTAAAGTTCTGCCAAATCATTATTTATTTATGCATATAAGATAATGGATAGAATTTTCTTTTAATGGAAGAAATGAATTTGACCCAAGAAATGGAAATCTTACCATGGATGCGCATTTCCTCTTGTGTCTTTGCCTCCCACCAAACTAATGTTGCTCCTTATAGCCTTAATGAAGCCAATTGGATTTTAATATCGTCTTCTTGCAGATTTTGAATTCTACAGTAAACCTCTAATTGACGAATACAATTATCTAGTTTTTTAGCATTAAATTCTCCATTATATCAATATGTAGGAATTTCAAATTTGATGTCCAAATTAAGTAACATAGTCTTACCTTTTTGGATCTTGGAATGAGTAGAGGGTATGAGTTTTTGTAGTGGATTTGGAAGATGAAGATGCTGATGAGGATGATGATGGTGGGGAAGGAGGTGGTTTTCCACCACTAGCATTTGAGCTCCTCTCTTCCTCCTTTTTACGGTTTGAAGATTCTTCTCTATGAGGGTGTTTTGAACCTTCTCCAGTTTCCTTTTCCATAAAAGCTTCATACATAAGTTTCACCATCCTTTGAATTTATTTGAACTCCTTATTGACATCCTCTTTCTTAGAATTTTCATGAGATCCTTCATGGCCTGACATTTCGGCTGTTGATTCAAGCTCTATCTCTGCAGCTTGTATATATTCAACCACTTCAGCCTATTGTGTAATTAATTCCTCTTGTGCTTCAAATTTTTCCTTGAGTGTTCCTTTGGGTAAGGATGATGCTATCTCACCATTCTTCCTTCTTCTCCTAACTTCTGGACTAGCTATCAGTAGCTTCCCTTATCCTCTCTGCAATCTCAATCTTGTAAGCATCAATAATTTTTCAATAATAAAAACTCTTCAAGTAAAAAAAGCAAGAAACCTTGTGCTATGATACCAACTTGATCTGAAATTACTTGCTAGTTAATGTTGTGCTAGTTTTATTTAAGATATAAACATTTATTTGCATTGTTTTTCTTATCCTTCATGAATTTGTTTAAGGGCATGTGATTGGCAGACAATGTACTTAGTGAAATTATGAATTTTTCATAATCTTAAAAAAAACATAATTTTAAATGAAATAATAGAAGCAATAGTAAAAACAACAAGCACATATAATAGAGGTTAACATAGAGAATTTTTATAAAGGAGTTCACCCCTCCTGGGCTATATCTCCTTGGTCCAAATTCATAGTGTGACCTTTGTATTAGCTTCAAGTGTGCTCAAATTGTTGTTACAAGCTTCAGAACCTCTTGGAACCTATTCCAACGAGTTTATAACATCATAATCTCCCAAAAATGACTTTTTTTTGCTGTATTTGGATTTTGGATGCTCTGGAAATGACCCCAATACCTGTTGGCCCTAGCCTTCAAGAATATTCAAATGTATTAAAACACCTATAGGTAACCTTTTCTGCCTCTGAAACCTACTCCATTGAGTTCCTAGCATGCAAATTAGCCAGGAATGACTTTTACTAAGCTCCATTTGGTCAAAAATTGAGTGAGTTATGACCAAAACCAATTTGCCCCATTTTCTCCTCCAAAACTGGAGAAACTGCCAGTTAAAATTCTAAATTTAGAAATCCCGTCAAAGTTGGCATGCCTCCGAAAAGTTCGCCAACTTAATTTTTGGAATTAATTAGCGTTAAGAGGGTTTTAGCTTTGGGATAAACAAGGCTTAATTGATAAAGCATGTTTAGCACTAATGACAATTTTAACGTCATTAAACCACAATTAAAGTTTAATTAAACTCAATTAACAATCCACCGTTTTGTATGGACAAGATATCGGTTCTACGCTTCTGGCCACATGGGGTGGGGGCTGGCTCCCTCCAATCCCCAACAGCTGGGTGGTGAAACTTTAAATACGCGCGGAAGATTGTACGGTTAAGAAACAACAAGCAGCTGAGATGGTAAAGAGGTCGGTTTGCAGGCGAGAGGTCAGGGATTCGACTCCACTCCGCCTCATAAAGTTTTACCCCTTTAAATTTAATGATTCCTCCACTGTACTTATCGATCCTGCCATTCTTCAAGCCTCTGCTACACTAGATAGCATGCCCTCCAAACTTGGTAGAGTCCACCTAGTTTTATTTGAAAAACTATAATATATATATTTGAAATAACTCCACCATGTAACTAATGTTCATGAATATCAAATAATTAGACCATTCAACCTGTCCTTCCATGGGGGCGGGGGGTACGTGGCATGCCACGTGGCCCTTCCCCATTGGCCACCATATATAATAAAATGCCAATTTAATAAAATTCCAGTTAGACTTAGGAAATAAAGAAAATTCACTTCCTAGCCATCATCAGCGAATCTGGTGGTGAAACTTGGCACAGTGTCATTGGCTGTTTCTGGAGGATTTTCCTACAAATGTTGACTATACCTGCCACATCAGCACTGTACCTGTTTTGCTCATTTTTTTTGCCTGTTTTGGAAAACGAACAACAGACGATAAATCAGCCATACGAACTCAGATTTCGATGAAACGAGTTGCGTCGGAATCCTGGTGACAAAATCTATCCGGTCATTTAGGTTTGAAGAAATTTTGATAAATTTCAATTTTTATCTAAAGCTTGAGCTTTAGATCATTGGTTTCAAGCGAACATAGCAAAAATTAAAAATATAGAGAACAAAGAGGTGGATAGAATTAAAAAAAATCCGACATTCAATCACTTCAAGACATGCTCAGAGTAGATATGAATCTATCAAAGCCTTACCTCTATTAAATGCAGTTAATCACCAATAATCTTTTAAAATCAAATCTTTTACACCTTCACATGAAATGTATATCAATCCATTTAAGACGTTGGATCTCGTATTCAATTTTATCTGACATGAATCATTTCACATGCTTGAGTAATTAACTACCATTCATCGCACATCGCAGTTTATAACTATTACCGTTTGTGATGTTACCCATAAATCCCTAGAAATGCGATCTGCGCAAATCGCACATCACAAATTTTATGCGGTATTGAGTTTTCTTTTAGTTATATCCTGCGAAATGCGAAGTGCGCTTTCAAGAAATCATGCCGATGTGCTCTATTGGACCTTAGAGCTTTAATTTTATTTCTTTATTGGCTTGTCGCGCGGGTCCGTTTAATTGCAACTTTGACCGAATTGTTTAGAAGTTTTGATCGTTAAATGAGGCGCGATGCGATTTTGGTTTATAACGGTGATTAGAGCATTTGCAATAAGACTTTGATATGACTTTGGAAATGATTTAGTGCATATTGCAACTCACATGACTTAGTGGATTTTAAGTCATTTAAGTTTGTAAGCTATGCGAATTGTGATGTGCACTAAGGAATGAAAGCGGAAAAGAAAAAGAAACTTTATTTCCTAATTTTTTTTGACTTAAAGCTAAAATTTAAATGAAATTAATTTCCTATTTATTTCTAAAGGGTCGATGTTGTATACAAAAAATGGAAATTCACTTGGGAAAACCAGCTATCTCTGACTAATTGTTTTGAAATTTCAAAGAACTTTTTTGAAATAGAAATAATTGCAAGAATAAATTTCAAATAAATAATATCTCACTAAGCAACAAAATATGTCTTAATTATAATTCGTAAGAATTCCTCTTTTAAAAATAAAAGTATGAGAGTCTATATCAGTCTTTACTTAGTTCAAAAAAGATAAAGCAGGCGGCTCTTCTAGATTTTCTTTATAAGTATTTACTCTTTTATCACAGGTAGATCTTTGATCCAATAAGCAATTTAAGCTCTTGGCAGGGTTACCTTTTACCCAACAATGATTCATTGTCCCATCTAGTCTTTCTTACAATTCCCAAAAATTAATTCCAACTTAATATACCTGATCTTTTTTGAAACTTTTTTCTTTTTGTATCATATTTTTATTTACTTAAAGGCCATTTTCTTGCCTTGGTAACCGAATAATAAAAATTCCATTTACTAGTTGTAATTAAACTGTTCAAGCTGGTTGTTGATGAGACCCCTTGTCCTCTTGCTATAATCTCAAGTCATTACCCTGTTTTGGTAGGTAGTATTGGTAATGTCAATTCAACTATTTCCCTATGAGCATGGTAAACAAGCTTGTGATGAGACTTATTATCTTTTAAGCTTTTATAGTATAATCGTTTTTGAATTTCTTTCAAAAATTGATAAGTTTTCCCGGATGGGTGAATCATTGGTCCTTTTGAGGATTCTGGATGATAATTTTGAGTTTTAGGTTGCTTCTCTATAAAAGAGTCTTTACTATGTTAAGGATTATTTTCTGGACTGATAACATAATAGTCATGTTTTATAAAGATTAGAATTCATAAGAGAATAAATAACTTCAGTGAAATTGCATCTTTCAGTGAAGTTGCATCTTTTAGTGAAAATAGAATATATTTGTCTTTCAAATCTTTCGATTGTTTCCTTAACACTTCTGATTTCTATAAGCGATAAATCAAAAAGATCATCTGAGATGTTTATTTGAAAAGCCAAAAATTATACTAAAAAACTTTTATTTTCCTAATAGAAAAGAAAAAGACACTAGTATACAGGAATTAAAGGGGTTACCTCCTATGAAAAGTATTTATTTAAAATCTTCCCATTAAGAGGCAAAGAATCTCTTTTGCTTGATAGATCTTGCAATAATAATGTCGATGGGCCTATTTCTTCAGTTATTTAAATGGGCCTAGCTAGATTTTTTGAAACTTCGTGTGTTTACCTTTTTCCTCATGCGCTTTGTCCCATTTCAATACCAGATCACCAATTTGAAAGTTTTTTGGAGTAACATAAGTTGAATCAAATGAAGCTTTTACTATTTGTTGATTATGTACATGAGTATGTTTAGATTTTTCTCTTTCTTCTTCTAGCTTAAGAATTTGACATTGTCTAAGTTGTAGTGAAGAAGAATGAGATTCATCAATGAATTGAACTAAGGAAAGGGAGGGAATAACTACATTCGTAGGAAGCACAACTTCTTTTCCATAAAAAATATTGAATGGAGAAGTGCCAATAGAAGCTTTATGAGTTATTCAGTCTGCCCAAAGAGCAAAGATCAATGAATTATGCCAATTTCGTTGATTTTGATTATTATAATCAAGTATTTGTTCATGCATTCTGCTAAACCATTTCCTTGCGGAGAATAGTTTGCAGAATACTTAAGTTTAAAACCTCTTTTGATTGAAAATTATATCATAGTAGTTCCTGAGAAGTAAGATGCATTATCAAGAATTAAAGAAATAGGTAAACCAAACCTATTTATGATATATTGGTTGATGAAATCAATGATATTCTTAGACTTGGCTACCTTTAATGAAATTTCTTCCACCCAATTTGTGAAATAATCTGTAGATGTGAGAATATATCTATGTTGTTTGGAAGAGTTAAAAACGATCTCACTGTAGAAAATTGATAACTGATATGTTATACACCAAGATTATCCTGATCACACACTATTGTAACTTCATGCACAATACAGAATCTCTTCTACCATTGATCATTAATTGCGGAATTAAAAACAATCGCATGCGCACATTAAAACCATAAACAATCACACATATGAACACAATATTTTATGGGAAAGCTTAAAGCTGAAAACCCCCAACTATCTGTATATTATATGTCATAGAGATCATGTAACAATCATTATACAAAGCTCCTCACAAAGTTCTCAGTACAATCTCCAATTGTTACACACTAATCAAGCCCAATCTAGCAAATCACATGCTCCAATTTCTGCCACCTGATAGCCTGCCTCTACTGCGCAATCAACGCTGAAGAGTGGCTCTAAATGAACTCAAATTGGTCCAGCCTTGCTCACGCAATCCTCATTGGCATCTCCAATCACTGGTTGTTGCAAATAATGCAACACTATAGTCACAACTGATAGTCACACTGCTCTTTCACCTACCTCTTCACTAGTCTCCACTGAAACTGTCCATGCATTGTAGTTAACTAATGTATTATTTAGTTGATTAATGAGTTAATAATTAGTGAATTAATTAATCATTAATTCACACCACTCTCACTAGTGTATCAATCAGTTAGACTAGATACAACTAGCTCAACTATGTTTAACTTAGTTAAACTAAACACAACTCCATCAACTAGCTCAATAACTCCACCAAACTCTGTCACATGAGTTCTAACTGAATTATCCATGCAATAGCTCCACTTAACCCTCAGGAATAGCGTAATTCCTTCTGTTAGCTCATGTGCCACATCTGTGCACTTAACTGAAGTGCTTCAAGAGAATAAGATAATGTTTATAGTCCGAATATTATTAAGAGCTAATAATATTCGACATATCTATTTTTAGACTAGCAATCTAAAAATAGATTCCGCCCGATATGTCTAAAAATAGAAGTCCATATATTTTTTTTGACTTGACCAACCATCCACAAATAGCATCCTGCAACTCATAGAATATGATCGACATGTCTAAAAATAAACATAGTCTAAAAATAGACTTGCGCCAAAAATAGCCTGCGGGCCCACTCAGTTAAGGCGAATCTTTTCACTAAGCTCATCATCTTGTTGCAATCTCAACACTCCCTCTCAAAAATATAGGGATTATATTCCACCTCGATCCTGCCCTTGTGGTATTCGAATTGCTCTTGGTGAGCGAATTTTCTCCTGGTGAGCGCCTTCGTCAAGATATCAGCATCCTAATCCTCCATGGGAATGTATGAAAGTAACATGATCTTCCGCTGCACACAATCTATGATATGATGATACCAGATGTCAATGTGTTTAGATCTATCATGAAATACTGGATTAACAAAGAGTTTGATGCAACTCTGATTATCACAATATATCATAGTAGGATCTAAGTGTGAACCTAAAAACCCGACCAGGATCTTCCTCATCCATATAGCCTAGCATGCGGCCAAAATCGCTACCATATACTTGGCCTCTGCTGAACTGAGTGCCACGGATCTCTACTTCCTTCTGTACCAAGAAACTATTTTCAACCCGATACTGAAAATCCCTCCAGATGTGCTCTTTCTGTCCGTTGGGCTCCCTGCCGAATCTGCATCTATGAAGCCACACAAATTCACCTCATCTGACTGTCTGTACCATAATCCATACCCCGATGTGCCTTTGAGATATCTCAATACATGCTTGCCTCCCTTCCAAAAGAGCTTGGTAGGCTTAACCATAACTTGTGAAAGCTGGTTAACATCATAGCATATGTCGGGCGTGTATTGACCAGATACATAAGTGACCCCACCAACTGTCGATAATCAGTGGCATCCACTACATCTGTCGATGTAGCATCCTCCTTCCTCCAACCACTAGGAAAAGGAGTATCAACAGGCTTGCAGCCATGCATGTTGAAATTCTCCAGTATCTCCTGGGAATACTTGCCTTGAGAAACAAATAGTCCATCACTGCACTTCCATATTTCCAATCCCAGGAAATAATGAAGGAGGCCCAAGTCCCTCATCTCAAACTCCTTTGCAAGATCAACCTTGCATGAGTGTATCAACAATTCATCACCCGTCAAAATCAAATCATGTACATAAAGTACAATGATCAACAACTTACCCTCCACCACAATCTGGTATAGGTACGGATCCACCTCACTCTTGGAGAATCCAAGTCCGGTGAAATAACTGTCTATCCGTATGTACCAACCACGAGGTGCTTGTTTCAACCCATACAATTCTCTCTTGAGCCTGCACACTTGCGACTCGCAGCTGAAGATCTGGAAACCTTCGGGTTGCTCTATGTACACCTCCTCCTCAATCACTCCGTTGAGGAACGCAGTCTTCACATCCATCTGATGAATGTGCCACCCCATACGCGAGAGAGCAAGAATCGTCCATATGGAAGAATGCCTTTTAGGAGTGCAGGTTTCCTCATAATCGATCCCCTCAATTTGTGAGAAGCCTCGGGCAACAAATATTTCCTTGTAATTCTCCACACTCCCCGTCGAATTTGCTTGCTTCACTTTGTAGATCCATCTCGAACCTTTCCTTGATTTCCCTTCCGGCCTTGGGACAATCTCCCATGTACTTTATGCTCACTTAATCAGATCATACTCTTTTACCATGGAATCTACCCATGCGAGATCCTCCACAGCTTCCTCGAAAGAGGATGGCTCTATCCCGATACACTTGCTCATAAGAGCCATGTATCCAGTATACCGTTCAGGTGACTGTCTCTGTCTGCGCTGTGATGTAGGTGCTCCTACAATCCTCTCTGCATCTTGAGCTAGTCGCTCAGCTTCTGTAGTGCGCTTCCGCCCTCTGATGGTTGGCACTGCATGAGTGGTCTCTTCCACTCCATAAACCTCCTCTTGTGGCTGATCCACATCCTGAGGCTTATCCTTATGAACTAATAGCTCCTCATCTGCATGCAATTGTGGCTCCCTCTCAAGCGAACACTTCATGGCTTTCTCCTCATGAAATTTGATATCCCGTCGCACAAGAGTCTTGCGACTGTCTGGAAAATACACACGATAGTTGTGGGGTGTATCAGTGTACCCCAAAAATATCCCAACCTCTGCGGTCGGCTCCAGCTTCTTCCTGGCATCCTTCGTCACATGAATGTAAACAGGTGAACCAAAAATCCTCAAATGGGAAATATCGGGCCTCTTGCAGAAAATGCCTCCTCGGGTGTACTCTTGCCAAGCACTCTGTGAGGACAACGGTTTGCACATAAACCACATTATTACTTGCCTCAGCCCACAAGTGTATGGGAAGGCCCTAATCATGCAACATCGCTCGTGAAGCACCCATGATCTTTCTATTGTTTCGCTCTTCGACCCCATTCTATTGTGGGTTATGAGGCGCTATGAGCTCTCTTCGAATTCCTTATGCACTACAAAAGTCCTTGAATTCACCAGAGATGAATTCACCAGCATTTTCGCTCCTAAGAGCCTTCACCTGCTTCCTCGATTCTTTCGCAACCAGCGCCTTGAACTCACACAACTTTGAGTATGTCTAACTTTTCTTCTGCATGAAGAAGATCCAACACTTACGAGAAAATCATCGGCAAATACAAAAAATCATCGGCAAATATCACATGGTACATGTTCTTTGCTGTCGAAGCTACTGAGAAAGACCCACACACGTTTGTGTGAATTATCTCAAGGATCATCGTGGCGTGACTATCCTTCTCATGAAAGGTGGCTTTCACAAATTTTCCCAAAGTACATCACTTGCACTGATCTGACTGCGCAAGTGCACCTTTGGGAAGCCCGGTAGAAATCTGCTGTAAAATTTTCAAAGCTACATGGTGAAGGTGGCCCAATCTCCGGTGCCACAACTTGCCATCATCCCGACTCGCCACTCCTTCTGCCTTGCCTGCCATTGCTACGCAGCCATCTACCTGCAATTGATAAAGGTTCTTAACTCGAACCCCTATCCTCCGGGTCTCACCAGTTCCCTTACTGCGCAGGAAAGCCTTTCCCTCGCTAAAGACAACATCATATCCCTTGTCTTCTAACATCGCCACAGAGATAATATTCTTCTTCAATCTTGGAACATGCATCACTTCCTTCAATACGAAGGGTTTACCAGAATACCTCTCAAAGGAAATGGTACCGATACCGATCGCACTGTATCTACCATCATCGCCCATCTCGATGTGCACTCCAAGATATTTCTCATCCCGGATCGATAACAAATCTTTGTCTCCGATCATATGAAAAGACGCACCACTGTCAAGAAACCACACTAAACCCATCATACTTGAGACCAAGCATGCGATCAGCGGGAAATCCAACTCAAACTACGAGGCTAAGGCCTCTCTAGTTGCAGATCTAGCAGCCTTCTTATTTTTCTTCTTCTGTGGACAATTAGTGGCGTAATGTCCATGTTGGTGACAGTGAAAGCACTTCACCTTGGACATGTCCTGCTTCTTTCCTTTCGCACCAGATTGAGAAGAATTCTTCTTACTCTTCCCCTTCCTTACTTTGGCAGCCAAGGAACTTTGGTATCCAAGGCGCAATTTTATTCATCTGAGTTCTTTGATGAAGATTCGTCCCTAGTACTCCGCCTTATCTCCTCTTGCACAAGATCCGACCAAAGTCGCTCCCATCCTGGCAATTTCTCCCGACCATTGACAGAGTCCTGATAGGAATGCCAACTCTTCAGAAGCCCAAGGAGAGCCAAGCTCACCAAGTCCTTGTCATCTACAGTCACCCCCACACTTCCCAGCTCATCCTTGCATTGGATGAACTTCGTGAGGTACTTGGGAATACTCTCGCCTTTCTCCATTTTTATGTTCCCGAGTTTATCCTTGAGCGCCAAATTCCTCTGGTCGCTCTTGCTTTGGAATAAGTCTGTCAACGCTTTCCACATCAATAATGGAGAAGCCTTACCATGAAGGCTGGACACTATGTGATCCTTTACACCTTCCAACAGAATTCTTCGACACTTTGCTGTCTTCTTTTTCCATGCGTCAAGTGCGGCAGCATCGCTAGAAGCAGGTTTTCGAATTTCTGCATCTATGAACTCCTTCAACCCATTATCCTCCAGCACCGCCTCCATCCTGTCCTTCCATGCAATATAATTCGAGCTGCCTTCAAGGGCATACTCCAATCGCAATCCGTTGAAAGACATCTCAACTTCGACACCAAGAAAACACTGCTGCAAATTCGAATTCCACCAGCACAAAACTCAACCGCTTCAATGTTTTGCAATTGCTCCAATGATCAATATCGCTCGGATACCATGTAGAAATTGATAAGCGATATGTGTGGGTCACCGAATTCTCCTGATCACACACTATTTTAACTTCATGCACAATACATAATCTCTTCTACTATTGATCATTAATTGCGGAAATAAAAACAATCACATGCGCACATTAAAACCATAAACAATCACACATATGAACACAGTATTTTATGGGAAAGCTTAAAGCTGAAAACCCCCAACTATTTGTATATTATATGTCATATAGATCATGTAACAATCATTATACAAATCTCCTCACAAAGCTCTCAGTACAATCTCCAATTGCTACACACTAATCAAGCCCGATCTAGCAAATCACATGCTCCAATCTCTGCCACCTGATAGCTTGCCTCTACTGTGCAATCTCTGTTGAATAATGGCTCTGAATGAACTCGAATTGGTCCAGCCTTGACTGCGCAATATTCATTGGCATCTCCAATCACTGGTTGTTGCAAATCATGCAACAGTATAGTCACAACTGATAGTCACATTGATCTTTCACCTACCTCTTCACTAGTCTCCACTGAAACTGTCCATGCACTGTAGTTAACTGATGTATTCTTTAGTTGATTAATGAGTTAATAATTAGTGAATTAATTAATAATTAATTCACACCACTCTCACTAGTGTATCAATTAGTTAGACTAGATACAACTAGCTCAACTGTGTCTAACTGAGTTAAACTGAACACAACTCCACCAACTACCTCAATAACTCCACCAAACTCTGTCACATGAGTTCTAACTGGAGTCTCCATGCAATAGCTCCACTTAACCCTCGGGAATAGCGTAATTCCTTCTGTCAGCTCCTGTGCCACATCTATGCACTTAACTGAAGTGCTCCAAGAGAATAAGATAATGTTTAGAGTCCAAATATTATTAAGAGCTAATAATATTCGACATATCTATTTTTAGACTGGCAATCTAAAATTAGATTCCACCCAATATGTCTAAAAATAAAAGTCCATCTATTTTTCCAACTTGATCAACCATCCACAAATAGCATCCTGCAACTCATAGAATATGATCGACATGTCTAAAAATAGACATAGTCTAAAAATAGACTTGCGCCAAAAATAGCCTGCGGGCCCACTTAGTGAAGGCGACTTCTTTCCACTAAGCTCATCATCTTGTTGCAATATCAACACTCACCGATTATATATAATCCCCATTGTTCAAATGGTTGTTCAATATTAATTGGTTGTAATGGGAAGGTTGGTTTCCTTTGTCTTCCAGATGCACTTCGACAGAATTTGCATTTTCTTGCATATTCGTGAGCATCTTTGAAAAGTGTAGGCCAATAGTAACCTGGATGCAGGATTTTTTGTGCTGTCATATTTCCTCCAAAATTTCCTCTAGCTAGTCCATCATGGAGTTCCTGCAAGACTTTCTCTGCTTCATATTTTTCTAAGCATCTTAATAGTACAAAATTAAAATTTCTCTTAAACAATACATCATTGATTAATTCATATTGCTTGGCCTTTAATCTCAAAGCACGGTTCGTTTTGTAACTGAGTTGGGTTGGAGCATATCCATTTTTCAAATAGAATATGAGATCAACATATTGATATTGTGCATCGTTGAGTCTTACCTCCGATATTTGCACATTGTTACCTGAATCTTCTTCTGATGATAGATGGGATGCTCCTGTAAGAATTCTGCAAAAAAACTTGACCTCTAATAATTTTAGAGGGTCTAATTTCTACATCATATTCTTGTAAAGAGGTAACCCAGTTAGTTATTTTCTCTCCTAATTCCCTTTGCATTAATAGTTGTCTCATTGTAGAGAATGGAACTATAATTTTGGTGTGAGTTTTTAGGAGAAATGGCCTGAAATGCTTTATATCCTTAAAGACAACAAATTCTTGCTTCTTGGAAGATGAATAATTTAGTTCTACACCTTGCAAATTGGAACTAAAAAATGATATTGGTGCTTCAATTTGTTGGTCATTAAGCTGTTTTAAAACAACAACGTATGATGTATCTAATGAAAAATTATATAAAGTAAAAGGATTAAGAAAATTGGGGGTAGTGAAGAATGGAGCATTGACAATGGATTGTTTAACAAATCGAATGCTTCTCTTTCATTATGTCCCCGTTTAAAGACTGAATTTTTCTTAATCATATTTTGTAATGGTAAAACTATTTGTGAAAAGTCAAGGACAAACCTTTTAAAAAAATTAATTTTCCCAAGACACGATTGCATAGCTTTCTTGTTATGAGGGAAAGAAATTATTTTAATCTCTTCAATTCTTTTGGGATCAATATAGATATCTCTTTTTGACATAATGAATCCTAAAAGTTTTCTTTCATCTAATGCAAAAAAATGATTTCTTTGGGTTTAATGAGATGCCAGAAATTTTACATCGCTCGAATACCTGGTTTAGGTCACTCACATGATTGGCTACTTGTTTAGAAAAGACTGTAATTTCATCTAAATAAATAACCACTGATTTATTTATGAGCCCGCTAAAATCTATGTCCATAGCTCTCTGAAAAGTGGCACCTGCATTAACTAATCCAAATGGCATATTTTGATAGGCGTAAGTTCCCCACTTAGTATTGAATGTAGTCTTTAATCTGTCATCTGGATGTACGAAAATTTTGTTATATCCCAAGAATCCATCTAGAAGGACATAAGTTCAGAACCAGCTACTGTTTGCAGTACTTGTTCCATGGTTGGTAATGGAAAGTTTTCCTTTTGACATGCTTTTTTTAAATTCCTAAAATCAATAAAAATTCTAATATCGCCATTTTTCTTCCTGACGGGAACCAAATTTGAAACCCATTTAGAATGTATAACTGGAAAGATGATTTTTTATTTGAGGAGTTTTTTCAGTTCTGTTTTGATTTGATTTTCGAGATTAGGGTGAATCTTCCTCAATTTTTTCTATATAGGTTTCTCATCTGAAATCATAGGAATTGTGTGTTGAATCACAGAAGTATCATATGTTTTAAGATCAATACAATCCCAAGACAAAATAATTTTGTACATTCTAAACAATTTAATAAATGATAATATTTTGTTGGAGGATAGACCAAGACCTAGATTGACATTTTGAGGTTTATCGTCAGTTCCTATATTTACTAACTCAATCTTAAGGCAGAAATTTGTGTTTTTGAGTTAGTAACTGTTTTAAACCTATCTTTCAAATCATATAGGTATTATAACTTTAAAACAAACTTAGGAATTGGATTTTCATCTTGTTCTTCCTTAATTTTGATGTCATGTTAATTTTCATCCAAAATTTGACTATCATAAGATTCTTCAGATGTTAATAAATCTATGATATATGAATCCTTATTGAATACTCTCCAATTGGTAATATTGTCAGGAACAGATGGTCTGAAAATTAATTCAATGGAAAATCGACCGGGACTAAACACTTGAGATGGAATTAACTTTGATGCTACATTAGCCAGTAGATATGCACTAGCATTCTGCATTCTAGGCACAGAAAAAATATTGAAGACTAAGAAATGAATGGTAAATTCTTGGACTAATGATTGGTAATCCTTTAAATTTCCAGAATTACAATGAATGGTATTTCTTACCTGTCTAACAATGATTTTTGAATCTCCTAGGAGTTTAAGATATTTGATGTTAAGATCAATGGCTTTGTACAAACCTTAGACTAATGCTTCGTATTCAGTTATATTGTTCGTGCAATTGAATTCAAGTCTGCAGGATAACATGGTTTTTTATCCTTCTAGGATTATTAAAATAAAGCCATCACCTGCAACATCTTCATATTTAGAACCATCGAAATAAAGAGTCCAAAATAAAGAATTAACTACTAGTTTATCTACAAAAATTTTACATTTTGAAATGTTTGTCTGGGAAAAATTCTCAATTTGAGAAATAACTGTGCTATCGAAAAAAGGTGATGGTTGAGTGTTGAAATTTCCCAAAAATGATTCTACTGAGTAATTTCCAATAATTTTATAATTGAATGCTACTGGCTCGTTTATTCCTTCAATATTGGTGACTGTATGTTTCATGAACTTTTCACGATCTACCAGGATTTGATTTGGATTTCCATTATATGGTAGCCACATATGCAACCAGTCTGTTTCAAAATATCCATGAAGTTTTTCAGACCAGACTCTGCTTAATACTAAACTGTAAAACTCTGGAATATCAACCACCAATATATTGATTATTTGAGTAAACTTTGGATTTGATGACAATCTGATATAAACATAATTTATTTCTCCTACAACCTCTACTCTAGTTCTATCAAGTTGTACTATATGAATAGGAGAACTCTGAGGAGTTATGTTCAATTTAGCATAAAATAATTTTGGCATTATATTAGAGGAAGCCCCTAAGTCTATTAATAAATTATGAATGTTTTTATTATAAATCTCATAGGTTAGGAGAAATGGAGGAGTATGAGAGATGGATCGATCACCTATCATAATCAAGTATGTAGCATCTATTTTAGTTGAAGGAGAAGGTGGCTTACCTATTTCATTAGCAGATTGTACTACTATTGGAGAAGGTAAGGCTAAAGTAGGAACCACATTCAAGTATCTAAGTAAGATTTTTTGTTGTTGCTTTAGTTTAGTAAGCTCGTGAATTGAAATGTTGGCCTTGGTTTTCTTCATATCTTCAACTACATTAGACCCAATAGTGTTGGCATTTCTGCGCTGATAATTAAAGTTCCTATCAAAAGGCCTAACTCGCGGACACAACTAGCACACCAGATATCGAGACAAGTGCCTCCGCAGTTGACCGAGTTGATTGCGGGGACAAAAAA
Organism: Pinus albicaulis; assembly: GCA_034641835.2. Classification (NCBI taxonomy): domain Eukaryota; kingdom Viridiplantae; phylum Streptophyta; class Pinopsida; order Pinales; family Pinaceae; genus Pinus; species Pinus albicaulis. The sequence continues at coordinate 1,187,146,615 of CM076579.1, forward strand.
GATGAATGGCAGAGATTGAGTGCGGGGGCACCAGCCAAAATTTTCATCCGTACCTCGAGAGCCCCCATAGTGACACAAGACGCTGAGTTGGTCACAACTGTCTTCCACGTCGGGTAGAATCAACGGCTCAACCATGTGTTCTATTATTGGCATTTCTGGTATCCTAGTATATTGAATTGATTGTCCTTGATGGAAACTCTCTGACAAAGGATGCAGACTGTATAAAGAACTCAAAAAACCATCAGCAATTCTATACAAGCAGAATATACGACTGAAAGTGAATTGAACGAAGCTCTGTATTTAATGGGAAATTCGAAGTAAATAAGGACGAGTTAAATCATGTGTGAAGATTTTCTTGAATAAGTTCGGTATATGTATGCATCCTGATGGAGGATAAAGGATATCCTGTGTATTATTGAGTTCTGGTGATACTCTGATGGGTGGAGAATACCGAGAGTATTTGGGTATTGATTGGTTCAATTCTCGTACGGAATGCCCTGAAAATTTGTGTGAAGTCCTGTTGGGAGAGTGAGCCACGGACGTGCTCTGTGTGCAGGGCACATAAGCTCTATTGGTCAAAGTAATAGTGCGTTCCGCATGTGTTAGAAAATACAAAGAAAGGTGTCCCTGTTGAATGCAAAAGAACCGAGTCGAATAGTCCATAAGGATTTCATCGGAGCTGTATAAAAGTATTATGGTTATATGAAATAATAACGCGGAGGAAGAACAATTAAAAAAAAGTTATGCTTTCGTGGAGAAACGTAGCAATGACGGAATAAAGACGGACGAAACCTTGAGCGAAGGAGAGGAACCACGAGCAGAATAAAGAGTGAAGGGGGTTTCCGGTTTTCATCGCACCGCTCTCGACGGGAAAGTAGTATTCAAGAGGTTGGGAGCGATTCCATAGAACGAGCGACACACGTCCCTGAGCGTATTTACAAAACCTTCATCACTACGCGCCATCGCACGTTAACGTTCGACCAAGGATGCCGCGCGATATTGTTGAGCACTGTTGATCTAGAGGGAAGCCATTGGACGGTGGTCATATGAGGAAGATGCACGAATTTTAACCAAAGTATGGTGACCATCGTGCGTCTTCATCGAGCAATATCCGTCCGATCAAATGAGGCGGCACGACGCGATAACAACCGTCGAATGGAGACGATCGTTAATGTTGGGGCCCATACGCATGAATTGAGTTTTGCGGGTTTAACCCAAAGTATTATATCGTGTATTAAGGGTGTGGGACTCGATTTCCATTCACATTATTGGTTCAATATACGTTGTTGTGTTATGCCGAGATCTTCACCCCCAAGTCGAAGATTAAATATTATTGAAGGGCCCGAAAGGTTATATGGATATATATTACTGCTGGGTTTTTATATAAGTCAATGGCACATTAATGTTTGTAACAAATAAAGGGGGAATTGGATTAATATCTCAATCTCAGATTGAGATATTAAAAAGCCTTAGATTAATTAATTGCCAGATCAAGAAAATAAAACAATGAAAAGTTGTTTGGGGCTTGGGTAGACCCTGCTGGATTACCTATTTTGATCCCGTCCAGGAATACCATTAGCGGTTGAGTGGTTTTGACTCATGGTATTGATAAAGGATAAACTATATAAGGAGAAGAGGATCATAATACAGGGTGTGCATGTGGAAGGGTTGTGAATAAATAAATCTCTTTAAGAGATATTTGCAGATATGATGCACCTATGGATATGATCTAGAAATGATGAATCTCTACGATGATCGGCAAAAGAAATGATGAAGACCTGACGGAATTCTGATGAAGAAATTGAAGAAATCTGGTGGATCTGAGGGTTGAAGCCTTCTGTATGAAAGTGGAAGTATCCCACGAGTAGAAGCTGGTGTTAAAATTAGGGGTTGGAGCTCCCTTCCAGTAGTGGCTGGAGAACGAGAGGAGGTTGTAGCCTTTATGTAGGTGGGTGCCTGTGTGCTGGTATGAGTCTGCACCAGTACAAAATTGTAAGAAGTTTTCTTTATAATAAATATTGAAGACAAAGACGACAGCAGCAGTGGTTTTCTCCCGAATTGGGTTTCCACCTTAAATACTTGTGTTCATGTGTGTTTCTTATGTGTGATGGTTTATTCTGTTATTACTGCACATGCTTACTGCTTACTAAACATCTGATGAATGAATGATGCAATGATCTAAGTAAAGAATTAAATGTATAATAAGATCTCTAGACATATGCAAGTTTTCTTAAGGATATCCACATTTATATGCGAGTTGGGTTCAGTAAAGTAACGTATGGGTTTAAGAGAAACAAAAAGTGAAAAATTTTCAGTCAGCTCTAAATACTGATTCAGCCCCCCCCCCCTCTCAGTATTTTTCCCAACAATTGGTTTCAGAGCAGGTCCTTCTGAAAAAGCTTAGCCGCTAGAAGGAAGATCAATCAAGATGAGCAATCAAGATGGAACAACATCTATCAGGCCTCCGCTCTTCAATGGAAACAATTTAATCTTCTGGAAAACAAGGATGAGATCCTATCTTCAGTCTCTGGGAGCAGATGTATGCGCTATTGTTGAAGGAGGATATCAATATCCAGTCGCAGTACCAACAGATCCAACAGAAAGAAATAATTACGAAACAAATGCAAAAGCGGTCAATGCTCTATTGGGAAGTCTAACTGAATCAGAATTTGTCAAAGTCATGCAGCTGAATACAACAAAGGCCATATGGGACAAAATCATTCTAAGTTATGAAGGTGATGCAAAGGTAAAAAGTGCTAAACTCCAAACTCTCATAATTCAATATGAGAATCTAAAAATGCATAATGAGGAGAGCATTGCCAATTTCTTTTTACGTCTTGATGATATTGTAAATCGTATGAGAAATCTGGGAGAAACAATAACCGAATCTACTTTGGTTGAGAAAATTTTAAGATCACTAACGGCAAAATTTGAGTCAAAAGTTTCTGCTCTTGAAGAAAAACAAGATCTTCAAAATCTTACTGTGGTGCAACTTCATGGCATACTAACTGCATATGAAATGAGAAGAGGAGGACCATCTGAAGTCAAAGAAGCCATCTTTAGAGCTTCTACAAAAGTGGAATAAGTACAAGCAACAGAAGGATCAGGGTATATCTCAGAAGAAGATGAGGTAAATTTTGTAAAGAAACTCCAACTTGGTATAGGACGGTTTAGAGGTAAGATTCCTTTCAAAGGTTTTTCTTGTGGAAGATTTGGTCATTATGCCGATAAGTGTCCTCACAAAGAAACACATGAAAAAGGAAAGGAAGTAGCAAGAAGGAATAAAAACCGGTTTAGCACTAGAAAAAGTTACTATACTCATGAAGACAGTGATGGGTTATCTGACAGTGAGGAAGAATGTGAACAAGATCTTAGACTTCTCATGGCATTTGAAAAGGAATCTAGAGAAGAAAAATATACTTTTATGGATGCTTTAGAAGAAAGTAAAAGATTCTTAGAAGAAAGTAAAATATCCATAAAAACTCTAAAAAATCAGCTTGAAGAAAAGGAGAAACACAATGAGAAATTAGAATGTGAAATAGTAAGTCTAAGAAAAGAAATTGAGAAAGTGAAGACTTTGAATATTAGATTTGCTAAAGGATCTGAAACCTTAGATGAGATTATCAAGGTACAACGTTCTCCTTTTATAAAGACAGGTCTTGGATATATCAGAGAATCTTCTCAGACTTCAGCACCAAACTATCTAAAAGCAGCTACAGCCAGTATACAACATTCTGCCACTCAGCAAGGGAATAAAGAATCTTCACAGGCAAAGCATGATCAGCTCAATTCAAAGAACACTAACAAGAATACCTTTCAAAGAAACACCAACCAACAGGTAAATTCAAGTAGAAAATTCCATGATCGCAGAAAATTATTCTTCAATGGACAATGTTTCTCATGTCACATTTTTGGTCATAAAGTTGTTCAATGTGTTGCATACAAAACCATTATGACAAGAGAAGCAAGAAAGAAAAGGAGGGATATTGGAACAAAGAAGGATACCTATAACAACTTTTCTCCTCTTCAAAATGAAGTTGAATGTGCTTATTGCAATAACTTTGGCCATGAAGAATCTGAATGCAAGAGCAAAATCCAGCCAAAAGAGCAATTTCCTTCAAGCTCCAAAGTGTGGAAAAAGAAGGAATTACAGGTTGAAAATTGTGGCATAGCTTTATTTGTAGAAGGTGAAGAAAATCAATGGTACATTGACAGTGGATGCTCTAAACACATGACAGGTGACAAAAACAAACTTCTTGCATATAGTGCTCTAGAAAAAGAGAAGAATGTTACATTTGGAAATGATAATCCTGCTATTATTAAGGGGAAAGGGTCTGTTTTTCTAAAAGAAAAGGTGAAAGCTAATAATGTCATGTATGTAGATGGATTAAAGCATAACCTGTTAAGTGTAAGTCAAATGTGTGATCAAGGAACTGAAGTTGTCTTTAGTTCAAAAGAATGTGTGGTACGTGATCTTGATACATGTAAAGCAATTATAAAAGGAAACAGAACTCCAAGTAATCTGTATGTATTGAAGAACTACAAAGAACAATGTTACTTGAGTAAATCTTCAGAAAACTGGCTATGGCATAGAAGGTTGGGGCATCTGAGCTTCTCTCAAATCAACAAATCAAGCAGACTTAAAGCTGTTCGTGATCTTCCCAATATTACTCTACCTGAAATTATCATATGCAAATCTTGCCAATTTGGTAAGCAGACCAGAGTGCAATTTAATGCCAATGAAGGTTCATCAAGTAAGCCTCTTGAACTCATTCATACTGACATATGTGGACTCGTGAAGAAAAATTCACCACGTGGTGAACAATACTATATCTTATTTATTGATGATTTCTCTAGAATGTGTTGGATTGGGTTGCTTAAACACAAAGATGAAGCATTTGAGAAATTTCAGATCTTTAAAGCACTAGTTGAAAATGAATTAGATCTAAAAATCAAGTGTCTTAGATCTGATCGAGGAGGAGAATATACATCAGATGAATTCCTTGAATTTTGTGAACAACATGGTATAAAAAGACAGTTTTCGGTAGCAGGTACTCCACAACAAAATGGAGTAGCAGAAAGAATGAATAGAACATATCAACAAATGGCTAGAGCTATGCTTGATGATTCTTGAACACCTGACACATTTTGGGGAGAAGCAGCACATACAGCGGTAAATATTCTTAACAAGGCACATGTTCGTGTAAATAGTGATAAAACTCCATATGAACTATGGTATGGTAATCCTCCCACTGTGAAGCATTTTAGAGTTTTTGGCAGCAAATGCTTTATCAAAAATAATGATGAAAAACTTGGCAAGTTTGAACCCAGAGCAGATGAAGGAATACTTCTTGGTTACTCCTCTAGAAGTAGAGCATATAAATGTTAAAATAAAAGACTTCGGAAGATTGTTGAATGTATTGATGTTGTTATTGATGAGTCTCCTACAGCTCCAAAAGAAGAAAAACAAACAACAGAAGACGATGATGACATATATCCTTCTACATCAAATGGGAATGATGTAGAAAGTGAACCCAATGAAGAACCCGAAGATGATTTATCTGAAAAGGCTCCATCCAGATATGTTCAAAAGAATCATCCAGAATCTCAAATTTTGGGAGAAAAGGGATCAGGTGTACAAACAAGAAGGACTCTTGTAGGATCTTCTAGCTATATGGCATTTCTATCCACTATTGAACCACACAATGTCAATCAAGCTAGCAAAGATGAATGTTGGATTCAAGCCATGAATGAAGAGCTTGATCAAATTGAAAATAATTACACTTGGGAATGAGTACCAAGACCTCATGACAAAAATGTCATTGGAACTAAATGGATATTCAAAAACAAGTTAAATGAGAATGGGGATGTTATAAGAAATAAAGCTAGACTTGTTTGCAAGGGGTATGCTCAACAAGAAGGTATAGAATTTGAAGAAACTTTTGCTCCTGTAGCTAGACTTGAAGCCATAAGAATGTTTCTTGCTTTTTCAAGCTTCCAAAAAATCAAAGTTTATCAAATGGATGTTAAATATGCTTTTCTCAATGGAGATCTAGAAGAAGAAGTTTATATAGAACAACCAGAAGGATTAATTTTGGGAAATGATGAAAATCTTGTTTGTAGACTTAAAAAGGCTCTATATGGTCTCAAACAAGCTCCAAGGGCATGGTATTATCATCTTGACAAATATCTTCATCAACAAGGATTTTCAAAGGGGTCTGCTGATAACAACTTATACACAAAAACTGAAAATGATAAACTATTGATTGTGGTTGTATATGTTGATGATATCATTTTTGGAAGTAATGAAGAGTCTATGAGTCAGAAATTTGCTTCTGATATGCAACAAGAATTTGAAATGTATTTACTTGGGGAACTAACATTCTTTCTTGGCTTGCAAGTGTAACAAGCAACAAATGGCATATTCTTATCACAAACAAAATATCTTAAGCAAATTCTGAAGAAGTATGGCATGGAAGAGTGCAAACCTGTAAGTACACCAATGGTAACCGGATGTAATCTCAGTTCTCATGATGATTCTCCCACAGTGAATCAACCATAATACAAATCTATGATAGGAATTCTACTTTATCTCACTGGGACTAGACCAGACATTTGCATGAAGTTGGAATTGTTGGACGATTCCAAGCTAATCCAAAAGAGTCTCACCTTCAGGCCATCAAAAGAATATTCAAATATCTACAAGGAACTCAAGACTTTGGACTATGGTATCCAAAGAATGTTGATCTCACTCTTCATGCTTACACTGATGTAGATTGGGCTGGAAATTTTTATGATCGGAAAAGCACTAGTGGTGGTGCATTCTACATGGGGCCCCAGTTAGTATCTTGGTTCAGCAAGAAGCAAAGCTCGATTTCCTTATCTATAGCAGAAGTAGAATATGTGGCTGTCGCATCATGTTGCACTCAACTTCTCTGGATGATGCAAACCTTACAAGACTTTCAAATCAAATGTTCACCTCCTATATCCATTATGTGTGATAACACAAGTGCCATCAATATCTCAAAGAATCCTGTTATGCATTCCAAGACCAAGCACACTCCCATAAAGTATCACTTCTTACGTGAACAAGTGCTTGAACAAAAGGTGAAGTTGGAATATATGCCCTCCAAAGAACAAGTTGCTGATATATTTACCAAACCTTTACCCAGGGAAGCGTTCAAATATCTTAGACAGAAGCTGGGAGTAGTCTCTACCATGCAGAAGATTAGATCTACTTAAATACAAAAGATTAAATTGGATACACGGATTTCCTGAAGGACAGAAAACCGCGCATGGGTAGTTGCTGACAAATATTTTCCTGGGTTAGCATTCTTCAGCACAGCTGCGGTGCTGTTGGGTATCTCTGGATGCACAGGTTAAGGGGGAGCATTGGTCTTGTGGAAAGGATGCATTGTTGGCATTCTAATTATGTTTTAAGATGTAGCATGATCTCAGGGGGAGCATGGTATTGTTGGTACAAAGGATCTTGATCTATCCTTTGCCCTTGATGTCAAAGGGGGAGAATATTGCTGAATGTATTTCTGGTCATGGTTGCCATCAAGTCCAAAGGGGGAGATTGTTGGCATTTCTGCGCTGATAATTAAAGTTCCTATCAAAAGGCCCAACCCGCGGACACAACTAGCGCACCGGATATCGAGACAAGTGCCTCCGCAGTTGACCGAGTTAACTGCGGGGACAACAGAGATGAATGGCAGAGATTGAGTGCGGGGGCACCAGCCAAAATTTTCATCCGTACCTCGAGAGCCCCCGCAGTGACGCAAGACGCTGAGTTGGTCACAACTGTATTCCACGTCGGGTAGAATCAACGGCTCGACCATGTGTTCTATTATTGGCATTTCTGGTATCCTAGTATATTGAATTGATTGTCCTTGATGGCAACTCTTTGACAAAGGATGCAGACTGTATAAAGAACTCAGAAAACCATCAACAGTTCTATACAAGCAGAATATACGACTGAATGTGAATTGAACGAAGCTTTGTATTTAATGGGAAATTCGATGTAAATAAGGACGAGTTAAATCATGTGTGAAGCTTTTCTTGAATAAGTTAGGTATATGTATGCATCCTGATGGAGGATAAAGGAAATCATGTGTATGATTGAGTTCTGGTGATACTCTGATGGGTGGAGAATACCGAGAGTATTTGGGTATTGATTAGTTCAATTCTCATACGGAATGCCCTGAAACTCTGTGTGAAGTCCTGTTGGGAGAGTGAGCCATGGACGTGCTCTGTGTGCAGGGCACATAAGCTCTATCGGTCAAAGTAATAGTGCATTCCGCATGTGTAGACAATACAAAGAAAGGTGTCCCTGTTGAATGCAAAAGAACCGAGTCGAATAGTCCATAAGGATTTAATCGGAGCTGTATAACAGTATTATGGTTATATGAACTGATAACGCGGAGGAAGAACAATTAAAACAAAGTTATGCTTTCGTGGAGAAACGTAGCAATGATGGAATAAAGACGGAAGAAACCTTCAGCGAAGGAAAGGAACCACGAGCGGAATAAACAGTGAAGGGGGTTTCCGGTTTTCATCGCACCACTCTCGAAGGGAAAGCGGTATTCAAGAGGTTTGGAGTGATTCCATAGAACGAGTGACACACGTCCCTGAGCGTATTTACAAAACTGCCATCACTACGTGCCATCGCACGTTAACGTTCGACCAAGGATGCCGCGTGATATTGTTGATCACCGTCGATCTGGAGGGAAGCCATCGGACGGTGGTCGTATGAGGAATATGTGCGAAGGTTAACCAAAGTATGGCGGCCATCGCATGTTATTGTTCACGCGTCTTCGCTGAGCGATATCCATCCAGTCAAATGAGGCGGCACGACGCGATAACAACCGTTGAATGGAGACGACCGTTAACGTTGGGGCCCATACGCATGTATTGAGGTTTGCGGGTTTATCCCAAAGTATTATGTCATGTATTAAGGGTGTGGGACCCGATTTCCCTTCACATTATTGGTTCAATATACGTTGTTGTGTTATGTCGAGATCTTCACCCCCAAGTCAAAGATTAAATATTATTGAAGGGCTCGAAAGGTTATATGGATATATATTACTGTTGGGTTTTTATATAAGTCAGCGGCACGTTAATGTTTGTAACAACTAAAGGGGGAATTGGATTAATATCTCAATCCCAGATTGAGATATTAAAAAGCCTTAGATTAATTAATTTCTAGATCAAGAAAATAAAACAATGAAAAGTTGTTTGGGGCTTGGGTAGACCCCGCTGGATTACCTATTTTGATCCCGTCCAAGAATACCATTAGCGGTTGAGTGGTTTTGACTCATGTTATTGATAAAGGCTAAACTATATAAGGAGAAGAGGATCATAATACAGGGTGTGCATGTGGAAGGGTTGTGAATAAATAAATCTCTTTAAGAGATATTTGCAGATATGATGCACCTATGGATATGATCTAGAAATGATGAATCTCTATGATGATCGGAAAAAGAAATGATGAAGACTTGACGGAAGTCTGATGAATAAATTGAAGAAATTTGTTGGATCTGAGGGTTGAAGCCTTCTGTATGAAAGTGGAAGTATCCTGCCAGTAGAAGCTGGTGTTAAAATCAGGGGGTTGGAGCTCCCTTCCAGTAGTGGCTGGAGAAAGAGAGAAGGTTGTAGCCTTTCTGCAAGTGGGTGTCTACGTGCTGGTATGAGTCTGCGCCAGTACAAAATTGTAAAATTTTTTCTTTATAATAAATATTGAAGACAGAGACGACAACAGCGGTGGTTTTCTCTCAAATTCGGTTTCCACCTTAAATACTGGTGTTCATGTGTGTTGCTTATGTGTGATGGTTTATTCTGTTATTACTGCACATGCTTACTGCTTACTAAACATCTGATGAATGAATGATGCAATGATCTAAGTAAAGAATTAAACGTATAATAAGATATATGGACATATGCAAGTTTTCTTAAGGATATCCACATTTATATGCGAGTTGGGTTCAGTAAAGTAACGTATGGGTTTAAGAGAAACAAAAAGTGAAAATTTTCCAGTAAGCTTTAAATACTGATTCACCCCCCCTCTCAGTATTTTTCCCAACATATAGTGTCTGAGACTACCATTGTCTTAGATGCAGGTGGAGTATCTGAAGTAACAGAACTTGTTTGTGTAGCCTTTGAAGTAGAATTTTTACTTACTGTTTTATCCTTAGCAGGCATTGAATTCTTCTGTTGTTTATTTGGCTGTGTTGCTTCAGTAGTCGTTTTTCTCCTTGTACTCACAGGTAAAGCTTCATTTGTTCTTCATTTGGTAGGATGAAATCCCACATTCCATTTAGTTAAACTTATTCTTCTTCATCATTTTCTTCTTACTCTATTTTCTCTTCCTCTGTATCTTGATCAAACTCAGCGTTAGATATGAGTATTAGAGGATTGACCTTTCTTGATTTTTCTGAAATTATTTTTTGAGCTATAATTTTCAGCATCTTGTTTCTTGATATCTGCCATCTCATTTGTCATAGTATTTAAAACTTTCTGAAGACCTTCTAAATCAAAAGGGTCTTTAGATGGCTTATTTTTAGAATCATCTTTGAAGGATACCTTCTTTGATTTTCTATCTTATTAAGTATTCTTCTTCTCAAGAGAAATTATGTGTTTCTCTAGAGATAGAGATTGCTTCATGTTTTCTGCAAGTGTGGCCAGTTTTTCTCTATCAACAAAAATGGCTAAATTGGATGGAAGAGATGAAATATACCACTCAGTTTGAAATTCAGTGCCAGGAAATTCAATATTAAATCGGAATTCACTGCCACAGCATGGGGAAAAACCACCTGGTCCGGACCTTAAAGCAACTCCTTTTCCATTTGGTGTAGTGGCTCTGATTGGGGATAGTGGGACTAGTTTCGCAATAAGGATGATTTTGGGGTATGTGTTGATTATACAACATGCAATGGAAAATGATTCTAATCTACCACATGCATATATCTAACACTATCTATTCTACTATATACTCGGGGTGTTTCTTCCTTTATGTGATCTAAAGAGATATCCTTAAAATATTAGTAATGTAGATTATCTAATAGTTGAAAGAGATGAAAATTATGTAAGATGATTCTTCTAACAAAATAGTTTGATTAGAAGAATTGTGAAAAGTATATCGCATTCATATGTGTGATTATATATCAGATAAGAAATCACAAACAAATATTAGTACGTAAGTGCATTTAACATTCATCTATAATGACGTTTCAAATATATAATGCAATAAAAAGACGTTTGTCAATCTAGAAAGCAAGATTTAATACAAGTGAATAGAAGTACCATATGTACGAAGTTCTACTCATGTAAACTAACAGTAGATATCTTCTCCTCTTCACTTTGAAGAAATTTAAAGAGTACAATAGCGCAACATCAGTTAAACAACTTCAAATGTCAAAAGATAATAGACTGTGTTCCATTAATTCATCAAAGCATTAACAAACTTACAAAAGTGCATTCTTAGAGAATGTTTTTGAAAAAATTCTGGACCCTTCTCTAAATGCATGAGAGGACTTTAAATACTAAACTAAATATGTTTTAAAAATAGATTATTACATAAAAATAGAGGAGGTTTCAAACAACCATCTTCGTAAGCCAAACTTTAACTACAATCTACGAAAATAAAGTAACAATATGACTATGAATTCTGATCTTTCATTTGGATTCAATTCCAAAGTTGATAAATATCTAGCATTGGTTTGAGCTGAGCTGGTTGTGAAATCCTTGATCTAACATGTCCCTTTAATACCGCATTCGAGAGTGTTGGTTGGGATATTTTTTTTGAATCTGTTAAAGATTTCAGGGTCTGGTACTGATGATAAGGTTTGATCAGAAAATTTCAATAATTTTCTTGATCAAATTTATTTACTTTTTTAATCATTTCATCCTACGTTTCTGCCTTTTTTTTCCACTGTGTTTACAACTATTTGACTTCTGAGAGCACTTCATATGTGCAATCTTTGATAAGTTCTACTTTAAAAAGCTGTTCACACACAAATTCAGTAATTTCCTTTGATAACATTGATGCTTTCGCTGCTGCTTTCTCTGCTTGCTTTATCTATGCTTCCAAATCCTTGAATAAGATCTCCTTGTGGAATTTATCTACCTGGGGTAGATCAAATTCCTTGTCTGAGTCTGATGCTTGCCATTTAATGTGTTCATTGATTTTATTCTTGATCTTCTCACATTCAATTTTTTGGATTGCTACTTACTGGATCAATATTTCACTTGAGTCACAATAGGAGCTAGTGATAGAGGCTTGTTGGCAGAATACTTCTTGTTGTTTCTTTAACTTATCATTCACATCCAATGCTTCTGTTATGAATTGATATAATTGTGGCTATCTTTTTAATCTATTCATCGCTGATTCCAGTTGTGTTTTCTTCTCAGTGAGTTGTACTTGATGCTGCAAATTAAGATTTTCAAAATCCTTTTGAAATTGGGACATCTTAAATCCTATTTGCTCGTTGAAGTTAGATTTTCTTGCTGTAAAAACCTCTCTAATTATTGTATTATATCTTCTTTCTACTTCAGTAACATTTTAACCTTAATGGCCTTATCAACAGTGGCAGTAGCATATGCCCCTGAAAACTGTGATAGTTTAGTTAAATGTTTAGTAGGATCAGCTAGAGGATCCTTCCATAAAATGTCTACTGATTCATTTGTAAGATCTGATAATGTCTCATCAATTCTTCTCCTTTTTCTTCTCTTTACTACAAATTTATGACTTGGGCTATAGAAAACATCTAGTGAAGGGATTTCCTCAACTTGTAATACTAATTGTTCTGTAGGATAAGCCGGAATGATCTCTCGATCATGAGTTTTAGGAACTTGTTGTAGTGGAGTAACAGTTTCCACTAACTTTTGAGAATGTTCCAGTGTTTGAAAACTAGTAGATTGATCAGTATTGGGATTTGTTTGAGGAGTTTTTATTGCTTTAGAAAATTCATCCCATTCAATCTTCAAATCCTTTGACTGAGATTTCCCTGACTGATCAAGTGTATCTTGACTGTGCTGAAATTCTTGAGAAGATGTTTCTGTTCCATTACTTCCTCATTTCTTTTTCATCTCAATCTCTTTGATTACTTGATCAATTATCTTTTCTGAGTTTTCGTTTCTATTTTCGGATTCATTTTTAGAATGATTTGAATTCTTAGATTGATGCTCTGACTTCCTTGACTCATCTTCAGACATGTATTTCACTTCATTATCCAATCTTATACTTGGATTAGGTATGTTGACATCTTCAATAGTTAATAAATCCAAAGGAATATTTTCGAGTCTCTTACTTCTATATGCTTGGAAATATTCCAAGTCATCTTGATTGAGTTGATTGGATGCAAAATTAAGTACATATGAAAAATTTTGAATGCCTTGAAAGAAATCATCAAATATATGTATCTCTTTCACAAGAGGTTTTACTTTGAGCTTTGTGATGTAGTTTTTAATCACATCATTAGGTTCATATGGCCGTCTTGGAATTACAGCCAAATTTAATAGATTAACCTTTGAAACTTTCGTGTATGCATGAACAATATCAAAAAGTGCAAAAAGTACCGCACTGTAAAGGGAAATTAGGCCAAACGGCCTTGTTAGCATCTTTAAGCTGTTTTGGAATACAAGTTACAACAATCTGGTAGGAAATATCTCTTGCAAATAACTTATCAGGAACATAATATGGCAAGACGTGAGGAGAAGAATAACTCCCAAATACCCTGATATATGTGAAACTTTCCTCTGCAAACCACCTAGCAGCGGGCAGAATGTCTGTACTGGCTTCATTGGAAACCCCAGGGGGCTTTATCATTGAATATAATCTGGTGCATAGGCAACATAACTCTATGGAAAATTTTGTAAAAATGAAAATGGTAGTCAGATTCCCAGAGGGATCTGTGGTAAATGCGGATTGGAGTAGGGTCTTGGGTCATCCATTTCCATCCCATGGTAGGAAAAATAGAAGAAAAGAAAAGTGTGTCCATGACATAGACACTCATATAAAATGGGGGTATTTCTCTAGATGAAACACTTCTTTTATTCCTATAATCCATGATGTTTTTGGCTAAATTATCAAATAGGATATTTTCCCAATTCAGAATTAAGGAATTGACGATTGCGTCAATTAATGGGACCCAATCTACAAAAAACCAATGGTGTTTGGTTTTGCATATAATCTAGACAACATACCGGAAACATAACAATAAGGGGAAGGAATTTTTGCTATTGGGTACGTACCGATTTTCTCTCGTTTAAGATTACCCTGGTCTTCCTTCCATTTCTTTATGACTTTCATCGGGTCTAGATGTTTTTCTCTAAAGATTTGAAGAAAAGCTTTGTCATAGTTATGTTGTGGGATGGGTAAGTGGTATATTATCCTTAAAATATCTGCCCTGAATGACCCAATATTAATCTTTGAATGTTCTGTCTTCTATGTACAAGTGGTCAATTACCCACTTAACCATATTTTTATAAGGGAGAATATTTGGCCTTGTCGCTACCTTATGGATGAATGAGCATGCAACGTCGAAGTAGGTTGAGTCTGAAGAAACATATGTTCCTGCTAAAGCAATTTTGACTATTACCCTTGGCTTTTCATCCTCGAAAAGCTTATACATTGCCTCCCATGAAGAACTTCCACAATCCTTGTTGCAGGTGGTGTCTAAGAACAGGGGAGACATATCTGAGTCTTCGATAGATGGTGCTTGGGTGATTTCTTTGCCTTTCTTTCTCATTTCTATTTTTCTCGCTTTGTTAAGTGGTTTCTTGATTTCAAGCAAGCAGAGAAAACATTAAAAATATAGAGAACAGAGAGGTAGATAAAATTAAAACAAATCCAACATTCAATCACTTCAACACATGCTTGGATTAGATATGAATCTATCAAAACCTTACTTCTATTAAATGCAGTTAATCACCAATAATATTTTGAAATCAAATCTCCTACACCTTCACGTGAAATGTCTATCGATCAATTTAAGAAGTTGGATCTCGTATTCATTTTGATTTGACATGAATCATTTCGCATGATCGAGTAATTAACTACCATTCATCGCACATCGCAATTTATAACTATTACCATTTGTGATGTTACCCATAAATCCAGTGAAATTGGATCTGCGCAAATCTGACATCGCAATTTTTATGCAGTATTGAGTTTTCTTTTAGTTATATCCTGGGAAATGCGAAGTGCACTTTCAAGAAATCATGCCGCTGCGCTCTATCAGACCTTGGAGCTTTATTTTTATTTCTTTATTGGCTTGTCTGGTCTGTTTAATCACAACTTTGACCAATTTTTTTATAATTTTTTATCATTAAATGAGGCGCGATGCAATTTTGGTTTATAACGGTGATTAAAGAGTTTGCAATAAGTCTTTGATATGACTTTGGAAAGGCTTTAGCACATATCGCAGCCCAGATGACTTAGTGTATTTTAAATCATTTAAGTTTGTAAGCTATGAGAATTGCGATGCGCACTAAGGAATGAAATCAAAAAAGCAAAAGAAACTTTATTTCCTGTAGTTTTTTGACTTAAAGATAAAATTTAAATGAAACAAATTTCCAATTATTTCTAAAGGGTCCTCATTTTGTAAAACTAAATCGGGGGTGTTGTATACAACACATTCTTGGTACAAATAAAAGTGCACAAGAGTTTATCAAATAAGCATTAGTATGATTAAAAATGAATAATATTTGTTTAAATTTATCCTAACTTCGCATTTAAATAATTAGAGATACTTGGTACAACTTAATATGAGAGAGATGTGTGCCGGATCCGGCTGATTAACATCACGACGGGGGAGCGCTGCCACGCGCATTTCCCCATGGACGGAGCCTGGGCAGCCCACATGGCTCCCGGCATTTGTATTAACTATGCTATTAATGAATTCGCTCGCGCGATTTCTACCCGCCTTGGTCGGCTAAATCTGATGGAGGATATGGAGGTGTTCCATTTTTCGATGGCTCAGTTGAATGATGTCGTTAAGGCCTCTGGGGAGGTGAGTGCGCCTACTCCGTTGTTCGGCATTTGCATCTCTGGTTCGAGTGAAGCTACTGAGAAAAATTCGACAGGGAGACGATGTTCATTGCAAACCTGCATCGAGCCGAGTCCAGGTCTTCATTTTTCTCAAAGCCCCCATTGTTATTTTAATTCTCTGCTCAGAGGTGGTGAACTTCAGTGCTGTGAATCCCCGCCTGTTCCCTCCGCCTCTTCGGGTCTTATCAGTCTTGCGCCACCTGCTGTCTTTCATTCTCCTCCCCTGGACCACTCTGCTCTTCCTCTAGCACCCGCTCGCCCCAGTGGTATTGGCTTGATTATGTCGCGTCTCCGTGAAAGAATGAGGGCCCGACGTGGCCTCAGTCGAGGTGACAGTCGGCCCCCTCCCAGCAATTTTCCTTCTGATAATGCTCCAAACCCTTCTCGGCCCCCGCGCGGTGGCAAAGGTCGAGGGCGACGTCGCGATGGCGTTTCGGCATCAGCTCCTGGAGCAGCCACCTCGTCCCCTCCCTCTCAGGCTCCTGTTCTTGGTGGCTCTTCTTCACGGGCTGTCCCTCATGCTTCTCTTCGTCCAACCTACAGACAATCCTCGCAGCATGCTGAACTTAAATTTCATCCCACTGCTTCCAATGCTGTCCTCACGGCCCTCATCTCCGTCACTCTGAGGGAGGAAATTCCCAACTACCCTCGCCCTTCTTCGGCCTCTGCTCTCTTATCTCCGGTTTCTGGAATCTTAGGTGCGGCGGGGCCGGTCTCTTCTCCTCTCGAGCCTCAGGGGCAACAGGAAAACGTGGAAGATACCCGAGGAAGAATGGACACAGGCGACTTTGGCGATGAGGACAGTGGAGAATATATCGGCTGCAGAATCATTGAAGAACCTTCTTCCCCGACGCATGACTAGCTTCAGCACTGCGCTCCAGGTTTTATGTTTCAGTTTCATAGTCTATGATATTTTCTGTAGTTGGGATGACCAGCTCACACAGTGGTCCAAAAATAGTTGTTTTTATGCTTTTACAATTTCTAAGTTTTTCAAACCGGTTTCCCGCATGCGGGCGGTTAAGTTTTGCTGTTTAAAAGGACTGGTTTCCCGATATGGGCAGTCTAAGCACTCGTTGATAAGCTTGACATCTATACACAGTGTTCAGGCTCCCACAGCTGACACTGTGCCTGAATTGTACTAGTTTCTTTATACATAATAGATTTAGTCTTACTTACAAAAAAAAAATATGAGAGAGAAGTGTAAGGAAACATAACAATTATATGCATGTGTTATAGTATTTTAGTCAACTGAGTGTATCCCAAGTGATTGGGAAGTTTTAATGATAACCTACCTACCCAGGTTCAAGTCTCATTGACATGACTATGTATGTATTGTTATCCTAAAATATGTTCTACTATCAACCTCTTCATTGAATTAAGCGGGAAGAGGGAAATCTACTTTTATAAAAAAAAAATCTTACAATAGTTTTAAAAAATGAATTAATAAAATTTCATTATATATTTTAATATCAATACAAATAGTCAAGGGTTTTAAACCAACTAATTGTTAACAATTTCATTAAACATTAGGCTAGTTCCATGACAAGAAGTACATCGTTTGAAATTTTTCTGGTGATGGAATGAATTTGAAAACTTAGAAACAAAGAAACTAGCTTACTTAATCATTCTTGGAAATGACCATGTACTTGAACAATGATAATGCTATTAGGACCTTATTGGCACCAAGTTATCCCTTGAGATGATCCACACACCTCTTCTTTCCATGAATTGTTGTTCATAAAGGAAAATTATTTTATGAGTTGAAAATAGTCATTACAAAAAAAAAGCAAACACTCTTCCATCAATGTAAAGATAATAATGAAATCAAATTGCATGAAGTAGAATAAAACAAAAGGCCACTATATTCTCATGAAGTGAGCTCGGTCTCCAAAAAATCAAGGAAGTAAATTACACTATAACAACATAAATTTAAATCAAGACGTGTTATATATATAATTGTAAAATTTCAATATATACGAGATAAAATCTCAAGAAGTTTTATTCTCTTTCATCATAATATGGAATATGCTCTAAGAGTCATCATTTAGAATGAAGAGGGCACTCTTATTTATATATAGACTTAATTTGAAACTAAAATAACAAATATTAAATGCAGATTCACAAGTTCTTCATGTCGTTATTATAACATCCAATCTCGACTCGTCAGTTAATTTGTAAAATTGTAATTAATTATATTGATGACATTGTATTGATTGTGTCAACATTAATGTGTCGTTAGTGCAACAAAAATGAACTAGATAAATCAAGGAACAATGTGTATGTAATCTAAATGGTTGATTAACCAATATGATGAAAAAACTAACTTGGAACATATGAGAACTAATATGAGCTATGATACCATGAGTGTAAAACAATGAAGGTGTTTCAGGGAATTGTCTTGCTAAAGCCTTTCCATGAATTTCAAATTTGAATCTAAGCCTTTTTCCTCTTGCCCGATAACCAATTGGTTTTGAAGGATTAGATAGTTGAACAATCACCCTCATAAATATGGGACATTGGGTGGCAAATGCAATAGTTCTTAAAATTTTAATGGAAGGAATGGGTTGAGTGCAACCCTTGGATTTTGAAGTTGACCCATGGATTACCTGGGGGACTAAGGTTAATGTGGGACTATATTATGGAAAAATATGGAAATTGGTGGAGACCCATGAAGGAAAAATGGGGTCTAAGACATTCATACATAGAAAAATTTGTCCATTCATGCATAAAGGGATACATGCATAAGGAACAAAGGCACACAAGTGCTTAAGTAGTGAAATTCACAAGTGGAATGAATGATGAAGCATTCTAGGTGATTAAAATTCATTTTGAGTGCCCATATATGCCAATAAATGTGCCAATTGCAAAAGGTAATGACATTGGTGTGTTATCGGCTCCATAAAAATGGAATGTTTCTTGTCAAACACTAGAAAAAAGAGTTATGGACTCTATTTGGGCAGAGTGGGTTGTGATTTGTTGTGTGTTGGTTGAGAATGACAAGCAAGAGGTAGGGAAATTTCCAAGGGAATTTAGAGTTAAAAATGGAATTCCCTTGTTTTCTTTTCTAACCAAGTTGAGAGGCATTTAGAAATCACAGAGGCCTATATTCGATTGGGAAAGGAGATCCATAACTTTGATTTATGTGTGAAAGATAGTTGTTTTCGCATAGTTATATACTAGTGAGTTATTATATTTTCCCTTGTGGTATCATGTCCTAGCTAAGGGGTGGCTAGTTGTAGAAAGTTGATGCTCTTCGTAAATTTGATTGATTTCCCTTTATAGATATAATCCTCTCTAATGTTTAATGAAAATTCCTAGATATGATGTGGAAGTGAAAAACCTTCACTATCAACAAAATGTCCAAATTTTTCAAAGTTAAACTCCTTGATATTTACACATGTAAATTTGATTGGTTTCCCTTAATAGATATAATCCTCTCTAATGTTTAATGCAAATTATTATATTTGGTGCAGGAAGTGAAAAACCTTAAATATCCACCAAATGTCCAACGTTTTCAAAGGTAAACTCCTTGATTTTAACTATTATCATTGTATGTGGAACTCATCGATGGCATCGACAATTGAGGGATGAATTATGGTTTCAAATTGTAAAAGTATTAAATTTCACCCATAGTCGGTAATATCATTGGGGATCGATGAGATTGGATTAAATTTTCCATAATGTAAAGTGTTGAATTTCATCGATGTGATCAAGAGTCCATAATTTTTGTTCAAAATTCAAAGTTATAGGATTGGGTTGAAACCAGGATGGTTGCGTAGATTTCATCTTCCTGATTCTGGTGCCGTGAATTGTTCGAAAAACCGATGTTGTATGAGGAACATATTGCATTCTGATCGAAATGGAAAACAGGTAAAATTACAATAGTTTAACCAGGTTTGAAATGGATGCACAGTTAGAAAAAAAAAATAGAATATTCCTTGAAATATTCCTTACACCAGATCAACCAAATGTTGACAAGTGTCATAGTGTTATTCGGTTAAGGTTTTGTTTGAGCCAATGAGAGGGTGCCACGTGGAAAGCCTTGAGGCCGCTATGTGGCCCTGAAAATTCATTATAATTTTTTTTGGAGGGCGCAGGGCACGACCCCCTGACCTCCCTTCGAGCGCGCGCACAGGTCTACCAACTACTCTACATGTTTTTCCTTAACCTTATGGTTCGCAAGTTTAATTTATGGTTGACTGCATTAAAATTTGGGGCTGGGAACCACCGGCAGTCCCAAACCGCCAACGGTTCCTGTAAGCATTCACATGGTGCGGTGAAATCCAAGCCAACCACGAGGGCTAGCTCAACCTAACAACAACCCAACCGTCTTCTAACTGCAGTTCAAGCAGGGTTCCGCTAAACCATCAGGTTTATTAATGGTTGGGGGTGCACATGTGGCCACCACCCTAATCTTTACATTTAATGTGTGGGTTAATCGACGGAGGAGTTAGGGGCATGCCAAATTTGGCCGTTAACTAGAGTTCTCCACATTTAGTGGAGTTTTCCTAGGAGATATTGGGCAAAAGTGTAGGAGGCTCAATTTTTGACCAATTGGAGTGAACGAAGAGTCACTTTTGACTAATTGTAGCATTATGAAGCCATTGGTGCAGAGAAAACATCCATTAGAGCACTGTAACTACATGTAAGAGAAACATTTTGAGCATAATGAAAGATGGTCAAGCCATTGGGAGCTGGACCAGTAGATGTAGCCCAGGAGGGGTGAAATGCTTCATCATGTCTGCTGTGTAAAATTCATATGGTGACTTATTTCTCTATTTTACACTGTTGTTCAGTGTTATTTATGCTTATTTTATGCTTATAAATCTCAAAAATTCATCTATAACTCATAGAAAAACTTCTTAATAATCATGCAAACTAATGAACCAACTATGCACATGTTTATTAAAACTGAAAGAACCTTAGCACAACAAAAATAATACAACATTTCAGATCAAATGGTATCAGAGGTTGAGTTTTTCTCTTGTGTTGTTTAGTGAAAATAATTTTTTAACTATTTGCAAGTTTTAAATGCTTACAAGGATTAAAATAAAAAAGTTAAAAACAAAAAAAATGCATCTGTTAAGAAAGAGGGAGAAAAAGTGACTTATAAACATTGTTCAAAAGAAGGCCATGATGAAACTCATTGTTGGAAATTACATCTAGAGTTGAGGCCAAAGAAACCCAATAACAAAGGGAAATATAAAACTCCTGCTACAACTTAACATGATTTAGGGTTTGATTCAGGTGATGAGACTAAAGTTACAACCATGGGAATGAAGAACATGAAAGGAAAATAAATTGAAACTAAACACAGTACCACTACATCAAACTGTCACATAAACACTCCAAATGAAGAATAAATAATAGAACTGTTTCATGTGAGGGTCATATCCAAGCATACCAAGATTGACACATTGTTTGACAGTGGGTCACAAGCAAACTTAATCTCTGAATATTTGGTCAAAAAACTTAACCTTGAGATCATACCACATCCAAAACCATATCCATTGGGTTGGATTTGTAAGGATGCAAATCTATAGGTTACAAGGAAATGTATATTAAGGTTTGCAATCACTGCAAGCTTTGTTGACACAATTGAATTAGATGTGGTTCCACTTGATATAACTGGTATTGTATTAGGGATTCCTTACTTGTATGAAAGGAAAGCAATCTTCCATTACCATGAGAAAAATTATCATTTATTCAAATATGGCAAGGAGTTCATTGTTAGAGCACACCACAAGAAGACAAACATTGCTTTGGTAAATGGACAAGTAAAGAGGCTGGTAAATTCAAGTAAGAATTTTTCTTCTTCTTATGATTAAGCCCAAAGATGAATTTAATCATGAATCTTGTGAGGGATGTGATCCTAAGTTGAAATCAGAGTTATATGACATGGTTAATGGGCATCATGAGATATTTCAAGAGCCAACATGATTGCCTCCAAAAAGAGAAATTCAACATGAGATTCAATTGCAGCAGGATTTTCCTCTTCCAAACATCAGTATTTATCGCATGTCGATAATAGAGAATGATGAAATAAAGAGGCAAATCAAAGAGATGTTGGATAAAGGTATCATAAGGCCAAGCACCTCGCCATGCAGTTCACCCATAGTCTTGATACCAAATAAATATGGAACTTGGCACATATGTGTAGATTTTTGAACTTTGAACAAAATTATGGTAAAAAATCATTACCCACTCCCAAGAATAGATTATTTTCTTTATCAGTTTAAAGAATCAAATTTTTTCACTAAGTTAGATTTATGAAGTGGATATCATTAAGTAAGTATTGTAGAAAGTGATATATGGAAAACTACATTCAAAACCAAACGATGACTCTTTGAGTGGATAGTTATGCCTTTTGCTTTATGTAATGCACTGGAAACTTTTATGCGAGTTATGGATAATGTTTTGTGACCATTCCTTGATGACTTTTCTATTGTGTACTTGGATGAAATTTTGATTTTCAGAAAAAAAAGAGAAGATCATGTCTTCAATGTAAATAGAGTGCTTGATATTTTGAAGAAAGAGAAATTGTTTCTTAAGATGTCAAAATGTGAGTTTGGAAAGACTTATCTGGTCTATTTGGGACATATTTTAGGAGGAGGATAATTGAGGATTGATCCTTCTAAAGTGGAGGCCATTTTTAATTTTCCCACAACCAAAACAGTTACCGAGGGAAGAAGCTTCTTAGGTGAAGCTCAATATTGGAGGAAATTCATTGCTAACTTTTCTTCCATCGCAGCTCCTATGCATGCAATGACAAGTGTGAAGAAAGGCTTCCAATGGGGAGGCGAACAACAGCAAGCTTTCGAATCTTTAAAAGACAAGATCAGTTCAGCTCCAGTCTTTTCACTACCAAATTTGAGACAGCCATTCGAGATACAAACCGATGCTAGAGACTATGCCATGGGCGCAGTTCTTTTGCAGCATGGTAATCCTATCACCTTTCATTCAGAAACCTTTAATGGTGCTGTGATTAATTATCCTACATATGAAAAAGAGCTATATGCATTGGTACAAAGTTTCAAGAATTGGAAACATTACTTGATGGGTAAAGAGACTATTGTACACACCAATCACCAACCATTACAGTACTTGCAGTCACAAACAAAATTGTGGCAATCAAGACATTTCAGGTGGATGGGATTTATTCAACAATTTCACTTGGTTATAAGGTACAAAAAAGGTATATTCAATAAAGTTGCAGATATTCTTTCGAGACCGATCATTAGTGCTTCTACTTTACTCATAAATTTTATTATTATAAATGAGAGTTACATAGAACAATATGCACTTGATGTTGATTTCAAAGATGTGTATTCTAGTTTGAGTGAAGGGAATCAAGTTGAAAAAAGAGATTATCACATGCATAAGAATTTTCTGTTTCATTTGGGAAAGATATGTATTACACAAGGAGAGAGGTTAAGTGTCATGAGAGAATGTCATTCTTCTCTTATTTCTGGACACTTTGGTGTAAGAAAAACAGTGGTGCATCTATATAGGTATTGTTATTAACCTCGCATGATAGATTATGTGTCACGTTTTATAAGAGATTGTTTTATGTGTGAAACAAGCAAGCCTAGAAATAGGAAGCTTGGATTTCACACACCACTACTGGTACCATCAAGGCCATGGGAGAGCGTCTCCATGGAAATTGTTGGAGGTCTACCTATGTCAAGAAAGAAAAATGATTATCTTTTTGTAGTTGTTGTTGGCGAAAAGTCAGGTCTCGCGGGCAAGACCCAGGTTCAAAGGGTTGTGGCCAACAAGGGGTCCGGAGTAGTCTAGGAACACGCCGGCATTTTCACCCTGCTCTTGGAGAGCAGTGCGTCTCACCCGAGGCGTGCCGCGACCACATGCATAAGGGGATGATATCACTGGTAAGGAATAAATCCGCAACCAAAGAAAGAAAGTGCATCCATTACATATACCACATTACACATGCATGATCACCAATTAAGTATTCAGACAGTCGCAACTTAAAATTTTTTAAAGCAGTGCAAACACATTAGAACACATGAACAACGTATTGAGACAGCAATCCTTCCTTATATTATGCTTCTGGCCGAATACGTGATTACATAGCTTTCTTCTATGATAACTCACAGGTCAGATACAGATGGGTTTAGAACAGAAGGGAAGAACATAGAAAGTAGGAACCCATAGAAAGAACAGATCTGATCCTTCTGCGGCTGCTCTGCGCATCCATTCAACCTTCAACAATAACAACGACCTCTAACCCCTTCTTCAGCCGGGTGATCACCCTTTTATTCACCCGCTCGTCGCGACTGGCGGCTTCTCTATGTCTTCACTCTGGCTTTTCCTGACTTCTCTTCCGATGTCTGCATGTTCCTCTTTCTATTTTCTGCTGTATTTCTTTCATCTGTACTTATCTCTATTCAATCTCCAGTTATCAATTGCTTCCGCGCCACCTTGGTAGCTCCGCAACTCCTGGTCGCTGCGGCGCGGTCGCGTTAGCTATGTGTATTTCTTCCGCAACTCAAAAAGAGTCCAAGTTCAAAATGTCTTGGCCGAAAATTCAAAACTTAAACAAAAACAAGGGCCCCAACAGGCCCTGACCACAATTCTTTGACTCGTCCGCGAGTCAATCACAAATGATAGTTTCTATTTCCATTCCGCTGCTGGCTTCCGTGCCCTGCTCTGCTGTTCCTTCTTCCGCCACCCTTTCCTGTTGTACTTCGCCACCTGCTGGTTCAAACAAGGGCCCCAACTCCGGGACCCGGCGGAGTGCTGAATCTCGAAGCTCTGTGAAGGTCGCCACTGCTTGTTACCATTCCTGTATCAGCAAGTCGGCGTCCTGAGAGATGCGGTTGGCGGCGGCTTCGTCAATGGGCGTCGGGGCGGCCCCGAACAGAGTGGCGAGCTGGGACTCGGCCTCGGCATCCAGCTGGTGCATAGCGTCAGCATGGGTGTGAATTCCTGGACGAATCTCCCGGAGGACGTGCTTGGTCGCTGCTGATTCGGCCTCAGTCATCTGCATGTGAAGTTCCAGCTCGTCCGACTGCGCGTAGAGCTGATCCAACCTTGCAGGGTCCCTGGTCGCCCGAATTTCGTTGGAGATTTGTTGCAGCTGGGCAGTGATGGGCTGCGTCTTGACCGTTAGCGCGAGCGAGCATTCCTGTAGACTTCTCAGAAGGGCAGAAGCTGCGGCTGTAGTGGAATGCAGAGTGGCTTGCATACTGACTACCTGCGTCTATTTGGCAGTCACCTGTCCTGAATGGTCAGCGGGTGGATCTGGAAGGGTGGGCCGTGCGGCTAACGCCGCTTGTAACTCCTGGTTTTCCCTGCAAACAACAGTAAAGACTTCCCTGAGCTTGTGAGCCTGTAGAGCGACGCTGTCCTCTTCTATTCGAGCAGGGATTGGGGCATGGCGAGCCCGTGCCTCCGGCCAGACGCTTGAGAGCGCCTGATTAACAATGTTGGCCTGCTCCTAGAGGTAGGTCTTTGCCTGCTGCAACTGATTGTGTTGTTCAGTAAGCGCCATGATCTGATTCTGCTGCTCTGTGCACTTCCGCTGTAGCTCATCGTGAATCTGCTCTGCTTTAAGGGCCGCCCGCGGAATGAGCAGGTACAACTGTGCTGGACTCAAATGTGCAGCATTTGGTGTGCTGGGTGTACCCTGCCCGGGCGCCTGTTCCTGCGAAGATTGGCCCATGGCCGCTGCTCGGCCTGAAGTCTCTGGAGGGTGGACCGGCGTCTGCTGTTGCACCGAAGTGGCCATATCAGGCTCTGGCCGGTCCTGCTGCGTGGTTTGCTCTGTAGAAGGGGCGGCTGAATCAGCCCCAACTGTGGCTTGCTGGACAGATATAGTTGGAAGGGAATCCCGGGATGTGGCTACAGGGTCAACAGGTGGTACCACGGCTGCAGTACTGGAGGTAACCTCCGCCCCGTGGTCACCGCCAAAAAGTTCCCGGATCAAAGAATCGGACACAGTGGCTGATGAATTGGACAGATTGGGGGAGGTGGCATGTGGTCGGCTGGTGGAGGGGGCGGTAGATGGAGTGAACGAGGTGTGAGGGAAACGAAGGTTTAGGAAATCTGCCGGATCAATCAGCGGTTCCTCCGGAATCAAGGTTGCTGTAGGCGGTGTGGCTGGTGGATCATCCAGCGTAAGATCCACCACGAGATCTGTGGCCGTAGTGCGGGCCCTCTTGGATGGAGGTGGGTCGGCGGAATCGGGTTCGGGGCCCGGTTCACCCATTGTCGTGATGAGGGGGGTGGCAGAAGTGAACAGGGTAGTGGGAATGGGGGAAGTGAGGGGGGCGGTGTTGGAGAGACCAAGGGACCGATTAATACGAAATTCATTAAAAGAAGGAAATATAGGGGCGCCACTAGAAACAACCTGAGTTACCACGTTGAGTCTCCGGGCCTGGTCGTTGAAATGCTCGACGATGGGGACCAGCGATTCGGGCAGGGTCGCTGTGGTCCCCGCTGCATCTGTGGTCGTCTCCACCGCAACTTGGGAAGATCCCCCGGCACTGGTCGCGGCAGGCTGCTGTGCAGCCCACATCCCATCAAAATTGTAGCGGAGAACTCCATCGCTAACGTGCTGGACAACCCCCGGCCATGTAGAAACCTCCCTGTGGAAGACACTATCATTCAACTGGAAGCGCAAGGGCGCCATATGAAAAGTATGGTGCGGTACGCAAGTCGGCCGAATGAAAGTGTGGTTGTGGCTGACGCCAAACCACACCTGTTCACTGTATTCATCCAACAAGTTCCGGGGCACCCGTTGCTGGGAAGCGACCACATCGGTCATCATCCCATACCATTCTCGGAACGCTGCTGCGTTCACCTCCTTGCTGCTGGGGTCCCTGGACAACTGCCAGGGGGAATATCTCATTGCGAGCGGCTGGCTCGCGGTGATCTCCGCCGGTGGCCGGATCGGGGGTAAATGCCATTTCCCCATGGCGAATGCTAACAGCAAGTACCCATATATGAAGCTGGTAGTCCGTCTGTAATTGTCTTCGCAAGCCGCGAAGAGTTCCTTCAACACAAACGCGCTCCAATTCAACTTGGCTCCCTAGACGCAGTGCTCTGCAATGGAAATTGTGTCTAGAGTGCACTCTCCCTTTGTGTAATGGCGCATGGTCTTGCTAGCAATCAGGTAGCAAGCGAACCTGATTTGTGATACATTTATCAAATCTATCTTGGCACCTTTGCCACCCCGGCGAGTGCCATATTTGGTGTAGAGGTCCGCCTCAGCCGACTTCCGGGCACGCTTGGAGGATGTCTGGCCCGCAGAGGAGACATCTGAACCAGTTTGCGAGAGCCCTGTAAGCCGATGGATGTCTGCTGCATGTATCGGAATTTCTTCGTTCAACCACAGGGACCCGTTCTGCACCCGACTGAGGAGGAACCGGGTACATTGCAGAACTGGTCCGGTGGTGCCGAAGACGGGAAGACTCCTCAAATTCATCAAAGTCGACTGCTGTAGGCCCCGGAATTCTTCCCGCATTCGACTGTTAGAGCTGCTCCCAGGCGTGTAATGGTGTTCCATGAATGTCTGCCAATGGAGGTGAGGAAACTCAGCCGGGTCGGACAAGTTGGCATCCACACAGGGTGCATTGTCATACCTACCGACCAGCGATTCTACCCGGTGAATTCTGCTATCTAATGCTGGTTCAGGAACTGAGAGAACAGCTCTCGGCATCTTGGCGCGTCTCTGATAGACTTGGACGATTCTTCTGCAACTTCTTTCGAGGTGCTGCGTGCTCTGATACTACGAATGCTCCGGAGGTGCTGCAACTTCCGAATTGAACTGGTCTGACATCCTCTTGCTGATAGCCTTCATGCAAATTGGGCCATTTTCTGGCACGCGCGGAGTTGATGAGACTCCATAACGGCAATTAATTCTTGCTATCTTTCTTGCCTGCGATAATCGTGCGATCAATCGCCGGCCTGTGTGTAATCTGTCAGTTGCTGACGGCGTCATGGGGAGATGGGCGGACTCGACGGCGGAGGGAACTGCGGTTGATGGCGAATGATTACGGTATGATTACTATCCATTAAGGGAATTCATGACCAAATCTGAGCTTATCCTATGGACTGACAAAAGTACTGACGGACATGACCTGGACTGACACTAGCGCGGGGACGGATCCTATGCGATCGACAGGCTGGACGGACGTGGTGACGCGCTGGACTGGCGCGGTGACACGCTGGACTGACCCGCCCCGACCACAATCGGTTGCGGTATGGTATCCGCAATTGACTAATTTATTTGACTGATTACCTATGAAATGGAAAAACTACCTACGCTCATCCCGGTTGCGGGAGAGTTATTCAGCTACGCTACTCTACGGGTGCTCTCGGTTGCGAGAGTTATTGATGGAAAGTGAGAAGGACCTACTCTTGGTAGGGCTTCAGGCGTGCGCCATTCACCCATCCCGGAAGAACTGTGCCGTCCAATTGTGCCAAACGAACGGCTCCTGAGTCGCGGATCTCGATGACAAAGTACGGTCCCAGCCAATGCATCTGGAGCTTGCCTGGAAACTTCTGGAACCGGCTGTCGTACAAGAGAACTTTGCCGCCAACCTGGAAAGCTTTAGTTTTGATGTGGCGGTCATGCCATGCTTTCTGTCTGGCCTTCTGAACCTTCTGGTGGAATTCCACAAGAAATCGAGCCTCATCCAGCTCCTGCAGCTCCTGGAGTCGTTCCTTCAGTGACGCCTCTTCTGAGAAGTGAAGGGACGTTGCGATCAAAAGACTAGGTACGGTGAACTCGGCGGGAATCACAGCTTCCCGGCCATACACCAGATGGAATGGCGTCTGGTTGGTCAAGCGTTTTACCGTGGTCCGGTAAGCCCATAGCGTCGCTGGTAACCGCTCATCCCAATCATCCCTCTGAGCGTTGCAAATTTTTGTCAAGCCCTTTTCAAGAATCTTATTGAAGGCTTCCACCATACCATTGGCCTGCGGGTGGTATGGACTGCTCTTATGATGCTGAATCATAAATGTTTCCAGTAGCGATTTGACCGTGGCATTAATGAAATGTGTGCCCTGATCGCTGGTCAAGCTCCGTGGGCAGCCAAAGCGGCTGATAATGTGTTCAAAGATGAACCGAGTAGCGGTCTCTGCCGAGCAGTCGCGGACCGCTGCTGCCTCAGCCCACCGTGTGAGATAGTCCGTCGCGGTAATAATGTACCGGGCTTTGGAATGGCGAGCGATTGGTGCGATGGGGCCTACAAAATCCACGGCCCACTTCTCAAATGGCCGCAACACATGCACCGGGTGTAGCGGAAGCTCGTCCCTGTGCGAAGGCCTTCCCGTCCGCTGGCAGACATCGCAACGTTTCACATAGGCCTTACAGTCTGCATGCACCGTCGGCCACCATAGGCCAGCTTGGAACACCTTCCTTGCGGTGGGTTTAGCACCCACGTGTCCTCCCGCAACACCGCTATGACATTCCCACATCACTGCTTCCCGCTCGTGGTCAAGAACACACTTGCACAACACCTCATCCAGACCCAGTTTGTACAGCTGCCCTGCGATCAATTGATAGTCGGCCGCCCGGACAACCAAGTGGCGTTTCTGAAGAGTGGTATAATCCTCAGGGCACTGTCCCGTGGTCAGATACGTGGCAATGTCAGCCAGGTAGTCTGGTACTGCTTCAACTCGAAATAAATCAGCATCCGGAAGCTGATCGTCCAACGGACCTTCATTCTCTCCCGTCTCCAACCTGGATAAGTGATCAGGACCAACGTTCAACCTGCCAGGCTTGACAATTACCTCAAACGTGAACTCCTGAAACAGTAGAAGCCATCGACAGATTCTTCCTTCCAACACCGGCTTATTGACCAGATATTTCAATGCCGAATGGTCCGTGAAAAATGTAAATTTGCCGCCCAGAAGGTAGTGGCGGAACTTCTGGAGAGAGTACACCATCGCCAACGCCTCCCGCTCGGTCGTGGTGTAATTCTTCTCCGCATTGGATAACCATCGGCTGGCGAAGTATACCGGGTGGTCAACTGTCGTTTCCCCGGGTTGCGCCAGTACCGCGCCAAGTGCAATTCCGGACGCATCAATGTGCACATGGAACTGCTTATCCCAATTCGGATGGACCAGTATGGGAGCCATTGCCAATTTCTCCTTCAATGTGTCGAGTGCCTTCCTGCACTCCGCCGTCCACTCGAATGCTTCGGACTTCTGCAACAGTTTCTCCAGAGGGGCAGTGATTTTGGCGTAGTTGCGGATAAACCGCCTGTAATATCCTGTGTGCCCTAGCAGTGCCCGCAACTGCTTCACGTTCTCGGGGGCCTCCATGTGGACAATAACCGCGACCTTGGCGGGATCAACGCAGACCCCTTGCTTACACACCACGTGACCCAAGAGTGTGCCGAATGGTACTGCAAAAATACATTTATTCAAGTTCAGGGAAATCTGCAGCTGGCGGCACCGGTCGAACATAACACGCAACAGGGAGGCGTGTTTCTTCAGCAGGCTGTAAACGGTCCAATCATCCATATAGACTTCCAGGAACTTGTGAATGTACTCCCGGAAAGCAGCAATGACAATCCGGGAAAACACAACCGGTGCGTTCTTCAGACCAAATGGCATAACGTGGTATGCGAATGATCCCCACTCAGTTGTGAATGTTGTCTTCGCCTTGTCTTCCTCGGCGATGCGCACCTGATGGTAGCCCGAAAACCCATCAGTGAAGGAATAAGCTTCATTTCCCGCGACATGATCTAGAACTTCGTCACTGAAGGGAGTGGGAAACGGATCGTGAATACAATCATTATTCAAACTCCGATAATCTACACAGACACGGATTTCCGCTTTGTCCTTCTTGTTCTGGATGAAAATGGGACTTACCCACTCAGCTTCTTCTACAGGAAAGATGAGACCCGCAGCCAGCATCTTGTCGATCTCCATCTTGACCTTCTCTTTGATACGTGGATTCAACCGGTAGGGTCGGTGCTTCACCGGCCTGGCTCCTGGTTTCAGTGTGATGCGCATCTCGCCCAGATCCCCCTTGATCCCTTTCAGATCCGCAACCGATGACGGAAATAAATCTTCATACTCCCGGAGGAGGCTGAAAATTTCTCTTGTCGTCTCCTCATCCCAGTAATCTCCCACCGTTGCCAGCTTAGGTTTCTCCTCCGTTCCAATGTTCAGCTTCTTTGTCTTGAGGGGCTGCAAATGGACTCCTTCTGTCGTCGGCTCGTCCCGGACGCTCCGCTCGCCCTCCTTTTCGTCAAAATAGAGATGCCTAAGGTCCTCCAAACTATCATCCTCCGGATCGCCGTCAATCCGTTGGCAGACCATTTCGCGCTTGACCCCGGAGCGTGACGCCACCGGGCCCTCATCGGGCTCAGGATGGCGGAAAAACAGAACCTCCTTGACGGCTTGTAGGGCCTGGGATTCCTGCGCCGTCTCCCCTTCGAACGAGAAGCTCTGGACGAATTTTTCCGCAACTACTTGCCAGGAGCGGGTTCCCCGTTTCCGCTCTTCCTCCAGATACCAGGCCTGGGGAATTGTACCCAGTGAGTGGACAAACCTGTGGACCCACAACTCCTCAGGATACCTTGCGCTACGCCACTGTTCCTCGCACGCCCGCAAATGCTGTCGCGGGTCGGAAGCTCCATGATGTTTAAGTGTAATGCGGGGCCCCTCATCTTCTTTGAAGCGTGCCCGTAGAGCATCCGCCACACGCTCCCATCGCAACAGAGTGTTGCGGTGATTGTTCCACCATCGTCCCGATGTTGACTTCAAGGCCACATCCAAGAGTGGTATCCGGCTTTCCTCTGGGACCCGGTCTTCCACCTTGGCAATAAAAGTATTCACTGCTTGCATGTTTGATAATGTGGGGTATCCGCGGATCTCAGTCCCTACCCACCGGACCTGAGCGATGGAGGCACATCTCCACGTGGTGGTCTCATATCCCCCTTGCTGCCAGTCTTCCCACGCAAGCTCGGATCCGAGTTCCGAGCTCTGCACGCTCCGCCAACTGATAGATCCTGTTGCGGTCGGGTTGATATAATCATCCCGCTTCCCTGCAGTCATCTGATAGAGGTGGTCCATCATCTGAGCATCCTCCCGACTGTCCACCGGTTCTGTGTATTGCGGACCCTGATACGGGTCGAGAGGCTGAGTGACCCTTACCTCCCCATCCTCAAAAATCATCAGCTCCTTCTTGAGGTCGATGATCACGTAATTCTCAAAAGCCCAATCAATGCCAAGTAAAGCAGGATAGGGGTCCTTATCGCCCATGATATCAATAACCTCAAAGTCGGTGTATGTCTTCACCCCCGCAACGTCGACCTCGACACCCTCGAGTCGGTCGATTGGAAAAATACAGTACTGGTTCGCCATCCTGAGTTGGATTGGGGAATAGGCGAGCCGTGGCTTCCCAAGAGCCTCCCATGTTTTTCGCGGCAAAATATTGACGTCGGATCCCAAGTCCAACATGGTGTCGCTGATTTGGAATCCTGCGACCTGCGTGTTAAGCCGGAATTCTTTGCATGTTCGTTGCTTGTTCCGCTTGACACGTTGCACGTATTGAGGCCTAGCGTCCACCAGATTTCTGGGTTCTGCGCGCCCCTGCAGAACTCCGTCTAACACATGCTTGAGCTGCTGTCGCAGCACAGCGTCATCAACAATCCTAAGAAATAGCCGGAGCCAATCCTCGACCACAGCATCTGCGGCGTTCTGAACACCGGTTTCCGGCCGCCGGGGCTCCTCCAGCCCTCCCTCGTTCCGCAACTGGGCGAATGCCTCGACCGCCTCCTGAAAGTACTTCTTCTGGACTTCGGGCCTGATCAACTTCTTTGGGGATGCCGGCCGCACCACTCGTGCTGGCTCCTTCTCGTGGGCATCCTCTCCAGTCTTCTTTCCGCCTCGGGTTACTATCGCAACGTTCTGCCTGTCGGGAGTTGCGGTGCTGCGCAGTTCTGAGTTTACCAGGTTCGCTCCCCTCTGCCGCACCCGTTCTTCCCATTTCTTGATGAGCTCCGGGCAGTCTTCTGTAGCATGGGCGTTGACCCGACACTGGGAACACCAGGGCCGTCGCGGAAGGGGACACTCTCGAGCCATGTGACCCTCCTGGTCACAGTTGTAGCACTTTACCGGACCGCGTCCTCCAGTCCGGCCTCCGCGCATGCCGCCACCTCTTCCCCTTGTAGCCTCGTTCACCCTGTACTAGGGACGATCCAGTCGATCCGCGAGTGTGTCAAGCACCCTGCACTGCTCAGTGGTGTGCGTTGTAGACACACAGAATTCGCAGTATACATTATTCGGTACCGTGGAGTACTTCTGTAATATCGGGCACATCCGAGGAGGATGCCCCATTGTCCGGCAAATCTCACAGTACTCTGGGGTGGAGGACCCCGGTTGCGGTGGGAACCCCGCAAAGGCCTGTTGCGGCTGGTATACTCCCTGCGGGTTCATTGCCGCGCCACCCCCTGGTGGTGGACCCCCCTAGATTGCCGCAACTGAGGGTCCAACTCCTGCGCCGTGCAGCCGAGGACATTCGGTTGCGACATGCCCCTCGACCAGGCAATGAGTACACCAAACATTCGGTCGCGCTGGTCTTGCTGGCTGAATTTCCTTGAGCTTCTCCGTCAAGCTGGCGATCTGGTGTTGCAACCCTATCAGAGAAGGGTATTGCGGGGCCAGCCCCCCCCTGTATTCCTGGGGGTATCCCGCCATGGCTTCAATCTTCATGGCCTGCTCCAAAGCATCCTGCAGGTTATCAATCTTCTGCTGAGTGAGAGGGGTTCGTGTCAAGGGGAGCAGAGCCTTGATGAACCAGTCCCTCTGGTGGTTTGGATCGATCGGGTAGCTCAGTTTCCCGATCGCATCCTTGAATCGCCGCATCAACTCCCACGCAGTCTCACCTTCCTTCTGCTTAATTTCCCACAGCTCTGACAGGCCCTGCTGGTCTGTCTGGAAAAGCTTGAATTCGCGGACAAAATCCCGCTTCACGTCCGCGATTACAGGGTTAGGGTGCGCCTCGGACCACTTGATGAACCAACGCAGAGCTCTTTCTCTGAGCGTGGTTTGAAACTCTATTAACTCCCCTGCATCCGGCGTCTGTCGAGCCCTCCAGATGGCTTCGCACAGATACCAGTGTTGTTCTACGTCGTCATTTCCCCGGCCAGAGAACTCTGGGTACCGGGTGAAAGATCCAGCCATGTATACTTGCGGAGAATTAACCAGGATAAACCCTCCGGGTCCTGGTTGCGTAACGGTCCCACTCTGGAAAACACTACTACTAGTAACGCTGCTGCTACTGGGCGCTACTGACGCCACTGAACTACTATATGACTGACTTAATGCTTGTAACTGAATAAAAATATTTCTTAAAGGTTGATAAAGTACCAGGGGAAGGTCGGGATCCTGGCCATGCGGAAGGTGGGACGTAGGGCTGCCTGGAGGGGTGGGTGCCATCTGATCCTGGAACATCTGCTGCATCACGTCGTGCCATTCGTCATCGGAACTTTCTTCGGGCTGCATCTTTCCAGTATCTTCGCTAGTCGTTACTTCTCTTTCTCGTATCGCTGGGCTCCCATGCACCCATTGTACGTCCGCTGCTGTCCCGTCTCCTGTCCGGGTATCCAAACCCATGGTTCTTGTCTGCTGAGGCACCTCCTTCTGATTTCTCCTCTCGATCTCCCTTCTCTTCAAATCTCTCATTACCCTTCTTTGCCACCTATCGGCGATCTGTGCCCGCCGATGTGCACGTGACTCCCGCAACTTGCATGCGGCCTCAACGTCCATCCCCCGCTCCCTACTCCTACAGTCTACACAGCATCGGTCCCCTCAATCCTTCCCCCAGTACGGGTGGTTTACGCTTCCATACTCGTTTTGTGGAATTCAATCAACCCTTCGTCCACCATCAGGGCTTTGATCCACAGCGGAATCTCCTTCAACAGCTTCCCCCTCAGCCCGGAGTGAAAAACAGCCTCAGCCTTCGAGAAGGATTGGTAGCACTCAGCGGCAAACTCCACAACGTATCCTTCCAACGTGGTCTTTACCCAAAAATCCACTGCGCGGGTTAGTTCAGTATCTACCCGATGCAGCGCTACCAGGTCCTCGTGTGCCCACCTGCGGTTTATCTTCCGCGAGCCTTCTTGGGGCACCGTCGCTTGTAGCCTTCGCAACCAATTGTAAAGGTCAGTAGGGAACCTTCCCCAGAAAATTTCGTACGTATCACTGGCTGAATCCGAGAAAAGAACGATCTCCTTGATCACGGCCTCCTTCTTCTTGGTCAGCTCCGCTTGCTGAGTAATAAAATGGTCAAGATGATCATCCCACCATCGCCGTATTTCTCCTTCAAAAATCCTCGAGACCATGATCTAGATCCCCTCAGAACATGCAGGTCCCGGCAACGGAACCATTTGTTGGCGAAAATTCAGGTCTCGCGGGCAAGACCCAGGTTCAAGAGTAGTGGCCAACAAGGGGTCCGGTGTAGTCTAGGAACACGCCGGCATTTTCACCCTGCTCTTGGATAGCAGTGCGTCTCACCCGAGGCGTGCCGCGACCACATGCATAAGGGGATGAGATCACTGGTAAGGAATAAATCCGCAACCAAAGAAAGAAAGTGCATCCATTACATATACCACATTACACATGCATGATCACCAATTAAGTATTCAGACAGTCGCAACTTAAAATTTTTTAAAGCAATGCAAACACATTAGAACACATGAACAACGTATTGAGACAGCAATCCTTCCTTATATTATGCTTCTGGCCGAATACGTGATTACATAGCTTTCTTCTCTGATAACTCACAGGTCAGATACAGATGGGTTTAGAACAGAAGGGAAGAACATAGAAAGTAGGAACCCATAGAAAGAACAGATCTGATCCTTCTGCGGCTGCTCTGCGCATCCATTCAACCTTCAACAATAACAACGACCTCTAACCCCTTCTTCAGCCGGGTGATCACCCTTTTATTCACCCGCTCGTCGCGACTGGCGGCTTCTCTGTGTCTTCACTCTGGCTTTTCCCGACTTCTCTTCTGATGTCTGCATGTTCCTCTTTCTATTTTCTGCTGTATTTCTTTCATCTGTACTTATCTCTATTCAATCTCCAGTTATCAATTGCTTCCGCGCCACCTTGGTAGCTCCGCAACTCCTGGTCGCTGCGGCGCGGTCGCGTTAGCTATGTGTATTTCTTTCGCAACTCAAAAAGAGTCCAAGTTCAAAATGTCTTGGCCGAAAATTCAAAACTTAAACAAAAACAAGGGCCCCAACAGTTGTGGATAGATTCAGCAAAATGTGTATACTTATGCCATGTAAGAAGATCATTACTACTGAACATACTGCTGAACTTTATTTTCAGAATGTTTGGGTTCATTTTGTATTGCCCACTTCTATTGTTAGTGACAGGGATTCCAGGTTCATTGGGAATTTTTGGTCAAATCTATGGGGAATGACGGACACAAAATTGAAAAAGAGTACCTCTTTTCATCCACAAATAGATGGAAAAACTGAAGTGTTGAACATAACAGTTGTGCATCTATTGAGAGGATATTGTAGCAAACATCCTAAGTTGTGGGATGGACAACTACATTACATTCAGCACGATTGAAACCGGGCAAAGCACTCTTCAACACAAACCTCACCTTTTGAAGCATGCTTTGGGTGTTTTACAAAATCACCATTAGACTTAATCTTTGGGAAGGATGTTGCAATTGATGGCCATAGTGATATTGATAAGGCTCAAAATTTCATTGAGAAAATTCAGATGATACATCGACAAGTTCAAAAACAACTTGAGAAAAGTCAAAGCAAATACAAAGAGAGGCATGACAAACACTAGGTTGATCGCAAGTTTCAAGAAGGAGATGAGGTATGGTTTCACATTAGCAAATAAAGGATACAAGGGGAAGTTAAAAAACTCAAACCCATTCGCTATGGTCCTTTTAAGATCATGAAGAAAGTTGTTAATAATGCATTCCAACTTGATTTGCCTTCTTACATGCAAATATATTCAGTTTTTAATGTTGAAAACTTACGCTTGTATGAGCCTCCTTTGATCGATGATCAAGGAAGTGATGTTCAACTATCTTCTATTGAATATTTCTCGCCAGAATTTTTGGATGAGCTCAAAGAGGATACAATTCTTGACAGGAGGACAAGAGCATCAAAGAGGGGAAGTGTTGACTACCTTCGAGTTGGGCTCAAAGGCACTAAACCAAGAAAGGAAAAATGGATGGAGATTGGAAAGGTGAGGGAGTTGTACTCTCATCTAATGAAGAATTAATCAAGTATTTTAGGGTCCAAAAGCTTCCCAATGGGGAGGAATGATTAGGAGTTCATAAGTTTTGCTCAAAATTCAAAGTTACAGGGTTGCGTTGAAACCATGATGGTTACGTAGATCTCATCTTCCTGATTCTGGCACCATGAACGGTTAAAAAAACTAATGTCGTATGAGGAAGATATTCCATTCTGATCGAAATGGAAAACACGTAAAATTACGAAATTTTGACCATGTTTGACTAGGATGCATAGCCAGAAAAAAAATAGAATATTCCTTAGAATGTTCCTTACACCGGATCAACCAAATGTTGACAAGTGTCATAGTGTTATTGCGTTAAGGTATTGTTTGAGCCAATAAGAGGGTGCCACATGGTAAGCCCTGAGGCTGCCAAATGGACCTAAAAATTCATTATAAAATTTTGTGGAGGGCATAGGGCTCGACCCCATGACCTCCTTCCAGGGGAGCGCACAGGTCTACCAACTACTCTATGTGTTGTTCCTTAACCTTATGGTTCACAAGTTTAATTTATGGTTGACTGCACTAAAATTTGGGGGTTGGGAACTGCCAACAGTCGCAACCTACCAGCAGTTCTCGTAAGCATTCACATGGCGCTGTGAACTCCAAGCCAACCCCCACAGTTAGCTCAACCTAATAACAACCCAACCGTCTTCTAACAACAGTTCATGCGAGGTTCCACTAAACCATCAGGTTTATTAACGGTTGGGGGGTGCGCATATGGCTACCACCCTAACTGTTACATTTAATGTGCGGTTTAATCGGCGGAGGAGTTAGGGGCACGCAAAATTTGGAGGTTAGCCAAAAATTAACTCCAGTTAACTGGAGTTCTCCACATTTAGTGGAGTTTTCCTAGGAGATATTGGGAAAGAGTGTAGGAGGCTCAATTTTCGACCAATTGGAGTGAATAAAGAGTCATTTTTTACTAATTGGAGAATTCTAAAGCCATTGGTGCAGATAAAAAAACCATTAGAGCACTGTAACTACATGTGATAGAAACATTATTATCATAATGAAATATGGACGAGCCATTGGGATCTGGACCAGTAGATGTAGTCGAGGAGGGGTGAATTGCTTCATCATTCCTGCTGTGTAAACTTCATGTGGTGACTTATTTCTCTGTTTTACACTGCTATTCAGTTTTATTTATGCTTATTTTATGCTTCTAAATCACAAAAATTCATCTATAACTCATAGAAAAACTCCTTAATCATCATGCAAACTAATGAACCAACTATGCACATGTTTATTAAAACTAAAATACCCTTAGCACAAAAAAACTAATACAGTAATTTTAGGTTAGATGGCCAATAATTTCATCAGCCACCAGTGATATTAGACACAATTTTTCAAAGGGTAACATATTAAATTTAAACGATGGCTAATGAATCCATCTGTTTTCAACGAAAATTTTGGGTTTGACCTCATAGACAGTTGGTAAAAAGGTATGTGGTTGACCTCATAGATAGTTGGTAGAAAAGTTTGGGGTTCTACCTTAGGGGTTGACCTCATCAAAAGTCAATGAAAAAATGAATTTTACCCCGTTGGCAAGGAAATATGTTGGGTTTTGCTATCAACACCTTGTCAAATTTTGTGGAGAAACCTTTGACACTTTGGAAATCTACATGTGGATTATGCTTACACATGAGTTTTATTTGAACTTGGGGTTTAATTATTATTTAAATAGGGTGAAATATAAATATTTACATGGAATTTATGGATTAAAAGTTTTATTTAAAATCCCAATTTTGTAAATGCACGTAAAGTAAATTAATTGGAGCTAGTAAAAGACATGGTAAGTTAGATTGCCCTAATTCTCACTCAACACTCTATTTGGTGTGACATGTGGACTAAGATGCAATTTAATCTACCATGTGGAAGTTTTTCATTAGCATTTACATGGCACTAAGGGTGAAAATCTTCAGATGATTGTATCTTAATTTTTCAAACTTGAATTTTAAAAAAGTTTTGAAAGCTCTTAATGAGGAGAATGTGACAGTGCTATCATAACAAAGTTTAGAATTGAATTAGAAAAAGCAAAAAATTGATACATATACCCTAAACAAGGTACAAATGGGTTTGGCTATGTTACATAGTGGTATCATAACAAGGTTCAAACAATTGACATGGATGGGCTAAGAAATATACCAAAGAGAGTTAAAATGTAAAAACGATATAAGCTTGAGAATAATAATTAAATATGGAAAGTTAAGTAATTGATTGTGAGAATTTCACTGATAAATGCATTAAGAGAATGCCTAATATAGTGAATGAAAATGTACTCAGGCATGTTAGATATTAAATGATGATTTAAAAATTTTGAGGCATGTGATTTTTTATTGGCCCAATAAGCTAATATAATTGTGAGTTTGCTATGTGTTTAGGAATGATTGAACATGATGATGATACAATTGCTTGAAAACCCCATACAAAGGGCAAGGGAAAAGGATTCTCGTTGGAAGGCTAATCATGGGAACATATAAGCTTCCAAAGAGTATCAACCATGTAAGGAAACATAAAAAATAATGAATGCAGTTGTGTAGGTATGGATTGATCATACCATTACAATAGGTATTTTGAAGGAATGGGAAGCATTTCTTTAGGGTTAATATGTAGCTTTATTTATATGAATTATGATTAAATGCACATCAATGATCAATATTTGGGTAAGGTATGGTTAAGGTGGGAGATTGGAAACACAATGATTAGCAAAATTTTTGGTGATATGTACTTTCATGGAACTATTGAGATAGACAATATTTAAGAGAATGAGTAAAGCACTCATGTAATGGATTTTGGATAGAAGTGTGAGAGTTATGTTTGATAATGAAATGATAGTTTCCTTTCAATATATGTGATATACAACTAAAATGATTAAGTTATTAAAGCGTGTAAGAATATTTTTGAGATAATTTCAAAATTGTTGTACATTTGGTACACATGTAAATAAGGGCATTACCTACAAACACACACCCTCGATAACAATACCTTGTTCTCTAAAAATCAAATGGTACCAATATTCTTAGTTATAGGTGAAGGATTCTCCTAAGAGGTTATTTTGTTGGTTTGAGGTGTTGTTTTTTTTTCCTTCGATACTAAGTGGTTAAGGGCTTCAATACTTAAGAGTTAAGGGACAAGGGCTTGGGGAGGAAGGGATTTACGGGTTAAGGGATTAATAATTCAGGGATTTAGGTGTTATGGGTTAATAGGTTAGGTTTTAAGGTGTTTAGGGGTTATGGATTGAGGTTTAAGTGTCACGAGTTAAGAGAATAAGGAGTTAGTGCTTAGGGGGTTCATGGATTCTAGGTTAGGAGTTAATGGCTTAAGGCTTAATGTGTCAAGAGGTTGATGGATTATGAGTTATGAGTGTAGGGGTTAAGGGATTATGGCTTCGGGGTTAATGGATAGAGAATTTAGTGGTTATGGGTTAATGGCTTATTGGTTATGATAATGGGCCCCCTAATCCCCTTATCACCACTATCGGTGGTTCCCCTTTCAATTTCTCTTGTTACCTTCCCTCTAGGCTCCCTAACCCCTATGACATTAGGTCTTAATCCCCCTTCTCATTCTCTAATGTGTGGATTATAGATCTTAGTAAACCAGGCTTGGACATCCCACTTCTACCCATCCATGCTACATGTGTGTCCCATAGTCCAGTTCAATACACCACAAAATACTCCTCCCACATTTTCGATCATATCATTAAACTTATCCTAACATTATGGGTGAAATTGGCGTTTATTCTATAAAGTGAATAAAGAAAAAATATTACTTGTTTTTTCTATTGAGAAGATGTAGAAATTAATTTTCATGATTGTAATGTGCATGCATCAATCTACATTGGATTATTTTTCGAGCTTAGAAATGAATAATCATTTGGTCATACTGCATCCTATCGATGGAGTCTGATATCATAAAGGTATTGATGGGAAGTTTGAGAGATTCTTTTGAAATCTTGTGTTTTGTGGTATTTAGCTCCTTGAGAATGTGTCTGAAAGATAGCTAGTCGAAAGAATTGGGGGAATCTATGATATATTGTAGGGTGGGATGTAGGTAGATGTTTTCTATCATGAATTATTGACCCAATTGATCATTATTTTTGAATCCTGCATGATATATAGGGATTTGACTATTTTTATGGATGCAATTTCCAGAAGGGTACAAAGAGAAATGGAATAAACTCAGTTGTTAGAGCCTTAAC
Source organism: Pinus albicaulis (assembly GCA_034641835.2). Classification (NCBI taxonomy): domain Eukaryota; kingdom Viridiplantae; phylum Streptophyta; class Pinopsida; order Pinales; family Pinaceae; genus Pinus; species Pinus albicaulis. Next base: position 1,187,188,122 of record CM076579.1, read on the forward strand.
TTTGGGTATATTTTACTTTCTTGCTATAAGACTGGGAGAGGAAGAGTACCACACCCACTTTGTAGCTATGTGGGATAACTTGTGAAAAATCATCAAAGAAGTCACATGGGCATCCAAGAGGGAGTGGAGGAATTACCATAATCCGTTATTTTTGTGGTTTAGGATGAATCTTGTCTTCCAAACACTGTTTTTTATCAATTCAATTGTGATATTTGTTAGAATTTGTCATGAACAAAATTTGTTGTTGTTCCAATCCCACCAGACATTGCGGATTAGAATGCATGAGAAAACTTTATTATAATCTTCCATGATGTTGAGTAACTAAGTTTTGAAATTTTCTTCTAATCTTAGATAGGACCACGAGCCTATCATGTTCAATTTTGCAAGGGTGGTGGTGATGACCTGCACTGTGTTGGGACAAGAGATAAATAAGTGTGAAGAAATATCATCATATGAATTGCATAAAGGATAGATGTTGGGGTGATTCATAAAATATCATGGATATTTCTCGTGAAAAAAATGTGTTTTTGTTCCAATCCCACCAGATATTGCTGATTAGAATGCATGGGAAACCTTTTTAATACTCTTCCCTGATTTTTTGTAACTAAGTTTTGAAATTTTCTTCGAAGATTAGATAGGAACATGAGCCTATCATGTTCAATTTTGCAAGGGTGGCGGTGATGACCTACACTGTGTTGAGACAAGAGATAAATAAGTGTGAAGAAATATCATCATATGAATTTCATAAAGGATAGATTTTGGGGTGATTCGTAAACTATCATGGATATTTCTCGTTAACAAAATGTGTTGTTATTCCAATCCCAACAGATATTGCTGATTAGAATGCATTTGAAACCTTTTTTATAATATTCCATGATGTTGTGTAACTAAGTTTTGGAATTTTCTTCCAAGCTTAGATAGGACCACAAGCCTATCATGTTCAATTTTTCAATGGTGGTGGTGATGACCTGAATTGTGTTGGCACAAGATATAAATAAGTGTTGTTGGCTTGAGGGGTCCTGACCCAGGTTCAGATTTTATGGATAAACCAACAAACCCTACAACTACTAGCCCTTTCGGCAATGGTCTACTTGTGTAGACAAAATTCTCACCTGAAGCAGTATGGGGGGGGGTGCTCGAACCAGGTTTCCGCAGCATGAGGGAGGAATTGATGAGTGGTACTCGGTAAAAACCCACAACAAACTTATACAGATGCGCGCACAAAGACTCTGCAAATAATAACAGGATAACACAAAATCATTATCACTTTGGAGTAGAAAAACAGAACAGAAGCTGATCCATATCATTTCAAAGACTTAAACATATCTATTATGTACAAGTAGATAAGTTATCCAAAGAACTTGCACAACATCTTATAACAGAGCACATAGATAGTCTCTTAGAAATAAGGTTCGCTTAGCACAGACAGATTAGAACCAGATCTTGCTCTTGCTTAACAGAAGTCAGTATTAATACATAAAAATATCAATTAGCTCTGCACATTCATAAGTAATAAAATATATAGTGCGATCTCATCAAAGCGTAACATTAAGCATAAACAATAAATAGACAGATAACACAAAGCTTTCACCAAAAATGTTCCTTCTATTAATCCTTCAAATATGTCAATACATCAGCTTTTCCTTCAGAAACCCTTAGAAAACTATTACTATCCCTTCCGCGCACACAGCCAACGAAATCCACACACAGCCAGAACTAGGTCTTCGTGCACGTAGCCAGCATGAGCCTTTTACCCAACCCTAACACGATGAGACTCTTACAGACTATTTTCGAGCCAAAATCATAAACATATCTATCACCATTATGAACTATTTAGCTTATACATCTTCTATCTATTTATATGTGCCTAGGGCGCAGATACTATGGTCTCAAACCATGGTTTGAGGCCCATAGTTTACATTTAAGTTAATTTACACAAAAATAGGGGACTTTGACCACCCCCAAAGCCCTTTGACTCCCTTTTCGCCGCGCGCACATACAATATTACCCAAAATGGAGCTTTTAGACTTGTGCCTTAGGGGACCCCTCTCCAACAGGTGTGAAGAAATATCATCATGTGACTTGAATAAAGGATATATGTTGAGGTGATTTGTAAACTATCATGGATATTTCTTATGAAAAAAATGTGTTATTGTTCCAATCCCACCAGATATTGTTGATTAGCTTGGGAAACCTTTATAATAATATTCCCTGATGTTGACTAACTAAGTTTTGAAATTTTCTTCCAAGCTTAGATAGGACCACGAGCCTATCATGTTCAATTTTTCAAGGGTGGTGGTGATGATCTACATTGTGTTGGGACAAGAGATAAATAAGTGTGAATAAATATCATCTTATGACTTGCATAAAGGATAGATGTTGGGGTGATTCATAAACTATCATGAATATTTCTCGTGAACAAAATGCATTGTTGTCCAATCCCACTAGATATTGCTGATTAGAAAGCACGAGAAAAATTTATAATAATATTCCATGATGTTGTGTAACTAAGTTTTGAAATTTTCTTCCAAGATTAGATAGGACCACAAGGCTATCATGTTCAAATTTTCAAAGGTGGTGGTGATGACCTGCACTGTGTTGGGAAAAGAGATAAACAAGTGTGAAGAAATATCATCATATGACTTGCATAAAGGATAGATGTTGGGGTGATTCATAAACTATCATGGATATTTCTCGTGAAAAAAATGTGTTTTTGTTCCAATCCCACTAGATATTGCTGATTAGAATGTATGGGAAACCTTTATAATAATATTCCATGATGTTGTGTAACTAAGTTTTGAAATTTTCTTTCAGGGTTAGATAGGAACATGAGCCTATCATGTTCAAATTTTCAAGGGTGGTGGTGATTACCTGCACTGTGTTGGGACAAGAGATAAATAAGTCTGAAGAAATATCATCATATGACTTGCATAAAGGATAGATTTTGGAGTGATTCATAAACTATCATGGTTATTCTCATGAAAAATTGTGTTTTTGTTCCAATTTCACCAGATATTGATGCTCAGAATGCAAGGGAAAACTTTATAATAATCTTCCATGATGTTGTGTAACTAAGTTTTGAAATTATCTTCCAAGCTTAGATAGGACCACGAGCCTATCATGTTCAAATTTTCAAGGGTGGTGGTGTTGACCTGCATTTTGTTGGGGCAAGAGATAAATAAGCGTGAAGAGATATCATCATATTACTTGCATAAAGGATAGATGTTTGGGTGATTCATAAAATATCATGGATATTTCTCCTGAAAAAAATGTGTTGTTGTTCCAATCCCACTAGAGATTGCTGATTAGAATGCATGGGAAACCTTTATAATAATATTCCATCATGTTGTGTAACTAAGTTTTGAAATTTTCTTCCAAGCTTAGATAGGACCACGAGCCTATCATGTTCAATTTTTCAAGGGTGGTGGTGATGACCTGGACTGTCTTAGGACACCTAGAGATAAATAAGTGTGAAGAAATATCATCATATGAATTTCATGAAGGATAGATTTTGGGGTGATTCGTAAACTATCATGGATATTCCACTAGATAGTTCATCATAACAGACTAGATAAAACTATATTTAAAAATGAATGAATAAGAGTTTGTGACAAGAAGTGTAGTGAGCTTCGGGTGTGCTAAGGAGGGAGTGACATCAAGGTATGCTAGGTAGTGTTAATGAATGCTAGAGCCCAGGGAAACATGCCAAGATGTTCTAGGTGCCAAGGTGTGCCAATGCATGAAAAACTAGAGTGTTTGGGAGTGCCAAGGAAAAACAAAGGAGCACTAGTCTCAAATGCATGGAAATGAATGAATAAGAGTGCGTGACAAGGAGTATCAACGAGGTCTAGGTGTGCTAAGGATGGAGTGAAAAGGTATGCTAGGTAGTGCCAAGGAATGCTAGAGTGCTAGGGCGACATGCTAGGATTTGCCAAGTGCCAGGGTGTGTCAATGCATGTTATGGAGTGCCATGGAAACACAAGGGAGAACTAGTTAAAAATGCATGGAAATGAACGAATAAGAGTGTGTGATAGGGAGGGTTAGTGAGTTTCAAGTGTGCTAAGGAGGGAGTAGAAAGGTTATATGCTAGGAAATTCCAAGGCATGCTAGAGTGCCAGGGCATGTCAGGGAGTGTTAGTTTGTGCTAGGGAGTGTCAAAGAATGCCAAGGAATGCAGAGGATGCTAACATGTTCTAGATAATTCCAAGGCATTCTAAGACATGCTAGGTGATATGGGATGTTAAGATGTAAAATATGTTTCTTAGTTGTCTTACTACCACGGTTGGATGTGAACCTTGTCTTGGTAAATTGTTAAGTTGGATGAGTTGATATTGGACATGAGTAGCATAATATTAGTTATAGGTAGTTCTTAGGTGAACAAGGCATATGTTCAATTTCCACGACACATGAGAATATAGGTTTTGTCTTAGAATCTTTGATGCAAACACACTCAAGTGCCACAACACGTCTACTTTAATGCACAACAAAATCTACACAAATCAAGGAATAAACTAGTGCACATGATAACTTTACCTTTTTCAAACCCATCTTCATTATATTACAAACTACAATACAACATGCTAGAGCTCTTGTACCATGGATCGTGACCCTTTAAAATCACACTGATACAAGGAATACAACTAGGGCTTGGCATTAATCCTTTGAAAACTAATCTATCCTGAACAAGAAAACACTCGACCTACTTGCTGATGGTGGCCACACACAACCCTTTCAGTCCACAGGTTTAATGAGAGCACCACATGTTTAATGTTTGGAGAACAAGGGACCACCCCCTTGTCCAACAATTTTTATGGGTTCCATGCATCATTATGGCACTCATGGATGCTATCATAGCTCCTAGAAGGCCCTAGGACATAATTTGACTTCTTATGAGGCTTATTATTCCATGTATGAGATAGTTTAGTGGGATTGTCACCATAATTTAGGGTTACTCGCATATTATTTTATGTTTAGGGGCTAATATAGGCCCATAAGCTAATTTGATCAACTCCTAATCAATGTATACATAGGAGTTAGTTGGATTCATTTGTATCATCACTTGACTTGGGATCTCTCTATCTTTACAAAACTTCATATTTTTCCTTGGAGGACTATTTTGGATGACGGATGCATTTTGATGTATGGATTTGGGCTATTTTTATCTTGGAGCTTTGTTTTTGCAAGTGTGAAGCTAGTTGGATATAGTCTCTAACATTGTCAGTGAAAATTTAAAGCTATTCTTCTTGTTGTTGCATACTTTTGAATTTCATTATAACTAGGGCTAGTTGTTGCATGATTGGAATGTGGAATTATGTGTCTATATATTAGCTTATTTAATGTATGGTCCATTGTTAGACAAATGAAATTTATTTGAGATTATTTTATCTCAATAATATTTCACCATTTGTATGAAGTATAAATGCTTGAAAGTCACTTTTCATTTTCCTCTAACATTGGACGAAGTTGACTTTCTTGGCCTCCTTGTTCAAGAAACTGGATTCTTGTTCATTATCATCCCTAACTCCATATATCCAAGTGAATTAGGCACTAGTACCTCAAAAATGGTGATGATTCCCCCCTTTTTTTCACAATTTTCCATTTTTCCCTAGGTCTAGCCCCATTAGGTCACCTAGGGCATCAATTTCCCAAGAATCTAGCTAGAGGAATACTTAGATCTCCTAGAGGAAACTTTTTTGGTGGGTATCATCACTCTCCTCAGAATTAGGGCCAATTCTGATGGTGGAATCTTTGGATAACTCAAGCCCTAGCTCTAGGATAAAATTTTACTTAGGTGTTCCCAAGGCTAGAACCTAGTAGTTTCAATTTGACCCATCGAAGTAAAAAATCATGCCTGGTCCTTTCTCCTCACATTGTCCAGGATAGGAACATCATTGGTTGCTAACTTCCATCCCCGAACCTGGGCTGGGTCCACTTGGTCCTGTGTGGTCCCATTTGGTGTCAAAAGAATTTCATCAAGGACCATTTGGGAATCCAAGTTCCCAAAGGATTTTAGGGATTGAGAAATTCCTTCATAAGTCTTATTCTTCTCCCTCAACCCTTCAAACCCCCTCCTCTCTCCCTAGAAGATCAAGTCCCTTGCTTAAAAGGAAAGCAAGTCCCAATCTTTATCATGTCTTAGGGAAATGGTTTCTAGGGTAACTTCCCAACTATTAATTGACATATAATCTACAAATGAATTCATAAACTACCGGGAATCATCCCATCGGTGAAATTTCGAGAAGAGCAAGGAGCCTTAGCTGTGGTGACAATGGGCTAAGCCTCCACCGTTGCCCTTGTCCTAGCAGTTGCCCTCTCAGGAACCCCTTTTAGGTCCACTACTAGTTTGAGTGGTTGCAATATGTTGTTCACAACTCCATTTGTGAGCAACTCTTCGGTATGCCCAATTTTTCGATACTATGGCTCCAATATGAGAAATCTAGGGCTATGGAGGTTTCCCTTCTTCTCACTGAATTAATCCTCTACAATATAGTGAAATAGGGCTAGTTGGTTGTCCCACTTGACTGCTACTTTAGTCCTTCAAAATTTTCACATCTTTAGGCCCTATACACCTGCCATTCTACCAATCTTGTTGTCCTTCACAAGTACAAGAGTTAGGGCTCTTATTTGACAGTCACCTAACAACCCTCCAAATGTACTTGGAATACCATCAATCTGCCCACCCACAGTAATTTTTTTTTTACTAATCTAGGGCCACAATATTGTCTTCATCTAGGGCTCTTCAAATCTTCCACCTAACAATGGTTTGAGTCCTCTCAAAATCATTTTTCTTGTGTATCGACAATTTGATCTTTTTTATCCAATATATGAACAAATATGAACTACTCCTCTTATCATCCTTGTAACAATATGTAGATGACTGAACTAGGGTCACAAATCAGCCACTAACAATCCATAAACTATTTTTTTATAGGTTGCTTCAGATCTCTATCTAAAACTCTATGCATAGTCCACAAAAATAAACTCCTCTACATGTCAATCCATTCTTCATATGGCACATTTATTCTACATGCTCAATATTCTACTCAGGTTCCACCCTCCTTTGGCTCCACTATCTCCACACATATTGAATATGCAAACCATCTTCTAGATCTGCGGTTTATATTGCATAAATAAACCTCACTCTAAGGGTCACAACTTCTCTTCTTCTACACAAAATTTTCAAAGTCTTAAGGGCATACCTTATGAACTAAACATGCTAGGAAATTTTCCTAGCTAGGGAATTATACTCATGTACTTCTAATTGTTGTAGAAAAAACCCTATCCACTTATAGAAAAAACCAAGACTCTTTCCTCCATAAAAGACTTGACCTAGCTCATATGGATTCATAGATTCTGGGAATTTATTTGACTAAAGCTTGACATGAACTTTAGATCTCAATGTTGACCCTCGAACTAGGGTTACCTCAGTCAATATTATGCCTGCGTCTACTTTTGTTCTGGCTCTAAATTATAGTGCAAGCCCTCCTCCATTTACGTTGATCTTTATCATAGTCCTTGCGACCTATTAACCACCACAAGACAAGATCATATCAACCCTCTCTTCTATTCCATGTATAAAATCTAACCAACGGGATTAAATATGATATTGTAATGTACTAAAACAAGATACTGAATCCTTCCTACAATTTGCGAAAACAAAACACGATCACACAATCACATATAAGTAAGAGAAATAAATTATCAATCGCACAACACAAAATGTATATGGGGAAATCAACTACTCAAAAACCCTCTATCTCTATTGTGTATTAAGTCAAGGAATCATGGAACAATACAATGCTTACTCTCTCATGAGATTCTCCAACACTCTGCCAAGTGTCCTACTGATCTAGGCAAAATCGGTCTAGTACTTAGCCAATTTTCAACCTTCCTTCAGCCTGCCTTGCTCACACAATTCCTAGGGAGTTATCTCCCTATTAATTATGAAAATAATCCTTCCTTGATTTCACAATCCATCATGTCATCCTAATGAATTTATAATTACACATGGGAAATTTTGTATAAATACAACTGATAGTTATGTTCCCTTTAACCTCTGTCTCAACTGGGTCTTCCTCGGAACTAACATGCATGCAACTATTAATAGTGAATTATGAGTTATATGATTTATCACTCATTATGAAATAAAACTAATTTAATTCAGTGGACCTCCCACTAGCTCATCACTCAGTTAGAACTAGTTAAATTGATTTTAAGTCAATTAATTGAGTTAACTAATTCACACCTACACCCCACTAATGCATCAAATGCAACTGGACCCCCAAAATATTAGAATCCCTCTACATGCCTCATCTTAGACCCTCATGATCCAGACATATGATAGAACGCAATAAAATACAAAAATAAACATAAAGATAGAGATGCAATAGGAATAACACTTCATTTCAATAATATCAAATACTAAAAAAAGCTTACAAACAGAATGTAAGACAAACTAGCTCGGGCGATGGTAGCTTATCTCTTAGAAGAGATGTGGTGGCTACATGCCTCTAAATTGTGTTAAAATAAGGCTCAAAGGCCTTTTTGTTATTGAAAAATAAGAGAAAACCCTAACCCGAGGAGATGTAACACCAAGAGCGTATGGGCCCCGTTGGGGGTAGTTGGGTAGCCAACTTCCCTGGGTCGTAACTTGGTCATATGATCTTTGTTTGATGCAAATGATACCTCATTAGAAATATCTCTTTGAGGACTACAACTACTAAACAATTTCTATGAAACCAGCTAATCTTTCATGCCCAAAAAATGTTGTTTGGAGCCTAAAAACGACTTTGGATGTTTAGGACCTGAAAAACTAACAAAAATAGTAAATTTTGATATAATTAAGGAAACTAAAAAACTGAAGAAAGACAATGGAAAGGGCCCAAGTGGAATAGGAGGGTGGCCACCAATATCCACTTCGATCACCTCAACTCAAATTTTTTGAGCTAACTTAGTCATCATGAATTAGTTAACTGATCCAAGTTGTTATGAAATGAAATTACAATTTATTGTCCAATTTATTTAAGGGAAAAATAAATTAGACGCCTCAAATTTCTCACTTCTGGTACATCAAAATTCCTCACCAGTGTGGGTGCATTTTTTTGTTTTCCTTTCTAGTTTTCAATTTCACTGTTTCTTGTTGCAAATTTCAACACTCCGCTAGTGTTGTTTGCACTTGCAAATTCTAAAATTGAATAGCCTCAAAACAACTGAATCAGTATAATGCATTTGTCATCAAAGTCTTATGACTGTTGCTAGCTACTGAACCTGTCTCTGGCCTCTCTGCACTACTGATGACATCTGCATCTGTGCCCTTTGCACTGTCCTTTCATGCCTGAAAAATGTCGTTTGGGGCCTCAAAATGGCTCTGGAAGTTCAGGACCCGAAAAAATGATAAAGATAGTAAATTAAGGAAACTGAAAAATTGAAGAGCGACAATGGCACAGGCCCAAGTGGAATAGGTGGGTGGTCACCAATATCCACCTCGATCACCTCAACTCAAATTTCTTGAGCTAACTCAGTCATCATGAATTAGTTAACTGACCCAAGTTGTTATGAGATGAAATTATTTATTGTCCAATTTATTTAAGGGAAAAATAAATTAGAGGCCTCAAATTCCTCACTCATGGTACATCAAAATTCCTGACCAATGTGGGTGCATTTTTTTGTTTTCCTTTCTAGTTGTCAATTTCACTGTTTCTTGTTGCAAATTTCAACACTCCCTCTCAACAAGAAAGGAATTCAATCTTTCCTGATCTAGTACCTTTGGAATTTTGCATGTAACACTTCGCTAGTGTTGTTTGCACCTGCAAATTCTGAAACTGAATAGCCTCAGAACAATTGAATCAGTATAATGCATTTGTCATCAAAGTCTTATGACTATTGCTAGCTACTGCACCTATATATTGGACTCTCTACACTGCTGCTGAAATATGCATATGTTCCCTTTTCATTGTCCTTTCATGTCCGAAAAATGCTGTTTGGGGCCTCAAAACGGCTCTAGAAGTTCAGGACCCAAAACACTGACAAAAATAGTAAATTTGCTATAATTAAGGAAACTGAAAAACTGAAGAGTGACCATAGCAAAGGCCCAAGTGGAATAGGTGGGCGGCCACCAATATCCACCTCGATCACCTCAACTCAAATTTCTTGAGCTAACTCAATCATCATGACTTAGTTAATTTACCTAAGTTGTCATGAGATGAAATTACAATTTATTGTCCAATTTATTTAAGGGAAAATAAATTAGATGCCTCAAATTCCTCACTCATGGTACATCAAAATTCCTCACCAGTGTGGGTGCATTTTATTTTGTCATTTCTGGTTGCCAATTTCACTGTTTCTTATTGCAATTTTCAACACTCCCTCTCAACAAGAAAGGAATTCAATCTATCCTGACCCGGTACCTTTGAAATTCTGCATGCAACACTTCTCTAGTGTTTTTTTCACCTGCAAATTCTGAAAATGAATAGCCTCTGAACAACTAAATCGGTATAATGAATTTGTCATCAAAGTCTTATGATAGATACTAGCTAATGCACCTGTTTATTGGACTCTCTGTGCTCCTGTTAACATCTACATCTGTTCCCTTTGCATTGCTGCCAACTCTGATCTGCGCTCTAGTATCTGACATCTGTCACTCTGACTTATGTCTTCCTGACATCTGACTTCATCAATATAAATGATCCTTCCTTCTACTAATGTACTGTGGAATCCTTGTAGCTAGGTTCAATCCATGAGACACACCATCTCAATGGACCCTAACCAAATTTCTTATCTTGGGATCATGTATACACATCACTCCACCCGTCACCTGGAGGTATGGCTGCATGTGCTCCAACTGCCCATATGGCTCGAAATTTCCCCCTCATGGAGGTCTCTGCTTGATTGGACACTGCCACTCAGTCTCCTCTCTGCTTCTCCAATTGTGGCTTCTCCACAACCTTCTGAGACTACTTCTAAAGCTGCATGTTGAGAGGTAATTTGTACTCCCTCTAAAAAACCAAGTCTCTAACCTCTTCTTTTCTCCTCAAAGATTTGCATGCATCTGGTACCTCAAGTGCATATAGGTTGTTTACTTGCACACATTTTAATTTTCCAACCATTATAAAAGTTTTTAAAAAGTAGTTGATTTTAAATCGATGATATCTCCCTCATCCGAGCTCCGAAATGATTTTTCATTTGGGTAGTTTTTCACAAGTAATCCAAATATGCTATTTTTTTTTTTTTATTTTACACCAAAATCTTCAGATATTCTTCACAAACTCGCCGCCCAAAAAAATCCTGCTCTAATACCATGTAGAAAATCTAACCAATGACATTCAATCTAATCTTGTAATGTATTAAAACAAGATACTAAATCCTTCCTACAATTTTCGGAAACAAAACACGATCGCACAACACAAGATGTATCTAGGGAAAGAAACTTCTCAAAACCTCTCTATCTCTATTTTGAATTAAGTCAAGGAATCATGAAACAATACAATACTTAATCTCTCATGATATTCTACAACACTTTGCGCCGAAATGTCTCCCACTGATCTAGGTGAACTCGGTCTAGTAATTAGCCAATTCTTAGCCTTCCTTCAACCCGCCTTGCTCATGCAATTCCTAGGGAATTAGCTACCTATTAATTAGGAAAATCAGTATTCCTTGATTGCACAATCCATCATGGCATCCCAATGACTTTATAATTTCACATGGGAAATTTTGTATAAATACAACTGGTATTTATGTTCCAATTAACCTCTCACTAGCTCATCACTTAGTTAGAACTATTTAAACTTATTTTAACTCATTTAATTTAGTTAAGTAATTCGCACCTGCACCCCACTAATGCATCAACTTCAACTAGACCCCAAAATTATTACATTAATCCCTCTGCATGCCTTATCTTAGAACCTCAACTCAAATTTCTTGAGCTAACTCAATCACCATGACTTAGTTAACTAACACAAGTTGTTGTGAGATGAAATTACAATTTATTTAAGGGAAAAATAAATTTGACGTCCCACATTCCTCACTCCTGGTGCATCAAAATTCCTCACCAGTGTGGGTTCATTTTTTTTGTCCTTTCTGGTTTCCAATTTCAATGTTTCTTGTTGCAAATTTCAACATTTCAGAATTTGATGCAGCCTTCACACAAAGACACCATTGAAATCACATGCCCATATTCTCATGAAAAACCTCTCTTAAGCTCGATCTGCCATAAGAGAACCAAAAATATGCCATCCAACTTCCTAGCTTGAACTGACTATTAAGATATGAAACATTCTTGTGAACCCTCACATGATGATCTTTCTCTTGGAGGATGATCATGGCCTCCCTTTAGCAACCCTTACTTGGCCCTCTTACTCGACCTAGTTTATGACTACATCTTCCTTCACCCCCTTGATCAAATGAGTTCCTTCTCACTTAATGTTCCTTCCTTCATCCTAAGGCCTCCTTAAATAGTTTTTCCTAGACCTCTTAGGAACCCTCTAGAACTTACGAGTTTTATCCACTCAGAACTTAGGAAATATCAATTTTCCTTTTTAATTTTATTTTATATTTTAAACCCCATCTTGGGTCCAAAATCCCTTTTCTTGGCTTCTTTGCTCACAAAGCCTTTTGTGACCAAACTCACACAAACCCATATCACTAGGTTTGTGGAGTACCTCCCAAGCTACACAATTCAACCACATAGTCTAGTTGTAGTAACCATAACTTGGTCAAGCTCTTGTATTCAAGCGAGGGCTTGGCTGGGTTCCCAAGTTAAAAATTAAGTAAGGGCAGTTGCGAGGCCATGATAGCTAAGGAGGGTTAGGTCATGCACATTGGGAATGAAAACGCATGCTAACACATGTCAGACAATTCAATGCATGCTGAAGAGTATTAGGGAGTGTCGGGGCATATCAAGGGATAAGTAGGTCAAAATGCATGGAAAGGAATGAATAAGAGTGTGTGCTAGGGAGTGTCATTGAATTCAAGTGTGCTATGGACAAAGTGTGTTAGGAGAAGTTTAGAATGTGATTTACAGGAGGAAATCCTACGATTGTTATATGGGGCTTAACATAGTAGTTTTAGACAAAGGGAGATCACTTTGTTTTAGGCACAACATTGTTTTGCCTTTAGCTATTATTTTATATGAGATGTGGCACACTTCGACTACATGCTCATGTTTTAAAATATTCTAGATAATTGCATATTGTACATTGTTGTGTATAATTTTTGGGGCACTCGACTTGTGTTAGCTTATATCTTGTGTGCCTTGTGCATCTTGTGGTTCTTGTAATCTCTCAGTTAGTGTTCTATTGTTTATACGAACTGAACATACATGTGAAATATTTCCTATGCAAGCTATGTTTCTTAGTTGTTTTATGGCCATGGCTAGATCATGTGAGCCTTGTCTTGGTAACTAGTTAAGTGGGACAAGTTGAGCTTGGACATGAGTGGCATAAGATGAGTTATAGCCATTTCTTAGGTGAACAAGGCACAATCTAGTTGTAGTAGATGAAATTTTTCAAGTTGTTGCAGTTGAAGCACGCCAATATTGTCACATGAACTGCAATAGCCAAGGAATTGATTGGGTTCCGAAGTCATGAAAAAATGTAAAGGTTAGCTATGAGGACATGAGTATCAAGGCATGCTAGGGAATGCTAATATGTATTAGATAGTGTGAAGGCATGCCAAAGATGCTAATATGTACCAAGTGATAAGGCATGCCAAGATGTGCAATGGTGTGTCAATGTGTGCCAATGACTATCAAGGCAACAAAAGGAAGAAATATGTTAAACTACAAGGAAATGAACACATAAGAGGGTTAATAAGTCATTAATTTACCTTTTCCGAGAGGGGCATGCTAGGCACACCAACACTAGGTGCCAAGTGCAAAGTCTTAGTGCATTCTAAGTGCCAAGTATTCATTTTTTTCTTCTCATCTACTTTTCAACAATTGATCTCAAATAAATTTAATATTAAACCATGCCAAATAATACCAAGGCACGTCAATGTCTTCCATACGTGATAATAATTTCGAAGCGCCAACACGTGCTAAGTGCCAATATGTGTCACAGAGTGTTATGCATGCTATGAAGTGGAAGGGCATGTTTAAGGTTGATAAGGGGTGCTATAGAGTGATAATTCATGTTGCGGAGTATTAAGGATTACTAGGAAAAAACATTAAAGGAGCACTAGGTGAAAATTCATGGAAGTTAATGAATATGAGGAACGTGTGTGAGGGACTAGTGTTAATGAGTGCTAATTGTCATGGCAAGGAGGGAGTGACAAGATATGCTAAGGATTGGTAAGGCATGATAGGGTATATCAAGGCATGTAAAGAAGTATCAAAGTGTGCTTGGGAGTTCCAGGGTGTTCTAATTATATGTGCCACATAGTCCCAAGATATGCCAATACATGCCAGGTGCTAAGGATGTGCAGGGTGCCAGGGTATGTCAATATGTGTCAAGTGGTTTCAAGGAAACAAAAGGAAGAACGAATAAGAGGGTTAATAAGTCATGAATTTATCTTTTTTCAAAATGGGCATGATAGCCACACTAATAGTAGGTCCCAATACATGCCAAGTGGCATTGTGTGCCAAGTGCTAATGTATGTCAATGCATTCAACCAAGGTGTTCCAGGGCATGCTAGGGACTACATGCATGCCAACACATGCTAGGAGAGTTCTATGTTGTGCTACCGCATGCTACCATGTGCTTGGGCGCCAATGTCATGAAAATATGGTCTAGGTACAAAGCGTTTCCAAGACATGCAAGGTTCTGAATGTTAGTGTGTGCCAAAGCGTTAATTTAAGGTGTGCCTGGATTGTTTAGGATTGTTAGGTCTTTCTCATTAATAGAATTGGCAGAGCTTGATTATGTATTAAATAATATATTTCTTACACACACTTGTGGGACTTTATCTAAAGGGAATTTTCTAGATAATAAACTTAATAGATATGAATCCTGTGTTGACTCATAGAAAAACTCTATTCAACTAGTCATTAGTTGAGGGAATTAATGATACACACTAATTACTTCTTAAAATATTGATTGGCTCTAACCACTATGACCTTGGAAATATTATAAAAAAACTCCACAATAATGGTATTAGATTTCTATCTTTTGATAAAAAATATATTAACAAGCACATAACGTCATCAAAAAATCATTGGAATGATCAATGATGACGAACATTTTTTGATCGTCACCAAAAGTAACAAAAAGAGCATCGGTGAGGGTCATTAAAAGTTTGTCACTAGAAGTGTCACCAAAGAGAGAATTAGTGATGGGCCTTTAATGACCCTAAAAAAAAGTGTCATTGAAAATGGATTTGGTGACAGATCTTAAAGGACCATCACTATATACACTTACAACGACGTTTTTTTAAGGACCATCACCATATGTGACATTGGTGACATACCTTAAAGGTCCATTACAAGCATGACCCTCACCAATGTCCTTTTTTCTTGTAGTGTATCATTCCTCTCTGATTTTTTCTCTTATTCAGCCTTATCTCGATTTGACATTGTCATGGGGTGCAATGGAAGATGGTAGGTAGGTCACTCATCATCACTAGAATCCTAATAATTTCAAAAAATATATTTGAGCATGATTAGTACACAATCTATGATATCAATTAGTAAGCACGTTGAAAATGCATGATTAATTGGTTTGACATTAAAATAATTACATTAATATAACAAAAAATTATTATTACCATCATTTTCCCAGGATTGTGGCTAGAAGATGCAATATTTTTACAATTGGTAGGGTGAGGCAACTATCCATTTTCATCTACCAAATGCGCCTTGCGTTATGCTACTCTTGATAAGAACTTTCGAAGTTTTGGAGATGTTTGAATATTTTTTGCATCTGAACTCGACTTTGAATCTACGTGAACCTACAAATTTATAAACATTATAAATTTTATTTAGCTGATTGACATGGATAAAAAACATAAATTCAATTAAATAATGAAAATATAAATAAAATCTGAAGTAAATATTACGTCTCGAGATGGATAGGGAGAACTTCGTGATGGACTTTGAGAAATATTATGGAATGAGCTAGATTTTGAAGAATTTTCCATTCGATATAATTATGATATTTTCTCCGTGCATTTGAGAAAAATCAACAATAAATTTTGGTGTAAACAACTAAAAGTAATTTCGGTGCCTTAAAAATGGACTTATTGTTATCGGTGCTAATGTACATATAACCGCACCAGTGCGTTTTAGTTACTGCGCACCCGTGCAGTGTTATTAATTGATGCACCGGTGCTGAATAGTCGCAAATAAAAAGAGCGCAACTTTATTTTTTTTAAATTAAAAAAAATAATAATAAATTGAAAAATGGGTGGCAAAATATTTTCGAAAATCTAATTTCATAAAACAATTCTTTAAATAGTAAAAGCTTTTCATTATTTCATTATTTTTGCAAAAAATTTCGGGGAGAGATTTGCATGAGACATACCTGGAGCAAGAGAGCATGAGAGCACTGTGGAACAACGAAACAATTTCAAGAAGAACTATTCAGACAATCAAAATTCCAAACCTTTGGTGATTCAAACCCTGTAGCATAGAATTTCAAACCATTTGGTGATTAAATTTTGTTTTATTTTTTACATTTTCTGTAGTATTTTTTACGTAGTAAGTAAATTTTTTTAAATTTACTGTTCATTAATTTTTTTTTAATAAAAATCCATTCTTACGCTAAACCCTTGATTCTTTTTGTTTCTTCCCTTGCTTCTTCCTATTTTTGTGATTTTAGAATTAGGGCTTTTCATTTTAGATTTATAGGGTTTTTATTGCTATATATATAGGCCTATGACATCTAACCCACATGACGACTTGCATAGTCGGATCCCAATCCATGTCGGCCCTTCTGTGAATTAAAAAAAAAAACATAACTTTTTTAATCGGTGCACCCTATGTAAACTAGCGCACCGGTGCATTGTTTTATCACAGGGCACCTTGCACATACTGTTTGATAAAAAAAAAAAAAAAACAGATTATTTTTTAATCCATGTGCCATATGTAAAATAGGGCACCAGTGTGCTATTTCATTATAGTGCACCACACACGTACTATTTGAAAAAAACAATTTTTTTTTTTTATGTCTGTGTTAATCGGTGCATCATTTAACATATAACACACTAGGTCTCCTGGTTGACAGATAACACCGTAAGGTGGTCCCCTATTTTCGCGGTGCATTTATAAGAATATGCCGCACCGCCCCCTCCACGACATCATATGTTACAAAAACTAACACTAGAGGATTTTTATTAACTTTTCTGTGTTAATCGGTGCACTGGTTAAAATATAACGCATCGATGCTCCTTGGTGACAAAGAGCACCGTATGGTGTTTCTACTATTTTGGCGGTGCGTTTATAATAACACGTTGCACCGACGTTGGTGCGTACATCATTAAATGCGCACCGATTTCTTGATTTTTTTTTTTTACTTGAAAATTTTATGATTTATTTATAAAATATATTAATGAATGGTATGGTACAGGTTTCATATTAATAAAGAAATGGCTGACAGAAGATCAAGTAAAAAAAATACTGATAACACATCAAGAAAAGCAAGAAAGAGTTCTTTGTAAATTCTTTACAAAAATTATTATTTTTGAACTATATGTAAGTTTAACTAATATGTATTGTTTAATGTGTATCATGCAGAGCCACAAAATGATGAAGCTCGATAAGATTATTTTTGATCTAGGACCAGAAGAGCGTAAAATCTTGATGGAAAAATTACAAAATGATGAATAAGGTGAATGAAAAAATACTATCGATCCAATATGAGTTTCTTTTTTAAATTTTCATTAATAATACACTTAAAATTATTAGATAACATGTTTCAAACAATCTATTAATTCACACATGTTTAATGTTGTACAGGGACCAACAAATCAGAAAAGGAATGTTTTTCTAAGAAAAGAAAAAAAAATAAAACATGCAAATTAAAATGAATTTCTCCTTAGCTCATCTGGAGTGGTGCTGGACGTTAACAAAAGGGGGAAAAAATGTTACAAAACTTTGAGGGATCTAGTGGAATCAATGTATAGACGTTCTTTCCACTTACAATAAAAAAATCAATCCAATGATTCCAAGAACCAAGTTTTATCTAAACTACATGATGAATTACCAAAGAATTGGTCAATGAGACACGTCAAACTTTTAATAGCAAAAACATACAAAAAAAAAGAAGGAATGAAAAAGTAATATTCCTTTAATTTTTTTTCTAGAATTATATGTATATATTACTAGAAAGAAATCATTTATAAATATCACTTTTGTTATATTTACTTTTCATATATCAATATAAGAATTAAATAGTTTATTGTCATGTTACATTTTCAGGAAGATTATGAAAATCTCAAAGGATGAACAAGATGATATCAAAAATATGCTAGTAGGAATGTCCAAAAAGGTGTACAAGGAGATGGTCAAAGAAATGGACATAATTTCATCGCACGAGGAGCCATCTCAACAACAACGTGCTTCAAATGTAATATGTAATCATTGAATTTTTCGATTAGGTACAATAAATAAAAAATTTAGCATTAAATATTAATTTTCAAGTATTTTTTTGCAGAAAAGAAAAGAAAATGGAACCCATTCGGCACATAAAACAAGACGACAAGGAAGAAAAGGGTTGATATCTAAGTTTATGAGTAATTTTTACTTCCTTATAACAACTTAACTAGATTTAATTTTTGTATATTTTAAGTTGTTTTACAACAATCATCATTGAATGTCTTCAAACATGTGCTAACATACAAAGAAGAACCATCACACGAATTGATTGACATTGGGTTAAATATGGTTTGTCAGTATATGTTGGCATATCAGAAATTAATTGTGGAATTTGTAAGCATCTATCGATCTTGTTTTACTTAGCTCCATCTATAATTAATAGAACAAAAAAAACTTTTATATTAAATATATGATTTGTTATGGGGTATAAAACTTGCAGGAAAAAAAGTATGGAACTGCGCCAACAAATGAAATCTTGAAGATTGCATGAAATTTGGTTTTGAAAGAATGTGTATAGTTCATGAGTCAATTTTTGCTATGGTACGTCATGTATTTTCGATTTACATTGATGTATATTATTTAATATTGCAAATTTTATTATTCTCACCAATGTATATACACTCATTACAGTTTATTTTTATGTTTGTAGATGGAAGGTGAAGAAGACGAAAACAATTAACACCATGAACAAAACATTCCTCAAAATAACCCAAGTCATGGAAGTAGCTCGAGCAGTGACAATAGTTCAAGCGAAGAATGATGATCATTATGTTTGGATATCAAAGCAAGGCATTATATTTTTTGAAATATTTGTCTGTGAAATCAAACATTTTGTTTAATCTAATGGAGATAGTGTCCCAATTAAAAGATAAATGGATACCAATAAATATCCCATTTTGTATAACAAAGAGTGGCTTATATATATATATATATATATATATATATATATATATATATATATATATAATAAAAATATGTTTTAATTTATTCTATTGTGTTCTCCATTATCGCTCTGAAATGTAACACCATTGATTAAATATATGGATGATTAAATATTATAACGAATAGATGTGAAATCTGATGATATGATATAACAAATTAATTCAAACATCACATTAAAATGCACTAATAAAAATTTAATTGATATGAATATTGTTATAAGATATGTGTCATCTTTTGATGAATAATGAATTTAAAAAATCACAATGATTATGATATGATATAACAAATTAATCCAAACATCAAATTCAAATGCACTAATAAAAATTTAATTGATATGAATACTATTTTAAGATATATGTTGACTTATGATGAATAATTAATTTTAAAAAATCACAATAATTGCACTCTCACAGGTCGATGTTTCTAAAAAATACAAAATGAAAACCGGTGCATGTCGGTTACTATGCGTCAGTGCATTTGTATTTTAATGCGCACTAGTGCGTTTCTACGATCTATGGGCACCACACAGATACCAATAACAATTATAACTCTTGGTGCATTTGTGATATATTGTGCACTTGTGCGTTTATGTGAGACTGCTCACCGATGCGTTTCTACGACGTATGGGCACCACACAAATACTAATACCAATTAGAATGATCTGTGTGTTTATGTGATAATGCACACATGCATTTGTATAATACTATGCACCAGTGCATTGATATGACCTATGGGCACAACACAAATCCCAATACCAATTAAAACAGCTCGTTGTGTTCTATCACCTACAATGTGTTCGGTGTGGTTTTAGACCTTAACAGCCTGGTGCATGCACCTTCGACCGCCCCAGGGAAACTGTCTAGTTGACATGCACTGGGACGTTGCTAAACTCCCCAGTGTGTCCTACATTTGTTTTCTGTCCCGGTGCTTGGTAGGTTTGTAGTACCGGTATGTTCACTCTTAAACGCATCGGTGTGTTGACACCTGATTAGCACACCAATGAGAAAAACATCCGTAATAACCTTCAGTGGCCCAGTATTTTTCAATTGACACCTGATTAGCACACCAATGAGAAAAACATCCGTAATAACCTCTGCCAAAACCTCCGTTACCGAAAACGGATGTTGTTTTTTTTTTGAAATTTTGGCCAATTTTATAACACTAAAAACCTCTGTTATAAACTCCACTGGAGGGTATTTTCCTTGTAGTGCAGGAGGCCAGAGAAAAACCCATAAGGGGTAAACCCAACAATCCTTTCCTTATATAATATTCCTCAACAAGATAAATCCAAGTCACATCTAACCTAACCAGTAGACGAATTATGCCAAGTTATCCCTCCATCATACAACGACAAAACTCTCCCAGAATTGTCCACAAAAGAGTCTACAAAGAAATGTTTTTCATATCTCCAAGAGGGTTGAATTTCTCTTTTTGTCTTAGTCTCAGGTTATGTCACTGAAATTTGTATTATATCTTATATTATGAGCCTCAAATTTCACATCATTCCATATAAGTATAGCTTCAGACTTCACAACTTTCTCCTACATCGACGAGTTAAAAAACTCTAGAATATTTATGCCTCAGACTTGTACTTCTCTTTAGCCTTCCAAACTTCCATGAGCGACGAAAGATCATAGATATGTATCCTTGTCTTTTGTTTTTAGCCTCCAAGAATCCTTCTTCTTCTTCGTTTTAGATCAGATGTATGTGTGTGTGATGATATCCAATTGAGGGATGTGAATGGGCTATATATAGTCTTCTCCACAAATAAATGAGTGCCACATGTAGTTGAGTCAACTTGAGGGGCAAGAGGGTCAACTTGGCATCTTGGTGAGACAAATGATGCTTAAATTTTTTAAATTTTATTTCTTTTTCAAGGGTCATGAAGAACATCCCTTCTAAATTTTATTTCGACCAATATAAAGCATGAATAACATGCTTGAAAATAAGGAAATAATAATAATAATTTTATTTTTTAAAAATACATCAATATTTGTTTATTATGAAGACCGACTATAGTTATAATTTCAACACTTTGTGTGTGCATGGGTGTGTGCGTGTAGGAGATAAAGGGTACACTTATGGTTAAAGGGTATAACTGACTAATAAATACAACACTATTATAACAATATAAATTTAATAATAGCTTAATCTTATTTCATAGCTTTTTCCTTCTTCCTTAATGGATTATAGCTACAATAGTGTCCCACCTCATGACAATGAAAACAAATCACCTTACTCAAGTCCTTTATCGTATCACTTTTCATTTTCTTGTAACCTTCCTTCCTACCCATCTTCATCCTCTCAACAAGATCAATTGCATCTAATTCCCCTTTTTTTCTAAATAAGATCACAATCTTGTTTCTTTCTTCATAATATCAACTCAAAGTTTTGGAAACTTGGCAAGCTATATTGAGCACAAACACTTTAAACAAAAGGAATCTAGGATGGAGCAAGTCCTTTCAAGGAAATACACACCAACTCCTGATCCTCCAATATTTTTCCAATGTTGGCCAAATAATATTTCAACTCCATGATCATAATCAACTACAATAATAATATTTGCATCACTCATATGGATGGCTCAAAATTGGTTTCACAAAAGCATTTAACAAAAATAATAAAGAGTTTTGAAACAAATCAAGCAAAGGTCCAAACATTTTATTACATGTACTTTGATCTATAATTTCATAGATAAAATTATCCTTCATATAAGAAAGAATGATTCCCTTTATTTTTACTTCCTTCTTCTAATTAGTTGTCAACTATGTTGGATAAGTAGGTTCTAGGATTTCTTTCACAACACAATCCCGAAGATTAGCTTCCTTCCTTCAAAAGTCACTAGAGTATAAACTGCCAAGGAATAGAATTTAAGATCCATAAAGCCTATCACACTCTCTAAAATTAAGAGTCACCATACACATTTGGAACAAGTCCCTCTTTGCAAAAAATTAAAAATGTATGGAGTAGAAAAAATCCTCTCTAGGATCCAGGAACTTCTCCCAAGAAACCTAGGGTATCATACCCCACAAACTTAACAAATTAAAACAACTCTCCAAGTAATATTTAGCTAAAATGTAAGATCCCTCTTACACCTCAGTGATATCAACCACAAAAGCTTTGATACCATGCTAAAATTTATGTGTCCTATAGGTTTAAAGAAAAACAAAAAATTTCACTTCTCAACAAGAGGTTTCTTGGATCTTAACCCTATGAATACCCAACCTTACGGTTGTTATGAAAAAAAAAATGATGGAAATGGAAAATATTTCAATTCTTAATAACCCTAAACATTGACCCATTTCAAGGGAAAAGATACCAAAAAGTTATGATAAGTTTCAACCCTCTAGGGAAAATTTATCATGTGTACAACAAATCGGAAAACACTTATTTCTAACTCTAAATACAACAAAAAATAACCCTTACCTTGTTAAATACAATGTTAAATCACTTAATTTAATCACCCATAACTTATGTGAAATCAAGAATACATAGTGTCAGAAATAGAAACCATCATGACTTTGAACATTAAAAATAAAAATTTCAATTTACACAAGTATTGGATGGTTGAAAACTTCATTAGTATGAAAAATATGAAGTCCGTGTACATGCTGTTAGCCACCTATAATATTTTTTTATACCAAAAGGTGGCTAAATCTATTTTGAGCCTTCAAGGAACAAATTTCATTGCTGAAAATTGTTGGCTCTTGAAGACTCTTGAAGGCCTCTTGCCCTTTCCCTCTGTCCAAAACTTCACTGCTGTTCCCATTGTACAATTAGAAATCCTGTTGATTTCTAAACCAATTCATTGCTGCAAAGGCCTTTTTCCCTCACTCCACTTCAAAACTAACCTTCATTTTCTTCCCCTCTTCTCCATAAATTCCTCTATTTTTCATGAGTTTCCTTCTTCCATTCATGAAAATCCACTTTATTAAGGTTAAAGACTCATTCTTTAGCTTTTTCCCCTTTTTTCTATAACCCTCCATATATTATAAATATAAATTTATTATAAAGTTCATATCATATAAATTATGGCCCACCGCTTATCACAAATCGCAAATATCACATTATCGCATTTTCCATGGGTCAGTCAATCGACTCATCGCTAAAACTTGCGATGCGATCGTTCCGCCCGATCGCATATCGCAAAGCACATGTTTCTTGTTATACACCCGTTTGATTCATCGCAAATATTTGCGATGCAATCAACCCATCACATATTTCCGCCCATCGCATATATCCTCCGTCGCAATATCAACCCATCGCACTTTCCACGATTGCGATCGATGCCGCCGGGCCCACCGTACGATACCCCCGCCATTCATATAAAATATGCCTTTTCCATTTGTAAAGTTGAAAAAATGTCATTTTTCATTGTTTGTAAAGTTTTTTGTCCATTACGTCCATCCGCCGCATCTCCGTCGTTGATCTGCGCCCCCGCTCCACGATCCAATGGCCCTGCTTCTTCCGCACACCCCCCGATGCAGATTGACCTATAAACGCAAGATTTCATAACATTTGCTTGTTTTTTGCAGGGTTTAATGTTTTTTCCACTTAAATGAAGAAAATTCATAGGCCGAGGATGACGATCCTCCGGCCCTCGAATACATCAAGGAAATCATCCACAGGGTATGGATTCACGGTTTCATTAAGGTTTCATGAGCCTTTGGTGCCGTATGCCCCTACTAAAACTGAAAGACATCAAATGAAGAACAGTTAAAGAGTATAAGTTTGAAGATAAAGCACAGCAGAATGAAGATTGAAGACAATATTACGGGGATTACGGCTAAGACGGTTATCAAAAGCCTAATCCCCGACTCTAAAACACAGTCAACAGAAAATCATAATTTTTTCACTGACAGAAAGGCTTCCACCGCTTCAAATGAGGCGAATTTATTCCTCAGCTACCAAGAGAGCCACCTGTTTCCTCGAAGCATTCAAAACAGAGGCCGAAGTTATTGTTCGAAATCTGATATTTTTCCTCAGCGCAGCCAGGGATTTACTTCTGCAAAGAAATAAATCCAGAAATATCTGCAGAGTTACTCCAAACATGACAACAGAGCCTTAAAGTCAATAAAATCTCCCACCGATCTTTAATCTTAATTGTAAAACAACTAATACAGCAACACACCTGTAAATTTCTCCATCGAGCCCCTCAAAGGCCGAGGAGTCATCAATATGTATTAATTGTCCTGGGAGATATTTTGTTGGATCTCACCTCCTCATTCTTCTATAAATACCTCAGTAGAAGATGAGAAATTGTTGGTTGCAGAACTTTGAAATACATTTGATCTCAAACTCCTGATTGTAAATAGTGTTCACTGGCCCTTGGAGCTCTGCTTGTGATAGATTAGTTAGGCTGAATAGTGAAGATGATTGCTGAACTAAAACATTGGACTTGAAGATTGTAACTGGTTTGACATCAATATAAAAGTTGTTTCTTGGGATCCTGGTCTATATCATTGGTGAAGTGCCCCTTTCTTTGTTATTGTTTTCCTTCTATGTATGTCATATTGTTCACTATTCTCTGATAAAGAACAACAATTATAGAGTTAGGACCTACTGTATATCAGTAATCTTCTCTGACTGAAAATCTTTATCTTAATGTTTTCCTCCAAATTGTTTATTCAAGAATGATTTAATACGGTTAAGCAGTTAGGAATGTTGGAGTTCCCTCGTCCTACCGTTGGCCTTAAAAATTGTTCTTGAAAGTTATTTTCCTTATTGTGCTTATTAAAGATGACTATGGAAGATATGGTGTGCCCTAGTCCTAGTTTTTTCTCCAAAAGCAGATTCTAAAAGTTTCCCTTGGTGTTGACTGAAAGCAGACTAGGTTTAAAAGTACCTTATCTGATCTTAGGTTACACTTTGTCTTCTCTTATGTGTTTTCATACTTTCTGAAAGTAATTACGTGGATTACTGGATTGTTTTTCAATTAAGTTGCTTTAATACAAACTTGCCCAAGAAGTCAATGGTTAGCCCTGCACTTGGTTCATTTTAAATAGTTACTTAAAAAGGCTTTTCTTGTTTGCACTGACTATAAATCCCTTGTGAAATTATTATCAATTTCCACCCCTTCAACACTTTATCGTTTCCATTTCATCACTCTAATCTCAAATAATCTTGTGATATATATGACTTTCCCCTTGGATCACTCTTGATGTTGTTGCTCAATTAAAGCCCAGATATGACTCCATAGCCCAATGGACTAAAAACCAACGTTATATCTATCTTTCTAGCCAAAGCTTTTCTATTTACTTGCAACTTCTCACTTTTGAAACTTTTTGCACTTAGAACTTTCCCCTCAAGTAACATTCATGCTCAACCATCCAAAAACAAAACAAACCCTTGGAATTCATAACTAGCCTAATATCATTACCCAAAACTTCAAAGACAAATCCATCTTTGCACTTATTGGAGAGATCCCTCTCCGGATTCAGGAGGGCTAGATCCTAGAATCCCAAAGTTGGTTGAAACGATGTTTTTTCTATAATTGGACTCTGCCAATCTTGCTAATAAATTACAGATTCCAAACACATGCCATAGCTTGTTATCAAAAGGCTAGTACAATTCATCTAACTCTCTAAAATTCCTAGCTAGTAGAAATCAAGAATCAAAACCCTAGCTCAAGTAAGGAGATCCTATTAGTTTTGTAGCATCAGATGTGTTCTAGCCACAAAATTTAGTGGAGAGGCTAGAATACATGGGATCTTGAAAACCCAGAAATATTTTCTGAAAATTCCACTTAGAAGTGTCTAAATTAGATTATTAACTGTTTTTTAAATATTTCCTAAGTCTAAACTTAGGGAATTTTGTTAATTAATCAATATTAATTGAGATACGATGAGAATCATCTAGAAATAGACACGGATCGTTCCAGAGATGATCCTAACCATTGATTAAGTTTTAATATTGGTCGTTTGTGCTCCAATAGTGGATTATAAGAGGAGATCGATGTGGTGATGGAGAATACACTTGAGCAGTTTGATTTCCTTGGCATATCAATTTCCAGAGAGCAACAACAGTTGCTAGAAATACAGAGATAAAAGTAGAGACAGTGAGAGGCAGGGACAGTGATCCAAAGGAATATTTCCAGATCCATAGAGGTAGCAGCAAGAGGGCCGAATTATTCCCAGTGAGGTAGCACAAAGGACTGCACAGTTTCCTCAAAGAGCTCAATTTGAATTTTTGGAGAGAAATTCGTTCTTAGTTCCAAAGGGCTAGAGAGACGATTTCCTCAGCAGAAGAAGGTAGAACGACTTAATTAGAGATTTCTTGGAGGTTTGACGTTATATTGACTGTGCAAAGTAGCGTAGAGGCTGGCGTAGAGGGTGTATGAGGCAGAGTTTTCTGAAGGCAGGTTATGTCGGGATTGCTTCTGGAGGAAGGGTAATTCCTTCAATAATATTTCCCAGTTTTTTCTTGTTGTATATTTGCGAATCTTAGGCATCCAAATTGTACTCAGATTTTCACTACTGCATAATAAATAAATCCCTCATTTTGGACATGTTTTCCCAAGTTGGGTTTTTCCGAGGAAATTTGTCCAAAAATAATAGTTTCATTTTATGTGTGCGTGCTAGTATTCCAACGCTATTTTATTTCTGTAGTTTTATTTGTGAAGGTTTCATTATGATTTATTCAGTATTTTTCGTAGGAAATAAATTATTAAAAATAATTAACAATTAGAAGAATAATTTCTAGTTGTTGCAATAGGATTTTAGTTGTGAAATTTTCACATGGCATCAGAGCGTGATTGATCATCTAGGAAGCTTAGAAGCAAAGAGGAAAATTTCACTACTTAGATGGAGCAACAGGCCGAAATTTTTTGGTGTTGTGCAGTGCCTAATCAGATAGTATAATTTTTTAGGCAAGGGTTCATTTTTCAGTTGTAGGTTGGCAGAAAAATTGATTTTCTCAGAATAGTGATTCCAACAGGAAGAGGGAGCAACAAAAAATTATATTTTTTCTAGGAATATTCCTTGGTTGGATGCAAAGGGTTTTACAATAGATCGTTAGAGAAAAACCAGTGTCGGGTGGAAAAGAAAAGAACACAGCAAAGGGAAAATTTTCCTTAGGGAACTTCGAGTCCCAAAATTTTGAATTTCCAGTAATATTGGTAGTAGAAGCTAGTAAATATACGATTCCAAGAAGGAGTGTGAGAAATAGAGCAACAACCAAGTAGAGGGAAAGATGTAGTTTTCAATAGTTTTTGAGATGGCCATTGTAGGTCTTTGAGATCGGGATAGGTTGGACCGATCATCCAATTATGTCATCTGGAAGGCTAGGATGTCCTTCCTTCTAGATGAATATGGCTTGAAACCCTAAATTGATAATGTAGTGGTAGTTCCTCAAGATGCATATCAACTGAAGGAATATAGGAAGGAGATGATGTGGGTGAAGCAGTTGATCATGGATGGAGTCCAAGATCATATTTTCTAACATATAATGGCCAAGGGAATGACCAAAGAGATGTGGGATTCTCTCTCCACGTTATACCAAGGTACTTTTGAGCAGCGGAATATGTTCATAGAGGAAAATATGAGATGCAGAAGGGGGAAGGAATAGATTCCTTCCTCACTAGGATTTATGAGGTTCGAGACCAACGTTTAGCTATTGGGGCAACGTCTCAACCTATAGAGCTAGTGCGATTGGAACTCAATAGTGTCTCAGAGGAGTGGTAGGTATTCATCCAAAGTATCTTGGGCAGAGATACCTTACCAAGGTGGGACAAGATGTGGGATGATTTTAAATAGGAGGAGATGAGACAAGCCCTGTTAAAGAGCTCCATCAGTGGAAATAGTAGCAGCGGGTCAAAGTTGGTGAAGGAGGAGGAGAATGTGGCCCTCGCATCTAAGTGTCCCAGTAAGGGATAGGGGGAGAAGAAGAAGGACATGTAAAAGGCCAAGTGCTTCAGATGTGGTGATATTGGTCACTACAACACGCAATATCCTCTTAGGAAGAAGGAAAAAACTGAGAAACAAAACCAGCAGGTAGATTCATCAGATATCAACAGGTTGTCCTGCAGGCTATAGGAATACTTGACGATGACTGCACACATACCTCCAGGAGTGAGGTGGGGTGACTTGGAGTTGTATCCTGAAGAGATATAGAGATTGGGCAGGGTCATTGAGGAGTCCACCTCATGAATCATTACCTAGATATGAGGGCCTATAGTTTCCAGTAGCAGGATGGATCAGTGTCAGGAGATGTAGTCAGATTTTGGAGTGCAAAATTGTAGACTAGTAGTGGTAACATGTTGGAGAGCACAGTGAAGAATTGGCAGCAGTGCAGGTGGCATAGTGTAGAGTCAGCAACAACATATATTCTTCAATCACAATGCAGTAGCTAGTAGCAGTTAGAGACTCAGGTGAAATATGCATCATATTCTTCATAGTTGATTCAGTATTTTGGATGTTTTTGAGTTGCAGATGTTGTAGTAGCAACATAAACAAAGTTGCAGCACAGATGTAGTTTTGGCAGTAGTACAATAGGATCAACAACAACACAAATGTAACATATATCAGATTTGTGCAATAGTAGGTGGGCAGTAAAAACCATACATCAGCAACATGACAAGAGATGATGCAAAGACAACGTGTTGTTACGAGGTGTGCAGTACTAGAAAAGATTCCTCGCTAAGAGGGAGTGTTAGTTTTTGTAACATTAGATGTGTTCTAGCCACAAAATTTAGTGGAGAGGATAGAATACATGAGATCTCCAAAACCTAGAAATAATTTCTTTAAATTCCACCTAGAAGTGTCTCAATTGTATTATTAATCGTTTTTTAAATATTTCCTAAGTATAAACTTAGGGAATATGGTTAATTGATCATTATTAATTGAGATAAGATGAGAATCATCTAGAAAATCAAACATATTGATCCAGATATGATCCTAGCCATTGATTAAGTTTCAATCTTGGTCGTTGGTGCTCCAACCGTGGATTATAAGAGGAGATCGATGTGGTGATGGAAAATACACTTGAGCAGTCTGATTTCCTTCATATATTAATTTCCAGAGAGAAACAATAGTTTTCAGAAAGCCAGAGATGAAAGCAGAGATAGCGAGGGGCAGGGGCAATGATTAGGAGGAATATTTCCATATCCAGAGAGGCAACATGAATTATTCCCAGTGAGGCAACACAGTTTCTTCAGAGAGGGAAGTTCGATTTGTTGGAGATATATTTGTTCTTAGTTCCAGAGGCTAAGAAGAGGCTCCATAGGGACGGAAATATGATTTCCTCAGCAGAAAAAGACAAAATGAGTTCATAAGATATTGTTTGGAGGCTTGACGTCATAGTGACTATGCATAGTAGCACAGAGGTTGACGCAAAGGGTCTAGGAGGCCGAGTGTTCTGAAAGCAGGTTGTTTTTATTTTGGAGGAAGGGTAATTCCCTTAAATAATTTTTCCCAGATATTTCTTGTTATGGATTTCCAATTTCAGGAAATTTCTAGATTGTACTCTGATTTTCACTGCTCCATGATAATAAAAACCCTCACTATTGCATTGGTATTCCCAAGTTAGGTTTTTCTGGGGACATGTTTCCAAAAACAACGGTGTCATTTTTATGTGTGTGTGCTAGAATTTTCTCAGTTTCCAAAGCTATTTTATCTTTGTAGTTTTATTTTTGAAGGTTACATTGTGATTTATTTAGTATTTGTCATAGCAAATAAATTTTTAAAATTAATTAACAATTAGAAGAATAATTTCCAGCTGCTACAATAGGATTTCAGATGTGAAATTTTCATAGATTCAACATGAAAGAATCACCAAAGAAATTCCTCCAAGTCATGCATATCCTTTTCTTCTTCTCTTTTCAAAGTATGACCTATGATTTCATCTAAAAAATGTAATGTCTAGTTCTCAAAGGGATAAAAACCTACCCCTAGAGTTCAATATGTTCCAAGAAGATCAAGAAACCCTACATCTTCCAAGACAAAAAGAGATAATCAAAAGGTCCTAGGGGAATTCCTATATATACCCAAAGGTACATGGAAGTGAAATTCCATATATAGGTATTGTACTGAATTTAAAGTGCCTCCCAACATATTATCACCATTTTTTATTGTATGTAAAATTTCTTTGGTCTTAATCGATAATGTGCACAATAATATCTAAGAGAAAGGGGAAGAGAAGTGTACTCCTCTTGGTCTCATCCTTAAAAAAATATGATGAGAATTATGAGTATGAAGTGATCATCTCCATCATCTTCTTCAAAAGTGTAAACCATTGTCCCTAGTCACAAGAGCAGGCTCCCAACAAAGATTTCATATTTCCTTTTCATAAATTATCCTTGGGTTTTCTTGTGAAACCTAGCAACTCACTCCAAGAAGACAAGTACAAAGAAAATAGTATGATGATAACAAATGATATAGATATATATATCTGTGTGTGTGTGTGTGTGAGAGAGAGAGAGAGAGAGAGGGAGGTAATTGAGAGCAACAATACATATGTGGACCCATGCCATTACAAGAAACCTACAATAATCACTTGTAGGCTCACATATGTGGAGCACTACACTCCAAGGATACACATGTTAATATCCAAGGTGAATTCATCCACTAGAAATGATTCAAATGCAAGGGAACTCCATGAAGTGTATCTAATGCTCCTCCCTCAAGCATCCAAAGGCTCTATCAATCCTCCTAAGACATTTAATCCAATGGATCCACGCCCCTTACATGAACACCATCACAAACTAGGCATTCCCAAGCCAACTCCAAGCCTCCATTTAGGAATCCAAGCTACCATGTGTTTTTTATGGATTTTTCCATCATCCAAAACAAAAAAACACTCCTCCTAATAGGGTTTTCTCTTAGCAAGGAGCCATCTCCATACAAAAAACATGAGAAATCCAATGAGTAAGTCAAGAATACCAAGCACCCAATTGACGAAAATCGACCATTGATTAAGCCATTTCAAATGTGAAAATGCATCATAGGACATTCAAGGGATAATCATACACCATGTATGCCAAATATCACAAAGCACCCCCAAGCATGGCATAAACACAAGTTAATTTTCCCTTGTTCTATGATGTTACCATCACTTTAGCCCAATTCTTTTCTTTAATTAGCAATCTTATAACAAAATTTATTCTTCCAATTATTAAGAGAAATTTTAGATAGGACAATAAATGCAATTGATAGTAGAAGGAAATCAAGAGAAATAAGATACACAAGGATTTGGTCAAATACCAAGGAAAAACCCCACAAGGGGGAAAACCATTTCATATTCTTCAACAAAGAGAGAGCACAATGTTCAATTCAACAATCACAAGAATATAAAGAAAACCAACAAAAAAATATCTAAGAGATGAACCCAATTGATCCAGGTTGATATCGATGGCCACCCACCTATTCCATTTGGATCCGCACCATCAACTCTTTCAGTTCTTCACTTCCAGCAGCATACTATTTTTAGCAGGTTTTCGAGTCCTACACTCCCAGAGTTGTTTTGGGGCCTTGATGATCTAGGTGGATATTGGTGGCCACCAAATATACCATTTGAACCCCTACCATCAGTTCTTTCTATTTTTAAGTTGCAACACAACTTACTATTTTTAGCATTTTTTTGGGTCCTGAACTTCCAGAGCCATTTTGAGGCCCTAAACGATGTTTTTTGGAAAAACCGGGAGCAATATGGGTCCATGGATCGAAATTTATCATACCAAAAGTTTTACTCCTCGGATATCTATTTCTAACGAGTTATTGAGCACGTCAAATGAATATTGTATGCCAAAGTTACATCCCCGAGAAGTTGAAACACCAATTTACCCAAACGGGGCCCACCGTTTTGGCGCTTCATCTCCTAGGGTTAGGTTTTTGGATGTTTTGGGTCTTACATTATTTATAAAAAATAAATAGGTCTGTGAGACTCATTGTAACACAGTGGAGAGGCCTGTAGCCATCACATCTCTTCTCAGGGATACGCTACCAGTGCCCTTGCCCGCTCATTTTTATTATTCATGTAAGCATGTTTCAGTCATTTGTTTTGTAACATAGTTTAGAGACCTGTAGCTGCCCCATATATTCTCAGAGATAAGCCCACCAATTCCCTAGCTGTTTATTTACATTATGTCTGCAATCACATTTCAGTCAATTTTTATTAATAAAATGAAGCATTATTTCCGCTGCATCTCTATATCTATGACTATATGTGTATTTTGTTGTGTTCATGCATAAATCCGGATTGGTGATATCAGAGTGGGTATGCTCTTTCTATGTTTTTCTTTGCATGTCCCCAATGCGGTCAGGGTATAAGGAGTTCGGGCTTGATCTGGTTGCACCCTTCCAAGATTAGCCTCGCAAACCCCAACGACCCCTCATGGCAGAAGGGAAGAAATATGAGGGAGCAAAAGATCCTATCTTGCTCAAGGAGGACATCGAGAAATAGAGGAACGCGATGATGGATGAATTTTCCCAGATCCTTCAACGACTGCCCACCGGTGGCACATCTACATCGTCCGTCAACAGGTCCGCGACATCCTGGACAAATCCAATACTAAGTTCAACAGAATTTGTCGCCCCATGGAGGAAATTAATGCAATGGGGACCATTTCTTCCTAAGGAGGGAGGAATGATATAGGCGGATATCGGTGGCCACCCACCTATTCCATTTCGACCTGCACCATCAACTCTTTCATTTCTTCACTTCCAACAACTTACTATTTTTAGCAGGTTTTCGGGTCCTACACTCCCGGAGCTGTTTTGTGGCCTTGATGATCTAGGTGGATATTGGTGGCCACTCAAATATACCATTTGAACCCCCACCATCAGTTCTTTCCATTTTTAAGTTGCATCACAACTTACTAGTTTTAGCATTTTTTTTGGTCTTAAACTTCCGGAGCCATTTTGAGGCCCTAAAAGACGTTGTTTGGAAAAACCAGGAGCAACATGGGTCTATGGATCAATGTTGCTGACACCAAAAGTTGTACTCCTCAGATATATCTTTCTAACGAGCTATTGAGCACGTAAAACGGAGATTGTATGCCAAAGTTACGTCCCCGGGAAGTTGAAACACCAATTTACCCAAACGAGGCCCACAATTTTCACGCTTCATCTCCTAGGGTTAGGTTTTTGGACTTTTCGGGTTTTAAATTGTTTCTCAATAATAAATATGCCTGTAGCCATCACATCTCTTCTCAGGGATACGCTACCAGTGCCCTCGCTCGCTCATTTTTACTATTCTTGTAAGCATGTTTCAGTCATTTGTTTTGTAACACAGTTTAGAGGCCTATAGCTGCCACATTAATTCTCAGAGATAAGCCTATAAACACCCTAGCTCCTTATTTACATTATGTCTGTAAGCACATTTTAGTCATTTTTTATTAATAAAATGAAGCATTATTTCCGTTGCATCTATGTATCTATGGCTATGTGTATTCTCTTACGTTCCTGCATAAACCCAGATCACCAATATACAGATATGATTTAGATTAGAGTTTCCAAGTTTGCGGTTAATGATCAAAGTCGTTGAAAATTTGTCAAAAGTATATTAGGTCATAATTGCATGGAGCTAATGACCATGCATTTTGTTGTAGCTCTCCAACCATAGGGAGAACCCTATAATGTGAGTGGCTACAACTGAGAATTCACCATTCCAACCCTGTGACTACAGATGAAATTTCCTTCTTCACATGTGCTAGCTTGGACCTTGTAATTTTGGACCTGTACGAACCAATTTCGTGAACCAACCTCAGACCTGTGCAAGCCAAAAAAAATAAGAGAGAGAAGAAGATAATTTTTGGTGATTTCCAAATGAGAGTCACTTTAATTATATTTATATGCTTCCAAGGGTGTCCAATTTCTCTTTAAATCTGACCTAAAATTTTGTGCACATGTGGGTTTCCTCCTTAAAAATACATTTTTCCTTAATCAAATTAAATTCTTCCAAGGGTTAGGAGGGGTCTTTCTTGATGAGTAATATTTTCCAAAGGAGGGAATTTGTCCCTGAGTTTCCAAATTAACACTCCCTCTCATCTAGGGAGAAATTACTGACTGTAACATATGTCTTATCTTAAATATATCGCCATCATAAAATGTGGTCACTGCTCATCTACTGAAAACTCTTGAATATAACATCAAAATAATTTTACATTGTAGGGGAGGTCAAACTACCACCCTCTACCCATCAGGGAGCCTATGCTACCACCCAGAATTGCTAGCGAGAAGCTAATGCTACTACCTAGGAACCATCATCATCGGGGAGCTTACATTAGAGAAAATTTAGGCTAAATGTGCCCATGAATTTTTATATGTACATAATATGTAAACTAATCAAAATCCTTTAAATTTAAAAAGAGGTACATGTAAATATTTTGGAGGGAAAAAAAAAAAAACTACATTTTTAATTGTGTTTTTGGCTAATCTCCTTACAGATATACTCAAATTTCAAGTGTAGACACTCATTGAATGCATAATTAAATTCTGAATCCAACGAGTACCTATTATGCATACTTTTGAGAAGACCCACAATGATAAAAAATTGAATATACATTAAAACACTATGTTCAACACATTGTTTTAATGCATATTAAATTTCTATCAATGTGGGTCTTCTCAAAAGTATGCATAATGGGTACTTGTTGGATGTGAAATTTAATTCCGCATCCAACGAGTGTCTACACTTGAAATTTCAGTAAACCTATAAGGAGATAAGCCAAAAATAAAATGAAAAAGAAGTAGTTTTATTCTTTTCCCACCAAAATTGATAACTATTATTTTATTATTTTCCTATTATTTGATTATTTTTCAGTAGGAGGCCAATTTTAGGTTGAAATTTCCTCTAATGTGTTACCACCCAAAATCCAAGGACAATATCCAAGATACAACTTACCATGAGGAAAGGATCACAACTATGCTATCAGCTAGTTATCTTCCCATCAAGGCCCCAAAGAGTCAAGTGGTAGAACACCTTTATCCACTACCTTCAGAGGATATACATACTTACCATAAGTGGTAAGGATTATACACAACCCAAGACACTTGGGGGAGATACACACTTACCCTGCAAGGTAAGGATTAGACACACCCAAGTCACCTTCTCAACCCATTGGCAAAATGGGGAGGAACAAACCAAACAAGCCTATATTGTGGGTAGGATGTATACTAGGGTATACTTGGTAGGGGGATATACACACTTACCGTTAGGTAAGGATCAAACACACCTTCAGATGACAATAAATAAGATACACACTTACCATGAGGTAAGGATAAAACACACCTATTGTACACGAGTTCCCTTAACCCCATGAGCTCTTTAGCTCAATTCCTCACCTTGGGAGCTCATACAGGGGGTAAGATCATTACTCAGTGTCCTCGATTGGTTGAGACCCTTACCTGAGAGGGTGAACTTTACCATTCCAATCTGCTCTTTGAATATTAAGAGCTTCCCTTTTGCTAAAGCCTTTGTGAGAATGTTTTCCCTCTGCTCATCGGTTGAAATATGATGAAGTCTCCATTAGAGAAATTTTTAGGTCTAAAATGGGTCTCCTAAGGAATATTATAAAATAATAGTGGAAATAATAAAATAAGATTAGATAAACTCATCAATTTTTGGAGGGAAAAAATAAAAACACTACTTTTTCAACTCGTATTTTCAACTTATCTCCCTATGATTTTACTCAAATTTAGGGTGGGAGCACTTGTTGGATGCAGGATTTAATTTTGCATCCAAGGAGTACCCATCTTGCATACTTTCAATGGACCCTACTACATGAAAAATGTGAAATACATGAAAAAATGTGATTGCAATCATGTTTTTAATGTATTTCATAGTTTTCGTGTAGTAGGGTCCATTGAAAGTATGCAACATGGGTACTCCTTGGATGCAAAATTAAATTATACATCCAACGAGTCATCTCGCTCAAAATTTGAGTAAAATGGTAGGTAGATAAGTTGAAAATATGAGTTGAAAAAGTAGTTTTATTATTTTATTAATTTTTTAATATTTTTACCTTTTTACTCAAAAAAATGGTGAATCATCCCCATGGTTGACATCATCATATTGAATCCTATTGGTTCTTATAAATTTTATTTTTGTTGTACATTTTGTTTTAGGCCCATGTTTTACCTCCCTGCACCATGTCATAAATGAAATTATTTTGTATCTCAATGTACTTGGACTTTTCATGAAACATGAGATTCTCTGCCAATCGGATCCCACTCTTGTTGTCGCAATATATCACTGTCGTATCTAGGACCTACTCAAAAAACTCTCCAAAGAGTTTCCTCAACCAAATTTCCTTGAAGATAGCCATGTTAGCCACAATATACTCTGCCTCTGTTGTACTCAAGGTCACAAACTTATGTTTTCTTCTCATCTAAGATATTATCATAGACCCCAAACTAAAGTAGAACCCTCATGTGCTCTTCTTGTGAATAATATTTCCAACCTAGTCAACATTAGTGTATCCATGAAGTCATACATCACCGACATAATATCTCAGTCTAAGATTAATCATCCCATGCAAATATATAAATATGTGTTTGGAATCAACCCAATGTGCATGAAGGGGCTCATTCATGAATTGACTCAATTTTTTCACTGTAAATCATATATCGAGACAAGTGTTCAATAGTAATATTAATTCCCCAATCAATTTTCAATACTTGAAAGGATTCGCCAAATCAAGTCCATCACCATCTCCACATAACTTCTTGAAATTAATCTCCATTGGTGTAGCTAGGGACTTGCATTCAGTCATTCCAAATATTTACAATAAATTCACAACATACTTTCTTTGAGAGAGGAAAAACTTTTCACCTCTCTATCAAACCTCTGGTCCTAGAAAGTAATGCATCATGCCAAGATATTTCATTTTGAATTAAGATGTCAAATCCCTCTTATAATCGACCATCAAAGGCTCACTACCTGTCAAGAATATATCATCAACATATAGAACCAAAATAAAAGGCATACCTTGGACCACTTTGAACAAAAGGTTTCGATCAGCACTTCTTCTTGTGAATCCAAACTTCATCAGGTAACTTTCAATACAGGAATACCAAGCTCGGGGAGCTTGGTTCAAACCATATAATTCTTTCCTCAACCTGCAAAAATGATTCTTCTTGTACTTCACTTCAAATCCCTGAGGCTACTCAACATATACTTCTTCCTATAGTATGCCATGAAGGAATGTTGTCTTTACATCCATTTGGTGAAGTGTCCATCCTTGGCTAGCGGCAAGGGAAACGATCGATCTAATAATAGTGTAGTAGGAAACGAGAGAAAATATATCATCATAGTCTTATCCCTCTTTCTAGGAGAAACCTCAGGCTACGAACCTTGCTTTGCACTTCTCAATGCTTTCATCAGCTCCATGTTTGATCTTATATAGCCATTCTGAAGTTATGACAAACTTTATCTTAGGTCTCGACACAACATCCCAAACATCATTCTTCATAATTAATTCATATTCTTCGGCCATGGAATTCTTCCAAACCTATTATTTCACAAATTCTTCAAAATTAGAAGGCTTAGCCTGGATCATTATGCTCATAGCTACAACGTATCCTTGATAACAACATGGCTTATTAATTTCTCTAAAGGTGCTTTTGTCAAGAACATATATCTCGACATCCTGTAAAGTATCACGAAGCCATAGTGGTCTCTTCGTGGAAGGGGGATCACTTGGAGGCGGATCCAAGGGGTACATATGCTCCATGGAATCATCAACTATGTCCATATTATATTTAGGCATAGAAGGACCTTCTATTATGACATCATCACCTTCCTTCTCAGTAAGAGGAATGTCTCTTGCTTTTCGAAAGGCATAATATTCATTGAAATTTAGATCCCTACTGAACTCGATCTTCCTCTAACTAGTTATTTATATTCTAAATTCTTTAGAATTTTCACAATAACCAAAAAACATACCTTTATTTTTGGTGCCTTACAGCTTGTTCGTGTTGTCCTTTAGCACATGGAAATATATGGGGCAACCAAATATCCTGAGATTTCCAATGTTAGGCTTCACACCTATGAATACTTATCCGGGAGTCTTGTTGTCCAATGCTTGATGAGGTACTCGGTTTTGAAAATATACAATTGTATTTGTAGCTTCTCCCCAGAGGAATTTTGACAACTTTCGATCATGCAACATAGCTCTGGAAACTTCTATGATGGACTTGTTTATTCGTTCGGCCACTCCATTTTTCTCAAGGTTGTAAGGTACAATAGTTTCCTTATTGATTCTATCCTGCCTGCAAAATTCAACAAACTCATTTGAAATGTACTCTCCACCATTTTCGGATCGAAATACTTTGATATTCTTCCCTGTTTTATTCTCTAGTAGTGCCTTGAATTCCTTTAACATATAAAAAGCCTCATCCTTGTGCTTTAAATAGTATATCCATGTATTCTTGGAGAAGTCATCAATGAAGATTAGGTAGTAGAGATGTCCACCAATAGAGTGCACATGCATTGGTCTGAATAAGTCAGAATGAATAAGTTGAATAATATCATCGGTATTGTTCCTATTAGAGTGGAATGGTCCCATTGTCTTCTTACCACTGGCACAACCTGTACATTCTCCATCATGACAGGCTTGAACATTAGGCATCATAGAGACTAAATTCTTCAATTTTGGTAGGGCTTCATAATGTATATGTGCTAGCCTTCGATGCCATGGCTCACTTTGATGATTAATTTCGTGGACCATTTCTAGAAGAGGTCTTCCATTAACTCTATAGAGTCCTTCAACTCTAGATCCCAAGGTGAAATCATCTCTCATGCGAGATTCCATAGTCCATGTGAGGAATTGTCATTCTATGAAATCTATTCTCATGCCCTTGTCTTCCAAAGAAAAAATATATACCAGGTTCTTCTTCAAACCCAAAAAATACATCACATCATTAAGAAGAATGGATTCATCGTGGTCCAAGTTAAATTTGACGAAACCAAAACCCTTCAAAGGATGAGTAGAATTGTCTCTAAGAATGATTTTCAAACTTGTCTCCCTCTCAACCATGATAGAGATGACTTCCTTGTACCCAGAGAAATTTCTAGAAGCCCCACTATCTACCAACCATCATACGAATCTGGAGGGGAAGAACTAGAAAGAGAAAAAATAAGAATATATTTAGATTAACTAACAACTACATTTTTTTCATACCTGGAATTTCTTGAACTATTTTGAGGATAATGACCTTATTTGTAATCATTAATTGTGTCTCTTATCCTTATAGCATCCCTTCTTATTCTATCATCTCCTCTTCTTATATCATAATTTGTTCTCCTACCATTGTACTTGTTGTTGTGGAAGCAACAGTTGGATCTAGGAGCATCTCTCTTTCACAGATAGTCTAGGGCATAGTGACCATACTTGTGGCAACTGAAGCATTCAACTTGAGGCTTGTCTTTTCTCAATATTCCCTTTGAGTCTTTTGATTAGAGAGATAATTTTCTTGAATTGGATGGTATACCTTGAACTTTCTTCCTCTTGTATTAAGTAACAAATGAAAAGGGCTTTTGAATCCTTCCTCGGGCAATCATTTTGGTTTCCTCTTGAGTGCACTATCCAACGAGCTAATCAAATGTCGAAAGTCTATTGTTGTTTCTTACAGTAGTAATGAAGGTTTCCAAAATCAGAGGAAGACCTTGAATATTGATCACGACAAACTCTCTATCATACGCAGTCTCACCAACAGTCTGTAATTGATCCCTTAGTTGAGATATCTTCATGGTATAAGATTAAATAGATTCTCCCTTATTCATTTTCAATTTCTTGAGCTTATTATTCAAGGATAGGATATGATTCAAATTGTTTACTTGTTACATCCCAACCAAATTATCATAAATCTCTTTATAAATCTTCAAATTACCAACATAAACAAATAAATGATGTTGTAAACCATCAAATAAAATTTTCTTAGCTTTAAGGTCACCTTTCTTGTACCTGGACTTGAAAGTAGCAAAATCATTTTACAGAGGCTTGGGTACCTTTCCTTGCACATATTACAAAACGTTTTTGTCATATAATATAACTTCCAACCTAATTTTCCAAGTAGAAAAGTTAGATTAGTCACCCAAATTTTCATTATCCTTGAGTAAGAGGTAGACATCTTGACTAAATCAAATAGGATCTTTTAGTTTATTTCAAGAATGATTGTTGTTGTTTCTTATCTCCTTTGGTTTGTATTCACCTTAGCTCTGATACCATGTTAATTTTCCGTTTTTCTATGTTGTTACAATCACTTTATGCCAATGGTTTTCTTTAATTAGCAATATTTCAACACAAGTTATTCTTCCAATTATTAAGGGAAATTGTAGATAGAATAGTAAAGGAAATAGGCAATAGAAGACAATCAAGAGCAATGAGAGACAAGGATTTGGTCAAATACCAAGGGAAAACCCCACAAGGGAGAAAACCAATTCAAATTCTTCTTCTTATTTGATTGTCATAAAATGTTCAACAAAGAGAGAGCATAATGTTCCAATTCACCAATCACAAGACTATCAACAAAACCAACCAAAAAATATCCAAGAAATGAGAGGAATAGAAATATCTGAGTCATATCAAAGTTTCGAAGCTTGTGGTCAATGATCAATGTCTTCAGTCAACTGTCAAAAGTATCTTAGGTCATAGCTGCATGGAGCTAGTGACCATGCATGTGGTTGTAGATCTCTAGTAGTAGGGATCACCCTATAATGATAACCGCTATAATTGAGAATTTCTTGTTCCAACCCTACAGCTAAAGATCAAATTTTATTCTTCACATGTGCAAGCTCAGGCCCTGCAATTTGAGACTTGTACAAACCAATTTCATGAACCAACCTCAGACTTGTGTGAGCTAAAACAAAGAAGAGAGAAGAAGATGATTGTTGATGATTTCCAAATGAGGGTCACTTGAATTGTATTTATATGCTTCCAAGGGTGTCCAATTTCTCTTTAAATACGACTTGTACTTTTGTGCACATTTGGGTTTAAGCCTTAAAAATAGATCAAGAAATCATGTCCATTGATAAAAAATTCTCAAAAATGAAAGTGCTCAGAAGTGGTTGCAATCTGAGCAATCGGAAAGGTCTCTTCGTTGCGATTCTGGTGCTATGAACGGTTCGGAAAACAGAGGTCGTATGCAGAAGTTATGAAGGTTTGAAAATCCCAGTAAACTCCAAAAACTAGACCTTTGACTCAATTTGACTTTATATAGAACTTTTGTAAAAAAAAAAATATTTTGCAAACAAATTTATATTAAGTTATTTTTCGGCCTATCAGTGGGCGCCACGTGGCCCCAGGCCAGAGGTTAAAGGCATATGGAAAAAATCTTTGCAGTCCATGGGAATGGAACCCACGACCCACCAAACATGTGCAGGAGTGCCCGACTATTTGGGTTGTGCATTGGTCCTTGTTTGTAAATTGTGGTAGTTTAAATTTCAATGAAATCAAAGTTCGCGCCGCTGGAAAGGGGGCCAGCCCCTAAGGGCCAACCCCCGCTTGATGAAACTTTAACGCTACGAACCAAGTGCTAAAACTTGTCGGTGGTTTAAAAAATCCTTATCCACGCGGTATTTACGGCGCATGTGACCACAGAAAATCAATGCAATGGGCATTGTAAAACAGTTTTGGAACCGTGTGGGTCGGGGTTCCGCCCACCTTGTGCGGATTTTTAAATTTTTGTTTCGGCAGAGTTCATGTGACCACTACCACCTAAAATTTAATGCCAGAAGTTAACCACCTGGCTAAATCTAGAGCGCACCACCAAAATTGGCGGAAACCACCTAATTAACTTCAGTTAACTCAAGTCCTCCACATTTAGTGGAGTTTTTTAAGGGACATTGGGCAGTTTACTGTTTTGGCCATAACTCCTTGGATTTTCGACCAATTTTGATGCATGGATAGTCAAGTTTTGGCATCCTAAACATTTTGAACACTTTGGCATAGGTTTCAGAGCCATTAGAGGTCATATTGTGCAGTTTTAGCTTTAGGAAAGGTGAAGGAGCCACCAGGGCCACTAGGGTGTTTTCAGTGTATTGAGCATCCATTCTCTGTTTTCTGCAAATGAATAGTCATTCCTGGATAATTAAAGCATTTTGAAGCTATTTTTATAGAGATAAAAACCATTTGAGGCTTTATTTCACATTTAATTACCATTTTTGAGCAATAATATATGGGGTACATGCCATTGGGAGTTGGACCAACAGATGTAGCCCAGGAGGGGTGAATTGCTTCATCAAATTTTCTTAGTAATGTTACAAATGATGTTTAATTCTCTATTATTTACCATTTTACATTGTTTTATAAGTAATTTACATGCTTTAACCTCACACAAAAATTTGTTTAACTAAGATAAAACCATTTGTTTCACCTGCAAACTTCACAGAAACTTATGCACACATTTTAATTACTGTTTGGATACTTGGCACAACAAAATTAATACATTCCATTTAGATCAAGTTGGTATCGGAGCTAGAGTTCTACTCTCTGTATTGTTATTGTGCAAAGTTTGTTTAACTGTTTGTAAGGGTTTTCATGCTTACTAGGCTGAAGCTTAAGAGAGGAGAAGGTCAATTGGTGAAGACTTTAAGTAATCCTCAACCAAGGAGGGAAAGAGTGCCATTATCTCTACCTTAAATTTCACCTCAAAGAGAAGCAGAAGAAGCCATAAGCATGACTTCAGGAGAAGGAAAAATTCCTGAAGAAGTTGATCCCAAGGAGGAAGAAAGAGTATTTAGAAAAGCATTCCTTGATTTGACTGAAATGGTGAGAGTTCTTTATCAAGAAAGAAATGAGAGACTTGAAGGAGAAGGGTCCAAACTACACAAGGAAGGAGAAGGATCTTCAGGAGGCCACAATGATGAAGATAAATCCAAGAAGGGTAATGGAGGAAATGGAGACAGTGGAAAGTCGCCATCATCACCCTGATATTCATCTTCATCATCCTCTACATCATCTTCTATAAATCAATATTACAAAGTCAAGAACACTGGTAAAAATTATTTTCTAAAACTTGAGTTAAGTTTGAATTGCCAAAGTTTGATGGTGAATTTAATGCAGAAAAGATAGATAATTGGATTAGGAAATTAGAGGTCCATTTGAGAATTCAAAATTGTCATGACGACGAAACCAAAATTCAACTAGCTTCATTGAGAATGGAAGGTGCAACTCTTGTTTGGTGGGAAGCCAAGACAAAGGAGGAGATCAAAAAATATGGTAAGATTATCTTATCATGGACTGATTTCATTTCTGCAATAAAACAACATTTTTATCCATTAGCTTACATGCAAAAAGCCATAATGGACTGGAAAAATTTTAAACAATTGAAAATACAAAATTTTCAAGTGTATACTCAAGAATTTAGAAGAAGAGCTCTTTTACTAGGAATAGATTTGCATAGCCAAGACACTTTACTCAAGTATATAGGAGGTTTACATACTTCCTAAGACATACCATTCTGATGTTTAACCCTACAAGCCACACATTTAGAGGCAAGGGGAAGACAAAATTTATATGGGAATGAGGAAAGTGAGTTTAAAGGAAAATGGAAGAAAAAGAGAAATGCAAATTCTAGGAAAGAGAAGGGAAAATTCTTCTGCAAACACTATTCTAAAAAAAGCCATGATGAGGACCATTGTTGGAAACTTCATCCAGAGTTGAAACCAGAAAGTTTTAAAGTCAAAGATAAAGCCAAGAAGAAAGGCAAGACAATTGCAATAGCTGAACAAGACCTAGGGTCAGATTCAGGAGATGAAACAAAAATCATAGCTATGGCACTAAATAACTTGAAGGGAAACGAGAATGAAAATAAACCCAGCTCTAGTATTTCTAACTATCACATAGAAGCTCCAAGTGAAGAAAAAAGAATTGAACTGTTTCATGTGAGGGTTATTTCTAAACATACCAAGGTTGACACATTGTTTGACAATGGGTCACAAGAAAACCTTATTTCTAAAGA
The DNA here is from genome assembly GCA_034641835.2 of Pinus albicaulis. Taxonomy (NCBI): domain Eukaryota; kingdom Viridiplantae; phylum Streptophyta; class Pinopsida; order Pinales; family Pinaceae; genus Pinus; species Pinus albicaulis. Next base: position 1,187,232,483 of record CM076579.1, read on the forward strand.
CTTAGTCAAGAAACTAAATCTTGAGACCATTACACATCCGAAACCATATCCTCTTGGTTGGATTTGTAAGGATGCAAATTTATAGGTTTCAAAGAAGTGCATGTTGCGCTTTTCAATAACAACACATTTTATTGACACAGTTGAATTAGGTGTTGTTCCGCTTGATATTACAGGTGTGGTGTTGGGCAGTCCTTACTTGTATGACAAGAAATTTATCTTCTATCGCCATGAGAACATGTATCATTCATTCAAGGATGGCAAGCAGTACATTGTGAGAGCTCATCGGAAAAAACTAGACTCTTCTTTAGTGAATGCAGGACAGATGAAGAGGCTTGTCAATGCAAGTCAAAACTTGACATTGATGATGATTAAACAAAGGGAATTTGTATATAATCATTTTCATGTAAATGCTGATGTAAATAATGAGTTGTTTCAGTTTGAAAGCAGGTTGTCTTTGAAAGAAGATGACAAGTAGTTGCAGCAATCGTCTTTGGTGTCGATCGGTGCTAAAAACAAAGTGTCAGTGAAACAAGTTGCAAAGGTCCAAGAAGGGAAAAGCAACTTAGCAAAGAAGGCACAAATTTTAGCAATGATCATTGCTAGTTTCAGAAAGGCATGGTACAATGGCGAGAAAATATGGTTAGGAATCGACACAAGTACAAGGCTAATTCAAAAAAAAATCGCCATAAGGACAGGATGCAAGGTGAAAGTAATTTATACATTCCTTTGATTATAGACCAATGTAGAAACAATATGTTTACTGCAAAGTTAAGTTGTTGTTCTGCAAGTTTCGAAAATGTGCGACATGACAAGGTCAAAGTCAACAATGGTTGGTCAATGGAACCAAGGAAAATTTTTTCATTTCAAGAAAAGCTACAATTAATGAAATTAGAGAAATTTCAGTGGATTAATATTGGAAGAGTGGGGACACAGTCTCCTCATCTTCATTTTCAATAGTCCAGAGAGCTTTTGGGGTCCAAAAGCTTCTCAGTGGGGAGGTGTGATCAGGAGATCATGTCCATTGCTAAAAAATTCTCAAAAATGAAAGTGATCAAAGGTGGTTGCAACTTGAGTGACCGGAAATGTTTCATCATTGCGATCTGGCGCCATGAACGGTTCGCAAAACAGAGGTCGTATGCAGAAGTTATGAAGGTTTGAAAAGCCCAGTAAACTCTAAAAACTAGAAATTTGACTCAGTTTAACTTTATATATAAATTTCGTAAAAAAATTTATATTTTGCAAAAAAAATTATATTAAGGTTTTTTTCAGCTTATCAGTGGGTGCCATGTGGCCTGCCCGGAGGCTGCCACGTGGCCCCAGGCCAAGGGTTAAAGGCATATGGAAAAAATATTTGGAGTCCATGGGAATGGAACCCATGACCCACCAAACATATGCAGGAGTGCCCGATCATTTGGGTTGTGCATTGGTCCTTGTTTGTAAATGACAGGAGTTTAAATTTCAACGAAATCAAAGTTCACACCGGTGGCCAGGGGGGCATCCCCTAAGGGCCAGCCCCCACTTTATGAAACCTTGATGCTGTGAGCCAAGTGCTAACACCTGTCAGTGGTTAACACAAGCCTTATCCACGCGGTATTTATGGCACATGTGACCAAAGCAACTCAATGTGATGGGTATTGTAAAACGGTTTTGGAACCATGTGGGTTAGGGTTCTGCCCACCTTGTGTGGATTTTTAAATGTTTGTTTCGGCGAAGGTCATGTGACCACTACCGCCTAACCTTTAATGCCAAAAGTTAACCACCCAGCTAAATCTTGAGCACGCCACAAAAATTAGCAGAAACCACCTAATTAACTTCAGTTAATTCAAGTCCTCCACATTTAGTGGAGTTTTTTAAGGGACATTGTGCAGTTTACTGTTTTGGCCATAACTCCTTGTATTTTCGACCAATGTTGATGCATGGATAGTCAATTTTTGGTATTATAGACATTTTGAACACTTTGGCATAGGTTTCAGAGCCATTAGAGGTCTTATTGTGTAGGTTTAGCTTCGGGAAAGGTGAAGGATCCACTAGGGCCACTAGGGTGTTTTCAGTGTATTGAGCATCCATTCTCTATTTTCTGCAAATGAATAGTCATTCCTGGCTAATTAAAGCATTATGAAGCTATTTTTATAGAGAGCACAACTATTTTAGGCTTTATTTCACATGTACTTACCATTTTTGAGCAATAAGATATGAGGAACATGCCATTGGGAGTTGGACCAGCAAATGTAGCCCAGGAGGGGTGAATTGCTTCATAAAATTAGTTGAGTAATGTTACATGTGATGTTTAATTCTCTCTTATTTACTGTTGTACAGTGTTTTATAAGAAATTTAAATGCTTTAACCTCACACAAAAATATGTTTAACTAAGATAAAACCATTTGTTTCACCTGCAAACTTCAGAGAACCTCATGCACAAATTTTAATTAATGTTTGGATACTTAGCACAACAAAAAAAAAATACATCCCATTCAAATAAAAAATTTAATTTCCCTTAACCAGATTAATTTCTTCCAAGGGCTAGGAGGGGTCTTTCTTGACGAGGAAGATTTTCCAAAGAAGGGAATTTGTCTATGAGCTTCCAAGTTAACAACACTTGCATGAAAGTAACCCCAAAAATTAACACATTCTTCATTGAGATTTTATTTTGACTCTAGTACTTGAGTTTTTTTGTATATTACATGAATGCTAGCTCCTCAGAAAGTCCAGCAAGTTTAACATCATATGACATCTCTTCCCATTTATAATCTTCCCTCTAGAAAAAATCATGCAAAAAAATTTCAAATGCATTAATAGTTACAGTCTTTTTATCATACCACTTTTATCCCCATGTATGAGTTTCATGTTACATGTATTGCAAAGTTATAAGCATATCACTTTTGTCATTGTGTACCCCACTATGGTCAAATTCTAGCTTAAGCTTTCATATGTGCTCATGTGGTTTGATCTCCCCATTGAACTTGAACAGGGGTATCTTTCAAAATTTTGTGAAGCCCTAGAACTAAAACTATATATATGTATATTGAATATACATCCTACATGATGTCACCATTGGTGTTTATAGGCTTATATATTGGAGACCATATCTTTCCAAAAATATAATTATTGTAACATTTCCATTATTCTAGATATTTATAATCAAATTTCCATTAAAAAAATTTGGTCAAGAAATATCCCATGCTTAACTCATCCATAATAGCCTTACTCATAGTTCCATAAACCATGTTGTCTTCCACAAAACCTTATAAATTGACTCCTAACATTCCCTCAAAAATAAATATGAATGCCCAATTTGTTCTAAATCTCAATCACTACAAGAAAAAAGGACATTGGTGAGGGACGGAAAATGTTACCGTAAGCTCATTGGTGAGGGTCAAAAGAGCCTTTGTCACCAAAACCTGAACGCCACCAAAGGTGGCATCGCCGAAAGTATAGGTGTTGTGGTGACATTCAAGGTCTGTCACCAATAATTATTTATAATGACAGATAGTGACCGTCACCATTTCATATGAGAAATGGTGATGGACAATAACCTCCGTCACCAAAAAACTGAACGTCACCAAAGGTGGCATCGCTAAAAGTATGTGTTGTGGTGACATTCAAGGTCCGTCACGGATATTGATTATAATGACGAACAGTGACCATCATTATTTCTTATAAATAACAACATTTTTTTGTGATGGACCTTTCATGGTTGTCACTATCACTGCATATAAATGGCGACATTCATTGATCGCCACCATTTCATATTTGGTGAGGGTCAAACAATGTCATCATAAGCTCATTGGTGACATCAATGTTCATCACGAATAATGACTATAATGACAAACAATTACCCTCACCATTTCATATCAACAACGATTTATGGTGACAGACCTTTCATGGTCATCACTATTGATGCATATATGTGGTGGCGTTTTTTGATTGCCACCATTTCATATTTTGGTGAGGGTCGAAAAATGTCACCATAAGCTCATTGGTGATGGTAAAAAGAGCCTCTGCCACCAAAAAATAATCTTTGCCATTGCATATGAATATCAAGGCATGATGGAATCGAACCACCAACCTCCTTCTTGTAAAGCAGGTGCTCTTCCATTGAGCTAGCACCCTTTAAAGAATTTTACTTTTAAAAAATGTATCTTCAAACTTTATAAATTGTAAATTATACAACTTCCAATAAATTAGAGTCTCGACAATCTTTTACTAAACAAGTAAAACATCATCGAAGCTACAGGTCCCTACCTAATGGTTATGGAAGTTATGAAAAGTGGGTGGAGGGAAAATTAGATACATATAAGAGACTCAATATGTTTAGTTGAATGCTAAATTAGAATTGAAACTCTGAAGACATATATAACCTACAAATGACCTATAACTCACAAATGCACCAAATATTGCAAAGGAAATGTCGCAAGTGGATAACATATGGAAGAAGAGAATTGATGAATACAGATGCAATATGTTACAGGTTGAATGAAAGAAAAATCTAAATGTTGTTGTTGTTGGGTGAATTTTTATAATTGGGACCTTTGTCTTTCCTTTATCACGTAAATATTCAAATTAAAAATTAGAAATTTTAGATGTTTGAATGATATCTAAACTTCTGTGCAATTTTAACACAGATATCCACGGAACCATAGGGAATATATATATATATATATATATATATCACATTCACACAAAGCGGCATGCGATTTGGAATTTCACAAGTCCGCACTCAAAATATGACAACAACCAACAAATAAAAAAAATTGAAACTTATCACAGTAAGAGTATCTCTTTTTAGAAGTGAACACCAAACAATAATACAATGATTATTTCACTTTAAGAATAAAAAACATTGGAAAAAAACAATGTGTTTAATTATCTGCGAATACAAAATGGACTTAATTCTAATGAAGCAAAAGAGTTGGTACTAAGTCACAAATAAAAATGACCAAAAATAATGTAAATTTTGTTTTTTCAAGATCTTTCCAACATTTCAAATAGAAAATGCCCACCATCAGTGTTTGTAAGTGAATTTATGACCTAGAGAATTTAAGATTCCAGTTTTAACCACTGGATTATAAATGCTAAATCATGTATTATTTTCAATGCATCGATTTTTGAGAATTATGTCAATCCAAGATGGTTGAATTGTAATGACCCTTACTGTAGAATGTGAACATGCTTTGCAAATTTTGTTAGCTCGAAGCCCAAGGCAAAGGCCCCACTATTGAATGGTCATGAGTCAAAATTGCAGGCAAGCTAGGTTTTGATGTTATGATTAACTGTTATAAAACCAAAGTATAATAAATAATATAATAACCTCCAAAAATATTTCTTGAGGAGCAACATAAGAGTTGAATCCAAGATTGGAAGAGTAAAGGGAGTCCTTGGGAAGGTAATATAGGCTACTTAATGTCCAAAAAGTGATCAAAATTACATAAAAAATATTGCTCAATTCATAAGTGGCAGTACAAAGTGGGATTTCAAAGGCCACCCCTATATAATTTAGAATCTATCCTACTTAAAAATATCTAAGCATGACTATCACAATGCTAAGAAGAATAAATACAAAGCTCTCGAGCCAAGTACAAGATAATCCTCAATGCATCAAATTCCCACTGTCAAACAGATGGTATTACTCTAGATTCTAAAGGGAAGTTATCCTACCATCTCAAGATCTTGGGAAAATATGGAAAATATGGCCCTCTACATGGAGCTGGTAGAAGGGGGTTTCCTACAAATCTAGCATGAGTTATCTTGAAACGCCATATGAGAAAAACACATGGGATTTATTATCAAGGGTTGGGGTGCCTCTTATAACCCAATATATCATTTCTTCCCTGTATCACTTGTAGAGGTTCTATCTTTTAACCATGCTATATTAAAATCTCTTTCACCTACCCTATTGATCATATGTTCCAAGTCCAATCTCAAAATTTTATATGGAAGACACATGATCCTCATGCATGGGATACATAACATATATTTTTTCTTGGAGAGGTTCTTTCCTTTTCATTCTTAAATTATTCCTCATGTTGAGAGAACACATGCCTTTGTAGCTATAATTCCATATAACCAACCCAAGAAGCTTGTGATCTTGAAATATGTGTGAGTTTGTGCCAATCTAGAGGGGTTGTGGTAGAAGAGGAAGGAAGGCATTGTGTTTGAAGAGAGAGTTATAAAGTAAGAAACACGGAATCTCATTACTCACTTGTTTAAATCAATGCTAACTAGAAATGAGCTAAGGTATCTTTGAAATCACATTATCCACTTGTCTGATTCATCACTACAATGAGCCAAGGTATACGAATTTTAGGGATTCCCAAAGAGAAACCAGTAGCTCAAATTTTTTATGCCAACACTGTGGAACTAGAGGGGATGGATTCAATGGATATCATGACCTTGTGTTGTGTTTTGCGAAGTGGAAGAGGTTTTTCATTGTTTGAACGTTGGGTGAGATACCTAGATAAGGTTTCAATGAAGGAAATAATTGTTGGTGTCTGGTTGTGGCTATATTTTTTAGTATTGTGGGTTGGGATGGATGAGAAATAAATCCAGCAACCATCCTTCATCCATGTGGTCTCACAACCTAGTTTGGGGGTGGCATTTACAGAAGATTCATGTGGTTGGTCAGTTGATCAATCATTTGTCACCAATTTTATGGATATATTCATGGAACAAGTGAGGGATTATCATCATTCTCATTCCAGTTGGTTAGGAAAATAATAACACCAGACCTCCATTGGGATATTTGTGTTTTTAGCATCATTTCCAAACACACCCATCACTTTGGTTTTAAAAAAATTAACTACACCCATTATGAAGTAAAATAATAAGTGGTATCACTAGATGGTGTAAAAAGCATAATTTTGGGAACAATTGTAGAACCATATGAGATTATATGGGTTAGTGGTTCAATTCTATGTTATCCTTTAATACTTTTGTTTGTATTTTCTAAAAAAATATATACCTCCTCACGCAAAATTTCAGCAAAATCCTATGAATATTTAACAATTAGATGCCAATAGGTTCATGAAGATTCATATTAGAGATTGAAAGACTATTTTATCATCCATAACCAAAATGGAAAAAAAAATGTGAAGGAAAAATAACAACAATAAAATATATTATATCTAGACAGTATCAATGTAGAACTAACCTACTTCATAATTTAAGTATTTAGTAACTCTAATTTCCTTCATCGTCCATGGGGTCTTCGATATACAATGATCGGGTGCGTTGTTAAAGCACTCCTAGATGTTAAGTCACTTGTTCAATTCCCCACCCTATTTGGGTGTTATTCTTAGACATGACTATGATGTAGCCTCACCAATGTCAAACTCACAAAATATAAAAAATCTTCATCAAAATCCAATTTTCACCTGTTCCAAGGAGTGTAGAAGGAAACATGACATGTATAACAAAGATGGACTAGTCTAATATTCTAACTATAAAATTACATCAAGAGAAAATAGATAAAAACAAACTAGATGCCATTTCACATGCATGATGATGACGTTACATATAAAATAAAGGAATCTTATTCTATAAATGACATGACATCAGAAAATTCCATCCACATCATCACTAATATTCAACATAAAGACAAGAAAATTTGAGAGTAGAAAAGAAACCATAAGAGGTTGTGTTCAAATCGACCTTATTCTCTATATGGACAAGTATAAAGCTGAACCAAAAAGCCTTTGAAAGAATAAATTCAGTATAATATCCCTTGTAATATGTGATATTTACATTAAAGGAGATGAACTAATTCAAAAACTCAATTCAATCCTTCAAATACAACCAAGATCCCATAAGTCTATAAAACCCTCGCGTATGACAAGAAATAAAAAATAATTGAGGCCAAGTAAGAGACAGATGATGTTGCTAAGAAAATTTTCAGTCACAAGTCCATAGTTTCTGCGGATATAATTTTTCTAGAATATAATATTTTCCTTCATGGATATCCTATATGAAGCATACTTTAGTGCCTCCTTTCAATTATCCACAAAAAATCCCCTTTTCCTGGTTGTGGAATTTTGTTAGTACTTACTACTGGTACACTAGTGTTTTGAGGAGGTTCTACACAATCCAGATTCAACATTAAGGGGGGAAGGTCCAATCTTATAGAATAATCCTTTCTCTTCCTTCCCTCCTCTCTATATTTAGGGAGGATATTGTGCATAGGGAAAAACCTATGTTGAGATGGGTATTCATTAACATTATCACCTATTTTCACCGTTTGATTCATGAAAATTGGAGAAGCGATTATGAGCTTGAAAGGAAGCCTAAAGAAAAGGATTTTTATAGAAATTATAGGTTTTCAAGTGGTGCATTTCATTCTCAAGGGAGAATGGAATGTAATGCTTATATAATGGCATTACCCCCAAGATGCATTAACAGGGATACTAAAGACAATATATCAAATACTTTGGATGGTAACTTGAAAAACATAGTAGAAAATGATCTCAAGGTTTTTTCTTCACACCTCTTTCAAAATAATGATTGTATAAGGAAATATGGAATCCGTTATGAAGAAGCAGAGAAAGGCTCACCAATTGATGATAAGAATTGTTCAACTTCTCGCTTTGAATCACATTATCAGGGGAAATGGACAGGTCAAGGAAACAAAAGTTAAAAGGCATTAAGAGGTGCATTCACAAAGAAGAAGGAGACAATTGTCAATATTTATGAGTTTTTGTTGCTTTGAACTATGATATTCATGGTGGCATTAGTAACAAATATTTCACAGTTTCACAAAAGACTAGACTTCAAGCAGGAAGTGGTAAATCAAGGGTCAAGTTTCGAGACAATAATAATGTATTGAACACATGGTAAAAGCAAGAGAAAAGGGTAAGAATAGTTGACTGAAAAAAAATATAATGAATGCGTTACAATTCCATGATGAACATATTTTAACATATGTGAGTCTACCCTATAAGAACAATCCTAGGGTTTGGACAAACATCATGTGTGTATGTAGAAGCTAGAAAAGAACATGTTGCTTCCAAGGAAAATTTCAAGATGAAAAATAGCCATTAAAATACTTTTATGTCAAATTCCCGAGGCTAGACTTGGCTTGTGACATGGAAACTATGTTGTCTTCATATTTTCTCTAAAACTTTCACCGGCTAAGATTTTGTATAAGGAAACTCTTATGCAAGACTGAACAGTTTAGACAGTTAATCAAATATCAAAATAAAAAACATTCTAAAGGTTTGCAACCAAACTTTACATATTTTTCATCCCACTTAAAGATGTATCCTCCTTATTTTCCTCGTCCACATTATCATCCACTATCGCAGGTCTCTATTTCTTTATTTTCTTCCTTTTCCTTGATTCTAAATTCACATGCCCTTCATGCAATTTTTATTGCTTGGATTTTCTCATTTCTTAAAAAAAAAACAATATAAAAATAAAGCTAAACCAATATAGTGATAGTCTTTCCATAAATTGCCTCTGTACTACCTGTTGCTTAAAAAATCCAAAATCATAGTATAAGATGCAATTTATGCTTTGCGCTACCAGTATTAATACCATTTACCAAGGTCATATAAATGATAAATACGATGGGATAACAATAACAAGCTAATGAAACTTTTCACAGATAATGTTATTTTATGAGAAACTTCAGCTATAGAGGACAAATTCCCGACCTAAAAATGATGTTACTAAACTTCAATTTCAACACACTATACATTGAAAATGTCAACAGTCCAACATGATATACATTGAAAATGTGAATGGTCCCGAAATAAGGTACTATGTCCCTCCCTCTTAATAATAGAAACATTTACAATAGAATAAAAGTTGTTAAAGGAAAATTTTATTCGACACCCTCATAATATTAAAATTTATCTTAATTTAATTGTCGATAAAAACAAAAGCAAAGGGAAGTCATGGGTGATGGCTTGTGGTGTCTGTTATAGATGTCTACCTATCATTGTCCATTGCATTGGAAGGATATGTCCATCTAACTTAGAAATATGCTTTCAGTAGGTTCCCCTGTACAATGAGACAAATTATTTGATTTTATTCATGAGCCTAATTACCCAGCTGGTGAAAAAACAGGACTCCTAATGAAAATATGGATAACTTACATCAGTGTAAAAGATAGCATGAAGTTACATCTTTCAAACTCTCACTAGTCCTTGCACAAAATCTGGCCCCCAATATCACTAATTATGCCCTAATTGGAAATTTCTCTTGTCGCTAACAAACCAAACCCTTTTATATTCATGGAACTTGATCTCATTGGGATAAGGATTTATCTATTCCTTCCTCTGCAGAATATAATTTCATATTACTTTATTTTCTCACAAATAGGATTGAGACCAAATTTTTGAAAGGGCGCCTTGGTTTAGACTCAAGGCACCTACTATATCTGCAATAAAAATTCAACAAGATGGATGATGCAATCGCCTACATAAGATCGATGCTAGATGGGCTCACTCCCAAAGTCAACCAGAAGGTGTCCAAAACCAATCCTACTTGTCCATTTTGTCCTAGTTATCTAAGTCATACAAATATAAAGGAAGTTTTCCCTGATGAACAACATGTCTCCCATTATGAGGGGGTTAAATAAAATGTATTTTCCATGTTTTGTGAGTGTCAGTTGGTATTTTTTGGAGGATCTACAAGCTAGTGACTTTAGAACAGTATAACGCCCCTGTGCCTACTCTAGGGCATAGTTTTGGATCACAGTTTATAATTTTGTAGCTTAACACAATGTTGATTAATTTGGACCAAAAATAAATACTTGTAAAGGTTATACAATTGTGCCCCAACACATATTTTATGAAAATAAAATATATTTTCAATTCGGATTTTAAAAAACAGAATTTTCTTTTCCAATGTCTAATTTTTGACATGACATCAGAGCATGTTTGTTGAAACCTTCCAATAACCCCTGTTTGGATAGTAGGACTTCTAGGGTTCTTCCCGTGCCATTCTTATCTCACCTTGAAATAAAGCCCTTGTAGTATTAGAATTACTAATACAAAGTACCATTTGCCCAGAGACATGCGCTATTTATATACCTCAACTTGGGTTCTATACCCACTTTAAAGCAGTGGAAATATGCTGCTGAGGGAAACTTGCGTAAAAAAAACACTTGTTGTATAAACTAAACAAAGTGATCAAGGGGATACAAAACATGAGAAAATGGTAGAGAAAACCTCGATGAACCGCATATTTCGCATTTTCAAGATCCAAAAACACTTACCAGAAGAAATCTTCAACCGTCTTGAAGGTATAGACTGAACGAAGGGAGACACCACATGTTGCCTACCTGGATTTCCCCGAAGGGTTGTCGAACCAAAAATTCCATGCACTCCCCAATACATGCTTCTTCCCGCCGTCGATAGGCCTCTCTATCAGTTTAACTTCACCGTTCTTGGGTTCTTCCAGTGTGTCACACCTTGAAATAAAGTCCTCGACTTATATACCTTGACTTCACGCCTTCCACAAATAAAACACTCTGCGTTTAACCATGCTTCTTCCTTCCATCGATAAGCCTCTCTATTAGTTTAACTTCATCTTCACCCCTTCCACAAATAAAACACTCTGCATTTAACCGTCAGAAACCCCAACCTTAGAATCAAAGCCTTTTTGACTTTGATAATTTTAGGTATTCACTTCCATATATTTATTTTTATCTATACTCCTTTTTAGATTTGAATTTTTTAAACTCTCACAAAGACGTACATTACGTATCCTTAATTATTAGGGTCATTCAAGTTTTTTTCATCATTTTTAAGGTATGGTTGATAACTGTATATGTTATACAAGTTTTTGATATAATTTTTATAAAGGTGGTAGTAGTGAATTTACATTCCCTACTTTACACTAGGTATCATTCTTGGCACAAATAAAAGTGCACAAGAGTTTCTCAAATAAGCATTCATATGATTAAAAATTGAATAATATTTGTTTAAATTTATCTTAACTTTGCATTTAAATAATGAGAGACACTTGGTACAACCTAATATGGGAGAGATGTCTAAGGAAACATAACAATTATATGGCATGTGTTACAGTAGTTTAGTCAATTGAGTGTGTCCCAAGTGATTGGGAGGTTTTAATGATAACCTCCCTACCCAGGTTCAAGTCATATTGACATGACTATGTATGTATGGTTATCCTAAAATATGTTCTACTATCCACCTCTTCATTGAATTAAGCGAGAAGAGGGAAATCTACTTTTATAACAAAAAAAATCTTACAATAGTTTTAAAAAATGAATTAATAAAAGTGCATTATATATGTTAATATCAATACAAATAGTCGAGGGTTTTAAACCAAATAATTCTCAACAATATCATTAGACATTAGGCTAGTTCCATGACAATAGGTACATTGCTTGAATTTTTTTTGGTGATGGAATGAATCTGAAAACATAGAAACAAAGAAACTATATTACATAATCAATCTTGGCAATGACCATGTACTTGAACATTGATAATGCTATTTGGACCTTACTGGCACCAGGTTATCCCTTGATCCACACACCTCTTCTTTCCATAAATTGTTGTTGACAAAGGAAAATGATTCTATGAGTTGAAAATAATCATTACAAAAAAAATCAAACACTCTTCCATCAAAGTAAAGATAATCATGAAATCAAATTGCATGAAGTAAAATAAAACAAAAGGCCACTATATTCTCATGAAGTGAGCTTGGTATCCAAAAAATCAAGGAAGTAAATTACACTATAACAACATAGAGTTAAATCAAGACGTCTTATATATATATAATTGTAAAATTACAATATATATGTTAGGTCCCTATATTACTAGTATAGTCCCTTATTTTTGTTAGTGTAACCCCCTTATTGTTATTTTTGTACCCTTGTAACCCCAATACAGTTATTATTTTTCCCTTACATTATTATTGCTATGTCGGATAAGATTATATTGTGATCCCATGGACGCCTATATATAAAAGGAGGTTTTTTCATTTGGATCATCGAAGAATTGTTCATTTATGTAATGTATTGGAGGTTCCCCCCTCAAAGTGGTTGATTTCTAAGGCATTGATCTCTCTTTTATTCTATTTTTGGAGCTGGTTTCATAACATTTGGTATCAGAGCTTTGGATTCTAGGGTTTTGCTGCTCCAAACAAGTCATCATGGAATTTTCGCTATAATTTTTTTTCTACAAAGTTTACGAAGCTAAAAATTTTACAGAGCCAATCCGAAATCCTGAGTAACGTCATGTAAAAATTTCAGATCTTGGTTCGCAATATTTTCAGAGATATGATCTGTGGAAGTTAGGGCTTTTTCAGGCTCACGAATTTCACCTAAAAAAGGTCATCGCGGAATTTGCGCTATAACTCTCTTTCTACGAAGGTTCAGAAGCTGAAATGTTTACAGTGCGAAGCCACAATTCTGAGGAACCTCCTATACAAATTTTAGATCTTGGTTCGCAATATTTTCGGAGCTATTATTTGTGGAAGTGTTGTGATGTACAAACAACCCTCCCCATTTCAAATTTTTATATTATTTTTTAATAAGAAATGGGTCCCCTTTTCTTTGAATAGTTATAGAATCAATAAAATGTTTTGAGGAAATTCGATCTATCATGAAATAGAATCAAACCCCAACGAAAAAGGATTTATTTAACAAAAAATAAATAAAACATAAAGGCCTTTATCGCATTTCGCATATTCAAAGTATAGAATCAATTGTGTTATCATTCAACCCCGATTTGCGATTAAGTAATCGTGAAAGCGCATATCGCATGAGCATGAGTCCAAACCTTCCATTTTGAAAAGTTCCGATGCGATAAACCTAATTTCAATCGCAAATCGGTGAAGTCACATCACATCTTTATGCATCATTTTGAAAATTTCCAATGCGATAAATCCGATCTCAATCGAAAATCGGTGAAGTCATATCACATCTTTATACATCCTTTTGAAAAGTTCCTATGCGATAAACCCGATCGCAATCGCTCATCACTAAAAACAAATAACTCATATCCAAAGACACTCCACTTAAAATCTGCGATGCGATATCATTAAAGTGCTTCCCGTAAAAGAAAACATAAAATAGATCATTTATATAAGAAATGCCAATATTTTGATATGATTTAAAAATCATTGCTCTATTCATGCCAGATCAACAATAATCGCAAATCGCAGATATAAAATGGAAATACTTAAAATATTTGAGACTTCTAATCTCCGATGTAGGATTATAGTTGATCGGAAAATTTGAAAAGTCATGATATGAATGCTTTAAATAGACCGTTATAAATGTGCGACGAGACAACCCACAATGGCATTAAAATCTCACATTATACGAGGAAAACATTAAAAGATAATCATGGTTGAAATCCTTCGTGGATCTCATCTTCGATGGAATAATATTTCTGTAATCTGTCATATTTGTTGTGATTAAATTCTATTAGCTCCTCTCTGTTTTGTATTCATTCTTAAAAGAATTTTCCATCATTCTGCTAATTTGTTCCATTGTGCAGACCTGAGAAAGACCTAGGAATCATGAAAATGTCTAAGAAATCTAGAAAAATGAAGGCGCCCGTCATTCCAAAAGAGCAACCAGCTAAATTGGTATTAGTGACCGATACTACCTATCTGGGTCTCAGAAAAACTTCATGGGAAGGAGTTTACAATATTCTAGAAGCAAAGGATCCAACTATAATATCGAAAGAAGAGCCGGAGGCAGATTCAGACAAAAAATGAGAAAGCACTCTTAAGGAATTGGCAAGTTCCTATCTTCACAAAATAACAGCTCGCGCAAATTTTCTCCCATATAATGACTTAGTAAGATGGGTGATAGAAAGTATCAATATAACAAACAGAGCATTCTTTACGTTAGACGGAAGGATGTTCGGGTCTTTCAAAGTAGAAGACATCAAGAAGATGTATCACATACCAGAACCTCAACAAATCTACAATAAAGCATTTTTGGAAGACTTCGCCAAAGAAAATGAAGTGGAGTCAGATCCCATTAAATATTGGAGGAATTTTCTAGAAAAACATAAGAACGAATCTTCAGGTATGTACTCCGTAGAATCCTTGGCGTCTCTTTATTGCTATGTTGCAGCTATGATGTGTAGATTATTTGGAACCATCAACTTAGAAAATTTTTCTATTGAGATGGTACTTTTAATTGAAGTCGTTGTTAACTCCTACATCATGGATTAGGCAACCATTTTATCTGATAAAATGGCAAGAAAAATCCTCGATTATAGGAAAATTTGGTTTGTAACTACTTGGATAATACCCCCATTTTACATGAGTGCTTACAGTATTGACACCATATGTTTCAACTCTGAATTATCTATCTTAGGCTGGAAGTGGACTCATCAAAGCTCGATTCCTATCCACATTTATCACAAATATCTGTGGAAGACCTATGACAAAGACCATATATACAGAATTTGTCATGGGTTTATCTTTCCAGTTCATCAATCTATATTCAACAAACCCACTCCAGGGTTATTCGATGAGGCCAACATTGACCTAACCTCAATCAGAAGCTGGTTTGGAGAAGAAAAATTCACCTATATTCGAATATTTGGAAATATCATTAATTCTCATGTTCTACCCTTATACATTCCCGATAAATTGTTAGCCTGAGAAATAGCCTATCAAATAACAGAGAAAGAGATGTCTAGAAACCTAAAGAATTATAAGAAGATGATGTGGCATACAGTTCCCCTCTGATGTGGATCTTTTTCTATTCAAGATTTTAAACATGAAGAGAAAGAAGCCCAAAAAATAAAAGACCTCCGATTGGAAACCATTCCAAAAATATAGTATGATCCAAATAAATTTGCCTATAATTTTACATCTATGGTACAGGTTGCTAAATTTGAACATGAAGATGTTGATTTTGATGATCTATTTGCCTTGGCCAAAGGATTTTCACAGGTTAAACATCAAGAAAAATTAAAATTTTGAGCAAGTGACATGGAAGAGTTCCTACAGTTAAGAAGAAAGAGACTACTAGCAATACCTCTTGATCAGTTGAGAACTACTCCCCTACTGCAACAGGAAGAAAGTAGTGAAGAGAAGAATACAGGGAATAAGGCTGATATTCAAACTAAAAAGGAAAAAACAGGTAAAAAAGACGGTGATTCCTCTGAAATTGATATACATGTTCATTCAAATTTATTGAAAGAATGGGAACAGTTTGATCAGCAAATAAATAGTCAAAATGATTCTCAGAATGCGTCTACAATGCAATCGCCCGCAACACAACAACCTATGGTAACCAATGTTACAGTTGAAGAAACAGTTGGTAATATTAATAGACAAGATGTTGAGATTATTCCTGAAAATCCTTCTGAAGAAATTATATTAAAGATTAAAGATATACCACCCCCGGATGTCTTTTACAGTCCAAAGCATAGGGTTGTAGTTAGAAAACAAATAAGGAAAAGGAAAATTGATCAGGGTCTATTTTTGTCTCCCCAAGTCGAATTAATTAATGTTGTCTGGAAGGACTCTGAAGTTAATCCCTCAGAGGATTTAACTAAATTATCTCAATATGTGGGAGCTTATACGGTAGCGACAATGGACAAAGCCTCTGAAGTTAGCCAATTGATAAAGGAAAAATATCAAAAGGTAGCGTTGTTGGAAGAAAATGCAACAACGGATCAGCAAAAAATAGCACAGCTAGAACAACAGCTAATTGAAGAAAGTAAAAAAATTGAGTAGCTTAAAGAGCAACTGAATTTTGAGAAACAAAAGCTTGACCAACAAGCTATACATAAAGAAAAGCAGCTATCTAAAGAACTAAATAAATTACAGGTAATGCTTCAACAGGAAAAGATGGCCAAAGAAGAACAAAGTGCTTTGTTACAAGCACAAATACAAAAATTTAAGGAGTATCCTGAACTTGATCAACTCAAAATGGAAACTCTGGAATTAAGTAAGACGTTGTCGCAACAACTTGATATTTTATGTAATAAAATATCACTGGCTGACCCTCTATGTTAAATAGCGACATCACTCATAGAAAATGCAGTAAATACAAGGTTGTAATTTGAAGATGCCGATGAGAAAATTTCAGGATTCCTCACATGGCAAGACACATACCAAGGCATTTCTGCCAATATTCCCAAGATTCAAGAATCACACAAGGAAATTCTATTTGCAGAATGGGAAACACAGTTAATTAAGGAAGAACTGGCTACCTCCAGAGAAAGAGCTATAATGAACAGTTTAGTGGAATTAATTAATGACAGTTTGTATGCAGCCAATCTGATTTCCGATTGTATCCCAGGGAAACTTCCAAAGGTCAAAGAAATAGATAAACAATGGAAGCAATACTTAGCCAATAAAGGCCAACAGATCAGCCAATAAAGGCCAACAGATCAGCGCAATACAAGGAATTACATGGGATGCATTCTGGTTCTATTTGGTTAAGCCACATAGCCAGCAGATGACTACAAAATACCTCTCTAATGCCATCAGTTATATGATTCCAAAATTTTCGAATGCCACATATACCAGTCAACTACATTCTCGATTGAGTCATCCTCCCGAAGTAAAAGAAATGCTATCAATCTGCCAGTTGCGCATACTAGATATACAATGAACCTGTTTCAGTGGAGATCTCAAATCTATTTTTATGAAATCGGATCTCTGATTTTACATTTCTAGCAATTTCAAAAACATTTTAGTGATATTTTACATAGTTTGTTTTAAGTTTATTATTATTTAAACCCCTTTCATGTATTTAGAAGGGGTCCTCAATTTGTATTAATTTTTGACTTGGGAAGCTACACTTCTGTACTCCCGAATATATTATTTTTATTAATGGTGGATCACAATTCTGCAAATTTATGAGAAGATTGTTTTCAAGAATTTTCACTTTTGTTTTTCCTAGAAGCTGTTTTAAGTAAGAAAGCGGGATCGGAGTGTTATTTGCATCATAATATTATAAATGTATCTCGTATTTCTATCGTTATCCTGTTGTTTAATTTTTCTTATGCAATGAAACACTCTCTTTGAGAATTTTCTATTGTTTACATATGTATGTCTATGAAACAATCCTTTGTTATATCATTTCTGAAAACTTAGAATTATTATCTTCCATTATATATGTGAGCGATATAAATGAATGCGATATGTTATCATAATTACTTTGTTTAATTTCTTAAACAAAGTAATTATTATATGTGAATACACCTTTCTTTTGGACGAATAAGTCATCAATATGATTATTCATCTAATTGGAACAAATCCAGAATTGCATTTATCAGGAACTACCCGGGTTAAGTATAGTTATTTGTATTTATTTATAAGTGTCTACTCAACTTAGTGTTCCTAAATTGATGTCATAAATTTTCAACCAGGGCTAGTAAATTGTTGAAGTGAAGTGCACTATATGTGCCTAGGTATCTGTTTCTCACTACGTTGTCTTTAGTGTTTTTCCAATGTTTTTGATTTTGTGTTTTTATTCTAAGATGAAAAGAACTAAGTGTTGGTAAAGAGAATTTGTTGGTCACACTAAAATAGAGAAAAACCTATTCTAAAATATGTATGGCACTTGAGAACAGAAAATGCAATACTTTAACAAGAAAAATATCTCATAGCATGAACTCAATAACTCATAACATGAACTCAGTCCAATTCATTCATTAGAAATATGTTGGAAAATTTTGAGAAAAGGATAAGTTTAATGTAATGAGGTCCTTCTAAGTAAACAACAATCTACAATATCACAGAGAAAATCTCGTCCATGGCTAGAAATTTGTTGGAACACATTTGGAAAAAGATAGTTTGCAACCTAGTGAAGAATTATACTCTAAATTAACCTATGACACCGAAATTAATCCATTCCACAACTCAAAATATCACTGTTAAACCTCATTCAAGAATTAGAAATCTTTTGGAATAGCTTTGGAAAAGAGGCAGCTTGTGAAATTATGAGAAGTTGCAGAACAGTCAAGACTTCAAAATGACATTACCAATTCTTGTTCCTATGATGATGATGTATTAGTAGAAATTAAGAACAGGAGTGGTTTGTAAATAATGAAGGCCATCAAGTCTAAATTAACAACTAGAATACAACTGACTAATAAAACTAAAAATACAATGGATAAAACTGAACTAGAATGCAATCATTCAAACTTGAAAAACAGTGAAAATAATTGAACTAGAGTGCCATTAACCTCCGGAGTTTTACAACTAAACTAAAATGCAACTAATCACTGAAATACTACAGCTCTATCTCATTCGGTGTTAGTGGTATTTTGGAACAATTCATAGAAAAATACTGGCTGTAACATGTGATGTAAATGAGCATAAAAACATAAAGTTCAAAAAAAACGCAACTAAGCTCTAAAACACCACAGCTAAGTTTCATTCAGTGTTAGTGATATTTTGGAATAATTCGTAAGAACAAGACTAGCTGTAACAATTGATGTAATTGAGCACAAAAACGTAAAGTTCAGAAAAATGCAACTAATTCCTAAAATACTACAATTATATCTCATTCAATGTTAGTGATATTTTGGAACAATTTGTAAGAATAAGACTGGTTGTAGCATCCAATGCAAGTGAGTATAAAACACAAAGTTCAGAAAATTGCTTAAGCTAGGAATGCAACAAGGCTAAAGTTACTTATCTAAACAATGTGCACAGAGCTTCTCGGGCAGTAGGGGCCCTCTACCACCGTATTAGCGTACAAATCTCCTCAAGATTGCCTCAGATCTTGCAATAAAGCGGTACTTCTTTCATTAAAGGAAAAGTATTTCAAAAACAGAGTATTACGGTCTTTTGAGATCTAGCAACAAAACATCAATCTAGCTAGCCGTCTCTCCGTCTTCCAAGTCATTATTATAAAAGAAATACATAACTACCCTTGAGAAGAAACAAGAACAAGTGTCATTTTCAATCAAAATCAAATTAGAACTCTTATGGAAGCCTCGTACTTTTTTGGAGACATCTGTAGAGTCCTTGTCCGAGTAGGAATCTGCTTCTTGGCTTTGATCTCTTCCACGTGCATAACCACCTGTAGCTTCTTGCTTAGACATCGTAGAGATCAATAAATGATGTGGGAGTGTTGTGGAATTCAACCATATGCATTTTTCCTTGAAGTGACACCTGTAACCTGTGAGAACATGAAGATAGTTGCGGAATAGGCGACTGGCTACAGAATGGTTGCATTCTGTAGCTGAGTCTAGTAAAAAATTACTACAACAACAAAACCATGAAAAAATAGCAAGTTAGTCATTTTATACATTTTTAAAGTGACTTTAATCAATCCTATTGACCATTTAAGCCTGTAATTGATAAGGGACAAAGGAAATGAAGTGAAATTTGGTGAAGGGAAAGGACATCTTTGGGGCTCAACAATAAGTTAGATAAATTATCATTTCCATTATCCATTATAAAAAAAACCAATCATCAACCCATATATCATTGGGAAACTGGTCCCATATTATCTAGTCGGAGCCACTATCCTAAACGGAAAAGGAGCTATACTAAGGTCCGGACCGAGTGGTTTTCCCCAATGTTGAAGCTAGGATTTTTTAGGCTTAAAATTTTTTGGCGCTAGAAGGAGGGCCCTAAGCTATGAATGGCAAGTAAATCCAAATCTACAGGCCATTCCAAGATAAATTCACACTCATCACCTTCTTCAACTTCTCCTTCATCTCAAATTTCTAGGGAAGAAGTTGAAAAGAAAATCACTACACCCACTGCCAAAAACCTAGACATACCAGAAGACTCATCCTTTGAATCTCCTGAAGTACAATTTGTAATTCATAAACTCTAAGGGTTTTCATTATCTCAAGAAGATTCTAAGCTATCACAAGGCAGTGTGACTTCACAATACATTCCTTCCCAGCCTCTTACTAGATTGCAGAGCGAAAAGCTTGGTATTTTACCGACTGAACTTCCTCTGCCAAGTCGAAAAAGAGCTAGAAAAACACCTTTAGAGTCAGATAGTGAGACTCTTTCATCATTATCATCCACATATTTCACATCATTTCCATCTTCTCAAATTCAAGTCATAATCCAGAAGAGTACAGCTGTTTCAACAACATCTACTCAATCGCTTTCAACTGTTCCTTCAACTTCCTCTACCATTAGTATAACGATGGCACAAAGACCATTTACCAATACAGGAGCTATTTCAATGCCTGCACCTTTGAGTCAATTACCAGCTAATCCAGAGAAATGGTTACCAAATTTTAGTCCCAATATTGGCATACTAGCTGAAAAACACATTAACAACTTCATGTTATCCATAAACTTAAATGGAGTAACACAAGAAGATGCTGTGATCAGACTATTTTCATATACTTTACAAGGAGCAATAGGATCTTGGTATTTTTCATTACCAGCAGGATCCATTGATATTTGGGATGTTTTTCAGGAACAATTCCTAACCAAGTTCGAAGATGATAGATCAGTAGCAACTTTGATTAATGATCTCTCTAATTTGAAATCAGAGTCTAAGGAACCCATCAAAGACTTCAACTCCCGATTTAACAAGTTGTTGAATAAAATTCCTGCAACATCAAAGCCTAGTGAAGAAGTCCAAAGTGAATGGCATATATCCGCTTTGCCTTCAAATATAACTATCTTTGTAGATAGAGGTGCTAAACCTACACTAGCTGAAAACATGAAGGAAGCAATCGTTGTAGAAAAACGTATCATTGCCTTAGAAAAAAAGAATGCTAATGAAGAGAGAAAATATAAAAATATAATTTTCAAAGATGATTCAAAGAAAAAAGCACCTAAATATCCATATGATATGGAAGGATTACAAAAAGTCTTGAAAACTATGTCCAATTAAATGGTTGAAATTAAAAAACAGGTAGCTGAAACTTCCACTAGAAGGCCCTTTAGGAACTTCAAAATAAATCATCCAATTGAACCCAAACTCCCTAATACAATATCTAATGCAAAGTCAGAAGAATATGAAGAGGAAGACACACTTCTATCATCCGAAGAAAATGAAGAAGACGAAATAGTTGAATTCCATAGGATGTGGGATTTTATTTTGTCAAACTCAGATAATGAAAATGAACAGGAAGCTTTTCTAGTAAATACAAGAAGTAAGAATGCAGCAGAACCTGTTTAAGAATCCCCCAAGAAGAAAAATTTCACTCCTACTACCAAAGATAAAGTTCCCATAAAGAAAACTTCTCCTTTGCCTACTCAAAATCAACCATTATCTCCTAATCCTCCATCAACATCTAAAACACTAGTAGTGTCTGATTCTATGGATTATAACATTATAAAATACATGAAGAAGACCAGAGAAAATATTTATTTACATGAACTCAGTAAGCTCAAGCATCAACAAAATATGTTGTTAAAGGAATTAAATGTAGTGCCTGCTTATCCTATTCCAACCGGTGTAATATCCAAGGCAGCCAAAGGATCAGGTAAGCCACCATCCGAGAAAGTAGATGCTACCGATGTTGTTTTGAATGGAGATAAATCTAATTCACATACACCTCCTTTTCTCTTAACTTATGAGATCTATAATAGGAATTTACATAACAGCTTGATAGATTCAGGGGCATCATCAAACATAATGCCAGCCTCAGTGTGCTCTAAATTAAACATTGAACCCTAGAAATCTGTAGTTCATATTGTTCAGTTAGATCGAACTTAAGTAAAAGTTTTAGGGGAGATTAATTCAATAATTATTAGGCTATCATCTGAACCTAGAGTAATTCAGAGAATTGATATATTGATTGTTGACATCCCTAATTTTTATGGTTTAATTTTAAGCAGGGATTGGTCTGAAAAACTCCATGGTTATATTTCTACCGATTGGTCTCACATGTGGCTTCCCTATAAAGGGAAACCAAATCAAATTAAGTTTGATTGGGAGAAAAACATGACCCATACAGTAACAGAGTTTGAAAAAGAAAACCAACCTGTAGCTTTCAATAATAATATTCTTGGAAATTACTCAGCTGAATCATTCTTTGGAAATTTTAACGCCCGACAATCACCTTTCCCTGAAAATAGCTTCACTTAATAAGTTGAAAACTTCTCACATACCGATACTTCAAGGTGTGTTAATATTGCCGATCAATCTGTAAATAAATATGTAGATAAATATTTATTTTTGTCTTTGTACTTTGATGGATCAAAGTCCAATGATGGTGCAAGAACAAGATGTATTTTAATTAGTCCAGAAGGGGAAAAAACTATGTTGTCATGTAGACTAGAATTTGAGTTTACAAATAACACTATAGAATATGAAGCTTTGATTCAAGGAATTTGCAAAGCATTAGGCTTGAATGTTAAATATATGAAGGTATATGGTGATTCTGAAATTGTCGTCAGGCAAGTTAGGAATACTATTCATTGTCTTTCAAGCCATCTTAAACATTACCAAGCCCTTGTTCAAAATATTAGAACTCACTTTCTAGCATTCAATATTTCCTCTATTCCTAGATCTCAGAATGCAGCAGTTGATTTATTAGCTAATGTTGCTTCTAAACTCCTTCCAGTTGAGGATTATAGTCCAGATAGGTTTTCAGTTGAATTTATTTTTCGACCATCTGTCCCTGACAATGTCACAAATTGGTGAGTGTTTAATCATGATGAAGACATCCTAAACTTCTTAGCTTTGGAGAAATATTATTATGTCAAATAGTTGATGAAAGTGATCATGATCTCAAAATAAAATAAAAAAAGAGTGAAAATGCCATCCCGAAATTTGTGGTTAAGCTTGAAGACCTCTATGATATCAAAGATAGATTCAAAAAGGTCACTAATGCCAAACTTCAAAGTTATACTTTAGAGTTTGAATTAGTAAACCTTGGCACTGAATATAAACCACAAAATGTCAACCTAGGACTCGAGCTAACACCAAAAGAAAGGTTTTCTTTCATCAAACTTCTAAACAAATACAAAAGTGTTTTTGCTTGGAATTATAGATTTAAGAACTTACGATACTTCTATCATTCAGCATACAATTCAGATGATCTCCGATGAGAAACCGGTGCAACAAAAGTTAAGGAAAATTCATCCCAACTTGGAAATTCAAATTAAAACAGAGTTGAATAAACTCTTGAAAGCTAAAATTATTTTCCCTGTTAGACATTCGAATTGGGTTTCAATCTGGTACCTGTTAGGAAAAAGAATGGAGACATTCTAATTTGTATAGATTTTAGAAATCTCAACAAAGCATGTCAAAAACATAATTTCCCACTACCAACAATGGAACAGATACTTCAAGCAGTATCTGGTTCTGAATTAATGTCTTTTCTTGATGGTTTTTCAGGATATAATCAGATACTAGTCCATCCAGATGATAGACTGAAAACTACATTGAGAACCAAATGGGGAACATATGCCTACCGAAAAATTCCTTTTGGTTTGATAAATGCTGGATCTACCTTCCAAAGAGCTATGGATATAGCTTTCAAAGGTTTGATTAATAGGTCAGTTGTTGTCTATCTGAATGACATAACTGTATTTTCAAAGAAAAGAGCCAACCATCTACATGATTTAAAACAGATCTTTGAACGATGTAGAAGGTATGACATTTCTTTAAATCCAAAAAAATCATTCTTTGCTCTTAATGAAGGGAAACTCTTAGGATTTTTTGTATCTAAATATGGCATATATATTGACCCTGACAGAATAAAAGATATTTCTGATATCCCTTTTCCACATAATAAGAAATCCATGCAGTCATTTTCAGGGCAGATAAATTTTGTAAAAATATTTGTTCCTGACTTTTCTCATATAGTCTTACCTTTACAAACTATGATTAAGAAGAATTCAGCTTTCAAATGGGGACATAAAGAAAAGGAAGCCTTTGATTCAATCAAACAGGCAATTATTAATTCTCTAGCATTGAATACTCCTAATTTTTCTAATCATTTTATCTTGTACACTATAGCCACTAAAACATCTTATGTTGTTGTTTTGACACAACTCTATGATCAGCAGATTGAAGCACCTATCTCCCTCTTTAGTTCTAATCTCCAAGGAGCTGAACTTAACTATTCAGAAGTAGAAAAACAAGCCTTTGCTGTGTTTAAATTTATCAAACACTTTAGGCCGTTTCTCCTAAAAACATATACAAAAATCATTGTCCCATTTTTTGCAGTGAGATAATTATTGGTACAAAGGGAAGTATGAGAAAAAAGAGCGAATTGGGTAACAACCTCACAATAATATGATATTGAAATTAAACCAGCTAAAATTTTTAGAGGACAAGGTTTTTGCAGGTTATTAGCACGAGCTTCCAATATTCTAGAACATCAAGATCAAGATAATACTTTTCAAGTAAATGAGATAAGTATCATAAATTCTGAATCCCAATATGCTGATCTGATCTTTTACTTAAAAAATGGGTATGATCCTCCTAATCTTAGTTATAAAAGCAAGCGTGCTTTGAGATTAAAAGCTAAAAACTTTTAAATCGTTGATGATGTGTTATTCAGAAGAAATTATGATTTCATTTTTCTAAGATGTCTGGAAAAAACTGAAGCACACAAGGTTTTGCAGGAATTACATGATGGACCAGCAGGTGGACATTTTGGAGGAGACACTACAGCTCACAAGATAATTCATGCTGGATATTATTGGCCTACTTTGTTTAAAGATGCCCATGACTATGTAAGGAAATGTAAAACGTGCCAGACTGCCAGTGGAAGACAACGGAAACCAGCCTTTTCTTTACAACCAGTGAACATTGAGCAACCATTTGAACAATGGGGACTTGATATTATAGGAGAAATCGTTCCACATTCTTCCAAGCAACACAAATACATCCTTACAACAACTGATTACTTCACAAAGTGGGTAGAAGAAATTCCTCTAAAGGTAGCCAATTCTGATGCAATCATTGAATTCATTGATCAATTCTTCATTACCAGGTTTGGTGTACCTAATGCCCTTGTTTTTTATAATGCATCTTATTTTTCTGGAAATAGTATAATGGAATTTGCACTCAAAAGAGGTTTTAAATTAAAATATTCTGCAAATTATTATCCCCAAGGTAACAGTTTGGCTGAATCAACTAATAAGAATCTCATCAAAATCATTAAAAGAACTATTGATCAAAATCAAAAGAATTGGCATAAGTCTCTGATCTTTTCACTATGGGCCGATCATATAACTCAGAAGTCTTCAATAGGAACTACGCCTTTTAATCTAGTATATGGGAAAGAAGTTGTAATACCTTCGAACCTAGAAATCCCATCTCTACCCCTAGTACAATTTATTGAAGAAAATCCTTCATCTTCTGTCCAATTAAGATTTGATCAAATCCTAAAATTATATGAAGAAAGGGAAAAAGCCAAAATCACTCATGCTAAACATCATCAACTTATAAAATCTTCTTTTGATGCAAGTTCTACTAGACCTAAAACATTACAAATTAGTGATCTTGTTTTGAAATGAGACAAAGCACATGAAGATAAAGGTAAACATACCAAATTTCAAAATATGTGTCTTGGACCATTTCAAATCATTGAAAAGATAGGCTCATCAACATTCATATTACAAGATCTAACAGGAAAGAGAGAGTCTCTTCCTGTTAATGGGCTTATTTTTAAAAAATTCTTTTCCTAAGGAGGTAACCCCTTCTTACCTGTTATATTCATTATGAAAGTTTGTTTGCCTTAGAAATAACGTTGTAAATAATCTTCCATTGGCCTTTTATTATTGAAAAGATCTTTGAGAAAATATTATGAATACTTGCTTATGTAGATAGAAATTTTTAAGGAAGTGACTATAGTTTTGGAAAATTGAATAAAATATGAAACTATGAGAACTTATTTAAACGTTTGTAAAATATTCTGAAACCTTGAAAATATTGTAAATCATTCTAATTTTATAAAGTAGAGAAAGGTTATTTATAAAGAGTAAAGATTTTTTCCAAATTTTGGCATCTAAAACTCTAAAAATGTCATCCATTAACTCTTAAGGAGAGAATCATTCACCCCATCCATTAATTTTATGATTTTTTTAGAGTATAATTCTAAAATATGTCTGATATAAAATATAAGAGTTCTCATCACGAGCCTGCTTACCATGATCATAGGAAAGTAACCAAAATGACATTACCAATGCTACATATCAAAACAGGGTAATGGCTTATAATCATAAGACAAGGGGTCACATCACGAGCCAACTTGTTCAGTTTAGTTATAACTGGTGAATGGAATTTTTATCAACTGGCTCCCAAACCAGTACAATGGCTTTTAAGTTAAAAGAGTAAAAAAAACAAAAGATAGAAAAATATATCTTTATGGATTTATCTTTTAAAAAGTTATACTCTTAGATGGATGGGATAATGGATGATTAATGGTTAAAAGGTAACCCTGTCAAGACTATAGATGTTTGCTGGCAGCAGAGACACTACCTGTGACAAAAGAGTAAATTGCAAAGCTAAGTTGGAGAAGCCCCCTACTTTATCTTTATCAACCAATCAAAGCTTGATAAAACCAAAAATGTTCTTATTTTTATTTTTAAGGGATTAAAATGAAATTTGCAAATGATTCTTATTTTATTCAGAGTTAGATTTTATCTAATTTTTCTGGGATATTTTTCTTTGTCCTCAAAACTTTCTAGTTACAAAATATTTAGTTATCACTTTATTTTTTCAGAGATAATTGTTTCTCCCAGTGAATCGCCAATTTTTGTGTTGTACAAACAACCCTCTCCATTTCAAATATTTATATTAATTTTTAATAAGAAATGGGTCCCCTTTTCTTTGAATAGTTATAGAATCAATAAAATGTTTTGAGGAAATCTGATCTATCATGAAATAGAATCGAACCCTAAAGAAAAAGGATTTACTTAACAGAAAATAAATAAAACATAAAGGCCTTTATCACATTTCGCATATTCAAAGTACAGAATCAATTGTGTTATCATTCAACCCCGATTTGTGATTAAGTAATCGAGAAAGTGCATGAGCATGAGCATGAGTCCAAACCTTCCATTTTGAAAAGTTTTGATGCGATAAACCTAATCGCAATCGCAAATCGGTGAAGTCACATCAAATATTTATGCATCCTTTTGAAAAGTTCTGATGCGATAAACCCGATCTCAATCGAAAATCGATGAAGTCATATCACATCTTTATACATCCTTTTGAAAAGTTATGATGCGATAAACCCGATCACAATCGCTTATCGCTAAAAACACATAACTCATATCCAAAGACACACCACTCAAAATCTACGATGCAAAATCATTAAAGCGCTTCCCATAAAATAAAACATAAAATAGATCATTTATATAAGAAATGCCAATATTTTGATTTGATTTAAAAAGCGTCGCGCTATTCATGCCAGCTCAGCAATAATCACAAATCGCAGATATAAATGGAAATACTTAAAATATTTGAGACTTTCGATATCCGATGTATGATTATTGTTGATCGGAAAATATAAAAGTCATTATATAAATGCTTTAAATAGACCGTTATAAATGTGCGACGAGACAACCCACAATGGCATTAAAATCTCACATTATACGAGGAAAACATTAAAAGATAATCATGGTTGAAATCCTTCGTGGATCTCATCTTCAATGGAATAATATTTCTTTAATCTGTCATCTTTGTTGCGATTAAATGCCATTAGCTCCTCTCTGTTTTGTATTTATTCTTAAAATAAATTTTCCATCATTCTGCTAATTTTTTCCATTGTGCAGACCTGAGAAAGATCTAAAAATCATGAAAATGTCTAAGAAATCTAGAAAAACGAAGGTGCTCATCGTTCCAAAAGAGAAAGCACCTAAATTGGTATTAGTGACTGATACTACCTGTCTCGGTCTTGGCAAAACTTCATGGGAAAGAGTTTACAATCTACTAGAAGCAGAAGATCCAACTATAATATTAGAAGAAGAGCTAGAGGCAGATTCAGAAAAAAAATCAGAAAGCACTCTTAAGGAATTGGCAAGCTCCTATCTTCACAAAATAGAAGCTCGCGCAAATGTTCTCCCATATAATGACTTGGTAAGATGGGTGATAAAAAGTATCAATATAATAGATAGAGCATTCTTTACGTCAGATGGAAGGATGTTCGGGTATTTTAAAGCAGAAGACATCAAGAAGATGTATCACCTACCAGAACCTCAGAAAATATACAATAAAGCCTTTTTGGAAGACTTCGCCAAAGAAAATGAAGTGGATTCAAATCCCATTAAATATTGGAGGAATTTTCCAGAAAAACATAAGCACGAATATTCGGGTATGTACTCTGTATAATCCTTTGTGTCTCCTTATTGCTATGCTGCAGCTATGATGTGTAGATTATTTGGAACCGTCAACTCAGAAAAATTTTCTATTGATATGGTACCTTTAATTGAATCCGTTGTTAACTCCTACATCATGGATTGGGCAACCATTTTATCTGATAAAATGGCAAGCAAAATCCTCGATTATAGGAAAAATAGGTTTGTAACCACCCGGATAATACCCCCATTTTACATGAGTGCTTACATTATTGACACCATATGTTTCAACTCTGAATTCCCTATCTTAGGATGGAAGTGGACTCCTCAAAGCCCGATTCCTATCCACATTTATCACAAATATCTGTGGAAGGCCTATTACAAAGACCATATATACAAAATTTTTCATGGGTTTATCTTGCCAGTTCATCAATTTATATTTAACAAACCCACTCCAAGGTTATCCGATGAGGCCAGCATTGACATAACCTTAATCAGAAGCTGGTTTGGAGAAGAAAAATTCACCTATATCCAGATATTCTGAAGTATCACTGATCCTCATGTTCTACCCTTGTACATTCCTGATAAATTGTTAGCCCGAGAAACAGCCTATCAAATAACAGAGAAAGGGATGTCTAGAAACCTAAAGAATTCTAAGAAGCTGATGTGGCCTACATTTCCCCTCCGATGTGGATCTTTTGCTATTCAAGATTTTAAACATGTAGAGAAATAAGCCCAAAAAAAAAAAGACCTCAGATTGCAAACCATTCCCAAAAGACAGTATGATCCAAATAAATTTTCCTATAATTTTACATCTATGGTACAGGTTGCTAAATTTGAACATGAAGATGCTGATTTTGATGATCTATTTGCCTCGACCGAAGGATTTTCACAGGTTAAACATCTAGCAAATTTAAAATTTGGAGCAAGTGACATGGAAGAGTTCCTACAGTTCAGAAACAAGAGACTACTAAAAATACCTCTGATCAGTTGAGAACTACTCCCCTACTGCAATAGGAAGAAAACAGTGAAGAGAAGAATACAGGGAATAAGGTTGATACTCAAACTGAAAAGGAAAAAATAGGTAAAAAAGATGGTGATTCCTCTGAAATTGATATACATTTTCATTCAAATTTATTAAAAGAATGGGAACAGTTTGATCGGAAAACCAAGAGTCAAAATGATTCTCAGAATGTGCCTACAATTCAATCACCCACAACACAACAGCCTATGGTAACCAATGTTACAATTGAAGAAACAATCGACAATTTTAATAGACAAGATGTTGAGATTATTCCTGAAAATATTTCTAAAGAAATTATATTAAAGATTGAAGATATACCACCCCTGGATTTCCTTTACAGTCCAAATCATAGGGCTGTAGTTAGAAAACAAAGAAAGAAAAGGAAAATTGATCAGGTTCTATTTTCGTCTCCCCAAGTTGAATTAATGAATGTTGTCTGGAAGGACTCTGAAGTTAATCCCTCAAAGGATTTAACTAAATTATCTCAATATACGGGGGCTTATATGGAAGCGAAAATGGACAAAGCCTCTGAAGTTAGCCAATTGATAAAGGAAAAAGATCAAAAGATAGTGCTGCTGGAAGAAAAGGAAACAACGGATCACCAAAAAATAGCAGAGCTAGAATAACAGCTAATTGAATAAAGTCAAAAAATTGAGCAGCTTAAAGAGCAACTGAATGTTGAGAAACAAAAGCTTGACCAGCAAGCTATACATAAAGAAAAGAAGCTATCTCAAGAACTAAATAAATTACAGGTAATGCTTCAACAGGAAAATATGGCCAAAGAAAAACAGAGTGCTTTGTTACAAGCACAAATACAAAAATTTAAGGAGTATCCTGAACTTGATCAATTCAAAATGGAGACTCTCGAATTAAGTAAGTTGTTGTCGCAACAACTTGATATTTTATGTCATAAAATATCACTGGCCGACTCTCTATGTGAAATAGCGACATCACTCATAGAAAAGGCAGTAAATACAAGGTTAGAATTTGAAGATGCCGATGAGAAAATTTCAGGATTCCTCACATGGCAAGACACAAACCAAGGCATTGCTGCCAATCTTCCCAAGGTTCAAGAATCACACGAGGAAATTTTGTTTGCAGAATGGGAAACACATTTAATTAAGGAAGAACGGACTACCTCCAGAGCAAGAGCTATAATGAACAGTTTAGTGGTATTAATCAATGACAGTGTGTATGCGGCCAATTTGATTTCTGATTGTATCCCAGGGAAACTTCCAAAGGTCAAAGAAATAGAGAAACAATGGAAGCAGGACTTAGCCAGTAAATACCAACAGATCAGCGCAATACAAGGAATTACATGGGACGCATTATGGTTCTATTTGGTTAAGCCACATAGCCAGCAGATGACTACAAAATGCCTCTCTAGTGCCATCAGTTATATGATTCCAAAACTTTCGGATGCCACATATACTAGTCAGCTACATTCCCGATTGATTCATCCTCCCGAAATAAAATAAATGCTATCAATCTGCCAGCTGCGCATACTAGATATACAATGAATCTGTTTCAGTGGAGATCCCAATTCTATTTTTATGAAATCAGATCTCCGATTTTACATTTTTAGCAATTTGAAAAACATTTTAGCGATATTTTACATAGTTTGTTTTAATTTTATTATTATTTAAACCCCTTTCATGTATTTCGAAGGGGTCCTCAATTTTTATTAATTTTTGACTTGGGAAGCTACACTTCTGTACTCCCGAATATATTATTTTTATTAATGGTGGATCACGATTCTGCAAATTTATGAGAAGATTGTTTTTAAGAATTTGCACTTTTGTTTTTCCTAGAAATTGTTTTAAGTAAGAAAGTGGGATAGGAGTGTTGTTTGCATCATAAGATTACAAATGTATCTGGTATTTCTATCGTTATCATGTTGTTTAATTTTTCTTATGCAATGAAACACTCTCTTTGAAAATTTTCTATTGTTTACATGTGTATGTCTGTGAAACAATCCTTTGTTATATCATTTCTGAGAACTTAGAATTGTTATCTTCCATTATATATGTGAGCGATATAAATGAATGCGATATGTTATCATCATTACTTTGTTTAATTTCTTAAACAAAGTAATTATTATATGTGAATACACCTTTCTTTTGGATGAATAAGTCATCAATATGATTATTCATCTAATTGGAACAAATCCAGAATCGCATTTATCAGAAACTACCCGAGTTAAGTATAGTTATTTGTAAATTGTATTTAGTTATAACTTAGATCAATTATCATTTCCATTATCCATTATACAAAAAACAAATCATCAACCCATATATCATTGGGAAATTGGTCCCATATTATCTAGTGGAGCTACCATCCCAAACGGAAAAGGAGTTGTACTAAGGTCCGGACCGGGTGGTTTTCCCCAATGTTGAAGCTAGGATTTTTTAGGCTTCAAAATTTTTGGCGCTAGAAGGAGGGCCCTAAGCTATGAATGGAAAGTAAATCCAAATCCACAAGCTATTCTAAGAGCATTTCACCCTCATCACCTTCTTCAATTTCTCCTTCATCTCAAATTTCTAGGGAAGAAGTTGAAAAGAAAATCACTACACCCACTACCAAAACCCTAGAAATACTAGAAGACTCATCCTTTGAATCTCCTAAAGTACAATCTCTAATTCATAAACTCCAAGGGTTTTCATTATCGCAAGAAGATTCTAAGCTATCACAAGGTAGTGTGACTTCACAATACATTCCTTCCCAGCTTCTTACTAGATTGCAGAGCGAAAAGCTTGGAATTTTACCAACTGAACTTCCTCTACCAAGTCGAAAAAGAGCTAGAAAAACACCTTTAGAGTTATATAGTGAGACTCTTTCATCATTATCATCCACATATTTCACATCATTGGCATCTGCTTCTCAACTTCAAGTCACAATCTAGAAGAGTACAGTTGTTTCAACAACATCTACTCAATCGCTTTCAATTGTTCCTTCAACTTCCTCTATCGTTAGTACAAAGATGGCACAAATACCATGGACCAATCCAGGAGCTATTTCAATTCCTGCAACTTTGATTCAATTACCGGCTAATCCTGAGAAATGGTTACCAAAGTTTAATCCCGATATTGGCATACTAGCTGAAGAGCACATTAACAACTTCATGTTATCTGTAAACTTAAATGGAGTAACACAAGAAGATGTTGTGGTCAGACTATTTCCATATACTTTACAAGGAGCAGCAGGATCTTGGTATTTTTCATTACCAATAGGATCCATTGATAGCTGGGATGTTTTTCAGGAACAATTCCTAACCAATTTCGAAGATGATATATCAGTAGCAACTTTGATTAATGATATCTCTAATTTGAAATCAGAGTCTAAGGAACCCATCAAAGACTTCAACTCCCGATCTAATAAGTTTTTGAATAAAATTCTTGCAACATCAAAGCCTAGTGAAGAAGTCCGAAGTGAATGGTATATATCTGATTTGCCTTCAAATATAGCTATCTTTGTAGATAGAGCTGCTAAACCTACACTAGCCGAAAACATGAAGGAAGAAATCGCTATAGAAAAACATAAAATTGCCTTAGAAAAAAAGAATGCTAATGAAGAGAGAAAATCTAAAATGGTAAGTTTCAAAGAAAGAAGTGCCTAAAGATCCATATGGTATGGAAGGATTACAAAAAGTTCTGAAAACTATGTCCAATGAAATGGTTGAAATTAAAAAACAGGTAGATGAAACTCCACTAAAAGGCCCTTTAGGAACTTCAAAAGAAATCAACCAACTGAACCTAAACCCCCTAATACAATATCTAATGCAGAGTCAGAATAAGATGAAGAGGAAGACACACTTCTATCATCCAAAGAAAATGAAGAAGACGAAATAGTTGAATTCCATGGAATGTGGGATTTTATTTTGTCAAACTCAGATAATGAAAATTAACAGGAAGCTTTTCGAGTAAATACAAGAAGTAAGAATGCAGCAGAACCTGTTCAAGCATCCCCCAAGAATAAAAATTCCACTCATGCTACCAAAGATAAAGCTCCCATAAAGAAAACTTCTCCTTTTCCTACTCAAAATCAACCATCATCTCCTAATCCTCCATCAACATCTAAAACACTAGTAGTGTCTGATTCTATGGATTATAACATTATAGAAGACATGAAGAAGACTAGAGAAAATATTTCTTTACATGAACTCAGCAAGCTCAAGCATCAACAAAAGTTGTTGTTAAAGGAATTAAATGTAGTGCCTACTTCTCCTATTCCAAATGGTGTAATATACAAGGCAGCCAAAGGATCAAGTAAGCCACCATCCGAGAAAGTAGATGCTACCGATGTTGTTTTGATTGGAGATAAATATAATTCACATACGCCTCCTTTTCTCTTAATTTATGAGATCTACAATAGGAATTTACATAACTTCTTGATAGATTTAGGGGCATCATCAAACATAATGCCAGCCTCAATGTGCTCTAAATTAATCATTTAACCCCAGAAATCTACAGTTCATATTGTCCAGTTAGATCGAACTAAAGTACAAGTTTTAAGGGAGATTAATTCAATCATTATTAGGCTATCAGCTGATCCTAGAGTAATTTAGAGAATTGATATATTGATTGCTGACATCCCTGAGTTTTATGGTTTAATTTTAAGCAGGGATTGGTCTGAAAAACTCCATGGTTATATTTCTACCGATTGGTCTCACATGTGGCTTCCCTATAAAGGGAAACCAAATCAAATTAATATTGATGGGGAGAAACACATGACCCATACAGTAACAGAGTTTGAACAAGAAAACCAACATGTAGCTTTCAATAATAATATTCTTGGAAATTACTCAGTTGAATCATTCTTTGGAAATTTTAACGCCCAACAATCACCTTTCCCTAAAAATAGCTTCACTTCACAAGTTGAAAACTTTTCACATACTGATACTTCAAGATGTGTTAATATTGCCGATCAATCTGTAAATAAATCTATAGATAAATATTTATTTTGGTCTTTTTACTTTGATGGATCAAATTCCAATGATAGTGCAGGAGCAGGATGTATTTAAATTAGTCCAGAAGGGGAAAAAACTATATTGTCATGTAGACTATAATTTGAGTGTACAAATAACACTACAGAATATGAATCTTTGATTCAAGGAATTTACAAAGAATTAGGCTTGAATGTTAAATATATGAAGGTATATGGTGATTCTGAAATTTTCATCAAGCAAGTTAGGAATACTATTCATTGTCTTTCAAGCCATCTTAAACATTACCAAGTCCTTGTTCAAAATATTACAACTCACTTTCTAGCATTCAATATTTCCTCCATTCCTAGATCTCAGGATGCAACAGCTGATTTATTAGCTAATGTTGCTTCTAAACTCCTTCCAGCTGAGGATTATAGTCCAATAGGTTTTCAGTTGAATTGATTTTTCGACCATCTGTCCCTGACAATGTCACCAATTGGCGAGTGTTTAATCATGATGAAGACAACCTAGACTTCTTAACTTTGGAGAAATCTTATGGCAATCAAATAGTTGATGAAAGTGATCATGATCTCCAAATAAAATAAAAAAATAGTGAAAATTCCATCCCAAAATCTGTGGTTAAGCTTGAAGACCTATATGATATCAAAGATAGATTCAAAAAGGTCACTAATGCCAAACTTCAAAGTTCTACTTTAAAGTTTGAATTATTAAACCTTGGCACTGACTAAACCACAAAATGTCAACCTAGGACTCGAGCTAACACCAGAAGAAAGGTTTGCTTTCATCAAACTTCTAAACAAATACAAAATTGTTTTTTCTTGGAATTATAGATTTAAGAACTTACGATACTTCTATCATTCAACATACAATTCTGATAATCTCCGGTGAGAAACCGGTGCAACAAAAGTTAAGGAAAATTCATCCCAACTTAGAAAGTCAAATTAAAATAGAGTTGAATAAACTCTTGAAAGATAAAATTATTTTCCCTGTTAGACATTCGAATTGGGTTTCAAATCTGGTACCTGTTAGGAAAAAGAATGGAGAGATTCGAATTTGTATAGATTTTAGAAATCTCAACAAAGCATGTCAAAAAGATAATTTCCCACTACCAACAATGGAAAAGATACTTCAAGTAGTAGCTGGTTCTGAATTAATGTCTATTCTTGATGGTTTTTCAGGATATAATCAGATACTAGTCCATCCAGATGATAGACTGAAAACTACATTTAGAACCAAATGGGGAACATATGCCTACCAAAAAAATGTCTTTTGGTTTGATAAATGCTGGAGCTACCTTCCAAAGAGCCATGGATATAGCTTTCAAAGGTTTGATTAATAGGTCATTTTTTTTCTATCTCGATGACATAACTATCTTTTCAAAGAAAAGAGACAACCATCTACATGATTTAAAACAGATCTTTGAACGATGTAGAAGGTATGGCATTTCTTTAAATCCAAAAAAATAATTCTTTGCTCTTAATGAAGGGAAACTCTTAGGATTTGTTGTATCTAAAGATGGCATATATATTGACCCTGACATAATAAAAGAGATTTTTGATATCCCTTTGCCACATAATAAGAAATTCATGCAAACATTTTTAGGGCAGATAAATTTTGTAAAAAGATTTGTTCTTGATTTTTTTCATATAGTCTTACCTTTACAAACTATGATTAAGAAGAATTCAGCTTTCAAATGGGGACATAAAGAAAATGAAGCCTTTGATTCAATCAAATAGGCAATTATTAATGCTCCAACATTGAATACTCCTAATTTTTCTAATCATTTTATTTGGTACACTCTAGCCACTGAAACATCTTATGCTGTTGTTTTGACACAATTCAATGATCAGCAAATTGAAGCACCTATCTCCTTATTTAGTTCAAATCTCCAAGGAGCTGAAATTATCTATTCAGAAGTAGAAAAGCAAGCCTTTGTTGTGTTTAAATCTATCAAACACTTTAGGCTGTTTCTCCTAAAAACGCATACAAAAATCATTGTCCCATTTTTTGCAGTGAGACAATTACTAGTACAAAGGGAAGTAGGAGAAAAAAGAGCCAATTGGGTAACAAATTTACAAGAATATGATATTGAAATTAAACCAGCTAAAATTGTTAGAGAACAAGGTTTTTGCAGGTTATTAGCAAGAGCTTCCAATATTCCAAAACGTCAAGATCAAGATAATACTTTTCAAGTAAATGAGATAAGTATCATAAATTTTGAATCCCAATATGATGATCTGATATTTTACTTAAAAAATGGGTATACTCCTCCTAATCTCAGTTATAAAAGCAAGCGTGCTTTGAGATTAAAAGCTAAAAACTTTGAAATCATTGATGATGTGTTATTCAAAAGAAACTACGATTTCGTTTTTCTAAGATGTCTAGAAAAAACTGAAGCACACAAGGTTTTGCAGGAATTACATGATGGACCAGCAGGTGGACATTTTGGAGGAGACACTACAACACACAAGATAATTCATGCTGGATATTATTGGCCTACTTTGTTTAAATATGCCCATGACTATATAAGGAAATGTAAAACCTGCCAAACTACCAGTGGAAGAGAACGAAAACCAGCCTTTCCTTTACAACCAGTAAACATTGAGCAACCATTTGAACAATAGCGACTTGATATTATAGGAGAAATCGTTCCACATTCTTCCAAGAAACAAAAATACATCCTTACAGCAACGGATTACTTCACAAAGTGGGTAGAATAAATTCCTCTAAAGGTAGCCAATTCTGATGCAATCATTGAATTCATTGATCAATTCTTCATTACCAGGTTTGGTGTACCTAATGCCCTTGTTTTTTATAATGCATCTTATTTTTCTGGAAATAGTATAATGGAATTTGCACTCAAAAGAGGTTTTAAATTAAAATATTCTGCAAATTATTATCCTCAAGGTAACGTTTGGCTGAATCAACTAATAAGAATCTCATCAAAATCATTAAAAGAACTATTGATCAAAATCAAAAGAATTGGCATAAGTCTTTGATCTTTGCACTATGGGTCGATCGTGTAACTCAGAAGTCTTCAATAAGAACTTCAGCTTTTAATCTTGTATATGGGAAAGAAGCTGTAATGCCTTCGAACCTAGCACTCCCATCTCTAGCCCTAGTACAATTTATTGAAGAAAATCCTTCATCTTCTGTCCAATTAAGATTTGATCAAATCCTCAAATTATATGAAGAAATGGAAAAATCCAAAATCACTCATGCTAAACATCAACAAATTATAAAATCTTCTTTTGATGCAAGTTCTACTGGATTTAAAACATTACAAATTGGTGATCTTGTTTTGAAATGGGACAAAACACATGAAGATAAAGGTAAACATACCAAATTTCAAAAGATGTGGCTTGGACCATTTCAAATCATTGAAAATATAGGCTCATCAACATTCATATTGCAAGATCTAACAGGAAAGAGAGAGTCTCTTCCTGTGAATGGGCTTATTTTAAAAAAATTATTTTCCTAAGAGGGTAACCCCTTCTTACCTGTATATATCCATTATGCAAGTTTGTTTGCCTTAGAAATAATGTCGTAAATAGTCTTCCATTGGCATTTTATTATTGAAAAGATCTTTGAGAAAATATTATGAATACTTTCTTATGTAGATAGAAATTTTTAAGGAAGTGACTACAGTTTTGGAAATTTGAATAAAATATGAAACTCTGAGAACTTATTTAAACATTTGTAAAATCTTCTGAAACCTTGAAAATATTGTAAATCATTCTAAGTTTATAAAGTAGAGAAAGGTTATTTATAAAGAGTAAAGATTTTTTCCCAAATTTTCGCATCTAAAACTCTAAAAAGGTCATCCATTAACTCTTAAGGAGAGAATCAT
The DNA here is from genome assembly GCA_034641835.2 of Pinus albicaulis. NCBI lineage: Eukaryota > Viridiplantae > Streptophyta > Pinopsida > Pinales > Pinaceae > Pinus > Pinus albicaulis. Next base: position 1,187,271,441 of record CM076579.1, read on the forward strand.
TCACCCCATCCACTAAGTTTATGATTTTTTTTAGAGTATAATTCTAAAATATGTCTGATATAAAAGATAAGAGGTCTCATCACAAGCCTGCTTACCATGATCATAGGGAAGTAACCAAACTGACATTACCAATACTGCATATCAAAACAGGGTAATGGCTTATAATCATAAGACAAGGGGTCTCATCACGAGCCAGCTTGTTCATTTTAGTTATAACTAGTGAATGGCATTGTTATCAGCTGGCTCCCAAACCAGGATAATGGCTTTTAAGTTAAAAGAGTAAAAAAAACAAAAGATAGAAAAACATATCTTTATGGATTTATCTTTTAAAAAGTTATACTCTTAGATGGATTGGATAATGGATGATTAATGGTTAAAAAGTAACCCTGTCGAGACTATAGATGTTTGTTGGCAGTAGAGGCACTACTTGTGACAAAAGAGTAAATTGCAAAGCTAGGTTGGAGAAGCCCCCTACTTTATCTTTATCAACCAATCAAAGCTTGATAAAACCAAAAATGTTTTTATTTTTATTTTTAAGGGATTAAAAAGAAATTTGCAAATGATTCTTATTTTATTCAGAGTTAGATTTTATCTAATTTTTCTGGGATAGTTTTCTTTGTCCTCAAATCTTTCTAGTTACAAAAGATTTAGTTATCACTTTATTTTTTTAGAGATAACTGTTTCTCCCAGTGAATTGCCAATTTTTGTGTTGTACAAACAACCCTCCCCATTTCAAATTTTTATATTAATTTTTAATAAGAAATGGGTCCCCTTTTCTTTGAATACTTATAGAATCAATAAAATGTTTTGAGGAAATCTGATCTATCATGAAATAGAATCAAACCCCATCGAAAAAATATTTATTTAACAAAAAATAAATAAAACATAAAGGCCTTTATTGCATTTCGCATATTCAAAGTATAGAATCAATTGTGTTATCATTCAACCCCGATTTGTGATTAAGTAATCGTGAAAGTGCATATCGCATGAGCATGAGTCCAAACCTTCTATTTTGAAAAGTTCTGATGCGATAAACCTAATCACAATCCCAAATTGGTGAAGTAATATCACATCTTTATGCATCCTTTTGAAAAGTTTCGATGCGATAAACCCGATCTCAATCGCAAATCGGTGAAGTCTGATCACATCTTTATACATCCTTTTGGAAAGTTCCGATGCGATAAACTCGATCATAATCGCTCATCGCTAAAAACACATAACTCATATCCAAAGACACTCCACTTAAAATCTGTGATGCGATATCATTAAAGCACTTCCCGTAAGAGAAAACATAAAATAGATCATTTATATAAGAAATGCCAATATTTTGATATGATTTAAAAAGCATCACGCTATTCATGCTAGCTCAACAATAATCGCAAATCGCAGATATAAAATGGAAATACTTAAAATATTTGAGACTTCCGATCTCCAATGTAGGATTATCGTTAATCGAAAAATTTGAAAAGTCATGAATGATTTAAATAGACCGTTATAAATGTGCGACGAGACAACCCACAATGGCATTAAAATCTCACATTATACGAGGAAAAAATTAAAAGATAATCATGGTTGAAATCCTTCGCGAATCTCATCTTCAATGGAATAATATTTCTTTAATCTGTCATCTTTGTTCCGATTAAATTCCATTAGCTCCTATCTATTTTGTATTCATTCTTAAAATATTTTTTCCATCATTCTGCTAATTTGTTCCATTGTGCAGACCTGAGAAAGACCTACGAATCATGAAAATTTCTAATAAATCTAGAAAAATGAAGGTTCTCGTCGTTCTAAAAGAGCAACTAGCTAAATTGGTATTAGTGACTGATACTACCTGTCTGGGTCTCGGAAAAAATTCATGGGAAGGAGTTTACAATCTACTAAAAGCAGAAGATCCAACTATAATATTAGAAGAAGAGCTGGAGGCAGATTCAGACAAAAATTCAGAAAGCACTCTTAAGGAATTGGCAAGCTCCTATCTTCACAAAATAGTAGTTCGCACAAATTTTCTCCCATATAATGACTTGGTAAGATGGGTGATAGAATGTATCAATATAATAGACATTGTGTTATTTACGTCAGACGGAAGGATGTTCGGGTCTTTCAAAGCAGAAGACATCAAGAAGATGTATCACCTACCAGAACCTTAGAAAATCTACAATAAAGCATTTTTGGAAGACTTCGCCAAAGAAAATGAAGTGGAGTCAGATCCCATTAAATATTGGAGGAATGTTCCAGAAAAACATAAGCACGAATCTTCGGGTATGTACTCCATAGAATCCTTGGTGTCTCCTTATTGCTATGTTGTAGCTATGATGTGTAGATTATTTGGAATCGTCAAGTCATCAAAATTTTCTATTGAGATGGTACCTTTAATTGAAGCCGCTATTAACTCCTACATCATGGATTGGGCAAACATTTTATCTGATAAAATGGCAAGAAAAATCCTCGATTATAGGAAAAATAGGTTTGTAACTACCCAGATAATACCCCCATTTTACATGAGTTCTTACATTATTGACGCCATATGTTTCAAATCTGAATTCCCTATCTTAGGCTGGAAGTGGACTCCTCAAAGCTCGATTCCTATCCACATTTATCACAAATATCTGTGGAAGGCCTATTACAAAGACCATATATACAAAATTTGACATGGTTTTATCTTTCTATTTCATCAATCTATATTCAACAAACCCGCTCCAAGGTTATCCGATGAGGCCAACATTGACCTAACCTTAATCAGAAGCTGGTTTGGAGAAGAAAAATTCACCTATATCCGGATATTTGGAAGTGTCACTGATCCTCATGTTCTACCCTTGTACATTCCCGATAAATTGTCAGCTCAAGAAATAGCCTATAAAATAACATAGAAAGGGATGTCTAGAAACCTAAATAATTCTAAGAAGATGATGTGGCCTACATTTCCCCTCCGATGTGGATCTTTTTCTCTTCAAGATTTTAAACATGCAGAGAAAGAAGCCCAAAAAATAAAAGACCTCAGATTGGCAACCATCCCAAAAAACAGTATGATCCAAAGAAATTTGCCTATAATTTTACATATATGGTACAGGTTGCTAAATTTGAACATGAAGATGCTGATTTTGATGATCTATTTTCCTTGGCCGAAGGATTTTCACAAGTTAAACATCTAGTAAATTTAAAATTTGGAGCAAGTGACATGGAAGAGTTCCTATATTTTAGAAACAAGAGACTACTAACAATGCCTTTTGATCAGTTGAGAACTACTCCCCTACTGCAATAGGAAGAAAACAGTGAAGAGAAGAATACAGGGAATAAGGCTAATATTCAAACTGAAAAGGAAAAAATAGGTAAAAAAGATGGTGATTCCTCTGAAATTGATATACATGTTCATTCAAATTTATTGAAATAATGGGAACAGTTTGATCAGAAAATCAAGATTCAAAATGATTCTTAGAATGTGTCTACAATGCAATCGCCTGCAACACAACAGCCTATGGTAACCAATGTTACAGTTGAAGAAATAGTCGGTAATATTAATAGACAAGATGTTGAGATTATTCCTGAAAAATCCTTCTGAAGAAATTATATTAAAGATTGAAGATATACCACCCCTGGATGTCTTTTACAGTCCAAAGCATAGGGCTATAGTTAGAAAACAAAGAAAGAAAAGGAAAATTGATCAGGGTCTATTTTCATCTCCCCAAGTCAAATTAATGAATGTTGTCTAGAAGGACTCTGAAGTTAATCCCTCAGAGGATTTAACTAAATTATCTCAATATGCGGGGGCTTACATGACAACGACAATGGAAAAAGCCTCTGAAGTCAGGCAATTGATAAAGGAAAAAGATCAAAAGATAGCGCTGGTGGAAGAAAAGGCAACAACGGATCACTAAAAAATAGCATAGCTAGAACAACAGCTAATTGAAGAAAGTCAAAAATTGAGCAGCTTAAGGAGCAACTGAATGTTGAGAAACAAAATCTTGACCAACAAGCTATACATAAAGAAAAGCAGCTATCTCAAGAACTAAATAAATTATAGGTAATGCTTCAACAGGAAAAGATGGCCAAAGAAGAACAAAGTGCCTTGTTACAAGCACAAATACAAAAATTTAAGGAGTATCCTGAACTTGATCAATTCAAAAAGGAGACTCTCGAATTAAGTAAGATGTTGTCACAACAACTTGATATTTTATGTCATAAAATATCACTGGCTGACCCTCTATGTGAAATAGCTACATCACTCATAGAAAAGGCAGTAAATACAAGGTTAGAATTTGAGGATGCCGAAGAGAAAATTTCAGGATTCCTCACATGGAAAGACACAGACCAAGGCATTGCTTCCAATCTTCCCAAGATTCAAGAATCACACAAGAAAATTATGTTTTCAGAATGGGAAACACAGTTAATTAAGAAAGAACGGGCTACCTCCAGAGCAAGAGTTATAATGAACAGTTTAGTGGAATTAATCAATAACAGTTTATATGCGGCCAATCTGATTTCCGATTGTATCCCAGGGAAGCTTCCAAAGGTCAAAGAAATAGAGAAACAATAGAAGCAAGACTTAGCCAATAAAGACCAACAGATCAGCGCAATACAAGGAATTACATGGGACGCATTCTGGTTCTATTTGGTTAAGCCACATAGCCAGCAGATGACTACAAAATGTCTCTCTAATTCGATCAGTTATATGATTCCAGAACTTTCAGATGCCACATATACCAGTCAGCTACATTCCCGATTGAGTCATCCTCCCGAAGTAAAATAAATGCTATGAATTTTCTAGCTGCTCATACTAGATATACCATGAACTTGTTTCAGTGGAGATCTCAATTCTATTTTTATGAAATCGGATCTCCGACTTTACATTTTTAGCAATTTCAAAAACATTTTAGCGATATTTTACATAGTTTGTTTTAAGTTTATTATTATTTAAAACCCTTTCATTTATTTATAAGGGGTCCTCAATTTGTATTAATTTTTGACTTGGGAAGCTCCACTTCTGTACTCCCGAATATATTATTTTTATTAATGGTGGATCACGATTCTACAATTTTATGAGAAGATTGTTTTCAAGAATTTTAACTTTTGTTTTTCCTGGAAGCTGTTTTAAGTAAGAAAGTGAGATCGGAGTGTCATTTGCATCAGAAGATTACAAATGTATCTTGTATTTCTATCGTTATCATGTTGTTTAATTTTTCTTATGCAATGAAACACTCTCTTTGAAAATTTGCTATTGTTTACATATGTATGTCTGTGAAACAATCCTTTGTTATATCATTTCTAAAAACTTAGAATTGTTATCTTCCATTATATATGTGAGTGATATAAATGAATGCGATATGTTATCATCATTACTTTGTTTAATTTCTTAAACAAAGTAATTATTATATGTGAATACACCTTTCTTTTGGACGAATAAGTCATCTATATGATTATTCATCTAATTGGAACAAATCCAAAATTGCATTTATCAGAAACTACCCGGGTTAAGTATAGTAATTTGTATTGAGTTATAAGTTAGATCAATTATCAGTTCCATTATCCATTATACAAACAACCAATCATCAACCCATATATCATTGGGAAACTGGTCCCATATTATCCAGTCAGAGCCACCATCCCAAACATAAAAGGAGTTGTACTAAGGTCCAGACCGGGTGGTTTTCCCTAATGTTGAAGCTAGGATTTTTGAGGCTTCAACAGGAAGTTAGGGTTTTTTTCAGGCTCTCGAATTTCATCTCAAAGAGATGGCTGTGGGAAAATCGTCATAACTCTCTCTTTGAGAGTCAGATTGGAATTCTGTAAAAAATTTCCGCAAGTACACGGATTGTAGTTTCCTCTTTATCAATTTCATAGCCAAAGGGGGGGAAAATGACATGTGGCACATTGTACAAGTTCGCTCTACTGAACCAGTCCATAATTAGGTCATTGTGGGAGATGGCGCATAACTTTGTCTTGAAGAAGAAAAATCAGGTCAGACCTATGGCTTTCGAAAGAAGATTCAGAGCGCTACTACAAGGCTGAATTTCAGATATTAAAGATCCAAAATCATAGAGATAATTCAGTTTCAATATCGAGCTCCTACAAAGCAAGAAAAATGTGTGTATTTTTTTCGAATTTCATAAGTCTTGTGTGAAAAATCAGTTTGAAGTTATTCCAAGGGCATATTGAAGCATAAATATCATTATTGGGTTCTAAAATTCCACCTAAAAAGAATTCAACATGCATTAAGTCTTCATAAGGCTCTACTATGGCTCATGAAGAGGAAGAAGCACAACATGACATATCAAAATTACAAGAGCAAGTGCACCAAAGTTCGCTCGTCCAAAGAGCAACAAAAAATGAAATGGAAGTTTTGAAGAAAGGCATGGAAGATAAGATGGATGGTTTGAAGAATGGCATGGAATATTATGGATGACATGGAAGCTAAGTTTGATGAAAAAATGAAAGACAACATGGAAGACATGAAGAATGATCTAAAAGCAGACATGGAAGGTTTGATGACAAGGTTAATACAAGAACATATTCCCAATGACGGAAAGATAGTAGAGGGAACTCATGATGAGAACAAAATAAATGTTAATCATGATTTGATAAACTCTAATGTTGGATTGAAGAACCACCATATTCCAAATATGGATATGAGGAAGTTTGATGGCAAGGATACCATAACATGGATACTACATATGGAGCAATATTTTGATCTCAAAAATGTGAAAAACACACAAAAGGTACACATTGCAACTTTACATTTAGAACAAAATATATTTGTATGGTATCGATGGCTTTTCTCTCGTAAAAAAATTGTCACTTGGTCAATTTTTACGGAGGAAATGATATCACATTATGAGGATACAAAGAGCAACACCTTCTTTAGCCAATTGATAAATCTGAAATAAAAGGGTTCAGTGGCGGAGCACATTAAGGACTTCCAAAAATTGAATATAAGGGTAATTGATATCCCATAGGAACATAGGATTGATGTCTTCATAGGGACTTTAAAGGATAACATCCAACATGAAGTTCGTGTTTGGGAACCTGATTCATTGGAGAAGGCATTCAGGTTGGCAAGAAAAATTGAATGTAAAAGTATGGCGACAAGGAAGCCTACCACTCACATCTATAAATATAGAAGTGTTGATACTCCTAGACTTCCAAAACCTACAAGGTGAAAACCACAACAATTGGAAGAAAAAAGAGAGAAATGGCTTTGCTACAGTTGTGATATAAAATACACTAAAGTTGATAAGTGTGATGAGAAGAAATTATTTTACATATATTGTGAAGAGGAGGAAGAAAATGAACAAGAAACTTCAAAAGAAGAGGATATACACCAGGAACCAACCCTAGAAGAAGAATAAATGAGTCTAACCATATCGTGTAATGCATTGGAAGGAACTACCACTCCTCAAACTCTAAAGATAGAAGGACATATCAAGAAGAAAAAGGTAATAGTGTTGATTAATTCGGGTAGTACCCATAATTTTATTCATTGTAAGGCAACCAAGGAATTGAATTGTTTCCTATACCCAGCACCAGAATGTCAAGTGATGGTTGCAAATGGAGTTAATATAATTTTCTCTGGAAAATGCCATCATATTAAGCTAACCATGGGGGAATATGTATTGAATATTCCAATGATTTCCATTCCAATGGGAGGTGCTAATGTTGTACTAGGAGTATAATGGTTACAATATTTCGGGACGATAGCTTTTAATTTTCAAGAAATTTTCTTGAAATTTTTTTCGGAAGGAAAGGAAATCGAATTACGGGGTATCTTAGGGAATCCAGGAAATATAATAAGCTCTAATGTCATGAAAAATCTTCTGAAGAAAGAACAACGAGGTGTAATTGCACAATTATGCTCACTATAATTTCCAACATCAAAATCATCTATTTCTCCAGATCTCCAAAAAATATTGGAAAATCATTCCAAGGTGTTTGAAACTCCCAAAGGAATCCCACCTATTCGTGATCATGATCATGCTATTCATTTGATTCCAGGAAGCATTCCTCCAAACATCAGGCCTTATAGATATCCTTATGTCCAAAAGAGTGAAATTGAACGTATGATTGCAGAAATGTTAGAGGCTGGTATACTTCAACTTAGTCAAAGTTCTTTCTCTGCTCCAGTAGTATTGGTGCACAAGAAGGATGGATCATGGTGCATGTATTCAGATTATAGGGAGCTCAATAAGCTCACTATTAAAGATAAATTTCCCATTCCTGTGATTGATGAATTATTGGATGAATTACATGGAGAAATTTATTTTACCAAGTTGGATCTTTATTCAGGATATCATCAACTTAGAATGAATACTGAAGATATTCTAAAAACATCATTTCGAAGTCATGAGGGTCATTATGAATTTTTGGTCATGCCTTTTGGCCTTACCAATGAACCTTATAAATTTCAAGGGTTGATGAATTCCATTTTCAAACCCTTCCTTAGAAAATTTGTGCTAGTATTTTTTGATGACATGCTAATCTATAGTGGGTCTTGGAAGGATCATGTTCAACATGTTGACAATGTGCTCAAACTATTGGAGGAGAAAAAATTATATGCAAAAAATGTTTCTTTGGAGTACAAGAGGTGGAATATCTCGATCATATTGTATCTCACGAGGGTGTTAATGTAGAACCTAACAAAATTAAAGCCATTAAGGAATGGAAAGTCCCCACAACCATCAAGCAGTTGCAAGGATTTCTTGGGTTAACAGGGTATTATCACAAGTTTGTTAAGAATTATGGGAGAATAGAAGCACCTTTAACAACATTATTTAAGAAAGATGCAATTTCATGGACTCCTGAAGCAACTAAGGCCTTTGAACATATTAAAGAGGAAATGTGCCTAGCACCAGTCTTAGCTATGCCAGACTTCACAAAAACCTTTATTATGGAATGTGATGCCTCAGGAAATGGAATTGGTGTTGTTTTAATGCAAGAAGGAAGACCCGTTTCTTTTGAAATTCGTCCAATAAAAGGAAAGTATTTTCAGAAAGCTATTTATGAGAAGGAAATGTTGGCAATACTACATGAAATAAAGAAATGACGACCTTACCTAATGGGAAGACACTTCAAGGTAAAAAATGATTATGATAGTCTTAAACACTTTTTGGAACAAAGACTATCTTCAGAAGAGCAGCAAAAATGGGTCACAAAGATGTTGGGTTATGACTTTGAAATCATCTACAAAAAACGGAAGCTAAATGTTGTTGCAGTTGCACTCTCAAGAAAGGATGAAGAGGTGGAAGCATTTCTTTGTGCCATTTCTATTATCCAACCATATTGGATAATCGAAGCAAGGGATGAATGGAAGAAGGATGAAGTGTGGACACTCATTCAAAATTTGCAGCAAGATCCTAGTACATCTGATACATTTAGTTGGAAAAATGATTCCGTATGGTACAAATATCGCTTATATATTTTCAATAATTCCCAACTGAAACAAAATATTATTTTGGAATTTCACACTTCTCCTTTAGGAGGACACTTGGGATTTTTAAAAACTTACCACAGGGTGAAGATGAATTTTTTTGGGATGGCCTTAAATCTGATATTCAAAAGTTTGTGGTGGGATGTTTGGTTTTCCAGCAAAATAAAGTTGAGACAATTAAGACCCCGGGTCTTCTACAACCTTTATCCATTCCAAGTCAACGTTGGGAAGAGATTTCAATGGATTTTATCATAGGTTTACCTAATTCCGAAGGAAAGAGTGTCATCATGGTGGTAGTTGATAGACTTACCAAGTATGCCCAATTTTGTGCATTATCTCATCCATTTAAAGCAAATAAAGTTGCTACTATATTTATGGAAACAATTCAAAAGCTACATGGAAACCCAAAGGTTATTGTAAGTGACAGAGATCCCATTTTTACTGGAAATTTTTGGATGAAATTATTTTCTTGTTTGGGTACTCAACTAGCTCATAGCTCATCTTATCATCCTCAATCCGATGGTCAAACTGGGATAGTGAATAAATGTTTTGAAGGATATCTTCGTTGTTTTTTATCTGATAAGTAAACACAATGGGTCAAGTGGTTACCTCTCATTGAATGGTGGTATAACACTTTCTTCCATACTGCAGCAAAAATGACCACATTTATGGAACTTTATGGATATCATCCACTGTCCATCACATCTTCTTTAAGAGAAAATTCTAAGGTTCAAGCAGTGGAAGATCACCTCAAGCATCAACAAGAAGTTCTCCAACTCTTAAAGGATGACCTAAATTTGGCACAAAATCGAATGAAACAACAGGAAAATCAACATCGCAGAGAGAGAAGTTTTGATGTAGGAGACTGGGTATTTTTATGGCTACAACCATACAAACAAATATCCCTCAAGCTAGCTAATAAGGATAATAAATTATCGCCAAAGTACTATGGTCCTTACAAAGTATTGCAAAATATTGGTACTATGGCATACAAATTGGAGCTTCCTACTTCTTCGCGAGTGCATCCAGTTTTCCATGTTTAATTCTTAAAGAAGGTTATAGGGGAAAAAATTCTAGTTCAAACAATATTTCCAGAACTTGATGAGGAAGGAAAAATCATATTGGAACCTGAATTAGTGACAGAAACAAGGACTGAACAGCTACGGAATCGATCAATTTTAGAGTATCTCATCAAATGGAAGAACTTACCCGCTGAAGATTCTACATGGGAGGGTGATAATTTTATACAAAAGCATCCAAAGCTACTCAAGCGTTGAGGAAAACAATTTTTTGAAGGAGAGGGGCATATTAGGTCCCTATATTACTAGTATAGTCCCTTATTGTTGTTAGTGTAACCCCCTTATTGTTATTGTTGTACCCTTGTAACCCCAATATTGTTATTATTGTGCCCTTACATTATTATTGTTAGGTCAGCTAGGATTATATTGTGATCACATGGACTCCTATATATAGAAGGAAGTTCTGTAATTTTTATCATCCAAGAATTGTTCATTTATGTAATGTATTCGAGGTTGCCCACTCGAAGTGGTTGATTTCTAAGGCATTGATCTCTCTTTTCTTCTATTTTTGGAGCTAGTTTCATAACAATATACGAGATAAAATCTCAAGAAGTTTTATTCTATTTCATCATAATATGGAATATGCTCTAAGAGTCCTCATTTAGAATGAAAAGGGAACTCTTATTTATATATAGACTTAATTTGAAACTAAAATAGCAAATATTAAATGCAAATTCACAAGTTCTTTATGTGGTTATTATAACATCCAATCTCGACTTGTCAGTTAATTTGTAAAATTGTAATTAATTATGTTGACGACATTGTATTAATTGTTTCAACATTAATGTGTTGTTAGTGCAACAAAAATGAACTAGATAAATCAACGAACAATGTATATGTAATCTAAATGGTTGATTAATCAATATGATGACATAACTAACTTGGAACATATGAGCACTAATATGAGCTATGTTACCATGAGTGTAAAAAAATGAAGGTGTTGCACGGAATTGTCTTGCTAAAGCCTTTCCATAAATTCCAAATTTGAATCTAAGCCTTTTTCCTCTTTCCCAATAACCAATTGATTTTGAAGGATTAAATAGTTGAACAATCACCCTCATAAATATGGGACATTGGGTGGAAACTACAATAGTTCTTAAAATTTTAATGGAAGGAATGGGTTGAGTGCAGCCCTTGGATTTTGAAGTTGACCCATGGATTTCCTTGGAGACTAAGGTAAATGTGGGACTATATTATGGAAAAATATGGAAAGTGGCAGAGACCCATGAAGGAAAAAGTGGGTCTAAGACATTCATAGATAGAGAAATTTGTCCATTCACGCATAAAGGGATACACACATAAGGAACAAATGCACACAAGTGCTTAAGTAGTGAAATTCACAAGTGGAATGTGTTATCACTCAGGTTTTCCTTGAAGTTGTGGAAAAGAAAATTATACCCGAGGTAACCACAAACCAACCTTCAGATGCAGAATCTAGCCAATCTGCATCCAGAGAGGGCTCTCTCTTTATGATTTATCTTTGTTCTTAGAAAGCTTTAGGCTAGTTATAGATCCAAGAGTTTGTTTGAAAATGGTGGAATTCGCCAACTAAGGGCAAGGTTGAATATTTTTAGGCCATTGGGAAATGGAGTCAAAGGATGGCTTTACTGGATTTCTATTCTACACACAAGATGGCTTTGCAGGGCAAGATAGCCAAACAGAGAACAATCCTTAAAATTTAAAGTGGATGGAATGGATTTGAAGGGATGAAAGGCAGTTAAGAATCTTTCACCATGTTCAAAAGAAAGAAATGAAATGATTACAAATAAAGAGCAGTGAAGAATTCTTTACTATAGTAATCAAAATGTTTAAATTAGCGAAGCAAGAGCAATTAAGAATTCGTTGCTTATAACTAACTTAGAAGAAAACATTTAGAATAATCACAACTGAAATCAGAGTACAATTAAGTAAATTTTGAGTTATTCTTTTATGTCAAGTATTCAGAAATGGACACAATGATATTATAAACAAATATAAAACTTAAGACATAGGATAGAAAGACTTATTGAACTGCAGTCAGACACATGAATCCTGCAAAAAGTCCTGAGCTTCAAATTGTCATCCAACAAATCACAAATAAATTTCTCCAAAACGATTTTATTCCAAAAACATCAATGTCACAGCGAAGTAGTAGAATCCCTCCTAAAATACTTCCAAGAGTGAAGTATTTATACAAGCTCTAAACTAAAATATCTTGAAAAAATATCAAGATTGGTTCACAAATCTCTCCAACTATTTTACATAAATAGAACTTAAGTAAAGGACACTCAAAATAATGCATCTATTTGGCACTATTTTTGATTGATAGGTTATGACAAAGAGGAGAATTCGAATTTGATCCACCTCTTAGTTGATGATGAGGCATCCAAGTCACTAACTGCTTCCTTTCTTTGTGCAATTCTGCTCCAACAATTCTGCAAATTTTGGGTCCAATGATACCTTTATATTTCTCAATCCGTAATAGATATGTAAAAAGTGAAAGAGGTTATTGTAGATAAATATGTTGGTGAGATAAACCTCTTTCACTTTCCTAGCATTCCTCTCCAGATGTGCACAATAGGCTCTGCAAAAAGATGTGTAAAACAGCGTTTTACAGAGTCTGAAAAATAGCCTCTAAAGATGTGCATGTATCTCTCAGTATGAAATTAATGTGAAAAAAATGAGATAGGTTTTTGTATATGGGTCTCTTAGGAACCAAAAATTCCTTCCGTTTTGTAAAATATATTTCTTATTGGCCACAATATTCTCTGCAAAATGATGACTTAACAGGAATTTTCTGTAAAACGTGCTTTCCAACATTATTTAATATTTCCAAAACCATAATGGATGTTAGAAAAGTGAGAGAGGTTTTTGTAGATGGCCCTCTTAAGAACATAAACCTCCTTCATTTTTGTAAAATTAATCTTGGATTGATCACAATAGTTTCTGTAAAACTATGACTAAAATATGCAATTTCTGCAAAAATGTTCCTTCTTGTTATGTTTTTTCATCTTTTTACTTTCTTGCTCTTTTGACTGTTTTAATTTCACTTTAGACAAACCTCACTATTGGTGAAAGTATTCTCATCTCTTTTTACCATTTTACTGCCTTCTGTATTTACTTTTACTGTTTACCTTTGACTGCTCTGTAACTTCATTTTAACTTTCATTGACTTTTACCTGATACACTTTAACCACTGATACTCTTTAGCTGTTATGATTTCTAACCTTTGTTTGAATAGATTTGATAACAATATTGGAGTAAAAAAATCTTATGACTAGTATTAAGACTGTTTATCCAAGGATGTGATCTTCTGATCACCTCTTCAGGGGACAATCGAGTAGATTTTTCAAGCAATTCCCCAATGGACAAGGGAGTGAGGTTTTGACCAGGTTCAAAATGGAGCATCATTCAAGGCTACAGGAACTCCCATTTTGGTTCTTGTGAAAAAATGGAAATTTGGCTAATGGTGAGGAATTGAGTAAATTCACGGGAAAAACAGGTCTATTTGCAGATTTAGTAATTCAATTACAGTTCTCGGGGTCACGGAATGAACTAGTAATTAATTCTAACTCTGTTTCAGTGAAGGAAAAAAGGAAAGCCGAGATTTCAACAGAGTTCAGTTTGAATTTAGGGTAAATACCTGTTTTTGGAGAAAACAACATTTGGATAGGTGCTGGCTAAGGTAGATAATCTTCTGAGAGGCTTGTCTGCAATCTTCTTCGAAAGGATAAGGTAAGTGGACTTCACAAATTCGAATTTTGAATTTTTCTGCGTGGAAGGCGTTTTCTTTCACTGGCGTACAAAATGATGAAAAAGACGTGAATGTTTTGTTTTATCGGCAAAGTCAAACGGAGGGGGAATTTTTATTATTTTTATGGGATGATGTCACTGATGTACGATGGATGCGTCACCGGGGTCGGGCGACAAGCGGTAAATTCCGCACCGCTTTCGAGAGCAGGCGGTTTTCCGCGGGGAGGCAGCGATTCCATTAGGCGATTGACACGTGGTCAGAGCACTATTCCAAAACCACTGCCATCCCGCGCGTTAAATTTCAGTCGTGAGACGGCCAACAGAATGATCGTGGGTCGTTGGTCTTCGGGGGGGCGATCTGACGGTGGACGGGACGTGGAGTTGGCGGGGGTTTTAATGTGTGGGCCCGACGGGGTTTAAAAATGATTAACGTTTAATTAATTATCCCGGGAGGCTTTTGATAGGCAGAAAAGATGGTTATTAATTAATCCTGGTGATTTAATTAATCCCACTGTTTAATCGGGGTTGCGGCGGGGTTGAGGAATTTTAACTATGGTTAGGGTGCCGGGCGGGAATGAAATACCAAGGGGATGGGTCACGGAGGCTCGGGGGATTTTCGAAGTTTTGTTTTAAATTAAAACTTCAAGTTTTATTTCATTTTTTCGTTTTAAACATATAAAACTATATGTTAAAAAACATTTTCCGATATTTTATTATATGGTAATAAATAAATGTCATTTATCAACCATAGGGGTAGGGAATAATTTATATGGGTATATTTTAGCCAAAGGGTTTTTATTTGGGTTTTTTATTTAATCATGTAGGATTTAATAAACTTTGGCCAAAACTTATAATAAGAGGGGTTTTTGGGATATTTAAGTAAAAGGAGTTATGTACTATAGGATAAGGTCTTTTCACTAGGGATTTAATAGATAAATCAGATGTTAATATGACAAAGGGGTGAGGGAAAACTCAAAATACTTTACTTAACTAGGAAAGTGGAGATTTCTGAAGTAAATTACATCATCTCAATTTCAACACTTAAACATAGAATAGCAAGTGATTTTGAGGGTTTATTATGGAAATTTGCATGATTTTCCTAGGTAAAATAGGATTTTACTTAGGAAAATGATAAAAGTGAATGATTATAATGATAAGTAACTTCAAGTACTTAGGTCTTTTTGATCATTAGGCCGAGGGTCCGGTCCCTCCAAAAGTCAAGGAAATGCCTTGAGCCCCTTTAATCTCCAAATACCTTAGCACTTTGGGGAAATTAGTAAAAATCTTAGGGAGAAAGTGATGTGGGAAGTTAATGATTTTGACTTTGCTTTCTGTGATTTTTCCAGTGCATTTTCTGCTCCAGTACTTGTGATGAAAGTTAAAGATCAAACACATTTAACACCATCATTCATCATATGAAACTTTGCAACACCATCTACCTACCCTATCTACTTTACACTACCATTTTCTCTTCTTTATTAGGGTGCATTTGGACTTGCAAACCCTTATCAATCTTCTTTTTTTTTACATGGTAAATCTATCTAATTCTACCCTTATTACATCCAAGGGCTCAGATTAAACTGTTGAGCACCTTTTATTAACTCTACCTATCTACTTATCTGCCAAGATTAAATTGTTTGGTCAGATATTTATTCTCTATTCTACAACATGAAATTGAAAAATGAATGAGTCAAGTTTAAACAGTTTGACTCTTCATAAATTGTGGCAAAATTTTGACAAGCTGCACACAATTGCTTTATTACAGAACATGAAATAGTAGTGGCACTTGAATTTGCACACTTTCCTTGGTCTCATTTTGTTTGGGGTTCATTTCTTTCACTTTTTTGACCAATTTATTTTTCTTACCCTTTGATTTTTCTTTTAGGGTATACCCTCTCTACATTTTTTAAATTTTTTGATTTTTTGGATTTTTCAAGAATATGGAACACCTTTGCTCAAGAAAAAGGTTTGAACATATTTCATAGTTCAATCAAGACAATCATGAAAAATGACACCTATTGGTATAGGAGTCTAACACTGGCTCCACTTGGGGATGGCTTTTCCTTGTGAAAAGTCAAGAATAGCAGGTCAGATGCCTCAAAATGTCTTCAGTCCGAACATGTAATCTCCTTCTTTTGGTAGCTTTATTGTACATATGATAGTAAAACTTCTGAAGCTTAGGGCCTTCACTTCGGGCTTCAACTCCAGTAAGTTACTATCCACTCAAAACTTAAAACTTTGTTGCCCAGTTAGGAATTTTCTGCCTTGTTCCAATCCCAAACATGAATTTGTTGTGGTTGAAAATCTTGAATTGAATATAGTCCATTTTCTGCAACCTGAAATCTGATCTAAAACTAAAACAACACACAAAAATTTTCAAACCAACTTAATGAAAAACTAGCTGAAAATTGAAAAACTAAAAAAAATGCTCGAAATTCTGAGCTTATTAGCACTCATCCACCTACTCAATCTACTGTTCAAATGCTAGTTAGGTAAAATGAAATAACCAATGCAACCATTCAAGCATTATGTACTTTGATAGATTTTGTTGCATTTTCTTGTTGATTATCAAAATTGTACTTCTGCAACCTATTAGAAACTTGTCAACAAATGAGAGGATAAGGAAACACTTGATTTCCTTTGTTGACTCTAGAAACTGTACAAAAAGATCTTCCAAAATATATACACTGATGTTTAACTGATCTGAACAACTGTACATCTGTTCTGGATGGCCTCCATACCATGAATATGAAATGCTATTTTCATCTTTATCTCCCTGTAAACTTTTAGATAAGATTTGTGATGATATTCCTACTGATTGTAATGTTTGAGTGTTGAATCCTTTATCGTCTTGATTCTGAAAATCATAGTTAGTTAATAGAGGAATGCTTTGAATGCCTTCAATATTCAACATATCTGCTATTGGATCCTGAAAATCTTGGGAAAATTGTTGGAACCTATGACATATAAAATTCCATGGGACTTCATAAACTTCAACAAGTTTCCCATTCTTTTCTTTAAATATGTTATACCACATTTCCTTTAAAAACTGAAATGGTTCAAAAAATAGTGGTATGGAACTTTCTTGTGTCATTTGATCATTTATTTCAATGGAAACTGATAACTGCAATTGTGAAACTGAAAAATCTTGATCAATAGTTTCATTATCTTCTTTGTTTTCAATCACAATTCCTAAAGATTGTTGATTATTGATGGCATGATAGTTTTCTCTAATGAACTGAAATGAAGCAAAACAAAGAGGTAAAGAATCTTCACTTATTTCCACATTTTCTGCTCTTCCTTCCTCACTCTCATGGTTGATCTGTATTGGCTGATCACTGTCTTCAATCTGCTGAAACTGCATTTCTTCATCCTCCAAACTAGCTTCTGATATCTCTGTAAAGTTAGCTTGACTTTGGAGAACATAACTATCATCATAATGATCATACTTAGGCAAATCATCAAAATAAGGAATGTCATCAAACATACACATTATAACAACAGATTCCTCTTCCTCATATTGATTTGTAAATTCATTTTCTGATTTATGATAATTTGAATTAAGAGGAATTTGTTCATGGCTATCAACCTCTTCTATTTCTTCATGGTGATTTTGAATAAAAAATTCTTCTTTCATAGTGATCTCCTGTGTTATTTCATCTAGTTTTCTTACCAAAAGGTTGAGTTTTACCTCTGCAATGTTTTTCCTTTCTTCTTCTTCTACTTTCAACTTTTCCTGTTTGATTTGGAGATTAACTTCCACATCAACTGCAATATTTTGCATCTGTACAAGTGTTTTTGGATCTCTTTCTCTTAACCGAAATTCTATTTCTGAATCAAAGGCACTTGGATAATGCAAGAGAGTTGAATCATGAGGAGGTCTAATATTTTCTGGCATTGAATAATAAACTTGATTAAATCTGTCAAAAAATTGTTGTATCGTTTCATTTGAATGTCTTTTTAATTGATTATATTCTTCCATGATCACAAAATGATTAACTTTTATTATCCATCTATCAAGGAAAAGTTTGATAAACTGTTGGAAATTTGAGATGCTAGCATTAGGCAGATTTTTGAACCAATTCTTTATTCTATTTTGCAAAGAAAGAGCAAAAAGTCTGATTTTAACATCATCTTCATCAATCTCAAATAAATCCAAACAATTCTCAAAATCTTGAATATGTTTTTGGGCAGTGATACCATTCTCTCCATCAAATCTAGGAAGATACTTGTAGTATTTTTTAGGAAAATCATGGAGTATAGGAGGTAAAATAAGGGGCTTATATCTATCTGGAACTTTATATGGCACAGGGATATGTACAGGGATTGCAAGATCAATATTGATTATTTGAGGCTTCTTAATTGGAAAATGATCATCATTAGATTCATAAGAAAGCTGCTCAAAGAGATTAGGAGAATTATTACTTACAAAATTAAAAGGAAAATAACTAAAAACTAATCTAAGATTTTCTATAAAATACAATATACATTGAAAAAATTTCTTAATGAGAAAGAACATAATGTTTTGGATTAAGATCCAAGTTGAAAGCCTGATCTTTCCATATTGTCCTTTGAGGTTCATTCCTCCAGTGGAGTCTTGATTGTGAAATTGATTTGGAGTCGCCAGGTGGATGATTTTAACCTTTGTGTGTCTGATCCCTGTCCACCATCATAGATCATATCTAAACCTGTAAAAAAAATTTGAAGAAAAAGTTAGTTCATCAGGAAACCAAACTTTGAGTATTTCATGATTATTTTGTTTTTTTATGAATTTTCAAAACAACTTCTATGATTTCTTTAAGAGGCTTTAGATATGAGATTTAAATTTTCTTAAAGATTTATTGAACGAGAGAAACTGATTGAAAATTTGAAACCATAGTTCAGTTTATAAGCTAGACCAGAGATAGACTGAAGCAGCATTTATTTACTATGCAATTGCAGAGCAAAAGCAGTTCAAAGGCTACCTGGCTTATCTTCAGGCTCTGTCTGTAGCTTATAAGCAAACAATAGTAACAATTAAAATGATTCAGATCCCCAGTATGGTCGCCACTATGTTATCACTCAGGTTTTCCTTGAAGTTGTGGAAAATGAAAGTATACCCGAGGTAACCACAAACCAACCTTCAGATGCAGAATCTAGCCAATCTGCATCTAGAGAGGGCTCTCTCTTTATGATTTATCTTTGTTCTTAGAAAGTTTTAGGCTAGTTATAGATCCAAGAGTTTGTTTGAAAATGGTGGAATTCGCCAACTAAGGGCAAGGTTGAATATTTTTAGGCCATTGGGCAATGGAGTCAAAGGATGGCTTTACTGGATTTCTATTCTACACACAAGATGGCTTTGTAGGGCAAGATAGCCAAACAGAGAACAATCATTAAAATTTAAAGTGGATGGAATGGGTTTGAAGGGATGAAAGGCAGTTAAGAATCTTTCACCATGTTCAAAAGAAAGAAATGAAATGATTACAAATAAAGACCAGTGAAGAATTCTTTACTATAGTAATCAAAATGTTTAAACTAGCAAAGCAAGAGCAATTAAGAATTCATTGCTTATAACTAATTTAGAGGAAAACATTTAGAATAATCACAAATGAACTCAGAGTACAATTAAGTAAATTCTGAGTTATTCTTTTATGTAAAGTATTCAGAAATGGACACAATGATATTATAAACAAATATAAAACTTAAGACATAGGATAGAAAGACTTATTGAACTGCAGTCAGACACATGAATCCTGCAAAAAGTCCTGAGCTTCAAATTGTCATCCAGCAAGCCACAAATAAATTTCTCCAAAACGCTTTTATTCCAAAAACATCAATGTCACAGCGAAGTAGTAGAATCCACCCAAAATACTTCCAAGAGTGAATTATTTATACAAATTCTAAACTAAAATATCTTGAAAAAATATCAAGATTAGTTCACAAATCTCTCCAACTATTTTACATAAATAGAACTTAAGTAAAGGACACTCAAACTAATGCATCTATTTGGCACTATTTTTTATGGATAGGTGATGAAAAATAGGAGAATTTGAATTTGATCCAACTCTTAGTTGATGATGAGGCATCCAAGTCACTAACTGCTTCCTTTCTTTGTGCAATTCTGCTCCAACAATTCTGCAAATTTGGGGTCCAATGATACCTTTATATTTCTCAATCCGTAATAGATATGTAAAAAGTGAAAGAGGTTATTGTAGATAAATATGTTGGTGAGATAAACCTCTTTCACTTTCCTAACATTCCTCTCCAGCTATGCACAATAGGCTCTGCAAAACGATGTGTAAAACAGAGTTTTACAGAGTCTGAAAAATAGCCTCTAAATATGTGCATTTATCTCTCAGTCTGAAATCAATGTGAAAAAACTGAGATAGGTTTTTGTATATGGGTCTCTTAGGAACAAAAACCTCCTTCAGTTTTGTAAAATGTATTTCTTATTGGCCACAATATTCTCTGCAAAATGATGACTTAACAGGAATTTTCTGCAAAAAGTGCTTTCCAACATTGTTTAATATTTCCAAAACCATAATGGCTGTTAGAAAAGTGAGAGAGGTTTTTGTAGATGGCCCTCTTAAGAACATAAACCTCCTTCATTTTTGTAAAATTCATCTTGGATTGATCACAATAGTTTCTGCAAAACTATGACTAAAATATGCAATTTCTGCAAAAATGTTCCTTCTTGTTATGTTTTTTCATCTTTTTACTTTCTTGCTCTTTTGACTGTTTTAATTTCACTTTAGACAAACCTCACTATTGGTGAAATTATTCTCATCTCTTTTTACCATTTTACTACCTTCTGTATTTACTTTTACTGTTTACCTTTGACTGCTCTGTAACTTCATTTTAACTTTCACTGACTTTTACCTGATACACTTTAACCACTGATACTCTTTAGCTGTTATGCTTTCTGACCTCTGTTTGAATAGATTTGATAACAATATTGGAGTAAACAAATCTTATGACTAGTATTAAGACTATTTATCCAAGGATGTGATCTTCTGATCACCTCTTCAGGGGACAACCGAGTAGATTTTTCAAGCAATTCCCCAATGGACAAGGGAGTGAGGTTTTGACCAGGTTCAAAATGGAGCATTATTCAAGGCTACAGGAACTCCCATTTTGGTTCTTGTGAAAAAATGGAAATTTGGCTAATGGTGAGGAATTGAGTAAATTCACGGGAAAAACATGTCTATTTACAGATTTAGTAATTCAATTACAGTTCTCGGGGTCACGGAATGAACTAGTAATTAATTCTAACTCTGTTTCAGTGAAGGAAAAAAGGAAAGCCGAGATTTCAACAGAGTTCAGTTTGAATTTAGGGTAAATACCTGTTTTTGGAGAAAACAGCGTTTGGATAGGTGCCGGCTAAGGTAGATAATCTTCTGAGAGGCTTGTCTGCAATCTTCTTCGAAAGGATAAGGTAAGTGGACTTCAAAAATTCGAATTTTGAATTTTTCTGCGTGGAAGGCGTTTTCTTTCATTGGCGTACAAAATGATGAAAAAGACGTGAATGTTTTGTTTTATCGGCAAAGTCAAACGGAGGGGGAATTTTTATTATTTTTATGGGATGACGTCACTGATGTACGATGGATGCGTCACCGGGGTCGGGCAATAAGCGGTAAATTCCGCACCGCTTTCGGGAGCAGGCGGTTTTCCGCGGGGAGGCAGCGATTCCATTAGGCGATTGACACGTGGTCAGAGCACTATTCCAAAACCACTGCCATCCCGCGCGTTAAATTTCAGTTGTGAGACGGCCAACGGAATGATCGTGGGTCGTTGGTCTTCGGGGGGGTGATCTGACGGTGGACGGGACGTGGAGTTAGCGGGGGTTTTAATGTGCGGGCCCGACGGGGTTTAAAAATGATTAACGTTTAATTAATTATCCCGGAAGGCTTTTGATAGGCGGAAAAGATGGTTATTAATTAATCCTGGTGATTTAATTAATCCCACTGTTTAATCGGGGTTGCGGCGGGGTTGAGGAATTTTAACTATGGTTAGGGTGTCGGGCGGGAATGAAATACCAAGGGGATGGGTCACGGAGGCTCGGGGGATTTTCGAAGTTTTGTTTTAAATTAAAACTTCAAGTTTTATTTCATTTTTTCGTTTTAAACATATAAAACTATATGTTAAAACCTTTCTATATTTCTTATTATATGGTAATAAATAAATGTCATTTATTCACCATAGGGGTAGGGAAATATTCTATATGGTTATATTTTAGCCAAAGGGTTTTTATTGGGGGATTTTTATTCAACAAAAGGGATTAATTAAATTTGGCCAAAACTTATAATAAGAGGGATTTTTGGGATATTTAGGTAAGAAGGAGTTATGTACTATAGGATAAGGTCTTTTCACTAGGGATTTAATAAATAAATCAGAAGTTAACATGACAAAGGACAAGGTAAACTCAAAATACTTTAACTATAACTAAGAAAGTGAAGATTTCTGAAGCAAATTGTATCATCTTAATTTCAACACTTAAACATAGAATAATAAGTAATTTTGAGGGTTAATTATGGAAATTTACATGATTTCCCTAAGTAAAATAGATTTTACTTAGGAAAAAGATAAAGGTGAATGATTATCATGATGAATAACTTTAAGTACTTAGGTCTTTTTGATCATCAGGCCGAGGGTCCGGTCCCTCCAAAAGTCAAGGAAATGCCTTGAGCCCCTTTAATCTCCAAATACCTTAGCACTTTTTAGGGAAATTAGTAAAAATATTAGGGAAAAAGTGATGTGGGAAGTTAATGATTTTGACTTTGCTTCCTTTGAATTTTCCAATGCATTTCTTGCTTCAGTACTTGTGATGAAAATTAAATATCAAACACATTTAGCACCATCATTCATCATATGAAACTTTGCAACACCATCTACCTACCATATCTACTTTACTCTACCATTTTCTCTTTTTTATTAGGGTGCACTTAGGCTGGCAAACCCTTATCAATCTTCTTTTATTTTACATGGCAAATCTATCTAATTCTACCTTATTACATCCGAGGGCTCAGATTAAACTGTTGAGCACCTTTTTATTAACTCTACCTATCTACTTATCTGCCAAGATTAAATTTTTTTGTCATATATTTATTCTCTATTCTACAACATGAAATTGAAAAATGAATGAGTCAAGTTTAAACAGTTTGACTCTTCATAAATTGTGGCAAAAGTTTGACAAGCTGCACACAATTGCTTTATTACAGAACATGAAATAGTAGTGGCACTTGAATTTGCACACTTTCCTTGGTCTCATTTTGTTTGGGGTTCATTTCTTTCACTTTTTTGACCAATTTATTTTTCTTACCCTTTGATTTTTCTTTTAGGGTATACCCTCTTTACATTTTTTAAATTTTTTGATTTTTTGGATTTTTCAAGAATATGGAACACCTTTGCTCAAGAAAAAGGTTTGAACATATTTCATAGTTCAATCAAGACAATCATGAAAAATGACACCTATTGGTATAGGAGTCTAACAGAATGAATGATGAAGCATTCTAGGTGATTAAACTGCATTTTGAGTGCCCATATATGCCAATAAATGTGCCAATCGCAAAAAGGAATGACGTTGGTGTGTCATCAGCTCCCTAAAAACGGAATGTTTCTCGTCAAAAACTAGAAAAAATAGTTATGGACTATAGTTGGGTAGAGTGGGTTGTGATTTTTTGTGTGTTGGTTGAGAATGACAAGCAAGAGGTCGGGAAATTTCCAAGGGACTTTAGAGCTAAAAAGGGAATTCCCTTATTTTC
Organism: Pinus albicaulis; assembly: GCA_034641835.2. Taxonomy (NCBI): domain Eukaryota; kingdom Viridiplantae; phylum Streptophyta; class Pinopsida; order Pinales; family Pinaceae; genus Pinus; species Pinus albicaulis. The sequence continues at coordinate 1,187,295,410 of CM076579.1, forward strand.
TTTGCTAACCAAGTTGAGAGGCATTTAAAAATTGCGGATGCCTATATTAAATTGGGAAAGGAGATCCATAACTTTGATTTATGTGTGAAAGAGAGTTGTTTTTGCATAGTTATAAATTAGTGAGTTATTATATTTCCCCTTCTGGTATCATGTCCTAGCTAAGGGGTGGATAGTTGTAGAAATTTGATGTGAAATTGAGCTTATGGTTGGGTGGAAAAGACTCATTCCCAAATAAGTTTCCAACTTGAAAAAAATCATATCTAAATTATGTTCGAGATTGATCTATCTTGAGGGAATACATTGATGTTTGAAGTGAACAAATTAAACTACATAATCCTCTTTCCTAATCATGTGAAAATTCTTGCTTAGATTTTGGTGGATAGTAACCTTAGGTAAGTTTGCATGTGTACATCTTACTCCTATCTACCTATATACTAAGGAATGATAAATTATGGTGGGCAGTAACTTTGGTAAGTATGCTCATTTTCATGTGCCTCCTGCCTATTTTGGTGCAAATACTTGCTTAAGAGAAATGTCTACATAAAATTTAGGGTTAGTGAATTTTTTCAAGAAATCTATTTATATGAGTGAATGTGGATATGCATATGGTCACTTATATTCATGAACTTTCCATAAATGAAGAAGAAGGGAATTTTGGGCAAGATTTTTACCCAAACGATGATCATTTGGAGGTTGATGCTCTTGGTAAATTTGATTGATTTCCCTTGATAGAGATAATCCTCTCTAATGTTTAATGAAAATTCCTATATTTGATGCAGGAAGTGAAAAACCTTCACTATCAATAAAATGTTCAAAGTTTTCAAAGTTAAACTCCTTTATTTTTACACATGTAAATTTGATTGATTTCCCTCAATAGATATAATGCTCTCTAATGTTTAATGAAAATCATTATATTTGTTGTAGGAAGTGAAAAACCTTAAATATCCAAAAAATGTCCAAATTTTTCAAAGATAAACTCCTTGATTTTAACCTATTTTCATTGTGAGTGGAACTCATTGATGGCATTGACAATCGAGGAATGACTTAAGGGTCTCAAATGGTAAAAGTATTAAATTTCACCCATAGCCGGTAATTTTATCGGGGATCAACGAGATTGGATTAACTTTTCCATAATGTAAAGTGTTGAATTTCATCGATGGCCAATAAGGTCATCAACCACCAATGACATTGGACACAATTTTTCGAAGGGTAACATATTAAATTTAAATGATGGCTGATGAATCCATCTGTTTTCAACGAAAATTTTGGGGTTGACGTCATATATAGTTGGTAAAAAAGTATGTGGTTGACCTTATAGATAGTTGGTAAAAAAATTTAGGGTTCTACCTTAGGGGTTGACCTCATCAACAGTCAATGAAAATTTTAATTTTACCCAATGGGAAGGAAATATGTTGGGTTGTGCTATCAACAACTTGTCGAATTTTGTGGAAGAAACCTTTGACACTTTGGAAAACTACATGTGGATTATGCTTACACATGAGTTTGTTTTCACTTTGGGTTTAATTATTATTTAAATAGGGTGAAATATAAATATTTACATGGAATTGATGGATTAAAAGTTTTATTTAAAATCTCAATTATGTAAATGCACGTAATGTAAATTAATTGGAGCTAGTAAAAGACATGGTAAGTTAGATTTCCCTAATGCTCACTCAAAACTCCAATTGGTGTGACATGTGGACTAAGATGAAATTTCATCTACCATGTGGCAGTTGTTCATTAGCATTGACATGGCACTAAGGGTGAAAATATTCGGATGATTGTATATTAATGATTCAAACTTGAATTTTAATAAAGTTTTGAAAGCTCTTAGTGAGGAGAATGTGACGGTGCTATCATAACAAGGTTTAGAATTGAATTAGAAAAAACAAAAAAATGATACATATACCGTCAAAAACATACAAATGGGTTTGGATATGTTACATAGTGGTATCGTAACAAGGTTCGAACAATTGACGTGGATGGGCTAAGAAATATACCAAAGAGAATTAAAATGTAAAAATGATATAAGTTTGAGAATGATAATTAAATATGGAAAGTTAAGTAATTGATTGTGAGAATTGCACTGATAAATGCATCAAGAGAATGCCTAATGGAGTGCATTCAAATGTACTCGGGCATGTTAGATATTAAATGATGATTTAAAAATATTGAGGCATGTGCTTTTTTATTGGCCCAATAAGCTAATATAATTGTGAGTTTTCTATGTGTTTAGGAATGATTGAACATGATGATGATACAATTGCTTGACAACCCCATACAAAGGACAAGGGAAAATGATGCTCGTTGGAAGGCTAATCATGGGAACATATAAGCTTCCAAAGAGTATCAACCATGTAAGGAAACATAAAGAATAATGGATGCAGTTGTGTAGGTATGGATTGATCATACCATTACAATAGGTAATTTGAAGGAATGGGAAGCATTTATTTAGGGTTAATATGTAGCTTTATTTATATGAATTATGATTAAATGCACATCAATGATCAATATTTGGGTAAGGTATGGTTAAGGCGGGAGATTGGCAACACAATGATTAGCAAAAATTTTGGTGATATGTGCTTGCATGGAGCTATTGAGATGGACAATAGTTAAGAGAATGAGTAAAGCACTCATGTAATGGATTGTGGATAGAAGTGTGAGAGTTATGTTTGATAATGAAATGATAGTTTCCTTTCAATATATGTGATATACAACAAAAATGATTAAGTTATTCAAGTGTGTAAGAATATTTTTGAGATCATTTAAAAATTGTTGTACATTTGGTACACATGTTAATAAGGGCATTACCCACAAACACACACCCTCGAGACCAATGCCTAGTTCTGTAAAATTCAAATGGTACCAATATTCTTAGTTAGAGGTGAAGGATTCTCCCAAGAGGTTATTTTGATGGTTTGAGATGATGTTTTTTGCCTTGGATACTTAGTGGTTAAGGACTTCAAGACTTAAGAGTTAAGGGCCAAGGGCTTGGGGGGGAATGAATTTAGGGGTTAAGGGCTTAATAATTAAGGGATTTAGGTATTATGGGTTAAGGGGTTAGATTTTAAGGTGTTTAAGGGTTACGGATGGAGGTTTAAGTGTCATGAGTTAAGAGAATAAGGGGTTAGTGCTTAGGGGGTTCATGGATTCTAGGTTAGGATTTAATGGCTTAAGGTTTAATGCGTCAATGGGTTGATGGATTATGAGTTATGAGTGTAGGGGTTAAGGTATTATGGATTTGGGGTTAATGGGTAGTGAATTTAGTGGTTATGGGTTAATGGCTTATCGGTCGTGATAATGGGGCCCCTAATCCCCTTATCACCACTACCAGGGTTCCCCTTTCAATTTCTCTTGTTACCTTCCCTCTAGGCCCCCTAGCCCCTATGAAATTAGATCTTACTCCCCCTTCTAATTCTATAATGTGTGGATTATAGATCTTAGTAAACCATTCTTAGACATCTCACTTCTACCCATCCATGCTACATGTGTGTCCCCTAGTCCCGTTCAATACATCGTAAAATACTCCTCCCACATTTTCGGTCATATCATTAAAATTATCCTAACATTATGGGTGTAATTGATGTTTATGCTGTAAAGTGAACAAAGAAAAAATATTACTTGTTTTTTCTATTGAGAAGATGTAGAAATTAATTGTCATGATTGTAATTTGCATGCATCAATCTACATTGGCTTATTTTTTGAGCTTAGACATGAATAATCATTTGGTCATACTCCATCCTATCGATGGAGTATGATATCACAAATGTATTGATGGGAAGTTTGAGAGATTCTTTTGAAAGCTTGTGTGTTGTGGTATTTAGCTCCTTGAGAATGTGTCTGAAAGATAGCTAGTCAAAAGAGTTGGGGGAATCTATGATATACTGTAGGGTGGGATGTAGGTAGATGTTTTCTATCATGAATTATTGAGCCAATTGATCATGATTTTTGAATCCCCCTATAGGGATTTGACTCTTTTGATGGATGCAATTTACAGAAAGGTACAAAGAGAAATGGAATCAACTCAGTTTTTGGAGCCTTAACTTTGGGTATATTTTAATTTCTTGCTATAAGACTGGGAGAGGAAGAGTACCACACCCACTTTGTAGCTATGTGGGATAACTTATGCAAAATCATCAAAGAAGTCACATGGGCATCCAACAGGGAGTGGAGGAATTACCATAATCCATTATTTTTGTGGTTTAGGATGAATCTTGTGTTCCAAACATTGTTTTTTATCAATTCAATTGTGATCTTTGTTAGAATTTCTTTTGAAAAAAATGTGTTGTTGTTCCAATCCCACCAGATATTGATGATTAGAATGCATGGTAATCCTTTATTATAATCTTCCATGATGTTGAGTAACTAAATTTTGAAATTTTCTTCCAACCTTAGATAGGACCACGAGCCTATTATGTTCAATTTTACAAGGGTGGTGGTGATGTCCTGCACTTTGTTGGGACAAGAGATAAATAAGTGTGAAGAAATATCATCATATGAATTGCATAAAGGATAGATGTTGGGGTGATTCATAAAATATCATGGATATTTCTCGTGAACAAAATGTATTGTTGTTCCAATCCCACCAGATATTGTTGATTAGAATGCATGGGAAACCTTTTTAATAATCTTCCATGATGTTGCATAACTAAGTTTTGAAATTTTATTCCAAGCTTAGATAGAACCATGAGCCTATCATGTTCAATTTTAAAGGGTGGCGGTGATGACCTACACTGTGTTGGGACAAGAGATAATTAAGTGTGAAGAAATATCATCATATGACTTGCATAAAGGATAGATGTTGGGGTGATTCTTAAACTATCATGGATATTTCTCGTGAAAAAATGTGTTGCTATTCCAATCCCACCATATATTGTTGATTAGAATGCATGGGAAACCTTTTTAATAATATTCCATGATGTTGAGGAACTAAGTTTTGGAATTTTCTTCCAAGCTTAGACAAGACCACAAGCCTATCATGTTCAATTTTGCAAGGGTGGTGGTGATGACCTGCACTGTGTTGGGACATGATATAAATAAGTGTTTTTGGGTTGAGGGGTCTTGACGCAGGTTCAGATTTTATGGATAAACCAACAAACCCTCAAACTACTAGCCCTTTTGGCAATGGTCTACTTGTGCAGACAAAATTCTCACCTGAAGCAGTATGGGGGGGTGCTAGAACCAGGTTTCCGCAGTCTAAAGGAGGAATTGATGAGTGGTACACAGTAAAAACCCATAACAAACTTATACAGATCCGCGCACAGAGACTGTGCAAATACTAACAGGATACCACATAATCACTATTACTTTGGTGCAGAAAAATAGAACAGAAGCTGATCCACATCACGTCAAAGACTTAAACATATCTATTATGTACCAGCAGATGCGTTATCCAAAGAACTTGCGCAACATCTTATAACAAAGCACAAAGATAGTATCATAGAAATAGGGTTCGCTTAGCGCAGACAATAGATTAGAACCAAATCTTGCTCTTGCTTAACATAAGTCAGTATTCATACACAAACATATCAATTAGCTCTACACATTCATAAGTAAGAAAATAGATAGTGCGATCTCATCAAAGCGTAACAGTAAGCATAAACAATAACTAGACACATAATATAGAGCTTTCGCCAAAATTGTTCCTTCTATTAATCCTTCAGATATGTCAATACATCAGATTTTCCTTCAGAAACCCTTACAAAACCCTTACTATCCCTTCCGTGCATACGACCAATGAATCCACACACAACCAGAACTAGTTCTTCGCGCACACAGCCAGAAAGAGCCTTTTACCCAACCCTAACACGATGAGACTCTTACAGAATATTTGAGAGCCAAAAGCATAAACATATCTGTCACCATTATGAACTATTTAGCTTTGACATCTTATATCTATTTATATGTGCCTAGGGCGTAGATACTATGGTCTGAAACCATGGTTTGAGGCCCACAATTTACATTTAAGTTCATTTACACAAAAATAGGGGACTTTGACCACCCCCAAAGCCCTTTGACTCCCTTTTCACCGTGCGCACATACAATATTACCCAAAATTTGAGCTTTTAGACTTGTGCCTCAGGGGACCCCACTCTAACAAGTGTGAAGAAATATCATCGTATGACTAGAATAAAGGATATATGTTGGGGTGATTTGTAAACTACCATGGATATTTCTCGTGAACAAAATGTGTTATTGTTCCAAACCCACTAGATATTGCTGATTATAATGCATGGGAAACCTTTATAATAATTTTTCCTGATGTTGAGTAACTAAGTTTTGAAATTTTCTTCCAATCTTAGATAGGACCATGAGCCTATCATGTTCAATTTTGCAAGGGTGGTGGTGATGATCTGCACTGTGTTGGGACAAGAGATAAATAAGTGTGAATAAATATTATCTTATGACTTGCATAAAGGATAGATGTTGGGGTGATTCATAAACTATCATTGATATTTCTCCTGAACAAAATGTGTTGTTGTTCCAATCCCACCAGATATTGCTGATTAGATTGCACGGGAAACCTTTATAATAATATTTCATGATGTTGTGTAACTAAGTTTTGAAAATTTCTTCCAAGCTTAGATAGGACCATGAGCCTATCATGTTCAAATTTTAAAAGGTGGTGGTGATGACCTGCACTGTGTTGGGAAAAGAGATAAATAAGTGTGAATAAATGTCATCATATGACTTGCATAAAGGATAGATGTTGGGGTGATTCATAAACTATGATTCATGGATATTTCTCGTGAAAAAAATGTGTTGCTGTTCCAATCCCACCAAATATTGCTGATTAGAATGTATGGGAAACCTTTATAATAATCTTCCTTGATGTTGTGTAACTAAGTTTTGAATTTTTATTCCAAGCTTAGATAGGAACATGAGCCTATCATGTTCAAATTTTCAAGGGTGGTGGTGATGACGTACACTATGTTGGGACAAGAGATAAATAAGTGTGAATAAATATCATCATATGACATGCATAAAGGATAGATGTTGGGGTGATTCGTAAACTATCATGGTAATTTCTCTTGAACAAAATGTGTTTTTGTTACAATCCCACCAGATATTTCTTATTAGAATGCATGGGAAACATTTATAATAATCTTCCATGATGTTGTGTAAATAGATTTTGAAATTATCTTCCAAACTTAGATAGGACCACGTTCCTATCATGTTCAAATTCTCAAGGGTGGTGGTGATGACCTGCACCATGTTGGGACAAGAGATAAATAAGTGTGAAGAAATGTCATCATATGACTTGCATAAAGGATAGATGTTGGGGTGATTCGTAAACTATCATGGATATTTCTCATGAGCAAAATGTGTTGTTGTTCCAATCCCACTAGATATTGTTGATTAGAATGCATGGGAAACCTTTATAATAATATTCCATCATGTTGTGTAACTAAGTTTTGAAATTTTCTTGCAAGATTAGATAGGACCATGAGCCTACCATGTTCAATTTTGCAACGGTGGTGGTGATGACCTGCACTGCCTTGGGACACCTAGAGATAAATAAGTGTGAAGAAATATCATAATATGACTTCCATAAAGGATAGATTTTGGGGTTACTCGTAAAATATCATGGATATTCCACTAGATAGTTCATCATAACGGACAAGATAAAACTATATTAAAAAATGAATGAATAAGAGTTTATGACAGGAAGTGTCGGTGAGTTTCGGGTGTGCTAAGGAGGGAGTGACGTCAAAGTATGCTAGGTAGTGTTAAGGAATACTAGAGGCTAGGGAAACATGCCAAGATGTGCCAGGTGCCAAGGTGTGCCAATGCATGACAAACCAGAGTGTTTGGGAGTGCCAAGGAAAAACAAAGGAACACTAGTCTCAAATGCATGGAAATGAATGAATAAGAGTGTGTGAGAGGGAGTATCAATGAGGTCTAGGTGTTCTAAGGAGGGAGTGAAAAGGTATGATAGGTAGTGCCAACGAATACTAGAGTGCCAGGGCGACATGACAGGATGTGCCAAGTACCGTAGTGCGTCAATGTGTGCTAGGGGGTGCCATGGAAACACAAGGGAGAACTAGTTCAAAATGCATGGAAATGAACGAATAAGAGTGTGTGATAGGGCGTGTCAGTGAGTTTCATGTGTGCTAAGGAGGGAGTAGAAAGGTTATATGCTAGGAAATTCTAAGGCATCCTAGTGTGCCAGGGCATGTTAGGGAGTGTTATTGTGTGCTAGGGAGATTCAAAGAATGCTAAGGAATGCAGGGGATGCTGACATGTTCTAGATAATTCCAAGGCATTCTAAGATGTGCCTAGTGATATGGGATGTTAAGATGTAAATTGTGTTGCTTATTTGTTTCACTGCCACGGTTGGATGTGAGCCTTGTCTTGGTAAATTTTTAAGTTGGATGAATTGAGATTGGACATGAGTAGCATAAGATTAGTTATAGGCAGTTCTTAAGTGAGCAAGGCATACATTCAATTTCCACAACACATGAGAATCTGGGTTTTGTCTTAGAATATTTGATGCAAACACACTCAAGTGCCACAACACATCTACTTTAATGCACAACTAAATCTAACCAAATCAAGGAATAAACTAGTGCACATGATAATTTTTCCTTTTTCAAACCCTTCTTCATTATATTACAAACTACAATACAACAGGCTAGAGCTCTTGTACCATGGATCGTGACCCTTTACAATCACACTGATAAAAGGAATACAACTAGGGCTTGGCGTTAATCCTTTGACAACTAATCTATCCTAAACAAGAAAACACTTGACCTACTTGCTGATGGTGGCCAAACACAACCCTTTCAGTGTACAGGTTTAATGACAACACCACATGTTTAATGTTTGGAGAACAAGGGGCCACCCCCTTGTCCAACACTTTTGATGGGTTCCATGAATCATTATGGCACTCATGGACCCCAAAATTCCTCCTAGAAGGCCCTAGGACATCATTTGACCTCTTACGAGCCTTATTATTCCATGTATGAGATATTTTAGTGGGATTGTCACCATAATTTAGGGTTACTTGCATATTGTTTTATGTTTAGGGGCTAATGTAGGCCCATAATATAATTCAATCAACTCCTAATCAATGTATAAATAGGAGTTACTTGGATTCATTTGTATCATCACTTGACTTGGGATCTCTCTATCTTTACAAAACTTCACATTTTTCCTTGGAGGACTATTTTGGATGATGGATGCATTTTGATGTATGGATTTGTGCTATTTTTATCTTGGAGCTTTGTTTTTGCAAGTGTGAAGCTGGTTGGATATAGTCTCTAACATTGTGAGTGAAAATTTAATGCTATTCTTATTGTTGCTGCATATTATTGAATTTCTCTATAACTAGGGCTAGTTGTTGCATGATGGAAATGTGGAATTATGTGTATATATATTTAGATTATTTAATGTATGGGCCATTGTTAGACAAATGAAATTTCTTAGAGATCATTTTATCTAAATAATATTGCACCATTTGTATGAAGTATAAATTCTTGAAGGCCACTTTTCGTTTTCCTCTAACATTGGACGAAGTTGAAATTCTTGGCCTCCTTGATCAAGAAACCATATTCTTATTAATTATCATCCCTAAATCCATAAGCTCAAGTGAATTAGGCACTAGTACCTAAAATATGGTGATTAATTCCCCCCCCACCCCCCCTTTTTCACAATTTTCCATTTTTCCCTAGGTCTAGCCCCATTAGGTCACCTAGGGCATCAATTTCCCAAGAATCTAGCCAGAGGAAAACTTTGATTTCCTAGAGGCAACTGTGTTGGTGGGTCCCTTCACTCTCCTCAAAATTTGGGCCAATTTAGATGGTGGAATCTCTGGATACCTCAAGCCCTAGCTCTAGGATCAAATTTTACCTAGTTGTTCCCAAGGCTAGAAACTAGTACGATCAATTTGGCCCATCAAAGTAAAAAATCATGCCTGATCCTTTCCCGTCACATTGTCCAGGATAGGAACATCATTGGTTACTAAATTCCATCCCCGAACTTGGTTTGAGTCCACTTAGTCTTGTGTGGTTCCATTTAGTGTCAAAGGCATTTCATCAAGGACCATTTGGGAATCCAAGTTCCCAAAGGATTTTAGGGATTGAGAACTTCCTTCACAAGTCTTATGATTCTCCCTCAACCCTTCAATCTCCCTCCTCTCTCCTTAGAAGATCAAGTACCTTGCTTAAAAGGCAAGCAAGTCCCACTCTTTATTCTGTCTTAGGGAAATTGTTTCTAGGGTCACTTCCCACCTATTCATTGACATATACCCTACAATTGACTTTATAAACTATCGGGACTCCTCCCATCAGTGAAAGTCCATGAAGAGCAAGGAGCCTTAGCTATGGTGACAATGGGCTAAGCCTCCACTGTTGCCCTTGTCCTAGCAGTTTCCCTCCTAGGAACCCCTTTTAGGTCCACTACTAGTTTGAGTGGTCATAAGTTGTTGTTCACAACTCCATTTGTGAAAAACTCTTTGGTATGCCCAATTTTTCCATACTACGGCTCCAAGATGAGAAGTCTAGGGCTATGGAGGTTACCCTTCTTCTCACTGAATTAATCCTCTACAATATAGTGAACTAGGGCTAGTTGGCTGGCCCACTTGACTGCTACTTTATTCCTTCAAATTCTACACATCCTTAGGCCCTATATAGCTACCCTTCTACCAATATTGTTGTCCTTCACAAGTACAAGAGTTAGGGCTCGTCTTTGATAGTCACCTAACAACCCTCCAACTGTACTTGGACTACCATCAATCTGCCCAACCACAGTCAATTCTTTTTACTGATCTAGGGACCACAATATTTCCTTCATCTAGGGCTCTTCAAATCTTCCACCTAACAATGGTTTGAGTCCTCTCAAAATCATTGTTATTGTGTATCGAAAATTTGAACTTTGATGTCCAATCTATGAACAACTCTGAACTACTCCTCTTATCATCCTTCTAACAATATGTAGATGACTGAACTAGGGTCACAAATCAGCCACTAACATTCCATTGACTATTTTTTTATAGGTTACTTCAGATCTCTGTCTAAAACTCTAGGGATAGTCCACCAAAATCAACTCCTCTTCATGTCAATCCATTCTTCATATGACACATTTCTTTTGCATGCTCAATCTTCTGCTCAGGTTCCACCCTCCTTTGGATCCACCATCTCCACACATACTGAATCTACAAACCATCATCCAGATCTACGGTCTATATTGCATAAATAAACCTCACTCTAAGGGTCACAACTTCTCTTCTTCTATGCAAATTTGTCACGGCCTTAAGGGAAAACCTTATGAGCTAAACATGCTAGGAAATTGTCCTAACTAGGGCATTATACTTATGTACTTCTAATTGTTGTAGAAGAAACCCTATCCACTAATAGAAAAAACCAAGACTCTTGCCTCCATAAGAGACTCGACCTAGCTCATATGGATCCATAGATTTTGGGCATTTATTTGACTGAATCTTGAGATGAAATTTAGATCTCAATGTTGACCCTCGAAACCCTATCCACTAATAGAAAAAACCAAGACTCTTGCCTCCATAAGAGACTCGACCTAGCTCATATGGATCCATAGATTTTGGGCATTTATTTGACTGAATCTTGAGATGAAATTTAGATCTCAATGTTGACCCTCGAACTAGGGTTACCTCAATCAATATTACGCCCGCGTCTACTTCTGTTATGGCTCTAAATTACAATGCAAGCCCTCCTTCATTTATGTTGATATTTATCACAGTCCTTGTGGCCTACTAACCACTGCAAGACAAGATCATATCAACCCTCTCTTCTATTTCATGTAAAAAATCTAACCAACGGGATTCAATATGATATTGTAATGTACTAAAACAAGATACTGAATCCTTCTTACAATTCGTGGAAACAAAACACGATCACACAATCACATATAAGTAAGAGAAATAAATTATCAATCGCAAAACACAAGATGTATCTAGGGAAATAAACTGATCCAAACCACTCTATCACTATTGTGTATTAAGTCAAGGAATCATGGAACAATACAATTCTTAATCTCTCATGAGATTCTCCAACACTCTGCCAATTGTCTCCTACTGATCTAGGAAAAATCAGTCTATTACTTATCCAATTGTCAACCTTCCTTCATCCTACCTTGCTCATAGAATTCCTAGGGAATTAGCTCCCTATTAATTAGGAAAATCAACCTTCTTTGATTGCACAATCCATCATGGCATCCCAATGAATTTATAATTGCACATGAGAAATTTTATATAAATACAACTGATAGCTATGTTCCCTTTAACCTCTGTCTCAACTGGGTCTTCCTCGGAACTAAAATGCATGCAAATATTAATAGTGAATTATGAGTTCTCTGATTGATCACTCATTATGAAATAAATCTATTTAATTCAGTGTACCTCCCACTAGCTCATCACTCAGTTAGAACTAGTTAAACTGATTTTAACTCAATTAATTGAGTTAACTAATTCATACCTACACCCCACTAATGCATCAATTGCAACTGGACCCCCAAAATATTAGAATCACTCTACATGCCTCATCTTAGACCATCATGATCTGGACATATGCAGGAACACAATAAAATATAGAAATAAACATAAACACAGAGATGCAGTAGGAATAACACTTCATTTCAATAATATCAAATACTAAAAAATGCTTACAGAGAGAATGGAAAACAAACTAGCTCGAGCGATGGTAGCTTATCTCTGAGAAGAGATGTGGTAGCTACATGCCTCTGAATTGTGTTACAATAAGGCTCAAGGGCCTTTTTGTTATTAAAAAATAAGATAAAACCCTAACCTAAGGAGATGTAACACCAAGAGCGTATGGGGCCCGTTGGGGGTAGTTGGGCAGCCAACTTCCCAGGGTCATAACTTGGTCATATGATCTGTGTTTGACGCATATGATACCTCATTAGAAATATCTCTCTGAAGACTACAACTTTTAAACAATTTCTATGTAATCACCTAACCTTTCATGCCCAAAAAACGTCGTTTGGGGCCTCAAAATGACTCTGGAAGTTTAAGACTTGAAAAACTGACAAAAATAGTAATTTTTTCTAAAATTAAGGAAAATGAAAAAATGACGAGAAAAAATGGCAAGGGCCCAAGTGGAATAGGCGGGTGGCCACCAATATCCACTTCAATCACCTCAACTCAAATATTTTGAGCTAACTTAGTCATCATGACTTAGTGAACTGACTCAAGTTATTATGAGATGAAATTACAATTTATTGTCCAATTTATTTAAGGGAAAAATAAATCAAACGCCTCAAATTCCTCATTCCTGGTACATCAAAATTCCTCACCAGTGTGGGTGCATTTTTTTGTTTTCCTTTCCAGTTTCCAATTTCATTGTTTCTTGTTGCAAATTTCAACACTCCCTCTCAATAATAAAGGAACTCAATCTATCCTGATCTGGTACCTTTGTAATTATGCATGTAACAGTTCTCTAGTGTTGTTTGCACCTGCAAATCCTAAAACCGAATAGCCTCGGAACAACTGAATCAGTATAAGTAATTTGTCATCAAAGTCTTATGACCGTTACTAGCTACTGCACCTATCTACTATAATCTTTGCGCTTCTACTGACATATGCATCTGCGCCCTTTGTATTGTGCTTTCATGCCCGAAAAATGACGTTTGGGGCCTCAAAATGGCTCTGGAAGTTCAGGACCCAAAAAACTGACAAAAATATTAAATTTTTCTATAATTAAGGAAACTGAAAAACTAAAGAGAGACAATGGAACGAGCCCAAGTGGAATAGGCTGGTGGCCACCAATATCTACCTCGATCACCTCAACTCGAATTTCTTGAGCTAACTCAATCATCATGACTTAGTTAACTGACCCAAGTTGTTATGAGATGAAATTAGAATTTATTGTCCAATTTATTTAAGGGAAAATAAATTAGACACCTCAAATTCCTCACTCCTGGTACATCAAAATTCCTCACCAGTGTGGGTGAATTTTATTTTTTCCTTTCTGGTTGCCAATTTGACTATTTCTTGTTGCAAATTTGATTGTTTCTTGTTGCAAATTTCAACACTCCCTCTCGACAAGAAAGGAATTCAATCTATCCTGATTCGATACCTTTGGAATTCTGCATGCAACACTTCTCTAGTGTTGTTTGCACCTACAAATTATGAAACTGAATAGCCTTCGAACAACTAAATCAGTATAATGCATTTATCATCAAATTCTTATGACAAATACTAGCTACTGCACCTATCTACTAGACCCTCTGCGCTCCTGTTGACATTTGCATCTGTGCCCTTTGCATTGTTTCCAACTCTTATCTGCACTCCAGTATTTGACATATGTCACTATGATTTCTATATTCCTTGTAGGTTTTAACCCTATACAAAAATTATCTGAAAACGAATCTTAAAAACAAAAAATAAACAATAGCGAGAGCATAAAACATAAAAAAAGATATACACAAAGATTTTCCCCTGGATCCCAAATCGGGAGGACTAGCAATATTTTTCATTATATTCCTTTTAGTGTTACAACACATATATGTACATGCCAAAGCATACATAAACCCCAATCCTTCCTTCTACTATTGTACTGTGGACTCCTCGTAGCTAGGTTCGATCCATGAGACACACCATCTCAATGGACTCTCACCAAATTTCTTATCTTGGGATCATGTCTACACATCACCCCACCCGTCACTTGGAGGTATGGCTGCATGTGATCCCTCTGCCCATCTGGCTCGAAATTTCCCCCTCATGGAGGTCTCTGCTTGATTGGACACTTCCACTCAGTCTCCTCTCTGCTTCTCCAATTGTGGCTGCTCCACAACCTTCTAATACTGCTTCTAAGGCTACATGTTGAGAGGTAATTTGTACTCCCTCTCAAAAACCAAGTCTCTAACCTCTGTCTTGCTCCTCAAATATTTTCATGCATTTGATACCTCAAGTGCATATAGGTTTTTGACTTGCGCACATTTTAATTGTCCCACCATTACAAAAGTTTCTAAAAAATAGTTGATTTTAAATCGATGATATCTCCCTCATATGAGCTCCGAATTGATTTTCCATTTGGGTAGTTTTTCACAAAGAATCCAAATATGCTATTTTTTCTAATTTTACACCAAAATATTCATATATTCTCTGCCAATTCGCCACCCAAAAAATTCCTGCTCTAATACCATGTAGAAAATCTAACCTATGAGATTCATTCTAATCTTGTAATGTACTAAAACAAGATATTGAATCCTTCCTACAATTTTCGGAAACAAAACACGATCCCACAATCACATATAAGTAAGAGAAATAAATTATCAATTGCACAACACAATATGTATCTGGGGAAAGAAACTGCTCAAAACCGCTCTATCTCTATTTTGTTTTAAGTCAAGGAATCATGAAACTATACAATAATTAATCTCTCATGAGATTCTACAACACTCTCCGCCCAACACTATTCTTTTATATGAGATGTGGCACACTTCGACTACATGCTCATGTTTTAAAATATTATAGATAATTGAATATTGTACCTTGTTGTGTATAATTTTTGGGGCACTTGACTTGTGTCAACTTATATCTTGTGTGCCTTGTGCATCTTATGGTTCTTGCAAACTCTCAGTTAATGTTCTACTGTTTATACAAATTGAACATACATGTGAAATATTTCCTATGTAAGCTATGTTGCTTAGTTGTTTTATGGCCATGGCTAGATCATGTGAGCCTTGTATTGGCATCTAGTTAAGTGGGACAAGTTGAGCTTGGACATGAGTGGCATAAGATGAGTTATAGGTAGTTCTTAGGTGAACAAGGCATAATCTACTTGTAGTAGATGCAATTGGTCAAGTTGTTGCGATTGAAGCAAGCCGATATTGTCATAGGAACTGCAATATCTAAGGAATTGATTGGGTTCCCAAGTCATGAAAAAATGTAAAGGCTATTTGTGAGGACATGAGTGTCAAGGCATGCTAGGGAATGCTAAGATGTGTCAGATAGTGCGAAGGCATGTCAAACATGCTAAGATGTGCCAAATGATAAGGCATGCCAATATGTGCAATGGTGTGTCAATGCATACCAATGACTATCAAGGAAAAAAAAGGAAGAAACATGTTAAACTACAAGGAAATGAACACATAAGAGGGTTGATAAGTTATCAATTTACCTTTTCCAAAAGGGGCATGCTAGGCACACCAACACTAGGAGCCAATAGGTGCCAACTGCAAAGTCATAGTGCATTCTAAGTGCCAAGTCTTCCTTTTTTGCTTCTCATCTACTTTCCAACAATTGATCTCAAATAAATTTAATATTAAACCATGCCAAATAATACCAAGTCACGTCAATGTATTCCATACGTGCTAATAATTTCCAAGCGCTAACACGTGACAAGTGCCAATATGTGTCACAAAGTGTTATGCATGCTATGAAGTGGAAGGGCATGTTGAAGAGTGATAAGGGGTGATAGAGAGTGCTAATGCATGTTGAGGAGTGTTAAGGATTACTAGGAAAAAACATTAAGTGAGAACTAGGTCAAAATTCATGGAAGTTAATGAATATGAGGAATGTGTGCTAGGGACTAGTGTTAATGAGTGCTAGTTGTCATGGCAAGGAGGGAGCGACAAGGTATGCTAAGGATTGGTAAGGCATGATATGGAATATCAAGGCATGTAAAGAAGTATCTAAGTGTGCTTGGGAGTTCCAGGGTGTGCTAATTATATGTGCCACATAGTGCCAAGATATGCCAATACACGCCAGGTGCTAAGGATGTGCAGGGTGCCAGGGTATGTCAATATGTGTCAAGAAGTTTCAAGGAAACAAAAGGAAGAACAAATAAGAGGGTCAATAAGTTAGTACTTTATCTTTTTCAAAATGGGCATGGTAGTGACACTAATAATGGGTCCCAATACATGCCAAGTGGCATTATGTGCCAAGTGCTAATGTATGTCAATGCATTCAACCAAGTTGTTCCAAGGCATGCTAGGGACTACATTCATGCCAACACATGCTAGGAGAGTTCTATGTTGTGCTAGCGCATGCCACCATGTGCTTGGGCATTAGTGTCATGAAAATATGGTCTAGGTACAAAAGAGTTTCCAAGACATGCAAGGTTATAAGAAATTTTAGTGTGTGCCAAAGCATTAATTTAAGGTGTGCCCGAATTGTTTAGGAGTGTTAGGTCTTTCTCATTAATAGATTGGCAGAGCTTGATTATGTATTAAATAATATATTTATTACACATACTAGTGGGACTTTATCTAAAGGGAATTTTCCAGATAATTGACTTAATAGGTATGAATCATGTCTTGACTCATAGGAAAAATCTATTCGACTAGTCATTACTTGAGGGAATTAATGATACGCACTAATTACTTCTTAAAATATTGACTGACTCTAACCACTATGGCCTTGGACATATTATAAAAAAGACTCCACAATAATGGTATTAGATCGTTATCTTTTGACAAAAAATATATTAACAAACACATGACGTCATCAAAAACTCATTGGAATGATCAATAAAGACAAACATTTTTTGATCGTCACCAAAAGTAACAAAACGAGCATCGATGAGGGTCATTAAAATTTTGTCACTAGAAGTGTCACCAAAGAGAGAATTGGTGATGGGCCTTTAACGACCCTCACCAAAAGAGTAATTGAAAATGGATTTGGTGACAGATCTTAAAGGACCATCACTATATACACTTACAACGACGCTCTTTTAAGAACCGTCACCATAAGTGACATTGGTGACGGACCTTAAAGGCCTGTCACAAGCATGACCCTCACCAATGTCCTTTTTTCTTGTAGTGTATCGTTCCTCTCCGATTTTTTCTCTTAATTCAGCCTTCTTTCTATTTGACATCGTCGTGGGGTGCAACGGAAGATGGTAGGTAGGTCTCTCATCATCACTAGAACCCTAATAATTTCAAAAATATATATTTAAACATGATTAGTACAAAATCTATGATATCAATTAGTAAGCACGTTGACAATGCATGATAAATTCTTTTGACATTGAAATAATTACATTAATATAAAAAATAATTATTATTACCATGGTTTTCCTAGGATTGTGGCTAGAAGATGCAATATTTTTACAATTAGCAGGGTGAAGTGACTGTCCATTTTCATCTACCAAATGCGCCTTGTGATATGCTGCTCCTGATAAGAGCTTCTGATGTTTTGGAGATGTTTGAATATTTTTTCCATTTAAACTCAATTTGGAATCTGCATGAACCTGCAAATTTGTATACATTATAAATTTTATTATGCTGATTGACATTGATAAAAAATATAAATTCAATTACATATGAAAATATAAATAAAATTTGAAGTAAATATTACGTCTCGAGATGGATAAGGATAACTCTCTGATGGAATTTCAGAAATATTATGGAACGAGCTAGATTTTGATGAATTGTCCATTCGATATAATTATGATATTTTTTCCCTGCATTTGAGCAAAATCAACAATAAATTTTGGTGTAAACTCCTAAAAGTAATTTCGGTGCTTTAAAAATGGAATTATTGTTATCGGTGCTAATGTACATATAACCGCACCAGTACATTTTAGTTACTGTGCATTGGTGCGGTGTTATTAATTGATGCACCAGTGCCGAATAGCCGCAAATAAAAAAAGCGCAACTTTATTTTTTTTAAGTGAAAAAAGCAGTAAATTGAAAAATGGGTAGAAAAATATTTTCGAAAATCTAATTTCATAAAAAAATTCTTTAAATAGTAAACACTTTTCATTATTTCATTATTTTTGTAAAAAATTTCGGGGAGATATTTCACGAGACATACTTGGAGCAAGAGAGCACAAGAGCACTGTGGAGCAACGAAAGACTTTTGAGTAGAATTATTTAGACAATCAAAATTCCAAACCTCTGGTGATTCAAACCCTGTAGCATAGAATTTTTTCAAACCATTTGGTGATTAAATTTTATGGTTTTTTTTACATTTTCTATATTATTTTTTATGCAGTAAGTAAAAAAAATTAAATTTATTGTTCATTTAAAAAAAATAATAATAAAAATCCATTATTACGCTAAACCCTTGATTCTTTTTGTTTCTTCCCTTGCTTCTTCATGTTTTTGTGATTTTAGAATTAGAGCTTTTCACTTTAGATTTATATGGTTTGTATTGCTATATATATATATATATATATATATATATATAGTTCTATGACATCTAACCCACAGAACGACTTGTATAGTCGGATCCCAATCCATGTCGGCCCTTGCGTGAATTTAAAAAAAACAGAATTTTTTTAATCGATGCACCCTATGTAAACTAGCGCACCAATGCATTGTTTTATCACAGGGCGCCGCACACGTATTGTTTGATAAAAAAATTAAAAACATATTATTTTTTAATTTGTGCGCCATATGTAAAATAGGGCATCGATGCGCTATTTCATTATAGCGCACCGCACACGTACTATTTGACAAAAACAAATTTTTATTTTATGTATGTGTTAATCATTGCATCGTTTAACATATAACGCACTAGGTCTCCTTGTTGACAGAGAGCATCGTATGGTGGTCCCCTGTTTATGTGGTGTGTTTATAAGAATATGCCACACAACCCCCTCCACGACATCATTTGCTACAAAAAATAACACTAAAGGATTTTTATTAATTTTTCTGTGTTAATCGGTGCACTGGTTAACATATAACGCATCAATGCTCCTTGTTGATATAGAGCACCATACGATGTTTCTACTACTTTTGCGGTGCATTTATAATAACACGTCGCACCGACGTCGGTGCATACATCATTAAAGGCGCACCGATTTCTTGATTTTTTTTTTACTTGAAAATTTTATGATTTATTTATAAAATACATTAATGAATGGTATGGTACAGGTTTCATATTGATAAAGAAATGGCTAACAAGATATCAAGTAACAAAAATACTGATAGCACATCAAGAAAAGAAAAAAAGGCAATTTCTTTGTAAATTATTTACAAAAATTATTATTTTTTAACTATATGTAAGTTTAACTAATATGTATTCTTTACTATGTATCATGCAAAGCCACAAAATGACGAATCTCAATAATATTATTTCTGATCTAGGACCAGAAGAGCGTAAAATATTGATGGAAAAATTGCAAAACGATGAATCAGGTGAATGAAAAAATACTATCGATCCAATATGAGTTTCTTTTTTAAATTTTCATTAATAATATACTTAAAATTATTAGATAACATGTTTCAAACAATCTGTTAATTCACATATGTTTAATTTTCTAAAGGGACCAACAACTCAGAAAATGAATGTTTTTCAAAGAAAAGAAAAAAAATAGAACATGCAAATGAAAATGAATTGCTCCTTAGCTCATCTGCAGTGGTGCTGGAGGTTAACGAAGGGGGGAAAACTTTTACAAAACTTTGAGGGATCTAGTGGAACGAATGTATAGACGTTCTTTCCACTTAAAATACAAAAATCAATCCAATGATTCCAAGAACCAAATTTTATCTAAACTACATGATGAGTTTCCAAAGAATTGGTCAATGAGACATGTCATACTTTTAATAGCAAAAACATACAACAACAAAAAATAAGGAATGAAAAAATAATATTCCTTTAAATGTTTTTCTAGAATTATATGTATATATTACTAGAAATAAATCATTTATAAATATCACTTTTGTTATATTTACTTTTCATATATCAATATAAAAATTAAATAGTTTATTGTCATGTTACATTTTCAGGAAGATTATGAAAATCTCAAAGGATGAACAAGATGTTATCAGAAATATTCTAGTAGGAATGTCCAAAAATGTGTACAATAAGATGGTCAAAGAAATGGACATAATTGCATCGCACGAGGAGCGATCTCAACAACAACGTGCTTCAAATGTAATATGTAATCATTGTTACAATAAATAAAAAATTTAGCATTAAATATTAATTTTCAAATATTTTTTTGCAGAAAAGAAAAGAAAATGGAATCCATTCAACACATAAAACAAGACGACAAGGAAGAAAAGGGTTGATATCTATGTTTGTGATTAATTGTTACTTCCTTATAACAACTTAACTAGATTTCATTTTTGTATATTTTAAATTTTTTTTCACAACAATCATCATTGAATGTCTTCAAACATGTGCTAACATACAAAGAAGAACATTGGGTTAAATATGGGTTGTTAGTATATGTTGGCATATCAGAAATTAATTGTGGAATTTGTAAGCATCTATTGATCTTGTTTTACTTAGATCCATCTATAATTAATAGAACAAAAAAATCTTTTATATTAAATATATGATTTGTTATGGGGTATAAAACTTACAGGAAACAAAGTACGAAATTGTGCCAACAAATGAAATCTTGAAAGATTTCATGAAATTTGGTTTTGAAAGAATGTGTATAGTTCATGAGTCAATTGTTGCTATGGTACGTCATTTCTTTTCGATTTAAATTAATGTATATTATTTAATATTGCAATTTTCATTATTCTCACCAATGTATATACACTCATTACAGTTTATTTTTATGTTTGTAGATGGAAGGTGAAGAATACAAAAACAATCAACACCATAAACAAAACATTCCTCAAAATAACCCAAGTCATGGAAGTAGCTCGAGCAGTGACAACAGTTCAAGCGAAGAATGATGATCATTACGCTTGGATATCAAAGAAACGCGTTGCATTTTTTGAAATATTTGTGTGTGAAATCAGACATTTTGTTTAATGTAATGTACATAGTGTCCTATTTGAAAGACAAAGGGATACCAATAACTGTCCCATTTTGTATGAGAAAGAGTGTCTTATTCATATATATATAATAAAATATGTTTTAATTTATTCCATTTCATTCTCCATTGTCTTTCTGAAATGCAACACCACTAATTAAATATATGGATGATTTAATATTATAATGAAGAGATGTGAAATCTGATGATATGATATAACAACTTAATCCAAACATCACATTCAAATGCACTAATAAAAATTTAATTGATATGAATACTGCTATAAGATGCGTGTCGTCTTTTGATGAATAATGAATTTTAAAAAATCACAATAATTATGATATGATATAACAAATTAATCCAAACATCAAATTCAAATGCACTAATAAAAATTTAATTGATATAAGTACTGTTATAAGATATGTGTCGAATTTTGATCAATAATGAATTTTTAAAAATCACAATAATTGCACTCTCACAGGTCAATGTTTCTAAAAAATACAAAATGAACACCGGTGCGTGTCAGTTACTATGCGTCAGTGCATTTGTATTCTAATGCGCACCGGTGCATTTCTATGATCTATGGGCACCACACAAATACCAATACCAATTTTAATTCTCGGTGTGTTTGTGAGATATTGCGCACCGGTGCGTTTATGTGAGACTTTTCACCGGTGCATTTCTATGACCTATGGGCACCACACAAATACCAATACCAATTAGAATGATCGATATGTTTGTGTGATACTTCATGCCGGTGCGTTTGTATAATACTCTTCATTGGTGCGTTGATACAACCTATGGCACCGCACAAATCCCAATACCAATTAGAACAACTCAGTGCGTTGTATCACCTACAGTGCGTTCGGTGTGGTTTTAGACCTTAACGGCCCGATGCATGCACCTTCGACCGCCCCGGGGCAACTGTCTGACTGACACACCCCAGGACGTTGATAAATTCCCCGGGGCGTCCTATATTTTTTTTTTGTCCCAGTGCTTGGTAGGTTTGTAGTACTGGTGCGTTCACTCTTAAGCGCACTGGTGCGTTGACACCTGATTAGTGCACCGACGATAAAAACATCCGTAATAACCTCAGGCGGCCCATTTTTTTTTAGTTGTGTTGAAATTCCATTAGAAGCTCTACCAAAACCTTCGTTACCGAAAACAAATGTTGTAGAAAATGTTTTTTTGAAAATTTTGGCCAATTTTATAACACTAGAAACCTCCGTTATAACCTCCGCTAGAGGGTATTTTCCTTGTAGTGCAAGGGGCTAGAGAAAAACCCATAAGGGGAAAACCCAACAATCCTTTTGTTGGGCAAAGTGATTGCTTGTCATTTAATTTGTCAACCCAGGGGTTTCGTAAACTTGTGAAGCATGCGTGCACTTTTGTGCTAGAAATTTTCTTTTAGTTTAGATCAATCTAACTACAAAATAAAATAAATAAATTCATCTAATCTATGAAATCAAATAATAAAAATGAAATTCAACTAACCTATGAAATCAAGTAACGAAAAGAAAGAAAACAAATTCAAAAGAAAATATAGCGCGCGCAATCACACTTGCAGGAATTGAAATTTAAATCTAAGAAAAAATTCCAAAGCATGTAAAGAAAAACAACTAAGGTACGTTCAATTACTCCAACATCCAATATGGAAGTATGATAGAATCACCCTCTTAAGATGATGTACAAGCGACCAATTATACTTTAGTCTTTAAATATAGGAAAGCAATTAAAACATGCAAAGGGAAAACTCAATAATTGCATAAATTAGGTATTCGAGCATTCAGTTTAAAAATATGATAAAATCACCTTCTTGAAATGATATTTAAGAACACCCAATTATACAATTGAATGAAGACCTGGAAATAAATTTAAAAGCATGTAAAATTAAATCTCAATGATCGTATAGGTTGGACATTCAAACACCCAATTTGGAAGTCTGACAAACTACCTTCTTAGCCTAATCTTTTAGGAACATTCAATTATACAATGAATTGATAGTTTGATCCAAGAAAGTCAATAACAGAACCTGAAAGGAAACTAAATAAATGTGAGCTCTATTTCCTCAAACTTAATCCAATTGGAAAATAGATAAATCTATCCTCTTGAAATGTTTTTAGAAAAGAAAATATTACACAGTCATTCTAAAACTAATACCAAGAAAGCAAATAAACTTTAATCTATAAAAGCAAGAAAATTTCATACATTTTAGGTAGCTGATCTAAAAGTGTGAGAGATGGTAAATCGAGATGCTCTATATGTAAGAAGAACCAAGTCAAAATGAAGGAACATTCATGAGTAAGATGCCATAATCTAATTTTTTATTCAAATATTGAACATAAATCCAATTTTACACATGATTTGATAGGAGAAAGTTTCCCCTATTTATACAAAAAGATGAGAAGCTATCTCATTAATGAGAGTCCATGAATCTCTCCCTATATCTCTAGAGTTACAATCCAAATAGGAGGTGATAAGGCACATGTCCTCTTAGAGTTACAATGCAAATAGGAAATGGGATACATATCCTTATGATCCCATGATATTCTCCATCCAAATTCGAATTTGGCCTCAGGAGGCCACATACGGGTCTTCTAGAAGCTTCTTTTTGACATACACATGGCAACAAAATCATTCCACTTGTTAGGTATAAGTATGTGCATATTATTTTCTAATTTTTAACCACAAATTCACTTAAAAATAAAAGGATTTAATAAATTTTGGAAAAACATAAATGTAACCCAAATAATGGTAATGGTAAGATAAATGTAATGAAATCGAGGTGGAGTGAAGGTGATAATATGGAAATATAAGTGAAAATGTAATGGAAGTGAATGACAATTTCAAGGGCCAACATACCCCCCAACTGAAACTATTGCATGTCCTCATGCTATCTATTACATTAATTCTTTTTTATCCTCTGAGCTTTGGCTTAACTTTGCATGATATCATTTGATAACTTCATACTTCTGCAAAGTCTTTTAGTTGAATTGCAACATGGTTGGTTCTTGTGTTTCAACCATATTTTGTTGTTGCATTCAATTTTGATCTTTGAACTTTGCATAATGATAATTTGATTATTGTTGCAAAGTATATTTTATTGGATTGCATCATTGTTGGTTCTTGTGTGACAACCATGATTGTGTTTGTATCCAATTATCTTTTGATTACTTTTGAAAAGCCATTGTATGCTCATAATAATAATGTAATAGTTAATATATTTTGAAAGTATGTGGGCTTTTGAATGTGATATGAATGTGGGAAAATGTGAATATGAATGTACCCCCCCCCCCCCCAACTGATGGTATTGGAAATTTTATGAAGTGAGGAAAAGAAGTGTTTTTTCCATAAATTATCATTCTAGATTTTCAAGGAATTCTACAGTAAAAAGTTAGAAAATGACATAACTTAACTTACCCTTTTGAAATGGATGAGTTGCATGTGTGGTGGTTGCAAAATTCTGATCATAATCTTCTTCAAGTGGTTTAACAAGTTATGGATAAAAGAGTCAAGATGAATTTTTATTACTTCTACTAAAACTGCTGAATTTTCTACGAAATTATGTTGATTCTGTTGTTTTCCTTTGATTTTGTAGTCGCCATCTGATTTTGTAGTTTCCATCTGATTCTGCAACTTCCATTTGATTCTGCAGCTGCAAAATGGCGTTAATTCTGTTGTTGCCCTCTGATTCTGTAGCTGCCATCTGATTCTGCAGCTGTCATATGATTCTCAGAGCTGTCATCTGATTCTGCAGCTGCAAAATAGTGTTGATTATGTTGCTGCCCTCTTCTTCATTTTCTCCAAAATGCTGAAAATGATAGTCTTCATGTCTTCAAAACTCATTGGCATAATTCCTGCTATGTTAATAGATGTTCTGATGTCAAACATAGTAGGAAATTGTTGAGTTAATGGCCATTAATGGATGCCACTAGTCAACATGAAAACTCTCACCATTGATGACAATGAGATTCAAGATGCCCAAACACATCTTGCTAGGTATGAATAATTTTGTTGTTGTCGAGTACCTAGAAGATCCGATGAACAATGGACATTAATGTATTCCTATTGTTCTTCAACAAGAAGAATTTCCATTAAGGCATGCAATCCTCAAGGTGTTTTTGCAAGGATTTAGACTCAAAGGACTATGGACTCAATAATTTGCATTGAAGAAAGGTTTATTTGCGAAATGAAAAGGATAGGAGAAGGAAAATGGAAATGGAAGATGACAATGGAAAATGACAATGGGAAATAAGCATGTAAGTGAACTTATTTCTTTTATTTGTGGGTTAGGAGTAGAAAAAAATTAATGGAAAGTGTATGTGAATAAAGGAAAATGAACGACTGACTCTTGCAGGGAAAATAATTGTGGCTTGCTTTGAATTGCTTGGTTGGATTTATAATTCAAAAGGGAGGAAAGGTAATGGTCTTGATGCATATGGACATGGACTTGTTCTTATGTTTCTCATGAAATTGGTTCTTTGAAGACCAATTCTGAGCACAATTGGTTTCCTTCAATGATCATTCGATCATCCCAAACCTGAAAAAAAAAACTTGACATAAAGAACATAAGTGTGTTAAAAAATAAATGACCAATTCCTCGCTGGTTCTTACACAAAAATTTGAATGTCAAATGAAACAGATTAAGGAAAATCAAGTGTTATATTCAGTCCAATTTATGATATTGATAACAATCCATTTTTAAGAAATAACCATGAAAAATAAATCAAATCCCTCTTGTTGGATGACTTCATGTAATGTGCTCAGTAACATGATTGGCATCACAAAGATTCATTGCGTTCTACAAGTTAAAGCTTCATAGAAAAATATGCAGCAATAATATTATATTTTTTAATGCCAAATTCAGAAATCATCTAAATATTCTTCCAATTGTTTTGCAAGTTACTGTCAAATTGAATCATCATTTGTGATGCAAAAGCATGTTGTCAAAAATATTTGAAGCAGTAAAAAAAGTACTTGCACGAAAAATTATTTCAATTAAATTTTGCAAGTATTTTTCACCTTATAAATTACTTCAATAAATTGAATATGCAAAAAAATTTTATTTCTCATTTTTTATTTTATATATATATATATATATATATATACATATTATTTTATTATTATTATTATTATTTTAATGATGAGACACATATGTGTCTAAAATCATATTTATTAAATCAAATTGGACTCTTAGACCAGGTGCCATGTGGAGTAGAGTTTGTTATTAACTTCGATTCTTTTGCTTTCAATGTGTCATGTTTAAACAGTTCACAAAAAATTGTTTTTCCCTCACGTAGTCTACAAAACGGAGCTCTAAAGAACCCTGAATTTCTCCCAAATGGTTGCGAAATCTAGCAAATTTCTCACGAGTTACCTAATTGACCCCGTTCCCGAAAAAAACCCATGTTTTATGTTTTCCTAATTCGTCTCAGTTTGCTCAGAAAAATCATTTTAAAATCATGGGTTTTAGCAGTTACACATTTCTGGCAATTACCTCTGCAAAAAAATTAAATTGTTGTGGTTTGATTTTTTTTATTTGTAGGTTTTGATGTGTAATGGCTTGGAGAGGATCTATCTAAATGTAAATAAAATGCAGGTTCTTCAAAAGGCGATAGGCAATCACATAGTGAATGGAGGCCAGTCGTTTAAATTGAGCATACCTAAAGAAATTGAAAACTGGATGATGCATGTTGTGGTAAAATTTCTAGAGCTTGTCTCTCACAGAGAAGTTCAGATCGATCATCTCCGGTCAATTATCTGCAATGATACTGTGTCTATAGCTTCATCGGCAATCTGCAATCTTCTCTTCATCGTAGGTTTTCTTCATCAGATAACCTTCATTGTCTGTCTCCCCAACTTTTAAAATTGTTAAAATTAGTTCTCAATAACCTATTACATAGACTCATTCTTTTGTTACATTAGGTTTTGCCAAAGCGAGCATGGATTGGGATCTTATTTTTCATTTCAGAAATCTCAGTTTGTATTCGTGGTTTTAAATTGCGGTGTGGCCTGCGTGGATTGGAGGCCTGCACATATGCGTAAGGCCAAGCTAAGTTTGGCTTGTCCTCACGCATATGCGTGGGCTTCCTTTGGTTTTAAATTATGCTCAAAGGCCATGGGCCATTCGTATGACTTGTTATGGCATTCGTTGTTTTGAATTTTTTTTTTTTTTTAATTTTTATTATTATTATTATTTCATTTGTTTTCATATTAAAATGTTTTAGTTTTTAAAAAAATGATATATGTTACATTTTTAAAAATTTTAATATATATATATATATATATAATTTCAACAAAACAATTTTTTTTTAATGTTTTAGTTTTGTTTAAAAAAATTATATATGTTACATTAAAAATATATACATATACATTTTATTAAACAAAACAATTTATAAATAAATAAAATGAATTTGACAAGTTTTATTTTGGTTTTAATTTTTTTTAACTTTTTTTAGATTTTAAAGTTTATTGAAAAATCAAATCAAATTAAATCAAATGATGAAAACAAAAGTTTAGTTGTAGAATTGCATTCTATCGCTAATTTTTTTTTTTAGAATTTATGATATACTAACAAAAAAAAATAAAAAAATTGATCCTCCAGGTCACACGAAGTGCAGAAGGAGAGCATACTCGAGATTTTTTTTATTTTGTTAGCATAGTCAAGATTTTATCAATCGATTCCTTTGTCAATTTTGCAAAAATAAAATGAAAAGGTTTGATCTCATACCTTAAATTATCGCTCGTGATCTTCGCTTGTGTTCCTTGTTCTCAATCATTTATTTTATTGCAAATATTTCCTACCAAGGGTTAGTAAATGGGCGGTTCTTACTGCACCACAAAACATCAAATTATCTAAAAATGATAAATTATTTTGTTTATCTATCTATCTTAAAAAAAAATTATTTTTTATTTTTAAGTATATGAATGCTTCCAATGAATCCATTTACGGATTAGAATCTTTGAAATATTCATATCCAAATTTGAAAAATGTACCTGATTGTTTGTAAGGATATGCGAAATCGACCTGACCTTTCGATTTTCCACAAGGATCTTTTGAAGAATTGATGAATGTTGTGGCGCAATCGCTTTTTGATACCATTCCTCATTGTAGTCTTTGGGCTACATTCTAGATCCTCTGTCCATAAATGGTTAGTAAAAACTAAAAAAAATAAAATACAATCTAGACTGAAAGCTAGTTCCTATGCACTCTTCCCCAGCAACGACACCAAAATGTTGGGGCAAAATAATTGCCTATCATTTAATTTGTCAACCCGGGGATTTCATAAACTTGTGAAGCATGCGTGCACTGTATGTGCTAGAAATTGTCTTTCAGTTTAGATCAATCTAACTACAAAATAACGAAAACCAATTCATCTAATCTATAAAATCAAATAATGAAAATGAAATTCAACTAACCTATGAAATCAAGTAACGAAAAGAAAGAAAACAAATTCAAAAGAAAATATAGAGCGTGCAATCACACTTGCAGGAATTGAAATTTTAATCTAAGAAAGCATTTCAAAGCATGTAAAGGAAAACTCAATTATTGCATAGGTTAAACACTCAAGCACCCAATTTGGAAGTATGAAAAAACACCTTCTTGGCCTGATCTTTAGGAGCATTCAATTATACACATAACTGAGGATCTGAATCTAGGAAAGCAGTTTAAAGAAATGTAAAGGAAAACTCAATTATTGCATAGGTTAAATACTCGAGCATGCAATTTGGAATTATGACAGAGTCACCCTCTTGACATGATCTTTAGGAGCATTCAATTATACATTTAACTAAGGATCTGAATCTAGGAAAGTAATATAAAAGCATGTAAAGAAAACTCAACTACTGTATGACCGAATGCTCATATCTGATCCAATTGGAGAATAGCAGTTGCCACCCTCTTGAGATGACTTAAGGAGCACAAGATTATATAACTAACTAGAAATTAATCTAAGAAAGCAAATAAATATTAATCTATGAAAGCAAGTAAATATTAATCTATGAAAGCAAGTAAATCTCACACATTGTAGATGGACAATCCAAAAGTATGAGAGATGGTAAATTGAGATGCTCCATATGTAAGCAAAACCAAGTCAAAATGAAAGAACATTCATGAGTAAGGTGCCACAATCTAATTATTTATTCAAAGCTTGAGCATAACTCCAATTTTACACATTAAATAATAGGATAAAGCTTCCCCTATTTATACAAAAGATGAGAAGCTATCTCATTAATGAGAGTCCATGAATCTCTCCCTATATCTCTAGAGTTACAAGCCAAATAGGAAGTGATAAGGCACATGTCTTCTTAGAGTTACAATACAAATGAGACACATATCCTTATGATCCCATGATCTTCTCCATCAAAATTAGAATATGGCCTTAGGAGGCCACATAAGGGTCTTCTAGAAGCTTCTTTTTGACCTACACATGGAAACAAACTCATTCCATTTGTTAGGTATAGGTATGTGCATATTATTTTCTAATTTTTAACCACAAATTCACATAAAAATACTAGGAATTAATAAAGTTTGGAAAAACATAAATGTAACCCGGTAATGGTAATGGTAAGGTAAATGTAATGAAATCAAGGTGGAGTGAAGGTGATAATATATAAATATAAGTGAAAATGTAATGGAAGTGAAACCTGACAATTTCAAGATTCAACACCTATCTTATAGGAATATTCCTCCAACAGATAAATCCAATTCTATCGCCTAACCGAGTGGACCAATTATGCAAGTTATCCCTCCAAAAGAGACAAAGGACTCTCTACGAAATGTACAAAATATTTCACGTACAACTTTTTCTTCATATCTCAAAGTTGAATTTCTCTTTTTGTCTTAGTCTCGGGTTATGTCTTGAACTTTGTATAATACCTCATGTTTTATGAGCCTCAACTTTCGCATCATTTCATGTATAAGTACTGACTTCTGAACTTTCACTCTGACCTTTGGCAGGGATTCTGAGAACTATAGAATATTTATGCCTTAGACTTGAACTTCTCTTCAGCCTTCCAAACTTCCTTGAGCGAGGGAAGATCATAGATACGTAGCCTTGTCTTTTGTTTTTGGCCTCTGAGAATTCTTCTTCTTCTTCGTTTCAAATCAGATGTATGTGTGTGTGATGATATCCAATTGAGGGATGTGAATGGGCTATATGTAGTCTTCTCCACAAATAAATGAGTGCCACATGTAGTTGAGTCGACTTGAGGGGCAAGAGGGTCAACTTGGCATCTTGGTGAGACAAATGACACTTAAAATTTTAAAATTTATTTCTCTTTCAAGGGTCATGAAGAACATTCCCTTCTAAATTTTATTTCGACCAATATAAAGCATGAATAACATGTTTGAAAATAAGGAAATAATAATAATAATTTTATTTGTTCAAAATGCATCAATATTTGTTTATTATGAAGATCAACTATAGTTAGAATGTCAACACTTTTTGTGTGCATGGGTGTGTGCATGTAGGAGATAAAGGGTACAATTATGGTTAAAGGGTATAACTGACTAATAAAGACAACACTAATATAACAATATAAATTTAATAATAGCTTAATCTTATTTTATAGCTTTTTCCTTCTTCTTTAATGGATTATAGCTACAATAGTGTCCCACCTCATGACAACGAAAAAACATCACCTTACTCAAGTCCTTTCTTGTATCACTTTTCCTTTTCTTGTAGCCTTCCTTCCTACTCATATTCATCCTCTCAACAAGATCAATTGCATATACTTCCACTTTTTGTTCTAAATAAGATCATAATCTTGTTTCTTTCTTCATAATATCAACTCAAAGTTTTGGAAACTTGGCAAGCTATATTGAGCACAAACACTTTAAACAAAAGGAATCCAGGATGGAGCAAGTCCTTTCAAGGAAATACATACCAACTCTTGATCGTCCAATATTTTTCCAATGTTGGCCAAATAATATTTCAACTCCACTATCATAATCAACTACAATAATAGTATTTGTGTCACTCATATGGATGGCTCAAAATTGGTTTCACAAAAGCATTTAACAAAAATCTTAAAGAGTTTTGAAACAAATCAAGAAAATGTCCAAACATTTTCTTACATGTATTTTGATATATAATGTCATATATAAAATTATCCTTCATATAAGCAAGAATGCTTCCCTTCATTTTGACTTCCTTATTCTAATTATTTGTCAACTATGTTGGGTAAGTAGGTTCTAGGATTTCTTTCACAACATACTCCCAAAGATTGGCTTCCTTCCTTCAGAAGTCACTAGAGTATAAACCTCCAAGGAATATAATTTAAGATCCATACAACCTATCACACTCTATAAAATTAAGAGTCACCATTCACATGTGGAACAAGTCCCTCTTTGCAAAAAATAAAAAATATATGGAGTAGACAAAACCCTCTCTAGGGTCCAAGAATGTCTCCCAAGAAACCTAGGGTATCATACTCCACAAACTTAACAAATTAAAACAACTCTCCAAGTAATATTTAGCTAAAATGTAAGCTCCCTCTTACACCTAGAGTGATATCAATCACAAAATCTTTAATACCATGCTAAAATTTATGTGTTCTATAGGTTTAAAGAAAAACAAAAAAAATCACTTCTCAACAAGACGTTTCTTGGATCTTAACCTTATGAATACCCAACCTTACGGTTGTTATGAAATAAAAACAAACAATGATGGAAATGGAAAATATTTCAATACTTAATAACCCTAAACATTGACCCATTTCAAGGGAAAAGATACCAAAAATTTATGATAAGTTTCAACCCTCTAGGGAAAATTTATCATGTGTACAACAAATCAGAAAACACTTATTTATAACTATAAGTACAACAAAAAATAACCCTTACCTTGTTAAATACAATGTTAAATCACTTAATTTAATCACCCATAACTTATGTGAAATCAAGAATACATAGAGTCGGAAATAGAAACCATCATGACTTTGAATATTAAAAATCAAAATTTCAATTTACACAAGTATTGGATAGTTGAAAACTTCATTAGTATGAAAAATATGAAGTAAATGTACATGCCATAGCTTGTTATCAAAAGGCTAGTACAATTCATCTAACTCTCCAAAATTCATAGCTAGTAAAAATCAAGAATCAAAACCTTGGCTCAAGCAAGGAGATCCTATTAGTTTTTGTAGCATCCGATGTGTTCTAGCCACGAAATTTAGTGGAGAGGCTAGAATACATGGGATCTCCAAAACCCAGAAATATTTTCTGAAAAATCCACCTAGAAGTGTCTCAATTAGATTATTAATTGTTTTTTAAATATTTCCTAAGTCTAAACTCAAGGAATTTTGTTAATTAATCAGTATTAATTGAGATACGGTGAGAATCATCTAGAAAGAGACATGGATCAATCCGAAGATCATCCTAGCCACTGATTAAGTTTTAATATTGGTCGTTGGTGCTCCAATAATGGATTATAAGAGGAGATCGATGTGGTGATGGAGAATACACTTGAGTAGTTTGATTTCCTTGGCATACCAATTTCTAGAGAGCAACAACAGTTGCCAGAAATCCAGAGATAAAAGAAGAGACAGTGAAGGGAAGAGAAAGTGATCCAAAATAATATTTCCAGATCCATAGAGGTCGCAACAAGAGGGCCAAATTATTCCCAATGAGGCAGCACAAAGGACTGTGCAGTTTCCTCAAAGAGCTCAGTTCGATTTTCTGGAGAGAAATTCGTTCTTAGTTCCAAAGGGCTAGAGAGATGATTTCCTCATCAAAAGAAGGTAGAATGACTTCATTATAGATTGGTTGGAGGTTTGACGTCATATTGAATGTGCAAAGTAGCGTAGAGGCTAGCATAGAGGGTTTATGAGGCAGAGTTTTCTAAAGGCAGGTTATGTCGGGATTTCTTGTGGAGGAAGGGTAATTCCCTTCAATAATTTTTCCCATATTTTCCTTGTTGTAGATTTGTGAGTTTCATGCATCTAGATTGTACTCAGATTTTCAATACCGCATAATAAATAAAACCCTCATTGTTGCACCTGTTTTCCCAAGTTGGGTTTTATGAGGAAATTTGTCCAAAAATAATGGTGTCATTTTTATGTGTGTGTGCTAGTATTTTCTCAATTCCCAACACTATTTTATTTCCATAGTTTTATTTGTGAAGGTTGCATTGTGATTTATTCAGTATTTTTCGTAGAAAATAAATTTTTAAAAATAATTAACAATTAGAAGAATAAATCCTAGTTGTTGCAATAGGATTTTGATTGTGAAATTTTCACATGGTCTCAGAGTGTGATTGATCAGCTGGGAAGCTCAGAAGCGAAGAGGAAAATTTCGCTGCTTAGAGGGAGCAGTAGGCTAAAGAAGTTTGGTGTTGCGTAGTGCCTAAACAGAGAATACAAATTTTTAGGCAAGGGTTCGTTTTTCAGTTGCAGGTTGGCAGAAAAAAATGATTTTCTCATAATAGTGATTCCAATAGGAAGAGGGAGCAAAAAAACTCATATTTTTTCTAAGAAGATTCCTTGTTTGGATGCAGAGGGTTTTACAACAGATCACTAGAGAAAAACCAGTGTCGAGTGGAAGAGAAAAGCACACAGCAGAGGGAAAATTTTCATCAGGGAACTTCGAGTCTCAAAAGTTTGAATTTATAGGCATATTTGCAGTAGAAGCTAGTAGATCTACGATTCCAAGTGGGAGTGTGAGTAGCATAGAAACAACCAAGTAGAGGGAAAGACGTAGTAATCAATATTTTTTGAGATGGTCACTGCAGGGCTTTGAGATCGGGATAGGTTGGACGGATCATCCAATTATGTCATCTGGAAGGCTAGGATGTCCTTCCTTCTAGATGAATATGGCCTAAAACCCTACATTGATAATGTAGTGGTAGTTCCTCAGGATGTAGATCAACCGAAGGAATATAGGAAGGAGATGACATGGGTGAAGCATTTGATCATGGATGGAGTCCGAGATCATATTATCTGACATATAATGGACAAGGGAATGACCAAAGAGATGTGGGATGCTCTCTCCACATTATACCAGGGTACTTTTGAGCAGTGGAATATGTTCCTAGAGGAAAATATGAGATGCATTAAGATAGAGAAGGGGAAAGGAATAGATCCCTTCCTCACCAGGATTTAGGAGGTTCGAAACCAACTTGCATCTATTGGGGCAATGTCTCAACCCACAGAGCTAGTGCGATTGGAACTAAATAGTGTCTCAGAAAAGTGGCAGGTACTCATCCAAAGTATCTTGGGCAAAGATACCTTACCAAGGTGGGACAAGATGTGGGATGATTTTAAATAGGAGGATATGAGACAAGCTCTATTAAAGAGCTCCATCAATGGAAACAATAGCAGTATATCAAAGTTGGTGAAGGAGGAGGAGAATGTGGCCCTCACATCTAAGGGTCCCAGTAAGGGACAGGGGGAGCAGAAGAAGAAGAATAAGGACATGTCAAAGGTCAAGTGCTTCAAATGTGGTGATATTGGTCACTACAACACGCAATGTCCTCTTAGGAAGAAGGAAAAGATTGAGAAATAGGACCAACAGGCAGATTCAATAGATATCAACAGGTTGTCCTCTAGGCTATAGTAATACTTCATGATGATTGCACACATACCTCCAAGAGTGAGGTGGGGTGACTTGGAGTTGTATCTCGAAGAGAAATAGAGATTGGGCTGAGTCATTGAGGATTCCATCTCATGAATCATTACCTAGATATGAGGGCCCATATTTTTCAGTAGTAGGATGGATCAGTGTCAGGAGATGTAGTCATATTCAGGAGTGAAAATTGCAGACTAGTAGTGTTAACATGTTGGAGAGCGCAGTGAAGAATTGGCAATAGTGTAGGTGGCATAGTGCAGAGTCAGAAACAACGCAGATTCTTCAGTGACAATGTAGTAGCTAGTAGTAGTTAGAGACTCGGGCGAAAGATGCATCATATTAATCACAGTTGATTCAATGTTTTGGATGTTTTTGAGTTGCAAATGTTGTAGTAACAGGAGAAACAAAGTTGCATCGCAATTGTAGTTTTGGCAGTAGTACAATAGGATCAACAACAAAACAAATGTAGCATATATGAGATTTGCGCAATAGTTGGTGGGCAGCAAAAACCATACATCAACAGCATGACAAGAGATGATGCAAAGACAATGTGTTGTTACAGAGTGTGAAGCACTAGAACACATTGCGCGCTAAGAGGGAGTGTTAGTTTTTGTAACATCAGATGTGTTCTAGCCACAAAATTTAGTGGAGAGGCTAGAATACATGAGATCTCCAAAACCTAGAAATAGTTTCTATAAATTCCGCCTAGAAGTGTATCAATTATATTATTAATTGTTTTTTAAATATTTCCTAAGTATAAACTTATGGAATATGGTTAATTAATCATTATTAATTGAGATAAGGTGAGAATCATCTAGAAACTCACATAGATTGATCCAGATATGATTCTAGCCATTGATTAAGTTTCAATCTTGGTCGTTGGTGCTCCAACCGTGGATTATAAGAGGAGATCGATATGGTGATGGAAAATACACTTGAGCACTCTGATTTCCTTCGCATATTGATTTCCAGAGAGAAGCAACAGTTGTCATAAAGCTAGAGATGAAAGCAGAGATAGTGAGGGGTAGGGACCGTGATCAGGAGGAATATTTCCATATCCAGAGAGGCAACAACAAGAGGGTTGAATTATTCCCAGTGAGGCAACTTATTTTCTTCAAAGAGGGAAGTTCGATTTGATGGAGATATATTTGTTCTCAGTTCCAGAGGCTAAGAAGAGGTTCCATAGGGACGGAAAGATGATTTCCTTAGCAGAAAAATACAAAATGACTTCATCAGATATTGTTTGGTGGCTTGACGTCATAGTGACTACGTAGAGTAGCACAGAGGCTGACACAAAGGGTCTAGGAGGCCGAGTGTTCTGAAAGCAGGTTGTGTTGGGATTGCTTATGGAGGAAGGGTAATTCCCTTCAATAATTTTTCCCAGATCTTTCTTGTTGTGGATTTACAATTTCAGGAAATTTCCGAATTGTACTCTGATTTTCACTGTTGCATGATAATAAAAACCCTCACTGTTGCACCAGTTTTCCCAAGTTAGGTTTTTCCGGGGACATTTTTCCAAAAATAACAATGTCATTTTTATGTGTGTGTGCTAGTATTTTCTCAGTTTCCAAAGCTATTTTATCTTTGCACTTTTATTTGTGAAGGTTACAATGTGATTTATTCAGTATTTGTCGTAGCAAATAAATTATTAAAATTAATTAAAAATTAGAAGAATAATTTCCAGTTGCTGCAATAGGATTTCAGATGTGAAATTTTCACAGATTCAACAAGAAAGAATCACCAAAGAAATTCCTCCAAGTCATACATATCCTTTTCTTCTTCTCTTTTCCAAGTACGACCTATGATTTCATCTAAAAAATGTAATGTCTAGTTCTCAAAGGGATAAAACCCTAACCCTATAATTCAATATGTTCCAAGAAGATCGAGAAACCCTACATCTTCCAAGACAAAAAGAGATAATCAGAAGGTCCTAGGGGAATTCCTATATACCCAAAGGTACATGGAAGTGAAATTCCATATATAGGTATTGTATTGAATTTAAAGTGCCTCCCAAAAATATATTATCACCATTTTTTATTGTATGTAAAGTTTCTTTGGTCTTAATCGATAAAGTGCACAAGAATATCCAAGAGAAAGAGGAAGAGAAGTGTACTTCTCTTGGTCTCATCCCTAAAAAAATATGATGAGAATTATGAGTATGAAGTGATCATCTCCATAATCTTCTTCAAAAGAGTAAACCCTTGTCCCTAGTCACAAGATCAAGCTCCCAACTAATATTTCATATTTCCTTTTCATAAATTATCCTTGGGCCTTTAATGACCCTCACCAAAAGTGTCATTGAAAATGGATTTGGTGATGGATCTTAAAGGACCATCACTATATACACTTACAACAACGCTTTGTTAAGGACTGT
The DNA here is from genome assembly GCA_034641835.2 of Pinus albicaulis. NCBI lineage: Eukaryota > Viridiplantae > Streptophyta > Pinopsida > Pinales > Pinaceae > Pinus > Pinus albicaulis. The sequence goes on from CM076579.1 coordinate 1,187,333,007, forward strand.
CACCATATGTGACATTGTTGACGAACCTTAAAGGTTCATCACAAGCATGACCCTCACTAATGTCCTTTTTTCTTGTAGTGAATAGAAGGTTGACCCTCAAACTCAAAATGTCTATAAAGGTGACATGAAAAGGCGTTGAGGTATTTCCCCATCGCACAAAGGTTGAAGAGAACGTGTGGTGACCCTTCATATTCCTATGTGGTAACCCCTTAGCTTATGACATATGAGGTTATTCTTTGTCTACTATATGATACAAGTAGGTAATTTTTTAATTTTCTTAGTCTATTATATGATACAAGTAGGTAATTCTTCAAATTTCTTAAAGTGGCCCTTTGTCTTTTTTTATCTAGGGTTGTTAGCACTAATACTAAGTTTCATAGCTCTATTAATAGTAAATGTGCCCCTAACACCAACTAGAGAAAATACCCAAAACAATGGGGAGGATAAGAGAAATAGATATGTGTATAAATAAAACTCTTATTATCCTAATAAACCATGCCAACAACAAATGGTGCAAACAACCAGAAGAATGGACTAGAAGTTAAATTCAACAAGATTAATATGGATTTAATGTTTCCAAAAATAATATCTCTAACATTCATGTTTGTTATGAAGGAAGAATGTGTATGTTACCACATTTTATACGTGTATAGGAATTTTTCTCACTAGAAAAATATTCAATGCATTTTTTCCTTTTCAAACCCCAAATCAACAAGGGTTGTGTTGATTTATCACTAATGGAGATACAATGATCTTATCCAATTTCCAGATTTGCATTTCAAAATCAACCTTTTCCACAAGGTTGTATAACTAACTTTATGAATAAGAGATTCAATTTACAAATATTCGACAATTAGAATGGTCCTAGTGCTTATTTCAATTCCCTATAGAATCATTAGATATAACAGATTAGTCTCTCATGTTATTAGCTCAAATATTACATTCTTACCACCATGGTGTTGTTTCACACTATATCTTCCTGTATCAACTTCATTTCTTAGCTAATTCTAGTCTTGGTATGTAGATGAATCTTATTTTTACATTTCAATCTTCTATGCTCCTAGGAAAGTAAGATACTAACACTTTTTGCTCGATAGAGTTATAGTGAGCCAAACAATTCATAACTAATCCATCACATAAACGAGCAAAAGATTCCATAAGTATGACATCCCAGGGATAAAAAATAATATTTAACAAGAATGAATGATATGATGTTTATTAAGAGGCAATCAAGAACACTCCTTATGTTGTGGACAAAAGGCACATATATGCTACGAAAAATCAAGGTTCTTCCCTTTCATCTTAAGAACATCAAGGTTTATTCTTAGTAGATAGAAATAGAGATTAATCACCATGTGCCTCAAATTTATCCAACATGTAATTTATATAACATGGAACTTAAATTAAAATAAATGTATTTTATCTTATTTGTGATATTAGAAGATATGTTGTAGATATTTATTGCCTATTTAGAAAACCTCACACTTTGAGATCTTAGGTTCATTATGAAAATCAGAAGTGTGGTGCACTTTTCATTAGAGAAAACTTACGTAGTTTGAAAAAAGAAAGTGCATGCTCCTAGCTCTAAGTCCATCTATGATATTTTTTCTTACTATATTATTCAATTATATAGGAGGAAACAGATGGATCCTACTAACTTTAAATTGAGCATTTGACATGAGACATCTTCTATAATCGAGATACTATGTTTGAATCATAGACAATTCCATTGTTATGTGTTACGCACTTGTTCTTGACCAAAAATATTGAGTGACCACTCTTCTCATCCTTTTCATGGGCCTTTGGTAAGTGACATCTTGTATATATATGTATGTTTTCTCTCAAAATTTTCAATCTACTACTTTACATACTTCCTGATTTTGAAGTCAAATTAATAATCCCCTTTATCTTTTATGTATATCATTTGTACCAAGTCCCATTCTCTGAGTTTGGTTAGTCAAACAATAATATTAAATTCAATTCAATTAAAGCACAAGTCTTTATTAAGGAATTTTTAAACCAAGGATCCCATGCACATAGTTAATATCATAAAAAATGTTTCATGCATGACTATAACTATATGGATCAAAGAATAAAGGTATGACATCTTATTGCAGGATATAAATACCATGGTCATTTTAACAAACAAAATTCATGAGTGAATACTTTGCATAATTGGATTAGAGAATATATGCTTATTTGATCAAAAAAAAGGTAACAAAATAGGGTATGATATCATCACAACACCATCAACTAATTATTTTCAAAACTAACAATTGGTTATAGCATTTTAGATCCTAATTATAGGCTTCAACGGAAAAGAAACAAGAAAAAGTTTATACAAACCAAAACAAAGAAATAAGAATTGTTATGAGTTGCGTTCTCATCACGAATTGTGTTACAATATAAACTTTAAGAAAAAAAGTTGAATAAGACATTGTAAGCACTGAAAAAAAATTACAAAGCATGCAGGAGATTTATAATAGAATGGCTTGTTCTTTTACCTCACATAAAGCAAAAGTTAACATGTTAAGTTTGATAGGCTTAGATCTAAAAAGTAGCCTACCCCTAGAAGTAGCTATAGGAAATTGTATTTATTTAGTATAGTTATGATGTCTTAAAATGTGCTAAAGTTTGTTAGACCAAGCTTAGTAAGGAAAATAACAAACACAAAGTTCATGCGATTGAAATTAATTATATATATATATATATATATATATATATATATATATATATATTCAGAGTAATGATTAACTATCCTACTAGGAACCAATGACCAATTTAGAAACCAAGTAACATTGCCACAATATTCCTTTTTTTCTCAAACAATGAATTAAATAACTTCAATGAAATTTATGTGAACTAAGAATAATGTTAAAATAAATCGTATACATGACTTTATAATCATATTAAGGAATATTTCTTTTCATTCATAGGTTCCAAAATTTATACCATGAAATTATGCCTTTTCATATCACTAGTTAGAAACATAAAAAATGATGAGGCTTAAGAATTTATTGTTCTTCATAATCACATTTACCACTACAATGAAACATACCAAGTAGATGCAACCCTTCAAAATCAATCACTTTTAAAATTGAAAATGGTTGAAAAAATTAAGTATGATAAAAAACATGATACCGTGTAACAAATATAAGTAAAGTAGTAAACAATTCAAGGAAATAACCATTCATGAATACGAATAAACAAACTATGGGGAGGAAGGGAAATGTAAATTTCTATTAAATTTGTGGCAGCTACATAGTTACAAAGAATAGGAAATCACCTAAAAGAAGTAGCATTGAATCATTATCTTATACATAATTATTGTAATTAAGTTCATTTACTAAATCCAACTCAAATTTCTATTAAATTTGTGGCAGCTACATAGTTACAAAGAATAGGAAATCACCTAAAAGAAGTAGCATTGAATCATTATCTTATACATAATTATTGTAATTAAGTTCATTTACTAAATCCAACTCATTATCATAATTGCATACCTACACCATTATAAATATCACAATTTAATGTACTTTTATTCATCATCTTCATATCAACAAACATTAATTTTTTCTTTGAATGATATAACTATGTGATTTTATATAAATTCTCATGGATTCCATTACTATTAAAATATGTCACATAATAAAATCAACATATAATCCCCCATTTTTCAAGGTATTCTTTAATGTGGACGTATGTGGATGCATGATTACATATTTAATGTGCTTTCATTCATCATCTTCATATTAATAAAACATTTTTTTTTCTTTTGAATAATATAATTATGTGATTTTATTTATAAATTTTCATGGTTTCCATCACTACTAAAATGTATGCCACATAGTGTTGTGAAAATGAATCCCCTCTGCGGACAGAGGCGATCTCTCTAGCTCTAGAGTGGGTCTAGCAACTTGTAAGACTTTCTAATGCAATATTCCTTAGATAATATTCAAAAGTAGACAAGAAAGGAGATAGGAATACCTTTTCCTGATGCTATACTTGAACACTTTGATGGTGGCCTTGATCCACCATTCCTCAAGCTTGTTTCTCGCCACTAGTGGCATGCGATTACCTGCAGGATATCAAGAGGCAACAAAAAATGTAATCCAATACATAATATTCATGAACATCGACTATTTAACAGATCAAGGAACATTAGAATATTTCTGTGAATGATTAGACAAATATAGAAAGAAAACATCAAATGTTTTATTAATGAATATAAAAAAGAGAGCTTACAACCCAAGCCTCAATGTTAAAGCCCTCCCTTTGGTGATGTCCAAGTCCTTTACTGAAGCTATAAAGAATTTTGTCCCCTGAATATCTTAGGCGTTATAACAATATAAGAGTGTAAAGGGAATGAATGATCTTACCAGCCCAAAAATGACCAACCAGTAGTGGAGGGATGGAGATCAATTTATAGAAAGGGAGAAGAGGTTGGGAGCCCATGAAAGGAGGATGAAGGTCCAATTTCTAAGTGATAAAACCCCATTGATAAGATCAAAGCTCTAAAATCAAATAGCTCGACCTTATCACCACCGAATAACAACCAACTCGTCTCCCTATAGATTTTAGAGGTCAAAGCTTCTCCTCCATTTTGAGGAAACACTTCCAGAAAGGGTTCAATGCGGTTTTCCCAGAAAAAGGGGCGCTAAAAAACACTAGGCTAGAAATTTCAACATGCCATGAGCACGGGCAGGCCACTAGAGAAGCATGATGACCCAGAAATTTATGTTTTTGACCAAGTCTCTCCAGTGATCTTTCAAGGAAGTTTTCTTTGATTCTTTAGAGGATATCTTTGTGTATTTTTACCAGGTGGATATACCGCCCATGACCTGTCACATAGCACTTCAGGATCAAGGACAGGAAGTGATAGGGTGAAAAATTATTGTGTAACATATGCCCCCTAAAGCATGAAGGCATAATAGAGAGTGATGGGTGAAATGCCTTACAAACCAAGGTAAAAGAACTCGGAATACCACTAGGAGACCTACCAAATCAAACACAATACAATATATGACATCTCTGATATGGATATTCCTAATAACATATATGTGGACTAGGCATCAAATAACAAATGAACCCACAACATGGTCACAGCCATTCGTTTGAAAGAGATAATGGAAATGGATCCACGCTATGGTCGCAACCATCTGTATAGACAACATCATATGTACAATCATGAATACTCAATAAATCCACGCAACCTAAATAATGATAAAGATGATCTAGGGTCTTTTCCGCAATCTCAATCTACCCAACGTACAAATATAGCCATGTGAATAGATGATATGATGTCGAACATGGTAGAAACCACTTGATTACCAGTCAATAATGAAAACCACTAACTGGCACGAGAGAAACCACCAATAATTACGATGGATCTCAATGTACAACAGCACAATCCACAAGGGTGAATAAATTTGTTGAAGTCGAACACTTGCAAAATCATTTGATCGAAGGCCAGTGATGTGAACCTGTCATTGAACATGAAGAACTTTCCATTGAGGCATGCAAGCTCCAAGGTACTGAAAAAGGAAGTTTCTAAATCATATTCCCAGATAATGAGTTGAGGTTGATAGGAAGTGATCCACAAAGGAGGGCCATAATGATTTCGACATCATCAACACGAAATAATGGATATCTCAAGATGGTAGGAGTGATTCACGACTGTAATGGAGAAGTTTGGACAAGCAGAGGATGCTTGACTTTGAAAAAAGGGACTTCTATTGAACATATCAGCGACATGACTCCTAAGTGTGGCAACAGTTTACTCAAATGGGATCAGAGGTCATGATGACAAAAATGGAAATCGAATAGGAGGCAAATGGATTTCCCAAACCCACGGAGGAAAAATGATGAATGAAGGATATCCCCAACCTGACACGAACTACAAACAAGTGTCATGTTCAAGAGTGACAAGCTTCCCAAAATACACATAGGATGTTCACTTTCAATTTTCCCCTGTTATCACTCACGAGTACCTCTAAATTTTAGATAGCCAGCGTGAAGAGGATAGCATATGATGATCGTGTGATTTCATTCTTCGAATGAATCCAGGCTAGTAGGAAGGAGGAACTCGATCCCATCATGGTGACAAGTACTTTTCCATTTAATGTTTAACGAGTATGACGAAAGAGTAACTTGGTGTATTTTTCATGTTTAGGGAGTTTGAAAAAGAAACGGGAAAGAAAACTCCATCATGTTCCTTTTCGTAAATTGTCTCCTGGATCCGAAAAGGTAGAAAATAATATCCAAGAGCACCTCTTGACCATGTTCGATCAAGGTATTCATTTTTCGTAAATAGTTAATCTCATTCCGAAAAAAGGGTAAACGCATACTGATACCATGTCAATTCATTTACTTTAATGAGTTTGAAATGACAAGTACTCGACAATATTTTCATTTTTTGAGAGTCAGAAAAGAGCTAAAAGGTGACTCCAAGGGGGTTTATTTTTCGTTTATTTTTTACCGAGTCCGAAAAAAGAGATAAAATAAAACTCGTTTTCATTATAAATAATCACTGTCAGTGTGAAGATCCTGTTACTGCACAAAAACGACAAACATCACTGATATCGAGGAAAAATAATAAAATAGTTCCCTATGAGCATAGTTATTTTATTATGTCAAGCTTGTTTAAAAATGAAACAAATCCCCTTCTAATTCGAATCTTTGATTAGATCTCATAGATCCCCAGTGGAGTCACCAATTCTATTGTGGAGATAAATCCCCTCTACGGACAGAGGCGATCTCTCTAGCCCTAGAGTTGGTCTAGCAACTTGTGAGACTTTCTAATGCAAGCTTCCTTAGCTAATATTAAAAATGAGATAAGAAAGCAGATAGGATTACCTTTTCCTAATTCTATACTTAAACACTTTGATGGTGGGCTTGATCCTCGATCCCTCAAGCTCGTTCCTCACTACTAGTGGCATACACTTACCTGCAGGAGATCAAGAGGAAAAAAAAAATGTAATCCAATACATAATGTTCATGAACATCAGCTATCTAACAGATCAAGGACCATTATACTATTTGCACGAATGATTAGACAAATATAGAAAGAAAACATCAAATGTTTTATTAATGAATATAAAAGAGAGAGCTTACAACCCAGGCCTTGATGTTGGAGGCCTCCCTTTAGTGATGTCTGATTCCTTCACCGAAGCTCTAAAGCATTCATTCTCTTGAATAGCTTAGGCGTATCACAATACAAGATTGTAAAGGGAATTAATGATCTTACCAACCCAAGAATGACCAACTAGTAATGGAGGGATGGGGATCAATGTATAGGAAGGGATAAGAGGTTGGGATCCCATAAAAGGAGGAGGAAGGTCCACTTTCTAAGGGATAAACCCTCATTGATAAGATCAGAGCTCTAAAATCAGAAAGCTCGACCCTACCACCACCGAATAACAACCAACTCGCCGCGCTGGAGCTTATAGAGACTGAACCTTCTCCTCCATTTTGAGGAAACATTGATAGAAAGGGATCAACATGATTTTCCCATAAAAAAGGGCGCTGAAAGAGCTAGGCCATAACTATCAACTTGCCATCATCACGGGTAGGCCACTAGAGAAGCGTGTTGACCCATAAATTTAGGTTTTTGACCAAGTCTCTCCAATGATATTTCAAAGCAGTTTTCTTTGATTCTTCAGAGGATATATTTGTGTATTTTTCCCAAGTGGATATACCGCACAGGACCTGTCACAGGGCACTTCAAAATCAAGGATGGGAAGTGAGCAGGGTGAAAATTAATATGTAACACATAGTAAAATCAATATATAATCCCCAATGTTTTACAATATAATTTTGATGTGAATGTATTCCTAGTTCATTTAAATTCATTTTCACCTATGATTTGTTGAGGCTTATGATTACTTGGGTAGAAATTGGGTAGACGTCTTTAAAAACATCATGCTTGTCATAACTTCAAAATAACTTGAAGTTCTAAGCCTAAGAAGACACTTGTGTTTTTTATTTCATATTCTTCAAAATTTCACTTATGTTATAAGTGAATTATCTTAAGGTGGATTTAGACAAATATGATACTTGAGTAATGCATTTTCATAAAAAAAAAATTTCATATCTCTACCGTTTCACTCTTCTTAGGAGAGTGACTTCTGGTAAGATATTTTTTTTCATCTCATATCTATTTCAATAAGGGTAATAATCAAAGCTATTATTTCCTCTCAGCTCTAATCATGGCCTTAACAATATAACACATTTGGTCATTTAAACTTTCCTCACCGTTTATTTTCCCATTGCAATAGTTGATTGTAATATTTCAGAGAGGTAAATAAGATGTCACATACTTACAAGAAAGGATTTGTCCTCATCCTATTTCTTATTTAAAATCATTCAAATGTTCGAGTTGAAAATGGATATTTGCATGATTATAAAAGTTTAATTGAATTTCTTAAGTTACAATAACCTTTTTAAAAAATATTTGGTTTTCATATTAATAAAATTTATTACATTTCATAGTTTAAAAAAAAATGGAAAAGTCTTCCCCCAACATTTTATTGTGTGGGTTGAAAATAATTTTATAATTCATTTAATTAGGTGAATGATTTTGTAATATTTGTATTGAAGGACCAATCAATTGGTACCAACATGCACACCAATGAAAATTACTTATATCATAATTACCAATGTAAACGCATTCCACGCAAACAAGAGAAAAGAGAAAGGGAAGCTATAGGAAGGTGTTGAAATACCCTAGGTTATGCCTATATAAGAAGGTGTTGAAATACCCTAGGTTATCCCTATCACAATAATATGTTGACCAATAGGCACACCAATGATAATTAATTCCATCATAATTAGCCTTGTAAACCTAAGATGTTGCAAAGGGAAAGGAAGCTCACATAAGATAAAGAAATATCACATCACATAGGAAAAGATTTTTTCCAACAATTTAAGGGAAAATTTTGATAAAATTGCAACTTAAATCAAATTACAAATTCTTAAACGGCACTTTGATGTCTCCACTAGATAGACTTAAAAGTGAACCTTTGATCTCTCTACTAGATAGACCTAAAATTTAAGTGATAACACCACAATCGATATCTGTTTTTAGCTTTTTTTAACACATTTTTGTCAATTAATAATTTTGTCTCAGACAAATCATATTTAAAAGCATAGGAAAAAATTATTTACTTGTACATTATAATAATGTATATCATTTTAAATTTTACATACTATATGTAGCATTATTATATAGATATTTTATGTGGTAGAAAATTCCAATCCTTAACGAATTGATAATTGATATTATTAAAAAGGTAAAAACATAGATCATTCAAGCATATTTATAGTTTAACCTTGTGGAAACACCCATTTTATGAGCAAGATATTTTAGCAAAAGACAGTGACTAAATGGAATGTTGTAACACTCCAAATTATTAAATGTATAGTATAACTAATGTTCAAACTGTATGGCTTGCCGTAGAATACAATTTTATTCCTTATAATTAATTCTTAATGATTTTCAAACAATATGTGTATACCATTGTTATCATTGAATGATTATACTTAGAAAATATTGCTAGCAAATGCAATGGAAATACTAAAGATCATAGAAAAACAACCATGCAAAATTGACACAAAAATTGTCACTTAGGAAACCCAACCTTGGGATAAAACCCAGCAAACTTTTATTGAGAAGAAATTGAATTTCAACAAGGTTTACAAATTATATATTTGTCTAGAAATTTGTGCCAATATACAAGTCAAATTACCTGTCAAATGTAGTCAACTACTAATCAAACCAGTCAATATTCTTAGAAGTCAACATCAGTCAAATGACCTAGTCAAACTTCCCTACAGTCAAACTTTAACTCTGCAATCAAATTTCAGCCCTGGTCAAAGTCTGCAGTCAACATTTTTCACATGTGGCCCTGAGATTAGTGGTCTATGATCAAACTGTGGTTGTTCAAAACCTCACACATGGATCCTTCCCGCGATCAAACAATCGCAGTCAATGTTGGTTAAAAACTTGGTTGTATGGATTAATCAACATTGGTCAAACTCGGTTGTCAAATTTTTAGTCAACCTTTAACCTCCTCACACGTGCGACATCCAAAAAGATATAGAAATGATGAAGAAAATATGAAGAAAAAAATTCTCCTTTAGTTGAAATTTCTCCTCCACTAGAAAAGATCAAATGAGTATGTTATGTTGATCATTTTCTTCTCACATGATTTCTATTTATATAAAGCTCTAATGTTGAGTGGAGAACCATCAAGGAGGTTTCTCATCACAAGAAACCCCTTCACTAATGGAGCCTACATCACAACTCAATCAATAAAAAATTCAAACCCACTCTATAAAAAAAAATCATTCCATCGAGAAACAAAATGTGAGCATCGCGGGCCAATCTCCCATAGCCAAATCAATATGGCCCTTTGGGAGAAATATTACCCTTGGGTCATTCACCCCTAACCAAATTAGCATGGCCCCATGGGTGAATGTATCATTCTCCACAAGACAAATTAGCATGACCCATAGGAGAATGTCTACCTAATGCTACAAAAATGTCAACATTCCCTCTCAGTAAGGGAGAGATTATGCATCACGCCAAGGTCTTCTAGGAAGTATACAAGCTTACCCCTAAAGAAAATCTTGGCGAAAATTTTCACAATCTACTCGTATGTGGATATGTACTGGAGCTTCAATGCTCCCTTCTGCACCATATCTCATATGAAGTGATATTTGATCTCAATGTGCTTCAACATCTGATGGAATACTAGATTCTCTGAAAGTTTGACATAACTTCGATTATCACAATATATCAAGGTCATCTCTAACACCTGATCAAATAACCCTACAAGAAACTTTTGAAGCCACATTGCTTCCTGACATGTGGCAATGGCTACGATGTGCTAAGTGCCACAAAATTCCACTTCCTGCTAAACTAGGATATCATATTTGATCCCAGCTTGAAGCAGCACCATGAGGTGCTCTTTCTGTCCACTACACTCGACCCAATCTGAATCAGTATATCCTTTCAGCCTCACTTCACCACTTGACACATATCTCATACCATATCCAACTATACCATGCATGTACCTCAACAAATGATTCTCTACAGCCCAATGTACATGCCTCAACTCAACCATATACTGGCCCAGGTTGTTCACTACAAAGAAAATATTTGTCCTCGTGTTAACCAGGTACATCAAGGATCCCATCAATTGTTTATACATCGTGTGTTCCACCAAATATGAATCTGAAGCATAATCACTTAGCTTATTTAGATTTTTCACCATATGTGTAGCCATGGACTTGCAGTTCATCATATCAAATCTCATTAGCATATGAATTGAGTACTTCCCTTTTTCAAGGAGGATCTCACCAGGTCTCCACCACACCTCCAATCGCAAGAAATAATGCATCAAGCCAATATCATTCATCTCAAACTATAAAGCAAACTCCCTCTTGCACCCGACAATGAGCTTCTTTTCCCCAATAAGGAATAGATCACTAACATAAAACACCAAAATCAAAGATCACCATCAACAACCATGAAGTAAAGGTCAACATACACATCACTCTTGGTGAAACCCAAACTCATGAAGTATCCATTAACTGTGGAATACCATGCCCTAGGAGCCTTCTTGAGTTCCTGCAAAGCCTTCTTCAATCTACACACATAGGACTCGTTCCCATGTATCAAAAATCCTTGAGGTTTATCTATGTACACTTCCTCCTCAATCACACCATTGTGGAACATGGTTTTTACATCCAATTGATGTAAACTCCAACCCATAACTGAAGCAATAGAAACAATATTCCTAATATACATGTACCTGGCGATTGGAGCAAAGGTCTCATAATACTCTACCTCTTTGTAGGAGAACCCTCTCGCCACAAACCTCGCTCTTTACTTCTCTATGTCAGCATTTGTTGCATGCTTGATCTTAAATACCCACTTGTAAGTTATTACTAACTTCCTATGTGGTATCAGAACTATCTCCCACACATCATTTTTCATGATGAACTGATACTACTCCATCATGGCATCCATCCAAACCTGCTAATCTGCTACCTCCTCATAACTAGAAGGCTAGGAATCAATGATTTGGGTCATCAATGGCATATAATTCGAGAATATTTGTTGTCGTCTACTCTTGCTAAAATTACCCTTGGGAGTTGCAATCCTCTTTTAATTCTACAAAGTGTCATGAAGCCATGTTGGCCTCTTCTTAGTCACTAAAACATCCCTAGGTGAGTCCGTTAGCTCTGTTGGATCTACTAACTCCTCCTAATAGTTTGAAGGATGAAAAGTGGGACTAAAGGGATTTGTACCCACATCCTTTAGAGCCTCCTACTCCTCAATATCAATCTCCATATGATACTATAGACCTCCTGAAGGAAACCTCCTCATAAAAAGTAACATCCCGGCTGAACTCAATTTGACATTGACCTAGATTTGTAGATATTGTAGGCCTTTGAAGTCTCATTCTGTCCACGTTGTATCCCACAAAAATTACCCTTCTTCCTATATGGATCTAAATTCTTCCTCTTCTCCTTGGGAACGAAGAGGTATATTAGACAAATAAATATCCTCAAATGACTCACCTCTAGCTTCACTCTTATGAATGCATCCTCAGGAGTCTTTTCCTCCAATATCTAGTGAGGACTCTTGTTTTGAACATAAAATTTTGTGATGAATGCCTCAGCCCATAAGAACATGGGTAAGTCTTGATCATGAATCATTGCCTTGAAAACCTCCACAATGGACATGTGCTTCCTTTCTACAACCCCATTCTATTTAGGGTTGTAAGGAACTAGCCATTCCCTCTTTATCCTTTCCTTGTAGAAATCATTGAAGTCCCTGGAAGTATACTCTCCACCATTATTTGACCTCAAAACCTTGATCTTCTTCCCTTTCAAGTTCTCCACTTGAGCCCTATGTGAATTTTTCCTTAAATTTCAGCAACTATAAATTTATTTTTCTAATTGATTAATTATGAAATTTATTTGCTATGTGTTATGCAACTTCTCACAAAACTGAAGAAAAGATAGATCAAAAACTTAAAAATTATCCTCTTCCAGGGGAAAAACCACCTTTAAATTACATAAATGAACAATTATTGGATGGTTCAAATGATAAGACCTCCTTGGTATATATAAGAGTCTAGGGGGTCACAATATAATCAAAGACTACATAATAATAATAATGAAAGGGTGTTAATTTTATTTAACAATGGTATGTCCTATGCTTAGAGAAATTTACTTCAATCTTTCTTATTAGCCCAATTCAATTTCCTATTTAGAAATCACATTGAAATTAACAGTAAATGTTGATAGAACATAAACAAATAACCAAAAAACAAGCCAAAACAAGAGGACACAATAATTTGGTGGATTCCAAGGATAAACCCCAATGTGTGGAAAACCCTTTGATCAAATCTTCTTATAATTTTTCAAATTCAGCAGAGAGATAAAGTACAATTTACAGCAGTCAACAAGATGCCCTAACCATAAAAGTCAACGTTGGTCAAACCAGCAATATTCCTCCCAATGGAGCTCGGTCAAACCCAGTAAAACTCGGCCTCAATGAATATTAAAGTTAGCCCAAAACAATCCTAAATTTCTTAGTCAAACCTGGCCAATGTATTGGTCAAATATGCGGTCATAGTCTACGGTCAATGCTACAGTCAAACAACCTAGATTTTCTCAGTTTCCTTGCCACCAAACTCGGCCTCTAAAAATTAGATTATGTCCCAAAAATCGAAGTCATAGAGTGAGAATTGACCCAACGTAAACACTGCTGCAGAAACCCTTAAATAGTTTGAAAATAACAGTTGCCCTTTCACACATGCGGAGGAGAGATAATGTATTCCTTAGGTTGTACGAACCAATGAGAAGGAGAGAGAATGTGAGATGATATGATTTCCAAATGAAGTTTGAGTCTCTCCTTTTTATATCCATCAATGAGGGGTGGTGACACATCTTTTGGGGCTTGTGAGCCTAACAATTCTGAACGACCTTGACAATTTGCACATGTGAGAGAAATAAATTCAAAATCCAACTTCTTCTCATCCAAACAAGATGATATTTAGATAAATATTTCACCTCTCTGAAAGAGGAATCCAAAAAAAATTATCATCTCCATCATATGAGCAATGAAAATTGGATTTTTTCCTTAGTTTCCAAATTTAACACTCCCTCTCAACTAGGGAGAACTCCACCCATCAATCCATTTTTCAACATGTGCAATAATGTCATCTAATACCATCATATATCATCTCGTCATCCTATTTCATCCTAATATCTCTGTAGTATTTTGGCTCTGCTCTGATGTATGAATAAATAATGAAGAATATTTAATCGATAGTGAGTCACAAGACCTTTCCACTCTGCACTAGCTCGAAGTAAGTTTTAGAGGTAAAAACCTCAACCATACTTGATCCCAGATAAATTTATTGGATAAAAAACATCCTAAAAATAGAGACTACAACAATACATGATGCATCCATCGGTAATTATATGGTATCTATCCTCATTTCACAACTCATTGGCCAGATGAGAGGTACTTCCCATGAGTCTCGGAGTACATGGGTAGGATGTATGTGGGGCATAGATCAAGAGAGGTTGAACCAGATCAATATCATAATGGTGGGGAAATAGAAAACCAACAAGGTAAGGTGAACCTAACCCTATGGTTTCTTATAGATCTAAGAAGCTATCCCCAAGCACCCTGGAGCTCCCTAAGCTCAAAGTACAACTCAAGCAGGACCCTAATAAGAGGGTTTGTCCATGATTCCAAGCTTCTCAAGGAAGGTTAATAATTTTACCTTCCCAAAGGGCTTCATGAGAATATTTGCGACTTTCTCATCAGTCCTAATGTGATGGAGTCTTACGGTGCCTCATTGTACCATATCCCAAATAAAGTGGTACCTGATATTAATATGCTCGGATCGATCGTGGAATACATGATTCTCTGAAAGTAGAATCCCACTTTGGTTTTCACAAAGGATCATGATGGTATCCAACACATGCCCAAACAGATCACTGAAGAGCTTCCTCAACCAAACAACTTCAAAACATGCCATACTTGTTGCAATGTATTCGACCTCGACGATGCTCAAAGCAATCGATTTCTACTTCCTGCTCATCCGAGAGATCGAAGTGGAATGTAAGGTGAAGCAGCATCCATATGGGCTTTTACGATCCACTACACTGCGTTCCCAGTCAGAAGAAAAGAGATATCAATGCCTTAGAAATAAGCCACTTCTAGGGGGCAACCTCCAATACATTACATGAATGAACAATTCTTGGATGATAAAATTTACAAAACCTCCTTTCTATATATAGGAGTCCATGGGGCCATAATGTAATGCTAGAGGGGCCACAATGTAATCCTAGCCGACCTAGCAATAATAATTTAAGGGCACAATAATAACAAAATGGGGGTTACAAGGGTACAATAATAACAATAAGGGGGTTACACTAACAATAATAAGGAACTATACTAGTGATATAGGGACCTAACATGCCCCTCTCCTTCAAAAAAGTGTTGTCCTCAACGCTTGAGTAGCTCTGGGTGCTTCTGTATAAAATTCTCATCCTCCCATGTAGAATCTTCAGTGGGTAAGTTCTTCCACTTGATGAGATGCTCTGAAATTGATCGATTCCGTAGTTGTCGAGTTCTTGTTTCCATGACCGCTTCTGGTTCCAATATGATTTTTCCTTCCTCATCAAGTTCTGGCAATATTGTTTGAACTGGAAGATTTTCACCTATAACCTTCTTTAAACATGAAACATGGAAAACTGGATGTACTCGCGAAGAAGCAGGAAGCTCCAATTTGTATGCCATAGTACCAATCTTTTGCAACACCTTGTAAGGACCATGGTACTTTGGCGATAATTTATTATCCTTCTTAGCTTGCTTGAGGGACATTTGTTTATATGGTTGTAGCCGTAAAAATACCCAATCTCCTACATCAAAACGTCTCTCGCTGCGATGTTGATCTGCCTGTTGTTTCATTCGATTTTGTGCCAAATTCAGGTTATCCTTTAAGAGTTGGAGAACTTCTTGCTGATGCTCGATGTGATCTTCTACTGCTTGAACCTTTGAATTTTCCCTTAAATATGATGTGATGGATGGTGGATGATATCCATAAAGTGCCATAAATGGGGTCATTTTTGCTATAGTATGGAAGGAAGTGTTATACCACCATTCAGCGAGAGGTAACCACTTGACCCATTGTGTTTGTTTATCAGATACAAAACAATGAAGATATCCTTCCAAACATTTATTTACTATCTCATTTTGACCATCAGATTGAGGATGATAAGATGAGATATGAGCTAATTGAGTACCCAAACAAGAAAATAACTCCGTCCAAAAATTTCTAGTAAAAATGGGATCTATGTCGCTCACAATAACCCTTGGGCTTCCATGTAGCTTTTGAATTCTATCCATAAATGTAGTAGCAACTGTACTTGATTTAAATGGATGAGATAATGCACAAAAGTGTGCATAATTGGTAAGTCTATCAACTACCACCATGATGACACACTTTCCTTCGGACTTAGGTAAACCTGTGATAAAATCCATTGAAATCTCCTCCCAACGTTGACTTGGAATGGATAAAGGTTGTAGAAGTCTCGGGGTCTTAATTGTCTCAACTTATTCTGTTGGAAAACCAAACATTCCATCACAAACTTTTGAATATCAGATTTAAGGCCATCCCAAAAAAATTATTTCTTCACTCTGTGGTAAGTTTTTAAAAATCCCGAGTGTCCTCCTAAAGGAGAAGTGTGCAATTCCAGAAGAATATTTTGTTTTAGTTGGGAATTCTTACAAAGATATAAGCGATCTTTGTACCATAAGGAATCATTTTTCCAACTAAATGTATCGGATGTACTAGGATCTTGCTGCAACTTTTGAATGAGTGTCCATACATCTTTGTCCTTCTTCCATTCATCTCTTGCTTTGGTTATCCAATCTGGTTGGATAATAGAAATGGCACAAAGCAATGCTTCCACTTCTTCATTCTTTCTTGAGAGTGCATCTGCAACAACATTAAGCTTTCCTTTTTTGTAGATTATTTCAAAGTCATAACCCAACATCTTTGTGACCCATTTTTGCTGCTCTTCTGAAGATATTCTTTGTTCCAAAAAGTGTTTAAGACTATCATGATCAATTTTACCTTGAAGTGTCTTCCCATTAGGTAAGTTCGCCATTTCTTTAGTGCATGTAGTATTGCTAACATTTCCTTCTCATAAATAGGTTTCCGTAAATACTTTCCTTTGATTGGACGACTTTCAAAAGCAATGGGTCTTCCTTCCTGCATTAAAACTGCACCAATTCCATTTCCTGAGGCATCACATTCCACAATAAAGGTTTTTGTGAAGTCTGGCGTAGCTAAGACCGGTGCTAGGCACATTGCCTCTTTAAGATGTTCGAAGGCCTTAGTTGCTTCAGGAGTCCATGAAAATGCATCTTTCTTCAATAATGTTGTTAGAGGTGCTGCTATTCTCCCATAATTCTTAACAAACTTGCGATAATACCCTGTTAACCCGAGAAATCCTCGCAACTGCTTTATGGTTGTGAGGACTTTCCATTCCTTAATGGCTTTAATTTTGTTAGGGTCTACTTTAACACCCTCGTGAGATACAATATGACCCAGATATTCCACCTCTTGTACTCCAAAAAAACATTTGGATGTTTTTACATATAATTGTTTCTCCTGCTATAGTTTGAGCACCCTGTCAACATGTTCAACATGATCCTTCCAAGACCTGCTGTAGATTAGTATATCATCAAAAAATACTAGCACAAATTTTCTAAGGAAGGGTTTGAAAATGGAATTCATCAACCCTTGAAATGTAGAAGGTGCATTGGTAAGGCCAAAAGGCATGACCGAAAATTCATAATGACCCTCATGAGTTCGAAATGCTGTTTTTGGAATATCTTTAGTCTTCATTCTAATTTGATGATATCCTAAACGAAGATCCAACTTGGTAAAATCAATTGCTCCATGTAATTCATCCAATAATTCATCAATCATAGGAATGTGAAATTTATCTTTAATGGTGAGCTTATTGAGCTCTCTATAATCCAGACACATTCGCCATGATCCATCCTTCTTGTGTACCAATACTACAGGAGCAGAGAAAGAACTTTGACTAGGTTGAATTATACCCGCCTCTAACATTTCTACAATCATATGTTCAATTTCGCTCTTTTGGAAGTAAGGATATCTATAAGGCTTGATGTTTGGAGGAACACTTCCTGGAATCAAATGAATAGGATGATCATGATCACGAATAGGTGGGAGTCCTTTGGGAGTTTCAAACACCTTGGAATGATTGTCCAAGACTTGTTGGAGATCTGCAGAAATAGATGATTTTGATGTTGGAGCTTCTAGTGAGCATAATTGTGCAATTACGCCTCGTTGTTCTTTCTTTAGAAGCTTTTTCATGACATTAGAGCTTATTATCCTTCCTGGCTTCCCTGCAATACCTCGTAATTCGACTTCCTTTCCTTTTGAAAAAAATTTCAATAAAAGTTCTTGAAAATTAAAAGCTACCGTCCCCAAAGATTGTAACCATTGAACTCCTAATACAACATCAGCACCTCCCATAGGAATGGAAAGCATTGGACTAGTCAATACATATTCCCCCATGGTTAGCTTGATATTATGGCATTTTCCAGAGCAATTTATAGTTCCTCCATTTGCAACCATCACTTGACATTCTGGTGCTGGGTATAGGAAACAATTTAATTCCTTGGCTACCTTACAATGAATAAAATTATGGGTTCTACCTGAATCAATCAACACTATTACCTTTTTCTTCTTGATATGTCCTTCTATCTTGAGAGTTTGAGGAGTGGTAATTCCTGCCAGTGCATTACACGATATGGTCGGATTCATTTCTTCCTCTTCTAGGGCTGGTTCCTGGTGTATATCCTCTTCTTGTTCATTTTCTTCTTCCTCTTCAAAATATATGTAAAATAATTTCTTCTCAGCACACTTATGACCTTTAGTGTATTTGCTATCACAACTGTAGCAAAGCCCTTTTGCTCTTTTTTCTTCCAATTTTTGTGGTGTCGACCTTGTAGGTTGTGGAAATCTAGGCGTAGCAACACTTCCTTCTTTATAGAATTGAGTGGTAGGCTTCCTTGTCGCCATAATTTTACATTCAACTTTTCTTGCCAACCTGAATGCCTTCTCCAATGAATCGGGTTCCAGAACGTGAACTTCATGTTGGATGTTATCCTTTAAAGTGCCTATGAAGAGATCAATCCTGTGTTCCTCTGGAATATCAGTTACCCTTATATTCAATTTTTGGAAGTCCTCAATGTGCTGCCCCACTCAACCCTTTTGTTTGAGATTTATCAATTGGCTAAAGAAGGTGTTGCTCTTTGTATCCTCATAATGTGCTATCATTTCCTCCGTAAAAATTGACCAAGTGACAATTTTTTTACGGGAGCAAAGCCATCGATACCATACAAATGTATTTTGTTCTAAATGTAAAGTTGCAATGCATAACTTTTGTGTGTTTTGCACGTTATGGAGATCAAAATATTGCTCCATCTGTAGTATCCATGTTACAGGATCCTTTCCATCAAACTTCCTCATATCCATTTTTGGAATATGGTGGTTCTTCCCGCCAACATTAGAGTTTATGAAATCATGATTAACATTTATTTTTTTCTCATCGTCAGGTTATTCTACTATATTTTCACCATTAGGAAACATTTCTTGTATCAACTTTTTCAAACCTTCCATGTCTACTTTTAGAACATTCTTCATGTTTCCATTTTCTCATCGATCTTAGCTTCCATGTCATCCATCTTAGATTCCATGCCAACCTCCATGCCATCTATCTTAGATTCCATGCCATCTATCTTATATTCCACGCCTTTCTTCAAGCCATCCATATTTTTTTCCATGCCTTTCTTCAAAACTTCCATGTCATTTTTTGTTTCTCTTTGCGAGAGTGAAATTTGTTGCACTTGCTCTTGTAATTTTGATATGTCATGTTGCCATTCTTCGTCTTCATGAGTCATAGTAGAGATTTCCAAAGGCTTAATGGGTGTTGAATTATTTTTAGGGGCCATTTTAGAATCCAATACTGATATCTATTCTACAATATTCCCTTGCAATCAATTCAACTTGATTCTTCAAACAACACTTCTGCAATTCGGAAAAAAAAATACACACCTTTTACTTGCTTTTGAGGAGCTCGATATTGAAATTGAATTATCTCTACAATTGCGGAACCTCAATATCTTAAGTTCCGCCCTATATTATCCCTCTGAAGCTTCTTTCCAATGCCACAGGTCTGATATGATTTGGATTCTTCAAGACAAAGTTATGTCCAATCTCCCACAATGACCCAATTTTGGACTGGTTCAGTAGAGAAAACTTTTACGACTTGCCACGTGTCAATGTTTCATCCTTTGGATTTGAAATTGATAGTGAAGAAACTAAAGTCCGTTCACTTGTGACCAAATTTTACGGCACTCCAATCCGATGCTCAAAGAGAGAGTTATGAATATTTTCCCACGATCAGCTATTTGAGATGAAATTTAGGAGCCTGAAAAAACACTACCTTCCACAGATCATATCTCCGAAAATCTTGCGAACCAAGCTCTGAAATTTTTTGAAACTGTTCCTTAGGATTTCAGATTCACACCATAAAAATTTCAGCTTCTGAAACTTCGTAGAAAAAAATTTATAGCGCAAATGCCACGACGACCTGTTTAGGAGCCTGAACAAAGACCTAACTTCCACAAATCATATCTCCAAAAATGATGCGAACCAAGCTCTGAAATTTGTTGACGATGTTCCTTAGGATTTTGGATTCACACCCTAAAAATTTCAGCTTTTGAAACTTAGTAGAAAAAAAATTATAGCGAAAATTCCACGATGACCTGTTTGGAGCAGCGAAACCCTAGAATCCAAAGCTCTGATACCAAATGTTCTGTAACCAACTCCAAAAATAGAAGAAAAGAGATATCAATGCCTTAGAAATAAGCCACTTCGAGAGGGAAACCTCCAATACATTACATGAATGAACAATTCTTGGATGATACAATTTACAAAACCTCCTTTCTATATATAGGAGTCCATGGGGCCATAATGGAATGCTAATGGGGCCACAATGTAATCCTAGCTGACGTAGCAATAATAATTTAAGGGCACAATAATAAAAAAATGGGGGTTACAAGGGTACAATAATAACAATAAGGGGGTTACACTAACAAAAATAAGGGACTATACTAGTGATATAGGGACCTAACAGAAGGTTAATAATTTTACCTTCCCAAAGGGCTTCATGAGAATATCTGCGAATTTTTCATCAGTCCTAATGTGATGGAGTCTTACGGCACCTCATTGTACCATATCCCAAATAAAGTGGTACCTGATATTAATATGCTCAAATCGATCGTGGAATACATGATTCTATGAAAGTAGAATCCCACTTTGGTTTTCGCAAAGGATCATGATGGTATCCAACACATGCCCAAACAGATCACTGAAGAGCTTCCTCAACCAAACAACTTCAAAACATGCCATACTCGTTGCAATGTATTCGACCTCAACGATGCTCAAAGAAATCGATTTCTACTTCCTACTCATCCGAGAGATCGAAGTGGAATGTAAGTGAAGCAGCATCCATATGTGCTTTTACGATCCACTACACTACGTTCCCAGTCAGCATCAGTATATCCATGAAGCCTCATACTCCCGAAAGTGTATCTCAGTCCATGGTTTATTGTGCCCCAAAGATATCTCAAGAGAGTTTTGGCACCAATCCACTGAATGTGATGAGGCTCGACCATGTATTGAATCAGCGTTTTCACTGCAAAACATATGTCAGGATGAGAGTTCAATATGAACATCAGGGCCCCTACAAGCTGAAGATACTTGGTAGGATTTCTCAAATCGGGCCCAACAACACTTACACACAAATTATTAAAGTTGAGTTCCATCAGAGTAGTCACAGACTTCCAGTCCACCATCCAAAATCTTTCCAACAGCTTCACAATATATTTTCCTTGAGAAAGGAAAATCTCACGTAGATTTTTCCAGACCTTCAGACCTAGGAAGTAGTGCATCAATCCTAGGTCCTTCATCTCAAACTTAGAAGCCAGCTCCCTCTTGCATTGATGAATAATAGGGTCAACACCTATCAGGAAGAGATAGTCTACATAGAGAACCAAAATGAGAGGATTTTCATTATCAACCTTAAATTAAAGGTTAGGATTATCATCACTTCGAGTAAAATCCAGCTTCATCAAGGAGATATCGATCCTCTCACACCAAGCCCTGGGGACTTGCTTCAACCCATAGAGGGTTTTCTTCAATCTGCATATGTGTGTATCTCTATCTAGAAATTCGAACCCCAGAGGTTGTTCCACATAGACCTCTTCCTTGATCGAACCATGTAAGAAGGAAGTATTGACATCCATCTGATGTAGACTCCATCATTGCGATGCAATAAGGGCAATGATCAAACAAATGGTGGTATAGTGAGCAATAGGTGAAAATATTTCATCATAATCTATTCCTTATTTTTGCGACAAGCCTTGGAAAAAAAAATCTTGCCCTGAATTTTTCAGCACTTCCATCGAATCCATTCTTAATCTTGTAGAGCCATTTTGAGGTGACAATAGATTTTTCCTTCATTTTAGGGACCACATCCCAGACATCCTTTTTCATGATCAACTCATATTCTTCGTTAATTTCATCCTTCCAAACTTGGTGATTCACAACTTCTTCAAACATTCCCGGTTCAGATTGTACAATGGTGCTCATGGCTACTAAGTACCCTTGGTACCTATTGGGCTTCTTAATTTCACAGAATGTTCCCCTTAGAGAAATATGTCTCTTGGCATATTCTGGAGTGTCTCTAAGCCATGAGGGTCTTATTTTATTTGAAGAATATGGATCTATAGGATCCATTAGACCTTCAACATTGGGCATTTTTTCATCTTTCGGTTCTTCCGGCTTTCCTGCTTCTTCTTATTTGTCTTTATTTGAGACAAGAATATCTATAACCTTCCTAAAGGCATCATCTTCGTCAACGGTGACATCATGACATATCTCCACTTATCTGGAACATAGATTCTATATGCCTTCAAGGTTTCACTGTAGTCCACAAACGTTCCCTTCTTTCCAGAAGCATCCAATTTTCTTCTCTTTTCTTTTGGCACATGAAAATATACAGGACTTCCAAAAATTATAAAATGAGAAACATCAGGTTTCTTACCAGTGAAGACTTCTTCAGGAGTTTTGGAGTCCAAAGCTTGATGTGGGCATCTATTTTGAACATATAGAGCGATGTTGGAAGCTTCTCCCCATAAGAACTTCAGAAGACCTTGGTCATGAAGCATGGCATGGGAAGCTTCCCGAATGGTTCTATTCTTCCTTTAAGCAACACCATTTTTTTTAGAGTATATGAAATAGTGGTCTCCCTCTTAATTTTGGATTCCTTTCAATAGTCATTGAATTCATTTGACTCATTTTCGGTTCCATTATCGGTCCTCAAAATTTTGATCTTCTTTCTTGTTTGATTTTCAACCAAGGTCTTAAAGGTGCGGAACCATTTGAATACTTCGTCCATTTTCTTCAATAAGTATATTCATGTGTTGCGGGAGAAGTCATCTATGAAGGTGACATAATATAGGCATCCTCCCAAGGATGTTACGGGAAACATACCATATAGATTAGAATGAATCAATTGTAGAATATCACAAGTCTTGGAGTTACTTGAGGGGAATGGTCCTCTTGTATGTTTTCCTTCGACACAACCCTGAGATACACCTTCATGATCATATTTTAAATCGGTAATACATGTGACCACCTTCCTTGCTCGGGAAGGGCTTTATAATGAAGGTGTGAAAACCTCCGATGCCATAATTCGGATTGAATATTTGTGTTACATGTCATGGCTCTCAATAGACTTCCTCCAACCTGATAGAGTGTATCAACCCTGAAACCAAGAGTGAATTATTATTTTAAATTCCTCTTCCAAATGCATACCTTTCCATCAATGAATGCCACCTTGAATCCTTTGTCTTCCATTACCGAGATAGACACTAGATTCTTCTTCAATTCAGGTACATACAATATATCTTGCAAATGGAGGACTTGACCTTGATTTAGATGAAGAGTCACAATCCCTGTCCCTTTCACTGGATAGGTGTAATTGTCTCCAAGGATAATTTACAAAATAGTATCATTTTCAATCAAATCAGAGAGGGTCTCTTTATATCCAGTGAAGTGCCTTGAGGCATCACTATCAATCAATCAGTTATCCAGGGTGTCGAGAGGAGATGCAGCATAGAGGGCATATATAAGAATATATTCATTTTTCTTGCTATCAAAAAAATTAGATTCATCATACCTAGAGTTTCTTGATCTCATGAAGGGTTAACCATTTCAATTTCCATTTCCATCAGAGGGAGCCTTTCTCTTTTCTTTGTTGTTGAAATTTTTTTTCCTTTGATTTTAATTCCTCCTAAAGTTGTTATTGCTATTGTAGTCATCATATCAGGGAGAGTCCATTTTATTGGGACACTCTCTAGCATAATGATCAAACCTATTATAATTGTAACATCTACCCTTCCTTCCTTTTCGGCCCACTCTTCCTTGACACTTATTTCTCAGACCATCATTATTATTTTTCTTTGCATGAGTGGTGAAGGCAGTAGGTTCACTTACATTTCCATTTGAGGGTTTGTCTCTCTCCATAATCCTTGTCACCTCTTGTGTGCATCTTGGCAACAATTCATCAAAATTAGGAATTATATTATTATTGAGAATCGTGGTATTGGATACATACCATGTCTGGGGAAGTCCTCCAAGAGCAATGAGAGTGAGCTCTCGGTTAGGTATGACCTCTCTAATAGCTAAGAGATCATTCTTGATTTCGGTGAGCCTCATGAAGTAGGATTGAATGGACTCTCCCTTGTCCATCTTGATGTCATTTAACTTGTCCTTCAAAAAGAGAATTTTATTAGCATTTCTAGCCCTAAAAATGCTAACCAACCTAACATACATATCCTTAGATGTGCCCAGCTCAGAGATATAAGCAACCAAGTGCTTGTGAATAGAATCCCTAATGATATTCTTCTCTTTGACCTCTCCTTTCTTGTACTTTGTTTTAGTGGCATCTGGTTCATTTGATGGAGGTTCAGTGATCTTTCCCTGGACATAATCCATAACTTCTTATTCCTCCAATGTCAGATCCAGGGACATTTTCCAAGAATAACAATCAGACTTATCATTGAGCTTTTCATCAGATTTGAAGTATGATGAGGAAGCCACTAACCCTTTTCCTTGTCTAATAAACTTTTAGTGATTTCTCTTCTCAATCTTGCTTGGGATTTTTCTTCACCTCAACTCTGATACCATGTTAATTTTAGTTAACGATGGTACGTTCTATGCTTAGAGAAATTTACTTCAATCTTTCTTATTAGCCCAATTCAATTTCCTGTCTATAAATCACATTAACCTTGAGAATAAATTTTGATAGAACATAAACAAATAACGAGAAGACAAGGAAAGACAAGGACACAATAATTTTGCGGATTCCAAGGTAAAACCCAAATGTGGGGAAACCCATTGATCAAATCTTCTTATTATTATTCAAATTCAACGGAGAGTGAAAGTACAATTTATAGCAGTCAACAGGATGCCCTAGCCAGTGAAGTCAACATTGGTCAAACTGGAAATAGTACTCCCAATGGAGCTCAGTAAAAACCAATCAAACTCAGCGTCAAATAATATTTAAATTCAACCTAAAACAATCTTGAATTTCTTGGTCAAACTTGGTCAATGCATTGGTCAAATATGCAGTCAAAGTATGCAATCAACGCTGCAGTCAAACAACCAATATTTTCTCAGATTCCGTGACACCAAAATTAGTTTCCAAAAATTTGATTTTGCCCCAAAAATTGAATTCAAAGAGTGAGAGGTGACCCAAGGTCAACGCTGTTGCAGAAACCCTTCAACAGTCTGAAAATCACAACTGCCCTTTCACGCGTGCAGAGGAGAGAGAATGTCTTCCTTAGGTTGTATGAACCAATGAGAAGGAGAGAGAATATGAGATGAGATGATGTCCAAATGAATTTTGAGTCTCTCCTTTTTACATCCTTAAATGAGGGGTGGTGACACATCTTTTGGGGCGTGTGAGCCTACACAAAAATTCTAGCCGACCTTGACAATTTTCACATGTGAGATAAATAAATTCAAAATCCAACTTATGCTCATTAAAAAAGATGATATTTATATCAATATTGCACCTCTCCAAAAGAGGAATCCAAAAAAATATATCATATCCATCATATGATCAGTGCAAAGTGGAGTTTGGCCCTATTTTCCAAATTTAACAAAGGGCACAATAATAACAATAGTGGGATTCTATGAAGCACAAAATAACAATACAGGGCATACATGGGCACAAAAATAACAATAGGGGTCCACACTAACAATAAAAATAAGGGGGGTACACTAGTATAATAGGGATCTAACATGCCCCTCTCCTTTAAAAAAGTGTTGTCCTCAACGTTTGAGTAGTTCTGGATGCTTATGTATAAAACTCTCATCCTCTCATGTGGAATCTTCAGCGGGTAAGCTCTTCCTCCTAATGAGATACTCTGAAATTAATCATTTTTGTAGTTGTCAAGTTCTTGTTTCTGTGACTACTTTAGGCTCAAATATAATTTTTCCTTCTTTTTCAAGTTTTGATAACACTACTTGAACTGGGAGCTTGTCACTGATAACCTTCTTTAAGCATGAAACCTGGAAAACTAGGTGTACTTGGGAAGATGCAAGCAAATCCAATTTGTATTCCAAGTACCAATATTTCGCAACACCTTGTAAGGACCATAATACTTGGGTATAATTTAATATCCTTCTGATCTAAGTATGAATGTTAGTTATTATGTGCTAATTTCATCTTCAGATTTAAAATTTATTTTCTGATCTTATGCTTGATGTACATAGGTTTCCTTGGTGGTTATGTGCATCAAACAGGTAAAATTAACTGAGTTTTATGAGTGAATTCAAGAGCATAAAGTATGAAAATCAAATTCTGAATAGAAACGAAAAAATACACAACAAAACATCACAATTGATCCATCAACACAAATTTTTGATGAAGGATTGCATCCCTCCTGAGCTACATCTCCTTGGTCCAACTTTCATGTCTTGGGCCTCTGTATTAGCTAAAAAGTGAAAAAAATGTTGTTTAAATTCACCTATAGCCCCTGAAACATACTCCAATGAGTTCAGAATGTCAAAATCGATCAGAAATGACTATTCATTCTCTCAATTTGGCCTTCAGCTGATCTAGGCATGGCCTTCCCTTTTGGTGGCCCTGGGCTTCCTTATTCTTTAAAGTGAAAAAAAAAACCTTTATAATTGATCTGTTGCCTCTGAAACTATACCAATGGATTCATAGCATGCCAATATGCTAGGAATGAATCTTCCTGAGCCAAAATTGGTTGAAAATTGCTCAAGATATGGTCAATATAATTTTTCCTTAGAATCCTCCTCCCAAACTCGAGAACACTCTAGTTAAGTCCACCAAAGTTGGCAGTTCACCGAAACTAGTGGAACCGCCGAAAAAACCACCAGATTTTAAGCACAGTTAATTAATATTAAAATATAATTAGTTATGGATAAGTGCATGTTTAATAAAAACCCATTTTTTTAGACTGGATTAGCGTTGATGTGGGATTAGTGCTAATTAATCAGTGCATTAAGATCTTAACTATGAATTAATATTTCCGCCCGCACCGTTGGTTTTGGTGGAAGGGTCACATGGGGAGGGGGTTGGCCCACGGGGCTGGCCCCCTCCAAACCCCCATTGGAGAAACCGTTCAATTTTAAATATATGCTGGAACCGTCTAAGGTTAAGTCCCGCAGTGGTGGTGTGTTGGTAATAGCAGATAGTGGTGTGGGGGAGGTCGCGCAGTCGAGCCCCGACCTCCGCCTAGACTTGTGCATACAAATTTTGTGTGCCAATATATGTGCCCATACCATAGGTTTAAAACCTTGGTGTATATATATGCGAAATTTGAAATATGCCAACTGACCATAAAATATAATATATAATGTGCCACCAATATTAAACTCGAACTATGGTATAATGCCACCATATATATAACTTTAGAATTGTGTATGCCAACCTTGATATATGGAAATAATTCGACCATTGAACATAAAATGAAATTCGAACCTTGGAGTTGGAGAGGGTCCACCAGAGTGGGCACGTGGTGGCCCATGGCTGCACCACGTGTCAGCCTCTGGTTGGGTTGTCCCTCATATATAAAAAAAATTGAATTGAACCTTAGGAGAAGATATATAAAAAAATTTCACCTTCAAACCAATTCAACAAATCTTGTTGTGACACTTGTTACAATGCCACTGGGCAAAAACTGAAGAATATTCCCTGTATGCTAACTGGGCTGCCATGTCATCAACATATTGTTGTTCTGCAATTTTTTTTTCCTATTCTGAACGATGGCCAGCGGGCTATAAATTCTTCATCTCGAGTCGGTTTTCAATGAAACAGAGTGTGACAGATTCCTGGCAACGGGCTGGGCGTGGTCATTCAGTTTCAAATCAATTCTGAGCACTTTAATTTTTGAGATTTTACACTGAGCACCTGCTCATTCCTCCCCACTAGAAGCCTTTTGGACCCCAAAATATCTTGGATTACTGATAATGTGGATGAGGGTACTGATCCCTCACCCCTCGAGTCTCTATCCACTTAAAGTTTCCCATTTTCATCATTTTGAGCTTTTCACAGAAAATAAAATTTTTCCTCGACTCTTGCAACCTTCTCTTGCTGCAATTGACAACATCATGTTGTAATTCCCATGAATTTGTAAAGCAGTATTTTTTTCTTGCAAAAACCATCTTGTTCCTACCTTGGTCACTAATCAAAGGAAAATTAAAAACTGTCTCACCTTACACACTGTCATCATGGATATTTTTAACTGATCTCGCTTTGCAGTTGCGTCGACTCTTGACCAAGTAACTTTTCCATTTCCATGTACCTTTTGGAAACAAAAAACAAGAATTTGTGAAACCCATGCCTTCTTTATCAAGTTGCTTTGTCACTTTCTCTTTGACCTTTTCACTCTCTTGCACCAACATCTTGTTTCCAACACTACTCAACACTGATGTTGACTACTGCAAATCTATCACATCTTGTTCACCTCCTTTCAAAGGCAACTTGTTAGAATCCTGAAACATCTCATTACAATAATAAGCATCTTTTTGAAAGGTTTGATTCAAAACATCTCTATTTTTTATCATCAACAATGTCAAATGATGACATGCATTAACTATTCTCCTCATTTCTCTTGCATGTATAAGAGACAAACTTATATTCTTCTTATGTGCTCTAATTATGTACACAATACCATATTTAAAAATGCGATAATTATTCTCATGGCAATGAAATACTGCTTTCCTATCATACAAGTAAGGACTTCCCAATACAATACCCGATATATCAAGTGGCATCACATCAAGTTAAAATTCATAAAGAAAGTTTATGTTGATAGCGAATATTAGTATCCACTTCCTTGTAACCTGCAAGTTTTCATTCTTGCATATCCATCCTAAAGGATAAGGTCTTGGATGTATAACAATTTCAAGATCTAGTTTCTTAACCAAGTCTTCAGAAATCAAGTTAGCTTGTGACCCACTATCAAAAAGTGTATCAATCTTGGTATGTTTAGAGACAACTCTAATATGGAAAAGTTATATTCTTGTATCTTCATCTTGAGTAACATTTGAACAATTTGAAGAACTAGTGCTTGCTATTTTCTTACCTTTCAAACCCATGGCTATAATATTTGTCTCATCTCCTGAATATGACCCTAAGTCATGTTCAACTATAGCAACACTTTTCCCCTTTTCTTTGGCTTTCAATTTGTTTGTCTTCAACTCTAGATGAAGTTGCCAACAATGGTCTTCATCATGGCCAGTCTTTGAAAAAAAAATTCATGTGAGTTTTCCCTTCTCTCTTTTTACAGAGCTATTTTTCTTTTCTCTTCCATAAAACTTTCCCTTTCCTTTACCCTCACTATCACTTTTCTCATCTATGTTATGTTTCCCTCTTGCTTCTAAGTGTGTGGCTTGAACACAAACCTCATCTATGTTTTTGGGATGAAACATGAGAATAGTGTGCCTAAGGTAATTGTGCAAACCCCCAACATAATTTAACAAAGTTTCTTGAGAATATAAATTAATACCCAAAATAAGAGCTCTTTTACTAAATTCATGAGTATAATCTTGCACACTTTTCCCTTTCAACTGTCTAAAATTTTTCCAATCCATAATGGCCTTTTGCATGTAAGCTATGTTAGGATATTCCTACACGTAGGAAATAGTTAAGAATAACTTATTCTAGTGTAGAGTTAGGTAAAGTGTGTTTCTTTACCATGTACATTTGTAACTTATAATCTGACGGTCATGATTTGTAGTGATCCGACGGTTATCTCTCTCCTTGGTATTAACGACACTTGAACCGTGGCTTAACACCCGATTGGTCCATGATCTCTATTTAAAGAGCATGGAGGGTCATTTTTCCAGTAACCGTTTATGAGAGAAACATATGTAAATTTTCTTTTTATATTAATAAATTGCTTGAAGTGGCCGCATTGGCTCAGGCCGTGGACTGTTTCCCTCTTTGAGGGTTTTAACCACGTGATTATATTGGTGTACTGATTTGTGATCTATTTGTGACCTTTGGTTCTTGATCTAAGGAACTTACCATGTAAATTCCTACATGGTATCAGAGCTATTTTGAGGGCCACATCTGTTGTTGATCAAGATCCGAAGCCGGTTTGACTGCATGCAACTACCATTTTCTAGATCTACTATTTATGAACATTTCTGAGCTTGGAGAACCACTCTGTTGTGTCTAGACCATCTATTACAGTGAGGAACACCTTTCGTTTCATGCAAAAAGGTTTCTGGTTGTCCAAGTTATGTCAGTTTAGATATGGAGGTATAAAGTATTCGTTTTGCAGTTTTTATTTGTTAAAATTTCTGGTTATTTCTTATTTCGGTTCCCTCTGTTTATTTCGGTTTTAGTTTTTATTTATTTTCTAGATCTATACCCTCTTCTCTGTGTATGCTTTTTTTTGTGTGTTGTGTGTGATCTCGACAAATCAAAAATAGGAGGAAGGGATTTTTTTGCTACGCATGCTCTTTCCCCACGTCTTTGTATGATCTCGAGAAATCAGAAATAGTGAAAAAATAGATAGTTGTTGGTAAGGCTAACCGAAAATCTAACAATCTGACGTAAGGCTTGCATTTCATTTTTTTTTCTTGATTTTTTGTGCAGGAAAAGGCACGCACATTGAAGAGTTAAAAAAAAAAAAAAAAAAAACCCCTTTCCTCCTTTCAAACATTTACAAAATATTTTTACTATCTCACTTGGCGAGGAGTTTGTTTATGAGAATAGAGGTCTTGGGTTTAAGTCTCTCTCTCAAGCTTCTTTTTGTAAAAAAAAATTGTTAAAGGGGTGGGATTTAAAAAAAAAAGGTTGAACTTCATCACCAAATTTCAAACCGTTCCCGTAACTATTTGGCATCTTCAACTCGTTTTTTCAAAAAGGCATAACTTCTTCATCCGGAAGTCCTTTTTCAAGCCGTTTTTTTTTAATCAGCCTAATTTTTTTATATCTTTCCATTGGAGTAGTTATTTTAAGCTTTTCTCCGCTTCATTAAAAAAAAAATGGAAAGTGCATGCCCGATTATTCTTAATAGCACCAATAATTTCCAATGGCTACCTCACATGGTAGATATACTTAGAAGTAAAGGGCTTTATAGAATAGTCATAGGGCTAGAAACTAAACCTTCTAATGATGATAAAGTCTCTAAATAAGAAAATAAACAAGACCAAGCACGAGGGTTGATAGGAATTTCCATTTCTCAAGATCTTCGATCTCATATCCTTGACATTGACACCCCTCATGAAGCCCTGGACAAGCTAAATACTGTCTTTGGCATTCAAAATAAAATTAGGGCCCATCAGCTTGAAAATGAGTTGCTTACTTAGGACCCCAATAATTTCTCCTCTATTGAGGACTTTTTGTTCAAATTTAATATCCTTAGAGTTCTTTTAGAAGGTTGTAAGGTCAAAAAGGAAGATGGTAGCCTCATCTATTGCATTATTACTAAGCTTGGCCCTGCATACTCTGTTTTTGTTTCCACCTTCCATTCCACTAGATAAGCCATCATTTCTTCAGGAACCACCTACAAGAACCCATCTTTTGATGCCTTTTGCGATTCTTTGATAAGAGAACAAGAAAAACTCTTACACCTTGATTTTATCACTTCTGGAAATGCTTCTAAGAAATCCTTAACAGCCCAACAACAATCATATCAAAAGAATACCAAGAAGCAGTATCCTAAAAATTATGGTCTGAAACCAAACAAGGGTCCTAAGCAATTTCAGCTGCAAACTGAAAAAGCAACTCACCAAAATGATAAGGAAAATAAAAACAAAGGGAAGAAGACAGATAGAAATTGTAACTTTTGCAATCGTGATTACCATATAGAGTCCAAATGTTTTAAGAAGATGGAAGCCTTAGAAGCAGAAATGAAGAAGCACAACATAAATTTTGAGCACTCTTCACCTTCATCTTCAGGAATGGCACTTTTTGCTTGTGGTTGTCAAGCATCAAGATCTGGTTATGCATTAAATATATCTTCCTCTTCTCATGAGTGGCTCATTGATTCTGGAGCTTCTTATCACAGGGCCAAAAATACAGCCATGTTTTCTTCTTTAAATGATTGTAACACCAAACATATTTCTGTTGTTGATGATAGATCTCTTAGTGTTGTAGGATCTGGAACCATTCATCTCGATAATGGTCAGTGTAATGATGTACTATGTGTTACTACCTTGTCATGCAACCTTCTCTCTGTTTATCAGATAACTCATTCAGGTGAAGGGAAAATAGTAGAATTCTCACCTCATAATGTTGTAATCAAGGACCTCAAAGATCCTAGACATATTTTAGCTACTGGCATTGTTGATGATTCCAAAAGGTTGTATAAGTTTGACAACTTTGGGTCATCATGTCTTCCCTCCGTTTTTGTTGCTCATAATGATGATGTGAGAAAACTTTGGCATGAGCGATTTGGTCACTTAAACTATCTCTCTCTTCAAACTCTATGTAAGGAAAATATGGGGACGGGCCTTCCTATGGTATCTTGTCGAGATAGTGTTTGCTCCGGATGTGTACTCAGAAAATATCATCGGGATAGTTTTGAAAAATGTGCCTCTTGGTACGCTTCAGCCCCTTTGTAGCTTGTGCACAATGATTTATGTGGTCCACTTCCTATTTTTTTTTTCTCTGGTTGCAAGTACTTCTTAACTTTCATTGATGATTTTTCCAGACTCACTTGGGTATACTTCTTAAAACTCAAGAGTGAAGTTTTTAACATGTTCTTGGCCTTTAAGGCCTTTGTTGAGAAACAATCTGGACATCAAATTCTTAAGTTAAGATCAGAAAATGGAGGAGAATATGTTAACAACAAATTTATCAACTTCTGCACTGAGCATTGCATTCAATTGCAACATACCGTTCCATATACTCCACAACAAAATGGTGTAGCTGAAAGGAAGAATCACACCTTAAAAGAAATGGCGAATTGTATGCTTCAATCTAAAGGACTTGTTCTCAATTTTTGGGCAGAAGCCATTAACTGTGCAAATTACGTAGTAAATCACACTCCTACTAAGGTTTTAAAGAATATAACTCCAGAAGAAGCTTGGTGCTCAATCAAACAAGATGTAAGTCACTTTCATGTTTTTGGAAGTGATGCTTGGGCCATATTCCAGATGCGAAACATAAATCCTTAGAATGTAAGAGTGAAAATGAATTTTTGTTGGATATTATGAAGATGTCAAAGGATATATACTTCTTCAACCAATATCCAAAAATATAATCATTAGAAGAGATGTAAAATTTGATGAAAATATATTGGCCTGCGAGCCTAGTTCGACGAGTGTGCCACCTTTGGCCTACAAGCCTGATTCAGCATATGTGCCACCTATCTCTCTCTCTTCTATTTGTAATAGCATTCCTTCTAGTTTAGATGATGACAGCGAGGATGACAATCCTCCTCCACCTCTTGAAATTTTTCCTTTTACTCCACCGCTTCCAAGATGGGTCCGCTCTACTCGGGATGCAGCAGGTTCTCTTACACGTGACCCTACCAATCGATGACGTACACGTTCTTAGTTCGAAAGAGCCTCTTCCTTATTGGCTCAAGTTCCAGAAAATCCTGATCCAGAAACCTTTGAAGAAGCCTCCGCTCATCCAGATTGGGATGAAGCTATGAATGAAGAATATCGCTCCTTATTGGATAATGATACTTGGGATCTTGTTCCTCTTCCAAAAGGAAGAAAACTTGTCAGATGTAAATGGGTTTACAAAACAAAGTTTGGACCAAATGGAAAAGTGGATAGACATAAAAATCGTCTTGTCGCTAAATTATTTTAACAAGCTGAAGGCATTGACTATACTGAAACCTACTCCCCTATTTCCAAAATGAATTCTATCTGCCTTGTTCTTTCCCTTGCTGTCGCCTTTAAATGCGAATTTCATTAGATGGATGTTAAATTCGCCTTCTTACACATATATTTACATGAATAAATCTACATGGAACAACCCCCTGGCTTTATCCAAAATGACTCTAGTCTTGTTTTCCACCTTAGGAAGTCTCTCTATGGTCTCAAATAAGCTCCTCGGGCTTGGTATGCCAAAATGGATAGATTTCTATTAGATAATGGCTTTTCTAGGTGTCATTTTGACAACACTATCTACACCAAGAAAGTGGGTAAGTCCTTCACCATCCTTGTTCTTTATGTTGATGATCTCCCCATCTTTCTTGGTAGTGATCCAAACCATATAAACCATTGTGAGTCTAGCCTCAAAAGAGGTTTTGAAATGGCCTCACTTAGAGCAAGTCCTATTTCACAGCCCCGGTCTTCGGTCTTCTGATCCAGGAAGACGTGCCTCTCTGCAGTCCAATGTGCCTATGATCCTTTGCCACTATCACATGGAAGGAGAGTGTCCCATAAACGCCTTCTCCTTTGGGTCTACATGGAAGCTTTGGGTCTTGGCCTGATATAGAAGTTGATGCCACCTTATATGAAATAACCATTTGAAAGTGTCTCTATCTAACCCATGCATACGACCTTTCCTTTGTTGTTGGTCTTGTCGCTCGGTTTATGCACCAACCTCATGAAAGTCACTGGAAAGAAGTTAAAAGAATACTTTGATATATTCATGGTACAGTTTAGTTTGGGATTCATTACAGTGCAGGTTCATCTCCATTCTTGACTGGTTTCACTGATTCTGATTGGGCTAGTGACCCTGATGATCGAAAGTCTACTTCAGGATATGTGTTCACTCTTGGTTTAGGACCTATTACATGGTATTGTAATAAGCAAAGTGCCATCTCTCTTTCTTCATCATAAGAAGAGTATCATGGTGCAGTTGAAGCCAGCAAGGAAGCCATGTGGCTTCGTCAGATCCTGTCTGAATTTTGTCTCCATCAGCAGCATCCAACTACACTTTGGTGTGATAATCAGAGTGTCATTTAGCTATGTAAAGATCTATTTCAACATCAGCGTATGAAACACATTGAAATCCACATACACTTCATCAGAAATCTCATTCATGATCATGTTCTTGAAGTGCAGTACTGTCCAACCAATGATCAAGTAGCCGATATCTTTACAAAGGCTCTCACAGAAGCGAAGTTTACCAAACTTCAATCCATGCTTGGAGTTCAGGAAAGTTATCATTAAGGGGGGATAGGCTCTAATGCCTCCTTCCTTCTCCTATTGTGTCACTTTTGTAAATCCTTCAATCCTATCCCATTTTTTTCTTAAGAGGGGATGTTAGGATATTTCGACACATAGGAAATAGGCTCCTTTTGTGTCACCTTTGTAAATCCTTCAATCCTATCCCAATTTGATCTTAAGGGGGGATGTTAGGATATTCCAACACATAGGAAATAGTTAAGAATAACTTAGTCTTGTGTATAGTTAGGTAAAGTGTGTTTCTTTACCATGTACATTTGTAACTTATAATCCGATGGTCACAATTTGTAGTGATTTGATAGTTATCTCTCTCCTTGGTATTAATGACACTTGATTTGTGGCTTAACACCCTATCGGTCCATGATATCTATTTAAAGAGCATGGAGGGTCATTTGTCCGGTAACCATTTATGAGAGAAACATATGTAACTTTTATTTTTATATTAATAAATTGCCTAAAGTGGCCGCATTGGCTCAGGTCGTGGACTGTTTCCCTCTTTGAGGGTTTTAACCACGTGATTATACTGGTGTACTAATTTGTGATCTGTTTGTGAGCGGTGACCTTTGGTTCTTAATCTAAGGAACTTACCCTGTAAATTCCTACAAGCTAATGGATATAATTGCATTTTAATGGTAGAAATAAAACTTGACCAAGAGATAGAGATCTTACCGTAGATTTTAATCTCTTCTTGAGTCCTTTCTTACCACCATACAAGTGCAAATCCATCCATCCTCAAATAAGCCAATTAAATATTTATGTCATCTTCATGAAGGTTCTAAATTCTGAAATACACCTCTAATTGACGTATCCAATTGTCTAATATTTATGCATTTATCTCACCATTATACATTGGAAGCTCAAATTTGACATCAAGTTTGAGTAAGGGTGTTTTTCCTCTTGTGGCTTTTGAGTGAGTATGAGTGGTATTTGTGGTGGAAGTGGAAGATGATGCTGATAGTGATGATGAGGATGATGAAGATGGTGGAGATGGAGGTGGCTTTCCTCCACTACCCTTTGAACTCTTCTCTTCATACTTCTTATCATCTAAACTTTCCTTATCCACGTGGAGGCTTATAAACTTCTCCTGATATCCCAACAGTAAATGCATCAAACATAATTTTAACCATCCTCTTTATGTCATTGAAGTCTCTCTTGAAATCATCCTCTTGTGAATGAAATTCAGTTTATCCAACACCTGACATAATGTCTACAGATTCAAGCTCATCTTATGATGCTTGTACCTCTTCAATTAACTCAGCTTCTTGTACAACTTGTACCTCCTCAATATCAGCTTCTTGAGACAAAACTTGAGGTGCTTCAAGTGCAGCTATGAATGGAACTTTGGATGGAGATGGTGCTCTTGTAGCTCTCCTTCTTCTAGTTCTAATATCATGACATGAAAAAAACAATTTTCCTTCACCTAAATTAACTGAGTTTTATGAGTGAATTCAAGAGAATAAAGCATGAAAATAAAATGTTGAAAAAAAACAAAAAAATACACAGCAAACCATAAAAATTAATCCATCAACACAATTTTTTTATGAAGGAGTTCACCCCTCCTGGGCTACATCTCCTTGGTCCATCTTCCATGGCTTGGGCCTCTGTATTAGCTCAAAAGTGAAACAAAATTGTTCTTTACATTCACCTACATCTCCTAAAACATACTCCACTGGGTCCAAAATGTCAAAATCTATCATAAATGACTATTCATTCTCTCAATTTGGCCTTCAGCTGATCTAGGCATGGCCTTCCCTCCTAGTGGCCCTGGGATTCCTTTTTCTTCAAAGTGACAAAAACACCTTTATAATTTCTTCTATACCTCTACAACTTATACCAATGGATTCAGAGCATGCCAATCTGCTAGGAATGACTCTTCCTGAGCCAAAATTGGTCAAAAATTGCTCAATATATGGTCAATTTATTTTTTCCCTAGAATCCTCTTCCAAAACTGGAGAAGACTCCAGTTAAGTCTGCCAAAGTTGGAAGTCTGCTGAAAATGGTTGAACTGTCGAAAACCCGCCATATTTTAAGAACAGTAAATTAATACTAAACTTTAATTAGTTGTGGATAAGAGCATGTTTATTAAACTCTGTTTTTTAAAAACTGGATTAGTGTTGATGTGGGATTAACGCTAATTAATCACTGCATTAAGATATTAACTGCACATTAATATTTCTATCCGCACCATCGATTTTGGCGGAAGGGTCGCATGGGGAGGGGGCTAGCCCCCTCCAAACCCCCTTCATAGAAACCATTTAATTTTAAATATATGTTGGAACTGTCTAAGGTTAAGTCCCACGGTGGTGGTGTGCTGGTAATGGAAAATAGTGGTGTGGGGGAGGTCGCGGGGTCAAGCCTCAACCTCTGCCCAGACTTGTGAATACAAATTTTGTACGCCAATATATGTGCCCATACCATAGGTTTAA
Source organism: Pinus albicaulis (assembly GCA_034641835.2). NCBI lineage: Eukaryota > Viridiplantae > Streptophyta > Pinopsida > Pinales > Pinaceae > Pinus > Pinus albicaulis. Next base: position 1,187,371,282 of record CM076579.1, read on the forward strand.
AACCTTGGTATATAGATATATATATGCGGGCTTTGAAATATGCCAACGAACCATAGCATATAATATATAATGTGCCATCAATATTAAACTCGGACTATGGTATAATGCCACCATATATATAACTTTTGAATCGTGTATGCCAACCTTTATATACGAAAATAATTCAACCGTTGAACATAAAATGAAATTCAAACCTTGGAGTTGGAGAGGGTCCACCAGAGGGGGCACGTGGCAGCCCCTGGCTGCACCACGTGTCAACCTCTGGTTGGGTTTTCCCTCATATATAAAAAATTGAATTCAACCTTAGGAGCAGATATATAAAAAAATTTCACCTTCAAACCAATTCGACGAATCTTGTTGTGACACTTGTAACAGTGCCATTGGGAAAAAACTGAAGAATATTCCCTGCATGCTATAACTTATTCATCCGAATTCGGTTTTCGACGAAACATAGTGCGTTAGATTCCTGGCGACGGGACGGTCATATTAATTTAGTTTCCAATCAATTCTGAGCACTTTAATTTTTGAGCTTTTAAACTAAGCACCTGATCACCTTCTTAGCTTGCTTGAGGGACATTTTTTTGTATGATTTTAGCCATAAAAATAACTAGTCGCCTACATCAAAAATTCTTTCATTGTGATGCTCATATTCCTATTGTTTCATTCTATTTTGTGCTAGAGTGAGGTTATCCTTTAATAATTGGAGAACTTGTTGTTGATGCTCGATGTGATCTTCCACTGCTTGAACCTTAGAATTTTATGTTAAAGATGATGTGATGGATGGTGGATGATATCCATAAAGTTCCATAAATGGGATCATTTTTATTGCTGTATGGAAGGATGTGTTATACCAACATTCAGCTAGAGGTAACCACTTGACCCATTATGTTTGTTTATCAGATACAAATCAACAAAGATATCATTCAAAAAATTTGTTCACTATCCCAGTTTTCCTGTTATACTAAGGATGATAATATGAGCTATGAGCTAATTTAGTACCAAGACAATAAAATAGTTCCATCCAAAAATTTATAGTGAAAATGGGATCTCTGCCACTTAAAATAATCTTTGGGTTTCCATGTATCTTTTGAATTGTTTCCATAAACACAGTATCAATTGTACTAGATTTAAAAGGATTACATAATGCACAAAAGTATGCATACTTGGTAATTTTATCAACTACCACCATGATGACACTCTTTACTTCATACTTGGGTAAACCTGTGATAAAATCCATTGAGACCTCCTCTCAGCACTAACTTGGCAAACCAAAAATTCTGCCACAAACCTCTGAATATCAGGTTTGAGGAAATCCCAAAAAATATTCTTCTTGACCCTATGGAAAGTTTTTAAAAATATTAAGTTCCCTCCTAAGGGGGAGGTGTGAAATTCCAAAAGAATGTTTTTTTGAGTTGGGAATTCTTACAAATATATAAGCAATCTTTGTACCAAAATGAATCATTTTTCCAGCTAAATGTATCATATGTATTGGGATCTTGTTGCAACTCTTGAATGAGTTTCCACACCTCTTCATCATTCTTTGATTCATCCCTTGTTTTGGTTACCCAATCAGGTTAGATAATAGAAATGGCACAAAGCAATGCTTCCACGTCCTCATCGTTTCTTGAGAGTGCATCTACAACAACATTTTGGTTCCATTTTTTTTAGATGATTTCAAGGTCATAACCCAAATTATTTGTGACCCATTTTTTCTACTCTTCTAAAGATAATCTTTGTTCCAAAAAATATTTAATACTATCATGGTCTTTTTTTACCTTGAAGTGTCTTCCCATTAGGTAAGGTCGCCATTGCTTTAGTGCATGTAGTATTGCCAACATTTCCTTCTCATAAATAGGATTGTGTAAATAATTTCCTTTGATTTGATGACTTTCAAAAGAAATGGGTCTTCCTTATTGCATTAAAACAACACCAATTCCATTTATTGAGGCATCACATTCCACAATAAAGGTTCTTGTGAAGCATGGAGTATGTAATATTCCCAAATGGGAAAATCAACAATATTGAACAAAATGCTTGAAATAGCAGTGTATAACATCACATCAAGATATGAGATCAATATGGAGCCATTTTATTCATCATAATAGTAGAAAATAAATTTAATATAATGGGGCACAAATCATACACATGAGCTAACAAGCCTCCAATAGACAAATCTCTCAAGAATGAGGTACTGCTACTATACCAAAATGCTGGAAGACTGCTATAGTGTAGTCATAAGAGTACTGCTATAGAAAATAAACATACAATGATACAATGGGCTGATATATGCCTCAAGAGATACATAAAATAAAGGTAAATTCTCTATACAACCTCCAATAGAGAACCCAAAAGTGTTTTCGAGAATATACCAATATACAAGAAATGAACCCAAGCCCTAGGGCTGAAGATTCACTACAACTAAATAGTTGGAAATATGTGGCTAATCTAATGTAGCAAAGAAATTAGCCTCCCCTAATGGACTCTCCAGGTGAAAGGTTGATCCCCTCACTGGAAAACCTTCTCCCCAAATGGTGTACTGAAACCACCCCTACAACTCCTCCCTAAAATAATGCATTCCAAGAATGAAACTGTGTTGTAGGGGGAAATGATAGTGTGGTATGGTGCCAAATGCTGCAATAAGGCTCAATGGACTTCCTTACTAGCCTCCCAATGGAATGAAGCCTTTCTCTATTGAAATCTAGCTCAAAAATCACTCAAATGAATTCTCCACTGCTGCATCCTGCAACTCGGCACATCTCTAAACAGAAACTGCATTGTAAAACAAAGATGGAGCTTGGCCTAATGCCAGAATGTGTAAATATAGTGCAATAACTTCTCTGAGTAGGCACTCGAAGTCCCCCAAGAATGAAGGTGGGATTCCCGCTTAGGAACACCCTGTGCTAAACAACACTGCAACCTTAGCTAAACAGCTAAAGAGAGAAAACAAGTATTAACAGACCATATCAAAATAATAATCAACAACATATCCTCTATGGCTTCCATCCCCTTCCTTATATAAGTGGTGAGCTTCCTCACCCTTGGCCCCACTCATTAAAGCCACTACTTCCATGCATGGATTCTCCCTCCAAAACTGCGTTGTCCAACAATGAATGTCCACTCCTCCATGGCAAAGCTATTGATTTGGTCAAAGTTGACCCAGTCTACATGCTCCAACCCCTTTTCACACACAAGGGTGCTTAGTCAAGCTACTAAAATGATCTCCATTCACATTAGGAGTGATATTATTCCTAAAAAGTATATTTATGGGTCTCAATACCCTCTTATTCATCAAATTAAGAATCAAAAGAAAAAATTAATATTCCAACTAGCTTATATCTAATTGGGAATATTACAGTCCTCCCCTCCCAAATGTTGCTTGTCCTCAAGTAGTTGTAAAGGTGAGTGCTACAACTCTTCTCCTCCTTCATTGGTGACACCTCCATGTGATAATCTCCCCTCATAAGTCAAGTGTCTCCCAATCCATCCCTCCATGAAATGCTCCTCCCAAATACTCATGATATGTCAATGATTCATCTCACAAGGAATAAAAAGACCCACTATAGGAATCATGGTTTGCCCAATTTTCTCCCTAAAACATGAAGCATAAGAAACATGGGGAATATCTCTCCTAATGGGAACATCCAATAATTTCATCCTTCCTCCAATCATCCCAACCATAAGAATAAAGACATCATCAATGTATGGGATCAAAATCAAGGATACATAAGCTGCCATATGCAATAATGGAGGAGGATGATAGTCCCACATGTGGAACCAACGCAGTATATCTCTTGTCTACCTCATATCACGATATAATAAGTGGTTTCCCCACCACTTACCTGCTTCCATAGTATTCTCACATGCTCTGAGAAGGTGAGTGATGTTTGGTGCCTTTAGAGTACACCTTGAATGATATGTCATCTCCCTATATCCTCCTATGGAGTGGCCATGCTCAACACTGTTTATGGCCCCAAGTTGACCATGAATTTTATAAGGAAGAATGCTCCCATTTGTAGAAATGGCCTGCACATGTATGGTAAAGGAATGCAAATACTCATTAAGTAAATCATTATGCATAAAAACATAATCCTTACCATATGTTTTTTTCACATAAATGGAGTGGATCATAGATATATCCCCTCTCATTCCCAAAGAGGAAAGAGGTGGCTATGATAGCTCCATCAAATATTTATGTATCTCCTCCATCTCCACATGATCCATGCATCTCCTCAAATGCTGATATATCTCCTCTCAAAAGCCTTCCCAAGTATATCCCCCCATGATGGTATGGTATGCTCTCATGGAATAAGTGTGGCTGAAGAGAAAATCTTCATGTGATGATTGTAGTAACTTCTCATTGAGCTTGGATGCTCTAGATATGAATATCCTACTCTGATAGTAGATTACCCATATTTTACTAAATACCCCTCCTCCAATAACTGGTCATCAAGTATGATGCAAGTAAAAATATCCTTGGAATAATCCACCAACAGCTAGGATTTCCAATAAGGATCTATCTTCCATAGTGACAGCGCTGATGATCTATCATATAAAGCATTTGTCATGTGGTTGTCCCCTTCTTTGACATCTCCCATGCCAAGTCACATACTAGGATGCTGCTAATAGCTATTCCTCCTCTGCTGCTCCTTCTGTAGCTACTCGTGCTCAAGTAAAGGTTGAAGGTTTTGTAGGTTAATATTTCATGGGAAGCTCTCACCTATCCAAAAATTTCTAAGTTTGGCCAAATCATGCATGAGTGGCCACCATCCTCTACCATGGGTGGAATATTTCTCCCCAAGTGAGAACATCTTCTGAGCCTCCAAAGTCAAAGAGTAGTCTCCTTGCACCATGATAGTGCCATCCTCCATTTCTGTAGCATCCTCTCTCAACACAAGATGTGAGGTGAGAGTGGGTAATGATGATGTTGGGAGAATTTCTCCCTCCTCCTTCAGTCTACCCAATGCTCTCTGCATTGTATCATGATCTCCCAATGCTCCCACTCATCCTGGATCCATAAGTGGTGCAACATTTTGTGAGGCATTTCTCACCAACTCCTAATCAGGTGGCATCCCAAGTGGTTTGCCACTAAACAGTAATGTCTCATGGGCCAAAGTCATCTGCATAATAGATGGGACTGTTAGGTCCTTGCTTCCACTGTCATAATATTCCCAATTAGTCATGAGCTAATTGGAATATTCATTTTTGTTTTATTTCTTTGTTTATAAAATAAAATAGCAAAGGAGGCCCATAATACTCCTTAATAATGAATAAATAAATGCCATATGAAAAGGCTAAATCTTGGCTGGTAAATCAAGCACCCTTAGTTGTGAAAGGGACTAGAACATTTTGATTGGGTCAAACATGACCAAATATACAGCATTGTCATGGAGGAGTGGCCATCAATGAGGTACAATGTAGTTTTAGATGGTGATGCCTTGTGTGAAAGAAGTGATCTCATTGGAAGTGGTTTAGGGTTTGCAAGCTCTTAACTTATAAAAGGAAGAGAATGGCAGCATTAGAAGGTTGTTGATGTTTATCATATTTCTTAATATATTGTCTGTTTAGACATATACCTTTCTTTTGTTGTTTAGCTGAGATTGAATGATTTTTAGCATTGGGTGTTCCTGATCGGGAATCCCACCTCTTCCCATTGAGTAGCTCTTGGGAGAGTTTGTATTGCATTGTCCACTATCTAGCTGAAGGCCAAGCTTCTTCTTTCAACTACAATGCAAATCCTGTTGAGGGTTTGGTTTTCTTTGCAAGCTGTAGCAAGTGGAGACTAGATCTTTCAGATCTAGGCCATTTCAGTGCTCCTTTTCAGTGGAGGAGGTTTCCACTTCATTGGGAGGACAATATTGAAGGATTTGGATATTATTTTCAGATCTTGGCACCATGCCAACCACATTTTGATCCCTATGATACAGTTTCACTTCCAGACCTACATTATTTCTGTAGGTGCAGTTTCAGGGTGATTTGGCACACCATTTGGAGAGTTGGTTTTCAAGTGTTGGGGATCTTCCCTTCAATTTGGAGATCTATTGGAGGAGGCTATTTTATTGGGAATATTAGATCAATCACACTTTCCATATTTTTATTTTTCAGTATATCTGCAGTATTAGATCTCATATCTGCATCTTGTACTTGGTTTTTTGCTGAAAACCCCAAGGGGATTCTTTAGAGCAGTTTGTATAGTGCATGGATCTGATTTAGATCTAACTTTTTATGCACTTATTTTCTCTATATCTGATGTGTAATATATATTTGTTGCAGAGCCAATAAAATAACGTTGTAAGGCTTTTCCAATCTTTATATATGGTTGCAACACCTCATTTTGAGGGATTTATTTCATTGGAGGCTTCCTTTTCTTGTTATGCACCTTATGGGTCATTTCTTACACATATTTTTCTGCTGTAATGACATATGAAAGGTCTCCATATTGGCCTCTTTCTCTATAAAATATGATCTGCATTATTTTCCTAGATTTTTGCATTATATTGCTGCATTCCCCATTTGGGAATATTACAGTGGTATCAGAGCATCATCTTGGCACAGCCATTGCATTCTGAAGCCAATATGTATTCTAAAGAAGGAGAACCTCTTACTGATAGAGAAAAGAGGTATCAAAAGAGAAGGAACAAAAATTTTGATTATACAAATAATAATGAAGACAAGGGTAAAGCCCCTTTATCTGGAGGTGAAGATGGAGAGAAGGAGTTCCCTAAGATCCTTCTTAGAGCCATGCAATACATTGATAGAGAGATCAAGGAGATGAGAATGGATAAATTCAAGGAATCCCCTAAAGGATTTCATCATGGAGAAGGCTCTGTCATGTCTCACCACTAGAATGATCAACCAGTGCATCAGCCACAATTTTCCCAACGCTCTACCATGCCTACATTTTTTGCTGTGAGAAATGAAGGGTTTCAAGAGCATGAATCCCTTGAAGACTATTTTGAAGAATATGACTCTCAAAATCAGAGATTCAAAGATCACTTGTGTTTTCAAGAGTTTTTTCAAATAAATGATAATAGAAGACCAAGGCATCATCATTGAGGTGGTGGATTCATTCAGAATCATGATCGACACCACACTATGGGAAGATTCTTTCTACCCAATTTTGATGGGTCATCCAAGTGTTCTACCAAATATTGGGTAGAAAAACTTGACATCTACTTTCAGTTGAACAAGGTTCCAGAGATGGAGGCCATTACAATTGCAACGCTGCACCTTGAGGGTGAAGCACATGATTGGTGGTTCCATGGCTTGTCTACATTGGGTCATGCCAACGTGACTGCTTATTCAGAGTTCACTAGAAGGCTAATGGAAATATTTGATAGAAGAGATCCAGAAGCACCATTCTTGAGCCTTGCAAAGTTGAAACAATTAGGTAATGAAGAAACTTACATCTATGAATTTTTAAGACTTTATGTTATGGTTCCTTATTTGTCTGTAGCAAGAAGGGTGTACATCTCCATTGATGGGTTAAATGAACCTCTTCATGGGTTGGTTAAGTATACCAAGCCCACTACCCTACATGATTCTATTGAAAGGGCTAGAGACCTTCAATATGCCTTGTTAAAAGCAAAGGCAACTTTTTCAACATAATCCCTCTTTTGCATCAAGGGGAAAGGAAGAAAAGGATGCTCCTTCTGAGGAGGGTCAAAGTAAAAAACCTCTTGATGATGATGTCCGGAGAGATATAAGAATAAGGAAGCTTTGCTTCACTTTCCAAGAATCATGGGCACCTGGAAATAGATGTGAAGCTAGAAAAGCACATTACATAGAGGTCCTCTCAAATGATGAGGAGGAAGAAGAAGATGAACCAAGAAGAGGTCACAACACTGACACTGGAGGAGGAGAACCAACACCATCAAGAGATGGGAATGGAGAATTTTCTCCTATTGGAGGGGCTCTTGCATATTTGAGAGGAGCACCTAAGTATTTGACCTTAAGATTTCAAGGTTCCATCTTGAATTAGATGGTTTCTGTTTTGGTTGATTGTGGGGCTACCCACAAATTTATTGATGCCCAACTAGTACAAAGGAGGGAAATACCCACTGATGCTTTTGAGGGATTCTCTGTTTTGGTCCCAGGAGAGAGAAAAATGAAATGCATGCATTATGTCCCATCCTTATCAGTCACCATGGGGACATATACATTGATTTATCACTTCTTTGTGGTTGACATACCTGACACCAATGTGATATTGGGTGTCCAATGGTTAATTACTTTAGGGAAATTCACCACTGATTGGGAGGCTTTGCAAATGGAATGGGTGGATAAAAAGAGTGGTAAGACTCAAATGATCAAAGGCATGCATACATATCCCTCACATAAAACTTCCACACAGAAATCAGAGATGGATTTGCACAGTGGAAACAAGGACCTTACAGTCCCATCTATCATGCTCATGAGGTTGCTGCATGGAACAATATTATCTAGTGGAAAACCACCTAGGAGGCCACCTGATTTAGATCTTATGGGAGATGTCTCACAACATGATGCTACAAGCATAGATCTAAGAGGGATGGGATAATTGGAAGACAATGGTACAGTGTTGGGAGTCTGGGGTAGGCTCAAGGAGGAGGGAGATCTTCTCCCAACATCATCATTACCCACTCTCATTTCAGATTCTGCGCTGTGGGAGGAGAATGGAAGGAATAAAATTCCAACATGTACCTTTGGCATGGGAGATGTCAAAGAGGAGAGCAGCCATGTGACAAACATTTATGTTGGTAGATCATCAACGTTGTCATTATGGGAGATTGATCCATATTGTAAATCCCAACTGTTGGTGGATTATTCCAAGGATCTTCACACATGCATGATACTTGATGACCAGCTACATGAAGAGGGCTATTCAGTTAAAGAAATATTCATATATTATCATGGTAGGATCTTCCTATCTAGAGCCTCCAAGTTCAAGGAGAAGTTGCTACAAAGGGCCTATGAAGAGTTATGTTTCAGCCACACATATTCCATGAGATTCTACAACATCATCATGAGAAGCTACACTTGGAAAGGCTTTGAAGGAGAACTATATAAAAATTTTCAAATATGCATGAGCCATGTGGAGTTGGGACAACAACATAACTCTATAAAAGAGTTAATTCAGCCATCTCTTTCTTCTTGTGAGAAATGAGATAGATTTATTCACCACTCCATTTGTTTAAGGAGGAATTTCGGTGAAGAATATGCTCATGTAATTAATGTTTCATTTGATTATTGTTTTCATTCTTTCACCATGTATATGCATGCCATAACTCCAAGAAGGAGTATTTTACCTTATAAACTTCATGGCCAACTTTGGGCCACAAAATTTTTTGAACATGGCCACTACCTTGGAGGAAAAAGGGAGATTTTGTTTCATGATGGGTGCATTCCTAAGGCACCAAATATATCTCACATTTTCAGCCATAGTGAGATGACTTGGACAGAAAGTAAGTGGTGGGGAAACCACTTACCACATCATGATCTGATGCAGTCAGGAGATGCATTGCTCTGGTTCCACATGTGGGACTATGACCCACCTCCATACACACAAATTTATGTTCGTATGTATGTAGTTTTGATCCCATACATTGATGATGTATTTGTAATTTTTATGGGAATGTATGGAGGGAGGATGGGAGGTATGTATGTGCCCTATAGAATGGAGATTCTCCATGTATATTATGCTACATGTTTCAGGGAGAAAATTGGGAGAACCATGTTTGTTTCATTTGAGCTATTGTCTCCTTATGGGATGGATCATTTACATCTCATGAGAAATTTGGAGGAGCAATTCATGGAGGGATGGATTGGTGAACACTTGGCTTATGGATGAAGCTTATCACATATTGGTGTCACCAATGGAGGAGAGGAAGAGTTGCAGCAATCACCTTATCAGTTTCTTGAGGACAAGAAAAATATGGGAAGGAAGGGCTGTAATATTCCCAATTAGTCATGAGTTAATTGGAATATTCATTTTTGTTTTATTTCTTTGTTTAGAGAATAAAAGAGAAAAGGAGGCCCATAAGACTCCTTAATAATAAATAAATCAATGCCAAATATGAAAAGACTAAATCTTGGATGATAAATCAAGCACCCTTAGGTGTGAAAGGGGCTAGAACATTTTGACTGGGTCAACCTTGACCAAATCTACAGCGATGTCATGGAGGAGTGGCCATCAATGAGGTACATCACAGTTTTAGATGGATATGCCTTGTGTGAAAGAAGTGATCGCATTGGAAGTGGTTTAGGGTTTGCAAGCTCTTAACTTATAAAAGGAATAGGCTGGCAGCATTATAAGGTTGTTGATGTTTATCATTTTTTTGAATATATTGTCTGTTTAGACATATACCTTTCTCTTGTTGTTTAGCTGAGATTGAATGTTGTTTAGCATTGGTTGTTCCTAATTGAGAATCCCACCTCTTCCCATTAAGTAGCTCTTGGGAGAGTTTGTATTGCATTGTACACTATCTGGCTGAAGGCCAAGCTTCTTCTTTCAACTACAACACAGATCCTATTAAGGGTTTGGTTTTCTTTGCAAGCTGCAACAAGTGGAGACTAGATCTTTCAAATCTAGACCATTTCAGTGCTCCTTTTCAGTGGAGGAGGTTTCCACTTCATTAGGAGGACATTATTGAAGGCTTTGGAGATTATTTTTAGATCTTGGCATCATTCCAACCACATTTTGATCCCTAAAACGCAGTTTCACTTCCATATCTATGTTATTCCTGTAGGTGTAGTTGTAGGGTGATTTGGCACACCATTTGGAGAGTTGGTTTTCAAGTGTTGGGGATCTACCCTTCACTTTGGATATCTATTGGAGGAGGCTATTTTATTGAGCATATAATATCAGCCACACTTTCCAGATCTATATTTTTCAGTATATCTGCAGTCTTAGATCTCAGATCTACATCTTGTACTTGGTGTTTTGCTGAAAACCCCAAGGGGGTTCTTTAGAGGAGTTTGTATAGTGCATGGATCTTATTTAGATCTAACTTTTTATGCACTTATTTTCTCTAGATCTGATGTGTAATCTACAGCTGTTGCAGGGAAAATAAAATAACATTGTAAGGCTTTTCCAGTCTTCATATATGGATGCAGACCTCATTTTGAGGGATTTCTTTCATTGGAGGCTTCCTTTTCTTGTTATACATCTTATAGGTCATTTCCTACACATATTTGGTTGTTGTAATGACATATGAAAGGTATCCATATTTTCCTCTTACTCTATAGAAGATGAAAACCCGTTATTTTCCTAGCTTTTTGCATTGTAATGCCTGCATTCCCCATTTGGGAATATTACAACTGCGTAAATCCAACTCTGTTTCCTGTGTGGAAGTTTTTTTTTAGGGATATGTGTACATGACCTTAATCATATGATATGTGGGCACTCCCCTCAATGATGCAAGAGTCCCTCCAATTGGATAAAATTCTCCATTCCCACCTCCTGGTGGTGGTGGATCCCCTCCTGGTATCCTAACGTCGTGACCTCCTTTTGGTTCTTCTTCTTTCTCCTCCTCATCCTCTGAAAAGACCTATATATAGTGTGCCTTTCCTACTGCACATCTATGTCTTGGTGCCCATGATTCTTGGCATGTGAAGAAAATATTCCTTCTCCTCAAGTCTCTTCAGACATCATCACTAAGAGGTACTTTGTTTTGGATCTCCTTTGAAAGAGGATCCTTCTCATCTTTTCCCTTGGATGGAAAAGTTGGCTTTTGCTGAAATTTTTCCTTTGCTTTTGGCAAGGCATCTTATAGATCTTTATCCCTTTCAATCAAACCTTGAAGGGTAGTGGGTTTGGTAGATTTAACCAACCCATGTAGAGGTTCTGCTAGCCCATCAATAAACATATAGACCCTCCTTGCTGTAGATAAATCAGGAACCATAGCAGAAAGTTTTAGAAATTCATAAATATAAGTTTCTGGATTACCTAATTGTTTGAGATTAGTTAGCCCCATGAAAGGTGCCTCCAGATCTCTTCTATCAAACCTCTCCACCAACCTCCTTGTGAACTTTGAATATGCAGTCACATTGGCATGACCCAATGTAGAAAGACCATGAAACCACTAATCATGTGCTTCACCCTCAACGTGCAACGCTACTATTTTGATGGCCTCCATCTCGGGTACTTGGTTCAGCTGGAAGTAGATGTCTAGATTCTCTACCCATGATTTTTCAGTTCATTTTGATGACCCATCAAATTTTGGTAAGAAAAATCTTCCCATAGTCCAATGTAGATCAAGATTTTGTATGAATCCTCCACCTCCATTTTGATGTCAGGGTCTCCTATTGTCCTTTATTTGACAGAACTTTTGAAATCTCAAATGGTATTTGAATGTCTAATATTGAGACTCATACTAAAGAAAATAATCTTCAAGAGTTTCTTGTTCTTGAAACCCTCCATTTCCCATTGCTAAAAATGTAGGCATTGTAGAGTGTTGGGAAACCTGCTACTTCACTGGTTGATCACTCCAGTGATGAGAAATGTTGGAGCCTTCACCATGTAGAAACCCTTTAGTGGATTCTTTGTGTCTATCCATCCTCATCTCCTTTATTTCTCTTGCAATGTATTGCATAGTTTGAAGAAGAAGCTTAGGAAACTCCTTCTCCTCATCTTTTCCTGATAAAGGGGTTTTACCCTTGTCTTCTCTATCATATGTATAATCATACTTCCGGTTTCTTATGAGATACTTATTCTCTCTATATGTGAGAAGATCTTCTTCTTCTAATGACATATTGGCTTAAGATGCACAGGTTGAGCCAAGATTATGCTCTGATACCACTGTAACATTTCCAAATGGGAAGAGCAACAATATTGAACAAGATGCTTGAAATAGCAGTGTATAACATCACATCAAGGTATGAGACCAAAATGGAGCCATTTTATTCATCATAATAGCAGAAAATAAATGTGATATAATGGGGTACAAATCATACACATGAGTTAACATGCCTCCAATAGATAAATCTCTCAAGAATGAGGTAATGCTACTATACCAAAATGTCGGAAGACTGCTACAACGCAGTCATAAGAGCACTACTACAAAAAATGAACATACAATGATACAATGGGATGATATATGCCTCAAGAGATACAAAAAATAAAGGTAAAGGCTCTATACAACCTCGAATAGAGAACCCAAAAGGGTTTTCAGAAATACACCAATATACAAGAATGAACCCAAGACCACTACAACTAAACATCTGGAAAGATGTGGCTGATATGATGTAGCAAAGAATGTAGCCTCCTCCAATGGACTCTCCAAGTGAAAGGTTGATCCCCCACTGGAAAACCTTCTCCCCAAATGGTGTACTGAAACCACCCCTGCAACTCCTCCCTAAAATAACGCAGTGCAATATTAAAACTGCGTTGTAGGGGAAAATGATAGTGTGGTCTGGTGCCAAATGCTACAATAAGGCTCAAGGGCCTTCCTTACTAGCCTCCCAATGGAAGGAAACCTATCTCCACTGAAATCCAGCTCAGAAATCACCCAAATGAATTCTCCATTGCTACACCCTGCAACTAAACACATCCCTCAATAGAAACTGCGCTGTAGAACAAAGATGGATCTTGGCCTGATGCCAGAATGTGGAAATGTAGTGAAATCACTTCTCCTGAGTAGGCACTCGAAGTCCCCCGAGGATGAAGGTGGGATTCCTACTCGAGAACACCCTGTGCTAAATAACACTGCAGTCTTAACTAAATAGTTGAAGAGATAAAACAAGTCTTAACAGAACATATCAAAATAATAATCAACAACATATCCTCTATAGCTATCATCCCCTTCCTTATATAAGTGGTGAGCTTCCTCATCCTTGGCCCCACTCATTAAAGCCACTACTTCCATGCATGGAGTCTCCCTCCAAAATTGCACTATCCCACAATGAATGTCCACTCCTCCATGACAATGCTATTGATTTTGTCAAAGTTGACCCAATCTACATGCTCCAACCCCTTTTCACACCCAAGGGTGCTTAATCAAGCTACTACAATAATCTCCATTCACATTAGGAGTGATATTATTTCTACTAAGGATATTTATGGGTCTCCATACCCTCTTATTCATCAAATTAAGAAGCAAAAACAAAAATTAATATTCCAACTAGCTTATAGCTAATTGGGAATATTACAGAGTACCTATGAATGGTGCTTGGAACATTGCCTCTTTAAGATGTTCAAAGGCCTTAGTTGCTTATGGAGTCCAAGAAAATGCATCTTTATTAAATAATGTTGTTAGACGTGTTGTTATTTTTTTGTAAGTTAGAGTAAAAAACTTATATTACGATAGAAAATAAAAATACATCATAGATTGTTGGTCTTCCAGACTAGAAACCAGACCTGCTACAAAAAAATATAGCCTTGTTCCATAACTTAGCCAGACATGCTGAAAGATTTTTTTGTCTATGGTATTTCCTAGGCATATCTGCAGAATTATATTTTCTACTGTTACTTAACCATTTACAACTTGTTGGAGGTCTGTTTGGAAATCTAACTTTTTATTCTACACCTACATACTTTCCTATTATCCTATTACTATGAATTGGCCTACACATCCAATTGATAAAACAAAACAAAATTAGACACACAAACATGTTCATGTATCCAAGGATAGTGATGGATCCTTTGCCACACCTGATCCAGATGCAGTTGTGGTATTCTTTGTTGGAATTGCTGAAGCAGTCACCGTTTCTCTCAGCATCATTAGTTTCTTATTGTTGGATATAGTTACCTCTCTAACCTTATATTTCATTAATCTGGTTGTATCACCCCTGTCCCTGCCCCAGTGTAATATCCAGGTTATTGATATATTTCAGGTAAATTGAAAAAAATTGTTCATATCTCCAATTCTATCATCCTGTAGTCGTTCTATGTTCGCCATCTTTTGGAGTGCCTCCTCGACTGCCCACAGTTATTGCTGGATTACCTTCAGTTGTAGTTGGTATTCCATTTGAGGTCAGATTCTCTCTTCCACTGCTTCCACCTACAGCTTTCCCACTAATTTTTTAACGTTCCATGTCATCTCTAAAGTTATCTAATAGACTGTATGTCTCGTTCGGGATTTCCCTGTCTCTGATCCAATCGACCTCTTCTTCGACTTTATCATCTGGGATGTTCCTTCACAGATGCATCAATTCATTTTCCCAGACTTTGATACTTCTTTTCCTCACTCTGGTATGGTTGCATGATATTTGAGTGTTGCATCCTTCGTTTCCTCCTCTATTCTGGTTCTCTTACCATTCGTGGAGCTTTGAGCCTCTACTCTTGGCCTCCCCCTCAGACTACCACCCCCATTTCTCCCCATAACAGTTCTGGCTTTCATGGTTCTATGATAAATAGGTTTTATATCACTACTTCTCCCCCTTGTATCATTTAACCTTATCACTATGCATCCCATGTGGCTCCCCTCCTTATCGTATAAAGGAAAAATCTAGAGCAATGCATTATTCCCCATCCTTTAGGCACCTTCTCTGTCTATATCTGGAAACTTCCACTTACCAATGTGGTTATAGTACATTCGTGCAAGGATTGGACCACATTCATTCTCATTTTCCTCTACATATAGTATGTGCAAGTCCATAATTGTAGCTCTACACTACTACTGCTCCACACTATGTATTGTCCTTCTCCACTCCTTAAATCATCCTTTCCCATTAATGCAACCTCCCAGTGGATGATTAAGTGAGCCTAGGTTCAGTTCCTACCCATCATATACCTTCATGTCCTTCATATATTTATGACATGTACCTCTGCAATATTCATTAAACCTTGCTACTTGTCCCCTCGTGATAATTATTAAACATTCTTTTCAACAAGTGGGTTACTGTCGTCCTCCTGGCCCAACCTATGTCTATCATTTCACCCCTCTGATGTGGATAGATCTCTCTCTTCCAGTGCTCAGATATCTTCCTTTATTTTTTCTTACACAATCCATTTTAGTGATCACCCTAGTACTCTCGACCCCTTTGTTTGCCACTCTCTTTTTCAATGCATTGGCCAATCATCGTACTAAGGAAAAATCCACCATTTCGAACTTCTCTAGATGGTCCTTAGTCCTTTGGATTACCTAGGTGAAACGCCAATTCTTTGTGACATTATTCATCGGGGTGCCACATTACAGTTTATGTGTCACTTGGATAGCTAATGCAGAGTCACCCTCCACTATTACATTCACTTTCTTTCCTGCTGCAATGTTTTCATCCCATGCTACAGGGCCTGGAACTGTGCTTCATTATTTGTGGCTTGCCCAATATTGATGAAGTAACATTTTTATTTTACCTATCCACCCCGAATGATTCCTCTAGCTCTAGCCTTGCCTGGGTTTCCCTTCAATGCTCCGTCGAAATTCAATTTCCAGAAACCCTCCAAAAGATCTTGCCACACTGTAGATATTGTCCTTATATGAATTTCTTTGGGTCTGAGGATCCTATCCTTCAGGTAATCAAGGGAAAAAAAAATTAGAATTATTACTTCTTGAGGGGATGGTTGTTCCTCTGAGGTTTGAATTCCTTTTCTACTAATGGTTTCCTTAATATGACGGTGAATTTATTCCATCAGGCTTACAACATGGAGCTTTTTATCGCGAAAAATTTGATGATTGCATTCATTCCAAATTGAACAGAGGATAAATCCCAGAATCAAGTTTCAGGTCATGTTAAAAATTTCATTCTTGGTATATTTCAACCACCATTTTTTAATTGTTTCTTGTATACTTTCCTTATTTCTATCAGTTTGTTTGTAGATCATAGTCATCCAGTCCCGTAGAGATTTCAGGTATCTACAAATATTCAATAGGTAGTTAAGAATTTCTTCTTCCCTCTCACACAGGAAGCACCATGATGGACCTATCATACCTCTCTTAGCAAGATTCTCCCAAGTTAGCACCTTTCTATGCAAAATTAACCACACAAAATTTTTAATTTTTGCACAGTGAGAGGTCACCCAGAGGTTGCTCCAAGTTGGGTCATGGACTTTGAGATTTTTATTCGAAGGTAAACCTTGGCTTCACTGAGGTTGAAATCTCTTACTTCTGATTTCCCCCATTGGATTTGATCATGGTACTCATTTTCCAGGATTTTTCTTTTATTCAGTTTCTTTGTAATATCTTCAATGTATGAATCTCTCAGATTTTCTTAGTGGAGGATGTTTAGGTTCTATGTTCTCCACTAGTTTTTTGTAAGTCTTTGATCCCAAAATTGATGGACTTCCATATTCCCCTATCTCTACGTGGCTTCCTGAAGACTCATCCATTCAGATTGTTTGATTTTGGTTGTTGTTTCCAGGCATCCTCCTAGAATAGGGTGTCCTTTCCATTTCTTATTTGCCAACAATAAAACTACTTTTTTTAATTGTATTTTCGGCTTATCTCATTATAGGTTTACTCAAATTTCAAGTTTAGACACTCATTAGATGCAGAATTAAATTCCACATCCAACGAGTACCCATTATGTGTAATTTTGAGAGGACTCACATTGATAAAGAATGTAGATACATTAAAAACTTTTAAAAACATGTTTTTTAATGTATCTGCATTTTTTATCAATGTGGATCCTCTCAAAATTACGCATAATGGGTACTCGTTGGATGTGGAATTTAATTCCACATCTAATGAGGGCCTAAATATGAAATTTGAGTAAACTCATAAGGAGATAAGCCAAAAATACAATTAAAAAAAGTAGTTTCTTTTCTTTTCCCTCCAAAATATTTACATGTACCTCTTTTTTAATTTAAAGAATTCTGATTGGTTTACATATTATGACATGGAAATTGCATGAAAAATTCATGGGCACTTTTAGGCTGAAATTTCCTCCAATGGTATAATTTCTTTGTTTTTCCATGCTAGGTTCCATATAGCTTACCCCTAGATTGAACCTATGAGACTTACTAGGTCTTTTAGTTGACAATTAGGAGAATATTTCGCTTTCCATAATTTCAACCATGGCGTATCCCCTCTTGTTAACTATTTACACCACAATTTGGCTTCATTTTCTCTATTAATTATCTCAGGGTATTGCAGCCCAAGGCCACCTGCATGCTTAGATTTATATATCATGTTCCATGCCACCAGTGCCCATTTCCGCTTTTCCTCTACCCCTCACCATAGGAAGTTTCATTGGACCTCCTTTAATTTTTGGAGAACTCCTTTATGTGGAGGAAGAACATATAGCATATACCTCGGGATAGCCTAAAGCACCGCCTTTACTAGCACCAATATCCTCGAAAAATTCAACACTCTCACCATCCATATTTTGACCCTGTCTTCCAGGTTTGATATTATCTTTTCCCAGTTGGACTTCTTCTAGGATTGTGTTGTTAAGGGCACACCTAAATACCTAGAAGGGAGGGATTCCCTATGGAAACCCAGGATAGCTGAAATATTTCTCTGGATAGAAATGTGAGTGTTAAAAAAAAATCATGGACTTTAACAGGTTTAACTCCATACATGATGCCTTCATGAAGGTATCCATAATGGTTTTGAAATTGCGGGCCTCCTTTACCATAGGAACGCCATGCAACATGCTGTCATCCACAAATTTTTGATGAGTGGTCTCTTAAGCATTCTCATGCAGCTTCAGTCCTAAAATATCCCCTTATCTAAGCTGCTCCAATCACTCTCCCAAGTCCTCCCATCATTATGATAAATATGAATGGAGATAATGGTTCCCCCTGTCAAATTCCTCTAGAGAAGAAGAACGGTTTTTATGGGGCTCCATTAAGTATAATTGAATAACTAGGTGATGAGACCATTGCCATGATCCAATTGATCCAATGCTAATCAAAGACAAATTCCTGCAAAACTACTTCCATGTATTCCCAGTTTATCTTATCATAAGATTTAGATAAATATAATTGCATTATCATAACCACCTTTTTCTGGGTCTTCAGTGAGTGATAAACTTCATGCGCTAGGATTACATTGTCCAAAATCTGTCTTTCCTCCACAAAAATCGATTGTTCCTCCGAGATCAGATAAGGAATAATTGTTTTCATCCGATTAGATGCTACTTTGGATATGATTTTATATAAAACGTTGCACAGTGTTATAGGCATAAAAGTTTTAGGGGTACTTTCCAATTCTTCCTTGGGGATAAGGGCTATAAACATTGAATTATGAGCTTTAATAACTATTGTTGATTCTTGGGAGTCATCCACCACCTTGTATATATAAATTTTGACAATTTCCCAGCAAGGTTTGAAGAAATCTATAGTAAATCCATCTGGTCCATGGGATTTCCCATTAGCCATTTCATTCACTTCCAAAGCCACTTCCTCCGTAAAGACCGACTTGTTTAGATTTTTGTTGTGCTCATCAATGAGCACCTTCGGGATATGCCTCACAATCCTTTGTATGTCTTCACCTCACTCCACCTGGGGCTCTTCAACTATATTTTGAAATTGTTGGACTAGGACCTCTTCAATGTCTTGGTGAGCCTCAAAGTTTTCCCCCCTCTCATCCTTTATTATAAGGATTATGTTGGATTTCTTGTGCTCGATTGTTGACTGATGAAAGAATTTTGTGTTTTTCTCCCTCTCCCTGAGCCATATCACTTAAGATTTATTCCTCCATATGATTTCCTCTTGTTTACATCTCTCCTACCACTTCATTAGTAATTCCATTCCCTCTTCTTTGTTGCCCTCTCAGTACCCTTCAAAGATCAATCGTTGTTGCAATGCTTCCACTTTATGTTCAAATTCATTTTTCACTCGAATGATGTTCCCAAATTCCATCTTGTTCCATTTCTTTAGTTTCACCTTAATATGTTTTAACCTCACTCATAGGGTGTACATATTTGAGCCTCTGTCTGGGATCCTTTCCTTCCACCATGCTTTGATATTCTCCATGAAGTTAGGGTGCTCTAACCAGAAGGCTTCAAATCTAAAGGGCCTATTTTTTGGGAGTGCGTACCAACTGCAACATTAACAAAAATGGCTAATGGTCAAATCCCCCATAGGGAAGGATATTTGCTACCACATCTACCCCTATAACCAATAAATCTTCTGATCTTAAAAAAAAATTCAAGCATGGACACCACTTGATGTTTCCCTCCCCACTTAGTACTCCAAGTGAAGCATCCATTCTCAGTTTCCATATCAGCGAGTTTGGTATCCTCAATGAATTCCTTAAATGCTTCATAATATCTGTCTAATATTCTTTGGCCACCTTTTTTTTTATTTGTGTAGCTTGGGAGGTACTCCAAGCCCTATGGTTCAGGGTTTGGAGGGAAAATCACCACAAGGGTCACTTGTGGGCTTGGAACCCAAGTATGGGGTTTTTCACCCATCGATGTTTGGGAAAAAACCATGATTATTTTATGACATGTGATGGATGAGGATGATAGTGATCACCGAGAAGATTATAACGCAATGAGATTCATCCGATTCCGAGTTGTCTTTGAGGATAAATTAATTGTTGAAGTTGGCAAGTAATTACTGGTTTTCGAGTCATGTAGGCTTGATGTAAAATTTAGCCAATTGATGTGTCTCTTAAAATATTCGTGGAAGCCCCTTTATTTCCTATAAATAAATGGAGATTTGATGTGTTATGAGTATCCATAGTGCAACATTTCCTCCGAGGAAAAGAGCTCTGAAATTGGAAAATGAAGGAAGCCTAGCCACAACAAGGAGAAGGGTCTTGGAAAATGTGGAAGAAGTATAATATAGGAGGTCAAGGAGTTGAGGAGTGTAGACTGCTTGAGGGTTTGTTTTGGTATGGATATTTTTTGTGATGAAGATCGAGATGACAGGCTGCTAGGCTGAGGTGCAGGAGGAGCAGAACGTTGTTGTTGTAGGACATTTTGGGCACCGTTTCGGAGGTCGTTTTGCTACAGGAGTTTGTTGTGCTAAGTTGCAGGCATTAACACACTGCTAGGGACTACATGGGGGATTTCAAGGGTGGTCATTTCCATAAGGAGACAACGTGGCATGGGAGGAAGCTCTCCAAAGTGGGTCACAACCCTTAAGGGGCTAGTTTGTTGATTGTATGGTGATTTGAGGGCTGCAATACGTGCCATAACTAGGGTTGTCACAAACAACAAGGTCAAACATATTAAAACGGTGTTTTTGGAGGAATTTTGGGTCAAATAAGTTAACCATTTTGGATCATGGTCATTGTAGCATGTTGGTGTCATGTAGAGGTTCTTCCAAGGAGGTGAAGAGTCTTCCTAGGTGCAGAAACAATAGTGTAGTATTGGGTGACATTGATTTGGTGGAGGGAAGTGTGTTGGCTACCTAAAGTAGACCTAGAAAATTTATCTTGATGTGACAAAAAGAATCTAAAGGTTTGGTGAAGTTTGGTTCCGAAATGAGAAATTTTGATGGACTAAATTCGTTGCTATCCTAACAGTTGGAGGTCAGGAATTAGGCCTACCTAGAGAGCATATTGGATCAGCCTGTGTATCCTCTACAGAAGTGACTTGCAACAGTTTTAGGTGGCAGCCCTCCTGGAGTCTCAATGTGTAGTGGCCTTGATGGACTAAGGCATTACTAGTGAGCAGTACAGAAGCAAAGGACTAGCATGAAGAGATTCGACATTGAGTTTTTCATCGTATCTTGTACACCATAGACTATTGTATTATTCATATTTTGGTTAACGAATATTGGTGATTGTAAATTATTGTAAAAATTGTTTAAAAACTTTGTATGTTTTTGCATGTTTGATTTATTTCTTTATATTTTTGTTGTGAAAAGTAGTTTATGGTTGAGATTCTTGGTTTGGTAGCGTCAGTGATTCTAAGACTCTAACCTAGATCCAACGTCATGGAAATTAAATATGGTATCAAAGTGTTTCTGAGCTACTTTGGAAGTAAGTAAATCAGATTTGTACGTAGCAAAATAAAAAGTGAGAGGGAGTTGGTCACATTGTATGTGAAGGGCTCACTACAATGTCAAAGTTACAGGTAGGTTTGCGATATGAGCACAAGTTGGACGGGTTGTCCAACTATATTCCTTGGAAGTAAAGGATCAAGCTGGTCTTACAAGTCAACAAGATCTAGGATTTTTTCGAGAAAGAGATCAAGAAGCTAACTGACCGTAAGGAGTTGGATATATGGGAAGATTTGGATACAAAGGCAAGGTTGATCATCCTTGATGGTTTGAAGGATTCCTTAATACCTCATTTTTCCAGGAAGAAAAATGCACATGAGATGTGGATGGATTTTCAGAATTCTTTCAAAAATAAGAAAAATAATTGGGTATTGGTATTGGAGGATAATTTGAATTTCGCCAAGATGATAAGGGGTGAAGAAGTGACTTCGTATATGACGAGGTTGTCTCGAGTTTGAGATGATTTTGCTGTCGTCGGTGTCAAAATTTCAGATGGAAATATGGTAATGATTTCCTTGAAAGGTTTCACTGAGGAATGAAATCCCTTCATCAAAGGAATCATTGTCAGGGATAAATTTCCAGATTGGAATAGACTGTGGGACGACTTCATTCAAGCAGAGTTGGGAGACAAGGATCTTCATCCATCAAAGAAGGCAGATGAGAATGTGGCAATTGTAGCGTGAATGAAGGGTAATCCAAAGAAGGACTTGAGTAAAGTCAGGTGTTTCAACTATGGTGAGATGGGTCATTTTTTGTCTATATGTCCGATGAAGAGGGGACATGATGAGAAGAGGAAAGGAAATCAGGTCGTCGATGTTGCCACTTCAGCTGAGATAGATGATCTCTCCTAAATATTGGAAGAGGACGAATTTTCTATGATTTCTCATTTCTTGCAAGGTACTATCAAAAAGGATGGATGGTACGTGGAAAGTAGTGCGACGAAGCATATGACAGGGTCACATGAAATTTTTGAGACTCTAGCTTAATGGGACTCAAAATTGCACATGGTGTTGGGCGACAAGAGTCAGTTGGAGATTTGAGGATCAGGTATGGTGCCATTCATGACAGAGACAAGACATATGATGCGGCTCCAGGATGTACTATTTGTACTAGGACTCATATATAGTGTGATTTACGTCTCTATGATGGAGAGGAAGGGGTTTGAGAACTTTTTCCAGGATGGGAAGGAAAGACTCATGCTTAGAGGCTCTAAGTCTGATGGGATTGTACTTGGATTTAGAGAGCATGGTATCTACAGGCTACCAAGAAATCTTGTGGATCATGGAAAGAAGCAGGTGGAGAAAGTATAGGTTCTAGAGAAGCAAGAGAAAGTGCAGGCTTTAGAGGACTAGGCACAGGTTCCAGAGAAGAAGGTACACTTTCTGGAGAATAAGGTCCAGGTTCCAGAGAAGAAGGTACACTTTCTGGAGAATAAGGTCCAGGTTCCAGAGACTCAAAGGGAGTCAAGTTCTAGAGGGAGGTTGCAAACTCATAGGGAGAATTTGCAAACCAATAAGAGTGTGTGGTAAGTGGGAATCAAGGGTGCTTCCACATATCTTGAGAAGGAATCATGGAGGGACTCGAAAGTGTTACAATAGAAGAAGAAGAAGCACGATGCTTCGAGTGACATCGACACTTCTGAGAAGGGTGTAGTGCGATTGTGAGCGCCAGGAGTTGGGAAAATGTTGTGAGAAATGATGAAGATGATGAGTTGCATCCTATTTTTGGAGGTACCTCCCTCGCTAAGAGGGAGTGTTTATTTTTGTATCTTGGGAGATACTCCAACCCCTAGGGTTCAGGGTTTGGAGGGAAAATCACCACAAGAATAACTTGTGGGTTTGGAACCCAAGTATGGGGTTTTCACCCATCGATGTTTGGGCCAAAGACGTGATGATTTTTCAACATGTGATGGATGAGGATGATAGTGCTCGTCGAGACGATTCTAACGAAATAAGAATCAACTAATTCCGAGTTGTCATTGAGGAGAAATGAAGGTTTGAAGTTGGCAAGTAATTATTGGTTTTCAAGTCATGTAGGCTTGATGTAAAATTTAGCTAATAGATGTGTCTCTTAATTTATTCTTGGAATCTCCTTTACTGTCTATAAATAAAGGGTTATTTGATGTGTTATGAGTATCCATTGTGTAACATTTCATCCAAGGGAAAGAGCTTTGAATTTGGATAGGAAAGGAAGCCTGAAGCAAGGAGAAGGGTCTTAGACAACATGGAAGAAGTCTGCTACAAGAGGCCAAGGAGCTGAGGAGTGCGGAATTTTTTAGGGTGTTTTGGGGTGGATATTTGTTGTGATGAAGGTTGAGAGGATAGGCTACTAGGCCGAGTGCAGGAGGACCAGAACGATGTTTTTGGAGGATCGTTTGGGCACCATTTCGGAGTTATGTTTGCTATAGGAGGTTGTTGTGCTAGGCCGCAAGCCATATCACATAGCTAGGGACTGCAAGAGGGTTGTCAAGGGTGGACAATGCCTTAAGGAGGCATCATGGCATGGGAGGAATCTCTCTAAAGTGGTCTGCAGCCCTTAAGGGGCTAGTTTTTTTGTTGTATGGTGATTTGAGGGTTGTAGTACGTGCCCTGATGAGGGTTTTCAGAAATAGCAAGATCAAACATATTACAATAGTGTTTTGGGATGAATTTTTGGTCAAAGAAGTTTACTAGTTTGGATCGTGATCATTGTAGCCTATTGGTGCCGTGTGGAGGGTCTTCTTAGGAATCGACAATGTAGTAATGGGTGCCATTTATTTAGTAGAGGGAAGTGTGTTGGCTACCCAAAGTAGCCCTAGACAAGCTATCTTGACGTGACAAAGAGCAATTGAAGGTTGGGTGAATTTTGGTGCCGAAGTTCAGCACTTTGATGGACTAAAGTTGCTGCTAGCTTGGCAGTTGGAACTCAGGAATTAGGCCTACCGAGAGAGAATATTAGAACAACTTGTGTACACTCTACAAAAGTGACTTGCAGCAATGTTAGGTGGAATCCCTTGTGGAGTCTCGATCTGTAGTGGCCTTGATGGCCTAAGGCACTGGTAGTGAGTAGTACGCAAGAGAAGGACTGACAGAATGAGATTCGACATCGATTTTTTCATTGTATCTTGTATACCACAGAATTTTGTATTATTCATATTTTGGTTTAATATAATGAAGATTGGTGATTGTACATTATTGTACAATTTGTTGAAAATTTGTGTATATTTGTACATGTGTGATTTACTGCTTTATATTTCCGTTGTGAAAATTAATTTATGGTTGAGATTCTTGGTTTTGTAGTTTCAATTATTTTAGGACTCTAACCTAGATCCAAGGTCGTGGAAATTCAATTATTTTTTCTTTGATAGAGGTTTTATCATATTGAATTATCCCCCAAAACCCAAGGGAGGTGCCCTTTCCTGCTCTTTATCCTCCTCATATCTTGCAAAAGCTTGATCTTCTCCTTGACTCTTTGAGGCCCATACACATTAATAAACAACAATGTGTTAGGGGTTCCTGTAAGTTTCATTTATACATATAAGTACGATCTATTGGATTCATAATCCATAAGGATCAAGGATTGGGGGTTCCAGCAGATGGCCAATCCCCCTGTCTAGCCCTACGCTTCCACCTCCACCGTGTCGTACCTTCTTCCTAGTCTCCTAATTAACTCCTTTATTTTTCCTACTGAGCACTTTGAATCTTGTAGAAAAACGATATTAGGTTGTTCCATTTGAATTTTTTCTTTAACAGTCTTTGTTTCCTAAGGCTACTAATGCCCCTTATATTCCATTGTAAAAATTTCAATATTTAACTATGGTTAAAGGAGGGTGAGCCTAGAGCTCTCATCTTACCTATATTTATTAACATAGCTTCGAGCTCCTTGAGGGTCACACTATTCGACTTCCTCCCTCTTTTCCGTTAGATATTCTATGGTGCCAACACCGTATGAGATCTTGTTGATTTCACTCCTAACTGAGATCCCTTAAAATATCCTGATGCTTTTTCTAGATGCGGTATTTTCTTTCCCCGTAATCTTGTCTCTTCTCTCATCATGTATAAATATTGGATTATTTCCATTTGATCCGCGTTGATTGCTTCTATTCCTTGTTTCCTTTCCTATTCCACCATATCCTAGAGGTTGATTCCTTCCCGCTCAATTATCTCCTGCAATTTTTGATCCTCAGTTCCTACTTCACTTAGGGTCATTTCCACGTCTCCCTCGAAATATTTTGATAGATATGGGATATCTCCTTGTTGCTCATAGTCCCCATTTGCTTTTCCCATTTCTTCCTCTCTACCTTATCCTTTATCACCATTGTCCTCTTCTTCCCCCACTTTTCCCTCTGTGTTTTCCTCAACTAGGACTTCAAATTTATTTATCTGAAATTTATTTCCATGATTTCATTGTTTTTTCTTCTATTAGGTCTTCCCCTCGGAGTGGGTAAGACAAAACCCTCTGCATCCTTTTGGTCTATCTCTTTGGTTTTTCTTCCACTTTTCTTAAGCGGAATTCCCTTATCAGATGGCCATGACCATGACACCTTCTACATATGAAACGGATTTGTTGATAGTCCACCAGTTTTAACCAAAATTTGTCATGGAACTCTAGCTTGACAACTTCAGGCAGGGCTCCAAAGCCATCCATTTCAACACAGATTTTTGCATATGTTTTATATCTTCCTTGTAAAGTTTCTTATGATATTTTAATGAATTTACCCAGAGAATATCCTATTATCTTTAAAGTTGTATGAAACCAATAGTCCAGTGGAAGGGAATACAACCAGACCCAAACTAGGACTCGTGTAAAGGTTTCCTTCTCCGGGGTGAAGTCCTCCATCCATGGCCTCATGTGCAAACCAGATGAAGCAAAAAAATAAGGACCACCGTAAAAAATTCAGTTTCTATCTTCCATATTTGAAAATACCACTACGAAGAAGCCTTTTTTTACCATAGATGTAGTTCGATTTATCCCCTCGGTTTCCAATGATGTTTGATCCAATCACATAAATCTTTTTTCGTGGGTGAGAGCCCCATGAATTAGCATATGACAACATATGACCCCATTTGTTCTCTGAAGGCTTGTGTCTCGGGATCGATGATCAATGTCGTTGGGATTACAATTCTTTTTGGCTTACATGACCTTGTGGAACCTTTTAACTTATGTTGTTTTTGTTGGTATGTTTTCTTCCCTTTTGGGCCCTTGCCTTCATTTGTTCTCTATAGTTCATTACCTACTTCTGCTGACCCATGGACATTCTCTGACATACCATTTTCATGTGCCCCGAATCCAATCATTGTTACCTTTCCTTTGTACATGACCACATTCTGATAAGAGTGAGCCCCACTCCCTCCTCCTCTGGAAGCCCTCTGTATCAAACCATAGCTACTTCTGCTCTGAAAATCGCGCTGCTCCTGAATTTTTTCTCCCTAGAGCGAACTATTACCTCGTTGTTAGAGGTGTTTTATTCTCCCATAATTCTTAACAAAATTGCGATAATACCCTATCAACCTGAGAAATAATCAAATATGCTTTATGGTTGTGGGGATTTTCCACTCCTTAATGGCCATTATGACCCAAATATTACACATCTTGTAATCCAAAGAAACATTTGGAGGTTTTTTCATATAATTGTTTCTACTCCAATAGTTTGAGCATGCTATCAGCATGTTGAGCATGATCCTTCCAATACTTGTTGTATATTAGTATATCATTAAAACATACTAACACAAATTTTCTAAGGGTTTGAAAATGGAATTCATCAAACCTTGAAATGTGGAAGGTGCATTATTAAGGCCAAAAGGCATGAAAAAAAAATCATAATGACCCTCGTGACTTTTAAATGTTGTTTTCGAAATGTCTTTGTTATGAAACCAACTCCAAAAATAGAATAACATAGAGATAACCGCCTTAGAAATAAGCCACTTCGAGGGGAAAACCTCCTTTACATTACATAAATGAAAAATTATTGGATGATACAAATGACAAAACCTCCTTCTATATATAGTATTCCATGGGGCCACAATATAATCCTAGCCAACCTAACAATAATAATGTAAGGGCACAATAGTAACAATATTGGGGTTACAGGGGTACAACAATAACAATAATGGGGTTACACTAACAACAATAAGGGACTATAATAGTAATATAGGGACCTAACATGCCCCTCTCCTTCAAAAAAGTGTTGTAATCAACACTTGAGTAGCTTCGGGTGCTTCTATATAAAATTCTCATCCTCCCATGTAGAATCTTTAGTGGGTAAGTTCTTCCATTTGATGAGATACTCTGAAATTGATCGATTTCGTAGCTGTCAAGTTCTTGTTTCTGTGACTGCTTCAGGTTCCAATCTGATTTTTCCTTCCTCATCAAGTTCTGGAAACATTGTTTGAACTGGAATTTTGTTCCCTATAACCTTCTTTAAACATGAAACATGGAAAACTGGATGCACTTGCGAAGAAGCAGGAAGCTCCAATTTGTATGCCATAGCATTAGGGGAATTTTGAGCTCTAAAATGGGCCTCCTAAGGAAAATGTACAATCAAAATTCACTTTATGAGAACCAATCACATTTTAGGGGATGACATCATCTCTAATGGTTGAGGTGGCATTGCTTGAGTTAAAGGTACTTACTTGTCACATTCTCAATGGTGGATAAAAACTCATGGTTAACCATGGTAGTGATCTAAGTACTTTTAAAGTCAAAGTAAAGTACTCATAATAAATGTCATTTCACACTTTTTGAATAAAAATATATTATTGTCATTTCATATTTCTTGAAGGAAACAATGGATATCCCTATACATTTATTATATTATATTATATATATATATTATATTAATTACATGTTATTATACAATTTAAATAATATAAATTTTATTTAATAGCATATAATATTTAAGAATTTATAATTTTATATTTATATTTTATTTTAAGTTATTTAAGTAGAAAGGACAACTGCATTAGTTGTTCAATGATAATGACTTTTTCTTGAAAAGCTCATTCTTATTTATAGTCACATCAATACAATTGTTTTATTAATTTTAGTTTGGTACAACTTTTGAATTGAATTTAACTATGGTTACATTGATTGTGGTGCAAAAAGTGAATTGCAAATTGATAAATATTATTTTATTGATTTAGCTATTATTTTATTATTTCTCTTAGGGGTATTTTAAGACCTCAAATTCCCTAATGTCGCAATATTTTGCTTACCTTGTAAGACCACAAATGAATTTAGCGATAATTTTATTATCCTTCTTTAACTTCTTGGGGGACATTTGTTTGTATGGTTGTAGCCGTAAAAATACTCAGTCACCTACATCAAAACTTATCTCACTAGGATGTTGATCTGCTTGTTGTTTCATTTTATTTTGTGCCAAATTTAGGTTATCATTTAAGAGTTGGAGAAATTATTGTTGATGCGCGATGTGATATTCCACTGCTTCAACCTTAGAATTTTCTCTTAAAGAAGATGTGATGGACGGTGGATGATATCCATAAAGTTTCATAAATGGGGTCATTTTTGCTGCAATATGGAAGGAGGTGCTATACCACCAGTCACCGAAAGGTAACCACCTGACCCATTGTGCTTGCTTATCAGATACAAAACAATGAAGATATCCTTCCAAACATTTATTCACTATCTCAGTTTTACCATCAGATTGAGGATGATAAGATGAGCAATGAGCTAGTTGACTACCCAAACAAGAAAATAATTCTGTCTAAAAATTTCCAGTAAAAATGGGATCTCTGTCACTTACAATAATCTTCAGGTTTCCATATAGCTTTTGAATTGTTTCCATAAATGAATTAGCAACCATACTTACTTTAAATGGATGAGATAATGAAAAAAAGTGTGCATACTTGGTAATTCTATCAGCTACCACCATGATGACACTCTTTCTTTTAGAATTAGGTAAACCTGTGATAAAATACATTGAAATCTCCTCCCAATATTGACTTGGAATGGATCAAGGTTGTATAAGACCTAGGGTCTTAATTGTCTCAACATTATTTTGCTAGCAAACCAAACATTCTGCCACAAACTTTTGAATATCAGATTTAAGGCCATCCTAAAAAAATTATTTCTCCCCCCTATGGTAAGTTCTTAAAAATCTTGAGTGTCGTCCTCAAGGAGAAGTGTGCAATTCCAAAAGAATCTTTTGTTTTAGTTGGGAATTCTTGCAAATATATAAGCGATCTTTGTACCATAAGGACTCAGTTTTCCAACTAAATGTATATGATATACTAGGATCTTGCTACAACTTTTGAATAAGTGTCCACACTTCTTCGTCCTTCTTCCATTCATCCCTTGCTTCAGTTATCCAATTTGGTTGGATAATAAAAATGGCACAAAGTAGCTACCTCTGTCCAGCACAAAGTTGCACTGCAAACATTAGCTCCTTTTTGTTGATGGTTTCAAAGTCATAACCCAGCATCTTTGTGACCCACTTTTTCTGCTCTTCCAAAGATAGTCTTTGTTCAAAAAAGTGTTTAAGACTATCGTGATCAGTTTTTACCTTGAATTTTCTTCCCATTAGGTAAGGTTTCCATTTCTTTAGTGCAGGTAGTATTGTCGACATTTCCTTTTCATAAATAGCCTTTTGTAAATAATTTCCTTTGATTGAACAACTTTCAAAAGCAATGGGTCTTCCTTCTTGCATTAAAACAACACCAATTCCATTTCCTGAGGCATCACATTCCACGATAAAGGTTTTTGTGAAGTCTGGCGTAGATAAGACTGGTGCTAGGAACATTGCCTCTTTAAGACATTCAAAGGCCTTAGTTGCTTTAAGAGTCCATGAAAATGCATCTTCCTTCAATAATGTTGTGGTGGAAGTTGCTACTATTCTCTTTTCTCCCATGATTTAACAAAAACTTCACAGTATGCAATGGCACTTTTGATATTTTGCTACTTTGCTCTGGTTGTGTTTATTATTAATGGCTTTAATTTTGTTAGGGTCTACCTTAACACCCTCGTGAGATACAATATGACCCAGATATTCCACCTCTTGTACTCCAAAGAAAAATTTGGATGTTTTTGCATATAATTGTTTCTCCTACAATAGTTTGAGCACCCTGTCAACATGTTCAACATGATCCTTCCAAGACCTGCTATAGATTAGTATATCATCAAAAAATACTAGCACAAATTTTCTAAGGAAGGGTTTGAAAATGGAATTCATCAACCCTTGAAATGTAGAAGGTGCATTGGTAAGGCCAAAGGCATGACCAAAAATTCATAATGACCCTCATGAGTTTGAAATGATATTTTTGGAATATCTTCAGCCTTCATTATAATTTGATGATATCCTGAACGAAGATCCAACTTGGTAAAATAAATTGCTCCATGTAATTCATCCAATAATTCATCAATCACAGGAATGGGAAATTTATCTTTAATGGTGAGCTTATTGAGCTCCCTATAATCCGGACACATGTGCTATGATCCATCCTTCTTGTGTACCAATACTACAGGAGCAGAGAAAGAACTTTGACTAGGTTGAATTATACCCGCCTCTAACATTTCTGCAATCATACGTTCAATTTCGCTCTTTTGAAAGTAAGGATATCTATAAGGCCTGATGTTTGGAGGAACACTTCCTGGAATCAAATGAATAGCATGATCATGATCACGAATAGGTGGGAGTCCTTTGAGAGTTTCAAACACCTTGGAATGATTGTCCAAGACTTGTTGGAGATCTGCAGAAATAGATGATTTTGATGTTGGAACTTCTAGTGAGCATAATTGTGCAATTACGCCTCGTTGTTCTTTATTTAGAAGCTTTGTCATGACATTAGAGCTTATTATCTTTATTTTCTTCCCCGCAATACCTCATAATTCGACTTCCTTTCCTTCTGAAAAAAAATTCAAGAAAATTTCTTGAAAATTAAAAGCTACCGTCCCCAAAGATTGTAACCATTGTACTCCTAGTATAACATCAACACCTCCCATAGGAATGGAAAGCATTGGAATAGTCAATACATATTCCCCCATGGTTAGCTTGATATTATGGCATTTTCTAGAGCAATTTATAGTTCCTCCATTTGCAACCATCACTTGACATTCTGGTGCTGGGTATAGGAAACAATTCAATTCCTTGGCTACCTTACAATGAATAAAATTATGGGTACTACCTGAATCAATCAACACTATTACCTTTTTCTTCTTGATATGTCCTTCTATATTGAGATTTGAGGAGTGGTAATTCCTACCAATGCATTACACGATATGGTCAGACTCATTTCTTCTTCTTCTAGGGTTGGTTCCTAGTGTATATCCTCTTCTTTTGAAGTTTCTTGTTCATTTTATTCCTCCTCTTCACAATATATGTAAAATAATTTCTTCTCAGCACACTTATGACCTTTAGCGTATTTTCTATCACAACTGTAGTAAAGCCCTTTTTCTCTTTTTTCTTCCAATTGTTGTGGTGTCAACCTTGTAGGTTGTGGAAGTCTAGGAGTAGCAACACTTCCATAATTATAGATGTGAGTGGTAGGCTTCCTTGTCGCCATAATTTTACATTTAGTTTTTCTTGCCAACCTGAATGCCTTCTCCCATGAATCAAGTTCACAAATGCCAACTTCATATTGGATGTTATCCTTTGAATTCCCTATGAAGACATCAATCCTGTGTTCCTCTAGAATATCAATTACCCTTATATTCAATTTTTGGAAGTCCTCAATGTGCTCCACCACTGAACCCTTTTGTTTGAGATTTATCAGTTGGCTAAAGAAGGCGTTGATATTTGAATCCTCATAATGTGCTATCACTTCCTCCATCAAAATTGACCAAGTGGCAATTTTTTTACGGGAGCAAAGCCATCGATACCATACAAATTTATTTTGTTCTAAATGTAAAGTTGCAATGCGTACCTTTTGTGTGTTTTGCACACTATTGAGATAAAAATATTGCTCCATCTGTAGTATCCATGTTATGGGATCCTTGCCATCAAACTTCCTCATATCCATCTTTGTAATATGATGGTTCTTCAATCCAACATTAGAATTTATGAAATCACGATTAACATTTATTTTTTTCTAATCATGAGTTTCCTCTACTATCTTTCTGCCATTAGGAATCATTTCTTTTATTAACCTTGTCCTCAAGCCTTCCATGTATGATTTTATATCATTCTTCATGTCTTCCATGTTGTCTTTCATTTTTTCATCGATCTTAGTTTTCATGTCATCCATCTTAACTTCCATGCCAACTTCCATTCCATCCATCTTAGCTTCCACGATTTTATTTAAACCATCCATCTTAGATTCCACGCCTTTCTTTAAAACTTCCATTTCATTTTTTGTTGCTCTTTGCAACAACGAAATTTGGTGCACTTGCTCTTGTAATTTTGATATGTCATGTTGCACTTCTTTCTCTTCACGAGTCATAACTGAGCCTTTTGAATGCTTAATGGTTGTTGAATTCTTTTTAGGTGGAATTTTAGAACCTAATACTGATATCTATGCTTCAATATTCCTTTGGAATCACTTCAAACTGATTTTTCACATAAGACTTATGCAATTCAAAGAAAAAAATACACACTTTTTTCTTGCTTTTGAGGAGCTCGATATTGAAACTGAATTATCTCAGTGATTTCAGATATTCAATATCTGAAATTCGGCCCTTTAGTATCCCTATGAATCTTCTTTCGAATGCCATAGGTCTGACCTTATTTTGATTCTTCAAGGCAAAGTTATGCCCAATCTCCCACAATTATGGATTGGTTCAGTATAGAAAACTTGTACGACGTGCCACGTGTCACTATTTCCTCCTTCGACTCTGAAATTTCTACACCGTAAACTACAATCTGTTTACTTTTGGCCACATTTTATAGAATTCAAATCCGAATCTCAGAGAGAGAGTTATGACGATTTTCCCATAGTAACCTCTTTGACATGAAATTCGGGAGCCTAAAAAACCCTAACTTCCACAAATCCTATCTCTGCAAATATTGCGAACCAAGATCTAAAATTTTTACAGGACATTCCTCAGGATTTCTACTTCTCTCTATAAAAATTTCAACTTTTGAACCTTTGTAGAAACTAATTTATAGCACAAATTCCATGATAATCTATTTTAGGTGAAATTCGGGAGCCTGAAAAAAACCTGACTTCCACAGATCATATCTCCGAAAATATTGTGAACCAAGATATGAAATATTTACAAGGCATTCCTTAGGATTTCAGCTTTGCTCTGTAAAAATTTCAGCTTCTAAACCTTCGTAGAAAAAACATTATAGCGACAATTCCATGATGACCTGTTTGGAGTAGCGAAACCGTAGAATCCAAAGGCTCTGATACCAAATGTTATGAAATCAGCTCCAAAAATAGAATAAAAGAGAGATCAACGCCTTCGAAATAAGTGACTTCGAGGGGGAAACCTCCTTTAAATTACATAAATGAACAATTCTTGGATGATACAAATGACAAAACCTCCTTCTATATATAGGAGTCCAAGGGGCCACAATATAATCCTAGCCGACCTAACAATAATAATGTAAGGGCACAATTATAACAATATTGGAGTTACAGGGGTACAACAATAACAATAAGGGGGTTACACTAACAACAATAAGGGACTATACTAGTAATATAGGGACCTAACAGTCTTCAATCTTCATTCTAATTACAGGGGTACAACAATAACAATAAGGGGGTTACACTAACAACAATAAGGGAATATACTAGTAATATAGGGACCTAATAGTCTTCAATCTTCATTCTAATTTGATGATATCTAGAACGAAGATCCATCTGGTTAAGTAAATTGCTCCATGGAACTCATCCAACAATTCATCAATGACAGGAATGGGAAATTTATCTTTAATAGTGAGCTTGTTGAGCTCCCTATAATCCATATACATACTCCATGATCCATCCTTCTTGTGCACCAATACTACTGGACCAGAGAAAGAAATATTTCTAGGTTGAATTATACTAGGCTCTAACATTTGTGCAACCATGTGTTCAATTTCACTCTTTTGGGAATATGGATACCTGTAAGGCTTGATGTTTGCAGAAACACTTCTTCTAATTAAATGTATAGCACGATCATGATCACAAATAGGTGGGAGGCCTTTTGGAGTCACAAATACCTTGGAATGATTGTCCAAGACTTTTTGTATATATTGAGAAATAGATGATTTCAATGTTTGAACCTCTAGTGAGAATAATTGTGCAATTACACCATGTTGTTATTTCCTATTTTCCCTGCAATACCCATTAATTCAACTTCATTTCCTTCCCAAAAACAATTCGAGAAAAATTCTTGAAAATTAAAAGCTATCATCTACAAAGATTATAACCATTGGACTCCTAGTATAACATCAACTCTACCCATTGGAATGGAAAGCATTGTACTATAAAATACATTTTCGCCCATGGTTAGCTTAATATTATTGCACTTTACAAAGAAATTTATAGTTCCTCCATTTGTAACCATCACTTCACACTCTGGTGTTGGATATAGGAATCAATTCGATTCCTTGGCTATCTTACAATGAATGAAATTATGGGTACCACCCAAATCAATCAGAAATATTAAATTTTTTCTTGATATATCCTTCTATCTTGAGAGTTTGAGGAGTGGTAATTCCTGCCAATGCATTACAATATATGGTCGATTTCATTTCTTATTTCTCTAGGATTGGTTCTTGGTGTATATCCTCTTGTGTTGATATCTTTTATTCCTTTTCTTCGTTCTCTTCACAATCTACGTAAAATAATTTATTCTCTGTATACTTATGAGCTTTAGTGTATTTTCTATCACAACTATAAAAAATCCATTTATATATTTTTTCCTCCAATTTTTGTGGTGTCAACCTTGTAGGTTGTGAAGGATAGGAGAAGTAACACTTCCATATTTATAGTTGTGAGTGGTATACTTCCTTGTTGCCATAATTTTGCTTTCAACATTTCTTGCCACCCTGAATGTCTTCTCCAATGACTAAGGTTCCCAAAGGCGAACCTCATGTTGGATTTTATCATTTAAATTCCCTAATAAGACATCAATCCTATGCTCCTCTAGAATATTATTTATCATGATATTCAATTTTTTGAAATCCTCAATGTGATCTTCCATTGAACCCTTTTGTTTGATATTTATTAGTTGGCTAAAGAAGGTGTTGATCTTTGTATCCTCATAATGTGTTATCATTTTCTCCTTAAAAATTGACCAAGTGACAAGTGGTTTACAAGAACAAATCCATTAATACCATACAAATTTATTGGGTTCTAAATATAAATATGCAATGTGTACCTTTTGTATGTGTTGCACATCATGGAGATCAAAATATTGCTCCATCTGTAGTATCCATGTTATTAGATCATTTCCATAAAACTTCTAAATATCAATCTTTGGAATATAATGGGTCTTAAACCCAACATTGAAATCTCTAAAGTCATAATTCATATTCCATTTGTCCTCATCGTGGTTTTCATGGATTACCTTGTCACCATTAGGAGGCCTTTCTTGCAACAACTTTGGCAACCCTTCCATCTTGACATTTATTGTTTCTTCCACATCTACTTTTAAAACATCCATGTCCCATTTTAAGCCATCCATGTCCCCTTTTAGGTCATCTTTGGGTGCTCTTTGTGAGAGTGAAATTTATTGCACTTGGTCCCGTAATTTTGATATATCATGTTGCAATTTTTCCTCTTCATCCGTCATAGTAGAGATTTTTGAGGGCTTAATAGGTGTAGAATTCTTTTGTTTGGGAGGCATTTTAGAACCAAATACTGACATTTATGCTTCAATATTCCCTTTGAATCACTTCAATCTGATTTTTCAAACAAAAGTTATGAAAATTTTAAAACATATACACCTTTTTATTGTTTTTTAGGAGCTCGATATTAAAACTATTGTATTTTTGTAATTTCAGATCTCCAAGGTTTGAAATTTCATCCTATCATAGCCCTTAGAGTCTTCTTTACAATCCCACAAGTCAAATTGAGATTGGATTCTTTAAGAAATATTTATTATCAATATCCCACGATGACTTTATTATAAACTAATTCAGTAGAGAGAACTTGTATAGAATTCCATGTGTCATTATTTCAACCTTCGACACTGTAAATGATGCAAAAAAAATATAGTCCATGCAATTTTAGTCACATTTTACGAAATTCAAATCTGATGTTTGGAGAGAAATTTATGATGAGTTTCCCTAGGTCACTTGTTTGATACTGAATTCTAGAGTTCGCAAAAACCTTAACTTCTTCAGACAAAAACCCTAACTTCTTCAAACCATATCTCAGAAAATATAGTGAAACAAGATATGAAATTTTTACATCAAGTTCATGAAGACTTTGGCTCCATGTGGTCGAAATTTCATCTTCTGAAGCCTCGTAGAGAAAAACGTTGTAGTGCAATTTCCAAGATGACCTGTTTGATGCAGGGAAACCCTAGAATCCAAAGCTTTGATACCAAATTTTATGCAACTAGCTCACAAAATAGAAGGAAAGATAGATCAACTACTTAAAAATTATCCTCTTCGAGGGGGAAACCTCCTTTACATTGTAAATGAACAATTTTTGGATGATTCAAATGATAAGACCTCCTTGGTATATATAGGATTCTAAGGGATCACAATATAATCAAATTCTACATAACAATAATAATGTAAGGGCACAACAATAACAATAGTGGGCTTCTATGGGGCACAAAAATAACAATATGGGGCATACATGGGCACAACAATAAAAATAGGGGGCTACATTAAGAATAACAATAAGGGGGGTACACTAGTATTATAGGGACCTAACACTATGACAAACAACAAATAAATCACACATCAATTCTTCACAAATACAAATGTTGTAGAAAATAAAATAAAAGAACTGAGAAATATAGAACACACACAAAAATTATGAAACTGTTATTTTTGGACAAATGTCCCTGGAAAAACCTAGTGTGGGAAAACTAGTGCAATATATGAGGGTTTTATTATTATTATACAACAAAAAAAATTACGAGTACAAATTTGGATTCCAAACTGGATATCCTCTAGCAAAATATACTCCCAAAATTATTTGGAGGAAATCCCTCCCTTCTGCAATCAAACTCGACCCCTCTAGGAGGCTACTACCTAATTATATATATATATATATATATATATATATATTTGCAAGCTACAACACGCAAGGTGTTAGAAAATCATAAAATCAGAAAGATTTTCTTATGTTGACAATTACTTATGTTATTCTTGTTTTCTTATTATCTTATTTATGTTCCTATTTTATCTTCTTTCATCAAGAAACCATCAAATAAAAAACATGAATATCAATGACACCAAATGTAAGCACTCAACCAAGGCTTAAACCCATTTCTAGGGGAAAACCCAGACAAACTCTTTGACTAATCAAATTGAGATAGACCAAGACCTTAGACCTAACCAAATGACCTTCCTCCTCCACCAAGTTAGCCTTCCAATATGAATAAGAAAACTTCAGTAGTCTCTTCTTTTCCAACAACTACAACCCAACAACAACCCAAAATTTTGATCCCCAGCTATTCCAGAATTTTGGCCCAGCAACAATCCAAAATTTCGACCCCTACCTACTTTAGAATTTCGGCCCAACAACTTCGCACATGTGAGACAAGGAGAGAGAAATTTTGACTTCCTTTTTCTTGAAGAAACCTTCCTTCTTATTCTCTAGGATTCCTCTTTCTTGAACTTCACACCCTTTTTCTACCTCCAACAACTGTAGATCGAACTTGATGAGTTGATGCTTTAAATGAGGTCCAATTGTTGCCTTTATATAGTGTTTTTGTGAAGTTGAATTCCCTTTATGAGGCTGGTTTGTACTTATTTGAGGTTGAATTGGTGGAGGAGGCCTAAATGACTTATTTTATATAAAAATAAATTTCTTTCTTGACTCAAGAATCCCAAGACTCGGTCTTTTACACTTTGACATGGACAAGGATACTTGACATAAACCTAGAATCCTACAATGGAGGCTTTGACCTAAGAACCATTGACCCAAGCATGAAACTCATGCTTTAATAAGTCAATCTATTTTATAATTTTTGTCTTTATTTTTACAAATACATTACATCATTAGTCAAATAAAGTTATGAATACTAACACTAGTTACATTTTTCAACACTCACTCTTAACTACGGACGTATTCATAATTACATATATACAAAGGTACATGGAAGATCTCAAAGTGATATAATATATGAAAATTTCACAACACACGCAGTGCTACAAATTAGATACCTGGCCAGGGTACTCTAATCAGGTGGGACTAAGGTGTTTCCAAGCTTCATCCTCTATAAGTACCATCAAGCTTCCACTATAACACCAACCCAGGGATCTAGGTGTGTATCCAAGGTCAGGTCTCTATGACCAACACCACCCTCCCTAATTCGGGATCTAGACATCAACACATAGGTCGAGAAGATGTCCTCCCAAGCATTAGGCACTAAGTCCCAGATGCTTACATCTCTCCTTATAAACTAAATTAGATATATATCTGCCACTCCAAGAATAAATATTCAAACGTTCAACCTTTTTATGGAGATATATTGTACAATCAAAACCCCAATCAGTAATAAACCTTAAACTATATATACAAGTAAACACAAACCTTTGGGGTCCTCAATCATTCTGATGATACTTATATTAAGTTCTCCAAATACAACTTTTTGAAGGATTTATTCTTTCATTTCTTCAGTAGCACCAAATAAAACCTCAGTACTTCTCAAATATTTGTTTTGCAAATCCATATGTAGTACTTTCATTCATTCTCCAACTTCATTCTTTCTTCAAGGTATTCATTATGCTTGTCATAATATGCCTTCCCTCTCAACTGGGGAGATGTAATTTTTCTTCTAACCATGCTCCCTCTCAACTTAGGGAGAAAAATAACATCAGATGTACTTCATTATTTTTCATGTCATCAAGGTCATCTTGATCATCATCATTCTTATAGCTTCCTTCATATTTCTCATCATCATATTTAATTACGAACATCTCCAACATCTTGAAGATTATGTACCTGCAAAATTTTAATAGAAAGTACAAGAAAATACAAATATGTAGAAGCATGAAGTTAACTATATCAAAATCATGTCATTACAATGGAAGCATTAAAACATCCAAGTTTTAGACATCAAATACCTAAAATTAGTTAGGTTCATAATCAACAAGGGTCACATTTTCTTACATACTAGAATTCAACTTCTTGATAGGGTTTTGTCATAAACCCTAGGTTCCATAATCCAATAATAGTAGTATACATCTAAGGTTTCAACAATATTCCTTCATAATGGTATGACATGATCTACTAGGGTTTGTTTCAAACCCTAGATTTTATCATCAAAGCTAAATCATATCAATAATAAATTCATCATGTCCTAGAATATCAATTTGTAATAAGGATTTTGTTACAAACCCTAGGTTTCACAAACTAAAACATGAGCATCATACTCACATATACATATCTAGGATGCACTAGAATTTCACATCAATATCTACTAGGTAAACCCAAGATCAATACATCGAACAATTTTGACCAGGATATGTTTTCAATCATGTGAAAGAATATACACCTAGGATTTCATTCCTAGGATCTTACTTTAGTTTTTACAAGGGTTTTGTTTATAAACCCTAAATAACCAACCCTATATAGGATTTCATTTATACATTAACAAAAAACCCTAAAGGAATATATTTTTTACCATAACATTATCAAAACCCTAAACTTCAAAAGAATAGGATTTTATTGTATGTTATAGACTTTATTAATAGCCCTAAAAAGACTAGGGATTCATAATTGACATACCCTTAGCAACAAGAGGCTAGGGTTTTACAGTGAACCCTAACGGTTAGGGTTTCAAAATAATGATCAAATGACAAGAGATAGTATAACGAGGGTAGATTCAATCAAATGATTAATCACCCTAAAAAGAATATTTGTGATTCAAAACCCTAGACATAACTTTGTCATTAATTTAAAGAAAATTTAAAAAGAGAATGATCGTACTTTTCTTTATGGAGATAACCTTGTAAAAACAATTTTAGTCTAAGACATACCTTGAGTTGTTCTTCAACAAACCTTGTAGGACATCAATTCGTGAAGGGCTTCCTTTGCAGCAAGACTTCTTTCATGATTTAAGTATTTCCTTTGAAGTATCCTCCATAACCTTTGTGTATTCTGTAAGATTTCCTACCAAGGAGAATATAGGAAAAGGTTATTAGTTTATAAAATAAACAAATCCCAAAGTGAGGAGGAAACCAAGCATGAAAGATAAAACATAGAACAATATACTTATATTTTGGTAAAATGGTGAAGGCGCCCTCTTAATCTAATATTTTTTTAGGGATAGCTACAACTTATCAAAGCATATTCAAAAATTTATAACAAGACATATTAGATCTATGGATCCTAAAAAATAAAAACATAAAACATTACAAAATTTAGAATAGTAGATTTAGAATGATATGTGAGAGAAGACTTGATAGAATAAGTCATTTAATTCAGATTCTTTAGTCTTGTTCTTCTTATGTGGAGCTTCATCAAAAACATTTCCATGTTCTCTTTCTCTCTTCTTATTTTTGGATATTCAGGACAATGAATTTTGTAATGATCCATATTATGAAAATTGTAGCATTCAATCTTGGATAGGTCAAATTTCTTCCTTTGTCCTTTGAACTTCTTTAATGTTCCCTTCTTCTTGTGATGAACGGAGTAGGAATTTGAAGTGTTGTCTTCTTCATACTACTCCTTATTTTTTACTAATGATATGCAGGCTTCTTCTTTCCTGCGTGCATTCCACATTTTTTTAAAGTTACATGTGTCTTTCCAACTGCTAATCCCTGATTCAAGATAGCTCTTAGATTTTGGTAGACATAGAAGTACAACAATTACGAGTTCTTTTTCAGGTATTATTTAATCTATTTCTTTGATTTTATATATTATTCTATATATCCTTATAAAATATGATGACACACTGTTGTCCTTTGTCATATTCATTGTTATTAGTTCATTCTTGAGACTAGTTATTTGACCAATGTTCTTGATGTTGAAAAACTTGGAGAGGTCTTCATATATTTCTTGAGCGGAATCTATATTAGATATGCATGGGATTAGATTTCCCTTA
The DNA here is from genome assembly GCA_034641835.2 of Pinus albicaulis. NCBI lineage: Eukaryota > Viridiplantae > Streptophyta > Pinopsida > Pinales > Pinaceae > Pinus > Pinus albicaulis. The sequence continues at coordinate 1,187,413,190 of CM076579.1, forward strand.
ACTCCATCCACTATGCCATTCATGGAAAATATGTCATTTTCCCTAAATTTCTCCTTTCCTGCATCATCTATAGGTTTCTCAAATTTTCCTTGAACAAGATCCGAAACTTTATGCTTAGCAAGGATAAGATCTATCCTCTTTTTCCATCATCCTGTAGTTGGAGGCTCCTTCTAGCTTGTTTTAAGACTTCATTTTAGTTGACATAATATCTATAGATAGTAGGATTATCTTCTTATATAATCCTTTTCCTTAATGACCTTCCTTTATTCCTTTTTCTTTAATAGATATTCAAGCTACCTTTTTCTTCCTTCTTCACCTTACCTTTGATACCATGTTAGAAAATCTGAAAGGAAAAAAAAAATCTTATGCTGAAAATTACGTGTGTTATTTGTGTTTTCTTATTATCTTATTTATGTTCTTTTATCTTATTTCATCAAGAAATCATCAAATAAAAAACATGAATATCAATGACACTAGATGTAGGTACTCATCCATAGCCAAAACCCCTTTCTAGGGGAAAACCCAGTGAAACTCTTCCACTAATCAAATTAAGATAGATCAAGACCTTAGACCTGACCAAATGACCTTATTCCTCCACCAAGTCAACATTACAATATTATTCAACAAACTTCATTAGTCTCTTCTTTTCTATTAGTTATATCCAGCAAAAACCTAGAATTTCAACCCCCAACTATTCCACAATTTCAACCCAATTATAGTTACTCCAAAATTTTAGCCCAGTAACAATACAACAAATTCGCACGTGTGAGACAAGGAGAGAGAAAATTTGACTTCATTTTGCTTGAAAAAACCTTCTGTCTTCTTTGATAAGGTTTTCTTCCTCTTTCTTTAACTTCACACCATTTTTCTGCCTCCAACAACTACAGGTCGAAATTGATGAGTTAATGCTTCAAATGAGGTTGAACTGTTTCCTTTATATAGTGTTTTTGTGAGGTAGAATTCCCTTAATGAGTCCAACTTTTTATTCTTTGAGGCCAACTTGGTGGAGGAGGCCTAAATTACTTATTTTATACAAAAATAAATTTATTTCTTGACTCAAGAAGCCCAAGAAGGGTATTTTACATTATGACATGGACAAGGACACTTGACATAAACCCTAGAAGTCTACAATTGAGGCTTTGACCTAAGATCCATTGACCCAAGCATGAAACCCATGCTTTAATAAGTCAATTTATTTTATAATAAATTTTATTTTTCTTTCTTTTGACAAATACATTACATCATGACTCAAATACAATTATGAAGGCCGACATTAGTTATATTTTTCAAAACAAGGAAGCTCAAAATCCCATAGTTTTAATGTAAGCTACAACCCACAGGAGGCTCCTACCTCAACAGGCTCCGACATGTTATTTTTCAAGCTACAACTTGAAAGGAGACTAAAATCCCCTGATATAAACAAGAAATAACAATGTGCTAGTTACCTGGTCTATAAATCTGCATTACCTCCATCTTTGTTCTTGCTTCTTCTTCTCCTAAAATATTCTTCACATAAGCTCTATATATGTTCTCGGTAATTAATGAAGAACACCTCAATTAGGTCTCACATTCTCTAACTCTGACTATTTAGCCTTTCAAAAGTACATTTTTTTATAAAGATAGTTTGATGATTTTTAGTATTCGACACAAGGTTATGAACTCAACAGTCTTGCCTCTTTGCATTCCACCAATTCGTTTCACACCTTTTCATAGTTTGAATATTAAAAAAAAAAATGCTCCATCCAATATTATTTTAGCCACATGTAGTGATATATACACCAACATAATTCCAAGACCATGTAACTTAACATTTACTCTACACTCACCAAGAATCAACAATACTTTTGCATATCAAGCATACCAACAACATATCATTTTCAATTTATGCAACTTCAAATATCAACAACCTCATCATAATATATTGACATAATACATCAACTTGTTCATTAACTATGCATAAACTTTGTCATCACCCCTTGTTGCACCTTTGTTCTATTTTCAACACCTTTTCCTTGTTGCTTCTTTACGTCAGAACTTCTCTATGCATTTGCCTTAGCCTTTTATCACAACAATGATCACGCCTTTACCTTTGCCTTACGTCATGCTTTTTTGTTGTCTTTCCTTGCATCATGTATTCGCTTTTCCTTTGCCTTCCATCACAACTATCTATGTAAACATTTCTCACAAAGTCATTTACAATGCATCAAATCATATCACTCATCATCATCATCACTCAACTAGGCCACTCTTTTGTCAATCATCACAAGCACTATATGTTGTAAATATTGTCGTTGATGACAAAGGAGCATAAAGGAGTAGCGTCAGAATTATCATTGAGGATAAAGGAGCAGATCAGGATCAACTAGAGTATAAAGGAGAAATAAGGAAAATAAGGCAAAAGTACAGTGGAGGAGAAGAAAAGAGGCAAAGAAGCATCATTATGCAAAAATGAGGCAAGGAGCAGCATTCGAATCATTATCTAAGGTAAAGGAGCAGAGAGGAGCAGGAAAAGAGGCAAAAGAGTAGTGCTATGCAAAAAACAAGAAAACTGTGTAGTGCAGGGTCAATTTGGGCTATTCACGTTCAAAACAGTAAGCAAAGGAAAAGTGTGCAACAAAGGTCAAGTTGGGTGTATGTGTGCAACAAAGAAACAAGTAATAAACGAGCTTAGGGTCGAACCGTGAACTCATGCAACAAGAATAAAAGGAGTGAACGAGTGGGTTGAGTCATGCAATCTACGTTTAGAACATTTCAAGAGTGGGGTTGGTATATGCGTTCATAACAGTGCAGTTCAAGGGCCGAGTCATGTAAATTCAAGTTCAGAACAGTGTAGCGGATCGCATATCACAATCATAATAGGAGGAATATCGCACAAACATATAAATCACAGAAACTACAATGTGCGATATGGTGACGTGGTGGTGATGTAGGCAGTAATGTGGCAAGCTGACGTGGTAGGTGATGACAAATTTCAATAAAATTTTGATGACGTGGCAAGGTGATGTGGCATGATGATGTGGTACTGACGTGGCACCCCCGGTGGGACCCAGACCCTTTATCACTTATCACAAGTTGCAGGATAACACTCATGAACCACGTTGAAACCCCGAAATTTGAAGTGCAATAAAGGGCCTGGATACGATAAACTTCAAAGCCAACGACTAAGGGATTTAAAGTCCAGCGTGTGACCCAATCGAATATCGCAAATCATAAATTTCAAGAGGAATAGTGCACAAGAACAACACCAAAATGTGAAATTCGATAAGAGTATCAGATGTGATTTTATTCAGAGTTCCATTGTAATGTGTTTCAAGTCTAGTCTAACAACGGTATATGAAGAAAGTTTGAACGTGGGCAGAAATGCTCGGGTAAGTGACCCAACACAGAGAAAAGGGCAGAGAAAGTAGAACATTGTGGTTATGAGGAGATAAGCACTATGGGTCAATTCGGGCTCAGCAACACTCCGGGTAGTGTTGGGTGTTGAGACAAAGGTGAAGGCTAAACGTTGTGGACACGAGCAGAAGAGGCACAGTCGGGAAAAAGGATATTTGGTGGCACTGTTGGAAACGCAATAGCTGGGTCAAGTCGAGAAAAAGGTGTTTGTGCAGAACTGTTATAATATAACAACAGAAACAGAAAAGGCAGTGACAATAGCAGAAAGGACAAATGCACAACGAGCCAAGAGCTGAAAGGGTTGAGTGAAATATTGTTGTAACTATAAATATATTTTTTATTTTTTATTGTATATGATGCAAGTGCAAGTCTCTGTAGGCATTGGAAAACTCCAATGAGTGATGTAATGATTATTTATGATTTAATAACTTGAACTGAAGTGTAAGGAATCGAATGGGTGGAAGGCATAGGATCAGGCCTGTTCACTTCGAATTCACTGTAGAATGCAAAAAATCATGTAGTTATTTGTATAAAACATGTAATATCAATGTTCATAGAAAGGTTACATAGGTTAGAGAGGTAAGAGAGAGTGGATGAATGAGAGAGATATATTGTGCACGTCTAGAGCTAATATGAAGCAAATATGAAGGTTGAAGAGGCAACAGTGAAGAAGAAGTATAACAGAGCTGATATCTAGGTAAATCAACAAAGTATTTTTTATTTTAGTGCATGGGAGTTGGTGCTTCCATTTCAATTTGTATCTTGATAGATGTCCAGTTGGAGTTGGTTGAGGTAGGAGCCTCCTGTGGGCAGTAGCCTGCAGAAAATGCACGGGAGTTGGTGCTTTCGTTTCAAGTTGTAGCTTGATAGATGTCTAGTTGGATCTGGTTGAGGTAGGAGCCTACTGTGGGTTGTAGCTATTATATCATCATTTATCACCTCTATATACTCGATGACTTATGCATTGGCCTTGGGTAGCCCTTCCATTTAGACTTGATCACATTTCTCAAAAAACAATATTTTAAAATCCATACGTGACTCTGCCCAGATTTTTCCACGTGCACACGTAGGACCATCCATAGCTGACCCACGTATGCTATTTAAAATATTAAAAAATATATAATTTCCCTATTATTGAGGTGGGGTTTACAGTTTTTTCCTATAACTTAACTACCCCAGCCCGTGGCCTAACCGTTCCCCAACTGAAAAAACTAATTTGAGGAAGTATACATACACCTCAAGGGAATGACCTAAGGGAGGAGAGAGAGAATATTATTGATATTATAGCATGTTATAACCTTGATCAAGTTTGATATTTCCCCTGTGTCTCCTGCACTTCCCAGGTTTCAGGAAAACCTTGTTTCCTTATGATGATCACCCTCATTCTATGTGACATCCTTTGTGCACCATTTATGGAAGAAGCTTTGTGAGGCTAGGGTTGGATGAATCCGGAGGACAGTTTTGCTCAAGGTCGTGGCAGATCTCAGGTGATTTATCCACTATTTTTTGTACATGTTATCAATAAAAGAAGTACCATCATGTTCCTGATGTTCATGTGTTATGTGTCTCTTATACATGCTTAATAATTTTGAATAATTTTTTTCATGTTATCTTTATGAGACTATGTATGTTAATATGCTAACATCTAGGACATATATGTTGTAAAACTAGTTTTTGTGCTTGATATTGAATGATTTGCAGGTTGTGGAGCACGAGGAGTAGCAATGCGTTTTCACCCTACAAGATAGACCTCAAACAAAGGATAAACAGGTAAGATCCACAATCCTCATTTTCTAGTTTAAAGCATAAAAATTGGTAATTAGAGTCCTTCTTGTGATGACATGCCATCCGCTCTATTAGGTCCCTCAACCCAAGGCCTTAGGGTATATTTTCCCATAATATAACTGACGACGCCACTGGGGATTAAATCCGTGTAATTCATATTTTTGGTTTTTTAATCTATCTAGTGGGTTCCCTGACAGTTAAATAACTTTTGCAATCTAGTAGGTATTTTTCCCAACTAAGCAGAAGCCCCGATCTTCTTGATCAGGCCTGCTTTTTTCTTTTTTTTCCTTATTTCAGTTTATATACACTACTTCTTCTATATACAATCACGTATTCCATCTGTTTTCTCCAAAAGTAACCGCATATACGTGTGTTTCTTTGGTTACCGTTGTGTATACACGCATGTTGCACACAACAAACCCGTGTGTGGCTAGTAAATTTTGAAAATCTGAATTTTAAGGCCCTCTAAGTCTTTCCTATCTGTGGTTGTCCACTCTTGTGGAACCTTTTAGGTGTCTAGACTATGATTCTTGTGGATGTATTTCAGCTTCTCTCTTTTTCTGATGAAGACCTAGTCATTTTATGGTTTTTCCTGTTTTGTGAAGTCTCAATTGTGGTTGTAGCACCAAGACCTATTCCTAGAGTTCTTGGCTATTCTAACCATTCAGAATAGTGAGCCTCTGCTTGTTTCCTCGTGTTTTCCTTACGCATTGCTTTGCTTTTGGCTTTTTCCTCTTTGACTTCTTTGGTTTTCTTGTTTTCTTGGGACTAGCTTTCTAGTGAATCTTGAAGTGACCTTTTCTTGGTTTTTTGAGTTTTTGTTTGTTGGAAGTGTGTGCTACTATTCTGAATCAGTTTCTTGGGTCTATTCCTTCATTTTTCTTGTTTGAGTCACACTACGAGAGCAAAATAGTTGGCTTGTGCATTTTGAAGTCTCTTTGTGGCTCATTTTCTTGATTTTGGTTCTTAAGTAGTTTTGTGCTTGTCTCTTTGAAATTTTCTTGTTTTCCTTAAAAGTGAAAAGCCAAAAAAAATTTGTGTTTTCCGTTTCTTTTGCTTTGGTTTCCTTTTTGCCTTTTTCATCCATTTTGAAGCAATTTGTTAGTTTCTCATTTTTTGGTTCATTTGCTTGATCTTGAAAGGAGTCTTTGTCTAGATTTCTCTCTCTTTTATATCAAGTGTGTTTTGGAATTTTCTATGCAAAGGAATTCTTATTGGGACTTGCCTTGCTTGTTTGTCAAAATGATTGAACCAATTCGCTCTAGAAACTATTTTTTCTTCCTTAGTGAGTAGTCCTAGAATTCACATATCATTGTTAGTTTTTGCATTAGTTGCACTGAAGCATTTTAGTCTTTTTTGATAGTTTTATGAAGTATGTGAAGAGTGATAACTGAAAAGAAAAAAAAACAAGTTTTTTTTATTTAGTTTTGTAGAACCCATTTAGAAATCTCTTTTCATCGAAAGAAAAATATTGCATTTGCATGTAGTAGGTTTTCATTGGTTTCTTTTGTGTCGAAAAACACCATCAGTTTCACCTCCATCCATCTTTTACTTAAGTAACAACCATTTAAAATCAAGCGCTCTAATTAAAATGAACTAGAAGTTTTTTGTATTGTTATTAATCATACACCAACTAGCTAGGTCATAGGGCCATGAAATAGGTGAGTGGAGAGTTAAATCTCCAAGGCTGCTCAAAATTTTCAAACATAGAAATTTGATTAATGAGTGAAATCAAATTCTGTCAAGTGGATCGGGAAAGCTCTACCTCTAGAGAGTTAAGCGCGAGGGAGAGTGAAGGCGGAGAAGAGAGATACCCCCTCTCCTATTTGCTAAACCTTGACCTAATACTGTTCCACCCAGCTGCTGATACGGATTGGTGCACTTAGTTGCCTCTCCTAGGGACCACATAGGTGACTGTGGGGGGAATACCCGTGGTACCTGAGGCAGATGTTGCATCACTTTCATCAGTACTTCTGGAGGGTTCCCTTACGAAGCTCAAGGACTTGCACCAGCAAAGGTTGTTTTCAGGAGGTCAGCATAACTGTTTCTGTTACCTTCGCTAGTAGGTTTGGGGCGTAATTACCCCAGAATATTTTCAGAAGGTCCTCTTATTCGCTTTATTGTATTTTGGTGTCTGTTCCTAATCACCCAGAGCAAAAATACCTAAAGGCTGCTTGATTGACTGTATCTTAGGGAATTTCTATAGAGTGTTCTCTTTGCTCCTAGATTTCCTAGCTTCTTATATTTTTTGAGTCTAATTAATCTCATAAAGTGGCTTATCGATTACCTCGTCGATTGAGGAGGCTTTGTGGGCTTTCTCCTGCGAGTGCCGAGCCTTCTTCAAGAAGGCGTAGGAGAAATTCAGTGGCTGATTTTTATCCCGTGGTTTCGAATGAAACAGAGAGTGATCCTCCGTCTGGGGTTTTTGTTTCTGTGGGTAGTCCTAGTACTAGTGGTATTGTAGAGAGGAGTAGTCCACTCATCTCTAGAGTATTGTTTCCGGCAGAAGAAGTTGAAGTAGAAGAGGTTCCTCAACCTATTGGTACTCATTCATCTCCTATTCCTACCAGTTTTCCAGACGTTCTTTTGTACATTGGGCCTGAGTCTTAGAGACTGGCTAGCCCGTATCCTTCATGTCTGTTTCTTTCTATGGCCATGGCTGGGAACACAGCTTCAGTTGTGAACACTGCAAGTGTGCATACTCCTCTTTCATTCGAAGGAGGAGGTAACATTACCATGTCCACAATCACTTCTAGTGCTGCTATGTTTGGTTCTACTTCTATTCCATCTATGAGTGGAAGCACCCAAGCATATGCTTCTCAATCTGGCCCCTTTTCTTTTGGAATGCCCTCTAGTGTGATTCCTTCTGTCTCCTTTACCACTGCTTCAACTGTCTCCATGCCCATGCCTTTTATGGCTAGTAGATCAACTTCATTTCAGACGGTTTCCCCTTTGGAAGTGGACATATTCCTCATTAGAACCCTTCCTTAGGATCTTTTCCCTTCACCTCTCAAAATCAAGGATTCAATCCTTTCATTGGAGGTCAAAGCTCTAATGATTTTTCAGGATCGATCCCTACTTTTACAGGGTTCGGAGCCAGGAGTCATTTTTTCTCTAGTAAGCAAGGGAATGTTCCTTTCCCTTTGGTAGGTGCTTGTAATATCCCCAAAGGGAAATAACCAGTAATAAAAAGAAATATGCCAGACAGATATAGAAAATACAATGCTGAACCAGATCATGGAACAATTACACATAGAATGCCAGAAAACTGAGCCATTTTATTAATCTGAAAGTACATAGAGAGGAGCACAAGAAAATCAGAATGAGGGCACCTATCCTTGCTCAAGGCAAGTGAAGAATCCTCTCAGAAAATAGGAAATGGCTTCTACAACTACTGCATCCCAGCTGCTGGAAGAAACTGCCGTAAACTGCTGCTGCTGGAGTGAACTGAAGCTAGGGGCTGATCCCCTTGCCGGAATGAGCTAAAAATCTACAGATCACCTATACTCGCTGCTCCGGACAAAACCCGGAAACCGTGAAGCAAATGGACCACCTCCGAAAATCGCCCCCAGAAACCCTCCTCCTACAAAAACGCTGTGCCTTCAGGAACAGCTCAGAAGCTCAAGAAATATGCTGGCAAAAGGGCTGGATCTACCCACAAATCCTCCAGATGAGATGACCAACTCCTCAAGGCTGAAAAAACTGAAAAATGCTGCCAGAACCCCACATAAAGACCCTACTCATCAGATCTGCGTCCTCCTTGACTGGATCTGCGTCCTCTCTGCCCAGATCTGCTGGATCTGAGTCATACAAGGCTGGATCTGCTACTATCTCTCCAGATCTCGTCCCACAAGGCTAGATCTGCTGCTAGCTCTTCAGATCTATGCTAGATCTGCCAATATCTCCTCAGATCTGCAACCTCAAAGGCTGGATCTGATGTTATCTCTTCAGATCTAGGCTGGATCTGCCAATATCTCCTCAGATCTGCAATCTCCCAAGCTGGATCTAGTGCTACCCCTCCAGATCTGCAACCTACAGAACCAGATCTGCAAATATCTGCTCGGATCTACAATCTCCAAGGCTGGATCTCTCACTGTGCCTTCAGATCTGCGTCCTTCCTCTTCCCCTCACCGGAACGGCGTCCCCTCCTCCCAATCGATGCGTCCTTCTGCTTGCTGACGCATTTTCACCGCTGAATGCAAAAGCCACTAGAAGACTTCTTCCTCTCCAGGCTCTCCACAGCGCTACGGCGAAGATAGAACTCGGTGGCAACACTGGGCGGGCACTCGAAGTCCCCCGAAGCTAAGGGTGAAACCCGAAATAACCTTACCAGGGCAGGCACTCGAAGTCCCCCGAGGCTAAGGGTGAGATCTTCGACCGGAGACACTCGTGCACTAAACAGTGCTGCAGACCGACTAAACAACCGGCGTGCTGAAGCAGACAAAAGTTTAGCTCTCAATATCAATATCAAAATATGCATGCCCCAAATGAGGTGAGAACCTCTCCTTTTATAATGCCAAACTCCCTCCAAAACTTAACTCTCCTTTGACCTGCGCAGTTTACTTTGGGTCAGCCTGATGCCTCCCCCATCATACTCATGTGGACCCCCCAAGGCCCCCTCTCTTAAGTTACAACGTCAATCTACTAGGAAAAGAACACTTTATTATAAAGTGAGGTGACTAAAGTGAGGTGACCCCTCTTATTTCTCACTTTATTTATTATGTCTAGCTAAAGCGGCAAAATAAAGCAAAAATAAAATATTCCAATTAGCAAGGCTAATTGGGAATATTACAGTGCTCCTCAAGTTTTTTCTCCATTTTCCAATGCTTGGAACCCTTACCAAGGGGTTTCTTCCTCTTCTAACACTTTTATTGGAGGGAATGTCCCTGTTTATAGTAACCATACAATGGGAGGGGGTCCTTCTCCGAATGTTGGGTCACAAGGTTTCTCCTATGGCTCAGCATTTTCTACGAACAATATCTGGCATCCTAGTGCCTCAACAAATACAAGTTATTCTTTTCAGAATGTTTGGAATCCTTTTTATGGGGGATGGAATTCCCAGGATCCTCCATGCTTACCTTTCCTAGCAACTTTATACTTGCCAGATCTATCGAAATTGATGAATGATCCTATTCGGTATAGTCTGGGTTGGCCACTAGTCCTCACTAAACTGCCCTTAGACATTCCAAAGTTTGAAGGGAAGACCAGTGAGTATCTGGTGGACCATGTCCCCACTTTCCACTTATGGTGTTCGTCGAACTCCCTTATCAATGATTTAGTTAGGTTGAGGTTATTTTAACGAACTCTAACTGGGAACGCAATGAAATGTTACTTTGAGTTGATAAGGGGCAGTTTTGCTACTTTTGGTGAGTTGGCTACTATTTTCTTAAACCATTTTCAGTTTCCTATCCGTTATGATGCCGAGACTGATCTCTTGGCCAATTTCTAGCGGGACAAAACAACTCACATTTTTTATCATATTCAGGAATGGAGGAGAAGGAAGAGGCTCATCAAAGCCCAAATTCTGAATGAGTTCCTTCTCGAATGGTTTCTGAAATATCTACAGCCAGAAATCTCAAAGGACGTATCCCTTTCAAGGGTATTTTTTGAGGAACAAGCTATTTTTAGAGCTTAGCAGCTAGAACTGATCTATTCTCAGTTTGGGGTCCTTAATAAAAATTTGTCGGATGCTCCTCACTCCAAGCTATATTTAGCCAAACGAAGCCTGGTCCTTATGGTGACAGACTTATCCATACGATCGAAAGTGGTACGACTAACCTGCTAAATCAATTACAACAATTGTCTATACAATCTTCTCCTTCTGGTTAGGCTACGCCTTCAATGTCAACTCCTTCTCAGCCCTTGACTATTAATGTCATTCAAACTTCTAACCCCATAGGAAATAAACAATCCGATGGTAAGAAAAAGGGACGAAATAATAAGAAGAAAGATAAGGATGGGAAGGGGAATGTGAATAGATCCAACGATCATGTTGGAGAGGGTAATAGGGAAAATAAAAATAAGGTTAAGTTTCCATGCAAGTTATGCACTGGAGACCATCCTACTCACCTCTACCCAAAATTTTAGGATGCCCAACGCTTGTTAGCTCAGCAGGGTTCTTCTAGCTCTCAAGTTGTACTGACAAACTATTTTCCCCAAGGGCAGCAGTTGCTTGCTAGCGTGAATGCGAATACTGGAGCTCCCTCTGGGGGAAACCAGGAAGGGGAAAATTCATCAAACATATACATGATGAGTACTCACGTAGATATCGCTACAGGCTCTCGTGATTATGGCGAAGCTGAAACTTTGAAAGCAAAAGGTGCTCCTAATAATGTCAAGCTACTCCATATCGATAGTCCTGCAATTGAGCCTATACCTTCGATGTCGAAAGGGTCTACAAAGCGTACGACGATCAATCCTAATGCCAAGGCTGCCAGAACTACTCGATTGTAGAAGATCTGGCTCAAATTCATTGTGCCATGTCTCTATTATAGGTACTCCAGTCATGTCCTGCACAAAGGAGTGCATTTCTCACTGCCATTGGGGATGTTGATCCAAAAAATTCTCTTATGGTCACATTTGACATGTCGACTTTAAAAAAGATACTTCCTCATCATATGGTTTTTCAGATTAAGTCTACATATCGGAAGATCAATATCTTTTGAACAGTAGTTGATGAGGGTGTTTCCACGTGTGTGATGTCTATCTCATGTTGGAAGGCTATTGGATCTCCTTCAGTTGTCTCTTTTGCTACTCTTCTGAGTGCGTTTGATGGTAATTCTCAAAGACCACATGGCATTGTTCCAGCTTTACCCATATGTGTTGGGGCTAAAACTGCCGATATTGAGGTTGAAATAGTTGATGCAAATCTAGACTACAACCTTCTGTTGGGGCAAAATTGGATTTATGAGATGGATGTTATTGATTCCTCATTATTTCGCATTTTATGTTTCCCTTGCAAAGGGAGAATTATCAATGTTGATCAGATGGACTATTCTCCTGTAGATCCGAATGTATTTGCTGACTTGACTGTACCCTTGGTGAATGATGCCAAGCAACCTGTTGAGAATTTGGCGGTTGGAATGTATATGTCCTTGATGGTTACTTTTGATATTCCACCTCCTTCGGTTCATATCCATGCTATTTCATCCTCCAGGGTTCCTACTCAAAGAGAGTTCTTTCGAACTCATTATTTTTTGAACCCTTGGACCTTGCCTTCTCCTACCTCCACATTAGAGGAAGGTCAAGTGGGTGGAATGGCATTTCCTATGTCTGCAGCTTAGATTTCTTATCAATCTATTGTTGACTCTGCAGACTCCATTCCAATTTCTCTTTCACCAGAGGAATTGGATGGAGATGTGGCTTCGGCTTGGAATCTTAGTTCATCTTCTGCTCAGGATTGCCTTGATACCACTCTTCCATCTGAAGAGGCCATCCTTGAAGCAATGAATGGTGTAGAGAGACCGCGGGATGATTTGCTTCATTGGTCCTATTTTCTACCAGACTTGCAAGAAGTTGAAACAAGTTTGTCTAGCCTTCAATCTTCTAGTCCTGTGCACCCAATCTTGAACCCCTTAGCACCAAAATAGGTATTTTCTAAAGGGAACATAGATATCATTTCTACTACTACCCCGGTGAACATCTCTAGAGATCCCAACATTATTGAGAATTTATTCATTGGAGTTGAATGTTCCCCTGAAGAGATTCAGACTTACACCGATCTCTTTTGATAATTTCAGGATGTGTTTGCCTGGTCTTATGAGGAAATGCCTGGTATAGATCCATCTATTGTCTAGCATGAGATCAAGGCCTACGAAAATTCTAAGCCTATTCAGCAGCAGCCTCGTCTGGTCAACCCTAGGAAGGTTGCAGTTATCAAAGATGAGGTTGAGAAGCTACTAAAGGTGGGTTTCATATACCTCATTCCATTAATTGAATGGGTTTCGAATCCAATTCCTGTGGACAAGAAACAAGGAACGATCCGAGTTTGCATCAATTTAAGGGATTTTAATAAGGCATGTCCTAAAGATAATTACCCCACACCATTTATAGATCAGATTATCGATGAGTGTGTAGGGAATGAAATTTTCTCCTTCATGGATGGTTTGTCGGGATATAACCATATCACTATCCGTCCTGAAGATCAGCATAATACTGCTTTTTATTTTCCCCTGGGGTACCTTTGCTTACAAAAATATGCCTTTTTGCCTTAAAAATACTGGAGCTACCTTTCAACGGGCTATGTCCTATGCCTTCCACGACATCAAGCATATTATCGAAGCGTATTTGGATGATTTAGCTGCTCGTTCTTGCAAGAGAATTGATCATCCTTCACACCTTCGTCAAGTTTTTGAACAATGTCGTTATTATAAAGTTCTGTTGAACCCTAATAAGTGTGTTTTCGCTGTCACATCTAGTCGTTTGTTGGGATTCATCATGTCTATGGAAGGGATTCAAGTACATCCCTTCAAGGTCAAGGAAATACTTCAGTTGCCTCCCTCGTCTTCAATCCATAAACTTCAAAGTCTACAAGGCAAAGCCAATTTCTTATGAATATTCATCGTGAATTATGCTGAGATTACAAACGGATTTATGAGGTTGTTAAAGAAAGGAGTTCCATTTTTCAGGGATGACTTTTCTCAATGCTTGTTTGATGCCTTGAAAAAATCATTGACCTCTGCTCCATTACTAATTCCACCTGATTACAGCAAATATTTCCTCTTGTATCTCGCTGCAGTAGAATCTACCATTGGTATGGTTCTGGTTTCAGAAGATGATGCTCTTTGTGAGAATGTTTTAAACTACCTTAGTTGAGGCTTGGTGGGTCCTGAACTTCGGTATTCTCCAATTAAGAAACTAGCTTTGGCATCTGTCCATGCTGTCCAGTGGCTCAAGAATTATATCCTTGTTCGCAAAACTTATGTTTTTGCAGCAGTTAATACATTTCAATTTGTTCTCAGTCAGTGAGTGATTAGGGGCATATACAATTGATGGATTTTCATTTTGCAAGAGTTTGATCTCGAATTACTGTCTGCCAAATCCAAGAAGTATTTGGTATTTGTGGAATTGATTTCTGAGTTTCCTTGTGGAGAATATATTGTTTATGAAGAGTCGTTCCCTGATGAACATATTTTCCTCATTTCTTCATAAGATACTTGGTATGGAGATCTCATTGTTTATCTTCAGACTATGAAGTTTCCCTTAGATTTTTCGAAAGATGAGCGGAAAAAGTTGTGTCACATGGCTAAAAATTATTTGATTATCGGTGACACTTTATATCGTCATGGGGTCGATTTGATCCTTAGATGTTGCTTGACTCTTGAAGAAGCTAAGGTTGTGCTAAATGATTGCCATAGTGAAGCTTCTGGTGGTCATTTATCTTGGCTTGCTACAACCCAAAAAATCTTGCGTGCAGGATATTTTTGGCCCTCAATTTTTAAAGATTGTGTTGAGGCGATCAAAAAGTGTCATCCTTGTCAATTCTATACTCGAAATATTCGCACTCATCCAGCTCCACTCTTTCCTATCATCACTGTCGGTCCATTCAAAAATTGGGGTATTGATTATACTACTTGTAACCCTCCTTTGGCTAAGGGTCATAAGTACATTATTGTAGCAGTAGACTCACTTTACGAAGTGGGCTAAGGCTATGTCTAATTTTTCGAACGATGGTGAGACAACAACCCTGTTTCTATTCAACCAAGTCATTTCTCACTTTGGTATCCCCAAAGAGATTGTCACTGACCATGCCAGTCATTTTCAGAATAGTATGATCGCTGAATTGGCTCTCATATTGGGTTTTTGGCAGAAGCATTCATCTCCTTATTATCCTCAAGCCAATGGGTAAGTTGAAGCCGTTAACAAGTCCTTGAATACTATCCTTCAACGGATAATTGATAAAGCTAGATCCAATTTGCATGTCATGTTGTACCCTACACTTTGGGTGTACCGGATGTTTGTAAAGACGACAACCGGTTTCACTCCATTTCAACTAGTTTATGGGTTGGAATCTATATTTCCTATAGAATATGAAATTCCTTCCCTTAAGTTGGCAGTTGAGCTTCTTCCTGAAACTTCTAGTCTCGAAGAATGCCTTGTCCATCTAGAACATCTCGATGAGAAGCGCTGAGATGTATTTATGATGAATGAGGCACATAAGAAATGAGTGAAGGTTCAGTACGATAAGGAGGTCAAGCCTAGGGTTTTATCTAAAGGTGACCTTGTCTTGGTTTATTCCCAAGAGAAATATGCCTTGGGGGAATGCAAATTCAAATCCATGTGGTATGGCCCCTTTATTTTCAAGAAGGTCCTGAAAAATGGAGCTTATGCCTTTGTTGATTTTGATGGAAACTAGTTGGTGGAGCCCAGAAATGGGCTCTATCTGAAGAAGTATTATGCCTAGGCTTTGACCTAAAATTTTCATTGTTATATATATTGTAGTTTTGTACATGTATGTTTTTCGATTTTTGGTGTGACTTTGATGATTTTGATCTGCTTTGTTAGGTATTATTGGATGAGATGAGTCATTTCGGCTTTGTTGATGGTGCTAGTAGACATACCCAAAGACTGGCTTCCACGTCTTGGGTAATTCACTATCCATTCGGTCAGTTGTTAGTCTCAAGGAGTGTATGCATTGGTCCTGCTTCGAACAATGTGGAAGAATACACTGCAGTGGTTAACCTACTCTCAGAGGAAATATATCTTGGTGTTGATTCGTTAGTAGTTTACTTGGATTCACAACTGGTGGTTTCACAATTAAATAACACCTATCATGTCAGAGACCCATTTTTGCATCGATTATTTTTTAGAGTGCGTTTGTTACAATGTTCATTTCAATTTATTACGTTCATTCACATTCCTCGATCTGATAATTGGTTAGCAGACTCATTAGCTAATCAAGCACTTGATTGGAACATTAATCATTCAATACTTTAACAATATCAAAAACATCATTGATCATTGTACATTTGTGACAATCACATCATATAAAATCGCTATATATATATATATATATTAGAGTGTTCAAAATATACAAAATTGGACCATCATGTCCTACAAAATTTGGGCTTATGCCCGATCATGTTTGTCATAAAAAATAATAATATAGTAATCCGATGAAATCTAAATCTATCCCTGAGGACCCTACCCAGCATATGTATTTTGGTAAAACACAATGGCAATAGCTAAACGATGGAATAACCACACCCAGTCTCGTGGTACTCCAACCACTCTCCTCTGGATAGCCTCAGGAAGATCCTCTATAGCTGCCATGGGTACTTGGCGAGTTAGACTCTCCAAGTTTCTCTGGATGGAATGGAGGGTTCTTCCCAGGTCTTCAGCATCATCCCCCTCTCCTCTGTGATGCTTATGTCTTGGGTAGCCCTCATTAATTACCGGTCCCATGTCTGCATTATGATCTTTAAAATTTTGTAAGTCATATTGTCCTATCAAAAACATTTTTCATTTTCATATAATTTGAAAAAACAAAATAATCACATAATCAAAAAATCATTATGAAATATTACTAATTGCACCCCATGTTTCTCCAGGTGGAAGAACCAAATCAGGATATGCTCTAAAATTCATCCAATCATAGGGATAGTCTTCTATTGAGATGACTTGTTCTCCCCACCACTAGAAGAAATCATCATCCAATGTAGTGTGGGGAACCTCACTTCCCCCTAGTCTCTTCATAAATTTTTCCCATCTGGCTATCTTCGAATCTTGTGGGATACTGATGGTTGAGATGATCTTGGGCTGAAGCCCTTGGACTCTCTCAAAGAAGAATGTCAGCAAAATAGTACCATATCTAAAATGTTTTGTTTTTTCTTGCCGGATAGAAGTCAGTTGTTTCTTCAGATTTTCCAATAAGTCTGTGCACCGATCATAGAGGTTGGCCAAGAAATCCACTTCTAGACTCATGTGAGTTCGTAAGGCCTGGTGAAGGGATGCTAACCCTGCCACTCTACCAATAGTGAAAAGAAGGAGTTTCATGTACAAGTCTCATACAAATTTGATTGGGATTTGTGTCCCCACCTTCTTTGAACCATATACACAGTACACCTAGACATAGTAATTTATATTAAGCCCTCTTGTGGGCTTACCATGCAAATCAACTGGTTCTCCCCTCCGAGAAATTCCAGTTATGAAATAGATGTCTTCAAGTTCAATCCTCAATGGCATATGGTCTATCTTGAATCAGTCTTCATCTGGTTCCCAATAATTAACCAACATCTCGAGAAATCAAGTGTTAGTTTTCACATTTGTCATTTTGAAAAAAATTAACAATCTGCAATCTCGAAGGATATCGAAGGATTGTTGGTCCTGCATGACTTCATTCTCTATTGCACTATGCACTCTTTCCCTCAACTAATAGTCATCCTAAACCATTTCATCAATTGACCCATTAGATATCAAATTTTTAATTCCTCTCTGCGCATACACGACTTCATTCAGACACAGTTGCGTATATACATGAGTTCCTCATGATGAACCCGTATATACCCAGAGGGTTTCAAGAAAAATATATTTTTCCTACGATCAAAAATTCCAAAATTTTCTCGAAATGATAATAAAATTGAAAAACAAGATGAGTATGAGGCTTACCTGACTGGTTTGGATCAATTCAGTGGCTAGTTTCTTCATTTGAAAGAAGGTGGTTTTTTGCTCCAGAGCTCTTTCTCCACTTCTACACTACACAAATGACCAAATGTGAGTAAAAAATGCTTATTTATTCCCAAAATTTGAAATTTTTTCCCAAATTTTGTTTGTGTATATTTTTTGAATTTGTTGAAGGTTGTTTAACCTTTTGGCTTGTAAGTGTTGGGAAAAAATATTTTCAGGTACATTCTGGTGATTTTGAGATATTTCCAATTTTTCTTCGGATCTAGGACCACTGACCTATCATGGCAGGTATTTGATTCTAAACTGGAATATAGGTTAGGGAATTCACTTTCCATTTCACTTTTTTATACTAGCCTCCATTCTGATCACTTGCCATAGGGTCGACCCCATCATCTTATGAATATTTAACCAACTTCACTCACTGATTTTTAAATCATGATATGATGGTAGAGCCATCCTTTACATGGGCTTCCTAGTTAGTTCCTCGCTAACATTTTTCGCCCATGCTGCGATCTGTGTAGGCTCGAGAGTCCTCTTTAGTCCCATCATGACTTATGCGTTGAAGCTTCATTCTTCTTATTATTCACTATATTTATTCTGGCCATATACCTTAGAGGCTCCCATTTTGTTGTTAAGTTGTATTGTTGCATTGCATATTGACCACTTGTTTATCTTGGCCTTTAGTCGGCTTCATTTGGACTCATGTTTAAGCCCTCTTTTGACCATGTCTTTCTGCACAAGTTAACCATGCAATCACTTAGCCTTCGCAACTTGAAACCTTTACCCATGGATGGAACATCCCTTTGAGTGTCACTTACCAGTTTTTTCCACCTTTGATTGAGCATAGGATTGTTCCTATCCTAGGAACTAGTGCATCTGTGTACCAACACTCGTTCTATCTAGTGTACTATAGGCATTATTTTATTCTTTTTCAGGCTTTGAAATATGAAAAAGACAAAAAAATTAAATATTTGAAAAAGAGTAGGAATGGGACAATACTTCCATACTTGATGGCAGCTACAATGTCAATTGTGTCTCCCATGAACAAAGCACAAAAAAGCTAAGTCTTTTCTCCATTTGGGATGGTTTTAGTTTTTTACTTAGGAGAAGCCATAACCTTGTTATCGAGTTAGTACTCCCCCATTTGGTTATCTCTTCCAATCATATGGAGTGTTTGTTTATTCCTCCTACATGACAAACTTATACAGAGTTATCATTTGCTTCCATATTCAAAATGAGTAATGCTTTTGTTAAAGGGAATTTAACCTAATTCGGCCTCTCTGCAGTGTCTCTTGACTCATTTTTACGTCGTCCATCCCATTTTGTCAATATCTTATTCTATCACATCAACTATTTGGTCCTTTTCTCATGCTGGTTTGAGAAGATCTCCATTGACTTCTTGCTGGTGGGTTTGTCTCTTATTGACTTCGACATATTGCTCTGAGAGTAAACATAGAGCCACACCCTGACCCTATTTACATCATTGATAGGTGACCTTGTGCTCAGCATTTGATCAACATCATGGGTCTTTGACTGAGTGGTTTCCCTTGTGTTCAACTTCAACTTACATTATCACACCTGGGATTCGTGCAGTCACCTTGATTTCCATTTGACCCTATCGATGGATATCTCACCTCTTTGTCAGCTTTCATTATTGGTTTGTTCAAAGGGTTTTTTCCATGTGCTAGCTACATTTTGTGCACATCTGAAATGTACTTCGGGTTTGTTACTTCATTTTTCTAGTTCATCTGATTCCTTCCAAATATTGGCCTGCGGGTTACACTCACGCTGGATTGATGTGGGATGCCTTAATGCCTTCCTTCCAGCAGATCTTTTCCCATCGACTCTAACTCATTGCTCTGGGAATAAGGTCTAGATTCCTTTTTTCAGTACCTTAGGGTTTGCAGTCATCAATGGCAGACTCCTTCGCTATCGACAATGAGAATACATCAATGTATCCTGATTGGTAGATTCTCTCAAGTGTTTGAATTCAACTCATTTATTCGCACTTGTTAGATTGTACTTGCGCACCTTGACACTCATTATCATTATCGGTGGGTTGTCTCGCGTTTGTTAACGGTATACATCAATGAGCGGTAATCAAGTGATTTATCACATGGTCAACCTTAGCTCATTTATTCCCATAGTTTAGAATTGTGCCATGGTGATCAGTGAAGACCTCGAGTTTGCATCTACATGCTTTGGTTCATTTTGACAGTTCCTTCAGGTTTCTGCCAGTGACACCATCCATCCTTATATGTTGCAGTTTCATCACAGTAGGATCTTATATGTTGGCACCTCAGTTGCGTGTTGTACCATTTGTTCCACCAATTATGATTTGGTACTTGGAGGTTCAGTTGTGACTTCAGTGATTAGATATCTATGCAGCATGATTGATCAATATTTTATATGTGATACTTGGACATGATTTTGAATTATACTTCCAGGTAATGATCAAATGATTCACTATGTACTTTACATTTCAGTTATACTTGTATACATATTGGATCCGCTCCATACTTGATATGCAGGCATGATTTTCTTTCACTGATCATGGGTATGCCCGCCTCAGACATGAGCTATTTTTCTGATTTCTATCACTTGTTTTTGGCAGGCTGAAATCTGGTGAAGTCGTCTCTAGTCCTCGTAAGGTTCTTTCTATGCACATAATACATTTAAGCTATCTTGTACCCCTTCTGACCTCATATATTAGGTGGCATCTGTTATACAATCATTTATCACCTCTATATGCTTGATGAATTATGAATTGGCCTTGGGTAGCCCTTCCATTTAGACTTGGCCACATTTCTCAAAAGACAATATTTTAAAATCCATACACGACTCTGCCCAGATTTTTCTGCGTGCACACGCAGGTCCATCCATATTTGACCCACGTATGCTATTTAAAATATTAAAAAATATATAATTTCCTATTATATATGCTATTATTGAGGCAATTTTTACGGTATTTTCCTGTAACTTAACTACCCTAGCCCGTGGCCTAACTATTCCCCAACTAAAAAAACTAATTTGAGGAAGTATAAATACACCTCAAGGGAATGGCCTAAGGGATGAGAGAGATAATATTATTGATATTATAGCATGTTATAGCCCTGATCAAGTCTGATATTTCCCCTGTGCCTCCTGCACTTCCCAGGTTTTAGGGAACCCTTGTTTCCTTGTGATGATCACCCTCATTCTATGTGACATCCTTTGTGAACCACTTACGGAAGAAGCTTTGTGAGGCTAGGGCTGGACGAATCCAAAGGACAGTTTTTCTCAAGGCCGTGGCAGATCTCAGGTGATTTCTCCACTATTTTCTGTACATGTCATCTATAAAAGAAGTACCATCTTGTTCTTGATGTTCATGTGTTATGTGTCTCTTATACATGTTTAATAACCTTGAATAGTTTATTTCATGTTATCTTTATGAGACTATGTATGCTAATATGCTAACATCTAGGACATATATGTTGTACAACTAGTTTTTGTGCTTTTTCTTGACTAATTTTCAGGTTACGGAGCATGAGGAGTAGCAGAGGGTTTTCACCCTACGGTATCGACCTCAAACGAAGGATAAATGGGTAAGGTCCACAATCCTCATTTTCTAGTTTAAAGCATAAAAATTGGTAATTAGAGTCCTTCTTGTGATGACATGTCATCCACTCTGTTAGGTTCCTCAACCCAAGGCCTTAGGGTATCTTTTCCTATAACAGTAGCCTACATAAAATAGATGGGAGTTGGAGCTTTCTTACAATTTGTAGCTTGCATAATTTGAGGTAGTAGCCTCCTGTATGTTGGAGCCTACATAAAATCAGTTGTGAGAGGGAGTTGGAGCTTGCCTTTGCATCACAACAATAATAAGATGTGGTTTTCTCCCTTATGGGTTTCCAATTATATCTGTTGTCTATGTGCTTGATGATTATGTGGTGATGTGATGTTTTAATTTTCTTAATTATTGGTTGTCCACACATTCAGTTTACTGATTCATTATTTATTATGCTTCTTATAAAATTTAGTTAATGGGTGTAAAGAAAAGAGTTTTAATGTCCATGAATGTACTAAATTGATTCACCCCCCTTCTCATTTTAGCTAAGGGTTCATCGATTTGTATCATATTTGGTTCCTTCAGTAACAGTTTAAAAACTGGAAGGAGGTCCTAGGTCCCCAGAATGGCTAGCATAGAAGGATGGTCAAAAATTAAAGCCCCATTATTTACGAGCACAAACTATGCCTTCTAGAAAATAAGAATGAAAGCCTATTTTATGTCTCTTGGAGTAGAAGTCTAGATTGTTGTGTTAGAACAATATGCACCAAAGGATATAAACACCGAGAAAGAAGGAAAACAAGAATTCATAGCTAATTCAAAAACAATAAATTCTCTCCTGAATGGTCTAGGTGAGTTAGAATTTATCAAAGTAGTGCATAGTCAAACTGCCAAAAAAATCTGGGATACAATAGAAAATATTCATGAGGGAGATAAAAAAGTGAAGTTGGCTCAAATGCAAGCATATAGAACCTGGTTTGAAAACTTAAAAATGAATGAAGATGAAGATATAGTTGCATTCTTCTTAAGAGTTGCAGAAGTTGTGAATATCATGATAGGTCTCGGAGAAGAAATTAAAAAAAGTGTAGTGGTAATGAAAATATTGAGATCACTACCATCCAGGTTCAATCCCAAGGTTTCAGCCATAGAAGAAACAACAAACTGGGAAACCTTGACCAGAAACCAATTACTTGGGAACCTGACATCATATGAGATGAGACTTCCTAAAGAGAAGTCAAACATGAGGGAGGCTACCTTTAAGGTAGACAAATGCATAGAAGAGAAGGAATGTACATGCTCATGCTCTGATGAAGAAGAAGCAAAATTTGTCAGAAGATTGGATAGAGGCACATGAAAGTACAAAGGTAAAATTCCATTTAAGTGCTTTAATTTTGGAAGAGTGGGGCACTATGATTCAAAATGTCCTCAGAAGAAAATAGAAAATCAATCGAAATGGAAAGAGAAAATAAGTTTCAATAATAGGTAGAAAGGGAACATATATATTAGAAGAACATTCTATGCTCAACAAAACAATAATGCATCTGAGATTTCATATGAATAACCCAATGAATAAGGGACATCATAATTCATTTTTATGGCCAAGGAAGATCTTGAGGAAGATCTCCTAGAAACTGAAGAAGAAGGTGAGGTAGATCTTGAGGGGGAGTTGTTGAGATCCCTAAAGGAAATTGATAGACTCAAGCTCAAGACTAGAAAATAGAAGGAAATCCTTCTGAAATATGTTAAGGAAGAACCAAACTCTGAATATTTTATTAAGTTGAATATTGAACTAGAAGAAGCAAGGAAAGTAGAAGACATTTGTAATATCCCAAAATGGGAACTGTTAGCAAGGCATGACTAGAAAATGAATTTTCCAAGAATGTATGCTACAGAAAACAAGATTAGCCCTTGGATCTCTTAGATTGGATAATCTAAGATCCAAATACAAGAGGAAATCAGAAACAAAGCAAAATAGGTGAGATAAACAAGCCTCTCACACCTAGAATGGCCGGAAAATGCCCAATAATGGGACTGTAGCAATGTATAAACACAGTAATGGATATTCAACATTAAATAAGCTCATATGATGTGTTAAAAAAACCATATCCATTAATCCAAGCTACAACAGCAAACTGTACTTCATTTTATGAGCCAAAAGTTGGGGAAAAACAACAATTTATGCTCTAAAAAGGTTTCAGAGATGAGCATAAAAATAAGGGAAATTGATGGTGGGATCTCATATATTATGTCATATGGGACTCACATACCAAATTTCAGCAAAAAAAAAAGACTCTAGCAATGTTAAATAGGTCTCCCACTCCCAATATGGCTTAAAAATGCCCAATCCCCATGACTTGATTACTGCAAAATTTACTGAAGCACGGAAAACATGATTTTATGAAGGTGTTGGATGAAATATGGTATGGACATCAGGAAATCAGTTCTAAATTATGGCCCTTACACTCTACAATAGATAAACATAAGATTTACATGAAGAATCCCTCACGATTAAGGTGTTGCAACAACAAAATGAGACTGCAAAGCCTGAAAACATTATTTTATTGATGCTAAAGCTGATATATATTACACTTCAGATCTAGAGCATACCTACACACAAAAATATATATCCAATATAGATCTGTGTACTATATGGGCTCTTTAATACACTCCACTTGGGGATCTGAGAAAATCATGAACAACAGTGAGTAGATCTGAGATCCAAGTTGTAGTCCTCCAGTAATATTCAGGAATTCTGTAGTAAATAGAACTAGATGAAAATCATATCTGAAATGAACATGGATTGGATGGCCAGTCCATGGATCACCACAGTGAAAGGAGAGCCCCTTAACACCAAAGATCACTCCTCCAAAACGTTGCTCAAACACCCTGCAACTTCTCCTTTGCAAATAACACAGTCTACGGAGAGAAACTATGTTGTAGGCTCTGAGAATGATTTGGCCTGATGCCAAGATCTGAATCTGAAGCTCAATAAGCTAATGCACTCTTCTAGGAGGTTAAAAGACACACTCACTAAGAAAAGTCACTAGTATAGTCTAGATCTGAATAGATCTAGCTTCCACTGCTGTAGCCTACAAAAACAATCAAACCCTCAACAGGATCTGAATTTTAGTTGGAAGATGAAGCTTGGCCCAAATCCTGATAGTGGACAAGATAACACAAGTCTCCTCCAAGAGCTGCTCAAGAAAGGAGGTGGGATTCCCGACCAGGAACACCCAAGTGCTAAACAACACTATCCTCAGCTAAATAGCCAGAGAATAAGGCTTGTCTAAACAGACAACACCTTCTGAAATATCAAATAATCAACCCCTCTATTGGTGTCCTCCTCCTTTTTTTATAATGTGGGAGCCTTGCCAAACCCTAAACCATCTTGATGAATTAGCCTCATTCACATGAGTGGCCTCCAACATGGTCTGCACTGTGCCTTTTGGAGATACATTGCACCTAGACAGCGCTGTTGATTTGGTCTGTTGACCCAGTCAATTGATCCAGCCTCTTTCACACTTGAGTGTGTTTATGAAGATAGCTCATATTTAGCTTGTTTCACATTGAGTATTAATTTATTTTGTTATTTAGGAGTTATTATTGATCCTCCTTTACAATTTTATTCAATAAACAGGAAACAAAACAAAAACTAAATATTCCTATTAGCTTGGGCTAATTAGGAATATTACAGTCCTCCCCCTTCAAAATGTTGCTTGACCTCAAGCAACTGCAAGGTAGAGAAAAATTCCCCCTTCCTTCCTTTTGTGGCCTCCTCATCAATAGACCCCACCATAACTCATCATAATATGCAATGAATTTGTCCTCCAATGTCTCCCTCAAAGTATGTAAAGCAGGAAAGTGTACATCATGAGAGAATGGAAGCTGTAAGTGGAAATATCTTTGTGGTTAAATGGCCTCCTCGAGGTAGGAGTGATGAAAAACATGGGCAGTCTTATTCCCAATGAGTGACTTCTTCACCCATGCAATCTTCCAAATGAAATGAGCCATTCTAGGTAGCTCATCATAAGAATCTTCAACCCCGAATCTATGCAATGTGTTGGGGCTGAATGGAGAGTTTAGATTTCCCCATCCAAGTAGTTTCTCCCTCCATTTATGGTAAGTATGTGGAGGTTTCTGATATTGGTCCGAAATTTCATGGCCTCCAAAATTGGCCCAAGCCATCCCACAAAATGAATCAACCATGAAGTGCCCCCTCAAATAACGCATGTTCTCCCAATGGCTCCCCCTACATGAAGGAAAGAGGGGTGATATGGCAATCATGGTGTGCCCATTGTTTCTCCTGAAACATAACATCATGTGAAATAGGGAGAATCATAATCCCAATGGGCATTTTCAACTCCAAGCCCACTCTCCAATCAAAGCTTCCCATGAGCATAAGCATATCATAAATATATGGAAGCAAAATACAATGAGAACAAGTTGTCAAATGCCAACCGAAGAGTGAATCATAGTTCCACTCATGGAACCAGCGCAGTGCATCCCTTGCCTGCATCAAAATAAGAAATAACAAGTGCTTCAGCAGCCACTTGTTTGCTACCACAGTCATCTCATAAGATAGCATCATGAAAGTACAAAGTGGTGTCAATGGTGCACACCAAAAATAATGTGGCTTCCCCCACAAACCACCAATGAGATAGCCAATCTCAGTTCTACAAAAGGCTACAAATACATCATTATAAAATATGCAAGAAGGAACAACTCTCCTTGATACATCATGCTGCTCAAACAAGGAAAAGAAGTACAATACAAAATGTGAAATTATACCTCCTCCATCGCGCACTTGAGATCTTGAGCTGAAATGGTTCAACTGGAATTTATCCTTCACCTCCAATGAGTAGGGAAATTGTTGTGACCTCTTCTTCATTACCATATGGGCTATGCATCTCTCCATATGTTGAAATATGTCATGCTGGATGCCCTCCCAATTGAACTCCTCCATAAAATGGAAATATGCATCAAAGTGCATAGAAGAGAAGTCCTCATGTGCTGCATGTAGAAACTTCTCCTTGAGACTAGAAGATATAGTCAAGAAGATCCTGGCATAGGAATAGATGACCACATCATCCATCATGTATCTATCATCTCCATTCGGGTCATCAAGAATCATGCATGCACAAAGATCCTTGGAGTACTCTACCAAAAGTTGAGACCTCCAATAGGGATCAATCCTCCTAAGGGACAATGCTGGTGATCTAGCATATGAAGCTCTCCTCATGCTGATGCCTACTACTTTGACATCCCTCATGCCAAAGTCATCCTCCAAACTCCTCACCTCCCTGGAATCCAAGAATGGTGAACCAAGAGGCAATATGTCTCTCACCAATTCTAGATCTGGTGGCCTCCCAGGTGGAATGCCTCCATGTAGTGAGACATCAAAATCTGAAGTGGACTGCATGTATGAGTGGACTGATTTGTCCCTCTCTTCTTTGCGCAGTGCAGTATCCTTCCCTTGTGTAGAATTCTTATGAAATATATAAGGGTGAATGCTCATCATCCCTTGATGCTGATCCTTCTCCTCTTCCTCTCCTCCCATATCACAATCCACCGATGTTAATGCATGTTGCTCCAAAATTGTGTTTTGGTTCCCACATGTTGAATCATTTGGAACTCCTTGTAAAGATGCAAGGGCTCCTCTAGTGGAAGCAATGGCTCCCCCTTCACCTCCATGTGGTGATGGATCTTCTTCCTCCATCCTCCTTGTAGTAAATGTGGCCAATAGATTGAGCTGTGGATCTGCATGTGTGGTTGAATGCTCACACCCATCATGAGAATAGTTAGGGCTTGTTTCAAACCCTTTCAGAAATCTTCTACACTCCTCCCCTTTCATCTCCTTGAGATCTTCTTTAATACCTTCCAAGGTTTAGAAAAGAAGCAGGGAGACCTCCTCTTCCGTCATTCCTCATTTTCCTCTTTCTCTCAACAAGAAAGTAGGCATGTTACAGCGTTGTATATTAGATTGTGTGGCTGAATGCTCACATAAAACATAAGAAGTACTAGGGCTTTCTTCATGAGAAGAACTCCTTGAGGGATTTGCATGTCTTCCCCTTCTCATTCCCCTGATTTCTTCCTTCAATTCATGCATGGCTTGAGAGAGAATGTTAGAAAAACTCTTCTCTTTGTCCTCTGTGTAATATTTCTTCAGTATTATTCTTTATTCTTCTGATAGCTAGATCTCACAGGCTGAGCCAGAGATCTTGCTCTGATACCACTGTAATATCCCAAAATGGGAACTGTCAGCAAGGCATGACTGGAAACACATTTTCCAAGAATGTATGCTATAGAAAAAAATATTAGCCCTTGGATCTCTTAGATCGGATAATCTAAGATCCAAATCCAAGAGGAAATCAGAAACCAAGCAAACTAAGTGAGATAAACAAGCCTCTCACACCTAAAATGGCCGGAAAATGCCCAATAATGGGACTGCAGCAATGTATAAACACAGTAATGGATATGCAACATTAAATAAGCTCATAGGATGTGTTAAAAACACATAGACATCAATCCAAGCTACAACAGCAAACTGTACTTCATTTTATGAGCCAAAAGTTGGGGAAAAACAACAATTTATGCCCTAAAAAGGTTAATTTCATAGATAAGCATAAAAATAAGGGCAAGTGATGGTGGTATCTCGTAGCTTAGGTCATGTGGGACTCACATACCAAATTTCAGAAAAAATAATAATAATAATAATAAAAATAATAAATAATAAATAATAATAAAAATAAAAAATAAAATAAAATAAATATAAAATAAAAAATAAAAAATAAATAAAAATAAAATATAAAAAAATAATGACTCTAGCTATGTTAAACAGGTCTCCCACTCCCGATATGGCTTAAAAATGCCCAATCCCCATGACTTGATTACTGTAGAATTTACTGAAGCACAGACAACATGATTTTATGAAGGTGTTGGATGCAATATGGTATGGACATCGGGAAATCAATTCTACATTATGGCCCATACACTATACAATAGATAAACAGAATATTTACATGAAGAATCCCTCAAGTTTGAGGTGTTGCAACAACAAAATGAGACTGCAAAGCCTGGCAACATTATTTTATTGATGCTACAACTGATATATATTACACTTAAGATCTAGAGCAGATCTGTACACAAAAATATAGATCCAATATAGATCTGTGTACTAGATGGGCTCATTAATACACTCCCCTTGGGGATCTGAGCAAATCATGAACAACAGTGAGTAGATCTGAGATCTAATTTGCAGCCCTACAGTAATATTTAGGAATTGTGCAGTAAATAGAACCAGATGAAAATCAGATATGAAATGAACATGGATTATATGGCCAATCCATGGATCACCACAGTGCAAGGAGAGCCCCTTAACACCAGAGATCACTCCTCCAAAACGTTGCTCAAACACCCTGCAACTTCTCCTTTGGAAATAACACAATCTAGGGAGAGAAACTGCATTGTAGGCTCTGAGAATTATTTGTCCTGATTCCAATATTTAAATCTGAAGCTCAATCAGCTAATGCACTCTTCTAGGAGGTTAAAAGACACACTCACTAAGAAGAGTCACTAGTATAGTCTAGATATGAATAGATCTAGCTTCCACTGTTGCAGCCTACAAAAACAATCAAACCCTCAACAAGATCTGAATTGTGGTTGGAAGATGAAGCTTGGCCCAAAGCCTGATAGTGGACAAGATAGAACAAGTATCCTCCAAGAGCTGCTCAAGGAAGGAGGTGGGATTCCCGACCAGGAACACCCAAGTGCTAAATAGCACTATCCTCAGCTAAAAATTCATAGAATAAGGATTGTCTAAACAGACAACACCTTCTAAAATATCAAATAATCAACCCCTCTCTTGGTGTCCTCCTCCTTCTTTTATAATGTGGGAGCCTTGCCAAACCCTAAACCATCTTGATGAATTAGCCTCATTCACATGAGTGGCCTCCAACATGGTCTGCGCTGTGCCTTTTGGAGATACATTGCACCTAGACAACGTTGTTGATTTGGTCCTATTGACCCAGTCAATTGATCTAGCCTCTTTCACACTTGAGTGTGTTTATGAAGATAGCTCAGATTTATCTTGTTTCAAATTGAGTATTGATTTATTTTGTTATTTAGGAGTTATTATTGATCCTCCTTTACAATTTTATTCAATAAATAGGAAACAAAACAAAAACTGAATATTCCTATTAACTTGGGCTAATTAGGAATATTACAACATTCTGCTGCAGCAAATAAGAGAGAAAAGTCAAGAATGTGGAAGATTGGAAGAAGAGGTGGTGAGTCTGAGGAAGAAATTGGAAAATACTCAAACTAATTTAACAATGAACATTCAGCAATTAAAAGGTGCTGAAAAATTGGACGTGATATTGAATGCACAAAGATCTCCTCTTGTAAAGGTTGGGATATGATATGAAGGAGAATCCAACAAGTTGAAGGCAGAGGATAAGAAAGCTATTTTTATTGTGAAAGATGTAATAAAGGAAAATGATAACTCTCATAAATCTGAGATTATTTCAGCTAGAAGACTGATAGAAGAAAGGAGTAGGCTGTGTAAGCAGCTCGGAGATGAGATTGCCTCCATGGAGAACTCGGAGAATGCAGATATTATGAGGAACCCCAAAAAATTATGGAAGAAGAAGAAAAATGTGGAGCCTGTTACTTTAATCACATTATGAATCGATGATAGTCACAGGGGGAGTTTCTCTAGGAAGCAACGCAGATATTAAGCCATTG
Organism: Pinus albicaulis; assembly: GCA_034641835.2. Classification (NCBI taxonomy): domain Eukaryota; kingdom Viridiplantae; phylum Streptophyta; class Pinopsida; order Pinales; family Pinaceae; genus Pinus; species Pinus albicaulis. Next base: position 1,187,443,281 of record CM076579.1, read on the forward strand.
ATAGATACGAAGTAACATCCCAAGGGGAGAGCAGTTCATTAAAAGTCCCCATAAAAGTTGTCTAAGAAGATCTCCTTGGAATAAGAACAAATAAAAGCTTGGAAAGAACATTAGAAAGATATAATACAATGATATAATGTGTATATTCATGCAATCTCAATAATTTTCAAAGGGTTATCCCAACAATTCTTATGCACAAAATGGAGCAATAGTCCCAGTCAGGTACGTGGAAAAAATGAAGAATGCTTATGAAGAACTCTAGTAATGTAATGATGGAGATACACTGGAAAAAGATGTAACCCTTTTCCATTGATGTCAAAGGGGGAGGAAATTAAAGCAGAGGAATAAAGACACCTATCAGAATGAAAGGGGGAGGATGTGTTGCCATCAATTCCAAAGGGGGAGAATGTTGGAAATATTTTCATTGATGACAAAGGAGCAGAAAGGAGCAGCATCAAAATTATTATTGAGGACAAAGGAGCAGATCAGGATCAGCTGGAGTATAAAGGAGAAATAAGGAAAATAAGGAAAATGTAAAGTGGAGGAGTAGAAAAGAGGCAAAGGAGAAGAATTATGCAAAAAGGAGGCAAGGAGCAGCATTAGAATCATTATCTAAGGCAAAGGAGTAGAGAGGAGCGAAAAAAGAGGCAAAATAGCAGCGTTATGCAACAAAGAAGAAAATTGTGCAATTCAGGGTAAAGTCAGGCTATTCATGTTAAGAACAGTAAGAAAAGGAAAAGTGTGCAACAAAGATCAAGTCAGGTGTATGTGTGAAGCAAAGAAAATAAGTAATAAATGAGCTTAGGGTTGAACCGTGAATGTGTGCAGCAAGAATAAAAGGAGTGAACGAGTGGGTAAAGTCGTGCAATCTACATTCAGAACAGTTCAAGAGTTGGGTTGGTATATGCGTTTAGAACAGTGTAGGTCAAGGGTCGAGTTGTGTAAATTCAAGTTTAGAACAATGCAGCGGATCACATATTGCAATCGGAGCATGAGGAATATCACACAAACACATAAATCACAGAAACTGGGAAGTTTGATATGGTGACGTGTCTAGATGACTTGGCGGTGATGTAGGCAGTAACGTGACAAGATAATGTGGCCGGTGATGACATATCGCAATAAATGTTTGATGACGTGGCAAGGTGACATGGCAAGGTGACATGGCATGATGACGTGGCAGTGACGTGGCACCCCCAGCGGGACCCGAACCCTTTATCACATATCGCAAGTTGCAAAAATTAGAAGGGATAACACTCATGAACCACATTGAAATGTTGAAATGCGAAGTGCAATAAAGAGCCCGGATGTGATACGATTCAAAGCCAAAGACTAAAGGATTTAAATTCCAGCATGGGACCTAATCGAATAACGCAAATTGCAATGCTCAGGAGGAATAGCGCACAAGAACAATGCCAAAATACGAAATGCGATAACAGTATTGGATGCGATTTTATTCAGAGTTCCAATATAATTTGTTTCAAGTCCAATCTAATGACGGTTTATGGAGAAAGTCTGAAAGCGGGAAAAAAGGCTCAAGTAAGTGACCCGACATAGAGCAAAGGGAAAAGAAAGCATAACGTTAAAGTTATGAGGATATAAGCACTATGGGTTGATTTAGGCTCAACAACACTCCGGGCAGTGTCGGGTGTTGAGACAAAGGTGAAGGTTGAACGTTACGGGCATGAGCAGAAGAGGAAAAGTCAAGAAAAAGGAGATATGGTGGCATTGTTGGAAAAAAAACAATTGGGTCGAGTCAAGCAAACAACATTTGGGTATAACTGTTATAATATAATAGCATAAACATAAAATACATTGAGAACAACAGAAAGGACAAATGCACATCAAGCTAAGAGCTGAAAGGGATGAGTGAAATATTGTTGTAACTATAAATATATTTATTATTTTTTATTGTATGTGATGCAAGGGAAAGTCTCCATAGGCATCGGAAAAACTAAAATGAGTGTTGTAATTATTATTTATAATGTAATAACCTGAACTGAAGTGTAAGGAATCGAATGGGTGGAAGGCATAGGATCAGGCCCGTTCACTTCGAATTCCCTATAGAATGAAAATAGTCATGTAGTTATCTATATAAAACATGTAATATCAGTGTGCATAGAGAGGTTACATAGGTGAGAGAGGTAAGAGAGAGTGGATGGATGAGAGAGAAGCAGATATGAAGGCTGAAGAGGCAACAATGAAGAAGGAGTATAACAGAGCTGATATCCAGGTAAATCAGCAAAGTATTTTTTATTGTAGTGCATGGGAGTTTGTGCTTCCATTTCAAGTTGAAGCTTGATAGTTGTCCAATTGGAGTTGTTTGAGGTAGGATCCTCCTGTGGGTTGTAGCCTGCAAAAAATACATGGGAGTTGGTGCTTCTATTTCAATTTGTATCTTGATATATGTCTAGTTGGAGCTGGTTGAGATAGGAGCCTCCTGTGAGTTGTAGCCTGTAGAACCCCTCTCTTAGTTTAGCTAAGGGTTCATCAACATATGCAACATATGCAACATAAGTGTCCAATAATAGTCTATGTTCCATTTTTTGCTCATAGGTACACATAAATCCTTTAACTCAGTAGCACTTCGTTGATCCTTTATTTTTCAAAAGAATACCTACTCATCATGCATACCAAGTATAACTTGCTTCTTTGTTTTATACTGCAAATGACTTCCTCATCAACTCACAAGAGAAGTACACATGGAAGGAATACATTGAACTAGACAAAGACCTATTTTTCCAAGGTAACGCACCCCAAAAACTTCAAGGCTGAGTTATAACGCTTCCCTGCCTCTTTTAGGGAGTGTTAGTGCCTAGGTTAATGCAATGTTTTGCCTAAAGGGCATCATTACCCATTTTTCATGAAGAATGAGGGGAAAATTCTGCAGTAATTGACTGATATTTCCATATTTTTCTCAAGGGGTCAGTCCAAAAAGCTGGCAACTTATGGTGTAGGCCTCTGATTGGACATTTCTAAACCTAACTAAGCATCCAAAGAGGGAAAAATATATAAAAGCATGGAAACATCATGGATTTTTTTCCTAATCAAAATAATGGTGAAGAATAGCAAGGTTGATCCTCCCAAACTCTTATAAATTGGAGGCAATGGCTCATTGTCAAAGGTTGAAAGGTCAATTGTGTGAGGAGAAAATTTTTGTTAGTATGAGGTTTCATGGTTGGCTTGGTTTATTGAGAACTATTTTCCTAAGCATTGTCACACTAGGATATTGAGGAGAGAGAGCTTGGAGTGGGAGGACAAAGGGAAGCTTGACCAAACTGATGGTTGTAATCTTCCTTCATTTGATATAATAGAACTGCCTCTATTTTTTCCACTCTGTGTCTTGTTTTTACATCTATTTGATTATTTGTTAGAGATATATGTTATAAATGGCTTAGAATTATATGGTTTCTTGTTTTATATATTCTTGTCTTTGATTGTTTATTATGATAACATTTTGAAGATTACACTAGTTCATTGTTTCCTCGCAGGATTCAGACTTGGAGCTGGTGAGGAGGACTTCCGACACACTGCATTGATCTCTCCAACAGATCGGCCCTACACATCAAGGTAATCCTTCTCTACTTCTCTTTGCTAATGGCAAGTACTAGTATATATCAAACAAGAAACCATATAATTCTAAGTCACTTATAACATGTATCTTTAACAAATAATCAAATAGATATAATAACAAGACACCAAGTGGAAAAAATAGAGGTAGTTCTATTATATCAAATGAAGGAAGAATACAACCATAAGTTTGGTCAATATTTTCTTAGTCCTCTGACTCCAAGCTCTCTCTCCTCAATATCCTAGTGTGAAAATGCTTAGGCAAATAGTTCTCAATGAACCAAGGCAACCATGAAACCTCACACCAATATATGCATGTTTATACTAGTACTTGATTGAAAAAGTGAATTAGAGAAGGATTACCTCAATGTGTAGTGCCGATCTATTGGATAGCTTAATTCAGTGTGGAAAAATTCCTCCTCGCCGGCTCCAAGTTCGAATCCTGCGAGCAAACAAAAAACTAGTGTAATATTCACAATGTTATCACAATAAACAATCAAAGACAAGCATATATCAAATAAGAAACCATATAACTATAAGCTACTCATAACATGTATCTCTAACAATTAACCAAATAGATGTAACAAAAAGACACCAAGTGGAAAAAATAGAGGCAATTCTATTATGTCAAATGAAGGAAGATTACAACCATCAGTTTGATCAAGCTTCCCTCAGTCCTTCGACTCCAAGCTCTCTCTCCTCAATATCCTAGTGTGACAATGCTTAGGAAAATAGTTCTCAATGAACCAAGCCAACCATTAAACCTCACACTAACAAAATTTCTCTCCTCACACAATCAACCTTTCGATCTTTGACAATGAGCCCTTGCTTCCAATTTATAAGAGTTTGGGAGGATTAACCTTGCCATTATTCTCCATTAGTTGCATTAGGGAAAAATCCATGATGTTTCCATTATTTTCTATCTTGTTCCCTCTTTGGATGCTTATTTAGGTTTAGAAATGTCCAATCAGAGGCCTACATCGCAGGTTTCCAGCTTTTTGGACTAACTCCTTGAGAAAAATCTAGAAATGTCAGTCAGTTGCTGCGGAATTTTCCCCTCATTCTTCATGAAACATGGGTAACATTGACCTTTAGGAAAAAAAATGTTTTAACCTAGGCACTAACGCTCCCTACAGGAGGCAGGGAAGCATTATAACTTGTCCTAGCAGTTTCTGGGGTGCGTTACCCTATCAAAATAGGTCTTTGTCTAGGTAAATTTCATCCTTTCATGTGTCCTCCTCTGAGCTGATGAGGAGGTAATTTGTAGTATAAAAGATGCCCCCTAAAGTGTGAGGTTAGAGATGAAGATGATGGCCGAAATACTTTATATGTGTGTAGTAGAGCGAGAGGAGTTGGAGGACTGAGGAAAATTTGAAACAAACAACATATGTCAAAAATATAAACATGTGTCCTAAGTCAGGCATTCCCATGCTTAGTAGTTGTATCAAAATGATTTCTCCAAAAGACATATGACTAGTATGTGCACCGATAAGCACAATGTGGAAGCTTGTGTCATGACATGATCAATCTGATAAGTTGTCTCCGAAAACAATATAAGAAACTTGGGAGAGGAAACAAAGCTGAATGATGTAAGCCTCTACCCAAGGTCTTGGTCATCGCTTCTCTAAACTGCATATTTCTACATATGTGAATCAATGAGTTGTAGTCGAACATGTGAGAAATTGTCTGATTACCCGTCAATGATGAAAATTGTTAACAGGCGTGAGGATGGCCACCGATAAGGATGATGGTCTCCAAGATACATAATACAATCTAGTGAGTCTAAAAAAAACGGTGTTGATGTCGAACACTCGTAGAATCATTCGACTAGGAACCAATGATGAAAACCCCCAATCAAACACAAGGTAACCTGCCACTGAGGTCTGCAAGTTATAGGGTACTGATGGATCAAATTCCTAGATAAGATGTTGAATTCAATAGGAAGATATTTGTCAAAAGGCAGGAAATAAGGTGTCCTACATCAATTGACATGAAACAGGACAAAGATGATTTGTTTTGAATATATTCAAGAAAAATGGTGCAAAATAACGGCGGGAAAATGGTTTTTGGTATATGATGGCTTGGTTGATACAGGAAGTAGAAGATAGCGTGATCTCTTGAACAATAGAAGGCACAATAAACAGGGTACCAGGCATCTTAGACTCATGAACACCAAAGAGTGTTAGGATTCAAAGATGCAGGAACATCGAGATATGAAGGTTAAACTCATAGAATGGTAGGTATCGGCGAGAAGCTGATGTGAGGGAGTTTTATGAGGAGTTCCATGTTCAAGGTGCTGCTGTCAAATCATCTTTCAAAGTATAAAGAGTGAGTCTCTACTTTGTCTAAATTTTTCCCCATCTGACTAGGTTTAACAAGTCTAGAAGGGTAAACTCGGTGATATTTTCATGTTTAGGGAGTCGGAAAGAGATCTTCAAAGACAAATCCAAGGGGGTACCTTTGTCATGGTTAATGACAACATGCGACAAAGGGATAATAGCATGCTCAACACAGTTCCTTTTCCGTAATTTAGTCCATTGAGTCTGGATAAAGTGATAAACCTATGTTCAATGGACGCCTACCTCATTTCGTTATGAGTACGAGGAGACGAAGTAAACTCAAAATTCTTCGTGAAGTTTTAACCAGTGAGAAAGAGAAAAACTCGATCCTCTTCGTGAAATTTTAACAAGTCCAACGAAGAAAAACTAAGTGTCTTTTTGGTTTTAAAGAGATAGAAAAATATGGAAAAGAATGGATTATAATATTCTTTGTGGTAGTTTAACGAGTCTGAAGAAGGAAAATAGGGGTTTTTTTAGTTTTATGAGCTATAAAAATTCCCTAAAAAGAAGGCTCTATTCGGGTCAAGTGTGGTCAATTTTGCAGAGAAACACTAACAATCGAGCAGGGTACACCGAATCGGCAGATAACCTGATTTAATAGGAAAAGAGTAGCGGTTTCTCCATGAACTTGAAAAGTGGTAATGGCTTCAACCCATTTCGTGAAATAGTCGACCACAACTATAATGTAGTTGTGTCCATCAACGGAAGTGGGATTACATGTTACGAAATCTATTCCACATTTGGAAAAAGGACCGACGGAAATAACCGAATGCAGAGGGGCGAGATGGGTTCACATTTTCTTAGTAAAATTTGACATAGATGACACTTCTGAACCATAGTAATGCAATCTTTAAACAAAGTGGGTCATTAATATCCTACACGCAAGATGTTTTGGGCAGTAGTTATGCCTGAAAGATGACTGCCACATGCCCCATCATGGCAATAATTTAAAAGGTGTTCTGCCTTGATAAGGGTGATATAATGTCGAAGAACTATATCGCAACCACGATAATATAGAGTATCTTTGACCACAATATCGTGTTTCGCTTAGTGACAAATGCAACGATGATCGTGTGGAGCCTCAAGACTGCTTGAATTTTGACATCCATTTTCAGTATATTTCCTTCTTTTTGACAACTACATAAGCTCAAACAAGTATTGAAATGCACACTTTAGCCTGGTAAGTTATCCTAATGATCTATTTTTCATATTTTCAAATGTTCCTTATTATTAGAATAAAATTTGTATTTGGCTACATAATTAATGCAATTCTGTAACTAAAATCTGTTTCTGTAGCCACCGCCATGATTCAATGGGATCTGAGGAATCAATGAAGAAGAAAAACATATGAGTAGTTGATAAATTATCCGGTCATGGATCCTATCCTATCCATCTGTCCAGAATCAAGGAAGCGCCTAGGATTGCAGTCAAAGGGACGGTCAAAACAGGAACTAGAACAAGCGAGCGAGAAAGATTGAGTCTCCAAGATTTTCTCTCCATGTATAAAATCATGAAGCAATGAAATTCAAATTTCTATTTAGAGTTTTGTACATAGTTTGCTTAGTATTAGGAGGCATAAAATCACAAAAAATTTAATACAAGACTGTTATAAATACCAAGTTGTGTAATTGTGAAACAAGTTCGAATTATTGCGATATTGTTATATTCTTAAACTCTGTTTTTATTCAGTAATTGAAGAAGGAAGCATTCTGGAATCTCAATGCGTAGCTATTAAAGAATAGATAAAAATCCATTCTTTTTTGGTGGGCCCATGCACAAAATAGGTTTATTCGCTTAATTTCTTGTCTTTCATGGTTAAGTTTTTCATGTTGTATTTTTCACATAGATACATGCCTTGTTTCCATTGTGATTATAACATAGATTTACTTTGTTTTCATTTGTGTTTCGTAGTCAAAATACATGCTTTACTTTCATACTATAGACATATGCTTTGCTTTCATTTACATTGTAATTATTTTTGGATTTCTATAGTGTAGATTAATAGGTTTATCATTGTTATTTCACTATTTGTTAGCATCATTTGTAGAATATCATTATGTTAATATAAATGCTTTATTTATGATTAGGTATATTTAGAGACAATTTATCATAGTAGCCGGAATAGATTAAACTAGTATAGATTAAGTTATCATCATTTAGATTAATTTATTTTCATGCAATATAAGTTTATCATAGATTAATTTTCTTTCTTAAAAACATTCCCTTTTCTTCCTTCTTGCAAGTTTTATTTTTCAATCATTAAAATATTTCTTTTAATAAGTGTGAATACTCTTTAGTAATTTCTTGTTTTAAATTTCATTCATATAAAGTTTCCAAAAGCATACAAAAAATATTAAGAGTTCCTTCTTATTTCTAGAACTTTAGTTTTTTCTCAAAATCAATCATTAACTATTAACAAGCTAAGATAAGATTTTCATCATAGTTTTGGAACTTAGTTGAATTTAGATTTCATTTCATAAATTATAAGTTTAGTTTCTCAATTTCATTTAGACATTCAAAATAAACACAAAATCTTAAATCAAATATAAAAATATAAAATCACCATAATAAAATTAAGTAAGAAAAGGCTTCTAGCATATATAGTGCACTTGCAATTCATAATATTACCAACTCCGGTCAATAATTTATGATCATAATTTAGGACATTAAATTGACTAAACATTTTGGTTTCGTTGGAGGGGAAGTGTAAATAGGAGCCTTATCTCTTAATATAAAAACAAAACAAAACAAAACAACAAAAACATAAAAAATTACATGCGTAGAGAAAGAGATTCTAGAGGTAGATTTGTAGCTAGAGGTAGAAGTTTGATCCCAACAACACCAATCACTCCATAAAGACCTCGTAGTGCCACATCATCCACCCAAACTTGTATTCCATTCTTAGTGTGTATACATAGACTTCCTGAGGTATTAAGATCATTAATTCAACCTAGAGAGTCTTTGTTTGTGGATTAATCCCTCTTGCAGACAAGAGCGATATCCCTAGTACCCCAACACGTAACTAGAAACAAACAACCATTTGAATGCCTCTTTCTATAAACCATTAGAATTTTAGATTATTATAACTTATAAATGAGGAGGTTATGCTCCTACCTTTCAATCGAGACGTTTGATGTAGCCTTTTGTCTTTCACTCCAAAGAAATCCTTCAATGCTGAGAAGAACCTGCAATCACAAACAATGAAAAGGATCAAAGCACCTGAAGTATATAATAATCATAAATACCAGTTCAACTTAGTGATCAAGAAGTCTAAGTATTGACATCATTTTAATGAATTCAGAAACAAGACAATGAGAAAAAGAGATCCATATGTATTATCAAGAATTAAAAATAGCAATCTTACAACCTGAGCCTTGATGTTGTATAGATTTCTCCCGTATGTCTGCACAATCGTATCCTCAGTTTGTCAAGCCTTCCTATCTAGAATGACTAGAATTAAGTCTTCTGTACAAAGGTTTGATCTTCAATGTACAACCAACAACTACCAATTCAGAATCTATGAACTACCAATACCCTCAAACATGAAACTTCAGCTCAATTTATAGAGATATTGAGGAAGTTTCAGATCCATCAAGAGAGGTATGAGATCCTATAATGAAGGGATTATGGTTCCTTTAGCCAAGGGATAATCTCCATGAGTAGAGGGATATAGCTCGAACTGGCGGAACTCTAGAGGCTTCTAGCTGGGAGAATATTTGACCAACTAGGCTTCTAGAAGTTATTTTTTCATGTTTACTTCCTTTTATGGGGGTGCGCAACTTTTATTGGTGAATAGAGCAGCGATCGTCCCAGCTAATAAAAAAAAATTCAGCACATGCGTAGGAAATGGTCACAAAAAGTACACAAGTAATCTTTTAAAGGTTTTAAAGAGATCTTTTCTAGTTTCCAAGACTTGGTTCAAGAACATGATTTTTTTTTACTTCTAAGGGAGCATGATATGGATGTTGATAGACCCATAATAACAGTCAAATTTCATGGTGACAAAATGACATGTAACATATTCCCTCCTAAAGTGCGAAGTCTAAGAAATTTTTTCGAGAGAGTGAAGCACTTTATCATTCCAAGGATTGGATTGGAGACACAGGTCAAAAACCTGTGAGAAACATTCAATGCAAATATCTATAATCATAATTGAGGCAGGCATTTCCATACTCAGAGAAAAACTGACTAAATGTTATAGTAAGATATGACTTTTAGCATCAAATCAAAAGTAGACACAGTATGGGTGCAACCATATGTTATAAATAAGTCTACCATATCATGAATACATAACTCCTCACAGCCTGGATAGTTGAAACTAGATCCAGGGTCTTGATTTCTGCTTCTTGAACTAGTACAAATCCATCCATGTGATTGATTGTTTCAAAGTCGAACAGGGTAGAAACCACTTGATTACCGGTCAATGATGAAAACCGTTAACAAGTGTGAGAGAAACCACCAATAATGACAATGGCTCTCAAAGTACTTCAGCATAATCTATGAAGTTTGAATGAATGATTTGCAGTCAAACACTCATAAAATCATTCTATTGAAGTTCAATTATGAAAACCTGTCGTCGAAGGCGAGAAACCTGCCATTAAGGCATGTAGATTCCAAGGTACTGATAGGATTCTCAATCAAATTTCTAGATAATGAGTTGATGTCGATATAAAGTGTTAGATCCTTATATTACTAGTATAGTCCCTTATTATTGTTAGTGTAACCCCCTTATTGTTATTGTTGTACCCCTGTAACCCCCATATTGTTATTATTGTGCCCTTAAATTATTATTGTTAGGTCGGATAGGATTACATTGTGGCCCCATGGACTCCTATATATAGAAATGAGATTTTGTCATTTGTATCATCCAAGAATTTTTCATTCATGTAATGTATTGGAGGTTTCCCCCTCGAAGCGGCTTATTTCTAAGGCGTTGATATCTCTTTTCTTCTCTTTTTTGGAGCAACATTCACAATATTTGGTATCGGAGCTTTGTATTCTAGGGTTTCACTGCCCCAAACAGGTCATCGTGGTATTTTCTCTATAATTTTTTTTCTACCAAGGTTCAAAAGCTAAAATTTGTAGAGTGCGAAGACGAAATCCTGAGGAACATTCTCACAAAATTTTAGAGCTTGGTTCACAATATTTTCGGAGATATGATCTGTGGAAGTTAGGTCGTTTTGCAAGCTCCTAAATTTAACCTAAATAGGTCATCATGGAATTTTCGCTATAAATTTTTTTATAAGAAGTTTCAGAAGCTGAAATATTTAGGGAGCGAAGAAGAAATATTGAGGGACATTAATGCACAATTTCAGATATTGGTTTGCAAAAGTTTCGGATATATGATATGTGGAAGTTAGGTCTTTTTCAGGCTCTCGAATTTCATCTCAAAGAGGTGATCGTGGGAAAATATTCATAACTCTCTCTCTCTGAGCATCGGATTGGAATTATGTAATAAGTGATTGCACGTACACTAACTGTAGTTTCCTTTATATCCATATTAGAGCCAAAGGAGCAAACAGTGACACGTGGCAAGTCGTACAAGTTCACTCTACTGAACTAGTCCATAATTATGTCATTGTGGGAGATTGGACATAAATTTGTATTGAAGAATCCAAATCAGGTCAGACCTATGGCATTAGAAAGAGGATTCAAAGGGCTACCATAGGGCCAAATTTTAGATATTGAAGATTCGAAATCACAGAGATAATTCAGTTTCAATATTGAACTCCTCAAAAGCAAGAAAAAGGTGTGTATTTTTTTCAAATTACATAAGTCTCGTTTGAAAAAAAAATTAGTTTGAATTTATTCCAAGGGAATATTGAAGAATAGATATCATTATTGGGTTCTAAAATTCCCCCTAAAAAGAATTCAACACCAATTAAGCCTTCAGAAGGCTCTACTATGACTCATGAAGAAAAAGAAGCACAACATGAGATATCAAAATTACAAGAGCAAGTGCACAAAATTTCGCAATTGCAAAGAGCAACAAAAAGTGAAATGGAAGTTTTGAAGAAAGGCATGGAAACTAAGATGGATGGTTTGAAGAAAGGCGTGGAAGCTAAGATGAATGGTTTGGAAGCTAAGATTGATGACATGGAAGTGGGCATGGAAGCTAAGATGGATGGCATGGAAGCTAAGATCGATGAAAAAATGAAAGACAAAATCGAAAACATGAAGAATGATTTGGCAAAGTTGATACAAGAAATGTTTCTAATGGCGAAAAGATAGTAGAGGAAACTCATGATGATAATAAAATGCATGTTAATCATGATTTCATAAACTCTATTGTTGGATTGAAGAACCACCATATTCCAAAGATGGATATGAGGAAGTTTGATGGCAAGGATCCCGTAACATGGATACTACAGATGGAGCAATATTTTGACCTCAATAAGGTGCAAAACACACAAAAGGTATGCATTGCAACTTTACATTTAGAACAAAATACATTTTTATGGTATCGATGGATTTTCTCCCATAAAATTAAATTGTCACTTGGTCAATTTTTACGGAGGAAATGATAGCACATTATGAGGATACAAAGAGCAACACCTTATTTAGCCAATTGATAAATCTCAAACAAAAGGGTTCAATGGCGGAGCACATTGAGGACTTCCAAAAATTGAATATAAGGGTAACTGATATTCCATAGGAACACAGGATTGATGTCTTCATAGGGAATTTAAAGGATAACATCCAACATGAATTTTGCATTTGGGAACCTGATTCATTGGAGAAGGCATTCAGGTTGGCAAGAAAAATTAGATGTAAAATTATGGCGACAAGGAAGCCTACCACTCACATCTATAAATATGGAAGTGTTGCTACTCCTAGACTTCGACAACCTACAAGGTTGACACCACAACAATTGGAAGAAAAAATAGAAAAAGGGCTTTGCTACAGTTGTGATAGAAAATACACTAAAGGTCATAAGTGCACTGAGAAGAAATTATTTTACATAGATTTTGAAGAGGAAGAATAAAATGAAGAAGAAACTTCAAAAGTAGAGGATATACACCAGGAAGAAACCCTAGAAGAAGAAGAAATGAGTCCGACCATATCATGTAATGCATTGGCAGGAATTACCACTCCTCAAACTCTCAAGATAGAAGGACATATCAAGAAAAAAAAGGTAATAGTGTTTATTGATTCAGGTAGTACTCATTATTTTATTCAATGTAAGGTAGCCAAGGAATTGAATTGTTTCCTATACCCAGCACCAGAATGTCAAGTGATGGTTGAAAATGGAGAAACTATAAATTGCTCTGGAAAATTCCATAATATCAAGCTAGCCATAGGGGAATATGTATTGAATAGTCCAATGCTTTCCATCCCAATGGGAGGTTTGTACTAGAAGTACAATGGTTACAATCTTTGGGGACGGTAACTTTTAATTTTCAAGAAATTTTCTTGAAATTTTTTTCGGAAGGAAAGGAAATCGAATTACGGGGTATCGCAGGGAAGATAGGAAAGATAATAAGCTCTAATGTCATGACAAAGCTTCTAAAGAAAGAAAAACGGGGTTTAATTGCACAATTATGCTCACTAGAAGTTCCAACATCAAAATCATCTATTTCTCCAGATCTCCAAAAAGCCTTGGACAATCATTCCAAGGTGTTTGATACTCCCAAAGGACTCCCACCTATTTGTGATCATTATCATGCTATTCATTTGATTCCAGGAAGTGTTCCTCCAAACATCAGGCCTTACATATATCCTTATGTCCAAAAGAAGGATTGCGTAGTCATTAGAGGAAGATTTTGGTACTCGTTCCAAATAAAGTTCTTCTTTTTCTCAAGTAGTATTGGTGCACAAAATATGGATCATGGTGCATGTGTTTGAATCTCATAGGAGCCCGCAAGCTCACTATTGCAAGATAAATTTCCCATTCTTATGATTGATGAATTACATGGAGCAATTTATTTGACCAAGTTGGACGCCCGCCTGATATCATCAAATTAGAATGAAGACTAAAGATATTCCAAAATAGCATTGTAACCATGAGGGTCATTATGAATTTTTGAATACAAAGTTGGGCTCATTAATTCACCTTCTACATTTCAAGGATTGATGAATTCCATTTTCAAACCCTTCCTTAGAAAATTTCTGCTAGTATTTTTTGATGATATACTAATCTACAGCAGGTCTTGGAAAGATCATGTTCAACATGTTGACAGGGTAATCGAACTATTGGAGAAGAAACAATTATATGAAAAAAAGTCCAAATGTTTCTTTCGAGTACAAGAGGTGGAAGATATGGTTCATATTGTGTCTCACAAGGGTGTTAAGGTAGATCCTAACAAAATTAAATCCATTAAGGAATGGCAAGTCCCCACAACCATAAATAATTTGCGCAGATTTCTCAGGTTAACAGGGCATTATCACAAGTTTGTTAAGAATTATGGGAGAATAGTAGCACCTCTAACAACATTATTGAAGAAATATGCATTTTCATTGACTACTGAAGCAACTAAGGCCTTTGAACATCTTAAAGAGGAAATGTGCCTAGCACCACCCTTAACTACGCCAAAGTTCAAAAAACCTTTATTGTGTAATGTGATGCCTTAGGAAATGGAATTGATGTTGTTTTAATGCAAGAAGGAAGACCCATTACTTTTGAAAGTCGCCAATTGTTGAAAGTATTTATAAAGGATATTTTAAGGAGAAGGAAATGTTGGCAATACTACATGCACTAAAGAAATGGCAACCTTACCTAATGGAAGACACTTCAAGGTAAAAATTGATCATGATAGTCTTAAACACTTTTTGGAACAAAGACTATCTTCATAAGACCAGCAAAAATGGGTCACAAATATGTTGGGTTATGACTTTCAAATTATCTATAAGAAAGGGAAGCTAAATGTTTTGCAACTGCACTCTCAAGAAAAGGATGAAGAGGTGGAAGCATTGCTTTGTTCCATTTCTGTTATCCAACTGCGATTGATAACCGGCTAGTGGATGCAAATGGAAGAAGGAAAAGAAGTGTAGTCATTCAAAATTTGCATCCGTAGATCGAGCAGATTATTGGAAAATGATTCTCTATGGCACGCTTATAACTTAAAGAATTCCCAACTAAAAGATTTTCCTTTTTGGAATTACACACTTCTCCTTTAGGAGGACACTCGAGATTTTTAAAAACTTACCACAGGGTGAATAAAGAATTTTTTTGGGATGACCTTAAATATGATATTCAAAAGTTTGTGGCAGAATGTTTGGTTTTCTAGCAAAATAAAGTTGAGACAATTAAGACCCCGGGTCTTCTACAACCTTTATCCATTCCAAGTCAACGTTGGGAGGAAATTTCAATGGATTTTATCACAGGTTTACCGAAGTCTGAAGGAAGGAGCGTCATCATGGTGGTAGTTGATAGACTTACCAAGTATGCACACTTTTGTGCATTATCTCATCCATTTAAAGAGAGTACAATTGCTACCGCATTTATGGAAACAATTCAAAAGCTACATGGAAACCCGAAGATTATTGTAAGTGACAGAGATCCCATTTTTACAGGAAATTGTTGGACGAAATTATTTTCTTGTTTGGGTAGTCAACTATCTCATAGCTCATCTTATCATCATCAATCCGATGGTCAAATGGAGATAGTGAATAAAGGTTTGGAAGGATATCTTCGTTGTTTTGTATCTGATAAACAAACACAATGGGTCAAGTGGTTACCTCTCACTGAATGGTGGTATAACACTTCCTTCCATACTGTAGCAAAAATGACCCATTTATGGCACTTTATGGATATCATCCACCATCCATTACATCATCTTTAAGGGAAAATTCGAAGGTTCAAGTAGTGGAAGATCACATCGAGCATCAGCAAGAAGTTCTCCAACTCTTAAAGGATAACCCGAATTTGGCACAAAATTGAATGAACAACAGGAAAATCAACATCGCAGTGAGAGAATTTTTTATGTGGGAGACTGGGTATTTTTACGGCTACAACCATACAAACAAATGTCCCTCAAGCAAGCTAAGAAGGATAATAAATTATCACCAAAATACTATGGTCCTTAAAAGGTTTTGCAAAATATTGGTACTATGGCATACAAATTGGAACTTCCTACTTCTTCGCGAGTGCATCCAATTTCCATGTTTCATGCTTAAAAAAGGTTATAGGGGACAAACTTCCAGTTCAAAAAATATTGCCAGAACTTGATGAGGAAGGAAAAACCATATTGCAATCTGAAGTAATCATGGAAACAAGAACTCGACAACTATGTAATCGATCAATTTCAGAGTATCTCATCAAATGGAAGAACTTACCCATGGAAGATTCTACATGGGAGGATGAGAATTTTATACAAAAGCACCTGGAGCTACTGAAGCCTTAAGGACAACACCTTTTTGAAGGAGAGGAGCATGTTAGGTCCTTAAATTACTAGTATAGTCCCTTAGTTTTGTTTGTGTGACCCCCATATTATTATTATTGTGCCCTTAAATTATTATTGTTAGGTCGGATAGGATTACATTGTGGCCCCATCGACTCCTATATATAGAATGTTGTGAAACCAACTCCAAAAATAGAAGAAAAGAGATATCAACACCTTATAAATAAGCCACTTCGAGGGGGAAACCTCCAATACATTACATGAATGAACAATTCTTGGATGATACAAATTAGAAAACCTCATTTCTATATATAGGAGTCCATGGGGCCACAATGTAATCCTAGTGGGGCCACAATGTAATCCTAGCCGACCTAACAATAATAATTTAAGGGCACAATAATAACAATATGGGGGTTACAAGGGTACAATAATAACAATAAGGGGTTACACTAACAACAATAAGGGACTATACTAGTAATATAGGGACCTAACATGCCCCTCTCCTTCAAAAAAGTGTTGTCCTCAACGCTTGAGTAGCTCTGGGTGCTTCTGTATAAAATTCTCATCCTCCCATGTAGAATCTTCAGTGGGTAAGTTCTTCCACTCGATGAGATACTCTGAAATTGATCGATTCCGTAGTTGTCGAGTTCTTGTTTCCATGACCGCTTCTGGTTCCAATATGATTTTTCCTTCCTCATCAAGTTCCGGCAATATTGTTTGAACTGGAAGATTTTCACCTATAACCTTCTTTAAGCATGAAACATGGAAAACTGGATGTACTCGTGAAGAAGCAGGAAGCTCCAATTTGTATGCCATAGAACCAATCTTTTGCAACACCTTGTAAGGACCATAGTATTTTGGTGATAATTTATTATCCTTCTTAGCTTGCTTGAGGGACATTTGTTTGTATGGTTGTAGCCGTAAAAATACCCAATCTCCTACATCAAAACTTCTCTCGCTGCGATGTTGATCTGCCTGTCGTTTCATTCGATTTTGTGCCAAATTCAGGTTATCCTTTAAGAGTTGGAGAACTTCTTGCTGATGCTCGATGTGATCTTCCACTGCTTGAACCTTCGAATTTTCCCTTAAAGATGATGTGATGGATGGTGGATGATATCTATAAAGTGCCATAAATGGGGTCATTTTTGCTGCAGTATGGAAGGAAGTGTTATACCACCATTCAGCGAGAGGTAACCACTTGGCCCATTGTGTTTGTTTATCAGATACAAAACAACGAAGATATCCTTCCAAACATTTATTTACTATCTCTGTTTGACCATCAGATTGAGGATGATAAGATGAGCTATGAGCTAATTGAGTACCCAAACAAGAAAATAACTCCGTCCAAAAATTTCTTGTAAAAATGGGATCTCTGTCGCTCACAATAACCCTTGGGCTTCCATGTAGCTTTTGAATTCTGTCCACAAATGTAGTAGCAACTGTACTTGCTTTAAATGGATGAGATAATGTACAAAAGTGTGCATACTTGGTAAGTCTATCAACTACCACCATGATGACATTCTTGCCTTCGGACTTCGGTAAACCTGTGATAAAATCCATTGAAATCTCCTCCCAACGTTGACTTGGAATGGATAAAGGTTGTAGAAGTCCCGGGGTCTTAATTGTCTCCACTTTATTTTGCTAGAAAACCAAACATTCCACCACAAAATTTTGAATATCAGATTTAAGGCCATCCCAAAAAAATTATTTCTTCACCCTATGGTAAGTTTTTAAAAATCCTACGTGTCCTCCTAAAGGAGAAGTGTGCAATTCCAAAAGAATCTTTTGTTTTAGTTGGGAATTCTTACAAAGATATAAGCGATTGTTGTACCATAAGGAATCATTTTTCCAACTAAATGTATCAGATGTACTTGCTGCAAATTTTGAATGAGTGTCCATACTTCTGTCCTTCTTCCATTCATCTCTTTCTTCGATTATCCAATCTGGTTGGATAATAGAAATGGAAAAAAGCAATGGTTCCACCTCTTCATTCTTTCTTGAGAGTGCATCTGCCACAACATTAAGCTTCCCTTTTTTGTATATTATTTCAAAGTCATAACCCAACATCTTTGTGACCCATTTTTGCTGCTCTTCTGAAGATAGTCTTTGTTCCAAAAAAAATTTAAGACTATCATGATCAATTTTTACCTTGAAGTGTCTTCCCATTAGGTAAGTTCGCCATTTCTTTAGTGCATGCAGTATTGCTAACATTTCCTTCTCATAAATAGGTTTCTGTAAATACTTTGCTTTGATTGGACAACTTTCAAAAGCAATGGGTCTTCCTTCCTACATTAAAACAACACCAATTCCATTTCCTGAGGCATCACATTCCACAATAAAGGTTTTTGTGAAGTCTGATGTAGCTAGGACCGGTGCTAGGCACATTACCTATTTAAGATGTTCAAAGGCCTTAGTTGCTTCAGGAGTCCATGAAAATGCATCTTTCTTCAATAATGTTGTTAGAGGTGCTGCTATTCTCCCATAATTCTTAAAAAACTTGCGATAATACCCCGTTAACCCAAGAAATCCTCGCAACTGCTTTATGGTTGTGGGGACTTTCCATTCCTTAATGGCTTTAATTTTGTTAGGGTCTACTTTAACACCCTCGTGAGATACAATATGACCCAGATATTCCACCTCTTGTACTCCAAAGAAACATTTGGTTTTTTTTTCATATAATTGTTTCTCCTACAATAGTTTGAGCACCCTGTCAACATGTTCAACATGATCCTTCCAACACCTGCTGTAGATTAGTATATCATCAAAAAATACTAGCACAAATTTTCTAAGGAAGGGTTTGAAAATGGAATTCATCAACCCTTGAAATGTAGAAGGTGCATTGGTAAGGCCAAAAGGCATGACCAAAAATTAATAATGACCCTCATGATTTTGAAATGTTGTTTTCGGAATATCTTCAGTCTTCATTCTAATTTGATGATATCCTGAATGAAGATCCAACTTGGTAAAATAAATTTCTCTATGTAATTCATCCAATAATTCATCAATCACAGGAATGGGAAATTTGTCTTTAATGGTGAGCTTATTGAGCTCCCTATAATCCGGACACATTCGCCATGATCCATCCTTCTCGTGTACCAACACTACAGGAGCAGAGAAAGAACTTTGACTGGGTTGAATTATACCCGCCTCTAACATTTCTGCAATCATACGTTCAATTTCGCTCTTTTGGAAGTAAGGATATCTATAAGGCCTGATGTTTGGAGGAACACTTCCTCGAATCAAATGAATAGCATGATCATGATCACGAATAGGTGGGAGTCCTTTGGGAGTTTCAAACACCTTGGAATGATTGTCCAAGACTTGTTGGAGATCTGCAGAAATAGATGATTTTGATGTTGAACTTCTAGTGAGCATAATTGTGCAATTACACCTCGTTGTTATTTCTTTAGAAGCTTTGTCATGACATTAGAGCTTATTATCTTTCCCGGCTTTCCTGCAATACCCCGTAATTCAACTTCCTTTCCTTCTGAAAAAAATTTCAAGAAAAGTTCTTGAAAATTAAAAGCTACCGTTCCCAAAGATTGTAACCATTGTACTCCTAGTACAACATCAACACCTCCCATAGGAATGGAAAGCATTGGACTAGTCAATACATATTCCCCCATGGTTAGCTTAATATTATGGCATTTTCCAGAGCAATTTATAGTTCCTCCATTCGCAACCATCACTTGACATTCTGGTGCTGGGTATAGGAAACAATTTAATTCCTTGGCTACCTTACAATGAATAAAATTATGGGTGCTACCTGAATCAATCAACACTATTACCTTTTTCTTCTTGATATGTCCTTCTATCTTGAGAGTTTGAGGAGTGGTAATTCCTACAAATGCATTACACGATATGGTCGGACTCATTTCTTCCTCTTCTAGGGTTGGTTCCTGGTGTATATCCTCTTCTTGTTCATTTTCTTCTTCTTCTTCACAATCTATGTAAAATAATTTCTTCTCAGCACACTTATGACCTTTAGTGTATTTGCTATCATAACTATAGAAAAGCCCTTTTGCTCTTTTTTCTTCCAATTTTTGTGGTGTCAACCTTGTAGGTTGTGGAAATCTAGGAGTAGCAACACTTCCTTCTTTATAGAAGTGAGTGGTAGGTTTCCTTGTCGCCATAATTTTACATTCAGTTTTTCTTGCCAACCTGAATGCCTTCTCCAATGAATCAGGTTCCAAAATGTGAAATTCATGTTGGATGTTATCCTTTAAAGTACCTATGAAGAGATCAATCCTGTGTTCCTCTGGAATATCAGTTACCCTTATATTCAATTTTTGGAAGTCCTCAATGTGGTCCCCCACTAAACCCTTTTGTTTGAGATTTAACAATTGGCTAAAGAAGGTGTTGCTCTTTGTATCCTCATAATGTGCTATCATTTCCTCCGTAAAAATTGACCAAGTGACAATTTTTTTATGGGAGCAAAGCCATCAATACCATACAAATGTATTTTGTTCTAAATGTAAAGTTGCAATGCGTACATTTTGTGTGTTTTGCACGTTATGGAGATCAAAATATTGCTCCATCTGTAGTATCCATGTTACAGGATCCTTTCCATCAAACTTCCTCATATCCATTTTTGGAATATGGTGGTTCTTCCCGCCAACATTAGAGTTTATGAAATCACGATTAGCATTTATTTTTTTCTCATCATGAGTTTCCTCTACTATCTTTTCACCATTAGGAAACATTTTTTGTATCAACTTTGTCAAACCTTCCATGTCTGCTTTTAGATCATTCTTCATGTTTTCCATGTTGTCTTTCATGTCATCCATCTTAGCTTCCATGCCAGTTTCCATGCCATCCATCTTAGCTTCCACGCCTTTCTTCAAAACTTCCATTTCATTTTTTGTTGCTCTTTGCGAGAGCGAAATTTGGTGCACTTGCTCTTGTAATTTTGATAGATCATGTTGCAATTCTTCATCTTCATGAGTCATAGTAGAGCCTTCCGAAGGCTTAATGGGTGTTGAATTATTTTTACGGGGCATTTTTTAGAACCCAATACTGATATCTATTCTACAATATTCCCTTGGAATCAATTCAAATTGATTCTTCAAACAAGACTTATGCAATTCGGAAAAAATTACACACCTTTTTCTTGCTTTTGAAGAGCTCGATATTTAAATTGGATTATCTCTGTGGTTACAGTTCTTCAATATCTGAAATTTGGCATCGAGGTAGCCTTCTAAATCCTCTTTTGAATGCCATAGGTCTGAGCTAGTTTGGATTCTTCAAGGCAACATTATGTCCAATCTCCCACATTGACCTAATTATGGACTGTTTCAGTAGATCGAACTTGTACGACTTGCCACGTGTCATTGTTTCTTCTTTTAGCTATAAAATTGATAGAAAAGAAACTACAGTACGACACTCCAATCCGATGCTCAGAGAGAGAGTTATTAAGATTTTCCCACGATCACCTCTTTCAGATGAAATTCAGGAGCCTGAAAAAGCACTATCTTCCACAAATCATATCTCCCAAAATATTGCAAACTAAGCTCTGAAATTTTGCGACACATTTCCTCAGGATTTCGGCTTTGCGCCCTAAAAATTTCAGATTCCGAACCTTCGTAGAAAAAAATTTATAGCACAAATTCCACGATGACCTGTTTAGATTAAATTGAGGAGCCTGTAGAATGACATAACTTCCACAGATCATATCTCCGAAAATATTGCGAACCAAGCTCTGAAATTTTGCAAAAAATTTCCTCAGGATTTCGGCTTTGCACCCTAAAAATTTCAGCTTCTGAAACTTCGTAGAGAAAAAGTTATAGTGAAAATGCCACGATGACCTGTTTGGAGCAGCGAAACCCTAGAAT
Source organism: Pinus albicaulis (assembly GCA_034641835.2). Taxonomy (NCBI): domain Eukaryota; kingdom Viridiplantae; phylum Streptophyta; class Pinopsida; order Pinales; family Pinaceae; genus Pinus; species Pinus albicaulis. The sequence continues at coordinate 1,187,465,361 of CM076579.1, forward strand.
CCAAAGCTCCGATACCAAACGTTATGAAAACAGCTCCAAAAATAGAAGAAAAGATATATCAACACCTTATAAATAAGCCACTTTGAGGGGGAAACCTCCAATACATTACATGAATGAAAAATTCTTGGATGATACAAATTAGAAAACCTCCTTTCTATATATAGGAGTCCATGGGGCCACAATGTAATCTTAGTGGGGCCACAATGTAATCCTAGCCGACCTAACAATAATAATTTAAGGGCACAATAATAATAATATGGGGGTTACAGGGGTAAAATTATAACAATAATGGGGTTACACTAACAACAATAAGGGACTATACTAGTAATATAGGGACCTAACATAGAAATGAGGTTTTTTCATTTGTATCATCCAAGAATTGTTCATTCATGTAATGTATTGGAGGTTGCCCCCTCGAAGTGGCTTATTTCTAAGACGTTGATATCTCTTTTCTTCTCTTTTTTGGAGCTGGTTTCACAACATAAAGTGATCCGTTGCAGGAGGGCCTATGACATGAAACCATTAGGTCAAGTTTTTGAGAAATGTTTTGCAAGGATTAACGCAGGGATTTTCAATGCGAATGGAGACAAATTTTTGCAATGAATGGTGAATTTTAAATTGTACTTTCTCTTGAACACATAACGACACTGTAAATGACTTGGCAACATTTGACTTAAATATAATACCCTAAACTGGCTGAAGACTTTCAATGAGGTTTGATTAACTGTACTAAGACAAAAGGATTACCAAACCTAGAAATGAGTGCGACAAAGTGTCGTGTTCAAGAGCAACATCATGCTTTTAAAACAAGAATAAAATATGGACTATTTTTCTCACTTTTTCCCCCACCATTACTGGCAAGTACCTATTTATTTTTTTCAAGCTTGAGGAGGATAAAATTTTCTTGTCGTGTAAGCTCATCCTTCAGATGAGTCCATCTCAGTATTTTTAACGAACCCTAAGAAGGAGTGGTTCGTTCCTGTTGTAATCAACAGGTCATGCGTTGTTTAGTTTTAACGAGTCCAACATAGGATTAACTTGGTGTTTTTTAGTTTTAGGGAGTCAGAAGAAAAACATTCGTAAATTTAGTCTCTCAAACCCGAAAAAGGATAAAATAATGTAGGAGAGAACTTTGTTGACAATTCTTAGTCAACGTATACCTTTTTGGTAAATAGTGTAGTTCAGTCTGGAAAAAGGGGTAAACTTATACTAAACAGACGATTGTTCATTTATTTTAACGAGTTCGAATAGTTAAGTGCTTAGCAATATTTTCATGAATAGAGAGTCTGAAAAGGGCTTAAAAGAGGACTCCAGGGTTTCACTTTTTCGTATTTTTTAAGAGCCCGAAAAAGTGATAGAAGTATACTCATTATCAAAATGATTCATTTTCAAACATAACATGTTCCCTGCACAAAAAAATCAAAAAATTACAATCACCTGCTCTCAATCATGGAAAAACATTCAAATTTAACTTCTAAAGGTGAAAATAAACAAAATAATATTCTTTTATTCATTGAAACCTATAAAAATTTGTCAGAACAAATCATTTTTACCTTTTTATTTTCAGAGCAGAGAAAAAGAGTTTTTACCATAAACCTTCCGAAGTGGATATTGGTAGAACAAGTCAGCCATTTCAAGAACCGCCAGTTCTAGGTATTTCACCTCTTCGTTATCTTGCTTTTCATCTGTTAGTTTTTCATTTTAAGTTTTTAGGCCATTTTTTAGGAGGAAACAAGGTTTTGAAATACGCCCTCAAGGGTGCGCAGGTTTTAATATAAAAAATCATTAGACCACCATAGTTTTTATACACAACCCATGAGCCAAAATGAACTGTGTATGAATAAAAACTGCACAAGCGCCATGGGGGTTTTAAAAAAACATTTATATCCAAAAAATGCTCCAAATTCTCTCTAATTTTTTCTAATATTCCTCAATGATTGTTTGCAGGCTAGAAATCATGTTAGAATGGAGAGAAAGAGAGCATGATCTGCATGATAATGAGGCCATGGATGACCCAACAACACTTTGTATGCTGAAGAATTTCAGTTTGTATAAATTATGGGAAATACAAGGAATGAAGGCACAGGTGGAACTCATGACCTAGTTGGTAAATTCCTGGGATGTCCATGAGAAATTCTTCATTATTGGGGATCACAGGCTTGTGATCGAGCTAGAGGATATTTATTTCCTCAATGGGTTACCCCGCAGAGGAAGAGATATTTCTTTATTTGGGTCACGGCCAGGGGGACTGCCGATTTCATATTATATGGCACAATGTTTTACCCAAAATTCAGAGCTGAAGGATGGTCGCATTAACATCAAAACCATTATGTGACTAGACACTAAGATCATTTATTTTACAGTTACCCAGTTTTGTGGTAGTGCAGTTCAAATGCATACTGTTGTTGAGTGTTCCAGGGGAACAATTTTCAACTGGTATGAAGGAGTGTTGGTCGGCATGAAAGGCCAAAACACGAGAGAAAAGAATGGGAAGATGAAGAAATTTGGCTATGGTGCCATTCTTGTATTTTTCACCTTGGAGAGGATTCCACTCCTAGCACCTTAAGAGTCATTAGTGGATCCAACGAGACCGAGGGAACCACACATGTTGTGATGGGTTTCATTGATGGCTCACCATGGTGGCAATGGTGGTCCTGTGGTTTGATATACTCCTCAATTTTTTATATGGCTCAGGATCCAAATATTTATGATTGAGGATTTTCCTTACGCAGGGGTAGATTTCAGGGGTGACCCTGACATATCACTCCCACCAGGAACACAGTGGGATGCATCAAGTAAAATATATCATTTTGAATTTTTTGTGTTATATAATTTTTATTTTGTTTTTTAGCGTCAAATACTGATAAAAATATTAAAATGTAGATGTTGGCCCAACACGATCAACAACGCTTTGTCGCTTTGACAGGCGAGACACACAACCTATAGAAATAGGTCAACCACTGTCCGATGTAGCAGAGGCCCTTGCAGAGGTTGAACACAACCTATAGAGGTTGACTATTGACAACCCATAGATAGGGATGGATGATATACCTCTCAGGCTCCTGAGACAAGTGACTAGGGTTCTAGGCCACTTCAAGCGATATCTGCACAGGGTGGCACGCGCTATACTCTGCTACCATGATCATCATCATGGATAGATGATGGTAGATCTTTATTGGAATTTCATTTTTTGTATTCAGTATATTTTTATCTAAGATTTTTGAAACCTATGATCACAGACGACGTAATATATTTTGACACATAACTATTTTGACCTAATTATATTACTACTTTCGATCTTTGAGTATCTTGTTCAATATGAATTAAATATTGTTTTGTTTTACTTTTAATGCTGCAAATGTATATTTAAAAATTTATTAGCTAATGCATAAACCAATTTGTTTAAATTTCTTGAAATGTGTTGATATTCAATGTAATCAAATTGTCTTTCCAAGAGATGAACCCTTAAAAACATTCTTAACAAAGACGAATTTCTGATAGCATAAACATTGTTTAAATGTAATACAATGAGTTGTGAATATAACCTAAAAATCAAACGTCGAATTCCAAATGCAATGGCATCAGATAATAGCTCAATGACTGCGCTATATTTTGCAATATTTTTCATTTTTTGACTGAGGCAAATCCCATTAATAGAGAATAACTCATCAGTGGGTTATTAGATAACCCATGCAGTGGAAGAAATTTTGTATGTACTACGACAAGCGTCGTCAGCAAAGCCAATGTAAGTCTGAAGGAACACAAACATCTGTAGTATCAAGAGTAATCAAGATAAGCAACAAAAGTAGCAAAAACTTGTTAAGTAAAATAAATAATCTAAGGCACATTGTTTTAATCTAAGGCACACTGTTCTAAAATGTAACTAATGTACAAAAAGGATCTTCACACGAAAAATCATGCATAATATCTCTTGAAATAAATTCCATTTCTAAGTTTATCTAGAGAGACGTTGTCATAATCAATTAACTCATAGGCCCCTTTTGCAAGCACACGCTTAACAATATAAGTACCATGCCACATTAGTTCGAATTTACCAACACCTAGTTTTTCGTGAGCTTGATCATATACTAGAAGTAGGTCACCTTCAGAATAGATACGAGGGTTAACACTTTGATCATATTTAGCCTTGACACATTTTTTATGAGATTCGAAAACTAATGCAACGGTGCGACGGATCTCATCTAACTATGATAGGTATAGGAAGCGCTTCTCATCTTCAGAGGTAGCTGGTAACAAATCAATGGATAATTTGAGTGACAGGATTTCAAATTTAATGGGTAACAAAACTTCCAAACTGTAAACAATTTGAAAAGGAGTAAACCCTATGGATGCTTTTGCAGAGGTACGGTTAGCCCACAATGCATAAAAAAGCATGGTATGCCAATTTTTTTATGACTTCCTACAATCTGTTTAATCATGTTGGTTGAAACTTTGTTGACAACCTCAACTTGACCATTAACTTGTGGGTAATATGGTGTAGAATTATCATGGCATAGACCAAGTTAAGCGAAAATTTTGGTCATCATAATGTTTTGAAAGTGGCTACCATGGTCCGTAATGATAGCTTGAGGGACACTTAACCTAGAAATTACGTGATTAAATTTGAAAATTGTTGCAGTTTTTCCATCCGCCACGAATGTAGCACTAGCACATTTGCCCCAAATTTCGATGGCCAAAATGTCGCTCTTGCGACACATAGGCGGCCCAAGAGCGACGTTTTTCTGTGCGCCAAAATGTGGTTTCTCTTCACGTCAGACTTCCAGCACTTGACTTAAACGTCGGTATAGCGATGATAGCTCCCAAATTTTATATTTCTATTTCACTTCCGACGTTCAATAGATCGTCGCATTTCCGACGGTCATAAGCGTCGCTAGTCCGACACCCTAACCAAATGTCGGAAGTCTGACGTGAGGAGAAACCACGATTAGGCGCACCGAAAAATGTCGCTCTTGATTTAGTCGCTAGTCCGATGCCTCCAAACGTCGCTAGAAAGACAGTACTAGAAGGTCGGCAGGCCGACATAATTTTTTTAAGCGTTGGTAGAACGTCGGAATACCGACAAAAAGAAATTTTAAAAATAAAATGGTAAATGTCGTAATACCAACGGAACAAAACATTTTTAAAAGAAATTAAGTGTCGCTAGAAAGATGTTTCAAAATATTTTTTAAAAGAACTAGCCGTCGGAATACTGACAGCACAAAATATTTTTTTTAAAAACTAACTGTCGGAATACCGATGGCAACAAAAAATTATTTAAAAAAAAATATTTCTAGACCATTCTATTTCGACGGAATATTGACTTGAATCTGCTGGCAGTGATGATCTTTGGGGTTCATTTGATCTCTGTGCCTCCTAAAATAGAAACAAAAAAATGTTGGTTGAAACCCAAAAACAAAAACCAGAAAAGAAAAAGAAATAAAAGCCAAGAATTGTAAAAGATCTAGAAATCACAGGATCAAAAACCTGTGCAGTGCTTGATGAATTAGATCGTCGTGTTTGCCTGGTCATCCGTGATTCTGATTTGCAATGTAAGCGATGCTGACATTGCATGTGCTCAAATTGCTGCAACCTCATGGTAAAATTGATTCCATTAGTTCCATTGTTGATATCTGTGTTTCTATCTCCATATTCAACATTCTATGAGCCACTTGGAAGGGAAGGAATATGAGATAATATTCTCGCATATGGATTTCCTGAAGTCGTTCGCCCAATTGCATTAGCACTAATGTTTGGAAGTTCACCACTAAAGGTGTATGCTGGAACTGTCTTCAATCGTGTCCTTAGAATCTTGAATGCAACACTTTGCTAAGATTTAATCAAGAAAATTAGATTGGTATAAAATAATAAAGGTATGGTAGCCAACAAGATAGAACCAAAATAAAAAAAATTTGAAACATCCATTTTCCAGCAGAATATTTTTTTTTTTGGAGAATAGCGACCACAAACGCCAGTGGAAAAGGATATAAAATATAGGATAATGTTTCCATGACTCCAATATATAGTTCAATAAAATCAAATTAGCCTAGCAATGATTGTCTTCTAGACATCAACTTCAACCAAAATATGGCCTGCAACATACCAAAAGCTTCTACATAAAATATGGCAAGCAAATAACATTTAGCCAATAAAACACACATTAACAAGTTACATACCAATGATCAGTCATAATTCACACTTGTAATGTTTCTCTACTTCTCCAAAATGAAAAAATATGTTGTGTACATTATCAGTGCCAGTATATGAACACAGTTTCACTTGAATGTTTAACTGATGGGTTCCTACATATAGGAACAATCACCTAGTCTGCCAGGCTATGTCCTAGTGGCAACTTGGACCAGTTGCTGTGACAACGACCCAGGTCCAAATCCTAACATGCATGATCTTCCCTTGCATTGAGTTTTCCCAATGTGGCTATTGATCTCAAGCCTTGTGTTAATTAATGATTGTAACTTAGTGATGTAACCTTCAGGCAGACCAATGGTATGCCATTAGAAAGTTACTAGAAACTGCGTGTGTGGGTTGTTCTTATTTCCAGGTTTATCATCCAAAAAATATATTACCCTTTTTTAAATATAGGAAAAATCACCCGCAGAATGTTTTCCTCTCATGTTCTTACTTTTATTGTCTATCCCAACAATGGCATGGTGTTTGTCGTTAGATTTCTTGGTTTTCCTCTATAAATGACAAGACAGAAGCAAGGATTTCATTTATTAGACTACATATTTTACAATTAAATTTCCACATAAGAAGATGGAAACATTAAACAAACACTAAAGATAGCATACAAATATCAAAACTTCATATCAGCAGGAGAATTTTTTAATCTTGTGTAATGGATAGAAGATGTAAATCCATTAGAAACTTTGAAATACTTGTGCAAAGTCTTGCCAAATCCTAGAAAGCATGATTCGAAATACAGTGTAAAATTCAGGTACTGAATTATCCCGATTCCCAAGATCAAATGAAAAGTGTTTTATCAGAATCTCTTAACAGAAATCATTTAAACAAAGGAAAAATTCTAAGAAACCCCAACAAGTATGGTGAGAAATTCACAAAGGGAAAATTATTGTTCTTTTCATAATATAAAGCTGTCTGAGACATTGATGATATCCAGAAAGGTATTTCCTAAATCCTAGGTAAACTGAAAATAACTAAGGAATCTAGAGTCAGAAAATTTGATTTTAAAAAGTACAGTAAGCCAATTTGGGACTAGGAAAAGCCATATTTATATGGAGCTTAATTTCACATCTCAACCCCCCACCCAAAAATAAAAAAGTAAATAAAATAATCCTACCAAAAAATGGCTAATTGTCTCGTTAAGTAGATAAAATTGTGTACTTGTAAATAATAAAAAATGCATGTTAACATCCTTTAAAACTTTTCTTGATCTATAGAACCTCTTATCTTAGAATCAAATAGATTGGCCATATTACTAAGCACTGAGAATTTTCAACCCAGATCTGAGCACTGAAAGTGATTTTCTTTACCAACTTGAAAACTCATGAACATCCCATAGAAAAAATTTTCCATTTCGAAAAAGGCCGTGCTCAGTTTTGACAATTTGCTGAATAGTTTGACAACAATAATAGTAAGAAATATAAATAATTACCACGGAAATTTTGGCAATGCATTCTGCAGGAAAAGGAAAAATAAACCACTTACGAGTAAGTATGTTATATCAAAAGACTTATTGACTGAGCAAGAGAATTTTTCAGCGGTGCTGGAAAATGATTCACTATTTCACAAAAACTTGGTATGACAGTTTCAGTAAAAAATATCAGCCACTAGAAATTTGAGTAAATAGCCAACACCCTAGAAACCCTCTAGTCCATGTCCTTCAGAGAGATCTGAGTAAGCTTAGGATCACCTAGTATTATTTGAGAAAACAACGAAAGATATATGGGCAACACAAGTGAAATAATACTACAAGAACAACCTCAGAATTAGCCCTCGCATATTCAAAACAATGTAATGTGGTTTTTGAGACTTCATTCCAAAGATAGGAAACAGGCAGGGGCATAATATGTCCCATGAGACTAAAAGAAACAAGTGAAACAAGCAATCATCTAGAATTCAGCCATTCTAATCAATCATCCCAAGAAAACACTTTTTCCAAAATTATAGTAGCAGCAGAAGAGTAGTACTCACCCAATTTCCATAATGAGAAACTGTGTGAGAAAATTGTCATCAGATGACAATTCTTAGCAGTTTATGCCAAAAAAATGGTACTTAGCCAATCGAATAGAATTATAATTCAAACCACACTGATGTTGAAGTATCGACACTCTAATGTTTTAGGGGTTATGTTAATGTTTAATAAGGTTTAATAAAGGTCAAATTAATATAAAACAAAAATTATGAATCTCCCATATTCCATGTGCACCCTCAAATTTCTACATGGTATCAGAGCTATCTCTGACCTTGAGCCTCAGAGCTTGTGGTCAAATATTTTGGAGGCTTGTCTAGAGACTCAAGTTTAAGTAGAAGAAAACTATGAGAAGAAGACATTTGATTGCAAGAAGAGAGATTTTCAAGAAATTGAGTTTTGAAGGAAAACAATAAGAGACTGCATCATGATGTCTATGATGGATACGTGGAGACAATCTATTGCACACCTAAAAAAATCATAACATTACTGTAGGATAGACTGAAACACTCTTAACAGTGGATTTCATGAGGGCAATAGACAAAATTCTGAATATAGAAAAGTTGGAGTTCAAAAAAAGCGTGATTAATGAACTGATAAAAACATCAAGATGTCATCACCCCTAAAAAAAAGAGCAAGGGTTATAGACATCACTGAGAAGACCACTTGATTATGTTTATAAAAACCCTCACTAGTCCTCGTGATCCTCCAAGTATATGAACTTTTTTCGTTACAGCCCACAGAATAGCTTGAGACCCATAAAGATACAATAACTATATGCCGAAAAAGGTTGGTCAAGGCTAAAAAAATATACTCTTAGTGATTAGCACCTTCATAAGTAATAAAGGCTACAGAAAAAAGCATAAAGTTAAACTAACAGATGCACAAGAAATGCATTAAAGGGCATGATCAAGTAATTTTTTTTTCAAACCCAAAAATTGGGTGAAGCTAGTACCAAGAGCCTGCAAGCCAATAGTATCAGGAACTTGTGACTCGGCATGGGGCCACAGACCGTGACATATGGAGACGCTCCCTATGGGGGTCCCAAGCCAATGGGATTCCCACCCCTTAAGCCACATCACAACATAATAACTCAACATGTACAAACTCTAACCTGCTCTGGTTTTGAACCTCTGATCAAATAACGTTGGAATAAATAAAGAAGAAGGAATAGGGGATAGGTATAATAGTTAAGCTTTAGCTAAATATAAACATCATAGATGGAGATACAAGACCACATATTTAACAAATTTACCAAATCCCATATGCTTGTCCAGTATTATTGAAGCCCACAAAAACACTCAGCAACCCCACAGTGAGAGACATCAAACAACATCGTTCTCAGATGCCTATATGGACACCATGAGGACATACTATAAATGGAAGAAAGATGAATGTGCAGGCAAAAATCATAAAGTAATTTTGCATAGTAGAAATCATTCATCCTGGCAAAAACATCAAGTACAATATCTAGCAACTGGTGTCAGATGAAGAAATCTCCATGGGTGGTCTCACAAGGCCAGTTCTCAGAAACTACGGAGGCTTTACATGAGAAGGTACCTTTTATATTTTTCTTTATTTATGCAAAAATAGAAAAGGCTATTGTCACCTACGAAAAATAATTAATGGACAAAACTTCAACTCATGAAAAGTTAAATTGCAACTACATTTAATATACTTAAATGTATGGGGTATATTGACTGGAGTTGAAAGTAAACCCCCATAATATGATAAATTGGTTGATTAGACTATAAAAGATCTTAAAGTTAATCTGTCATTGGCAGAATATTGGACCCACAATTACACTATCTTGAATTTTCTAAATAAGTTAAAGACAACTAGCATAGAGGTAGTGTCTATCCATATAAAATAAGCATTTTAAAAGCTTTAATGCAACATCTATCTAAACTACGCGTCAAATATGTCAAAGGGGATGCTAAAGATGCTGACAGAAGATAATTCTTATTCAACAAAGGTAAATTGGATAAAACTCTTGGAAAAGATGAAATTAGTGCTACGAAGTTAATTATAATTTCAATATTATTATAAGTTAATTTTAATTTCAAATTCATCTCTATTTTTGAGTAAATAATTGATAGATACCTTGCAAGTCATTGGAATTAATTTTACCGCATAGCTACATAGGTTGGAACTGAGATTATAGAAATTTCCATTGCCCCTTCTTCATTTCCTTCTACAATCTCCTTGCCTAGTCTTTTCTTCATGGGCGGATCCATATCTCCTGTTGATGAGGAGATGTTGAGGCACTCCAAGTCTACGGTACCTAACATCTCAAAAATATTCATGATAACCAAAAATGTTAGGAAAAAAAAATTAATTTAATGTGTTGCACAAAATATATCAGGTTAGTGTGTTGCACAACTGATACACTTAGTGTTTAATAAATCAATGTGTTGTTGCATAAGTTATAGAAGGAGGGTTCTCCGAGGGGGAAATGTGCTAAAATGACATGAAACGAGATAGTAGTGCAAGGATATATGGTAGGTTAAGATAAAGATATTGTGATATTTCACAAAGAAAAGAGGAAGCCATACATTGAGCTTCGAGTTATAGCTCATAGACGAGAGGAAGAATGTGTCATAGCAGAAAGGGAAGAGTGAAAACAGTGGAAAAAATCACAATATAAATTTGATTTGGGAGCATTGTTTTGTAAGGAAATGGAATTTATCTAATGGGAAATATTGCATTATTACAAAAAGGATTGCGAGGGGATTTAGCTTAGCCTGATATTGTTGCACAAGAGCTGGGTAGAGGGGGCACCATTGCATAAAATAAAATGAGATCAAGGAAAAGAATAAAACGGTCGAGTGTATAGAAATATAGGCTTAGAGGATGAGGGAAATTTAATACCAAAAGATGCATTGAATTATATATAAAGTGAAATGGGGGCATTGGAAGTTCAAAGTCTAAAATGTGCAGGGTCGTACGAAATGTGAAGCGCCAAGAGACAAAAAATGAGAAATAAAGGTGCAATAAGTTACCCGATGCCTAACACAACAATCTAGCTCTTGGAATCAATGTAATATACAACACCATAACACACTCTATTATGCTTTCTTTCACCAATGAGATAAAGGCTTCAGATACAAGAGAGCAAGGTAAAAATGACATGGGCCTCATCCTATATAAAATATTAGCACACATGTGAGGGTTTTAATGCGAATTAAATGCATCCGTGGGATAATTATTGCAATAAGACTTAAGGGAGTGCACTAAATGGAAGTTCTGCATTGTGTTGTGATAATGAGAAACACTACACTACCCTAAGGAGTAGTGCTGATGGGTTTTATTTGCGACGCATCGTGTACCGTCATAACAACTTCATTACTTCAATCTCAAAATCTAAGAGACATTTTCCAACCCATTAAATAACCACACCAATAATTTGTAAATGAAATATTAGGATCATATATTTCTATCTATTTCTTTATCATTCTCAAATTTCAGAGCCTCGACCTTAAAAACCATCAACTCTAAACCGTGAAGCATGAAATACTGAAAGAATACCCCTGTTTGATTTATCACATAGAACTATACTTTGAAGACTGCCCACTTGTAAGCCTATGAACAACTATAAACAAACAATCCAGACCAAAAACTGTGGACTGTATGTTTCCAAATGGCTCTAGTTTTACCATTTTCCGAGAAATTAAATTCAGTAAGGCCTGAACGGACTACATTCACAAAATTTTATAACTAAAATATAAATTATAAAGTGACATGCAATGTTGCACAAGTTTCTTGAACATGATAGCATAGGGAGAAGGGGATACAAGTAACCGATACAGTTAAGTTTTTCCCAAATTTACAGGAAATGCGAAATAGGAAGTGGCAATAATATATATTAAAAAATATTTTAAAAAAATAGAAATAAAAATAAAACTAATATATATTTGCTGGAATGATTGTTTTGACAGGAAGATTGAATTAAGGCATGTATTTAGGCAATAAGATAGTGAGCTACTAGAGATGTTGCAAGAAATAAGAAGAGGTTTGTTTCACCCAAAAACCTTGGCCAAATTGAATAACTGTCATGGACAATCCGTGAACTCAGATGATTCAGTAACTAGATTGTATCTGAGAAATGATGATGTTAGAAGGGTGAATGATGAGAGACTGAAGGCCCTGGGGCAGGAAATCATTACTTTTAGGGAAACGGATGTAGGGGAAGAGCCGACAAAGATTCAACTGAAGAGTGCATTATTTTGACCAAGAGACAGGCCGAACTTGATCGAAATTTATTTTATTTTATTACTTCAAAGCAAGATCGATAGAGGAGCACATCCCCGAAATATTTTCTGAACAATACACAGTGGTTGGAATGGCATACAGTTTCCTTTACTTTGTTTACAGGGTTGTTGTTAGTGTGGGTTGATTCCCCTGGTAGTTAGTTGGAGCAGGATATAAAGAAGTCCCCAGAGGTTTCACACCCCTTTGAAGAGACTAGGTTCAGAGGTGGCTCTGCCTTCAGGCATTAAATCAGAAAGGGGTTTTGGCTTGCATCAAATATACTCAATCTCAAATGCCCTAGCTTCTACACCATAGCCTGTTATTTCTCTACAAAATATGCCATAGTAAACACACTATTATTTTTCAAATTTAATGAAAGATATTACTATGTCTTCGCCAGCGAAGAAACAAAGATCTTCCACAAAATATTTTCACGACCAACCAAATTTAAAATGAACCTCTTCCCTTAACGCACTTGACCACAGAGGGAAACAACACCGAGAGGCCCTTTCACGAGCTACAGAGTGGCGATGGGATCGGGGTCCATTATAAACTTTCCCTTATCATCGCAGTAGACCAACCTCAAGGGCCTGGCCGGGCCAGTTGGAGCCATGACAATGGGAGTCGAAGGACTTGCTGGAGAGAGATCGGCTTCTTTCTGCTTACCCAACCACATGGGGGTTCGAAACCCTAACATCTACACCATCTTACCTTATATAACACAGAGGAAGAGGCACACCCGCTCCGCTCGTCGGGATTTTTAGTTTTAATTTTATTAAAACATTTATAATACATATTGTTAAACCCTAAAAAGTTGTCTCCTAAACGTCGCAATATCGACCTTTGTCTCCAAACCATCGTAATACCGACACTTATTTCCAAACGTCGCAATATCGACACTTGTTTCCAAACGTCGCAAAACCGACACTTGTCTCCAAACCGTCACAATACCAACACTTATATCCAAACGTCGCAATATCAGCACTTGTCTTCAAACGTCACAATACCGATATTTTTCTCTGAAACGTCACAATTCCGACGTTGTGTCTCCAAAACGTTGCAATTCCGACGCTTTGTCTCGAAATGTAGGTATTCCGACGATGTTCATAAATGTTGCAATTCTAACGATTTTCCTAAACATCGCTAGAGCGACGCTTGTTGGCGGGATTAAAAAAATTGATAAAAATTGGGGAACTTTCCGACACTACATCAAAAGTGTCAGAACTAAAGTGTCGTAAAAATGACCATATGTACTAGTGGCATCGCCTCGGCCCATTTAGTAAAGTAATCTACTACGAGAATAATATACCCATGCCCCCTGGCTGAGTGAGGGTTACATGTGATGAAATCGATGCCCCATTTTTCAAAAGGACCAACAACAATGACTGAGTGAAGAGGAGCTAGAGGTGCACACACCTTTCGATAAAAAATATGGCAATTGTGGCATTTTATAACCACAAGAATACAATCTTTGAATAGTGACCACCAGAAATAGCCAGTGCACAATATATTTTAGGTTCTGACAAACCCATACATATGACCACCACATGCTCTAGAATGGCAGTCATTTAAGACCTTTTAGGCTTCTTCATGAGTTATACAATGTCAAAAAAAAGAATCGGCACAATGACGATAAAAAGTGTCGCCAACGATATTGTATTGTTGATATTGGTATCATATTCTACGTTGATAAGATCGTGAAATTTATGACTGAAAGGTTTGGGTTTGAAGATATATAATGATATATCCATACCAAGGATCTAATGTACTGATTAGAAACAGAGATCCCTCAACAAGGTGGTCCTCTACCACTGTTTCAGATTCAGTATAGGGAAAATCACACATAAGTTCAGCAAAAACAAGTGATTTCTTAGACTTGGATTTCTCTAACTCTAAATCAAACTCTAGTAGGATAGCTATCTATTTAGAGTATTTTCCCCCGAGAAATTATTTCATCAAAATTTACATCACCAGGTTGCGATTAGATATCATTGTGGTTTTATGTAACAATATGTAATGACAAAATTGTTGGACAACTTGAACGACTGCCAAGGCCAATTTCTCCACATGGGAATAATTGATCTCTGTCAGGGTGAGATTCTGACTTAGGTAATAAATAACATGTTCATTGTTGGAGTCATTCACTTGAAATAAAACCATTCCAATTGTGGAATCAGACGCATATAAACACAAAAATTAATCTCGATGATAATCAGGTGGATGCAACAACAATGCATGGGTCAATGCATGTTTGAGTTCATCAAAAGCTTTATCGGCAAGCTTGTCCTAGATGAATGGAACATCATGTTTTAACAAGGCGAGTGAAACATTTAGTTAACTCTGCATATTTCGGGATAAAACGACGTACAAATTTTTCTTTCCCTTGCAAACTCTAGAGTTGGCGAAGAGTGGAAGGACGAGGTAAATTAACAATGGCCTCAACCTTTAACGAGTCGACACGAATGCCTTCCTTTGAAACAATGAACTCATGTAAGCATCCTGATTGTAAAAAAAATACACATTTGTGTGGATTCAAACGAATGTTGTAATACCTACATTGCATAAATATGGCACATAAATGTGTGGGATGATCTTGTCTACGTAACGAATGAGAAAGTAAGTCATCCAAGTAGGGTTGTACAATGTGTTTGATATTGTGAAATGTGTAAGACATAACTCTTTGAAAATATGCACCAACATTTTTCAGTCCAAATGGTAATTTAGAGTATGAAAATGTTCCCCATGGACATATAAATGATGTTTTAGGCTCATCAACAAGGAGTATGTTTATTTTATTGTAGCCAGAAAATCCATCCATAAACAAAAATATTTCATTTCCATCACAATCATCAAAAATTTGATCAATGTAAGGGGTAGGATAATTGTCTTTAGGACAAGCCTTGTTAATATCCCTATAATCAACACATACTCTGGTAGTCCCTTGCTTCTTGTTTACTGGTACTATATTAGATACCCAATTCGTCAAAGGAATAGAATAAATAAATCCTGCACAAAGTATTTTTTCAACTTCAGCTTTAATTGCAGCAGCTTTTCGCGGATATATTAGACATAATATTTGTCTAATAGGTTTAGCATCCAGGTATGTCTTAATTTCGTGAATTACAATCTTAGGATCAATACCTGGAATTTCTTCATAAGACAAGGAAAAAATGTCTCGGGATTCCTGAAGTATGGCTTTATATAAATTGATCTCTTAAATCGTTCAAGAAGCGCCTATATGAATGTTTTCAGTTATCCCAATTTTGATTGATATGTCAATGGGAATTGTGGTGGAATTTTTCCTAAATTTGTCTCAGAATCCGAATGAAGAATGGACATAGGATTTTGACTTTCCTTGACATAATCAATCGAAAATATGGATGAAAATTAATTTTTGAGTCTATCAAGGTCAGGTAAAAAAGAAGATCGATGATGAAGATCGTCCCATGGTAATTCATCTAATGATAATATTTCTCGGATATTTTCATTAGTTGAAAACATTTGTTGAAAAGGATCGGAAAATGATGTCATGGTTGAGCTTGATAAAGAAGAAGACTCTCCACTGACCACATTCATTTGTTCAGCATTAGTTGATGAAATGTCTGAACACGATTTTACCGCTAGATATGCTGATTTATATGGACTTAAAGGCATCTCATCACCATAGGAGTCCAATTCAGATTCTAAAGGCACATTCCATGTGTCATCAAATGGAATTTTCCTTTATGTAATCCTATTGATATTGGCAATAGTTCGAGGTACGTTAGGAGGAGGTATAGTGAAAGTTCCCATAAGAGCGGAATATTTAACTAGTCCTACCCCAACATCTTCATAAGGGATAACCATTTTTCTGACATGTTGGATACTATCTGTAGAGGTAGGGTCTGAAGCGAAGTAAGAAAATTGATTGATTTTAACAATATTTCCTTTATGCGTAAACATGATCATTTGGAAGACTGATGAAACCACATTGGTCATAGCATAAGACCAACTTAGACCTAAAAGAAGGTTGTAGTCAAGAGTGGCATCAACAAATTCCACCTTAAGCATTACGATTTTTCCTTCTACCTCTATAGGAAAATATTGAAGTATTCCAAATGGTGAAAACCTCTTTCATCAAAGGCTTTAAGAATCGTGGGTAACTGATTGATTGGTGGAGAACCAAGAGTTTTCCAACAATCTAAGGACATAATGCACGTAGATGCTCACTCATCAATTACTGTACAAAAAACTCGCCTAGATTTGACTAAAACTGGAATTTGAAAAGCCATTTGATGTAGTAGTTTAGGTACAAAGTTCTCGAGATCAAATACAATGATATTAGAATATTGAAGATCAATCGCTCCTATAGCTGATAATAGTAATTTCCTCTGAGTTGGACATGATTCTAGCACTTCGAGGGCCAACATTGCTGAAGGGGATATGGCCAAATATTTAACAATATTGTAGTTCTGAGCGGATCTTGCATGTGGATTGAAAGCTAATTTTTGAAATTCACCTTTGGCAGGCGGTTTAATCACTAAATCAATATTAGGTTTCTTGATGTGTAATGGTCTAGAAACAGGAGGAGTTGACACAGGATTTTGACTGGATGATTCATTTTCCTTTCCAATTATAGGACTCTTAGATTCATAGTCTTGAGATTGTGTGGCAACCATGACCTGAGACATCATCAGGATATCCATCAATGAATTGGAAGAAGATCCAATCATTTTGTTGTTTTGTGATGGAAAAGGATCTTTAAGGACAACGGGTGTGGGTGAACCTTTGAAAATTTTGGATACCTTGTCCCTATGCATGCACTCTTTAGTGTAGTGATCCTCGTCACAAATAGTGACAAGGATAACAAGGTTTTCATTTTTCATCTAATGGTTCAGTTTTTTTTGCTTTCTATTTTGGAGAACTGTTTTGTTTACTTTTACCCTTCCCTTTATTCTTATTTCTGAATGATTTAGTCTTGGTTGTAGATGAGTCTACAACATGAATCTCGACAGAAGTTTCTAGGGAAGGATCTCCTTTAGGTGAATCCGGTAGAGTTATGATTGGAGAAGTAGATTTAGATGATTTCTTCTTACTCTTTGACATATTAACTGTACCAATTACACCGTCTACGGCATGAGAACTGGAAGGAGTTGCAGTGATTTGACCTGGGCTTGGTAAATCAGGAATTTATTCCTACAAAGTACCAGAATGTGTGTAAACAAGGTCCAGGTACTAGGCTTCAGAAATGACATGCTCTTCTGTTACAACGCCTCCTTTTTATACATCTTCAATAATCTTAGGAAGTAATGATTTGATGAAACATTAAGCCAGAATTTGATCCGAAATTAAAAATTTGACTAAGAGGCGTCTACGTCGCCATTCGTGTATGTGATCTGAAATTTACGTAGAAGTACTTTGTTTTAACGAAGTCAAAATTTATGTTCCATTATCATAACGGACTGGCAACTAAAAATGAGTCAGGAAGGTTGTTGCTAAAGCATTGAAATTGTTGAAAGAGCCTCATGGTAACTCAATGTACCACTTTGCGACTAAGTCGATCAAATTTATTTAAAAAATTCTCAAACAAATCGAATCGTTGATTAAAGAATTGGATGCACGCCATAGATGATAAGTCATCACATGATTCAAGGGATCTTCTCCTGATTTTCCTTCAAAATTTGGAATGTCACTAGGCAACTTAGTAGGCATCGCTGGACAAAATGGAAGATATTAAATTGGATCATTCGTTAGCCGAGACAAGTCTGATAAATATAAAGTTGCAATGAATTGTAACCACCATTTAGGGTCTTGATGAGAGAATTTATAGCCTTGCGGGACAATGCCGGTACCTGGAGGAGGATATCCAGGAAAACCTAGAATAGCCTGAGCAGTTGGAATTGGAATACCTCAATTGTATCCAGGGTTAGCCATACCAATTTGAGGTTGAGTTGGTATTTTATATGTATAACCAGGGTATGGTTGGCTCTAGTAAACTTGATTTTGTCCCATTTTTCCATATTGTAATTTCCCTTGAAATGGTTTAATTTGAACAAATTGACCTTGAAAAGGTTGGCCTGCTGAAGGTTGTCCCTGAATAGTTGGTCCTGTAAAAGGTAAGCTTGTTTGTACCGTTGTTGCACTAAGTTGTCCTAAATAGGTTTGAGGAATATACTAAATGGTAGGTCCAGTTTGATGAGTAGTAATCTGAGGAATCACATGTGTAATAGTTGGCGTTGACATTTGAACGGTCGTAACAATAAGGATTTGAGAAAATCCTGGGATAGGTGTACTTGGTTGTTGAACAGAATTTTGTAGAAAAAATTGGATAGGAGTACTAGGAGTACTTAGACCAGCTTGCTGACTACTTGGCACAGATACCTGTGGGGTAATTTGAAGTGCACCTTGAACAGGTTGTTGTACTTGGGTAAAACAAAATTGTCCAGCTAGCTGAGCAAGTTGATTATAAGGTACTTCGAATGTAGGTTGCAAAGACTATTGAGTAAAGAGAAGATGATGCAAAGAGAAGATGAAAACTTGGAGGATCTGATTGAGATATTCAGTTACAATCTAAAAAGTCCTAAGATGGAAAATTTGGATGAACATACCTTAAAATATCTCCTATTGAAATCCATTAGAGATGAATGGATAGATATTCTTAATATGATGGGAAAAGGTGATCTTAATATGGACAAACTAGTTTTTATGTGCTAGCTTCCTCATAAATAAAAAGAAAACTGCGCTTAAGGATCGTCTCAAATAGTTAGTTGATGAGAGGGTTTAAGTGTTAAATTTGTGTGTCTTTTATGAGCAATTCATGAGATAAATTAGCTTTAAAAACACATAAAAAACAAGTAAATTACAGAGAATGTAATACACAGAAATAACATTACACAAAGCTGATAAAGGATTTCACCCCTCCTGGGATACATCTCCTTGGACTTGGTTCAATGGCTTAGCCCTCTTTGGATTAATGGTAAATTCTATAATTAAATACACCTACATTACTCCAATGGATTCTCCACCAGCTCCAATGGATTTAGAAGACCCAAAAACCCCTAATTACCCTCTTCTGGCTCTACAAATGGTTTTTAAGTGAAGCAGACATAGCCTACTCTGCTGGTGTCCTTGGGCATATTTCATCTTCAAATAGGAAAAAACACTCCCATAAGTGCTTCTATGCCTATGAAACCTGCACCAAACTTCTCAAAGCATCCAAATCTACTAGGATAGACACTTTCTGAGCCCAATTTTGTCGAATAATGCTCCAGTTATGGTTTCCTCAATTTTGGCCTAAGAAACCCCTCCAAAACTAGAGTAACTCTAGTTAACTTCGACAAAATTGGAGGTCGTGTCGAATTTGGTAGACGCTACCAAACTAACTACAGATATAAAATTGCATTGATCTAGAGATTAGTGGTTAAATATTGGTTTAGGCACTAATTAAGCGCAGTTAACAAATCCACATTTAAAAATGGTTTAGCGATAATAACATGGGTTATGGGTTAATTAAACTACATTAAGGAGTTAACTCTGCACATTAAGGTTAGGCCTTCGCCTGTGGTCAAGAGCATGAGGTCCTGTGGTAAGGTTTTAGGTCCCTATATTACTAGTGTAATCCCTTTTTGTTGTTAGGGTAGCCCCTTTATTGTTATTGTTATACCCCTGTAACCCCCATATTGTTATTATTGTGCCCTCAAATTATTGTTGTTAGGTCGGATAGGATTATATTGCGACCCCATGGACTCCTATATATAGAAAGGAGGATTTCTCAATTGTATCATCCAAGAATTGTTCATTTATGTAATGTAAATGAGGTTTCCCCCTCGAAGTGGCTTATTTCTAAGGCTTTGATCTCTCTTTTCTTCTATTTTTGGACCTGGTTTCATAACATTTGGTATCATAGGTTTGGATTCTAGGGTTTCATTGCTCCAAATAGGTCATCGTGGAATTTTCGCTATAAATTTTTTTCTACAAACTTTCGTAAGCTTAAAGTTTTATCACACAAATCTGAAATCTTGAAGAAATTCGTGTAAAAATTTCAGATCTTGGTTCGCAATATTTTTGGAGATATGATCTGTGGAAGTTAGGGGGCTTTTAAGCTCCTGAATTTCATCTCAAAGAGGTGACCATGGGAAACTCGTCATAACTCTCTCTCTGAGCATCAAATTGGGATTATATAAAAAATTTCCGAAAGTATACGAACTTTAGTTTCTTGTGTATCAATTTCATAGCAGAAGGAGGAAACAATGACACGTGGCACGTCATATGTAAAAAATTCTGTTTCCCAACCCAGTTTTCAGTTTCACCTTATTTCTCCATATAGTTAAATGCCCATTCACATAGCCTTACATTCAACAAGCTGAAAAAATAAATATTTTATGAAAACACAAATTCTGGAAATTTTCACAATGCTAGAAATGCAGAAATAAAACTCAGCAAAATAAATCAGCCACACAGAACATTTAGACACTCTGATTTTTGGTCAATGAGACCCTGGAAAAACCCCCTACAACTCTTAGGGATAACCAGTTCAAAAGCTCCTTCTTATTTTTGAAAATGCGTTTTACAATGAGGTAGAAATTACAGCAAAAATTCCAGCAACTTAATAAATTTACTTATCTCGATTTCCATGCATCTACTCTGTTTTGGAAAACGTGAAAAACAGGAAAAACTCAAAACAAAAAATTTACAACATTTATGACAACATTAAATGATAAAATGGCTTTCTCGATTTTTGTGCCCAATTGTACAGCCATACTATTGTACGGACTATACGAAATAGACAACATACCCTCTTCCTCGATTTCCATGCTCCTTTGCCTCAAAATCTGTGCCGAAGCTACTATACGGCTACTGTACGGATTTCTCGAAATTTGTGCCACCAACCAACAATATCTCTCCTTGATTTTCGTGCCCAAAATCTGCCCAGAAATTAATGCTGAAGCTGTTGTACGATCTTCCTCAAAAACTATGCCTCTCTCCCTCAAAAAATGTGCCAACCACCTGCTGTACGGATTTCGGCCTTGGGAATCGTGCCTCTTTGCTGTTGTACAAATTTTGCTGAAGTCTCTATCAGCCGCCCTCCTTCTCCTCACTGCTCAGACATTTCTCTTTTTCTTTCTCTCCTCCTCTCTCAATCTGCTCATGAAAGAATGAATGACATTTTCTCTCATTTTCCTCCTTTAACCTAACCCTAAGTGACTTTTGGAGAATCTCTAAATCCAATGGCTGAAATAGCTTTAAATCTAGGGCTGAGATTAAATGCTCATTTAAATCTCACTTTCTATTTTTTAATTCACCCCACTTTAATAAATACCCACTTAGTCATTTATTTCCAAAGTCACTTTTCCTTTCTAATTTTACATTGACTTTATTAAAGTCACTTTAAAATTAGACTTTAGTAACTTTATCTCTTAAGTAACTTTTAAATTAGATTTGACTTTATAACTTTATAAAATCACTTTAGGAGAAAAATTAAATTCTTTTGGACACTTTTCCCTAGGCCAAAGATAAAAGCCTTATGGAACCACCTGTCCTTCGGTAACCAAATTTCAACACTCCCTCTTACCGAGGAAGGTGTTCCTCACCACACCCATCTTGTCTCTGAAGTAGACATGCTTTCCCCGTGGTAAGGCTTTGGTAAGAATATCTACAACCTGCTCATCAGTGGGAATATACTCAAGCTTCACAGCTCCCTTCTGAACATAGTCTCTGATGGAATGATATTTGATCCCGATATGCTTTGACCTGTCATGAAATACTAGATTCTCCGTGAGTTTAATGCAACTCTGATTATCACAGTAAATCACTGAAGGTCTCAATGGCTGACCAAATAAGCCAAACAACATCTTGCGAAGCCAAATGGCCTCAAAACTAGCTAGAATAACTGCCATATACTCTGCTTCCGATGAACTCAATGCTACTGACTGCTGCTTCCGGCTGAAGCACGACACCACTGCCGAACCCAACCCAAAACAACACCCTGAAGTGCTCTTCCTATCAGAAGCACAACCTGCCCAATCAGAATCAGTGTAACCTACCAATCTCACTCCATCCCCCTGCCTATAATCCAGACCATAATCCATTGTCCCCTGCAAGTACCGCAAAATGTGTTTTACAGCAACCTAGTGCACCCTCCTGGGCTCACACATGTATTGGCTCATCATGTTGACTGCAAAACATATATCTGGTCTAGTTTTGACCAAATACATCAAGGAACCAATCAGTTGTCTATACAATGTGGGATCCACCAACTCGAAATCCGAACAATGAAGCTTCTTCTAGTTGGTGATCATCGGTTTCGAAATGGGTCTACAATCCTCCATGTGGAATCTGCCAAGGATGTCCACAATATACTTCCCCTGTCCCAGGAAGAAATGCCCCTCCTCCTGCCACACCTCCAAACCCAAAAATTAGTGCATCAAGCCAATGTCCTTCATCTCAAACTCCGCCACAAGATCTCTCTTGCAGTGCTCTATGAGTCTCTTTGCACCCGTAATGAACAAGTCATCCACATACAGCACCAGAATGAGAGGCTCCTCGCCTATTATAATATAGTAAAGGTTTGGATCTGCCTCACTCTTTGTGAAACCCATCTCCTGCAAGTATGTATCTATCCTAGAGTACCAAGCTCTGGGAGCTTGCTTCAGGCCATAAAGGGCCTTCTTCAGTCTGCACACATGGGACTCCTTCCCATGCACCTCAAAGCCCTATGGCTGCTCAATGTACACCTCCTCCTGTATGAAGCCATTGAGAAAAGCAGTCTTCACATCCATCTTTTGAATCTTCCAACCCATCTCTGCTACTCTCGATATAATGGAGCGGATCGAAGTATATCGAGCCACAGGAGCGAAGGTATCCTCATAATTAACTCCCTCTACCTGGGAGAACCCTCTAGCCACAAACCTTACTTTGAATTTCTCAATACTGCCATCTACAGCATGCTTTACCTTGTAAAGCCATCTGGAAGTAACCACAGATTTTCCCTCAGGCCTCGGCACCACCTCCCAAACATCATTCTTCATGATAGAAGAATACTCCTCTTGCATGGCCTCTCTCTAGACCTGCTGGCTAGCTACCTCCTCATAGCTAGAAGGCTTAGAGCCTAGGATGTTGGCAGCCATTGCCATGTAGCTACAAAACCTCTCGGGTGGTCTTCTCTCTTTGACCAGCTTCTTAGACCCAGCAACAGATGTGGCCTCTCTCAAGGTATCCTGAAGCCACTTGGGCTTCCTCTTTCCTGAGCACACTTCTCCCACTGGAGAATGAAACTCCTCCTCCTCATCATCAGGAGCCTAAACTCCTGACTATCTGTCGGTTGTCCTCCTGCCTGCACCTGAACCTGTAGATGTTGAATTACCGTGTGAACAGTCCATCAGTAGACTCCCTAGTGAACTTCTCTGGGGAGTGCTCTGCATGCTGCCCGAAGCACCAACCCTCTAACTTTGCGAGCCACTGCTCACTAACGGACCTGACACTGTAATCGATGTACCTTCGGATCCTCCTGATCCCTACCCAATAGATCCCTGCGACTGACTCAGCTGCTCTTGAGGGTCTGGCTGATCCAGATACTCTAACTCTCATGACCTCCTGAAAGCCCTGTCCTCCTCGAACTTCACATCTCGCCTGACAACAACTCTCCTTTATGCGGGAATATAAATCCGAAAGGATTTCGAGGTCTCACTTTAGCCCACAAAGATACCCTTCTATGCAGTGGGCTCTAGTTTATTCCTCTTCTCCTTGGGTACGTAGGAGTATGTGATACACCCAAAGATACAAAGATGACCAATATCAGGCTTCTTCCAAGAAAAAGCCTCCTTCGGAGTCACATGCCCCAAGGCATGATGCGGACTCCTGTTCTGCAAATATATAGCAGTGCTGTAGGCCTCTGCCCACAAAAACAACGGCAACCCCTGATCATGTAACATGGCTTTGGCATCCCCTCTGATGGATCTATTATTCCTCTTCGCAACCCCGTTCTGCTGGGGGTTGTAAGGAACTGTGAACTCCCTCCTAATGCCTTCCTCCACAAAATATTCAACAAACTCTCCAAGGGTGTACTCACCTCCATTGTACGACCTCAGGGACTTGATCTTCCAACCTGTATGGGTCTCCACAAGAGCTCTAAACTCCTGAAACTGCTTGAAGACCTCACTCTTGGTCTTTAAGAAATAAATCCAGGTCCTCCTGGAGTGATCATCAATGAATAAAACATAGTACTCATATCCACTCAAGGAAACATGAGACATCCGACCGCTCACATCGGAATGAATCAAATCAAGTATCCCAGTCGCTCTGTTGTCACTGCTGGGAAAAGGGGATTTGGCAAACTTGCCCATCGCACATCCTTTGCAAGTATCAAAGTGATCAGTACTGAAATCTGGCACACCTGTAGTGATCTCCCGCAAAGTCCTCAAGGCTCCATGACACATGTGCCCCATCCTCAGCGCGTCTCACACAAACAACTAAAAGCCTATTGCCGTACTACCGCTAATGCCGTGCGTCGAGAAAACTTGTACACTTTTGCATGGCGTACACCAATCACTCTAGCTGAATCAGCTAGAGCACCCCTGGGATACATCAGCACTTGTCCTCTCCTGAACAATATCTCATATCCTCTGTCCTCCAATGCTGAGACAGATATGAGGTTCTTCCTCATCCCTAGCACATATAGAACATCTAACACTTCCTTCTGGCGTATGTCTGTTCTGACAACACATGGTTCCTACACCGATCGCTTTAAAACGCTCACATTTTCTGTGCAGTACTACTTATCGGCTGCCAAGCCACCTCCCAAAGTTTGTGAGCCACCACGACTCGGCTATATGACATGAAGCCCCACCACAACATACCGTACACTGACATGTCTTTTCCTTCGTTTTTCAGTGGAGGGAAATGCACACTTCCTCTCAACCTCCATGGCAGGTGATCCTGCACTAGTGGACTCACAAGCAATGAACCCAAACTCTTGGTCAAAGAGATCCATAAAGTCCTCTACCTCTGCTGATGCTGCCATGTTCTGGTTCTTCCCCTTCTTCTTCTTCTCCGAACACACAACTGCATAGTGTCCCATCTTCTGACAATTCCAACACTTCACCTTGGAATATTCCTTCTACGTGTTCCCCTGTTTACCTTTACCTTTTCCTTTGCACCCACCACTACTTGTGGAAGCTTGCTTCTTTCCCTTTCCTTTCTTGTCTCCTGCCAACAGTGCTACATCCTCATCCTTCTCAACTGGTTTGGGTGCCCCAAGCTGGTTCTTTCTAATTTCTTTATGTATGCAATCATCCCAAAACCTCTCCCAAGAGGGAAGGGTCTCATGCGCGCAAACCCCATCAACAAAGTTCAGCCATGAACTAGGGAGGCCATTCACTACAATCCGCACCAACTCAGTGGGTGGAATGACCTCTCCAAATGCTGCCAACTCATCTCTCACATTAGTAATCTTTGTGAGATATCCAACTGCACTATCAGTCTTACCCATCTTAATGGTCTTCAGCTTCTCCCTTAGGACCATTTTTCTGTTCTCATTGGTACTCTGGTAGAGATTATTGTTGTTTGGTTATCTTCATGAGCATTTCTCTTTCCTCTCACATGAGGAATGCAATGGTCTTTGATTCCGTCTAGAATCAATCTCTTACCCTTGTTATTCTTTTTATTATAATCTGCACTGAACAACATCAGTAGGCACATTAACAGGGTGTTGTGCAGTATGCACCATGACATCCCAAACTTCTGCCTCCTCAAAGATGCTCTGAATTCTCTCCTTCCAAACACTGTAGTTACTATGCCCATCCAACCTATCCTCCACCCTCAAGCCCAAAGACATGCTTGCTATCCTAAATACGCTGAAAATAACACTGCTGTAGTAAAGGTAAAATTTTCTGTGTGTAAAATCAGCTTGTTGTAATTTCTGAGTGAAAAAATCAGCTTGCTGTAATTTTTCCTTCTTGCTGTCCCAAACTGCCTTTTCAGCAAAATACCTCTGATACCATGTAAAAATTTATGTTTCCCACCCTGGTTTTCAGTTTCACCTTATTTCTCCATATAGTTAAATGCCCATTCACATAGCCTTACATTCAACAAGCTGAAAAATAAATATTTTCTGAAAACACAAATTCTGGAAATTTTCACAATGTTGAAAATGCAGAAATAAAACTCGGCAAAATAAATCAGCCACACAGAACATTTAGACACGTTGATTTTTGGTCAATGAGACCTTGGAAAAACCCCCTTACAAATCTTGGAGAAAACCAGTTCGAAAGCTCCTTCTTATTTCTGAAAATGCTTTTTATAGTGAGGCAGAAATTACAGCAAAAATTCCAGCAACTTAATAAATGTACTTGTCTCGATTTCTGTGCATCTACTCTGCCTTGGAAAACGTGCAAAAAAAGAAAAACTCAAAACAGAAAATTTAGAGTATTTATGACAGCATTAAATGCTAAAATGGTTTTCTCGACTTTTGTTCCCAATTGTACGGCCGTGCTGCTGTACATACTATACAAAATAGACAACAGACCCTCCTCCTCGATTTCTGTGCTCCTTTGCCTCGAAATCTATGCCGAAACTACTGTACGACTGCTGTATGGATTTCTCAAAATTCGTGCCACTAACCAGTAGTCTCTCTCCTCGATTTTTGTGCCCAGAATCTGCCCAGAAATTAATGCTGAAGATGTTGTACGGTCTTCCTCGAAAACTATGCCTCTCCCTCGAAAAATGTGCCAACCACCTGCTGTATGGATTTATGCCTTGGGAACCGTGCCTCTTTGCTGTTGTACGGATTTTTCTAAAGTCTCTATCAGCTGCCCTCCTTCTCCTCACTGCTTAGAAATTTCTCCTTTTCTTCCTCCCTTTCAATCGCTTGCGAAAGAATGAATGACCTTTTCTCTGATTTTCCTCTTAACCTAACCCTATGATTTCTGGGAATCTCAAACCAATGGTTTAAAT
This sequence comes from Pinus albicaulis, assembly GCA_034641835.2. Taxonomy (NCBI): domain Eukaryota; kingdom Viridiplantae; phylum Streptophyta; class Pinopsida; order Pinales; family Pinaceae; genus Pinus; species Pinus albicaulis. The sequence continues at coordinate 1,187,492,707 of CM076579.1, forward strand.
AGTTTAGGATCTAGGGCCAAGATTAAATGTTTGTTTGTAATCACTTTTCATTTTAATTCACCCCACTTTAATAAAGACCTACTTCAGTCATTTATTTCCAAAACTCAATTTCTTCTAATTTTACCTGACTAAATCAGTCACTAAAACAGATTTAAAGTAATCCCTATCACTTAAAGTCGCTTTTAAATTAGATTTGACTTTATAACTTTATAAAGTCACTTTAGGAGAAAAATTAAATTCTTTTGAACACTTTTCCCTAGGCCAAAGATCAAAGCCTTAGGGAACCACCTGTCCTCCGGTAACCAAATTTCAACATTGTACAAGTGTGCTCTACTGAACCAATCCATAATTAGGTCATTGTGGGAGATTGAGCATAATTTTTTCTTGAAGCATCCAAATCAGGTCAAACCTGTGGCACTAGAAAGAAGATTCAGAGGGCTACTACAGGACCGAATTTCAGATATTGAAGATCCAAAATCACAGAGATAATTCAATTTCAATATTGAGCTCCTCAAAAGAAAGAAAAATGAGTGTCCTTTTTTTCAATTGCATAAGTCTTGTTTGAAAAATAAATTTGAAGTGATTCACAGGGCATATTGAAGCATATATATCAGTATTGGGTTCTAAAATTCCCCCCTAAAAATAATTCAACACCCATTAAGCCCTCAGAATACTCTATTATGACTCATGAAGATGAAGAAGTGCAACATGATATATCAAAATTACAAGAGCAAGTGCACCAAATTTCTCTCTTGCAAAGAGCAACGAAAAATGAAATGGAAGTTTTGAAGAAAGGCGTGGAAGCTGAGATGGATGGTTTGAAGAAGGGCATGGAAGCTAATATGGATGGTTTAAAGAAAGGCGTGGAAGCTAATATGGAAGGTTTGAAGAAAGACATGGAACTTAAGATCAATGGTATAGAAGAAAAAATGAAAAACAACATGGAAGACATGAAGAATGATCTAAAAGCAGACATGGAACATTTGACAAAGTTGATACAAGAAATGTTTCCTAATGGAGAAAAGATAGTAGAGGAAATTCATGATGAGAACAAAATAAATGTTAATCGTGATTTCATAAACTCTAATGTTGGATTGAAGACCCACCATATTTGAAAGATCGATATGAGGAAGTTTGATTACAAGGATCCTGTAACATGGATACTACAGATGGAGCAATATTTTGATCTCAATAAGGTGAAAAACAAACAAAAGGTACGCATTGCAACTTTATATTTAGAAAAAAATACATTTGTATGGTATCGATGGCTTTGCTCCCGTAAAAAAATTGTCACTTGGTCATTTTTACAGAGGAAATGATAGCACATTATGAGGATAAAAAGAGCAACATCTTCTTTAGCTAACTAATAAATCTCAAACAAAATGGTTCAATGGTGGAGCACATTGAGGACTTCCAAAAATTTAATATAAGGGTAAATCATATTCCAGAGGAACACAGGATTGATGTATTTATAGGGACTTTAAAAGATAACATCCAACATGAGGTTCGTGCTTGGGAACCTGATTCATTGGAGAAGGAATTCAGGTTGGCAAGAAAAATTGAATGTAAAATTATGGTGACAAGGAAGCCTACCACTCACATCTATAAAGATGGAAGTGTTGCTACTCCTATACTTCCACAACCTATAAGGATGACACCACAACAATTGGAAGAAAAAAGAGCAAAAGGGCTTTGCTACAGTTGTGATAGAAAATACACTAAAGGTCATAAGTGTGTTGAGAATAAATTATTTTACATAGATTGTGAAGAAGAAGAATAAAATGAACAATAAAATTCAAAAGAAGAGGATATACACCAGGTGTTAGCCACCTATAAACTTTGTTATAGCAAAAGGTGGCTAAGACTTTTTTGAGCCTTCAAAGAACAAATTTTATTGCTAAAAAGTGTTGGCTCTTGAAGAATCTTGAAGGCCTCATGCCTTTGTCTCAAAATATTTATTTACTATTTCCATTTTATACTCAGAAATTCTGTTGATTTCATTAGAAAAGACTACTGAGAAACCATCATTTCCCCCCCTTCTCTCACTCAAAACTAACCTTCATTTTTACTCTCTTTTTCCCCATCATTTTCCTCTGATTTCCATTTTTCCTCATTTCCCCTTCATATAATCCACCTTGCATAGTTTAAAACTCCTTTTTTAACTATAGAGAAACCCCCAAAACCCTTTCAAAACCATTGAAAATCTATGTAAAAACCCATTTCGTATTAAGGGTTTACGCCCCATCGGGCCAAGTCTCAACCACTTCCCCACCGTATGCCCATGGTGCTAAGACCAAGCGCTAAAAACCTTTCGGCGCTAATCGCATCGCAAAAATCCAAAGCACGCAAGTCTTTTGCCATGTTTCAAAAAGTTCTGATGCGATTAGCCCTCTGGTCATAACCTCTGATCATGTTGTTATTCCATGTAACCCGTGGACCCGCAATCGGGCGCTAAACCATTGAAAAATCCATCTCCGATCCGTTTTTTCCTTTGTAAATACAAAAACCCATCTATCCAAAGTTTTGATCTAAAAAACCAAAACCACGTGATTAAATGAAAAATGGTTAGATTAAAAAGACCGATCGCGCAATCGCATCAGAGAAAAATACAATGGGTTGATTGAAAGACCCGCATCAAAAGTTCCGATGCGATTAGGTCATATATATAAACTCCGCCCCCCGCCTTGCTGCTCCATATAACTTTCACCCGGGACTAAGTGTTAAAGATCCCAGGGGTTTAATCGCATCGCAAGATTCCAATGGGTTGATTGAAAAGCCAGAGCCCAAGGCTCCGATTGTGATTGGCCCTTTGTTATGATAAGCCCCGAGCCCATCATATTCCATAAACCCATGGCCCCGCAAATGGACGCCTATTCATATATATATTTTTCCGCCCTGATCCACCAAAACCTTTGTTTTATTTAAATTTTTGGGGTTTTTGAATAATATAATGGTTTTCCGCTGGTTCTTTCTAAAAACTAATCCCCGTCGTTGATCGTAAGTTGATCAAACGGCCAGTGCTCAATCGCATCGCAACTTTCAATCAGTGCATTTTCTCACCACCCCCGATTGCGATCCCCTGATTGCGATCCTCCGATTGGATCCGAACCGTCCACGTGTCTAGATCAGACAGTCCAAAATCACTCCGACTTGTTCATTTTCCCCGCTCTTCTTTAATCTCCTCTTAATAAATCTCCACCGTTGAATGCTTTCATCCAACGGCTACGCTCCTTCTCCGCCTTCTGAAAGCAGTTAAACCTAAAAACGCAAGATTTTATAATATTTTGTGTATTTTGCAGGGATTAATGGTTTTTCCATTTATTCGAAAGAAATGTCGAAGGCTGGGAAAGACATTTTCCGTGCCTTTGATTTATCATGGAGACCATTCGCAAGGGTCAGATTCAACGTTTTATTAATGCTTCATGGGCATTGATGCCTTTAAAGCCCAGCGTGGCCCTGCACATCGACAAGACACTGTTTCATTAGAAACACAGTTAAAAGAGTATCAGTGTTGAAAAACAGAGTGCAGCAGAGCAGAAGATTGAAGACAGATTTGGGGAATTACGATTAAGAATGATTATCGAAAGCCTAATTCCCTGAATTAAAACACAGTGAAAAGAAAATCATAAGTGTTTAACAGAAAGAAAGGCCTCCGTCGCCTCAATTGAGGCGAATTTATTCCTCAGCTACCATAAGTGCCACCTGTGCCTCAAAGCATTCAAAACAGAGGCCGAAGTTATTGATCAAATGAAGATATTCACCTCAGCGCAGCCAGAGAGTTACTTCTGCAAGGAACTTAAATGCTAAAAATATTTGCAGAGTTACTCCAAACATAGCACAGAGCCTTAAAGTCAATAAAAGCTCCCACCGAGCTTAATTCATAAATGTGAAATAGTTAATGCAGACAAAAATTTTGTAAACTTCTCCATCGAGCCCCTCAAAGGCCGAGAAGTATTGAATCTATATTAATTTTCTTGAGAGATATTTTATCAGATCTCACCTCCTCATTCTTCTATAAATACCTATGTAGAAGATGAGAAATTGTTGGTTGCAGAACTTTGAAATACATCTGACCTTAAACTTCTGACTGTAAATAGTGTCCACTGGCCCTTGGAGCTCTGCTTGTGATAGATAAGTTTGGCTGAGATGAGTAGATGATTGCTAAACTCAAGCATTGGACTTAAAGCTGTAACTGGTTTGGAGCATCAATACAAGCTTATTTATGGGATCCTGGTCTATGTTGACGGTGATGTTTTTATACTTGTAACTTGTATTTTGTTTTTGTTTTCATTGTGTTTCATTTTCTCTTATAAAGAACAACAATGCATAGAGTTAGGACCTACTGTATATCAATAACCTTCTCTGAATGAAAATATTTATTTATATGTTTTCTTCCAAACTGTGTTATTTGGGAATGATTTAATTCAGTTTAAGCATAGGAATGCTGGCGTTCCCTCATCTTATTGCCTTAGCTGAATATTATTCTTGAATGTTATGTTCAGTATTAGTTAAGTAGAGATGAACTATGGAAGATATGGTGTGCCCTCGTCCTAGTATCATCCCCAAAGACTGTCTGAATGTTTTTCTTGGAATGTGTTAAAAGCTAGCTAGTTTAGAAGTACGTACCAGATCTTAGGCCATTCTGTGTTATCTTTGTGTTGGTCTTGAAAGTAACCAAGTAAAGCAGAGCTAGGAGAGGATTTGTGGTGAGCCCGGCCCGCTAGTTTCTACTCCAAAAGTTTCGTTCAAGTTTCCCCTTTGTTTTAAAATGTTTTCTATTGAAAGTGTATCAAAGGCTGGCTAGTTTAAAAGTGCTTACCAGATCCTAGTTTTATTTTCATGTTCTTCTTAAGTGTTTGTCAAAGGCTAGCTAGTTTAAAAGTACTTACCAGATCCTGGGCTGCTCTTTGTTATGCATCTGTTTAAATTTCCTTCTTGTTGTATCATTTCATTCCATAAATCAATATTCAAAGAGATCCTTAGACATAGATGACTTTCCCCATGGACCACTCTTGCCTCTTTTTGTTCCAATTAAACCCTATTATGACTCCATAGCCCAATGGACTAAAACCTGCAATTATCTATCTTCCTGGCCAAAGCTTGTTCTATTTGCTTGCAACTTCTCACCTTTGAAACTCTTTGCACTTATGACTTTCTCCCTCAAACAGTAATCATGCTCAACCATCCAAAAACCAAAACAAACCCTTGGCCTTCATAACTAGCCTAATATTATTACCCCAAACTTCAAAGACAAATCCATCTTTGCACTTATTGGAGAGATCCCTCTCCGGATTTAGGAGGGCTAGATCCTAGAATCCCAAAGTGGTTGAAACGATGTTTCTCCCTGAGATCAGACTTTTCCAATATTGCTAATTACAAGGAACTAACACCAGGAACAAACCCTAGAGAAAGAAGAAATGAGTCCGACCATATCGTGTAATGCATTGGCAGGAATTACCACTCCTCAAACTCTCAAGATAGAAGGACATATTAAGAAGAAAAAGGTAATAGTGTTGATTTATTCGGGTAGTACCCATAATTTTATTCATCGTAAGGTAGCCAAGGAATTGAATTTCTTCCTATACCCAGCACCAGAATGTCAAGTGATGGATGCAAATGGAGGAACTATAAATTACTCTGGAAAATGCCATAATATCAAGCTAACCATGGGGGAATATGTATTGAATAGTCCAATTCTTTCCATTCCAATGGGAGGTGTTGATGTTGTACTAGGAGTACAATGGTTACAATCTTTGGGGATGATAGCTTTAAATTTTAAATAACTTTTCTTGAAATTTTTTTCGAAAGGAAAGGAAGTTGAATTTTGGGGTATTGCAGGGAAGCCAGGAAAGATAATAAGCTCTAATTTCATGACAAATATTTTGAAGAAAGAGGAATGAGGCGTAATTGCACAATTATGCTCACTAGAAGTTCCAACATAAAATTCATCTATTTCTCCAGATCTCCAAAAAGTCTTGGACAATCATTCCAAGGTGTTTGAAACTCCCACCTATTCATGATCACGTTCATGTTATTCATTTGATTCTAGGAATTTTTCCTCCAAAAATTAGGCCTTACAGATATCCATATGTCCAAAAGAGCGAAATTGAATGTATGATTATAGAAATGTTAGAGGCTGGTATAATTCAACCTAGTCAAAGTTCTTTCTCTGCTCCAGTAGTATTGGGGCACACGAAGGATGGATCATGGTGCATGTTTTCAGATTATAGGGAGCTCAATAAGCTCACTATTAAAGATAAATTTCCCATTCCAGTGATTGATGAATTATTGGATGAATTACATGGAGAAATTCATTTTACCAAGTTGGATCTTCGCTAAGGATATCATCAAATTATAATGAAGACTGAAGATATTTCGAAAAAAACATTTCGAACTCATGAGAGTCATTATGAATGCACCTTCTACATTTCAAGGGTTGATGAATTCAATTTTCAAACCCTTCCTTAGAAAATTTGTGTTAGTATTTTTTGATGATATAATAATCTACAACAGGTCTTGGAAGGATCATGTTCAACATGTTGACAGGGTGCTCAAACTATTGGAAGAGAAACAATTATATGCAAAAACCTCCAAATGTTTCTTTGGAGTACAAGAGGTGGAATATCTGGGTCATATTGTATCTCACGAGGGTGTTAAGGTAGACCTTAACAAAATTAAATCCATTAAGGAATGGAAAGTACCCACAACCATAAAGCAGTTGCGAGGATTTCTCGAGTTAAAAAGGTATTATCGCAAGTTTGTTAAGAATTCAGGTAGAATAGCAGCACCTCTAACAACATTATTGAAGAAATATGCATTTTCATGGACTCCTGAAGCAACTAAGGCCTTTGAGCATCTTAAAGAGGAAATGTGCCTAGCACCGGTCTTAGCTATGCCAGACTTCACAAAAACCTTTATTGTGGAATGTGATGCCTAAGAAAACAGAATTGGAGTGGTTTTAATGCAAGAAGGAAGACCCATTTTCTTTTTAAATTTTTCCAATCAAAAGAAAGTATTTACAGAAAGCTATTTATGAGAATTAAATGTTGGCAATACTACATGCACTAAAGAAATGGCAACCTTACCTAATGGGAGGACACTTCAAGGTAAAAACTAATCATGATAGTCTTAAATACTTTTTGGAAAAAATACTATCTTCAGAAGAGCAGAAAAAATGGGTCACAAAGATGTTGGGTTATGACTTTAAAATCATCTACAAAAAAGGGAAGCTAAATGTTGTTGCAGATGCACTCTCAAGAAAGGATGAAGAGGTGGAAGCATTGCTATGTGCCATTTCTATTATTCAACCAGATTGGATAGCCAAAGTAAGGGATGAATGGAAGAAGGACGAAGAAGTGTGGACAATCGTTCAAAAGTTGCAGCAAGATCCTAGTACATCTGATACATTTAGTTGTAAAAATGATTTCTTATGGTACAAAGATCGCTTATATCTTTGTAAGAATTCCCAACTAAAACAAAAGATTCTTTTGGAACTTGAAAAAGATTCCAGACATCTTGTCACAAGAAAAACCATTAACTTGAAAAATACATCATGCAAGAAACTGTTGAAGATTGCAACAAGAAATAGTGAAGGAGGCATCCTGAAACATCATTCCTAATCCTAGTTGGAAAGTGATCAAACTAAAAATGTGTGATTTTGTCTAAAGTCTATTTTAGACTATGTCTATTTTGTGATATTTCAGATTACATTCTATGAGTACTTCTATGAGTTGCGGATGCTATTTGTGATGGCTTATCACCTGGGCACAGATGACTATATTTTGTAGATATTGTTGGGCGTAATCTGTTTAGATTTCAGCTGTAAAAATAGATATGCTGAATATTATTAGCTCTTAATAATCTTGATCAACATTATCTTATTCTCTTGAGCACTTCAAGCAGGCAGATGTGGCACAACAAACTACGTAAGGAATTACGCTATTCCCGAGGGTTGTGTGGAGCGATAGCTGATACTTGAAGGAATCCATGTGAGAGAGTTTTATTTAGAGTTGATCAGGAATTTATATGGAGTTGTGTTCAGTTTAACTAATCTAAACATAGTTGAGCTAGTTGTATCTAGTTTAACTGATTGATACACTAGTGAGAGTGGTGTGAATTAATTAGTTAATTAATTCACTAAATAATAACTCATTAATCAACTGAAGAATACATCAATTAACTATAGTGCATGGCAGTTTCAGTGGAGACCAGTGCAAAGATAAGTGAAAGGGCAAGTGTGACTATCAGTTGTGACTATAAGTGATGCATGCTTTGCATCCAAAACTTAGTAGAGATGCCTATAAATACTGCGTGAGCAAGGCTGGGGTAACACATTCTCATCAAGAGGCATTCTTCAGCAGGGATTACGCAGTAGAGGCAGGCTAAAGGCTGGAAAAGATCGGTGCATGGCATTTGCAAGATCGGGCCTGATTAGTGTGTAGCAAGTGGAGATTATAATGAGAGCCTGTGAGGAGCTTTCTATGATGATTGTTACATGATCTCTATGACATATATAATATACAGATAGTTAGGGGTTTTTAGCTTTAAGCTTTCCCATTACATACTGTGTTCATATGTGTGAATTTTTATGGTTTTAATGTGTACATGCAATTGATTTTATTTCCGCATGTAATGTTCAATGGTGGAAGAGATTCTGTATTATGCATGAAGCTAAAATAGTGTGTGATCAGGAGAATCTCGGTGGATAACATATTAGTTATTCAAATTTATACATAAACACAACTTGACTACCTCTTCCTTTTTCTCCTTCAAAGCAACAAATGTCACATCCTGTGAACATCGCCATGCATTCTTACATCTTGGTGTACAAACCCATCGACCAAATACAAGTCGACAAAACATGCCTCTTCAAACAACTGGCTCTCAAGTTAAACAAAAGCATGTATAACAACTTGATGATTCTTCTCCAAAAACAACAAGAATTTCACATCTCATGAAACAATTCGTCAACATCTCCCTTTCATCTTTGGAAACAAAATCAACTGTTCCAAGTCGATATGACATCGTGTAAAAATCAATCGACCAACACAAGTCGATCACTCATGAATGTGCAAATGATCAACACTCTCAAGTTGACAACATACATGTTAACAAATAAATCAACCAACACAAGGAAATCACTCATTCATGTTCAAGCACAATGAAACTATCAAAATTCCATTGTTGACACACACAAAATCTCATGCATGTATACAATGCTCAACTCTCTTGGAAAGTGCAATCACAAGTAAAATAATTCCATTGGTATGTATGAGTACTTAAAGAGTTGAAATGAGAAAATTTGCCGCAAAAAATTTAGTCAACATACTCCACTTTCAAACACCTTCCTGGCGTAAACATGAAACATGCATTCTAGAGAAAAAGAAATGCATTCACATGCAAATTTCAACTACAAATTTCCATCTTTGTTGCATCTAAGTGAGTCAACATAACTCTACTTTTCCAACATCTTTCTTCGTGAAATATGAAACATACTTTCAAGAGAAATGAAATGCATTCAATTGGCAAAGAAATGCATCAATAAGGTAATATTTGCACCAATTCTCAAAAGAAATGCAAGGCCTTAATTGGTTAAGAACTACAACCATCGCTTTCCAAACCACTTCAATGGCGCTTCTTTCAGCTGCACTTCATCATGTGAATCATCCTAACCCACATCACTTATGAAATCCTCTTTTCCATTCTTGTCAATCTCTCTCTCCACCTTCTTAAAATGTTGTGGATGACTTGTTGAATACAAAGTCCAACACTTGTCTACAAGATGACCCTGCTTATGGCAACGAGTGTAAAAAAATTGCATCTTCTTTTCAACATGGTTTTCATTGTCCATTGGACCTTTGGATTTCTGTCTCCTTTGTTTTGAAACATTCTTGTTTATGGCTATCTTCTTCCAAAACCTCGAAACAATATGGTTATTCAAACCACAAAAGGAACATGTAATTTTTCTCCATTAGGAGAATTTTGTGGTCTAAAATGGGCCTCCTAAGAAAAATGTACAACCAAAATAAAATTTATAAGAACCAATAGGATTCAAGATGATGATGTCAACCATGGGGGATGATTCACCATTTTTGGAGTAAAAAGGTAAAAATAATAAAACTACTTTTTCAACATGTATTTCAACCTATCTCTTTAAGTTTTTACTCAAATTTCGAGTGGGAGTACTCAATGGATGCAAAATTTAATTCCTCAAGAAAGGAGTACCCATGTTGCATACTTTTGATGGACCCTGCTACATGAAAAAACATGATTGAAATCATTTTTTTCATGTATTTCTAATTTTTCATGTAGCAAGGTCCATCGAATGTATGTAACGTGGGCACTCCTTGGATGAGGAATCAAATTCTGCATCCAACCAGTGTTGCTACTCAAAATTTGAGTAAACCCATAGGGAGTTAAGTTGAAAATACGAGTTGGAAAAATAGTTTTTTCTTTTTTCCCTCTAAAATTTAATGATGTAATCTAATATTATTTTATTATTTTGACTAGTATTTTATAATTTCCTTATGAGGCCATTTTATACCTCAAAATTCCCCTAATGCAAATCTTATGTGAGGATTTTCCATCTTTATCATAATTAAAAGAAACTTGATGAAAGGTGGATTTATACCTTGCACATTCACCTTGTCGCCTTTTTTAGGAGGTGAATTTGATGAGGTAGTGGCTCTCTTTGGAATACCAACAATGGATTAAATGGCTTTAGAGCTTTCAACATCCTCTTGTTTTCCATTTCCATTAGTTGCATGCTTATGAGCATCTTATTGCAAAGTGGGTGTAAAACTTTTGAATTACTCATGAACAAAAACTTCAAAAGATTGAGGTAATGAACATCTAATGAAAGTGTTTCTTGGAACACCTTCATGTGCCCCCTTGGCTTTGGAGCATTCTCCATCATGTTGTCCATAACCAAGACCCAAATACCTAGGCCTTTCCCCAACAACAATAGGGTTTATAATTCCTTGTGCATGTTTTCGTAACCCTTTACCTTCATAGCCCATTTATTTTAACAATTTGGACCCTATTCCTCTAGTGTGTCTTTCAAAAACACAAAAAAAATCATCTTGAGAGTAAATTAAAGATAAAATTGATTTTCATACCTCATTTTCATGCACATACTTTGCTAGGGTTTCCTTGTCATCATAAATTTGTATCTCCATTGGCATGCATCTTTTCTAGTGTTTCATTTGCAATATGGAGTTGAGTCTCCATATCATGCATCTTTTCAAGAAGATTTTTCCTCTCCTCCTTCATGGCCAACAACTTCTCTTAAAGTATATTTCTCTCCTTCTTATCTTCAAAGATCTCTTGCACCATATCATCTTATGATGAAGAGCTTCTGCAACAACTCTTCATCAAAGAGTCTTGCTAAGAAAGAGTGATTAAACATCACTTGGCGAAGCTGCCATCACACTTGTAATGCATAAAAATATTCTTTGCTGTGATTTGAGAGTTGAGTCCTCAATATTGAACTTCTCCTAAAGAGAGGAGATACACATAAACTTGCACACAGTTAAATTATCCTTGCACAAATACAAAACCAATAGCTATTTTTATAGCTAACCTTGGCAACCCTGAGATAAACTTGGGTTAACATGAGCTAAATTGTGCTCTGATACCAACTTGGTCTGAATATGGACAAACTAGTTTTGTTGTGCTAGCTTCCTCATCAGTATAAAAGAAAAGTGTGCTTAAGGATCATCCAAAATAACCAGTTTATGAGAGGGTTTATGTATTAAATTTGTGTGTCCTTTATGAGAAATTCATGAGAGAAATTAGCTTTAAAAACTAACAACAAGTAAATTACAGAGAATGAAATACACAACAAACACATTACACAAATCTCATAAAGGAGTTGATCCCTCCTAGGCTACATCTCCTTGGACCTGCTTCAATGGCTTGGCCCTCTTTGGATTAATGGTCAATTCTCTTATTACATGCACCTATAGTGCTCCAATGGATTTCCAACTTGCTCCAATGGATTCAGAAGACCCAAAAAACCCTACTTAGCCTATTCTAGCTCTACAAATGGTTTTTAAGTGAAGCAGGCATGGCCTCCTCTCCCAGTGGCCCTAGGCATCTTTAATATTCAAACGAGAAAATCACTCCCAGAAGTGCTCCTCTGCCTCTGAAACCTACACGAAACTACTCATAACATCCAAATATGCTAGGATAGACTCTTTCTAAGCCTAATTTGGTCGAATAATGCTCCAGTTATGGTTTCCTCAATTTTGGCCTTGGAAACCCCTCCAAAACTGGAGTAACTCCAGTTAAATCCGACAAAAATGGAGGTTGTGCCAAATTTGGCAGACTCCACCAAAATAGCTGCAGAGATAAACTCGCATTAATATGGAGAATAGTGGTTAAATAGTGGTTTAGGCGCTAATTAAGCGCACTTAACAAATCCACATTTAAAAATGGTATAGCACTAATAACATGGGTTGTGGGTTAATTAAACTGCATTAAGGTGTTAACTCCACGCATAAATGTTAGGCTTTCACCTGCGGTCAAAGGCACAAGGTCCCGTGGTAAGGGGCTAGCCCCACTTACCCCCGCTAGAAACCAATATCAACGTTAAATATATGTTGGAACCCATAGTAGTTAAGATCCAAAGCACAGGTATAATGGTCAGGTTGTTGTGTGTTGCGAGCGTGGTCATGGGGTCGACCTCAACCTCCGTTGGTCCTCCCATATAAATTTTTACTCCACCACATAATATGAGGGGGGGCACGTGGCGGCCTCTAGGCTTGCCACATGTTGACACCCAATTGGAGGAACCAAAACCAATAAAAAATAGACATGTAGCCCAAACATTTGGGCCAACCACAAGCTGACAAGTGTCAACACACCATTGGCTAGAGGAAAACCAACTTTTGACCAAAAAATTGACCCCTTTGACCCTGTTTTACTTTTTTTTTTAAATTCTCCTATTTGGAAAAGTGGATAACAAGCTTTAACTTTATCATATGGAGTCGATTTTCAATGAAACGAAGTGCGACAAAATCAAGGAAACGAGACCTATTTGGCCTTTCAAGTTCCAAATGATTCTAAGCACTTTAATTTTTGAGAAATTTTTTTCCCCCAATTCAGTTTCTGATCAAAAGAAGAAATTTCCCATCTATCATTGCCTGACATCTCTAAATTATGCATACATATTTTAAGAGGAAAGTCAAGAATTTGGAGGAGTACAAGAGATTCTATTATCTCTAGAGTTAATAAATATGTAGCTAGAATAATAAGTAGGGCTAAAATAGGCAATTTTCTTGATGAGTTCAAAACAGATATTTTAGGGATTCTTAGTGAACAAATAGATACCTTAAAGTTACAAAACAAGCAAAGAACTGAAAGTGATGCCTTATCTATCTTTTTTCCTAAGTGAAAAAAGAAACATGCCTTAAGAGAATGCCCTCTTGATTTAAAAATCATAGAAACCTGTGTCATATGTACAGAAAATCATGAAAAAAATAAATTTCCTTCCATTCCAGGTCTTAAATCCATTTACCAAGATGAAATAGCTTAAAGCCAGATATATCCTCTTTATTTCGCTGCTAGAAGACCATGGCAAGGATCAGAAACTCAAGGTTTCAACACTCAAATGTATACTCAGCCCACACAGAATAACTAGAATGCATCAATGCCATGGCAGTAGCCTTGGTCTCAACCCCAACCTTGGACACAAGGATTGAAAAATCCTTATTGTAGATATTCTCAAAATCACCAATATCCACAATCTTATCCAAACTTTCCACCACAACATTTTCCTCAAACCAGTCAACAACCTCAATTTCAAAATCAAAACCCACAACTTTGATTACCATTTTCACAAAGGTCAAACCAACTACCTGCTCAAACACTTCCAAACCCAAACAATAAAAATTCACAACCTATTTATAACATGGAGGGGAAAAATTTTCAGGCTTATATGATAACTCCACTAGATCTTAATAATGTTCAACTTAGATCTCGTAGAGTATTAGAAAAGAACTTTACCTCTATTATTATTCAGGAAAAAGTAAAAGATGATCATTCTGATGAGGATATTTCTCTTCATCAAGATAAAAATCTTCCAAATAAAAATAATCATTCTGAAGAAGGGACATCTCTTCATCCAAAAAAAAAAAAAAATCAAATCAAACATAAGATAATCCAATAAACTCAACTCCCATCATAGAGAAACCTTCAATATCTGTACCAAAACCTCCTTTCCCTGAAAGACTACAAATTGATAAAGGGGTAGAAATACAAATTCTATTGCCTAACTATGATATATTAGATGAATTGAATAATATTGGTATCAAAATTACTTTGCTACAAGCCAATAAAGAAATTCCAATCCTTGCAAAAACAATAAGAGACTTGAGTATAAAGAAATCAAGGAGAAAAACAAAGGAAGTAAAAAGAATATAGTTAGTAGGGAAAACTGCAGATATCATGATAGGAAAAATAACAATACAAAAATATTTGGATCCAGGAATTCCCATTGTGAAAACACACATCAATGGTATCGAAATCCCAAACATAATGATCGACTTAGGAGCAACCATAAACATCATGAGTAAACAAACTATGGACCAACTAAAACTTCTAAATATTCAATATACACCAACATTGTTAGAACTAGTAGATAGATTTGTAATTAAACTTGATGGTGTATTAGAAGACATTTATGTATCCTTATATTCTTGGGAATGTCCATTAAAATTTATGATCTTAACTCCCAAGAATAACTAGGAGGACATCCATTGATATTATGAATACCTTGGTTAGCTGCAGCTGATGCTTTCATCAGTTGTAGATCAGGTGACATGTTTATCTTTGATGGAAGTTCAACAAAGAAATTCACATTATACCCTCCAAAAAATACAATGATAGAAGTATAAAATGAAGAATGGATGGATGATAACAATGACATACAACCTATTTTTACTATCTCACAAATTAGTAAAGAAAATCAAATTCTAATTTCAATAGAAAATCATGAACTATCTTCACAATATGGGAGTAGTCAAAACTTTCAGGAACAATGTAATATTGAATACTTATCATCCAAAAAAATGTCTTTATATTCTATGGAATAATTTGGTAATTATTCAATTGAAATATTTCCACATGAAACTTTAAATATGAACAAAAATCTAGAAAATTTTCAAAAGGAGAAATGATTAAAAACATTGCAAAAGAATTCTTCTGCATATGCATGGGAATACATTGAAATTAAAGGAATCAGACCTAAAACTTGCATACATCACATCTTTATTGAGGATAATTCTAGACCAATCCAACAACCTCAAAAAATAATGGATCCAAATCTTAGGGAAATTGTAAAAGAAGAACTACAAAAACTGTTCAATGTAAACTTTATTTATCCAATATCAGACAGTCAGCAGGTTTCACCTTTAGTAATTGTCCCTAAAAAGAATGGAAAATGGAGTGTGTATTGATTATAGGGAATTGAATAAGGCTACTTTAAAGGATCATTTTCCATTACCTTTCATAGATCAAGTTTTAGATACACTAGCAGGGAAGAAATATTTTTCATTTTTGGACAGTTTTAGTGGGTATAATCAAATTTAGGTAGCACCAAAAGATTAAGACAAAAACACCTTTACCTATCCATGGGGAACCTATGATTACCGAGTACTTCCTTTTGGATTATCCAACGCACCTGCAACATTCTAAAGAGCAGTATTAGGTATTTTCTCTAACTTAATTCACGATTGTGTGGAAATGTATATGGATGATTTTACAGTTTATGGAAATTCTTTTGAAGAAGCCCTTGAAAATTTAGAAAAATTTCTCATAATATGTAAGGAAGAAAATCTCTCATTAAGTCATGAAAAATGTTTTATGATGTTTACTGAAGGAATTTTTTTAGGGCACCGCATTTCAGGAAATTCAATTAAGGTGGACTCATCTAAAGTTGAAGTTATTTTCAAAGCCGTCCTAATTTGTCAAAAATATGTTAGGAGTTTTATTGGTTTTACAGGATACTACAAAATATTTATAGAAAAATTCACAAAGATTGCATCTCCACTCTTCAAATTTCTCACAAAGGATTGTGAATTTAATTGGAATCCTGAGTGCCAAAAGGCATTTGAAACTTTGAAAGAAAAGTTTCTGAAGCACCCATCCTAAGAGGACCAAAATGGAAATTTTATTTTCATATATCAACTGATGCTTCAGAGACAGATCTGGGAGATGTATTGGGACAAAAAAAATTGACCCCTTATGACATTTACTATACAAGTAAAAATTTGACTGTGAGAGAGACAAATTATATTGTTACCGAAAAAGAGTTTTTAGTTGTTGTCCATGCCATTAAAAAATTCAGACATTACATGATTGGCTATGAAACTTTCATTCACACAAATCATTCTGCAATTAAATATCCTATGAATAACTCAATTACTAATGGCAAAATCACAATATGGTTACTATTATTGCAAGAACTTAATATCACCATTTTAGATCGACCTAGAAAACAAAACACAATTGCTGACTTTTTGTCTATAATCCAAAATGATAACAATGATACACCAGTAGAAGATAATTTTCCCAATGAATATATTTTTTTCAATATCTACTAAATCTCCATGATTTGGAGACATTGCTAATTATTTAGCCACGGGAAAGCTACCATCATATTTGTTTCCTAGAGAAAAGAGGAAGATAATTCAAATGAGTGCATCTTCTTCATGGCTAAATGAATAATGGTACAAGATAGGTCCATATCTCATCATTAGGAGATGCGTACAAGAGGATGAAATACCTAATATACTAAAGGCATGTCATGATTAGCCATGTGGAGGACACTTTTCTGACAAGAGAACTGCCTACAAAATCCTTCTCTTAGGATATTATTGGCCTTCCCTTTTTAAGGATTCCAAGGAATATGTTAAAAGATGTGATAGTTTTCAAAGAATGGGGAAACATGTTCCTTAAGGTGAAATTCCCTTACAATCACAGGTACTTATCGAACCCTTTGAAAAATGGGCTCTGGATTTTGTTGGACCAATCAATCCACCATCAAGACAAAATGGGTATATTCTTGTGTGCACTGATTATGTCACTAAATGGGTAGAAGCTAAAGCACTTTATTTTGCTAATGAAAATTTTGTAGTTTCATTTCTTTTTTAAGATATTTTTACTCATTTTGGTATCCCAAGGGAGATTGTGACAGATCAAGGAACTCAGTTTACATCCAAAATAGTGCAAAATATCGTGGAAGAACACAAAATCAAGCATATAAATTCCACTCCATATCATCCACGAGAAAATGGACATGTAGAGTCCACTAATAAAGTGATTGAAGTAATTCTCAAAAAGGTTGTACATTTGCGTAGGAGGGATTGGGAATAAAAGCTTCCAGAAGCTTTATGGGCCTACCATACCACATGGTGAAGCACAATAGGACATACTCCCTATGAACTTGTTTATGGGAAGCAAGTCTTGATTCCAATAGAGTTACAAATAAAAACCTTTAAAACAACAATCAAACTGGGACTTGACTTGTCAGAGACACAAAGACATAAAATAGAACAACTCAATGAGCTTGATGAGATAAGACAAGATGTAATTAAAAATGCCAGCCTAGTTTAGCAAAAAATATATAGATGGCATGAAAAATACATCAAAGAAAGAAAATTTCAAGCAGGAGATTGGGCACTTCTTTTTTATTCAAAGTTAAAATATTTTCAAGGGAAATTTCAAACTCATTGGCTTGGGCCTTATGATATTGAGAGAGTCTTTGATAATGGAGTTGTCAGGATTAGAGATATTGATGAAGAAAAAGTTCCTCTCCTTGTAAATGGACATCGACCAAGGATCTATCAGAAGCCATTGACAATAGATGAATTTATATAAAATCATTTCGGTAATAATCACATGTAATGGAACATTGTCGACACATTTTGAACCAACCAGTGCGGTTCATCATCGGGACTAGGTGAGAGATTAGATCAAGACATTAAGTTTAAATATATGTAGAAAAGGATAAACTAGCCATTAGGATAACGTCTAGTTTAGGAATTTGTCAATATTTTTCAAGATAATGTTGATATGAAGTTGGTTAAGAGGAATTTTTCTCCAACTTAGAAGTATTATTTTTATTACCCTATATATATATATTGTTAAACTCAACAATGGTGAGCACGGTAAATACAAAAGACACATAGAAAGATAAACCTTTAATGCACTATTACTCACAATGATACATTTCTATCATACATGGAGTGACCCTTGGATTCCATATTCCAGGGTCTCTTGGACTTCCTATGTACGTTCATCCTCTACACCTACCCATAAAGGATTAGGTGTCCAACATTCCCCCTCTTAATCCGAAGGGGTATGTGTGAGTCCAAGAAGAGAGTTGTAATACAAATATGCAAAGTACGCATGGCAGCACTTAGGCTGAATCAACTCTCTGAAATGTTGGCATAAAGAGGTGGTTTAAGGATGACGACCAACACTGGAAGGAAATGCTTATTGCAGTTCCTGAAACTCTTCCAAATCTGGCAAGAAGCTAAGATCTTCTGCTAGAGGAAGTGTCCCTCATATTTGAAGAGGGAGACCTTCAACCTAGAAGAAGGGAGGTCTACAACCTGTGATGGTTTAAGGATGACCACCAACAATGGAATGCTTGATGCATTTCCTGGAACTCTTCCAAATATGGAAAGAAGATGAAGTCTTATTTTAGAGGAAGTGTTCTGAAAGACGAATAATATCAACCTCACATAGATGGTTTAAGGCTGTCCACCAAACAAAGGCATGCTCATGGGCATCCGTGTCTTTGGCTACAACTCTAAATATAGAATGACAAATTGTGGCTCAGGCTCGCTTGAACTGTTATGTCTCTGGCTACAACTCTTAATCTGGAATGGCAGGTTGTGGCTCGGGCTCGCTTGATGTGGCTTCGAAGCTTGTAGATGACCACTATTTTCCCCCCTGTTGGGTACAAGGTGAGATGACGGCGAAAAATCAACTGCAAGATTGTTCAATATTCTAGAACAAGTTCTGACATGCGACTTAAACACCTTCTTGGTTGTTGATGCCCATTGCCAAGAAGCGATCCATCCATGTTGAATATTTGTTCTTGCAGGAGGCTTGTTTCTGAAGCATCTGTGTGAAGAATGGGTGTGCCGACCATAGTGCTTTCATGGGTGAATATCAAAACAATGATCTTTCATATAGCCAACTCGATCACAGTGTTGGAATTTTACAATATGTTGTGGTTGTGGAAGAGGAGAAGGATCTAGAACAAATGAATGTGAACTGCCATAAAGAAATCCGGCACTCTAAGATTTGATGGGCTTGGAGTAGTCTAGAATATGAAAGGACAATTCCTTGTCATATCCAAGACCTGTTTTTTGCTTGTTATGGAAAATCTCTTCCCAAGGTCTGATTATGGGCTTGGGAAGTGAAGGCTGGATGTTTGCTTCTGTGTGCAAATCTACTCCTAAAATGGTTACTGCATCTGCAATTTTTTTTTGCTGATGGAAGTCTGTCTCAATGTTCTGAACAAAAGCAAGTTCAGAATGAAAACTCTTCTGTTTTAATTCTTCTTGTTGTAGCTCTGACTCAAGCTGCAAAAATTCAATCTTCTCATGTGCATTTTGCAGACATGACTTAATGTCAAAAAGAGAGGCTTTTCTGATTTTAACCATCCCATCAACAGTGGAATGTATCAAAGTATTCAGTAACTCTAATGCTTCATGAAATTTGGCCATTTTCTGATCACAACTATGATGAAGATGCAACACTCACTCACAATTCAATGTCACTGCAATATTCTTGTAAATGTGCAACAAATAACTAGTGTGCAACAACCCTAATGATTTCTCTCCTCCTCAAAAGGTTTCTTTTATATGAAGTGCAGACAATACACTAACAACAACTCTATGCAACCATATATCATGAACCATATATTCACATGGCCCTCAATCTACAACACTCATCATTCAATATATAAAGAGCCAATAAAGCTTATGGAGAGTACCATGGAAAAAATTCAACATAGTTCAAATTACATGATTTTGTAGATATAAGAACAATGTCATCAACACCAAAGTAGTATATATATCTTAATCAATGCCCATAAGCAATTTTTTATTTTTATTTTTAAAGCTACTCAAACATGTCTTGCTCCAAGCCTTGCTTTCTCACAATAAAGTTGAATGGCACCAAAATCATCTTCTAACAGTCATAACCTTGCTTTCTCTACCTGTACATCATCTGTGGATTTCTGCCAGTTTGACGTTATGGAGGGAATACCAATTCCACGGGCACCCTTAATTGATTATCCACTGGTTGTCTCCTTATAAGATGTCGTACTGCCAAGTCGCTATGCTCTCATATTGACATGGAAATACATGATGATGTAGAATATATTCACTGGTTAGTAGTGCAGTCGGGTGGGGAGGCGTGATGCCAGGGTGGGGTGCCAAGGGAGGGAAGAGAGAGGGGGGATGCAAGGAGGAGGGTAGGGTTGGTAGTGTTGAGGGAGGCCGACGGTGTTATGTGGAGGTTGATAGAGGGAGAGCAAGCTGATGGGAGGGAAGGCGGGCCTGCGAAGGGACGTGGTGAGCGGGAGCAGCAGGAGGGCGAGAGGAGGGGAGGGCGAAGGTGTGAGCTGGCAGTGGAGGGGAGTGGGATTAAGGGTGCGCAGTTAAGTGGGGATGGAGGCAACTACAGGAGCGACCACTAAGTGGAGCTAGCACCGAAGCAGTGTATGTTTTGGACAACGTATGTTGTGGGAAATCAAGGGAGACATAGTGAGGGAGTTCAGTGGCGACTGCACAGTGGTATACCAACAGTGGAATTTATTTTTTACATAGGAGTCAACTTGGGAGTGGCTCGTATATATGACAACACTGCAAAATGTTCCAGTTGGTTAAATTATCTGGTCATAAGTCACCATTTCCAAGGCATTCAAGCGTTAGAAGAATTGAAAAGGCAGCATTGCATGGTATGACTCGATGTTGATGACTTGGATTGGTTCCATTTAGGTTCTAGTCTCTTGAACGGTGGGAGGAGAGTGGTAAGAACCATGAGTCAAACAATGGTATAAATAGTGATTCGAGGACCAGTGGGAGCTGAGGCGTTGCTGAGTATTGTAGGGGTTAGCCACAAAGCCATGATAATCAGGAGCCACAGAACTAATGAACACAATAAATGAACGTAGTAAATGAATGGAGGGTACCTTTGTTAGAGCTTCGTGCTGATAATGAGAGATAAATGGGGAGCAGGACAAGGAAAGAGATAAAATGTTGCTCTAGCTTGAACAAGAATTCTTGGAAGTTTATAGACGGAAAATAGATCAATCAAATCAAGCACGAGTTCAGTTTCACCAAGCTATTGCCGATTCCGAAGTAGAGCTCGCATCCATTTATTCTGACCTTGGATTTTTCCCTAGCCTTCGACTGTCAATCTCCCAATGAGGTCGAGACGAGGCTTCCTTCCCACACTTTGCAAAATCTACATGATCTGGATTTATGCAGGAACGCAACAGAATAAACATATAAACATAAATACAGAGATGCAGCGGAAATAACACTTCATTTCATTAATATCAAAGAACTGAAATTTGCTTACAGACAGAATGGAAATAAAACTAGCTAGGGCGCTGGTAGCTATCTCCGAGAAGAGATGTGGCGGCTACAGGTCTCTGAACTGAGTTACAATGAGGCTCGAGGGCCTATTTATCATTTAGAAACAATGGGAAATCCTAAACAGCCAAAACCCTAACCCTAGGAGATGAAGCGCCAAACTATGGGCCCTGTTTGGGTAAATTGGTGTTTCAACTTCCCAGGGGCGTAACTTTGGCATACGATCTCCGTTTGACGCGTACCATACCTCGTTAGAAAGATCTATCCGAGGACTACAAATTTGGAACGAGCAACATCGGTCCATGGACCCATGTTGCTCTCCGTTTTCCCAAAAAACGTCCTTTAGGGCCTCAAAACGGCTCCGGAAGTTTAGGACCCGAAAAACTGCTAAAAATAGTAAACTGTGCCGAAACTAAAAAAATGAAATAAACAATGGTGGAGCCCCAAGTGGAATAGGTGGGTGACCACCAATATCCACCTGGATCATTCCTCCCCCCTTAGGAAGCAATGGTCCCCATTGCGTTAAGTTCCTCGATGAGATGAGGAAATTTTTGCTGAGCTTGGTCCCTGGTGAACCACTTTCCTTGGTGCAAGAGTTGGCTAGCTTTGACAACCCGATATAGTTGGATCTTCTGCTGGCGAGTGTTCTTGATTTGCATGTCCATGATGCAATATGTGGTGGCCTGTTCCATGCAGTCTGGATTTAACTCAGTTGGTGTGAGTTGTTCTGCAATGTCCGAGGTGTCCAGTAGAGGTGGGAAGTAAGGACTAAGGCGATCCACATTGAAGACTGGGTGCAGACCAAGGAATGGTGGAATACTGAGCTCGAATGCATTGTTCCCTACAGCCTTGGTGATGGTGTACGGCCCGTATCGGAGCGGGCGAAGCTTGCGGTGGGGTCCACTGAGGCGCTCCTTCTGCAAATGTAGCCATACTTTGTCACCCACCTGGAAGTTGTGTGGCACCCGGTGTTGATCATGGCGTTGCTTGTACTTGGCATTGGCTCTGTCCAATATATCATGAACCTGCTGGCGGATGTGTTGAATGCGCTCGATGAAGCTACTGGCTTTGTCAACTTCAGACTGGACATGAGCTGAATTGGCCTGAGCAGCTGCAAATGGCATGGCTACGTCAATGGGACATAGTGGCTGGAATCCCAAGCCCACCTGAAAGGGGCTATGGCCGATTGAACCGTGGAGAGCCCGATTATAACTATGTTGTACATAAGGGAGGCTCTCGTCCCATGTGCGTGGATGCTTTGAATTGTACATGCGCAGAATGTGTACAATCATTCTGTTGACGACCTCTGTCTGGCCATCTGTTTGGGGATGGAAAGCCGTGGACTTGGTGAGCTTGGTATCCAACATTGACCAGAGGTTGGACCAAAATGTGCTGAGGAACCTGCTATCCCGATCTGATATGATAGACTGTGGGATCCCAAAGTGCACCCACACTCGTTCAAAGAAGAGTTTAGCAGTGGCTTCTGCTGTGATATTCTTCTTGCAGGTCGCCATAATGGCCATCTTCGAGAATCTGTCGACGACCACAAAAACACAGTCATTTCCCTGCTTAGTAGAAGGCAAGCCCGACATGTAATCCATGGAGATGGATTCCCAAGGTCGACTAGGGGTAGGTAGAGGAGTATATAGGCCTTGCTTCTTGATGGTCGGTTTGGCAATGGCACAAGCAGTGCAGGATCTGATGTGCTTCTCGACATCCTTTCGAAGGTTCGGCCAATAGAAATACTTCTGTAGTATTGCTACTGTTTTCTCGACTCCGAAATGCCCAGCGACTCGACTGTAGTGTGCTTCCCATATCATCTTGGCACGCTCGCTTGAAGGAACACAAAGGTGTCCCATGTGACATAAAAGTGCATCTTGGAGGTGAAAATTTGGAACTTGCGTACCCCCCAAGAATGCCTTGTAAGTTTGGCCGAATTCTGGGTCACTCTCATAGAGAAGCGGCCAATCAGAAGTCTCGTGCCCACAAGAGTTGAGCACAGTGGTGAGCGCCACGATCGGTGGTCGGCTGAGGCAGTCTGCAACATGATTGGTGCTACCCTTCTTATACTTGATGTTCAAATGAAATTGTTGCAGATATGTAGACCACTTCTGATGGCGATCATTCTGCAACTTCCCTTGTGTCTGTATGAACTGCAGGGGTCTGTGGTCTGTGTGGATGATTTTTTCCTTCCCAAAAATGTAATGCTTCCATTGTCGACAAGCTTGCACAATGGAGTACATTTCTTTGTCATATGTGGGGTACTTGCGAACTGTGTCAGACAATGTCTCACTGTGAAATGCCACTGGATGTCCTTGTTGAGTAAGAACTGCCCCAATAGCATAGTCAGAGGCATCTGTCTCAATCTCAAATGGTTGTTGCAAGTCTGGTAAAGTGAGCACTGGGGCAGAACAGAGGCGGTTTTTCAGTTCTGTGAACGCCTTCTGTTGAGGTTCCGACCAAAAAAAATTTTCTCTCGCTCCTCCCTTGGTGACTTGACTCATGGGCCAAGTGATATGAGAGAATCCCAACACGAACCTCCGATAGAAATTAGCAAGACCCAGAAAGTTGCGAAGCTCTGTTATAGTGGTTGGGGCTGGCCAATCCCGAATGACTTGGATCTTGGCCGGATCCACATGCACCCCCCTTTCATCAATAATGTATCCCAGATATTGAACCTGGGTCATGCCAAAAGTGCACTTCTCCAAATTGGCACACAACTCGTGTTGCCGCAGTGTTTGGAGGACTTGTCGGATGTGGTGAAGGTGCTCTTCCCAAGTCTGGCTGAAGATCAGAATATCATCCAAGTACACCACTACAAATGAGTTGGTGAATGGCCGCAAGATGTCATCCATCATCCTCATGAAGGTGGCGGGAGTATTCGTCAACCCGAAAGGCATGACCAGCCATTCGAAAAGGCCTTCCTTGGCTTTGAAGGCAGTCTTCCACACATCGGAGGGTTCAATTGGTACCTGGTGATACCCAGACTTCAGGTCGATCTTGCTGAAATATTTTGCACCTTTGAGTTGGTCCAGAAGGTCATCAATCCGTGGGACTGGGTACCTATTCCGGACAGTGATCTTGTTCAGCGCCCGATAGTCAATACAGAGTCTCCACGTCCCATCCTTCTTCTGTACCAACACGATCGGGCTCCCACAGGGCGATGAACTTGGTCTGATGTGACCTTTCTGCAACAGCTCCTGAATCTGCCTCTTAATTTCATCATTCTCTAGAACAGAGCACCGATAGATCGGTCCATTAGGTAAATACAGACTGGGGTCAACTGAACGGTGTTGACCCGAACAGTGTAGAGGAACTCCCGTGGGTGAGGTGAATATGTCCCCATTCTCCACAACCTTGTCCATTTGCTGTTGTTGGTGCGAGAGCCCCGTCCGAGGTCGCCACACAGCTCTCTCTTGCCCTGGGGGCGGATCATCATGAAAACGAATTTCCTGGTTTGGGAAATGAGCTTACTGCATTGTTTTGCAGTAACCAAAGAGATAGCGGCAGGAGGTGGTACCTCTGGTATCCTGTACAACTTATTCCCCAAAGTAACAATAACAGCACGAGGCCGAGACTCATACACAGCATGACGCTTCCACAAGTATGGTTGTCCTAATAATACATCAGAAACATCAATAGGAGCAACGTCACATAATACCTCATCCGTGAAGGGCTTGATGCCATAGGGAAGGCGACACTGCCGGCTGACGCGGAGATCTCGTCCTTGGTGAAGCCACCCGATGGTGTATGGATGTGGGTGAGCTGTTGTCGGCAAGCCCAACCGCTTCACGACGTCCGCTGAAATGAGGTTCTTTTGGCTCCCATTGTCGACAATGAACTGTACCGGGGAGCCCTTTACCCACATCTGGGAGTGGAAGAGACGTTCCTCCTCCTCTGGATCTTCCGGTTCCTCCTTTTGGATCTTTGCAATGGCAACAGTGGCATTGGGCTCCGCATCAATAATCTGTTTCCCTTTTTCATTCGCCTTTTCAGGTTCTGATTCGGAGTCAGAGCATGCATCTGACTCAGAAGCCCTCATCTCGGCCACTAGCGACCGCTTGGCCCGACACTCACTTGTGTTGTGAGTGGAGCTCTTATGGAACTCACACCACTTTCCCGTGTCCTTCTTTGGCTTTGTAGTGTTGTTCTTTTCTTGTGGCTTTGACGGGTTGTCTTTAGCCGCCATGCCTTGGCTCTATCCTTTGTTCTGCGGTTTGGAAGCACCTTTCCCTTGCTTTTGATTCGCAGATCCAAAGTCTCGCTTCTTCTGTTTGAATTTCTGCTCAATCTTGGCAGCATACCGGTATGCCGTACCAAGCAAGGAGATGTCGAGGAACTCCATTTCCTCCTGAATGTATATGTGCAGACAGCTGTGATACTTTAGCCCAGATGTTTCTCTGAATCTTTGATACCCAACTTTGTGCGCAGGGTATGGAACAGATTCGTCAGCTCATGCACATCTTGATCCCTTTCTTGTCGCAGCGTGGTCCATTGTATGTACTTGTCCTCATAGCTCCCCACAGGATAGTACTGTTCCTTGACGGCGTCTCGGAAAGAATTCCAAGTTGGTACGGCCGAGAACAGAGAGGGTTCTGTCTGGTCCTTGTTCTCACAGTAGGTTTCCCACCAGTCCTTAACATGGGGGGTAGCTTTGAGGAGTGCAAAAATAATCTTCCCCCGGTCTGAAAAGTCATGAACAGAGAAATATCCTTCTAATAGATTCAACCATCTATCTATGGCATCTGCGTCTATTTGACCCTCAAATATGGGAATGTAAAAAAATTTCTTGTACCTTAAAGGGAGTCGCAACTCCAGAGTGGCTACTGGATGCAGATGCGCCGCTGGTGGGCAGCCGTTGAAGGATCTGAGCAAAGCTATCCATCATCGCGTTCCTTTGTTTTTCGAGGGCCTCCTCGAGTAATATTTTGATAGGATCTCCTGCTCCCTCATCTTTCTTTTCGTCCCCCATGGGCGTCCGTCGAGGTTTGCGAGGCTGATCTTGCAAAGGTTCCACCAGATCAAGCCCTAGCTCCTTATACCCCGACCTCGTTAGGGACATGCAAAGAAGGATCGAGAAAAAGCAGACCGCTCTGATACCACTGATCCGGATTTATGCAGGAACGCAACAGAATAAACATATAACCATAAATACAGAGATGCAGCGGAAATAACACTTCATTTCATTAATATCAAAGAACCGAAATTTGCTTACAGACAGAATGGAAATAAAACTAGCTAGGGCGCTGGTAGCTATCTCTGAGAAGAGATGTGGCGGCTACAGGCCTCTGAACCGAGTTACAATGAGGATCGAGGGCCTATTTATCATTTAGAAACAATGGAAAATCCTAAACAGCCAAAACCCTAACCCTAGGAGATGAAGCGCCAAAACTATGGGCCCCGTTTGGGTAAATTGGTGTTTCAACTTCCCAGGGGCGTAACTTGGGCGTAACTTGGGCATACGATCTCCGTTTGACGCGTACCATACCTCGTTAGAAAGATCTATCCGAGTACTACAAATTTGGAACAAGCAACATTAGTCCATGGACCCATGTTGCTCTCCGTTTTCCCTTAGGGCCTCAAAACGGCTCCGGAAGTTTAGGACCCGAAAAACTGCTAAAAATAGTAAACTGTGCCGAAACTGAAAAACTGAAATAAAAAATGGTGGAGCCCCAAGTGGAATAGGCGGGTGACCACCAATATCCACTTGGATCACTACACAACTGGATCAGTCATTGGAAATCCTCAATGATTTACACATAGTCGTATCAAGTCTTCTACCTCACAAGTATCAATCCAATCAACCTCTCTCTATGTCTATTTATTATTTTTTCTTCTAAATTTTCTTCACCACATAGATTCCATGTTTGCATAAACTCTAGGGATGCAAAGAATCAATTATAAGCTCATAATAAATAAAACTTGTAATTCAACACAGAAAGTATGGGTGTGTTTGGTAGCTAGAATAGGAAACGATAAAGCAGACTTGGCAGATATGACAAGATGAGCAAATGACAAAACTCAAATTATAGCAGGGCAGGTGAAAACGCAGAGACCAGCGGAGGTAGTGGCGTAGTGGAGGTGTGAGGGCGCTAGAGAATATTTCCAGAGACGTTTCTAATATATAAGACAGGCTAGTGCATAGGAAAATGACAAATATGCAGGTAAGGCACCCAGAGGACAGAGTCACCAGCAAAGACTACACATTTTCTATTTTGGAATGTAGACAGCGCAGAGAATTTGAATTTAGTCGATTCCGTTTAATGCCAAAGACCCTCTGGGCTCGATACCATGTTAAACCCAACAATGATGAGCACGCAAATACACAAGACACATAGAAAGATAAAACCTTGATGCAATTATTACTCACAACGACAGCATTTATCATACACTTTAGTGACCCTGATTCCATATTCTAGGGTCTCTTGGACTCATGTTCCATTGGCCCTCACACCCATCCAGAGGATTAGGTGTTCAACATATATATATATATATACAAGACACATAGAAAGATAAAACTTTGATGCACTATTACTCACAACGATACATATTTATCATACATGGAGTGACCCTTGGATTCCATATTCTAGGGTCTCTTGGACTTCCTATGTCTATTCGTCCTCTACACCTACCCATAGAGGATTAGGTGTTCAACATATATATATATATATATATATATATATATATATATATATAGATATATATGTGTGTGTGTGTGTGTGTGTGTGTGTGTGTGTGTAAAACATAGTTACCGATCAAATAGGAACTATTACCTCAAAACGAGAACTCTAGCCCAAAAAAACTCAAAAAACATGAAAAAACAACCAAAAAATGAAAAGTATGTCTTCCACAACACTTTATTTTAGGGTCAAATTTCAACATTTTTTTTAATTATGTTAAAAACCAATTTTTTTCTTGAAAAAAGGATTGAAAAAACACCCTCAAAACAGAAAGTGTTGATGGTGGACTAAAAAAAAAAAAATCGTGTCACAATTTTGACACTCTTTTACAATGGAATTAAATATCAAATATTATGACATTGAAAAATTATAAAATTCAAAAAATTTTGATACATGATGTTAGAGATACAAATATCATGTCTGAAAGCCTTATAATTGCCAACAATTTTGACTCCTTATATCTGAAAGCCTTATATCTTGTTAAAGATAAAATAACTTAACTCTAAAAAACTCTAAAATTGTAATTGTTTTCAGCCATAACATTAAATATAAAATATCGTACCACATAAAAACCTTAACATTTGACAAGTTTTAAATATTAATTTTTTAACATACTTGAACCATGAAATTATGGACAAATTATATGACTCAAACAATTTTTAAAAATGAACAAGTAAATGAAATATTTATTATTCCAAGAGTGATTTTTATTTTAAAGGATACAAATATATCTCTTTTCAAATCTTAACCTAATACAACTAATCTAATTGCAACCAAAAAGTGTCCCCTTTTAATGAGGCTTAAAAATGTTAGAACTTTTAAAAGTATCTTATACCAAATGTTAACAATAAATAATATCATGGCAATATCACTGCATAATCTAAAAATTCAACATTATTTTCTATTTTCTTTTTTTACTTTTAATCAAAATATCAACTTTGTTATATTGAATATAACATAAATTATTTTGGTAATCCATTGTTGCACTGTGGATATTCTAAAGAGATGAATTCTTCATAATTAAAACATATAATCCAAAAAACATAGAAATGCATCATAACTTCATGTAAGATCAGATGGAAGTCAAAATATTTATTTCAAGTCACCATGAAAACGTCAATCACATAGAAATGTCTTAGACAGTTATTCAAATTCAGTATAGGTTCTGGCACACCATCAAAGCTTAAATCTTCAAATGAATTACTGGATGTGAATGAAGATGATCCATATTTTTCTCTTTCATCAACTAGTGCTCCATCTGAGTCAACATGCATGCCCACCATTTCAAATTTCGAAAGTCTTCTAGATCTACAACTACATTCAATAGAGTCCCATGTCAACACTATTTGTTCTGGTAGAAATTTCTTCAAAACATTTATGGTCTTCAAGTGAAGAGTTCCTCTCTTTGTCAAATTGAATTCATACACAAGTATGTCAACATCCTCCAATTTCAAGACATCTGTGCGGTGACAATTTATATTTGTGCCCTTTCTTTTTCTCTTTCTGCCAATTTTTTTTTCAACT
Organism: Pinus albicaulis; assembly: GCA_034641835.2. Lineage (NCBI taxonomy): Eukaryota > Viridiplantae > Streptophyta > Pinopsida > Pinales > Pinaceae > Pinus > Pinus albicaulis. Next base: position 1,187,522,531 of record CM076579.1, read on the forward strand.
ACCATCTCTGGCTTGTACACACCATTAAAGGGGTGGGTACTTGTGGCATAACAATGTACTTCAACAACTGTAATATCTTCACTTTATTTAATGACCTTTATAACCTTGGCAACCCAGGATGGATAGCTAAGTGGATCTTCATATGCTAACACCGTTATCATGCAACCCTCCTTAACATCCTACACAAAACCCATGTAAAGGTTTTCCATGGCTTCACATTGTACACATGATCTTCTAGAACCAATATATATCTCTTTCCTCTACCTGTGGAGGATTAATAATACCTTGAGCCTGTTGTTGTTCAACATTGTGTGTTTCCTCATGTTCATTTGGCATTTTTTGTGGGAAAAAAATGGAGTATTCAAAAGTGTATCCTCATTTATTGATCTTGAAATCATATCACTTTGAATATTGAAAAAATAATCCCACCAAACTGAATCATAAACATCAAAGTAGTCATGTATCTCTAATACATATTTTAATTTCCTCCAGACATTCAGAATAATTTATATCTCTCTTATGCCTTCGTGGATTATGGATTTTAGCAACTGACTTTAATAAAAATACCTTTGATGCAAATATTGGACGGTCTGGAATGAACTTCAAAAATTCCAAACCTGATGATGGCCCCCTTTCTGTAATAGTTGAATACTTCTTGCCCTATGTAAGTGTTATCCCATCAATTTTTTGATACGAAATTGATTTTGGAAGCTAATTTAATTAAGTTTTTTAATGCATTTCTCCTTACCATGCGATCCTAGAATAAAACTTCGCATGTCAATTGTTTCTTCCAACACATGAAAAATAGGCTCTGGAATGTATGATTTCTTAATACATTCAATTAATTATGGTAGGGTCTCAACACTTTTCCTCCTTAATGCTACTGAAAATTGACTGAACATTTGATCAATATGGTCACGAGTATGCCTAACAAGAAGGAAACCAACCTTTATCTTTTTAAAAATTCTCAATTCAATGAGCATGTTTAGATACCCAAAAAGAACTTGATTTTTGTTTTCATGGCTTGTGTTGTCTAATTGTACATACAAAACTTCAGGAAGAATACCAAACCAATGAGTAACCACATCATAGATTATAGTTATTGTCATATTTGCATCATTATGAATATTTGGAGTTGTGAAGTAAACCCTTGGCAACATCTTCTCATTAAAGGCCATACAACCAACCAAGTGAAACTGAATGAAATTTTCCTCCTGTAATTTTTTTGGTGTGAGGAAAAAATGTGGTAGAAGTGTTTTCTTTTGGTCCATACCATCAATTATCAAACCCAAATATTTATTTGGATTATCATAACACTTATTTCAATGTTTATACAATTTTTGTCTTTCACTTGCTTGTTGATTGCGATGCTCTTGACATTATTTGAAAATGGAAACTGCACATAAAATAAAAGAAACATATGAATAAATATATTTTTATAGTTGATAACTATCCAAATTTTAAAAATATTGTTATGAACACATACCTCTTTCTTCCCCTTGACATTTATCTCTTTTTGCTTTAAGAGAAGCACATATATTGCATATCCCCATCCTTGTCTTCTTAGGAATACGAACATTGTTGAATTCGTTCTTACATACCCTTGTAAAATATGAATATGTAATAAAATTACTAACTCCTTCAGCACCTTTTGCATATTATTTGTATAAGTTGTATATTTCTCATCTCGAGAAATTATTTGGATTATGTATTGTCTTTATTTGGAATACACTCTCCATGCTTTGAAAAGAAGCCTTTCATCCATGAAAGAGCATTATTTGCTAATGGACCAACCTCTCATTTATAACGTACTTCTGAATAATATGTGGGATCCTTTCTAGTCTATCTTGGATTCTTAACAAACAAAAATTATCAATTGAATGCAACATTTTGAAAGCCTTTATGCAGAGTAATACATTCCCAATATGATAATCATAACCTGCCAGTCTGGATTGCATGCAACCCACTAAATAGGTTTTTTTCATGATTTTATTCATCGACAAATATTTTTTCCCTCCAAAGCATAGTTGAAATCCATATGTTTCAAGAAATCCTTTCGACAATGGTCACTTCAAATCAAATGTACAACAGAACTTTTTCTTGTGAGATATGTTGTCCTAACCCTTGTATAACTGGAATATTTTGGATTGATATGAAAAGGTCTACTCCTACTCCTATTTGCAATGTTTTTTTGCAACAACTTCATCATTCCATTATCCTTTGTAGAAGCAGTTTCATCACCCTCAGGATTATCCCCACTTTCATCATTTTGAACATAGTTAAGAATTTCATCAGAATCATTGCTTGGAAAATATTCATTACTATCCTCACTTGAAGACAAAATTTCACAAGAATCATTTGCACTTTTGAAACCCTGACTTAGATGAAATTCTTCACCATCTCCATCCATTCTTTCAAGATATTCCCTTGGATGATTCAATTCTACATCACCATGAGTGCTTTTGAAAACGTTCACTTAGAGAAAATGCATTATTTAGATTTATGCCTCTAAAATTATCATTTGCAAGAAACTCTTCATCCTCCCCTTCCTCAGTGGTGCCCTCATAATCCTTAGGATTAGGCCTAAGTGGATTCTTTAAATCTCTATTCACTAGAAATTCTTCATCCCGCCCCTCCCCTTCCTCGCTGGTGCTCTCATAATCCTTAGGATTAGGAATAAGTGGACACTTTGAATCTCTATTTATTGGAAATTCTTCATCCCCCCTTTCATCAGTGGTGCTCTCATAATCCTTAAGATTAAGATAAATTGGAAAATTTGACTCCAGAAATTATTCATCCCCCTCACCACCTCCTCCCCCGCCCTTATCAATGGTGCTCTTATAATCCTTAGCATTAGGATGAAGTGGAAATTTCGATTATGGAAATTCATCCTCCTCTTCATCAGTGGTGCATGCATAATCCTTAGGATTAAGACGAGGTGGATATTTTTTCTCTGGAAATTCTTCATTCACCTCTTCATCAGTGGTGCTCGCATAATCCTTAGGATTAGGATGAAGTGGATATTTTGACTCTGGAAATTCTTCATCCCCCTCTTCATCAACGGTGCTAGCATAATCCTTAGGATTAGGATGAAGTGGATATTTTGACTCTGCAAATTCTTCATTCCCCTCTTCATCAGTGGTGCTCACATAATCCTTAGGATTAGGACGAATTGGATATTTTAACTCTCGAAATTCTTCATTCCCCCCTTCATCAATGGTGCTCACATGATCCTTAGGATTAGGACGAAGTGGATATTTTGAATTTGGAAATTCGTCATCATGTCCTTCATCACAGGTGCTCTTATAATCCTTAGCATTAGGATGAAGTGGAATAACTGACTCTCGATTTACATAAATTTATTTTTGTTGTCCTTCATCAATTATGCTCTCATCATCCTTAGGATTACGACCAAGTCAAACATTTGACTCTCTATTCATGGTAAATGAACTCCTGCTATATTCATCAATCTGAATAGAGTTGTTGCGTGACGAAGATGTTGATGTTGCAGAAAGAAAAGCTTCAATATCATAAGAACCCATGACTTTCAACAAGAAGATGTTGAATGATACAAATGCACTCTCTCCTAATGACAATATCTAGCTTTAAGACTAAAATTTTCCCTCTAAAATTTACCCCCAAAAATTATCGCTAAGAATTTTCCTTCCAAATTTTCCCCCAAAAATTTTTGGCGAAAAAATTTCCCTCCAAAAATTTCACTTGGAATATTTCCCTCCAAAATATTCGTTTAAAATGTATTTCAAAACATTTTACTAACCTGCTAGGCTTGAAATATTTCACCTTACTTTCTATTCAAAATATCCACAAAAATATTCCTTTCATGCATTCTTTCCAAAATAAATAAAAAAATTTTATTTAAATGATTTAACATTGACTACGTATCGAAATTAATCTTTTATTTTTTGCCCAACGTTAGATAAAATTTAATATAAACCTATAAATTAACTTCATATTAATTTTCTTAATTTTAATTTTAATCCCACATTCGCGAAACGCTAAAGCAATCGCACAATCTTCGTTATATAATAACAATCATTGTTTCTATTCCTCACATCACATCAACTCTTCTACGTTTTGTTAGAGCAATTTGTGGAAGCGTTGGGTTTTGTTGGAGAAATTTGTACAGGCGTTGCGTTGGCATTGATAACACATTGAATGATAGTTTTTCGCATTAGAAAGGTTAGTTTTCCTTTTATTTTGACCATTTAAAGATGAATTTGGAGAGAATATGTCTTTTTAATGGTTTTTATGTTCCAAAACTAATTTTTTATGGTTTTAATGTTCCAAACCCCTATTTTTTTATATACTTATAGCAAAGAAAATGGAAAGAACTCAAATTTGTAGGGTTTTTTGGACAAAAATTTAGAAAAAAAAAATATTTTTTAGGCTTGCTAGGTTCCTCCACGAAAAAGAAATGAAAAAACAACATTGCACATAAAAAAATATATATATATTTTCTTTTTCCTAAAATTGCAAAAAAACAATTTAAAAAAAAAAAAAAAATCAAATTATAATTTTTTATTTATATAATCTATTTTATTTATTTATTTAGTTATATATATATTGTTGTTTTTTAATTACTTTTTAAAACCGTTTTTTTTGTGTTTTTATTATTTTTTAAATAAAAAAATTATTTTTTTAAATAAATATAGTTTTGTTTATTATTATTATTATTTGTTTTAAAATTTTATATACATGTTATTTTGTTTTTTTAATAGTTTTAAAAAAAAATTTAATTATAATACCATTTTTTTTTAATATTAAATTTAAGTTTTTTTGCCCCGTCGGCAGGGCAATGCTGTGAACGTTGCCCCGCCGTCCCTCGCCCAGCCGGGGGTGGGAGGCCAGCGCGGAGACGTTGTGAGCGCCGCCCCACTAGCCTCTGGCCCCCGGTTGGGAAGAGGGGTCGGAGGCCGGCAGGATAGCACTGTGAGCACTGCCCCGCCAACCTCCGACCCCCAGCTAGGCGGAGGGGAAATTTTGGGTATCGCCCCTCCGCCCAGCCAGGTTCAGAGGCTATCGAGGAAGCCCTCACAGCGCTGCCCTACCAGGCTCCTGCCCCCGGAGGGGCATTGAAAACAATTTTTTTTTTTTAAATTCGTTTTTAAAAAATCATGTTTTTTAAATAATTAAAAAAAAATTAATATATTAATTATTTTAAATTAATTTTTATTTTTTTAAATTTTTTTAATAAATATGTTTAATTTTAATAAAAAAATTTTAATTTTAATATGTTTTAATTTTAGTGTGTTTTAATAAATTGTTTTTATAGATAGATGTCTTTCAGATTAATCACATTATCATGATTGACCAAATCCTGATAATGTGATTAATCCGAAAGACATCTATCTACATTATGAATCACAAAAGTCTTAAATCTAAAATTGTTTTTAATTTTATTTTATAATTAAAAAAAAAAAAAAAACAACAACAACAACTTATATTAAAAAATTTAATATAATTTTGTTTTTTTAATTTTTATTTTAAAATTGTTTAAAAAAAATATGTTAATATTAAAATATTTTAATTTTTTTTTTCAAAGTTATTAATTTGTTTTTTTATTATTTTATATATTTATAAGATTTAGAATTTTACGAATTTTGCCTCTGTGATCCATAAATTGTGATTGAAATCTTTCGGTGAAAATCACATCAAAATAGATTTGGTCAACGTGTTTCAAACCAGCCAGTGTGGTTCATCATCAGGACAAGATGAAAAATCTGATCAAGTAACCCCTTTAAATAGAAAGTAAAGGTCCCACTAGCCATTTGTAAAATAACGGCTAGTTTGACTCAAATAATGATAGTTCAAATATTTATAAAAATAAAAATAAAAAATAAAAAAAAATAATAATATTTATTGATTTATTTATTTATTTTTATTTTTATTATTTTTTATTTTTTATTTTTTATTTTATTATTATTATTATTATTATTTTTTATAAATATTTGAACTATCATTATTTGAGTCAAACTAGTCGTTATTTTAAAAACGGCTAGTGGGAGTTTTACTTTCTATTTAAAGAGGTTACTTGATCAAATTTTTCATCTTGTCCTGGTGATGAACCACACTGGCTGGTTCGAAACGCATCGACCAAATCTATTTTGATGTGATTTTCACCGAAAGATTTCTATCACAAGATTTAGAATTGTTTAATTTTAAATGAAAATATATATATATATATGTTTTTTTATAATTTTAAAAATATTAAGAAAAGTTAGTTATATAGTTTTTTTTTTAATTTAAATTTAAATGGTTTTACTAATAACTTGTATTTTTTTTAATTTATTTCATAGAAATTAATTTTTGAATAATATAAAATTTATATTGGCAAACTTTAAAAAAAAATCTATTAATTAGGTTATGTGTTTTTTCATATATATATATATATATATATATATATATATATATATATATATAATTTTCTTTTATTTTCTTTTTATCAGGAAGATGGCATCAAAGAAGATTTGTGTGAATGTTTCTGGACCAAAGGCCACAATTGCCAAATTTAAAGTTGCAGCTCGACGCACTATGGATACTGCTGGACGCACTAAGAATATTGATAGGAACGCTATGAAAACTGTTGAACACAAAAAAATTTGAAAAACGTAATAAAAGTCAAGCAACTGGCCCATCAAGTTCAATCAAGTTTTTTTTAGAATTGAAGAACGCAGAGGAAATAAATAAAACATATTTTTCATGGTACCTTGAAGACAATGAAACCGATGATGGTATACATATCTATCTCTTTTGTGGTATGATTCACTTAGGTGAAGCATATAAGGTGATGGGAAGAGTATGAGACATATGTTTGGTTTTGAATACAAACACTATTTATGTTCTTGCAAGAATGGCTAATAAACGTGAAAAGCTTAGATATCGTCTATCAAAGGTCAAGTATGACATAGATAAAATATCTACAAAGTTGTGTGCAGAAATTACAACCAACATTGCAAATAACATTGTAAGTATGTTTATTTATATTTGTGTTATGCATTATTGTAAGGATCATTTAATTTTGTATAAATTATTGATCATTGACATTTTATTTTGTTTCGCGGGATTTTGTTGAGCCTATTTCAAACTTGATTTAGGGTATTTATTATATGGAGCCAAATGTTATGACTGTGATCAAGGATTTCCACACAGAAACATAAGAAGAAAGGAGAATGAGGCAAAGACCAATAGCTCATGACACTGCAGTATTTCAAAGAGGGGATCAACGAAGACTCACTAAGGTGGGTCAATATAGTAAACCTAAACATGTTGCCTTTGAAGATGTGGAAGATGAATCTAAAAATTATTTTAGCATTAGTGAGAAGGAGATTAGAATTGTTGTGCAAAAGTAGAAAACAAATCAAATACCAAAAATAAAAATGGCCAAAGATGTTTCTCTTCTAGTTGATGATGAAGAGCTTGTTTTATCAAAAAAAGGATATGTTAACCAGTAAGAAGAAGAAATAAAATGTTGGTCAACCTTTAAAAGTCATGAGCAACAATGAAGAACAAACTGAAAGCTCTAAAGGAAGCAGATAAATCATAACATCAGGTGCCGAGTTAGAGGATGACATTATTAAAACAAAAAAAAATATGATTCAATCTGAGTTGAGGAAGAATAAATTAATTTGTGGTGGCCAAACATTTGAGGTTAATGTCAGCCAATTCTATAGGCCATATGAAGAAAAATCTCAATATCAAATTAGAAAGGCACATCACCTACATGTACATAATCTGAAAACATTGTTCAAGTTCAATCCATATGTGCATATGGTGGATTATGTGGTTCTTGTTGATCCACGGCAGGTTCCCAAAAAATAGGCATTTGACAAGACACGATGTTTTGATTATAAATATTATGTAATTGGAAGGAACCATTCAGTAGAGGCTAAAAGACAGTTGATTGAGGAACATAAATACATCATTTACGTTGATTTAACAGAAACAGAATCAAAGTTATTGGCATGGGATCATAATGCAGATAATGAGTTCATAATGAAAATGACTTTCATCCAAAGGGTCAGATTATTCATAATGAATTCAAAGAAAAATGTAGTAGGAATAAGGCAACAGTCAGTATAACCTTTCGGAAGGAATGTTTAATGAAAACAGGTTATCAAATTGATGACAAAATCAAATTAAAAGATAGAAAAATGCATTCAAATATATTCAGAGGCATGAATAACATTTTTCAATTGGCATTTAAAACTGGTGAGATATGAGAATTGATTAATAATATTTTTGAGCGGTGCGAGAATATTTCCATAAAAAATCAGAAGGTTAAAAAGTATAGACACATAATATGTACCAATAGTAAGGCATGCCTTGAAATGAAGAAAATTCCATAGATATGACTATCACACCCTAGAGAGCAATGCAAGGAGTGAAGGATGATAAACTACTCAAATCAATACTATCCTATGTGAAGTCAAATGAATTATCAATGGAGGAAATGTGCGCAGAATTTCAAAAGTAAATTTGTTGAATTATTTGTACTTTTCTTTTGATTATAATTTTCTTTTAAATAAAACATATTGTTTTGATAGAATTTGTTATACATCTCACTATATTAACAGTTTTAACTTTATTTATTCAGTTAGAAGATTTATATGAAAATACAAGAACATATGGTTAAAATGTTGAATGAAGACAGTTGGGATGATGTTGTGCGCAACTACCCAGAATCAAGTTCTACAACAACACTTCAATATTTTTATATTGCATTCAATAAGGTATGTTTGTTTATACATTCATTTTATTCATATGTAAAAAAAAAAAATTATTTATTACTTATACATATATATATTTTTATGTCATTAAGGAAGGATGCAAATGGAGTACCAGATACTTTCAAAAACTTTATTGAAAAAATTAAGTTGGAAAAGATGAGAAGGAAACATCTTAAAAATGTTGAACTTGATCCTACTAGACTTAATCATTTCATTTGAAATGGGCTCGAAAGTATCCAATATCAAATAATACCAAGTGATTGTGAAGACATTGAAAAACTCATACCTAAAAGGGAATATGGCCTAGTTATTGCAGATATTCCTCATGGTTTCAACTTCCCAAACATTGAATATGATAGTGAACCATATGCTTATCAAGCTTTTAATAAAGTGGTTACAAGCTTTCAAGAAGTCACAACATCACCACTTCAGAGATTTGTGACATTTCATTCAAATACACAATTTACAATGTTATTAACAAGCTTCAAGGGAAAAACAAACTCAATGATGCAACTTACATCGTAAAACATTGAAATTGTATGTTCAATTAATGTTAGAATTTTTTATTTATGTACAATTTAATTGAACTTTTACCATGTTATGTTACAGGAAGAAGTTAAATATTGTTTGTTTCGAAAATAAGCCTATTATAAATGATTGTGAGTTCATCCATGTTGAATGTTGGACAAAAGAGGATATCTATAGGCCTATTCTTATGAATCAAGTAGATGACAAGAGTCATATTTAAGTATTGATTCATGATGATGTTGTAAGAAAACTAACATATGAGGAAAAAGATTCAAAAGGAGATATATTTAACATTTATAAAAAATCGCAAACATTAATTAACTATCTTATATATCTAGGTTCAAATAAAGGAGATTGGGTTTTGGATTTATTCTCAAGTTCAAGTAAGTTTTATTATATAAAATTGAATTTAAATATTTTAGTTTTTAGTTTTTATATGTTTATACTAATTTGCTTAATTATTTCTTTTGTGCTTGATGATTAGGTACAACGCTATCATGTTGCCTAAAAAAGGAAGAAATTGCATTTCCATTGAAAAAGACCCAGTGCAATGCAAATTTATTTAACAAAGAATTAATGCTCTTTAATTTCTTCCAAATGCAATGCAAGAAGTTGGTTTGAGGAAACGAGAATTTAATGAATCATGTGTGGAAAAAAAGACAAAGGAACCTCAACCACCGTTATATGGAATGATTGGTAAATGACATTTTGGAAGATTTGCAGACATTAAAGATCCATTAGAAGATGAAAATGATCAAAATGAAGGATAAAATGTTGTGGAAAAAGACATTAATGATGTTCTAGAAGATGTTGAACATGGATTAGTTGATATTGGATTAGCTTTAAGTTATGGTTGTAAATAAAGCTCAAATTTGAAATCTATTAATCAGTTTTACTTGTAATGTTTAAAATTTGATCTTTTATGAGAATAATCCTTATTTTTTGCAAAAAGCATGTGGTTACTATTAATTTTTGACATAAAATTCATAAAAAAATGCTATTTTTTAAAGTTTTTTTGTTAATATTTTCTCAAAAAAATCGTTTATTTAACATGTTTTTTTAACAAAAAGTCTCAAAATGTGAATTTTTTTCATTGTATTTATATTGAAAAATGTGTATTTTTTTGTCATCTGATTAAAAATATTGGTTTTTTAGCGACAATTATTTGATGTGAATTGATATATTAATTAACAATACATAAACATATAGAAAATCCTAGCTCTTAAATATTGACCATTTTTATTTATGTTTTAACTATGTGAAAAATGAATATTTCATTACAAAAATATTTTAAAAAAAAGTACTTAAATACACTTAAAAATAAACATCTAAGGGAAGAAGAAGACATTAGAAAATTTATATTGTCAAAAACAACACCCTAAAAAAAAGTAGGTGATTCTACATCACCACTCTTCAAAATCGACATGAAAATCATGACATTAAAAAAACAAAAAGTCATAAGAAAATTTAAAGTGCCAAAATTATGCTAAAAAAAATGGTGATTCTGCATCACCACTTTTCAAAATTGGGTGCTTTTTTTGTTACCTCAAATTTTTTTGTATAAGCATGAAAATCAATCATCGATTAGCATTCTTATGCATAAAATATAAGGTGAAAATCTCAATTCCTTGTATTCCCTTTCTTTTTTTAGAAAATAAAAGTATAGCTACAGAATTGATGAGTTTTTGCAGCTCTCATAAAATTCTACAGTTCTTATGAATTTCTGCAGCTCAGATATAACATGATCGTTTTTTATCGAAGCATCTAAATACTACACTGAAGAATACACAGAAGAACACCTGAAGAACAAAGACAAGGAGAAACAATTGAAGGTTACCAAAGTCTAAGATATGTAAATACAATATTTTATTTAATAATAAGGTTGCAAACATTGACATATGAATTATATGATCATTTTATACCACCAACTTAAATGACATTATTAAAAGGATTGATCATGTCAAAGAAAATTCTAATTTCACATTCTGCCACTAAACCCTCATCATTTACACGATCTCCCTAACGTTAAGTCTAATTTCGTTGGTTAATAATCCAAACGGTCACTTTCCATTTTAAAACCCCAATCACGCTCTTAATAACCCTGAAGCCTCGCTCATTCACTCATTCACCCGCACATATCAACCATTCCACAACATAATTCATCCATGTTCCCAAACTAATATTGAAACCCTCAGTCTACGCTGTCAAAAGAGGCAGTCCTAAAGGTGAAGCTTCTCGACAGCTATGGGATTAATTGTGAGGACATAACCTGTAGGGAGAAAGTTTATGGAAGGCTACCTACAAATAAAATAAATGTTACAAAGAGCACAATGGCTCAGTTTTGTGGAAAAATTCGAAGGGTTTCATAAATAATTTACTAAATCCTTCGCCAGAGCTTTTGATGGAGTAGAAGTTGAAATCGGCGATATCAAGCTTGCAATCACAGAATCTTTCATAGAAAAATCTACTGGACTACCAAGGACAAGAGAAATATGGTTTAAAAATAGAGGAATTGAAGGGGAAGCATGGAAAAGCTTCCTGAAGAACACAGGTATGGATACTAGCATTTTCAAAAAAGGAATTCCTTGCACAACTCTTAAGGGAAAATGGAGAAATGTGTTATTGATAATCCATAAATCTGTTACCTATGAGGGAAGGTTCATATGTATGTTCTTTTATCATGCTAGGTTTTTAATGAATTTTATTGAAGATAGGGAAATAAATTTTCCATATTTTTTATTGCATAGCTTGAATGATCCAAAAATCTTTTGTTTGAGATGTGTTAAATAATTTAATGTGAAAATTTCAGCTTTAAAGGCATAAACATAAGAAGAGAGAAGCAATTAACATCATGTAGGAAGACACAAAATTGATATCGAAGTTCATCCAGGAGGGACTATGTCTCTGAGCCCTGCTCAAATAGTGAGGAGGACCTCTTTCATTAAGTGGAAAAAAATGAAAGTACAAGTATAAAATGAGAAATTACACCCTTATACCTCCATAGCTGAAATTTCCCAAAAATTGCAGACCCCTGATGAAGAAATGGACAACACCGTTGGATTCGTGGTGTCGAGTAGTGCAAAATACATAAAAATTTATCATGAATCTGACAAAGTGAAAATCTGACCCCTCTAGAAAATGACTCAGATCATGGTTCTACACCCCTCCTGCGCAATGCTCATGGTTCCACTATCTCGATTTTTGTGCCCTCTCCTGACCTGCTTGGGTGCACTTATGAAATGAATGGTTTATATATTGGAGGTGTGGCGGACTTCCCAAATAAATCTGTAGTTGAATTGGTTTTATATCCTTGGTTTGTGGGAGGGGGTTGAGTGGTCAAACCCCTCCCTCTCGGTAATTAGGCAGAACTTTTTTTTAACTCTATGCATTTTATTTTAAAAACCCTGACACATTAAGTTTGAGGTACGTTGGGGGGTCGAGCCTGGATTGGGCGGCCCGCCCCTTACTTCCCCGACACTGTGTCATATTATAAGAGGAGTGGGTTGTGGCCGCAGGGTCACATCCGTTGGACCCACCCATATACGGTGATTGTTGCCATATATTATGGTCGGGTGGTTGGGAGGCGAGGTCACGACTGTTGCCCACCCCCATAATAACATTTTTGTTATGTGCAGATTCAATGGGTGTGGCGGGGGTCATGGCCCGCCACCCAATTTTTAATATATTATTTTTTATATTTTTAATTTCTTAAAACAAATTGGTTATTTCAAATCTTCCATATTTTTGACCGAAGGAGACAATTTAACCATCCCACAATTTCACCCAGAATCCGGCCGGATTTGGCCAAAATTTTGTGGCCGGGTTTCAGCAAATTTGTTGCCTCCTTAAGCTGCCACATCACCAAGTCAACCCTCTAACTTTGACTGCTCCTAACTCCTTCATATGGACTTGGAATTGAGTTTCGTCTGCGCCGTTGGAATCAAAAATATGAGATCTACAACTTGAAATTAAGTTTTCCACATTCCAGACACTTCGATTTTTGAGCCTTTGTACTTAACCCACTTGTTCTTGGACCTGTTTGATCCACCTGGATCATTCCTCCCCACTGAAGAGCTTTTGGACCCCAAAAGCCTTATCAATCAACGGGAAAGTGAGGGAATTTCTCCCTCACCTTCTCCTTTTCAAGCCATTTAGCTTTACTTGGGTGCATCCCTTTGAAACCAACATGAAGATACTCCACATCTCCTCATCGTGAAGTCTTGTTTCTTCGATCGAGAATGATGTCCTCTGGCAGTTCATCGAGATATTCTGGTGTAAATTCATCAATTGTAGGAATTTAGCCTACCTCCTTGGTGTCCATAATCAATGGTGGTTCATAAAGCTTCAGATTTTCGACATTCACGACTGAGTGCATCCGCATGTATACAGGAAAATCAAGTCATAAAGCATTATTCCCAATCTTCTCCAACCTGGTAAATGGAACATACCGGATTGGTCGCAATTTCTTGCATTCCCCCTTCATTCAATCCTTGCTGATATGGAACCACACCTTGTCACCAACGTGAAATTGATGGTTGAATCGATGCTTATCATGTTGGGCCTTATATCGGGCCTGATTCTTTTCCAACTGCTCTTGCACTGCTTGGTGAATTGTCTGTATCCACTGGATGAACCATTGTGCTTTGTCCCTGTCATCACATCCATTGGCATCTTCATCCCTTCCATAGATCATGTCAAAAGGGTCCTTTGGTAAGTAACCAAAGCATGTATCAAATAGTGAACGCTGCATAGAGGAATGCACTGCTCGGTTGTAGGAGTGCTACAAATATGGAAGATGCTCATCCCACAACTTGGGATGTTTGCTGCAATAGCCCCACAACAAGTGTACCACGGTACGGTTGACGACCAATGTCTATCCGTCGGTTTGTGGATGTAATTTTGTACTTCTCTTCAACTTGGTGTCCATCATATGCCACAATCTGGTCCAAAACTCTCCAAGGAAGCGAGAGTTTCGATCTGAAGCAATCGATGTGGGCAACTCAAAGTGGACCCAAACATACTGAATGAAAAGAGAAGCAATCTGCTTAGCAGTGACTTGCTTTTTACAAGGCATTAATATGCACATTTTACTAAAGCGGTCGAAGACAACATACAAATAGTCGTGACCCTTTCTAGACATAGGCAAACCTCTTATAAAGACCATCGACATACTTTCCCATGGACGACTCGAAATAGGGAGTGGTGTGTAGAGACCAGGTTTTCTATTAGAGGGATTTGATACATAACACATCACACATCCCTTTACAAAATGTGTTACAATGTTTTTCATATGGGGCCAAAAGCAAAACCTTTGCAAATGACATAAGGTTTTTTCGACACCAAAGTAACCAAACACAAGAGAGGTATGTGCCTCTCGAATTACATGTACCCTTTCTGTTTTGGGTATGCACAATTTGCCAAGGTGATAAAACAACTTCTCCTGCAAATGATAGTTGTACACCTATGAACCATGAGTTAGTTTTGCATATATTTCTTTAAATTCATCATCGTTAGCATATTTCTCAGCATAAATTTCAAAAGACAATGAAGCATTATGTAAAATAACATAAGCAGCAAATAGGAGGGCGAGAAAGCATATCTGCTACTTTATCACCAGATGAAACTGTTGTAGAAACCCCATCCACCTGAAATGACGAGACTATTGTAGCTTTGTCTGTGATTGAAGGTATTGCAAGGGCTGATGATATGTATGGATGATGGTCTCCTTGCCGATCAGGTAATGTTTCCACTTTTTCACACTTTGGACCAAGGCATATAGTTCCTTGTCGTAAGTGGGGTAATTGATGACAACCTGGGAGAACTTCTCTGAATGGTAACGTATTGGCTTATTCTGCTGCAAAAATAAAACTCCCATGGCGTGCCCACTAGCATCGGTTTCGATCTCAAAAGGATTCTGGAGATCAGGTAAATCTAGGACTGGTGCGGTGCTGATTTTATCTTTCAGTGCTTCGAAGGACTTCTGTTGTTTTCCTCCCCACTGAAAGGCTTGTTTGATACTTCAGTGTCAGTGCATGTAAGGGTGATGCAATAACAAAGAAGTTGGCAATGAACCTCCTCCAATACTGTATTGCACCTAGAAAATCACAGACCTCTGTTACATTGGTAGGCTTAGGCCATTTTACAATCACCTCAACTTTGGAGAGGTCTATTTTCAATTGACTGTTACCGACAATATGACCTAGGTAAACCAAAGAGGTTTTCCCAAACTCACACTTTGAAAATTTTACATACAATTATTCCCTCTTTAATACATCAAACACTTTCTTTACATGGCATACATGCCCATCCAAAGTCCTACTAATATCATCTAAATACACAAGAACAAATTCATCAATGAAAGGCCTAAAAATATCATTCATGACCCTCATGAATGTGACTGGAGCGTTGCATAGTCCAATGGCATGACCATCCATTCGAAAAACCCATGTTTGGTCTTGAAGGTGGTTTTCCACACATCCTGTTCTGCAATTATGACCTGGTGATAACCACTATGCAAATCCAATTTGGTGAAATAGATATAATTCTTTAATTGATCTAACAAATCGTCAATGCGAGGGAGAGGGTATCAATTTTTCACCATGATTTTTTTTAGTGCCCGATAATCCACGCACATCCTCCATGTAACATGTTTCTTGGGTACTAACACGATCGACGAGCCACAAGGAGAAGTACTTGGCCGAATGACCCCTTGGTTTAACAATTCCTGTACCTCCTTTTTTATCTCCTCCATCTCGATAGATGAAATCTTGTACATGCCAATATTTGGCAATGGAGCATCATGTTGCAAATGGATCTCATATTGGATTTCTTGTTTCGGAGGCAATCCTCTGGGTTCCTGAAACAACTCATCATAGTTAGAAATAAAATCACATAATTCCTGTTTATGAGCCGGATCACATCCTCGGAAAGCATCAGATATTTTTGCATCTTTTTCTCTCACAACCATGAGAAAACACCCCTTGTTGGAATTCACCAATCTCTTCATATGTCCTGCACCAACAAGATTGGCACTGAATTTGGTTTGATGAACTCTTACAATATACTCTACCCCATATTTTGTGATTTGGTATTCATTTTCATGTCAAACGAAAACTAGTTTCCTGTCGTAAAGATAGGGACTCCCTAACACAATACCACATATATCCAATGGTATGACATCCAGCTCTACTTCATCCACCAATTTAGAAGAAATTACAAATTTAACCTTACATTGCTTGGTTACATTTAGTTTTACTTTGTCATGTATCCATCCAAGCGGATAAGGTTTCGGATGAGGCTTAACTTCTAAGCCTAAATTTTTAACCAAGGATTATGAGATTAAATTTTCTTGAGAGCCTGAATCAAATAGAGTTTCTATTTTTGTATGATTTATAACAACTCTAATATGAAACAACTCAATTATCTTTCATTCATTAGGAAGAGGCTCATCTATTGGACTAGTGCTTTCATGCGATTCAGAATTAACATGAAGATAATGAGTACCTTTTGTGCCTGCTGTTGTGATCAATCCCCCATCGCCAGAGTCAGATCCAAGGTCTTGCTGTGCGGTTTCTACCGTCTTTTGCTTACCCTTTCCTCCATATCTCTTTGGCTTCTTTTCTTGGTACAAATTTCAACAACGATCGTCGTCATGACCTTCCTTTTTGTAGTGAGTGTAATAAGGCTTTTCCACTTCATCCTTCTTTGTTGATGTTGTATTCTTTTCCTTTCCCTTTGAATTTTCCATTTGAAGGTTTGAAAGATGGCTTTTTTGAATGATCATCCTTATCATTTTTGCCCCTGTTTTCAAGATGAATGGCCTTTACACTAGCCAAGTCAATGGTAGTAGGTTCAAAAATTAACAATGAATGTCTAATGTAACTATGTAATGACCCAATGTACTTAGTTACAACTTCAGGATAATCTAATGAAATTCCTAAACTTAGTGCTTGTTTTCTAAATTCCTCGGTAAAACTTTGCACGTTTTTTCCTTTACCTTGCCTTAGGTACTGCCACTCCATTAAGGCTTTTTGCTTATAACCCAAGGGATAGAATTTATCTTTAAGTCGAGCAATAAAATTTGACCATGAGGAAAGAAGGTTACCCAAATTACTGTTGCCTTGAAGTTTTCTCTCCCACCAGATGAGAGTTGTGCCATTCAATCGAAGAGAAGCCAACCTGATCTTCGCCTCATCCTCCACAATCTTTTGAATCCTGCAGTAGAGTTCAAGCTGCCTAATCCAGTTGTTAAGTTTCTTTGCATTACTTTTACCATTATACATGGGTAGATCAAATTTGACATCTAACTTAAAGAAATGTTTATCATATGCATTTCCAAAATTCCTATGATGATGATGAGAAGAGGAGGAAGAACTTTCACTTTTTGGAGGAGAAGGAGGTCGATCTCCTCCACCATCTCCATGCGCTAAAACTTGTCATTATGAAGAATTCTCCCCTGCGTTCTCTAGTTTCTCAAGTCTAGAGAACAACTTTTCAACCCGTTTTTCCATGGTGTATAAGATCTTGTGGAAGTTGAGCTCTTCCTCGTGTCGATCATCATCACCCATGTTTCTTCTCTGATGTGCACATCCCACTTCGGGATCAAAAGATTATAGTTTCCCTTCGCCTCTTCGTAGCTTGTTTCTAGTTAGCATACAAGCATGTAATTCACATCTACAACCATCTGCGTTGATACCACTTGATCCAAAAATATTTTGTTTGTGATAGCTAAAATGGAGTACTGGCACTAAGGAGAGCTGGTCTCACTATTCTCTGTCTATTTCATTCACTAAGGGAGCCTTCATAATTTTCATTCATTCATCAAATACGCAATATAGGATAAATGATGTACAACAGTCAAATGTATATCCAACCCTTTAAAACAAACGCTCACATAATAGGGTCTTTTTATACTCTTAATAAGCACCCGACTATGATATCTCAACCTTTGAAAACACTTTTACATACATTTCCCGACCCTTTTAAATGATAACCAACCTTGGCTTATAATGAAACCTTAATAAAATTAACACAATCGCCGCGACATTTTATAATACATTGCGCCACGGGCCCCACACCTCAAACTTATTAAATAAACGATTTTCAACGCAAAATCAATGGGCCATACCTAACTTATCCAACATACAACTTGTCGCGTGATTATTGTTCGATCTATCGACCTCCAGATCGGAAGGTCCTTATCAATATCGCGTTTTTTCCAGACCCGAGCTTTGACGCATAAAACTTACGCGATATGGGTGGTATTGGGTCGCCGACGTGGCAAGATTCAATATGATCGTGTTTTTTTTCGGTGGTTTCGACCCGGACCAAAAGCAGTGCGAAAAGGGTTGTTTTGTTTCACAAAACCACTCCCGGTAAATGAACAGTGACAGTTCGAATTATCGCGCGAACTTCCTTATTTCTTCTATCCACCTTCTTGTTCAGTTAAACAACAAACAACGCCTTGCTCCAACAAACAATCAAACAATACATTCACTGTGACAGACAGAGGCTAATCTTCACAACATAAACCGAGCATAATTCTGATCTCGCTCTTCCAACGGGGTCCATTAATCAGCCTCCCTCGGAGACTCAATACAGACTACACATATTCAATTTCTTCGCAGATGAACATAACTCAAAGGCTGACAGAGATAACCCCAGAATGGGATCTCATTCCGGTTTACTCAGAAAACTTAGATTCAACAAACATACAGGAAATATGCACCCTGAGTACATTAGCCACAACTCACAGATAGCCAATAAGCATAAAGTTTATTCAACAACGAACAATTCTTCTCATTCAAAATTTCAGTGCCAAATTCCCCCCTTCCAAGGTATTATAGGTTACAATTTATAGTTCATTACATGATTGTTTGGTTCCTCCTTGAGGACCGTTTTATTCTTAATCACAAAAATACTAATTACATAATATTACTATCAACAAAAATCAAACAGACTGACACGAATGAACCTATTCGACTTCTACAGTTACTGAACTAACCCTAACTGCTCTAAGTGCAACATACAGCTAAGGTGTTGACACGTTGCTGGTACATCTCAGAAAATTTTCGAACTCTCCTAGCCACAACATGTGGACAATCCTCCTACATTGGTGGCTAGTGTCCAATGCCCCTGCATCAGACTCCCGAGGGCAATTTTCTTCATGGACTCCTGTCCATGAGCTCTTTCACAGAACTTCCTAGCTTCTGCAACATAACTTCAGTCACCCAAGTAGCATCTTCATCTGGCTGGTCCTTCCACTTGACCAAATACTGGAAATATTCTTGTCCTCTGGTCCTTTTGAACACCTTCTTGTCCAAGATCTTCTCTGGCTGTAATGGCTGCACTGGAGGCAACTATTTTGCCCACTCAATCTGCTCTTTGTCTGCTAGTTCTTCATCTGCGCCACCATATTCATACCTATACAAATCTGCAACATTAAATATTGGAGATATTCCAACATCAGGAGGCAATTCAATTTCATAAGCATTAGCAGAAAATTTTCTCAGTATCTTGCATGGTCCAATCTTCTTGAACTTCAATTTGTTATACTGCTTCTTTGGGAATCTTTCCTTCCTCAAGTGTTCCAAAACCAAATCTCCAACTTCAAAATTGAATTCCTTTCTGCTCAAATCTGCTCTGCCCTTGTATCTGATGCTGTTGCCTTGTAGCTGTTGTTTTACTTACTCATGTGTGGCTTGGATCTCTGAAGCAAATTCTTCACCATCAGCACTCCTCAACTCTGCCTTTCCCAAGTTTCTCAGTTCAGACACTCCTCTGGGGTGCATTCCATAAACAATATGGAACGGGCTCTGTCCTGTACTTCTGTTTGGTGAATCATTGTAAGCATATTCTGCCTATGGCAAAATATGGTCCCACTACTTGGGATGCTCTCCTGCAAGACTTCTCAAAATATTTCCCAGACTTCTATTTACTGCCTCAGTTTGTCCATCAGTCTGAGGATGATAAGCTGAGCTGAAACTCAGTTTAGTACCAAGTTTCTTCCACAATGTGATCCAAAAATGGCCCACAAATCTAGTATCTCTATCAGAAACAATACTCTTGGGAAACCCATGCAATCTAACAACTTCTTTGAAAAACAAATTAGCAACATGGGTGGAATCATTGGTTTTATAACATGGAATAAAATGTGCCATCTTGGAAAATCTGTCAACTACAACAAAGATTGCATCATTCCCTCTCTATGTCTTGGGTAATCCTAGAAAAAAATCCATACTCACCATGTCCCAAGGCCTGTCTGGAATAGGCAATGGAATGTACAATCCTGCATTCTGGCTTCTCCCTTTTGCATATTGACAAATTTTGAAATTCTTCACAAATTTTTCCACTTCAGTTCTCATCCTTGGCTAATAATAAAAATGACTCAGCTGCTCATAAGTTTTATCAGTACCAAAGTGTCCAGCAAGTCCACCACTATGCTTTTCTTTGATTAAATTATCCCTCATGGAACATTTTGGTACACACAATTGGTTTCTTCTGAACAATAAGTCCTCCTGCAAGAAATAATCTAACCACTGGCTTCTATATGTCAAAACAAGGTTACAACATGCTGCAAATGCTTCTTTAAAATATGAATCTGTCTTATAAAGATATTTAAGAAAATCAAATCCTACAACTTCAAATTTGTTTTCTTGAACAAGCATGTTTCTCCTACTCAAAGCATCAGCTACTTTATTTGCTTGGCCACTTATATGCTTCAAAACAAAATTAAAACTCTGGAGATCTTCAACCCATTTGGCATGTTTATGCTTCAATTTAGGCTGCTGCATAATATATTGTAAAGCATGGTTATCTGTGTATAGCACAAACTCCTTGTACATTAAATAATGCCTCCACTTCTTCAGTGCCTGCACAATTGCATAAAATTCTTTTTCATAAGAGGAATACTTTCTCCTTGTCTCATTCAACTTCTTACTGAAGTATGCTACAAGCCTATCATCTTGACTCAGCACAGCTCCAATGGCTTCTCCACTGGCATCACACTTCACTTCAAATGGGTTGTTAAAATTAGGAAAAACTAGAACAACCTTTTCAGTTATCTTCTGTTTCAAAAGCTTAAAATTATTTTCTGCTTCAGCAGTCCATTTGAATGGTTGTTTGTCCTTCTTTATTGTTTCAATGATGGGTGCATTAATCTTGCCGAAATTTCTTATGAATCTTATATAAAAACTGGCAAGTCCATGGAAACTTCTTACCTCAAAAATACTTCTTGGGGAAGGCCACTCCACAATTGCCTTAACCTTTTCTGGGTCCATCTTCAATCCTTCAACAAAAACGACAAAACCCAAATACACCAACTCTTCCTTCATGAATGAACATTTCTTTAAATTTATCAGCAGCTTCTCCTGTTGTAACTTCTTCAAGACATAATTAAGATGCCTTAAATGTTCTTCCTTTGTTTTGCTGAAAACTAATATGTCATCCATATACACTATCACAAACTTACCAATAAATTCTTTCAATACTTCATTCATGAGCCTCATAAAAGTACTAAGTGCATTTGTTAACCCAAAAGGCATTACCAACCACTCATACAGTCCTTCATTTGTTTTAAAGGCAGTTTTCCATTCATCACCCTCCTTTATTCTAATCTGATGATATCCACTTTTCAAATCTAATTTTGAAAAATACTTTGCTCCACTCAAACAGTCCATTAAGTCTTCAACTCTAGGTAGAGTAAATCTATACCTGATGGTTATTTTGTTTATTTCTCTTGAATCAGTGCACATTCTCCAACCTCCATCTTTCTTTGGACTCAGTACTGCAAGTACCGCACATGGACTCAAACTCTCTCTGATCAGAACTTTGTCAACCAATTCCTGCACTTGCTTCCTGATTTCTTCATTCTCTGTGGGAGTCATTCTGTAGGCTGCTTTATTTGGAAGATTTGATCCTGGGATAAAATCTATATGATGGCTGATTTTTCTCACAGGTGGCAAATCATCCACAACAATATCACAATAATTGTCCAGCATCTCTTGGATTTCAATTGGAAAATCAGAAATATTTGTAGAAGTAAGCACTACTTTAGGCTTGCAGACTAAAGCAAAACTTACCTCTTCTTCTTCAATCTGCTATAGATACTCTTTCCCACTCAACAATAAAGTCTTTGGATCAGCCTTTCTGCTTGATGGTTCTCCTTCCTCCATGGGTATCAATGTGTGATGCACTCCATCCTTGAAGAACTTGTAAGTGTTCTTCTTCCCATCATGTACTGCAGCTCTGTCATACTGCCAAGGTCTTCCCAGCAGTATGTGACGCACATCCATAGGCATCACATCACACATGACCTTGTCTTTGTAGCTACCAATCTGCAACTCTATCTCACACTGTTCCTTCACAATTAGCTGGTGTTCTTTATGTAGCCATGACACCTTGTAGGGTGTAGGATGTTCCCTTCTATTCAACTTTAGTTTCTCTATCACCTCTGTAGAGACCAAATTGTATGTGTTGCCACTATCAATGACAAACTGACAGCATTTCCCTTGGACTTTGCATACACTCCTAAACAAATTCTTCCTCTGATCTGGTTCAACAACTTCTTTTGCTTGTTTCAATAGGACCTTATTGACCACCAAAGATTCTCCCTTCTCTGGAAGAATTGCCTCTTTTGTTTCAGACAGCCTTGCTGCCTCTTCTCCAGCCTGAGCAACAATTGCATTTCTCTGGCCTGTGCCCACATTCTATGGGCATTCATAGTGTTTATGTCCCACCACGTGACATCTATAACACCTCACTTCTCTTCCTCGGCCTCTACCTCCTCTTCCTCTGTAGGAACCCCTTCTGCCCCTTGCATCATCCTCTGTGGATGCATTCTGAGGTGAGCTGCTGCTAGCTCCATCTCTAGGTGTTGTAGACCTTCCTCTACCACCCTGACTTCCCTTTCCTCCGAAAGTACCTCTTCCTTTGGAAAACTATTTTCTCAGGAGTTTCTCTTCATCTTTCAAGGCCATTTGGTAAGCCTCTTCAACTGTCATAGGAGACAGAATACCTATCTCATCTTGGATCTCCAACTTGAGACCATTCACATACCTGGCAACCTTCTCTGTTGTGTCCTGGAATTTTCTAGCTCTTATACTTACTCTATAAAACTCTTCCGTGTACTCTTTCACTGTCAGCAATCTCTGTCTAAGATTCTACATTTGTCTAAACAAAATAAGCTGATAATCACTAGGAAAGAACTTACCTCTTAGTTTTTCCACCATTCTGGTCCAACTTTTGATTGGCTGTTTACCATCTCTCCTTCTCTCTGCTTGCACTCCATCCCACCAAAGTGTTGCATGTCCCTTCAACTTTGTCACTGCAAACTTGACTTTTTTGTCTTCAACCATCTCTTCATAATCAAAACATTTGTTCATCTCATTGATCCAGTCTATCATTTCCTCTAGATTCAATCCTCCTGCAAAACTTGACACTTCAAGTTTTGGCTTGAATTTAGATCCTAGAACAGACTTAAAGAGTCTCAAATTAGGAGGAATCTCAACGTTCTCTCCTGCTTCTTCTTCAGGTTCAGGTTCACTGGCATCCTTAGGGTCTCTTGGGTGTCCCAATTCCATCGCATCCAATCTGGCTTGGACCCTCTGCAAGGTCTCCAATACTTCTGCATTGGCAACTGGCCTGCCTCTTCTTCTACTAGCACCTCTGGCAACTCGGATAGCCATGTTGGAATTCTTCTTGTGGTTCTTGGAAGTCAGTTCAGTCTCTGCAAATGTCTTGAAATCTTCTCTGATACCACAAATGATAGCTAAAATGGAGTACCGGCGCTAAGGAGAGTTGGTCTCACTTTTCTCTGTCTATTTCATTCACTAAGGGAGCCTTCATAATTTTCATTCATTCATAAAATACGCAATATAAGATAAATGATGTACAATAGTCAAATGTATATCCAACCCTTTAAAACAAACGCTCACATAATAGGGTCTTTTTATACCCTTAATAAGCGCCCGACTATGATATCTTGACCTTTGAAAACACTTTTACATACATTTCCCGACCCTTTAAATGATAACCAACCTCGGCTTATAATGAAACCTTAATACAATAAACACTATCGCCGCGACATTTTATAATACATTGCGCCACGGGCCCCACACCTCAAACTTATTAAATAAACGATTTTCAACGCAAAATCAATGGGCCATACCTGACTTATCCAACGTACAACTTGTCACGCGATTACTGTCCGATCTATCGACCTCCAGATCGGACGGTCCTTATCAATATCGTGTTTTTTCCAGACCCAAGCTTTAACTCATAAAACTTACGCGATATGGGTGGTATTGGGTCGCTGACGTGGCAAGATTCAATACGATCGCATTTTTTTTTTTGTGGTTTCGCCCCAGACCAAAAGCAGTGCGAAAAGGGTTGTTTTGTTTCACAAAACCACTCCTGGTAAATGAACAATGACAGTTTGAATTACCGCACAAACTTCCTTATTTCTTCTATCCGCCTTCTTGTTTAGTTAAACAACAAACAACGCCTTGCTCCAACAAACAATCAAACAATACATTCACTGTGACAGACAAAGGCTAATCTTCACAACATAAACTGAGCATAATTCTAATCTCGCTCTTCCAACGGGGTCCATTAATCGGCCTCCCTCGGGATCTCAATACAAACTACACATATTCAATTTCTTCGCAGATGAACATAACTCAAAGGCTGGCAGAGATAACCCAGAATGGGATCTCATTCCGGTTTACTCAGAAAACTTAGATTCAACAAACATATAGGAAATATGTGCCGTGAGTACATTAGCCACAACTCACAGATAGCCAATAAGCATAAAGTTTATTCAACAACGAAAAATGCTTCTCATTCAAAATTTCAGTGCCAAATTCCCCCCTTCCAAGGTATCAGGGGTTACAATTTATAGTTCATTACATGACTATTCAGTTCCTCCTTAAGGACCGTTTTATTCTTAATCACAAAAAGACTAATTACATAATATTACTATCAACAGAAATCAAACAGACTGACACGAATGAACCTATTCGACTTCTACAGTTACTGAACTAACCCTAATTGCTCTAAGTGCAACAGACAGCTAAGGTGTTGACACCTTGCTGGTACATCTCAAAAAAATTTCGAACTCTCCTAGCCACAACATGTGGACAATCCTCCTACATTATTGGCTAGTGTCCAATGCCCCTGCATCAATTTGAGATGTGTTAAATAATTACATGTGAAAATTGCAGCTTTAAACAATAAACTTTAAAGGCATAAACATAAGAAGAGAGAAGCAATTAACATCATGCAAGAAGACACAAGATTGATATTGGAGTTCTTCCAGGAGGGACTACGTCTCCTGGCCCTGCTTAAATAGTGGGGAGGCCCTCTTTCATTAAGTGGCAAAAAATGAAAGTACAAGTATAAAATGAGAAATTACACCCTTATACCTCCATAGTTGAAAGTGCCCAAAAATTGCAGACCTATGATGAAGAAATGGACAACACTGTTGGATTCATAGCGTTGGGTAGTGCATAATCCATATAAAATTTGTTTGAATCTGACAAAGTGAAAATCTAACCCCTCTGGAAAATGGCTCAGATCATTGGTTCTGCACCCCTCCTGCACACTGCTCATGGTTCCATTGTCTTGATTTCCATGCCCGCTCCTAACCTTCCTGGGTGCACTTTTGAAATGAATGGTTTATATATTGGAGGTGTGGCGGAGTTCCCAAATAAATTCGTAGCTGAATTGGTTTCAGATCCTTGGTTTGTGGGAGGGGGTCGGGTGGTCAAACCCCACCCCCTCCATAATTAGGTGAAACTGTTTTTTTTAACTCCTCGCATTTTCTTTTAAAAAACCTGATGCATTAAGTTTGAGGTATGTTGGGGGGCTGGGCCCACATTGGGTGGCCTGCCCCTTACCTCCTCGGCTCTGTGTCATATTATAAGAGGAGTGGGTTGGGGCTGCGGGGTCACATCCGTTGGCCCCACCCATATATGGTGGTTTTTGCCATATATTGTGGCAGGGTGGTTGGGCGGCGGGGTCACGACTGCTGCCCACCCCCATAATAACATTTTTGTTACGTGCAGATCCGATGGGGGTGGCAGGGGTCATGGATCGCTACCCAATTTTTAATATATATATATATATATATTGATTTCTTAAAAAAAATTAGTTATTTCAAATCTTCCGGACTTTTGATTGAAGGAGACAATTTAACCATCCCACAATTTCAACCAGAATCCAGCTGGAGTTGCCCAGAATCCAGTGGCCGGGTTTCAACAAATATGTTTCCTCAAGCTGTCGCATCACCAAGTCAACCCTCGAACTTTGAGTGCTCCTAACTCCTTCATACGGACTTGTAATTGAGTGTTGTCTGCGTCATTGGAATCATAAAGACGAGATCTACAACTTGACATTAAGTTTTCCACATTCCAAACACTTTGCTTTTTGAGCCTTTGTACTTATTGTACTTAAGCCACTTGTTCTTGGATCTGTTTGCTCCACCTGGATCATTGAAGAAGATGGCAGTAATTGTTCAGAAAAGAATTCAATTCATAAATAATACAATGTATCATCATGGGTTAATAAAAATTCTTATTGAATTCCATCTTAAAAGCCTAGGGGACACTTGGGAAAATTTCTTAATCCGAAACCATTTCCAAGAAAAAGAACAAGAACAACCTAGTTGTAATAAGGCAATAAGAGGAAGAAAAAGAAAAGTTGAAAGAATGAACAACCATCTCGGGAATAGTCAGAGGATGAAATCCCCATTGCAGAACATTTGGGAAAATTCAAGAAGGAAGTTGATAAAAAGAAAAAGGATAGCATGAAGGGAAAGGAAAAATTCATAAACACGGAAAATCCAAAAATTCAAAGTCCTCCTCAGCCAATAAGAAGAAGCTCTAGACTTAGTAAAACAACAAAATAGCCACCTTCAAAAGAGTCAGAACTTGTCGATTTAGAAGAAAATCTTGGGGTGCCATCACCCACTACTATTTCACCCACGTAGTTTCCAAGTCGAATAACTCCAGATATTGACCCAGTGCAGCAGGAAATTTATGATTATATTGAGTCTTTAGAGAAAAGAGATGCAGGAAAGACATCACGTTTTGAAGAACGACCTTATAGTCCACAAGAACCTCTAGTTGTGAATACTCTAAAACAAGAAATATTTTAACTAAAGACACTAAATAGGCATATAAAAAATGAACATGAAGCTTTGAAGTTTCAGAATCAAATTGAGAAGACCATAAATGATAATACTATTCTACATATGGTTTTATGGTTCAAGAAGAATAGAAAGTTGAAAAAGAAGAATAAACATCTAAACAATCAGATCATAAACCTGAAATATAAACTTCTAATGAGAAAGCCAAGGGTAGTTGTAACCATAAGGAAGGCAAAGAAGATGAAATTAGATGTCTTGGCAGAAGTATCAGGGCAAATGCAGTAACATGATGAAGACTCACAATTTTGTGTTTGCATGATGACATGCCCTAGTGGGGGTATGTAAAGACTCAAGACTGCCTCAATTTTGACATCCGTTTTCACTATCTTTCCTTCTTTTTGAAAACTCCATAAGCTCAAACAAGTATTGAAATGCACACTTTAGATTGGTAAGGTATCTTAATGATCTAATTTTCATATTTTCAAATTTTCCTTATTATTAGAATGAAATTTGTATTTAGCTACGGAATTAATGCAATTCTACAGCTAAACTCTGTTTCTGTAGACACCGCCATGGTTCAACAGGTTCTGAGGAATCAATGAAGAAGAGGAACATATGGGCAGCTGATAAATAATCTGGTCATGGATCCTATCATATCCATCTGTCCAGAATCAAGGAAGAAAGCGCCTAGGAGTGCGGTCAAATGGACGGTCAAAACATGAACCAGAACAAGTGAGCGAGAAGGATTAAGGCTTCATGATTTTCTCTCCACGTAGAAAATCGTAAAGAAATGAAATTATTCATATTGTTGTTTAGAGTTTCATACATAGTTTTCTTAGTCTCAGAAGGCGTAAAAGCCTCAAACATTTAATACAAGACTGTTATAAATACCAGGTTGTGTAATTGTGAAACAAGTTCGAATTATTGTGAGATTGTTATATTCTTAAACTCTGTTTTTATTCACTAATTGCAGAAGGAAGCGTTGTGCAATTTTAATGCGTAGCTAGTAAAGAATAGATCAGAAGCCATTATGTTGTGGAGGGCCCCTGCACAGAAGATGTTTATTCGTTTAATTTATTGTCTTTCATAGTTCAATTTTTCATGCTTTTGCTGTATTTTTCACATAGATACATGATGTGTTTCCATTGTGATTTATAGCATAGATGTACTATGTTTTAATTTTCATTTCGTAGTCCAAATACATGCTTTACTTTCATAATGTAGACATACGTTTTTCTTTCATTTACATTGTAATAATTTTCAGATTTCTATAATGTAGATAATCAGGTTTACCATTGTTATTTCACTATTTGTTAGCATCATTTGAAGAATATCATAATGTTAATATAGATGTTTTATTTATGATTAGGTAGATTTAGAGACAATTTATCATAGTAGACGACATAGATTAAATTAGTATAGCTTAAGTTATCATCATTTAGATTAATTTCTTTTCATGCAATATAAGTTTATCATAGATTGATTTTCTTTATTAAAAAAATTTCACTTTCTTCATTAAGATTTATTTTTCAATCATTAAAATCTTTATTTTAATAAGTGTGAATACTCTTTAGTAATTTCTTGTTTTAAATTTCATTCATATAAAGTTTCCAAGAACATACAAAAAATATTAAGAGTTCCTTCTTATTTCTAGAACTTTAGTTTTTTCTCAAAATCAATCATAAACTATTAACAAGCTAAGATAACATTTTCATAATAGTTTTGAAACTTATTTGAATTTAGATTTCATTTCACAGATTATAAGTTTAGTTTCTCAAATTCATTTAGACATTCAAAATAAACACAAAATCTTAAAACAAATTTAAACATATAAAATCACCATAATAAAATTAAGTAAGAAAATGCTTCTAGCATATATAGTGCACTTGCACTTCAAAAGATTACCAACTCTAGTCAATAATTTATGATAGAAATTTAAGACATTAAATTGACTAAACAAGTCTTCTGACGTTAGATTTGGGCGGAACCGTTGAGTGTGGAGGTAGACAAGAATATCCCCGTACCAAGGATCAATAGAGTCAACTAGATAGAGGGATTTATCAGGAAATGGATCGTGAGCTACTTCTTCTGGGTCAACTCTGGGAAGATCCAACAGTAATTCGGCGAAGACTGGAGATTTATTAGCTTTGGCAGCAACGAAAACCAAGTTAAATTGTTGGAGGATTACAATCCATTTGGAATATTTTCCTCCAATGATCTGGAAAGACATGATGTGTCTCATGGGATTCTCCAAAGAAATGACGATAGTCTGCCGCAGAAGTATGTAATGTCGGAGGCGGCTGCCAGCAAAGAAAACCGCTAAAGATAGTTTCTCCACATGTGAATATCGTAATTCAAGTCCAACAAGGCCTTTTGACAGATAATAGATCACATGCTCACTATCATCATCACATACTTGAACCAAAACCATGCCTAGGGAGGATGGTGAGGCTGCTAGGTAGAGGAGAAAATCACGCGAATATTTGGGGGCACTAAGAAGTGGGGCGGAAACGAGTGCCCGTTTCAGGGCGTCAAATGACAGTTGATCTTGATCATCCCATAGATATGGTACGCCTTTCTTGAGTAAGCGCATAAAGCCTTTCGTCATCTTGGCATAGTTTACAATGAAGTGATGTAAGAAGTTTTCCTTCCCTTGCAAACATTGGAGCTTTAAGACGAATTGTGGTGCAAGTAATTCAATATTTCCCTTAACTTATCGGGATCAATCCTAATCCCGTGCTTGGAGACAATGAATCCAAGAAATTATTCAGACTTGACAAAAAATACACATTTATGCAGATTCAAACAGATGTTGTAGAACCTACACCTAGCGGAGATTGCTTGAAGATGAGCGAGGTGTTGAGCTCGTTTCTTGGAATGAGCAGGAAGATCATCCAAGCAAGCTTGAACAATGTGTCTGATATCATGAAATGCATATTCCATGGCCCTTTGAAATGTGGCTCCAGTATCCTTGAGACCAAATGGGAGTATTCGATACATAAATGTGCCCCAAGGACAAATGAAGGTGGTTTTATGCTGGTCTTTTTTTTAATCGCAATCTGGTTATACCCCGAAAATTCATCCATAAAGAAGAAAGATTCACATTTGGCGCAATCGTTAATAATATGATCTATATACATAGTAGGATAGTTGTCTTTTGGACATGTAGCATTCAGATCATGATAATCAACACAGACTCGGATGGTGCCATGTTTCTTATCTATGAGAACCGGGTTGGATACCCATTCTGTTAAAGGAATGGGATAGATGAAACCAACATGTCAAAGTTTTTCGACTTCTATCTTGATATTTGCTTCTTTGCGAGGGTGGACAAGTCAGAGCCTCTACCAGATAGACTTAGCATTGTCATAAATCTTGATTTCATGCTCAACTATAGAAGGATCTATGCCAGGCATCTCATTGTAAGACCATGTGAAAACGTCGCGGAACTCCTTAAAAGAGATGTGAAGCTTGAAATTTCCTCCGGACTGCAATCTTCTCCAATCTATATATTTTCCACGATACCCATTTTGACCGAGATACATATGAGCATAGTCTTAGAAAGATTTACCATGTTGCCTTCCACATCGATAATTTGAAAAGTCGTATACGTGGATGGAACGATCTTATGTGGGTCAAAATGCGGGATTTGCATGGTGGTTGCATCTGAATCAGACATCGAAGCGCGGTGGTTAAACTCATCCCAGGGTGGTTCTTCTAGAGACATGATCTCTCAAATAGCTTCATCCAAAGGTAGGAATTCATCGAGGAGATCTTTTGAAGGAAATGTGTTGGGCGAGAGGGGGGTACCATTGGTCGAAACCAAAGCAGTGGAGGATTCAGATGCTAATTGGATGGCTTGATAAGCCAACTCAACCGGTGAAAGTGGCATCTGATCTCTGTAGTAATCAATTTTTGAAGGTGCCGGTAGGATCTAGGGGTCGATAGATCCATTCGAGATGGTGGATATCATTGGAACCATTTGTGGAACTTTAGGCAGCGGGAGAGGAAAAAAATCCAAAAGGGAAGATGCCTTTAGAAGACCGGTACCGATGCTGACGTAAGAGTCAGGGACTCCTCTGACTAGGGGTATGGTGCTGCTAGATAATGTGGAATAATCTGAGGTACAGAAGGATAGTTGGTCCACTGTAACTATCTTCCCATCCAAAGGAAAGAGTATGAGTCAGAAAACCGAAGAGACAATGGCGGCCATGGTATAAGACCAACTGCGGCCCAAAAGGAGATTATAGTCGAGATGACGATCTATGACTTTAATGTCCATAGTTATTGTTTTCCCACTAAGAGTAATGGGGTAGCTAGCAAGGTAGCCTTTTGGGAGGAAGGTGTGGCCGTTGAATGCTTTGAGGGAATTCAATGGTGGAGACAGAGTAGGAGAACCCAAAGCGAGCTAGCATGCAATTGAAATTACACAGGTTGAAGCACCTTCGTCTATGACAGTGCGATGGATTGGCCTGCCTTTCGACACAACTTGAACTTGGAAAGAAAGATGATGAGAAAGACGAGGTTTGCATTTTTCCATGTCAAATATGGCTAACATTTTTCCTGGGGGTCAATTCCACCAATGGCCGAAAGCAGATATTTACTTTGCGTTTGGCAGGTTTGCAACTCTTCAAGTGCAGACATAGCTAATGGTGCTTGCGTGAAGTCTTATACAATTTTGTAGTTCTAGGTAGCACGTGCAGAGGTGTTATGAGTCATGTGTCGAAGGGTCCCTTTGGGGGGATGAATGACAGGGTTAGCAGCAGGCCTTTCGATATGAAGATCATTGGGCGGTGATGGATTTGAACTCGAAGAGAGCTCTTGAGCATCAGGGACTAGATTTCCATAGGTTTTGGCTCGATTTTAGAGTTCAACAGTCTCTATACCATAAATGGAGGATGGTCCTTCATCAGAAGGATGAGAACCACCATTTCCCCCTTGCGAGGGTTGTGGTGGGTTTGCAACAAGATGTTGTTGCTGCTATGGATTAGGGAAAGGGTTGTGTAGGACAGCAGGTGTCCTCCAGTATCCTTTTGCATGATAAAATCTATGCATTCCTACAATCGAGGACATTTATATGTCAAGTAGTCCTCCGCAAAAATTTTGCAAGGGAATTTTGTAGTTTTGTCTTTCCCTTTGTCAATTTTATGAGAATTTCTCTGATTTGGATTATTCTGAGTGTTGGGATGCTCTTCAGAAGGAGCGGTATTTTTCTTATTCTTCTTATTTTTACCGCTAGGTTTTTGTGTAGATTGCACAAATTTTACCTTGGCGGTTCGAAGAGCAGTTGATTGGGTAGCGGCGGTGGAAGCCGGAGATGGATGGGAAGCCTGCCTGCTGAGCTGTTTTACAACAACACCATAAGTTGTGCCAACGAGTCTGTTGGCATGTGCTCCAGGTTGTTGAGTAGCGAGAGCATTGGAGTTATTAGGGGCATGGGGGAGTAAATCATATAGAGTGCCAGATTGTGAATGGATGAGATCTAGATGTTGTGCACGACAGATGGATTAGTCCTCTGTGGCCGCACCAACTAAGGCAACGTCCTTATCAATGGGAGGAAGGAGTGACTTACAGAACCAGTCTGATAATAGATGATCCTGGATTGGCGTTTTGACTAGCCTCCACCTACGTCTCCATTCATGAATGTGATCAAAGATGTGGGTGGTGGTGTCTTGGCGCAGCGTGCTTAGAATTTTTGTTCTAGTTTCGTATAGGATAGGAAGCTAGAAGTGTTTGAGAAATTTCGTTGCTAAGGCACCAAAAGTATTGACCGCAGCTCATGGTAACTCAATGTACCATTTGGCAGTGTTTCTTGTGAGGGTGTGGGGAAAGATCCCTAGTTGGATACTGTCATCCACCATGGAATTAGAAACAGACCATAGATGATAGGTGGTGACATGTGTGGCCGAATCATCCGCTTGTTTCCCTTCGAACTTAAATATATCTGAAGGAATCTTATGCGATATAGGAGGCCAAAGCGGGTTATGATTGATGGGATCATTGGTCAATTTATACAGATCGAGGATGTCTAAAGTTGGAAAAAATGGAAATTGTGTTGTTGCCTCTGAGTCTGACCAAGAGAGTGTTGGTTGACCAATCAAACTATAGGGTCCTCCCATCAAAGTGTTCCCAACGGGATATGCAAGACTCGTGTGATAATAGTTTCCAGGTAATGGAGGTGTAGGGATGTAAGGTTGTTGTCCATAAGGGTTATTAAACTATGGGACAAAATGTTGGTTTCCACAGGGTAATAGGTTCCCTCTTACCCCAATTGAGGTTGGGGAAGGGTTTTCCAGATAAACGCAATAGAGTTTGCTTGTGGCATACTACTAGCCACATAATTTACCATTGGCATAGACCCTACACGAAAAGGTTGACCACTAAGAGGAATCAGATTAACAATGGATGGACCTACTTGTCCCATATATTGGAGGGGTACAAAAGTGCCCCCCAACATGTAAGTGTTGGTGACACTGCCCCCTGGCATAGAGGCCAAGGGGTTCGAACTCAACAAGGGATTCCAATTGAAAGGGTTGCTAAAGGGAACTGTGGTAGCCCCTCTAGTAGAAGCAGTAGTTGGAAATCCAAGAGAAGACACGAAAGGAGTGGAGACCGGAAAGTTCAAAATTCCACTCATAAATTTTGTGACGAAGTTGTTGGGATCAGTGATATTCTGGCTATTAGGGTTTCCAGTTAGCTATGAAGAATTGAAAACTGGCGGGGGAGGTGGCGGTGGAACCAAGTTGGCCACTAGTGGCAATGACCCATTGGTCGTTCGCTGTGTATTGGATGTGTGTGCAACCGAAGACGTCACAGGTACTGATGCTACCTGAATCAACACTGGTCCCGACAGGTCAGTGATAGGAGGATTATAAGGAGGCAAAACTCCTTCCATGAAAGGATCCTCGAGAAACACATTATCTTGGGGAGTAATGTGTGAAACATGGGTCAACACTGGAGACTATTCTTCCGAAGAAGACTCTAGGTCATCGAGACTCGACAATTCCTCCAGGTTCAATGGAGAAAGGCCTCTTTTTCTTCTAGAAAGACGACGAGGGTCGAAGGACGCCATGATGACCAATAAATTTTATCAAGATTTTAATGTGATATATTATTAAGTCTCAGTGATAGTAAAACCAAACACCTAAAAAAAAGAACTCTAAAGTCAATCAATCAAGCAACCAGAGGGAAACACCCTATCTGACAACTATCGTTTGCTAGAGATGAAACCCAGTATCATAATAGCAAACAGAGCATGGAAAATTTTAGGGGCTAATATTCGCAGGTGGGCTAATTTTCATGGTTTTTCCAAAAAAAAGATTCGCCAATTTCCATTTTTTTATAAAAATGATTCGCCCAAATTTTACAATATAAAATTATTTTACCTTAAAAATAGCCAACATTATATATAAAATATATATAATATCATTATAAATTTGAATAATTTTACAAATACATCAATAAACATTTTATAGTTTGCATATTAGGGACTAGTGAGATTCGCCAATTTTTTAAACTTCAAGATAATTTTCCATCCTTAAAATTATCCCTGAAACAGAGAGAGTTGAGCTGGTCATAAGTACAGTTACAATTACTCTTGAGCTTCACCCAAACCTCAGATAATGGGGCCAAGCACTCTCGTGAAGACGATTACCCTCCCAAAAACCTAAGACAAAGTAAGTCTATATGTGTCAGGTACTATGGTAGCCTGCCCCAATCACCTTGTGTACTTCCCTAGAAGTATGGAAACTATGGATACCTGAAATCATAGACACTACCAGGGGGATCACAGTCGTAGATAACACGCTGTATGGGCAGAACACCTAGATCCCCGATCCAATTTCAACATCCCCGAGGGGAACCTCAATATATAGAATGCCCACTGGATATGTGATCAAAGACGGGTTACCTTCTCACATACACCAATGTTGTCTCACACTTAACTCAATTATGAGTGGAGCAATCTCAATAGTATGAGTGCAACAGGATTTTCACTCTTTAATGAAATTAGTCTCAAGTTTTGCGATTTTGGGTAGTTTTCTCACTCTGCCTATCCCAAGATCCTAGCCTGTACTACTATTTGTGTAATCTTAGAAAAGAGTTACTGATTGATTTTATTAAGCGCTTAATTTTAGTGTACTTGCATTTAAGTCTCTAGAGGGGGACTGGACATATGAAGTTTATGCGACTCTGACACAAACCATGCAAAAAATTCTTTTTAAATTCAATTCGATGAAAGAGTTACTTCTACAAGGATAATTTTTTCATACATCTATTTAACAAAAAACATCCAATAATGCAGTTCAACTTATGAAAGATACAGATACTAATGCTCACTAACAACTATTTAACCCAATAATTTACAGAATGAAATCAATTATATCAGAAAAACTAAAAAAAATAAAATTATGTCAAAAAGTAAATGCAGCTAGCCTAACTTTTCAAAATGAAAAAACTAATATGCTAACAAGCAACCAAGCACAAAGACCCATTTTGCAGGAACCAGACTGACACCCAACAACTCAACAGCCAAGGAAATCACATCAAGTGTGAAATAGCTAAGTTTTTGCTGAGTAATGTTGCATAGAAAAGGGTACAGTGCATTAATTGCAGGACTGACGCACTGTTCTCAAGCAGGAGTTACGATATAACGCTTTGGAACACACACAGGGTGTGTGTTATTGAGGATACGTTGCAAATTATGGTCTAGTAAGGCCTGTTCTGAACAATGTGAGTAGATGAGATGGTTGCAGATCACACCAAATGGTTATAAAGGGATGTGATCAGAACGATAAGTGATAGAGGGAAAGAACCAAGAGTTCGGAAACGAAAACTGGGAACTAAGGATTAGTCCCCAGCGGAGTCACCAATTCTGTACACTGTGAAGGTTACACTAGTTCGTTGTTTTCTCGCAAGATTTGGACTTGGATCCGGTGAGGAGGACTTCCGACACAGTGCATTGAGCTCTCCAAAATATCAGCACTACACATCAAGGTAATCCTTTTCTACTTCACTTTGTCAATAAAGTACAAGTATATATCAAACAAGAAACCATATAAGTCTACGCCACTTATAACATGTATCTCTAACAAATAATAAAATAGATGTAACAACAAGACACCAAGTGGAAAAAATAGAGGCAGATCTATTATATCAAATGAAGGAAGATTACAACCATTAGTTTGGTCAAGCTTCCCTCAGTCCTCCAACTCTAATCTCTCTCTCCTCAATATCCTAGTGTGACAATGCTTAGGTAAATATTTCTCAATGAACCAAGCCAACCATGAAACCTCACACTAACAAAAGTTCGCTTCTCACACAATCAACCTTTCGACCTTTGGCAATGAGCCCTTGCCTCCAATTTATAAGAGTTTGGGAGGATCAACCTTGCCATTCTTCTCCATTAATTTGATTAGGTAAAAATCCATGATTTTTCCATGTTCTTCTAGCTTTTTCCCTCTTTGAATGCTTAGTTAGGTTTAGAAATGTCCAATCAGAGGCCTACACCGCAGGTTGCCACTTTTTGGACTGACTCGAGAAAAATCCGAAAATGGCAGCTAGTTACCGTGGAATTTTCCCTTCATTCTTCATGAAACACGGGTAATGATGCCCTTTAGGCAAAACAATGTGTTAACCTAGGCACTAATGCTCTCTACAGGAGGCGAGGAAGTGTTATAACTCGACCTAGTAGTTTCTGGGGTGTGTTACCTTGGCAAAATAGGTCTCTGTCTAGGTCAATTTCTTCCTTCCATGTGTCCTTCCCCTCTGAGCTAATGAGGTCATTTTCAGTATAACACTTTGCAACCATAACAATAGATGCAACATCTAGCATACCTATCTTCTCATGTTCATTTATGCATACATTAACAACATAAGCATACGCCTTGTTGCTCACAACCACCACAACTCATCAAATGTGCATCCATCAATAAAATAACAAGTCAATCATCACATGTAAATCAATCTCCAACTCAACAACACCTAGAATACACATTCCCTACAATACATTGTACACACATGTACAAATACAATGTAAACCTACAATACACATTCTTATGCCATATCTTTTTTTGTTACTATTGCAACTTTGATGCTTTTCTTGCTACTCAATTCCATGTCTTGGTTATGTTGTTGTTGTTCCTTTAATGCTCCTTTTCCATCAATGAAAACAATGCCATCATTCACCCTCTTTGGCATTGATGGAAAAACTTTGTTCCTCCCCCTTTTGTCCTAAGAAAACACTTCTCCTCCCTTTTGTTTACCTCCCCTTTGACATTAATGGCAAGGGGGTTTTAAGCCTATCAACAATTGAGTTCCTCCTTTAGTGCCAACATCAAGATTTAGGTTTTCTTCATGGGTATTCTTCATTATAACTAAGAACAACTAGTAGAACATATTGCATATGTTTTGACTATTGATAACATTTCTTCTTATTGTAGACATAACAGATGAACTTGAGTGACTTGAGAATGGGAAAATCACAGAGAAATACTCATTGAGATAACCCTTCTTTATACCCATCAACAGAAGCTGAGACAAATGTTTTATGCTTGACTTTAAATACACAGTTGTAACTTTGTGCTCTAGTTGCACACAAGAAGCACCATACTAAGATTGAAAAATTGATAAGAGTAATGTCCCTATATTCCAAAACACAATTGATGAATCATTTCATCCAAACCTAGGTGCTACGATAAGACAATATGAGTCCATTGGATATTGAAAGACACGACTAGTAGCTAACAATTTCATTCATGGTCTCTTCCAAATATCTGTTGCATACCAATGATCTAGATTCCTTAGGTTTGCACAAACAAGGTACCTCAAAATTGCATGACTTAAAAAGTTTTGAAACCACATATGCAGTATTCTATACAAAAAAAATTTCGAATAGAATCTACAATTCAACCACTTGGAAGCAATTAGGGAAGCTACGCTTTTGATAAATTAGAGCATAACTCCCTAAATTCAATGTATCAAAGATAAATATCAGGCCTCAAAATATCTTGAATAGCTATAAAGATGCTCTCCATAATATATTTTTACACAATAGATAACATAGTCTTAATGATATAAATCTCCATGAATGAATGTTTCTCCATAATTAAAGCTTCTACATAATGAACGCTCTCCATGAATGCATTGTATTCAATGCTTTCGTAACAATGCAGTGTAGACTATATGATGCAAATCAACATACTGCAAACAATATGTTGCAAATAAACTCACTGCAAAACAATATGCTTGTTCAAATATCAATGATGCTACAAATACATTAAATTATTTGCAATATGTTTGGCCCTCGATCAAGTCATTTCAAAGTTCTCCAAATATTACAAATATCAATGTTGCTCCAAATATTAAACCATTTGCAATATGTGTCAACTCATTATTTCAATGCTCTCCATAATATATGTATTGAAAACAATCTCCATTGCAAATGCTCTCCTTTAATACAGGTTGTCATTAAATGAATAAATGTAAAATGTTGCTCCAAACATTGATCATGCTTCCAAGAATCTTGTATTAATCACCAACACACTACCAAGAACTCTGTTTGAAGAATGCATTGGAAGAATGCTGGAAAAATTTTGTATATACCAAGTTAGGGAACAAAACCCTAATTTATAAAAGCAACATCAATCATTATCTCAACTCCTAATGCATCTCAATTCATAATGCAAACACTACTCCACAGCAAAAGGAAATTCAATTAAAAACATTTTTCTCCATAATGTATCAAGGTTGCATAAATATGAACGTTGCATAAATAATGTATCAACAATGGCTTGAATGTATTCACAATATTCAATGTTGTTCTTGTGCAATTCCTCTTGTAAACGCTTCTCTTGTGCAATTCCTCTGGTAAATGTTGCATAAATAATGTATCAATGTTGGCTTGAATGTATTCACAATATTAAGCGTTGCTCTTCTGCAATTCTTCTTGCAAATGTTGCTCTTGTAATTGTTGCTTTTGTACAATTCCTCTTGTAAATGTTGCGTAAATCATTCCTCTTGTAATGACTCTTGTAAGCACTACTCTTGTGTAATTCCTCTTGTAAAAGCTGCAAAAATAATGCAAAGAATGCTCTCTCAATGCATCATAATTTGGAGAGTCAATGCATTGTATTGAGCCCTAATTATTGAGCCAACACATAATATTAAGGCACATACTGTATATATACCAACACAATGTATTGATTCAACGTTGTAATTATTATCTTGGCAACAAATATAATTATTATCTTGACAAACTATATAATAAGAATGCACAAATTGTTCACCAAAATATATTAATTTGTTGGATAAGATAGTGCTCAATATCGAATGCTCTCCTACAATATAAAAATGCAATATTGAACGTTTCATTTTGGACGCTCTCTAATAATATAATAAACGATGCTCCAACATGATAAAGGCTCTCTCCAATAATATGATAAGCATTCTCTCACATGATAAACGCTCTCCCACATGATAAACATTGTTGCTTAACGCATTTTGAATGCATTTGAATTATAAAAGCACTCCAACGTTTGTAATAAGCAACATTTGAATTACTTGTAATATGCACCATTCGAATTACTTGTAATATTCACCATTTGAAATACCTTGTAACACAACATTTGTAATAGATGCATTGCATTGAAAATAACGCATGGTATTGCAATGAAAATAACGTTGGGATGATAGAACACTGACAATAAGAGTGTTAATGCTAGCAATGATAGGAAGTTGGCAATAAGAATATGAATGTTAACTCTACTCCAAATTATGTATAAGCTACAATTATATATATAAACAATATACTCCAAATAATAAAACAATATAAGTTGCTCCAAAAATATATATATATATATATATATAAAAGTTGTTCCAATGCAATTATATATAAGCTGCTCCAATTCAATTATGTGCCAACTTCGCCAAAACAATTATATATGCCAATATAAACATGGTATATATTGAAATTGTTAATATATTGAAGTTGTATACATTTGCAAATCATATGTGGCAACACAATTATAAATTATGCTCCAATGTATACCAATTGTAAAATGATGAAATATATTGAAAAATGTTTTTTCTATATAAAAGAATTGCTCCAACTATTTAAAATGTTGTTATTGCATTAAAAGAATGTTGCCATTGCAATGCATCAAAATAACGACGCTATTGCATTGTTGAAAATAATGCTACCATTAAATGAAAACACGTTGCAATAAGGAGTTGCACTCTACATATTAGGTATCCAATGTAATTATAATGCATATATTATTTGTTGGAATCCATATAAATGCTTGAATGTTGCAATGAGGAGTTGCACTCTATGCATTATGTATCCAACGCAATTATCACTCATATATTATTTGTAGGAATCCATATAAATGCTTGAATCCGATATAAAAAAAATATATGCGCAATGTAAATGTTGCTCCATGTATTAACTTTGTTGGAATGTATAAACGTTGCTCCATAAATAAATGCCAATAATTGAATATCAATTAAACTTTGTTGAATGTTGCAATGAGTTGCACTCTATGCATTATGTATCCAACGCAATTATCAATCATATATTATTTGTTGGAATCCATATAAATGCTTGAATCCAATATAAACACAATATATGCGCAATGTAAATGCTGCTCCATGTATTAACTTTGTTGGAAATGTATAAACGTTGCTCCATAAATAAATGCCAATAATTGAATATCAATTACATGGCGAGCCTTATTTCTTACCTTCCCTAGCAACATTCATTTCTTAGTATTACATATAGGTATTCTTTTGAGCGAGTCTTTGGGCTGCCATTTTTCTTCCTCGAAATGCTTGCTTACACTCTTAATTTTCTCTTGTGATCAATTCACACAAAGTGGATCTTGATTAGTTCTTGATTATTAGGGTTCTGCTTCATTTTCATTTGCAATGGTTATGGTATTCTCCTATTCTAGTTATTCCCTGCACTTCCTTTGCAATTGAAGTGTCTTTTGATAATTCTACTGCACTGTGAATAATTGATGGATCATGAAACTTCCCATAATGTCAGAATATCTAATTTCAAGCTCACTGGGTCTACAATTATGCAGAGAAACAAATCGAATGGAGCAATCTAGTCCAATTTCAATCTCAGGAGCTTCCCTGATCTTTCGAATCACCCGCATCATTGGAATTATTTATTCTGACTAAATACTTTGCCTTTTTTATTTTTCTTTCTTTGTTGACATATATGCAAAAGTCAATTTCTTCCTCTTCTTCATGTTAAACCCTATAGCGATAGAGGGATTTGGGTAATATTACTCGGTTATTTCATTTTCTTGTAGTTCTTCAAAGGTGAGTTGGAGCGTTTGGATTTGATGCAATCCTCTTTTATTTCCTTCGACTTTCTTTCACTGTGTTTATTTTAGATTTGATTTTCATTTGGCTTAATTCTCAGCACTGATCATGTAATATTACTTGGTTATTTCATTTTCTTGTAGTTCTTCAAAGGTGAGTTGGAGCGTTTGGATTTGATGCAATCCTCTTTTATTTCCTTTGACTTTCTTTCACTGGGTTTATTTTAGATTTGATTTTCATTTGGCTTAACTCTCAGCACTGATCATCTCACTCGGCAAATTTTTAAAAAGGGACTAAAACTTGAAAATAAGTTCCCCAACTAGTCTTTTTTTCTCAGTGACTTTTGATTGCTCAATAACATGGTAATCTATTAACCACATGATATTGTATATAGTTGCTAGGCTCATGCTCACATAAACAATCAACAAGTCCAAGTATTCACAAAATAATAAAATTATGGAACTTGGAAAATATAATTCCTACTTGTCTTTGGTGTTCTCATCAATCTCTCCAACTAGTTAGCCTCCTAAATTGGTATGTGGTTGAGATATTCACTCAACCATGAGATTGTATGTCCAAGATAGAATAACTATCTTGAGACACAGCTTGATGTCTTTATATTGTGTCATTATCATTTTTTGTGTATATACAATCAGACTTAAAGCATTTTCCGCCAGGTTTCTGTCTCTTGAATTATTTATTGTTTTCATTTATTATCTTCAATTGGTATCAGAGCTTCCATAGTCCTTTGGGGCCTGATCTTTCCATGACAGTCTTCTATGGGAAAGCATTAAACAATGTATGAAGTGTTGCATTCATTTATCTGTGTGTTGGTTGTAAGTGTTGCAAGCTTGTGGATGTTGCAAGACTGAATGAGTTAAAAGTTTGAAGTATGGATGCATTGTAAGTCTAATGCAAGCTTGTGGAAACAACGTATCTATTTGGACATATCTGCATAGCGTGTGGCAAAGACAACATGTAATATCATTGTACAGTGTGGATCTCAAGATGGAATACACCGGATCCAATGGATGTCAGCATGAGGAGATCTGCAAAAACTACAGATTTGCTTTCCAGCGGTAATGACAAGAAGCGGATCGATTACAAAAGTCGTGGAAGCCATAATACATCTGTGAAAGAAATCTATGGAAGTCGTGGAAGCAGAATGCTAATGCTACTCTAACTGTTCTAAGGCGTTTGATGTTGTATACCTGTAAGTAAACCATGTTGTGTTGTGGATTGGTTGACCGATGTGAGCACATTTGAAGCGCCCGGTGCGTTTGGACGTGTGTTATCGGAAAGATGTTTCAATTTGAAGAAATCATTCTCGAAGTAACTGCGTTGTGTAGAGGAGATTTCCATTAATGGTGGAAATTTTAATAACACAACCTAGGGAAGGTTGAATGGTGATATC
Organism: Pinus albicaulis; assembly: GCA_034641835.2. NCBI lineage: Eukaryota > Viridiplantae > Streptophyta > Pinopsida > Pinales > Pinaceae > Pinus > Pinus albicaulis. Next base: position 1,187,565,696 of record CM076579.1, read on the forward strand.
AATCGAGGAGCGCTCACTACAAAGACGCATGGAGAAGAGGTAAAATAATTTATTTTGCATCGATTCTGTTATTCCACTTAAATTGAATCATCCAGAAATTGGAATCCCACAATAGCCGCAAATCAGTGATAATATTTTGTAAATCGATGGCAAGTCGGTTGAGTAGCCTTATAGCCAGATCTCTCAAAAGAATTTTTGCATGATCCGTCTACTTGCCTCCAAGATATGTTTTTCAATCTAGCTATTAACGGCCTAAGGAAGGAGAAATTGATGTGCTGAAATAGATTCATTGGTAGTAGCAACCATCACAAGACCTTCTGACCATGAATCACTGCATTGAGATATTCTGTTGGAGAATTTGCAAAGGGAACACGATTGTCTGATCCATGAAAGGGAAGTTTGATTACCGCTAAAGAATATACCATCATTATCTATCATATTGGATGTGCAGCTATTTAAGGATACAAGGGATATGTGTTGGAAGAGATTCCAAGAGTCACCATCTGTTGCAGCATCGCATGAAGAAGGTGGATCATGAAAGCTTGGAGGTAAGGTCTCTGAAATATAACAGGAAGTTGGTCGAGCAATAAAAGGCAGGCCAATAGAGGCGAATAGAGTAGATCAGGCAGAAGGTTTTCAATGAATTTGTAGAATAGATGAATGGAATTCAATGTGCTATTGAATGTCTCTGTATTGGATTGAATCTTGTTGAGTGGATTAATTAGTGGATTTGTTTTGTGGAGGATTTCTCTGCATACTTCATCCGTCATTGAACATTCTCTTGAGAAATTAGCGCGTTTAATTCAATTTCTCTTCTTGATAATTACTTGTGAACTTGTTATGCTTCTCTTATTTCTTATCTTCGTTAACTTATTATGTCTTTCATCAAGTCAATTATCAAAACACAAGAGACACAAATTTTAGGCTCTTAAAGCCAGGGCCAAGACCTCTCCCTCTTGGAGAGGAAAACCCGATAATCATTCTTCTTATAAATCATCAATTGACAAGTACCAAGACCATGACACAGACCCTTGACACCAGAATGCCTCCAAGACCTTTGTCACTACTCTTCTAGGCTCCTTATGTTGATCCTCCTTTTCTGCATTGTATTGCACCTTTATTAGGGAAGCTCGGTCCCTAATCTAGCAACCCTAAACATTGTTCTTCTCAGCATCCTTCAGAGTCTTCCTCGATTTCCCTTGATCTCCCTTTCAACCTTCTTATTTCACCTTGGAAATATGAGATATGCGAGGTATAGTGCAGCCCCAACACTGAACTGTGCTGACCTAGAAACCTTGTAGAATTGCCTCTTCCTTCGCACTAAATGCAGGGCTTATTCTTGCACTTCTACCTCAGAGTTGTCCTCTTCTTCGCATGCTTTGTAGCTTCTTTCTTTGTTGTGTATCCATCTTCCTCACGCATTGCTTCTTCGCACCAATTACAACTTTGTCTCTTACTATGACAGCTCGGCCTTCCTAAAACATGTGTGGTAGAATAGACCAGAACCAGAGGTATATATACCTCTCTTCCCTTCGCATATCAACCTTCTATTTTCACACCAAAACAGACCCTTAACTCGCACTTGATCACAAAACTTGATCCGAACTTGTTGCTTACTAATGAGGCCACAGTCCACCCTTTATATAGGGACTTTTCCACTGCCTTGGGCCGACATGACTGATTGGGTGTAGGCCGACTTTATCAAGAAGATTGTATGGAGCATATTGACAAGGTCTTGGAGCATACAAATTACATCAATAATTTTTCTTTACAAGTGTAACATCACTTCATATATATGACTCTAAATTATACATTTATGACAAGATGACAAACCCCTAAAGACATCAAGAAGAAGTCTTTGACCTATAATAAAAACTCCTTGCTCATGAAACCCATTACAAAATACGTTTTATTATCTTTGTCTTCTTCATTACAAAAATTCATAATTACTTAGTCATTATGAAAACCAAACCTAGTTACACTTTCCACCACTCCCTCTTAACTAGGGAGGTATTTAGAATGGTACCTGGTCACTCTCAATTTGAAGAATCTCATAAGAAGAATCTGATTGGTAATCCCATCTGTATAGCATCATATCAACCAACATTGTCACAGTGCAAGGCCTTGAATAACAACTCCATCTCTCCACGATACCATGAGCTACAACGCTAGCAAGACCAATGATGAGTAGACACCCTCATCATTGTCTCTCTTGGATCCTATCCCACCCAGGTTCATATAAAAAATGTCCATCAGGACTATTCTTACTGTTGGATTCTGAGTCCTCAAATAATAGTCGTCCTTTCACGACTACCCTTATCTTGGATGGACTAATACATCCCCTAAAGAGTATTGGATGCCAAATGATTACCCAATCCTCCATTCTATCTTCCCAGGTGAAGACCAAAATGACGTTTCTGTCTCTCCCTCTCATCTAGGGAGGACATATTCCACAAAGGAATGTACTCATTCCTATACAAGGAATATACCTAAGCTCCCTCTGAGCTTAGGAATTGCCAAGTTTCTTCCAAGTAAGAAACTTATTACTAAGCTCCCTCTTAATCAGGGACCTGCAGCAACAATGATGAAAACACCCAGCTGCTCATGAAGAACTCCTTCCTTTGATGTCATAAATTTCTTTGTTGTTGAGGAGTCTTCATCTTTGGGATCTCTCCATAGGGCACATATCATCCACCACTTTCATCCAAGATTCATGTCTTCTATCAGAAAGTGATCCATCAATCTTCTCATCTAGTCTAGCTTCAAGTCATGCAACTTTCCTTTGAACCATATTTCTTCCAAGGATATTTCATCCTGCCATATGGTTTTCAACCTATGGAAGACATATACTTACCTTTGGTAGCCTTGCATAATCTCACCAGATATTCTTTAATTATAATTATGAACCTTTAAATCAAAATTTACCTTGCTGATGATCTTTCCTAGTCAAATCTTCTTGGCTTCCTTGGACGTTGACTGCTTCTTTCCATGGTTGTACTTCTCACAATCTCTTCCTCCACACAATTTTATTTCATTCCCAGGAATTTTCACTGTGCAGTTCCTTGATAATGTACAATCACCTCATATTCCATATGAGGAAAAAATATGTTGATTTCATCTAGTGTAGATCATGTCTTTTGGCAACCCGTGCATCGAAAGAGTTTCTTCTTTCTATTTTGATCATACTTCTAAAGATAGAAGTATACTACCTCCAACCATATGACATGACTTCATAGCATCCAGTGTCAACATATATATACATGTACCTTATCCTTTTTCCTTTTGAGTCATCCTGCAGCAAGTTTCCTTAGAATGAAGAGTTTCATTAACTTGACCTGCTTCATCAATATGTCATCATATCCTAATCCCAGAATTCTGCAGTATAGAACTTTGATGAAGCCTTTTTCTTTCTTTCCTTATTGATTATTGAATGATGACCCTTGATCTTGATTGCCTTCTATACATGTTGTTTATAGTGAGGTTTCCAGGAGCCACTTAACTCATAGCATAGTTGTCACATATGTGTTACAGGCATCCTCCTATAACGAGTGCTCCTCCGTCAATGCATTCATCATGATGCCAATTCCAAAGTGTTGTATCTATCTAATATACAATGCTTCCTAACATACTATTTTACAACCGATAGATACCTCTTAAAGAGGAAGATGATCTCAATCATAGTAGAGATCTTTCACTTCTTTCTTAGGTTTCTTTGAATCAAGTACTTCCATTTCTCCGGTGACATGGCCTTCTTTCTTTTTCCTCTTGTCCTTATTAGATTCGGGACAATCCTTCTTGTAGTGCCCAAGTTCATTACATCCAAAGCATCGTATCTTATCCATGTTTCTTCTTTTCTTCTTAGGACCAAACTTACTGAATCTTCCTTTTCTTCTTGACATGGCAGCATAGGCTTGATTCTCTTCATTTGATCCTATATCAATTTTAACTTTTAATCTAGTCTCTTCTATTTTACATAGAGACCATAGATCCTATAATGGTGTTGCTTCTTTCTTCCCATAGATGCTTGAAGTAAAATTTCCCCATCCCTCTGGTAGAGCATTCAACACCACTGTAGTCATTTCTCTATCAGACATTACTTCTCCCAATTCATGCAGTTGATCTCACATTTTGGAAATCTTCATAAAATATGAAGTTATTCCTTCCTCTCTTGACATCTTCAAATTGTATAGTTCTTGTCTCAGAGACATTATTTCCCCTGTAGTACTTCCTCAGAATAGCTCCACCAATTTGTCATATATTTCTTTTGAGGATTCTAGATTTGATACATAGGGAATGAGAGAGTCCTTTCTAGCTTCTATAAGAATCCTTCGAGCTCTTATGTCTCCCTTCATGTATGAACTTGAGCATATTCTTTTGAAGGTCCAGCTAATGATCCTTTGACTTAGTCCATTACTTCATTTTCAATCAAATTTAGATTCGCCCTTTTCTTCTATGCAAGAAGGTTTGTAGTCCCAGACAATTAGTTTGTTTTCCTTGCAAAAAGTCATTTTGACAGATTCAGATTAAGATACTTACTTGAGTATATGCTTTCTTCTTTTATCAGCTTCCTTGTTGATGATGATATAGATGACAGCAGGAGCTCCCTCTTAGATTGGCTTCTTCAAGAGATGTGAAGAGGGCTAGATCACCTTGAATCCTTCATGCTCAAGGATAGTTTGATGATGACTTCAAGTAGAATAATAATTTGATGAAGTCTTCAATAGTGTTGAATAATGTCTTCAGCAAAATGCAGGCTTGATGATGTCTCCAACAATGTTGATTAGGCTTCAACACCAAATATCTTTAGAATCTTTGAAGGTAAAGATTACCTTCTTGATGTGTAGGTCCTTTGAATAAAGTTGTTGATCTTCTTGAGATGGCTTGAGGGTTTCTCTGATTTCTGCAAACTGCTCTTTGAATGAAGGTCTTTTTCTTGGATCTAGGCTTTTGACATTTTAATGTAGATCTATTTTCTTTGAAGCTTTCCTTGAAAATTGATCTTTGACCTCCTTTCCAAAACTCAATCCTTGTGTCTTCTTTCAAAATGGCCCTTTCTTGCCTTCAACATCTTAGGTCTGATACCATGTTGAGAAATTAGGGCGTTTAATTCAATTTCTCTTCTTGATAATTACTTGTGAACTTGTTATGCTTCTCTTACTTATATCTTCTCTTCGTTAACTTATTATTTCTTTCATCAAGTCAATTATCAAAACACAAGAGACACAAAGTTTAGGCTCTTCAAGCCAGGGCCAAAACCTCTCCTCTTGGAGAGGAAAAGCCAATAATCATTCTTCTTATAGATCATCAATTGACGAGTACCAAGACCATGATACAGACCCTTGACACCAACATGCCTCCAAGACCTTTGTCACTGCTCTTCTAGGCTCCTTATGTTGATCCTCCTTTTCTTCATTGTACTACACCTTTATTAGGGAAGCTAGGTCCCTAATCTAGCAACCCTAAACACTATACTTCTCAGCTTCCTTCATAGTCTTCCTCGGTTGCCCTTGATCTCCCTTTCAACCTTCTTATTGCACCCTATAAATCTGAGATATGCGAGTTATATTGCAGCCCCAAGATTGGATTGTGGTGACCTAGAAACCTTGTAGACCTGCCTCTTCTTATTCTTGCACTTCTGCCTCAGACTTATCCTATTCTTCGCATGCTTTGTAGCCTCTTTCTTTGTTGTGTATCCCTCTTCCTTATGCACTGCATCTTCGCACCAATTACAGACTTGTCTCTTACTATGACAACCCTCGGCCTTCCTGAAACATGTGTGGTAGAAAAGACCAAAACCAGAGGTATGTATGTCTCTCTTCCCCTTGCAGATTGGCCTTCTATTTTCACATCAAAATAGACCCTTAACTCGCACTTGATCACAAAACTTGATCTGAACTTGATGCTTACTAATGAGGCCGCAGTCCACCCTTTATATAGGGACTTTTCCGCTGCCTTGGGCCGACGTGACTGACTGGGTGTAGGCTAACTTTATCAAGAATATTTCCAACACCATTTAAGTCGAATTTATGGAGAGTATTGACAAGGTCTCGGAGCATACAAATTACATCAATAATTTTTCTTTACAAGTGTAACATCACTTCATATATTGACTCTAAATTCTACATTTATGACAAGATGACAAACCCCTAAAGACATCAAGAATAAGTCTTTCACCTATAATAAAAACTCCTTGCTCATGAAACCCATGAGGTAAGCATTACAAAATACATTTTATTATATGTGTCTTCTTCATTACATAAATTCATAATTACTTAGCCATTATGAAGATCGAACCTAGTTACACTTTCCAACAGAGTCTTGGTTGATTGTTGACCAAGGTGCGATCAGCTTGTGGAAACCGGAGTTTTCTTTTATGAATTGTTTGTGTTGAAATCGTCTAAGTTACCGGATCCGGCAGGGGTAGGGCCAGGATCCTCGGATCCGGATACAGAGAAATACGGCACAGAACACTTCCTCACCGAACACTTGGGACGGGGCTGCCGAAACAATTCAAACTAGGCGTCGTTGCTCTATTAATCGACGGGGACGGACTGTCGGAATACTTCAAGAACATCGTTGCTCTATTCGACTGATGGGGGCGGGGTTGTATTAAGTTTTAACCGGAACACTTCAAGAATCAACACATGTATTCCACGTTCTTTTTGAAATTGTTGAAAATGATTAAATTTATAAAATGATAAACGATAAATTACATGCACTTTGGTTTTTTAATTTTTAGTTTTCATGTTTTATATTTTAGTTTTTGACTTTAGTTTAGACTGTCATGACTATATATAATTCAGATTCTTCAGTATTTAAATTTTTTTATGCTTTATTATTTAGATAAGTCTAATTAGTAATGGGTTTTAAACTTTTAAGTTTTATAATTTATTATTATACTATGGTTTTTTTAATTTTTATACATGGTTATAACTTTTAAAGTTTTAACTTTTATGATAAAAAATTTATACAAGATAAAACTTTTATCTTGTATTTTTTAAATATTTATCTTGTAGTCTCTTTAAATATTTAGATAAGTCTAATTAGTAATGAGTTTTAAACTTTTAAGTTTTATAATTTATTATTATACTTCGGGTTTTTAAAATTTTATGTTGTATTTTTTAAATATTTATCTTGTAGTCCCTTTAAATATTTAGATAAGTCTAATTAGTAATGGGTTTTAAAATTTTAAGTTTTATAATTTATTATTATACTTTGGTTTTTTAAATTTTTATACATGGTTTTAACTTTTATGATAAAAAATATAAAACCTTTATCTTGTATTTTTTAAATATGTATCTTGTAGTCTCTTTAAATATTTAGATAAGTCTAATTAGTTGTCTCTTTCAATATTTATAATATATCTAATGGTTTCAGTTCTAAAAGTGTTTGATGCTTTCACGGAGTAATTGATTTTTGAACTCTAAACTGTTTTTTTAAATTAAAAAAATATTATTATATTTTAATTTTTTGTACTTGACGTATCCTTGCTGTATCTGGATCCGGGATTTTCAAAAAACTAGCGAATCCGGATCCGGATCCGTATCCGTATCCGAATCCTGGTAACTTAGGAAATCATGATGACACTTTGTTGGGAAATTTGATGGTTAAGCTCATGAAATCTAATGAAATTGTGGGTTGGAAGCTTGCATGAAGAAATAGCTACATGAAAATTTCTCCAAAAGTTTGTAGATTTGCGTAGGGAGAAAACATAGAGTCAAGGAACACACCTAGAATCAATGATCTATCTCTTGTAGAGTTAAACAAGGTATGTTGACATTGTTTCATGGTCAGTGCCTTTTCACAAGGAACTCTGTGCATTTCGTCCAATTCCTTAGACTATTGTGAGAAGCTCTTTTCACATCTGCACTATGACGATTAGCACAATCTCTAGTCATATATTGTGATGGAACAGTTATCCAATTGGGATTGTTGTGCTCCATAGAAAAACCACATCCTAATGTGTTGTTAGTTAAACCAACACACGGATATATAGGAACCTGTGAAGGGACCATTGAAAAATGGATATTGCACAGTAAAGAGTTGAGAAAACTTGGGCCTTTCAATGCAACAAGGAGGAGGTTCTCTATGATTGGAAAAGTTTGGAAAGCTAGGAGAAGACCAAAGTGAGCACAAAAGAAGGTAAACCACTTTGTAAAGAGAGTGCATTTACAGTGAGAAAGACTGCTAAACAAGGAAGGTGCGATGAGATTGAGTCAAATTCCATAATTGAATTGCCTTGCAGGTTTCGAGTTTCAGGTGAAGAATTTATGACCAATAGTGTGGAAGCAGCTAAATACATGTTTGCACTCGTGGAAGAACATGAGTTGGACCAAATTTTTGTTTAGACCTACTTGACCAACATGGAAGAGAAGCCATGTTGCACAACTCTCTATGAAGGTCTGTGGAAGATTTGTGAAAAACTGCGTTGAATTTTTTGTGGTGAAAGCATCCAGCATGGAGTGACTAGTGTGTGAACCACCCGTATATAGAAAGTCAGTAACGTTGAAAAAATCTGTAAAGTGGCTAGTAGCAAAGAAAGTGCCAGTGTGGAGGAGACAACGCACAACACTTGTTAAAAAGGATCAGCGTGGAGCATGTTTGACTGACCTACGTGGAGTATAAGAGCTCCATCAATGAATTTGTAAACTATTAGCACTTCAAATCATTCTTTTGAGTTCTTTCGTGAAGTTTACTTTGGGTTGTTTATGTTGGTCAATAATTGTCATTGATGGAATATAAGCTCTCTTGATGAGCTCTCTTAATGGAAGATTGATAGATGTTGCACTATGACATATGATGACATGGAAGACACACCATGATGAAGAAGCTCTAATGATCTCTTACTGTCCCAATCACCTTCTGCACTAAAATTTTATGAATAGTCACAAAGAAAAATAAATTTAGACACCTTGGAGGCATCCTTTCACAATGAATCCTAGACCATATTAAAGAGGATTTTTCCCTCTTTCCAACAAGCTCTTACTTGCCCCGAAACTCCCATTAGTTTGTGAGAAACTGAATTTTTAAGATAAAAAAAATATATTTACAGTCAAGCCGACCTATGCAGTCATATAATGTCGGCCCTTCTTCCAATGGATGTGTCTCTTCATAGGGACAAACTACTATATATATAAATCTGTGTTCATCCATTTCAGAGTCAGTCATTTTTTGGTGAAGATAATCACAAGAATTCAAAACAGTAAGAAGAGTTCACAACTCGTGAACTAAGAAGGTCGAGGAGGAAGTGTTTGTGTTAAATCTGTGTTTGGGTTATATTTAATATCTCGGACCTGAAGTAAAGACCTGGAACCTTACACAAGTAGCTCAACCTGTTATTGCGGACAGAGTTGTGGAAGAGGCTTAAGCTCAAGCTCGGACCTGTAGCTTAAGAAAACAATGATGTCGAACTGTGGCAGCCACCTGTGATTGCGTATCTGTGGAGGAACAGAAGCTTGGATTGTTCCAGTGGTAAACTATACCTCACCTCAGCTCAGATTTTAGACAGCCATCATTGATCAGTGCTCGGACCTGTTCAGTGGGAGGCTAGGATCAGACCTACAACACTGCTCAGACCTGTGGGAAATTATACCGATGGTGGCTTGGACTGCTAGTTGAACAGTGAACAGTCACTTCACCTCCGATTGCAACAGAGGAGTCATATGGTGAACAAAGTACAGTGAAGATATAGTGAAGTCAAAATCAAGAAGTGTTGAACAGTGAAGAATTTTTGTAGATGACAGCCAAGTAAGTACATCACACATTTTCTATTAAAAGAGACTGAGGGATTGGCGTCCTTGGGGTAGGTGCCCCTAAACACAAGGTTGGTGCCTTGAGAAGATAGGGTCGAAGCCCTAGAGGTAGGAGCCTCATCAAAGTCCAAGTTGGTGCATGTTTCATTAAAAGGGTTTATGCCCTTCTCTCATCTGTTGTATACTATTATTAAAAAGGGATTGAAGTTCTCTTTAATTCTTAATATCATTATTATATATATCTCTCTGTCTTTAATTGTGAAGAATCTAACTGGCAATAATTAACAATTGAAAAGAAATACGGATTCACCCCCCTCTCAGTATTTCCAACAAATGGTATCAGAGTCAGCTTCTTCATTATCAGACTAACAGCTGGTGTAGAGATCAACCCTTTAATTTACTATATAAGCGCTAGGATTTAAATATATATATATATATATATATATATATATATATATATATATATATATATATATATTACACAGTAACTAGGAAATGAAACCATAATCACAAAAGTTGAAACTCAGTAAAATCAAATCACGTATATCAAGTCCATCAATTTACCTTCTTATCACATATATATATTTAACTTGATTATAGACACAATGAAAACATCATAATTAAAAACAATCTAACTAACACATGTATCGTTCACCATTGGACAAGAACCAAACTTGACTTGCCGCTGCTTGAGCTCCCTTGTTGTCGTCTACCTCCAAACCTGAAGGTTGTTGTGCTTGATCCGAATGTTATGACCCACTGGTTGACCTCCTAGCCTACTCCTTGGGTACTCTCCTTCCCTGTGGACCCCCGAGCTGCAATGGGGTTGTGCAACGAAGGAAAATGCTAGCTGATAAAGGTGAGCCTCTCTTGGCTCAAAAGTTCCCTCTTTGTAATACTCTATCTCACCAAACTCAACTATAGCTCATAACCATTCAAAATGACATAATCTCCTCCATCCAACAATAGGGTAAAACAAAGTCCCATTTTCCCTTCCATTTCCCTTTCTTTTATAGAATGTTTCATAGGTGACACTTGGAATTTCATGCATAAATAATTATTTTTATTAACCCAAAATTTGATTATTCACCCACCCATGTGTCACCCTCTCATCAAGACTCTCCAAAAATAATTTACTTAATTATTCATTTAAAATAGTATTTTTCTCAAGCCAACAAGACTTCCTATTTCTTCTCCTAGTTGTCTCTTGATTCCCCCTTTTCTCCTCCTTAATTTGTCATTACTACTGAAGTTAATTGATAAGTCACAGATTTGGTCCCCTAAACTACCTCAATTTGCCTTTATGATGAATATTCTTATGTTGGCTCTTGCCACATGGAAGTTCTCTAAATTTATCAAATTTTAATTTATTAATCTTATTTTAATTCACCACCCTCTTCTCTTAATGAAGTTTTTTATAAATCTTTATACTTAACTCTATGTCCCTCTTCCCCCCTTTTTGCCTAATTAAGTTACTTATGTACATTATCCACTTAATATTTTGTTTAACAAGGAAAGGGTAGAGTTATCATGGTAAAATATTTTATCTTTTCCTATTTCTTCCTTTACCCTAAGTTTTATTCTTGATTTAATTCGTTTGGTTCTAACCTCATATATCACTTGATATGAATTAGTTGGATTTCATATATTGATTATATTTATTAGTTTATTTGATGATGTCGAGGGTGCCAAGATTGGTTATGCCCTTCAAGAACTTCCATTCAAAGTTCCAAGGGTGCCATGCCTAAGAATTTATTTTTGATGCCAAGGGTGCCAAGTCGGTCGTGCTCTTCAAGAATTTCTCTTGAAATTCCAAGGGTGCCACACCACTTGCCCTTCAAGCATCCAGTGGTTACGAGGGGAAATTATATGTGCAACGACAGAGACTCTTATCATCTCGTATGTTGCCTGCTATAGTGAGACTAATGGTGCTGGGGATCAAGGAATCCGCCTTGATGCGCGGCCCCCAGAAAATCCTCGTGAACGAACCAAATTTGGAACCTGCCCCCACGGCATCGTGATCTTCAAGGCGAGGGCATTTCGACCTTTCTAGCCTAAGTCACGGCGGGAGTGCTAGTGGGTGAGATCAGGAACACTGTCCCACCCCTCCCATGATGTTCCATCCAATTGTACAACCCCATCACCCATATGTGAGTCATTCGGCCAAGCAACTAACATGTTCCTGCAACCAATGACATATCATCAAAGTATATGTATGTATATATATAACAAGTTTCAAACTGAACTTAGAAGTTCAAATACAAAAATATTAATTTCTATCAAACCAGATGTTGTCAACTCATCATATGCGAGTGCCTCTGGCGGTTTCCTGTAATACTCAATAATCATCAGTCACCAAGTTTCTTAGTGTTAGTCATTTTCATAAAAAAATCATCAACATGACATAGTCATCCACATCATTTTTCATCGTGAACCAGAAGTAATGTAAGTAGACACATTCATCACAACTATCATCATCATAACGTCAATAGAAAATACATATCCATCAAAGCCACCATCATCCTAACACCGACTAGGAAATAAACACATCCACTAATAGTAGAGTGAAGTGTCAGTATGAGGTCCTCAAATAATAATGTGTGAGCCTTAAGGCTAAATCATTGTTAATGTAATATCAAGGTCAGAAATCTAGAGTGGGGCACTACATACACCCCCCCTTAAATTAAACTTCGTCCTGAAGTTTCAAACCATGGAAGTGGTGACATATCCATCAAAGGCATCATCATCGTAACATCAATAGAAAACATATCTATCCATAAAATCTATCATCATCATGATATCAATAGAGAACATGCATATCCATTAATGCTACAATCATCATAGTATCAATAAAGACATACATAACCATCAAATCCACTAATAATAGAGTCATGTGTTCGGATCCTCAACCTAAGGTCCTCAACGAATAAAGTATGAAGGATCAATGTCCATCAACCAAAGCGGGGCACTACATACACCCCCTCTTAATAATGGACTTTGCCCCGAAGTCCTTAGAGTAGGAAAGGAAAGGAAGACAAGGATTCATATCATTGTCACCTCTATTAAACTCTTGATATCCTCATTGTGCCAAGTATCCTCAATTTTTAAATCAAGAAATTTCTCCATAGTGTTTGTCCATTAGGGAATACTGAAATATTTATAGCTCAAACTTAAAACATCTTCCATCCTATTTATGACTCCCTTTATGTAAGTAATATCAAACATCATATTCACTTGTTAAATCTGATTACCTCCCTTATCTAGTGTTTAAATGGTCTTATGTGAATATGGGTTGCATGCTTTGACAAACAAGCCCCACCGTTATATTTTATCATTCTTGATGCCAATACTTTTATGGCACACAACGTCATTCGAAATGTACAATATGTGTATGGATATGCCTAATACATTACATCAATCTTCATTTTGTAACAAATGTGGACTACTTGGGAATCCTTAGTTAGTAAAAAACACCATCCCCAAGTAAGTTAACAAAATATCTACAAGTTACATATGTTTATTTCTCATATATTAACACAATTGATTTCTTATGAAATTAAATGATCATAGTTATATATGTTTAACATCTATCACCATGAAATATCTCGCAAGAGAATGTACAATTAGTGAGTGACCATTAACTCAAACCACATGTGTAATGAACCTATGTCAAGTTGCATCAATTCTTCTTGTGAATTAATCGCAACTACATCACTTACACCACTTAGGTTTAATTAATAAAATGGATTTTAGGCTAGGAATCGTCACATAGTAGATATCCTTTAACATGATATCATTAATATCGTTATACGATAAAGCTCCAACAAAATAAATAAAACCATACAAGTATATGATCGGCTCTAAAAACTAGCATTCAATATCAACCTATATCAATATGTAATAATCCTTTTGAATTTCTTAGCTGTCACATATTTGAACCTAAGAGTATTGTAATTATCAATTTCAATGTGTCTAATCATCATTGTCTCAACAATCACCTAAGCTAAACTCCCTCATGTATCGCATGCATGGCACGTCTCTACTATGCAATTGTTGAATAATAAGAAATTGCATGTTCCCTCTTCTTCTCCCATAAAGGAATCGACATGAAAATTTAGTTCCATACATTTATTCCCTGACATGTATGTATATATATATAATGTAAGTAATCTCTGAGTCATTATTGGATCCATCAACATGTCCCTAGGTGTTCCAAATCACTTGTGATGGCTAAGCATTCCACAAACCACTAAATCATGAACCCTATTGTTTTATAGTAAAGGGGTATGATCATATGAGATTGACTAACTAGGTGAAGAACCACGCACATGAACACATACTTATGGCCTTCCTTTGGCAAAGTATTTGGTAATACTGTATAAATACTAAAAACCTAATATAAGGAAAGTGATAGACTGTCATCCAGGATTTCTCAAGATGGAAGGATGAAACACGCTTGTTATAGTTCTCGTCATTATTTTGTCCCAGATATGAAATGAAACTCTAACCCTCAAGAGTTCTTGTTTAAATTCAGGTGGATGATTCATCCTAGAAGGAGTCGCCTCCAAGTAATCTTTAGGTTGACACACTTTCCATCCATATTCTTAGGTCATCATACTCTATTTCCGTGGGCTCTGGACTCGATAATTGTTTCAATATTATCTATGATATCAATCTATTGGTATTGGATTCCTGTGTGAATGACTATCTTGTTGCATTGACTCTTATCAATTATATAACGGATCCTGATTCGCTTTCAAAGAGCGAAAATTTTTCTTGCCATAATTTTAGGAAACCAACATCCTTACCAACGTAAACATCAATTTACACTCTAGTACTCATATCTCATAAGGAATTTACTACTTTAGTATTATTATTAAATAACATAACTTATTTATTAAGTAACACAACATGCATGATTTACTAACTTTTAAGGATACATTTAATATGCATGTACACTCCATTCTAACTTCCAGGTATGCATTAGCCATGATGCAAATATATTAAATTGAAGTATGTGTTTCAATATATCACTTTGTCTGACCCTAGTAATATGGTCAGTTGAGCTGTGGTTTGCATGAAGATTTATCATAGTAGATGTCTGATCTGGGTTTGATTTTTTATTGGTTAATGAATATGACCTCTATTCTATTACGGAAGCCCATAAGCTTACTTTTTATTTTTATTTTTGACTTGCTTACTATTTAAGAACAACTAAAAATACTGAAAATGCAGTTCTCAAGTGCTAATGCACATACATTCATAAGCTACCCCGTAACTTCAAATATCTGAGTTTTAATCTCTAAAAATATGAAATAATTAGTGTCATATTACATATCATTACTCTAAGATCCCAAGTAATAAAGGTTACAATAAATTGTAAAAACCGAATTACTCTCAGTTAATCCATTAGCAGTTCCGAATTTGCAAATATGTTTGGTTCTAACTAATCTTATGGAGTAAAAGTAATCATCTGAAAATTAACAAAGATGGCCTTCAAATGCAGTCTCCAATTATCTGTAGTTGCAATTTTTTTTTTTTTTTGAGATACGTAGTTACATAATGTTTTTCTCTAAAACACTTTAGGAGGAAGAATAATGTATAAATTTACCTTCGTTATTGGTTCCAATACACTGAGCTGCTTTATCAGTGCAATAGTGATCCTCAATAGTAAATAACACAATACCCTTGCATAATTTTTCTTATCTAGGTATCTGTAGTTGCATGATGTTTTTCATACAACATATATAACATATAGAACATATTACACTTTCATACATATAACTTACTCATAGAAACACATCAAAAATGTTTGAAATGTAGTATTAATTTTGTAAACAAGATTAATTTGACGAAAGCATTCTAAGATCTCTAACCGATTAGAATTAAAAGCCTAAATTACATACATAACTTTGTAAGAATGCATCTGCGCCTAATTGTGAATGTATGAACAATATGGAACAAAGTAGCACTGTAGCTAGATCAATATTAAAAGTTCAAATGTTTACAAAATTGATGGTGTTAACAACTTCCCAATTCCAATACATAGACAAGTATTACCAAACATTTCATCACAAGCACATAAAGTCTATATATTGTTTTAATACTTATCTTTAAAACTTATATGTACAATAAATTTTCATTTATAAAGTGATGTAATAATGAGGTATTTAATATAGTGGTTGTTAATCAGGTATCTGGTAGTTACAAAAAGTATTGTTTTTCTACTAAAACACAAAGGAAGAATAATAGCACACTCTGCACGGCCAGCCAAAGCATCAGGCACACTTTGAACTACAGACGGGCACTTACTGTTTTCCTGAACCCAAATTGCGGTTAAGGGGTCTGTGTGCTTAAATTAGAGCGCCATTAGGAGCAAACACGTGCCCTGCGTATTGTATTGCAGTGTAACCAGAGGACATGGATGTGAAGCCTAACACGTTTGTTGAGAAAGAGAAACAAAGAAAGCAACAGCAACTGAGACTTTGTGTGAAGACAAACCTCACTAACGAGAGCAACTTCCTGGAAGCGAGACTAGTTGAGACACTATCTTAAAAATTCTCTTATTGATTTAATTTAAAAATTGATAACTTTTTATTTTGGAGATATCATTTTTGAAATAGAATAAAATAGTTTTGACAATTTTGATTTTTTGAGAAAATTGTAATGTGAAATTATTTTTTTTTCAAAATATTGAATCTATTCTATTTTAAAAATGTAATTTAAAAATGTTGAAACAACATATAGTCTCTTTAACTTATAAAAATATAAATCATATGATTAAATTGTTTAATAATAAAATTTTAAAATAAAGAAAGAAAATTTCATTGAAATGCATTTACCTTTTTATTATTTTATAAAAATAGTAATACTAATTTCAATTTTGTATAAAGTTATAAACCATCAACATCTATATATTGCTCTCTCTTTGAACTTAGGATCGAAATATACTGAATGACAATTGAAGACAATTGAAATCTCTTTGGAAGCTTTAGTAAATGATTGATTTGATGTGGGTTTGGTGTAGAACTAAGCCGTCTCCACGTCATGTATTTTACATCTCTTTCTTTCACGTGATCAGTTAAAACGTGGCGTTTTAGGTTGATAAATTCTCAACTTTAAAAGACATTCTCGAATCTCTTCGCCCTCGACTTTAATGCAGCAAGTTAACCGCAATAAGATTGGAGTGCCGTGAAATTATAAACGAATAAACGTTAATTCTCTATTAATATGAATAACAGTAAAAGTCTCCAATGGATAGCTCAGCTGGGAGACTGAAGATCTAAAAGTCGCATGCTCGGTCGGCGCTCACTGCTAAAGGTGAAATTGTTGGGTTGTATTTCACTGGATATTAAAGATATGAAAACACAGAGCATGAGAAAAGTTGCGCTACAATCGAATTAACAATTCTAAGGAGATTGATTCTACTTAGATTCCAAAGCCACTCACAAATTTGTCGGTTCGCGTTTTGTTTTGAAATATCAGAACCGTTGTGGAAGTCTCTGTAGGCAAAGATTGAATCTACAGTTTAAGAACAAAATATTGCTGCCATTTGGTAGAGTTTTCACGACATTTCGCAGAGCATTAAGATATTCAACTCAAACAATTGCAGTACATGATGCAAAACTATACAAATTTTCATTTAAAGCAGTGTTACCGATATCTAAAGGCAATTATTACGTCATGCAATTGGTGCACCATGACGGTGTCCCACAGTCGGAGAACAAACATCCAAATTTAAATCACACGATGTTTTTCCAGAAATATAGAGTTCTCAAGCAATTCACCGAAATCCAATTTATTTTCGAAGTCGTTGATCCTCCGCAGCAAAATTACGGAAAATTGGCCGTCTTTGAGGCATTATTATGTAATTTTACACACACGAACTTGTATTTACTAATTTAACATGGCATTACCGAAATTTGTTTTCGTTTCAGACTACTTCGCATCAGTCTTTTCCAAAATTTGAATCACTCCGCGTAGAAACACGGAAATTCGAGGTCAATAACCAAGATATTGAAGAGTTTGCTTCAATAAAAGAGTTCTTTCAGGGAATCATTACCAAAATCTCCACAATTTGCGACACGGCGCGACACCATAGATATTTAGGGCCGTTACGCCGGGAGACCTGGAGCCCGTGATTGACGTTAGGTATTAGCTACGCCGGCAGATCTATTTTGTTAGTCAACAACCCAACGTTGTCGAATCAAATCAATATCACGACGATTTTGGAAATTTAAGATCGGATCTTGTCAATGGTGACATCTTAGTTTTCGTGAACGTGGAGCAGAGGAAGAGGCCAGAGTTACGTGGAAAGCCGGCAGCAGTCATACAATATAATTCGTGGGAAGGAGGAGGTTTGATTGCTGTGCGTTATGAAGCTCGTAAGTTTGGTGTTAAGCGTTTAATGCGTGGTGATGAAGCGAAAAAGTGTGTCCAGCATTCAGTTAATCCAGGTTCTAGTTGCCCGGGGGAAAGCAGACTTGAATCTTTATCGTGATGCTGGATCAGAGGTAGTTTCTGTGCTGTCAAGTAAGGGAAAATGTGAACGCGCATCTATTGATGAGGTATACCTTGACATTACTGATGCGGCTAAAAGATTATCGTTGGAAAGACTTCTGCAATCAGTGGATAAGATTCCAGATGAGGCTCTTAATGCACACATTTGGGTATTTCTGAGGATGCCGAAGACCGGAAAGAAATTGTCAGAAGTTGGCTGTGCAGGAATGATGCCGACCATAAAGATCATATGTTAGCCTGTGGGGAAATTATTGTCGCAAAGCTTCGGATGGCAGTTTTGTGAGACTCAATTTACAGAATTGAGAAGCTCCACGGGAATTTGAGGCAATACACAGATCATTATTTTTATTTTTTATTTTTTTTGCACTTTCTATTTCTCAAAGATAAATCTGAAGGCCATGAAATCAACTTCTACAAATTTAAACATTGCCTAATATATCAAAGTGTCGATTTATGCAGTTTAGCATATCTTCAGTGCTTTGGATTCAACCTTATAACTGAATGAACAATTTTGATCCAGATCATTTTCGTGAACTCATCACCCCATTAAAGCAATTGTTAGGACTGCTACGCATCCTATCAATGCATCTTATCTTGTGTTGTATTGTGTTGTAATATATCCGATCATTGTTGTCTTTATTATGTTCTTTTATCACTACTTTGCCGCAGGAGTATACATCCTCTAACACAATTTTCAATGTTACTTTATAAATTTTCAGTGCACTATTCTCCATCACTCCTATAATGATAGTGTTTTTATAGTCTTCTTCCATTTATGAAAATACGTCTCTTGAAACACCCAACACCTTTTCCATCCTCAAAGCACTAGTAGAGTAATTCCTTTTCTATCCTTAAAGCAATATTAGAGCATTTAGGAATGAAGAAGGTTTCCAACTAACACGTTTATGTCCCTTGGGTGAGTTCCCTTCTTCCAAGTACCTTCAAATGTTTCACATTTTCACATATTCAAATTTCTATCTAGAAGCTGTAAATTTGGGAATGAAAAATATAGATGAATCACTGATTAGGTTAAACCCTTGCAAACTAAGTCTCAAATACCATTTTAATTATTTTACTAGATATTCTAATAACATGTTTATAGGAACAAATTTGATAGATTCTTAGCCAATAACTCTTGTAAACAGGCAAGCAAATTCTATATATAGTATATTTAAGATACATATGTCAATCTTACTATTATTAACTAGAACTTTAGTTGGTTTCTTCAAAAGTTTCATATGAAGGCTAGCTCCTCCATCATAATTATTAAGGATTTCTAAGTCTACAAAGACTGCAAAACTCATGGCTCACACAAATAATACAAGGAAAACCTTAATACTTTATGGGCTTATAGGTCCTAGAGGTTGAACCTAGGCTCTGATACCAAGTGTAGAGACCAACCCTTTAATTTACTAGATGAGCGCTAGGCTTTAAAAATATATATATTTTTTTACACAGTAATTAGGAAATGAAACCATAATCACACAAGTTGAAACTCAGTAAAATCAAATCACGTATATCAAGTCCATCAATTTACCTTCTTATCACATATATATATATATATATATATTTAACTTGATTATAGACACAATGAAAACATCATAATTAAAAACAATCTAACTAACACATGTACAGTTCACCATTGGACAAGAACCAAACTTGACTTGCCGTTGCTTGAGCTCCCTTGCTGTTGTCTACTTCCAAGCCTGAAAATTGTTGTGCTTGATCTGAATGTAATGACCCACCGGTTGACCTCTGATGCAGGGGCATTAGACACTAGCCAACAATGTAGGAGTTTTGTCCACATGTTGTGGGTAGGAGGATTTGAAAATATTTGAATTGTAACAGCTAGGTGTCAATACCTCAGCTGATTGTATTATTTAGATCAGTTAGAGTCGTAGAAGTCGAATAGCTCAGTTAGTCTAGCTGTCATTTTTCAGTTAGTTGAGTTATTTTAATTAGGTTGTTGATTTTCTAAAACATGTTGAAATTACTTTCAGCTCTGTAATGTACGTGAGCCGCCTTCCAATTTTGTTTGCAGAACAGTGTACTAAAGCCGCTTTCCATTTTTATGGATCAGTCAACTTCAGCGCAACATTTTTTGAAATGGAGAAATTTAACAGCAGCCCGGACCTGAATTTTATTGAAGCGGATTTGTGAAAAATTCCGCATCACAATTTTCTGCCGTACCATTGCCAAAAATCAGACCCGGGAAAACTTATAAGGCGGATTTAATAAAAATTCCGCGTCACAACTTTGGTGACATCAGCAGCAACTTTTGGCACCCAGAATTTTTATGAAAATTGGTTAAATTTCTATTCAACGTCCGGTTCAATGCGCTGGTCAATGTTTTTTTAATGTTTTGTTATGATGCGTTTCATATCAGAGCGTTTACATTTAAATGCCTTTGAGTTATATTATATACATATGTTCTAAATATATGTTATATATATATTATGGGTACGATTCTAGCTTGGTGGGCCCGAAAGGGCAATAGACTTTAGAATTAGTTTTAGTTTTTTTGTTTTTAGTTTTAAAATAGTTTTATTTTAAAACAGTTTTTTTTATATAATGAAAAAAGTGCTGAGGCATATAGAGTTTAAAAAAAAAGGGCCCGTGAGTTCATATTGTAAGTTTTAAATTCTTTTTACACATCAGAAGTAAAGAGACTTGTATAGCACATCAGTGCATTGTTCAGATTGTAAGTTGGAATTGTACACACAGCAGAAGTGTAATAGATTTTGAATGGCACAGCAGTGCATTCATTTTTGAAGAGACAAAGTATTTGTCCAAAGTGAAATTGTAGAGAGTGTGAGTTGTTTTGAACTGTGTTTTGAAGCAATCAAAGTTTTTTTTGTATTCCCTCAGGCAGAGGAGATTTTGTAACCAAGTTTTTTTTGAAGTTAAATGAAATAGTTTTTACAGTGAAAACTCTGTCTCCAGTGAAGATTTTTTTTTATTTTCTCTGTGTTGAAGAGGGGGAATTTTATTCTCCATTGTTGTTCTGGAATTTTAAATATTCCAACATGGTATCAGAGCTAGTCCAGGCTCTTTGAAGATCAAAGAAGCTGAAGGAAAGGAGTTCTTAGTTGCAGCAGCTTCTCCAACAGTGTGAAGACTCAGCCAAAAAGACTTCAAGGTATTCTCTATACAGTTTTTGAGTCACTGTTGCAGAACAATGAGTTGTTTTACATACACAGTCAAGTTTTTTTTTAATCATAGTTAAGAGTGCAGAATGGCTGGAGCCAGCACTGGTATGGGTATGGGAAATATCCATCTCCCAATGTTTAATGGGAAAAATTATGACTACTGGTCAATAACTATGAGAGCATTATTTGTCTCCCAAGACTTATGGGAATTTGTTGAGGATGGCTTTGAAGAGCCAGCAAATGAAGAAGAGTTTGAAGATTTAACTCAGGCAGAAAAAGAGTTGCTGAAGAGCAATAGGAAGAAAGACTCCAAGGCTCTCTTCTTATTGTATCAGGCAGTGCATGAGAGTGTGTTTCCAAGGATAGCAGCAGCCAAGAGATCCAAAGAAGCATGGGAAACTCTCAAGACAGCCTATCAAGGCATGGAAAAAGTGAAAACAGCAAAACTTCAGTTGCTGAGGAGAGACTTTGAGACTCTCTGTATGAAAGAGTCAGATACTATTGACTCATTCTTCACTCATGTGATTGGAATGGTCACACAAATAAGATCTCATGGAAAGACTCTTGAAGAAAAGAGGATTGTGGAAAAACTCTTGAGAAGTCTACCCTCAAGATTCGATGTGATTGTCACCACCATAGAGGAGACTAAGGATCTCACAAAGTTCATAGTGGATGAGCTACATGCATCACTGATGACTCATGAGCAGAGATTGGGTAGGAGTGAAAACTCATCTCTGGAACATGTCTTTAAGACCCAGATGTCTTTCGGAAGAGGAAGAGGGCAAGGCAGAGGAAACAAAAGAGGAAGAGGCAGAAGCCAAAACAGAGGTGGAAGGAACAGTCCAGCAAATGCTCAAGGAAGGGGCAGCAATCCAAATCAGCATCAAGGCCAAGGCGGCAACCAGCAGAGTGGTCAGCAGAATGCTCAAGGGCAGAGGTATGATAAGTCCAATGTCCAATGTCACTATTGTAAAAAATATGGTCATTATGCTAATGAATGTAGAAAGAAGCAACATGATATGGGAAGTAGAACTAGTGCAAATTTCACTAGAGAAAATATCAGCCAAGATAATTTGTTTTTGGCTTGTAATATGGCTGAAGAAAAGAATGAAGACTTATGGTTTCTAGACTCCAGTTGCAGTAACCATATGACAGGAAACTTAGCAATGTTTTCTATGCTAGATGAGAGTGTGAAGTCACAAGTCACACTAGGGACTGATAGTAAAGTGTCTGTTATGGGAAAAGGAAATGTAAATGTTTTAACAAGAAAAGGTGCAAAGAAATCCATAACAGATGTCTATTATGTTCCAGGAATGAAGTGTAACCTCTTAAGTATTGGACAGCTTGTTCAAAAGGGGTACAATGTATTTTTTGAGGATGATGTTTGTACCATTATGGACAAACCACCCAGCAAACAATGTATTGTTGAAGTGAAGACGAAAAGGAACAGAATGTTCCCTCTTAAAATGAGAGCAGATCTGAAAAATGAAGAAAAGATAGCAACAGTGGCAAAAGAGGCTATCCAAAGCGAACCAAAAGATGAAAATTGGTTGTGGCACTTGAGATTTGAACATCTCAACTTTGGAGGTCTTAATTTGTTGAACATAAAAGGAATGGTAAGAGGTTTACCATTGATAGAGAAACCGGACAGCCTTTGTGAAGGTTGTATCTTGGGGAAACAACACAGAGAAAGTTTTCCTTCCAGGAAAAGCATAAGGGCAAAGGCACCCTTAGAGATTGTCCACTCAGATTTGTGTGGACCGATGCAAACTCCATCGCTTGCTAGCAGCCACTACATGTTAACATTCATAGATGATTTTACAAGAAAACTTGGGTTTACTTTTTGAAAAACAAAAGTGAAGTGTTTGAAAAATTCTGCAATTTCAAAGCACTTGTGGAAAACCAGAGTGGGTTGCACATCAAAGTTCTAAGGACTGATAGAGGAGGTGAGTACATCTCTAAAGATTTTCTACGTTTTTGTAGAGAAAATGGTATTCAAAAGCAGTTTACAACTAGATATACTCCGCAGCAAAATGGAGTAGCCGAAAGGAAGAATAGAACCATAATGGACATGGTGAGGAGTATGTTAAAGGCAAAGCATTTGCCTAATGATTATTGCGCTGAAGCTGTACATTGTGCAGCATACATTTTGAATAGGTGCCCTACAAAAGCAGTGATGAACAAAGTGCCGGAAGAGGCATGGAGTGGCACAAAGAAAAGTGTCACACATATGAAGGTTTTTGGATGTGTGGCTTATGCACACATTCCGGATCAGTTAAGGAAGAAGTTGGACAGCAAGGGGGAGAAATGTATTTTCATTGGATACAGTGAGGAATCCAAGGCCTACAGGTTATACAACCCATCCACCAAGAAGTTTATTGTGAGCAGAGATGTTCAGTTTATTTAGGAGGAAGCTTGGGATGGAAGCATAGAGAAAACAGTGAATGTTAAACACTGTTTATCTCATGATGAAGATGATGATGAATTGGCTGAAATACATCCCCAAACAGCAGCACCAACACAAGAGCAGCAAGAGACACCCTTGAGAAGAAATGAGAGTTCTTCTCCAAGCACACCACAAGGAGGAAATTCAAGTGCTTCTTCAAGCATTTGTACATCAAGTGAAAGAGGTAAGAAGTTCAGAAATTTGAATGACATTTATGCACAAGAAGCAGCAAATGAAGGTATCAATTCTTTGTTTGCTTTATATTTTCATGTTGATGATCCTGTTCATTTCGAAGAAGCTATTAAGGATAAGAAATGGATAGAAGCTATGGATGAGGAGATTAATGCCATAGAAAGAAACAAGACTTGGGATTTGGTTGAACTCCCAAAAGGTAAAGATGTCATTGGAGTTAAATGGGTCTACAAGACCAAGAGTAATGCAGAAGGAAAAATAGAGAGACACAAGGCAAGGCTTGTTGTCAAAGGGTATAAGCAGAAGCATGGGATATATTATGAGGAAAATTTCGCACCGGTTGCTAGAATGGAAACCGTGAGAGCAATGTTGTCCATAGCAGCACAAAACAAGTGGAAATTTTACCAAATGGACGTGAAATCAACATTCCTAAATGGAGTGTTAATGGAAGAGGTTTACATTGAACAACCTCTCGGCTATGAAAAGAAAGGCCAAGAGCACAAAGTGTGCAAGTTGAAGAAAACTCTTTATGGGCTGAAGCAAGCACCAAGAGCGTGGTACAGTAGGATAGATTCCTATCTACTGGAAAATGGATTTGAAAAGTGTGAGGGAGAACCCACCCTCTACATCAAAGAAAAGGATGGTAAATTTTTTATTGTAGTTTTATATGTTGATGATGTTATTTTCACAGGTAATGATAATTACCTTATTGAAAATTTTAAAACAGTCATGAAAGAAGAATTTGAAATGACTGACATGGGTTTGTTGAAATACTTCTTAGGAATAGAAGTAGAACAAGATGAAAATGAGATTTTTATCTCACATGAAAAATATGTTAATGAAGTGTTGGAAAGATTTAATATGCAGGAGAGCAAAGCAGCGATCACTCCCACAGTGATGGGATTAAAACTCGGCAGAGAGGACAGCAACAAGGATTTTGATCCTAGCTTGTATAAGAGCATAGTTGGCAGCCTCATGTATTTGACTGCAACTAGGCCCGACATAATGCATGCTATTAGCTTAATTTCCAGATTTATGGAGAAGCCAAAGGATGCACATTGGCAGGCAGCGAAGAGAATTCTGAGGTATGTTAAAGGTACAAAAAGGTTTGGTATTTTATATACTGCTTCAGAAAATTCAGATTTAGTTGGATACACTGACAGTGATTGGGCTGGAAGTGTAGATGATCGGAAGAGCACTTCCGGTTATGTTTTTCACATGGGTTCAGGAGCCATTTCATGGGCTTTTAAAAAACAGCCCATTGTAGCATTGTCTACAGTAGAGGCGGAATATGTGACAGCCACAGCAGCAGCTTGTCAAGCAATTTGGATGAGGAGGATGTTAAGAAGTTTATGCCAAGAGCAGGTAAAAGGAACAGTGATTTATTGTGACAATAGCTCAGCTATTGAATTATCAAAGAATTATTTGTTTCACAAGAGAACGAAACACATTGACACAAAGTTTCATTACATCAGAGAATTGGTAAACAATGGTGAAATTGTTTTGGAACACTGTAGAACTCAGGAGCAGTTTGTAGACATTCTGACTAAGCCATTGGGGCAGAAGAGTTTTGAGTTTTTGAGGAAATTTCTGGGTATGACTGATAACCCAGCAGCTGAAAGTAAGGGGGAGTGTTGAAATTACTTTCAGCTCTGCAATGTACGTGAGCCGCCTTCCAATTTTGTTTGCAGAACAGTGTACTGAAGCCGCTTTCCATTTTTATGGATCAGTCAACTTCAGCACAGCATTTTTTGAAATGGAGAAATTTAACAGCAGCCCGGACCTGAATTTTATTGAAGCGGATTTGTGAAAAATTCCGCATCATAATTTTCTGCCGTACCATTGCCAAAAATCAGACCCGAGAAAACTTATAAGGCGGATTTAATAAAAATTCCGCGTCACAACTTTGGTGACATCAGCAGCAACTTTTGGCACCCGGAATTTTTATGAAAATTGGTTAAATTTCTATTCGACGTCCGGTTCAATGCGCTGGTCAAGGTTTTTTTAATGTTTTGTTATGATGCGTTTCATATCAGAGCGTTTACATTTAAATGCCTTTGAGTTATATTATATACATATGTTCTAAATATATGTTATATATATATTATGGGTATGATTCTAGTTTGGTGGGCCCGAAAGGGCAATAGACTTTAGAGTTAGTTTTAGTTTTTTGGTTTTTAGTTTTAAAATAGTTTTTTTTTATATAATGAAAAAAGTGCTGAGGCATATAGAGTTAAAAAAAAAAGGGCCCGTGAGTTCATATTGTAAGTTTTAAATTCTTTTTACACAGCAGAAGTAAAGAGACTTGTATAGCACAGCAGTGCATTGTTCATATTGTAAGTTGGAATTGTACACACAGCAGAAGTGTAATAGATTTTGAATGGCACAGCAGTGCATTCATTTTTGAAGAGACAGAGTATTTGTCCAGAGTGAAATTTTAGAGAGTGTGAGTTGTTTTGAACTGTGTTTTGAAGCAGTCAAAGTTTTTTTTGTATTCCCTCAGGCAGAGGAGATTTTGTAACCAAGTTTTTTTTGAAGTTAAATGAAATAGTTTTTACAGTGAAAACTCTGTCTCCAGTAAAGAAAGTTTTTTTTAATATTTTCTCTGTGTTGAAGAGGGGGAATTTTATTCTCCATTGTTGTTCTGGAATTTTAAATATTCCAACAAAACGGTCCTCATAGAGGAACTGAACAAACAAATGTCCATGTATATAAATGTAATCCCACGGATGTATATAGAGAAGAGGGGGAGAACAGAGAGGAAGAGTAGAAGAGATTTATGCAATAAAACTCTGTGTGTTAACAATTGTTTCCAGTTAAATGATTTCAATGTTCATCGGCCATCGGACGGTCTCGAATTCTTACTAATGAAGAAATTGTTTGATTGAGAAACGATTGTACACTGGTTCGGTGTGAAATCATTGAGAATGGTGATTATATAATCGTAACGAATTCAATTGAAATGAACTCGAGCCATAGACCGGAGTTAAGGCATATGAAGAGCATCCCAACCCCGACTTAACCTTGGTTCATCACTGTAGCAAAACCACGAGTGGATTCCCAAAGGCGGGTTGCCCATATCGCACCGCTTTTGCGGAGAAGGCGGTATTTTCTAAATTGAAGCGATTCCATAGAGCCTTCGACACGTGGCACCGGACGGGAGTACAAAACCACCTTTCCGTATTCTCATCGCACATTAACGATCGTACCAGGGGGTGGAGCGATATCGTCGAGTGTCGTCGATCTGGAGCAGAGTCATCGGACGATGGTCGTCTGACGGAGATGCGCAAGGTTTAAACAAGGTACGGTGAGTGCGTTGATTGGGCGATTGAACGTAGACGTGGGGCCCAGAGCCAAGGTTTATTTAAAAGTTATTCATTCAAAAAGGCGTGTGTATTAATATAAAATCTCAAGGGTTATAACCTTAGCCCAAGGCTTGGAGACAATTATATAAGTCGAATATATAAGTGAAAAGTCGTGAATATATGTTTATTTATCAATTTCTCTGAAATTGACAAATAAACCCAAGGAAAGGAAAGAAGACCACGTGGGGAAATAAACAAAGGAGTTAGAAAGGGAAATGCAACCAGAGCCACGTCACAGTTGACCATCTCTCCGTGGGGCTGAATTTCAGTTTTGTTGCGTCATTAGTGGTATCAGAGCCATTGTTTTAAGGTTTTTTTTGCAGAAGAGCTGACATGGCGATCCGAGTTGGTAGAGGTACTGGCCGAAACGCTGAGGTGTTGGCAATGTTGCAGAGGGTCGAAGCCAGAATGGATGCCATAGAGCGAAGATAGCCCAGAGATACGGAAGACATCAGTGAACTTGAAACAGAAGAAGTTGAAGAAAATGTTGAAATTCCTCCTGACATGAGGCTCCTCAGAACTGTTCTGGGGTCTACAGTTAAGCCCAGAATTGAAGTGTCGATTTATGCAGGGGGACTGAATCCAGAATAACTAGTGGACTGGATTAATGAATTGAACAAGTGCTTCGATTATGAAGAAATAAGCGAAGATAAAAGGGTCAAGTTGCAGTGAAAAAGCTGAAAGGACATGCTGCACTTTGGTGGGATGGAGTGCAGGCAGAAAGGAGGAGAGTTGGCAAGCAACCTATCAAGAGCTAGACCAGAATGATGGCTAAATTAAAAGGAAAATTCTTGCCTAGTGATTACCAGTTGACATTGTATAAGAAAATGCAGAACCTGAGACAGAGGTTGTTGAAAGTAAAGGAATACACAGAGGAATTCTACAGAGTAAGCATAAGGGCTGGGAAATTCCAAGACACACCAGAGAAGACTGCCAGATATGTGAATGGTCTCAAGCTGGAGATCCAAGATGAGATTGGTCTCCTGTCTCCTAAGACAGTGGAAGAGGCCTATCAGATGGCCTTGAAAGCAGAGGAGAAACTCCTAAGGAAACACTCTGCCAAGAAGAGAAGTACTTTCCGTGGAAAGGGAAGTCAGGGTAGTAGAGGAAAGCCTGCTACACCCAGGGATGGAGCTAACAGTAGCTCACCTCAGAATGCATCTACAGAGGAGGATGCAAGGGGCAGAAGGGGTTTTTACAGAGGAAAAGGAAGAGGAGGCAGAGACAGAGGCAAAGGTAGAGAATTGAGGTGCTATAGATGTCAGCAAGTGGGACATAAGCACTATGAGTGTCCAGAGAATGTGGGTGCTGGTCCAAGAAATGTTGTTGTTGCCCAGACTGGAGAAGAGGCAGAGATTGAAGAAGAAATTCTTCCAGAGAGGGGAGAATCCTTAGTGGTAAATAAGGTCCTGTTGAAGCAAGCCAAAGAGGTCACTGAGCCTGCACAAATGAAGACTTTGTTTAGGAGCATATGCAAAGTCCAAGGGAAATGTTGCCAGCTAGTCATTGATAGTGGCAACACAGACAATCTGGTTTCCACTGAGGTAATAGAGAAGTTGAAGCTGAAGTCGAGTGAGCATCCAACTCCCTACAAGGTGTCCTGGCTGCACAAAGGGCACCAGCTGGTTGTAAAAGAGCAGTGTGAGATAGAGCTGCAAATGGGCAAATACAAAGATAAGGTCCTGTGTGATGTAATGCCCATGGATGTGTGTCATATACTGCTGGGTAGACCTTGGCAGTTTGACAGAGCAGCAGTGCATGATGGCAAGAAGAACACTTACAAGTTCTTCAAAGATGGGGTACACCATACATTGATACCCATGGAAGAAGGAGAGCCATCCAGCAGAGTGGTTGATCCAAAGACCTTGTTGCTAAGCGGGAAGGAATATCTGCAGCAGATAGAAGAAGAAGAGGTAAGTTTTGCTTTAGTTTGCAAACCTAAAGTAGTTCTTACTTCTACAAAGATTTCTGATTTACCAGTAGAGATACAAGAGATGTTAGAAAATTACTGTGACATTGTTGTGGATGATTTACCTGATGAGCTGCCACCTGTGAGAAAGATCAGCCATCAGATAGATTTTATCCCTGGCTCAAATCTACCAAATAAGGCAGCCTACAGAATGACTCCCAAGGAGAATGAGGAAATCAGGAGACAAGTACAGGAGTTGGTGAACAAGGGGTTGATTAGAGAAAGTCTGAGTCCATGTGCAGTACTAGCAGTATTGAGCCCAAAGAAAGATGGAGGCTGGAGGATGTGTACTGATTCCAGAGCAATCAATAAAATCACAATCAGGTACAGATTCCATTTGCCCAGAGTTGAGGATTTAATGGATTGTTTGAGTGGTGCTAAATATTTCTCAAAGATAGATTTGAAAAGTGGATACCATCATACTAGGATAAGAGAGGGTGATGAGTGGAAAACTGCCTTTAAAACAAATGAAGGATTATATGAATGGATGGTAATGCCTTTTGGGTTGTTAAATGCACCGAGCACTTTTATGAGACTTATGAATGAAGTATTGAAGGAATTTATTAGTAAATTTGTGATAGTGTATCTGGATGATATATTAGTTTTCAGCAGAACTAAAGAAGAACATTTAAGGCATCTCAATCATGTTTTGAAGAGGCTGCACCAAGAGAAACTGCTGATAAATTTGAAGAAATGCTCATTCATGAAGGAAGAGTTGGTGTACTTGGGGTTTGTTGTTTCTGCAGAAGGATTGAAGATGGACCCAGAAAAGGTTAAGGCAATTGTGGAGTGGCCTTCACCCAGGAATGTTTTTGAGGTAAGAAGTTTCCATGGACTTGCTAGTTTTTATAGAAATTTTATAAGAAACTTCAGTAAGATCAATGCACCCATAATTGAGACAATAAAGAAGAGCAAATAGCCATTTAAATGGACTGCTGATGCAGAAAGAAATTTTAAAATTTTGAAGCAAAAGATAACTGAGAACCCTGTTTTGATTCTGCCTGATTTTACTAAACCATTTCAAGTGAAGTGTGATGCCAGTGGAGAGGCCATTGGAGCTGTGTTGAGTCAGGATGATAGGCCTGTGGCATATTTCAGTGAAAAGCTGAATGACACCAGAAGAAAGTATTCCTCTTATGAGAAGGAATTCTATGCAATTGTCCAGGCACTGAAGAAGTGGAGACATTATTTGATATCCAGGGAATTTGTATTATATTCTGACAATCATGCTTTGCAGTATATTGTACAGTAGCCCAAGTTGAAACATAAGCATGCTAAATGGGTCGAGTATCTCCCAGGTTTTAATTTTGTTTTGAAACATATAAGTGGCCAAGCTAATAAAGTAGCTGATGCTTTGAGTAGGAGGCTCATGCTTGTCCAAGAAACAAATTTTGAAGTTGTGGGATTTGATTTTCTCAAAGAATTGTATAAAACAGATCCAGATTTTAAAGAAGCATTTGAGGCATGTAGTAACCCTGTTTTAACAGATAGAAGCCTGTGGCTGGATTATTTCCTGCAGGAGGACTTGTTATTCAGGAGAAGCCAACTGTGTGTACCAAGATGTTCCATGAGAGAAAATTTGATCAAAGAGAAGCATAGTGATGGACTTGCTAGACACTTTGGTACTGATAAGACTTATGAACAGCTGAGTCACTTTTATTTCTGGCCCAAGATGAGAGCAGAAGTGGACAATTTTGTGAATAATTGCAAAATCTGTCAGTATGCTAAAGGAAGGAGCCAGAATGCAGGATTGTACACTCCCTTGCCTATTCCAAACAGGCCTTGGGACATGGTGAGTATGGATTTTGTTCTAGGATTGCCCAAGACTCAGAGAGGGAATGATGCAATCTTTGTTGTAGTGGACAAATTCTCCAAAATGGCACATTTTATTCCATGCTATAAAACTAGTGATGCCACCCATGTTGCTAACTTGTTCTTCAAAGAAGTTGTTAGATTGCATGGGTTGCCCAAGAGTATTGTTTCAGACAGAGACACCAGATTTGTGGGTCATTTTTGGAGGAAATTGTGGAAGAAACTTGGTACCAAACTGAGTTTCAGCTCAGCTTATCATCCTCAGACTGATGGACAAACTGAGGTAGTGAATAGGAGTCTGGGAAATTTGTTGAGAAGTCTTGCAGGAGAGCATCCCAAGCAGTGGGACCATATTTTGCCCTAGGCAGAATATGCATTTAATGACTCACCAAACAGGAGCACAGGGCAGAGTCTATTTCATATTGTTTATGGAATGCACCCCAGAGGAATATCAGAGTTAAGAAATCTGGGAAAGGCAGAGCTGAGGAGTGCAGATGGTGAGGAATTTTCTTCCGAGATACAGGCCATACATGAACAAGTGAAACAGCAACTACAAGGTAGCAGCATCAAATACAAAAGCAGAGCAGACTTGAGTAGAAAAGAAATTCATTTTGAAGTGGGAGATCAGGTTTTGGCACACTTGAGAAAGGAGAGATTCCCAAAGAAGCAGTACAACAAATTTAAGTTCAAAAAGATTGGGCCATGCAAGATAATTAGGAAGTTTTCTGCAAACGCTTATGAGATTGAATTACCTCCTGATGTTGGAATATCTCCCATTTTTAACGTTGCAGATTTGTACAAGTATGAAGATGATGGTGCAGAAGAAGGATCAGCAGACAATGAACAAATTGAGTGGAGGGAACAGCTACCTCCAGCGCAACCATTGCAACCAGAGAAGATATTGGATAAAAGACCATTCAGAAGGACCAGAGGACGAGAGTACTTTCAGTACTTGATCAAATGAAAGGATAAGCCAGAGGAAGATGCCACTTGGATGACTGAAGAAATGTGCAGAAGATAGGCAGATCGGTGGAAGAGCTCATGGACAGGAGCCCATGAAGAAGATTGCCCTCGGGAGTCTGATGCAGGGGCATTAGACACTAGCCAGCAATGTAGGAGTTTTGTCCACATGTTGTGGGTAGGAGGGTTTGAAAATATTTGAATTGTAACAGCTAGGTGTCAATACCTCAGTTGATTGTATTATTTAGATCAGTTAGAGTCGTAGAAGTCGAATAGCTCAGTTAGTCTAGCTATCATTTTTCAGTTAGTTGAGTTATTTTAATTAGGCTGTTGATTTTCTAAAACGGTCCTCATAGAGGAACCGAACAGACAAATGTCAATGTATATAAATGTAATCCCATGGATGTATATAGAGTAGAGGGGGAGAACAAAGAGGAAGAGTAGAAGAGATTTCTGCAATAAAACTCTGTGTGTTAACAATTGTTTCCAGTTAAATGATTTCAATGTTCATCAGCCATCGGACTGTCTCGAATTCTTACTAATGAAGAAATTGTTTGATTGAGAAACGATTGTACACTGGTTCGGTGTGAAATCGTTGAGAATGGTGATTATATAATCGTAACGAATTCAATTGAAACGAACCCGAGCCATAGACCGGGGTTAAGGCATATGAAGAGCATCCCAACCCCGACTCAACCTTGGTTGATCACTGTAGCAAAACCACGAGTGGATTCCCAAAGGCGGGTTGCCCATATCGCACCGCTTTTGCAGAGAAGACGGTATTTTCTGAATTGAAGCGATTCCATAGAGCCTTCGACACGTGGCATCGGACGGGAGTACAAAACCGCCTTTCTGTATTCTCATCGCACGTTAACAGTCGTACGAGGGGGTGGAGCGATATCGTCGAGTGCCATCGATCTGGCGCAGAGTCATCGGACGGTGGTCGTCTGACGGAGATGCGCGAGGTTTAAACAAGGTACGGTGAGTGCGTTGATTGGGCGATTAAACGTAGACGTGGGGCCCAGAGCCAAGGTTTATTTAAAAGTTATTCATTCAAAAAGGCGTGTGTATTAATATAAAATCTCAAGGGTTACAACCTTAGCCCAAGGCTTGGAGACAATTATATAAATCGAATATATAAGTGAAAAGTCGTGAATATATGTTTATTTATCAATTTCTCTGAAATTAACAAATAAACCCAAGGAAAGGAAAGAAGACCACGTGGGGAAATAAACAGAGGAGTTAGAAAGGGAAATGCAACCAGAGCCATGTCACAGTTGACCATCTCTCCGTGGGGCTGAATTTCATTTTTGTTGCGTCAACCTCCCAGCCTATTCCTTGGGTACTCTCCTTCCCCGCGGACCCCCGAGCTCCAATGGGGTTGTACAACGAAGGAAAATGCTCACTGATAGAAGTGAGCCTCTCTTGGCTCAAGAGTCCCCTCTCTGTAATACTCTATCTCACCAAAATCAACTATAGCTCATAACCACTCAAAATGACATAATCTCCTCCATCCAACAATAGGGTAAAAAAAATCCCTTTTCCCTTCCATTTCCCTTTCTTTTATAGAATGTTTCATAGATGACACTTGGAATTTCATACATAAATAATTATTTTTATTAACCCAAAATTTCATTATTCACCCACCCATGTGTCACCCTCTCATCAAGACTCTCCAAAAATAATTTACTTAATTATTAATTTAAAATAGTATTTTCCTCAACCCAACAAGACTTCCTATTTCTTTTCCTAGTTGTCTCTTGATTCCCCCTTTTCTCCTCCTTAATTTGTCATTATTACTGAAGTTAATTGATAAGTCACAGATTTGGTCCCCTAAACTACCTCAATTTTCCTTTATGATGAATATTCTTATGTTGGCTCTTGCCACATGGAAGTTCTCTAAATTTATCAAATTTTAATTTATTAATCTTATTTTAATTCACCACCCTCTTCTCTTAATGAAGTTTTTTATAAATCTTTATACTTAAATCTATGTCCCTCTTTCCCCCTTTTTGCCTAATTAAGTTACTTATGTACATTATCCACTTAATATTTTGTTTAACAAGGAAAGGGTAGAGTTATCATGGTAAAATATTTTATCTTTTCATATTTCTTCCTTTACCCTAATTTTTATTCTTGATTTAATTCGTTTGGTTCTAACCTCATATATCACTTGATATGAATTAGTTGGATTTCATATATTGATTATATTTATTAGTTTATTTAATGATGTCGAGGGTATCAAGATTGGTTATGCCCTTCAAGAACTTCCATTCGAAGTTCCAAGGGTGCCATGCTTAAGAATTTATTTTTGATGCCAAGGGTGCCAAGTCGGTCGTGCCCTTCAAGAATTTCTCTTGAAATTCCAAGGGTGCCACACCACTTGTCCTTCAAGCATCCAGTGGTTATGAGGGGAAATTATTTGTGCAACGACAGAGACTCTTATCATCTTGTATGTTGCCTGCTATAGTGAGACTAATGGTGATGGGGATCAAGGAATCCGCATTGATGCGCGCCCCCCAAAAAATCCTCGTGAGCGAACCAAATATGGAACCTGCCCCCACGACATCGTGATCTTCAAGGCGAAGGCATTTTGACCTTTCCAGCCTAAGTCACGGCGGGAGTGCTAGTGGGTGAGATCAGGAACACTGTCCCACCCCTCCCATGATGTTCCATCCAATTGTACAACCCCATCACCCATATGTGAGTCATTCGGCCAAGCAACTAACATGTTCCTGCAACCAATGACATATCATCAGAGTATATGTATGTATATATATAACAAGTTTCAAACTGAACTTAGAAGTTCAAATACAAAAATATTAATTTCTATCAAACCAGATGTTGTCAACTCATCATATGCGAGTGCCTCTGGTGGTTTCCTGTAATACTCAATAATCATCAGTAACCAAGTTTCTTAGTGTTAGTCATTTTCATAACAAAATCATCAACATGACATAGTCATCCACATCATTGTTTATCGTGAAACAGAAGTAATGTAAGTAGACACATCCATCACAACTATCATCATCATAACTTCAATAGAAAAATACATATCCATCAAAGCCACCATCATCCTAACACCGACTAGGAAATAAACACACCCACTAATAGTAGAGTGAAGTGTCAGTATCCTCCACCTGAGGTCCTCAAATAATAATGTGTGAGCCTTAAGGCTAAATCATTGTTAATGTCATATCAAGGTCAGAAATCTAGAGTGGGGCACTACATACACCCCCCCTTAAATTAAACTTCGTCCCAAAGTTTCAAACCATGGAAGTGATGACATATCCATCAAAGGCATCATCATCGTAACATCAAGAGAAAAAATATCTATCCATAAAATCTATCATCATCATGATATCACTAGAGAACATGCATCTCTATTAATGTTGCAATCATCATAGTATCAATAAAGACATACATAACCATCAAATCCACTAATAATAGAGTCATGTGTTCGGATTCTCAACCTAAGGTCCTCAACGAATAAAGTATGAAGGATCAATGCCCATCAACCAAAGCGGGGAACTACAGCCAGAAGAAGGATTCTTAGGCACAATGAAAAACATGGAAGAAACAGGGAAACTCCCTATATTTGATGGAACAAATTTTAGTTTCTGGAAAAAGAGGATGTCCTACTATCTAGTGTCTCTTAGCCCTGAAGTATGGCACTCTGTTTTGGATGGATACAAAGCTCCCACCGGTCTTCCAACTGATCCTGATGAAAGAAAAGCCTACATTGCTAATGCCAAAGCTTTAAATTCCATCACTAGTGGAATCACCGCTTCTAAATTTACGAAAGTCATGAACTGTGACTCAGCCAAAGAAGTATGGGATAAATTGGTTTCGATATATGATGGGAACTCCAAAGTTAATAAGGCAAAGCTTCAAACCTATAGAAGACAATTCGAGAGTCTGAAAATGGATGATGAAGAAGATATGCATCATACTTCCTCAGAGTAGCTGAAGTGGTTAACCCTCTTAAAGGACTAGGGGAAAATATT
The DNA here is from genome assembly GCA_034641835.2 of Pinus albicaulis. Lineage (NCBI taxonomy): Eukaryota > Viridiplantae > Streptophyta > Pinopsida > Pinales > Pinaceae > Pinus > Pinus albicaulis. Next base: position 1,187,601,868 of record CM076579.1, read on the forward strand.
GAAGAAAGCACTGTAGTTCAAAAAATCCTAAGATCACTTCCTGACAGATTCGACTCCAAGGTAAGTTCCATAGAAGAAATGAAGGACCTAGATACTCTCAAGATGGATGAACTTCATGGAATTCTTATTTCCTATGATATGAGGAAAGGGATCCGAAATTTCAAAGAAGCAGCTTTCAAAGCCTCAAAATCTACAAAATAAGGAAAAGGATGGAATTACAATAGCGATGAATCAGAAACTGAAAACGAGTTAGCTCAATTTGTACGAAGACTAAAAAGGGGATCTAAGCTAAAAGGTAAGTACCCTCTTATTTGTTTCAATTGTGGAAGAATAGGTCATTACGCTACAAAATGTCCTCATAAACATGATAGTGATGATGAAAAGGACTCTAAAAGAATGATGTACAAGAAGAAAGGGTTTAATAAGAAGAACTTCTTCTCTAAACAAGATGAGTCTGATGAAGATGAATTCATAGTCATAAAGAGGAAATCAACTAGAAATGTGCATCAGTACAAAGAAAGCGATGATGAATCAGATGAGGAAAGTAATTATGCTGGAAGCAAAGAAACACTATTCATGGCATTTACAAATGATGATGACTCGGAAATAGAAGATGAAAGAAACAAGGATAGTTTGTTAATAAGTGCCATTGAAGAAAATGAGAACCTACAAAAGAAGATAATTTCTCTCAAAATAGAAAGAGAGGAAGCAAAAAGCAGGGAAGGCTTTTTGAATATCAAGTTAAAAGAGAAGGATGATATCTGTGAGAAACATGAAGCTGAAATAGTGTCCCTAAGAAAGGAATTGGAGCAAATCAAAAGGAGTTGGCAAAGCTCTCTAGCTCTTGACAAAATTCTTAACACTCAAAAACCTCAACATGACAAGTCTGGAATTGGTTTCAAAGGAGAATCATCGAGTACGAAGAATAATGCTAGAAGTTATGCTAATGTACTCTTTTGCCATCCAAAAGAAGAAAACTCATCTCAGGAAAAAGGTCACATCTCAAAACCAAGATTTGAAAGAGCAACTTCAAGGAAGGATGTTGATTCAAGCTATGTATACTACAACAAGTATCAAACTATTTTTCTTGGGCCTTGTTACAATTGTAAAAACTTTGGGCATCAAGCTAAGCATTGCAAGGCTCATAAGAATGAAGCACCAAGATTGAATAAACAACCAAACCAACTACGTGGGCCTAAAGAGCAAGAACAAATCAAAACTTACAATTCATTTGATCCTTTGGCCAAGTTTGATCTGTCTTGCTCATTATGTGATGAATATGATCATAATGAACAAAATTGCCCTCTCAAAATGGAAAAAGCTAAAAACGTAAATCTCAAAATTGATAAATGTGGCCTAGCTCTATGGCTCGTAGTGAATAAAATCATTGGTTCGTGGATAGTGGATGCTCGAGACACATGATAGGTGACCAAAAGAAGTTTATTTCATTGAACAAGAAAAATGGAAATGTATCCTTTGGAAGTAGATCTGCTAAAATTTCTGGAAAAGGGACTGCAACCCTTGTTAATGGACTAGGAAAAGCTCAAAATACCTTGCTGGTAGAAGGGCTCAAACACAATCTCTTAAGTGTCAGCCAGATTTGGGACCAAGGAAATAATGTTGTCTTTAGTACAAAAAATTGTGAAATAAGAGACTCGTCCTCAGGAGAGCTTGTGGCGAAAGGAGTAAGAACACCAGATAATTTTTACATTCTCAATAGAATCCAAGAAGATAAATGTTACTTAAGTCAAACAGATGAAAGTTGGTTATGGCACAAGCGATTGGGGCATACAAGTTTTGATAACCTAGTCAACATCAGCAAAATTAATGCAATAAGGGATATTCCAAAAATGTGCAAACCAAAACAAGTTGTATGTGGCCCATGCCAACATGGAAAGCAAACCAGAACTAGCCACAAAACTAAGGAGTTCTCAACAACAAAACCTTTGGAAATTATTCATGCAGATTTGTGTGGGCCAACTAGAAGTCCAACTCTTCAGGGTGAAAGGTACTTTGCTCTATTTGTTGATGACTATACTAGAATGATGTGGATATATTTCATAAAATATAAATCCGAACCATTTGAATGTTTTAAAAATCTTAAGGCTCTCATTGAGAATGAGAAAGATTCTCAGATTAAATGTCTTAGAACAGATAGAGGAGGAGAATTTACCTCAAAAGATTTCGATAAATTCTATAAAGAGCATGGAATTGAAAGAGAACTCTCTACTGCTAGGACACCACAGCAAAATGGAGTAGTTGAAAGAAGGAACCGAGCCATTCAAGAAATGGCAAGGGCAATGCTACTAGCAGCCGATTTGCAACCAAAATTTTGGATAGAAGCAGTTGGCAGCGCAGTTTACACCTTAAATCGAACTCAACTAGGACCAAATAATGAGAAGACTCCTCATGAATTATGGAAAGGAAGACCTGCTTCAGTAAAATATTTCAAGGTTTTTGGAAGCAAATGTTTCATAAAAATAAATGATGACTCACCAGGTAAATTTGATTCAAGAGTTGACGAAGGAATATTTCTTGGATACTCCACTAGCAGCAAAGCTTACAAATGTTACAAATATCGTCTATGAAGAATAGTGGAAAGCATTGATGTAAAGATTGATGAAGGCCTTCCAGAAAAAGGAATTGAAGATCATGAAGTTGAGCCTTTCTTTGAACAAAGTGAAGAAGAAGAACCTGAAAAAGAAGAGGAGAATTAAGAACCTCAAAGTAAATCTTCAAAAACTCCCTCCAAGATCAAGTTTGTTCAAAGATATCATCCAGAAGAACAGGTCATCGAAAATATAGATGAAGGAATCCAAACTCAAAGAAGGATGATAAGCACCCCTAGAAAAGATGATGTGGCTCTATTATCTTTAATAGAACCTAAAAAAATTTCTCAAGCAAGCAAAGATCCTCATTGGATAAAGGCCATGGAAGAAGAAATGTCTCAAATCGAAAAAAATGAGACTTGGGAACTGGTACCTCGCCCAAAAGATAAAAATATAATTGGAACAAAATGGGTATTCAAAAACAAGATGAATGAAGATGGACAAATCATCAGAAATAAAGCCAGACTTGTCTGCAAAGGATACTCGCAAATCAAAGGAACTGACTTCGAAGAAACCTTTGCACTAGTAGCTCGAATGAAATCCAGAAGAATGTTTCTAGCATTTACTTGCTCAAAAGGATTCAAGGTTTATCAAATGGATGTAAAATCAGCATTCCTAAATGGATATCTTAAGGAGGAAGTTTACATGGAGCAACTAGAAGGATTTGATCTTGCTGAAGGAAAAGACCTTGTATGCAAACTAAAAAAGGCCTTGTATGGATTAAAACAAGCCCCTAGAGCATGGTATGCAAAGTTGGATCACTATCTGCAACAAGAAGGTTTCAAAAAGGGAGTGGCTGGTAGCAATCTCTACATGAATATGGACAAGGAAAAACTTTTGATCACTCTTGTTTACGTCGATGATCTAATCTTTGCTAGCAATGATGAAGAAATGAGCCATGAATTTTCTCTAAATATGTCCAAAAAATTCGAGATGTCCATGATTGGTGAGCTATCTTACTTTCTTGGGCTACAAATATCTCAAACCTCTGCAGGAATGTTTTTATCTCAAGCAAAATATCTTAAAGACATGCTTAAAAAATATCGGATTGAATATTGTGCACCTATGAGCACACCAATGACCACAGATTGTAAATTAAGCAAAGACGATGATACCCCCCAAATAAATGAAACTCTTTACAGGTCAATAATTGGAGCTCTCCTATACTTAACTGCTACAAGACCATATATTATGCAAGCAGTAGGAATGGTAGCGAGATTTCAGTCAAGTCCTAAACTATCCCATCTAGCAGCTGTGAAAAGAATTCTCAGATATTTGAAAGGAACGACTGATTTCAGTCTTTGGTATCCTAAGAGTTCAACTCTTATTGTGACAACTTATTCTGATGCTGATTGGGCCGGAAGTGTGGATGATCGAAAAAGTACTAGTGGAAATGCATTCTTTATGGGAGATTGTCTTATATCTTGGCTCAGCAAAAAGCAATCATCTATATCCCTTTCTACAACTGAAGCCGAGTATATAGTTGCTGGTAATTTTCGCACACAAATTCTATGGATGAAGGAAGCCTTGAAGGATGTCAACATAGAAACTAAGCAACCAATTACTATTTTTTGTGACAATACTAGTGCCATCAGTCTTTCAAATAATCCGGTGATGCACTCAAGAACCAAACATATTCCAATCAAATACCACTTTCTCCGTGAATAAGTTGTTGAACACAATATTAGGTTGGAATACGTCAATACAAAAGAGAAAATTACGGATATCTTTACAAAACCCCTTCCATGAGAAGCATTTGAGTATATTCACCAAAAGATGGGGGTCATTGCTCTTGCATCACATTAAATCAAGCGGCATGTCAGGGGTACAGTAAGTTAGGGGGAGCAACATAACAGGGGGAGGAGTTGGGCACCCCATTTGCCATTGATGTCAAAGGGGGAGAGAATTCTATAATATTTCCATCAATGACAAAGGGGGAGATTGTTGGTCAATAATTTTCATTGATGGAATATAAGCTCTCTTGATGAGCTCTCTTAATGGAAGATTGATAGATGCTGCACTATGACATATGATGACATGGAAGACACACCATGATGAAGAAGCTCTAATGATCTCTTACTATCCCAATCACCTTCTGCACTAAAATTTTATGAACAGTCACAAAGAAAAATAATTTAGACACCTTGGAGGCATCCTTTCACAATGAATCCTAGACCATATTTAAGAGGATTTTTCCCTCTTTCCAACAAGCTCTTACTTGCCTCGAAACTCCCATTAGTTTGTGAGAAACTAAATTTTTAAGATAAAAAAATATATTTACAGTCAAGCCGACCTATGCAGTCATATAATGTCGGCCCTTCTTCCAATGGATATGTCTCTTCATAGGGACAAACTACTATATATATAAACTTGCGTTCATCCATTTCAGAGTCAGTAATTTTTTGGTGAAGATCATCACAGGAATTCAGAACAGTAAGAAGAGTTCACAACTCGTGAACTAAGAAGGTCGAGGAGGAAGTGTTTGGGTTATCTTTAATATCTCGGACCTAAAATAAAGACCTGGAACCTTACACAAGCAGCTCAACCTGTTATTGCAAACAAAGTTGTGGAAGAGGCTTAAGCTCGGGCTCAAACCTGTAGCTTAAGAAAACAGTGATACCGAACTGTGGCAGCCACCTGTGATTGCATATTTGTGGAGGAACAGAAGCTCGGATTGTTCCAGTGGTAAACTAGACCTCACCTCAGCGCAGATTTCAGACAACCATCATTGATTAGTGCTCGAACCTGTTCGGTGGGAGGCTAGGATTAGACCTACAACACTGCTCAAACCTGTGGGAAATTATACCAATGGTGACTTGGACTGTTAGTTGAACAGTGAATAGTCACTTCACCTCAGATTGCAGCAGAGGAGTTATATGGTGAACAAAGTACAGTGAAGATATAGTGAAGTCAAAATCAAGAAGTGTTGAATAGTGAAGAAGTTTTGTAGATGACAGTCAAGTAAGTACATCACACATTTTCTATTAAAAGAGACTGAGGGATTGGTGTCCTTGGGGTAGGTGCCCCTAAACAAAAGGTTGGTGCCTTGAGAAGATAGGGTCGAAGCCCTAGAGGTAGGAGCCTCATCAAAGTCCAAGTTGGTGCTTGGCAAACAGGTTGGTGCCTGTTTCATTAAAAGGGTTGGTGCCCTTATCTCATCTATTGTATACTATTATTAAAAAGGGATTGAAGTTCTCTTTAATTCTTAATATCATTATTATATATATCTCTCTGTATTTAATTGTGAAGAATCTAAATAGAAATAATTACCAATTGAAAAGAAAAGAAATACTGATTCACCCCCCTCTCAGTGTTTCCAACAGTTTAAAGGTTTAGTGTAAAGAGGGAAATTATATATATATATATATATATATATATATATATATATATATATATGATGACAAGTTTACTGAAATCAAGTTTGAAGTCAAATTGTAGATAAAAGGAGTTGGGATTTAGTTACAAAATGAATTTCTATTGACGTAAAAATTCTAGTTGAACTAAGTTTGGAGCTCAAAGAATATAAAGTCCATATCAAATTTTGTTTCAGAATGGTTGAATAAGGAGTCATGCAAGTCTAAAAGGTTAGTGAGTCATGAATTGAGTAAAAGGTTTATCAAGTCAAGGTCAAGATCAATTATTAATGCAACGAGTTGAAGTCGAAATTTGAGTTGAAATTGAATTAGTCAAAGTGAGCCATTGAATTGTATCGGGTGCACTCTCGGTTGAACCCGACACCCAAGCCTTGATTGAATCCTTATGTCAGCCTTGATTGGGGGTTAAGTCTTTTCAAAGTCATAAAAGTCATCTACTCATTGTAAAAATCATTAACTTGGGTGCATTTTCAGTGGTAGTCGACACCCTAAATTTGTTAAAATGAAATCAAGTGAACGTGAAATTGAAAGAAGCAAAAGCACAAATCTAAGATCAAGCGAGCGTGAAAATCAAGCAAGCGAGTTAAAATGGAGCAAAGTATTCAATCGTTAAAGTTTGTGAAAAATCTGATAGTATCCACTGCTGAGGACACAGTGAAAATAAGTAAAGCCACTCTTGTTGGTATTAAAGTGTATCTACATCAAGCACATGAAATGATTGAGTTTCTCCAACTTCAGTCACAGCTACAACATGATGAGCTACAAGAGAAGAGTCATGTTTCTAAGCCATCCAACAATACAACTTCAAATGCAGATGAAGATGATTCCAAGCCAATCAACGATACAATTTTAAGTGTAGAAATTGTACATGATCAAGTCCAACCTTCTTTTTCCAAGCCAATCATCAAACTGTGGGAAGAAATTTAGCACAACAAAAATTGATATGGTTTAAGATATGACGAAGGTGACAACAATTTGCATATTACTAATTATTAAAAACCAATCAATTTCATCAGTGGAGTATTGGTTGATCAAGCAACATCAACAATCAATGAGAAAGTTGAAAAAAAAGCCACTCTTGTTGGTATTAAAGTGTATCTACATCAAGCACATGAAATGATTGAGTTTCTCCAACTTCAGTCACAGCTACAACATGATGAGCTACAAGAGAAGAGTCATGTTTCTAAGCCATCCAACAACACAACTTCAAATGCAGATGAAGATGATTCCAAGCCAATCAACGATACAATTTTAAGTGTAGAAATTGTACATGATCAAGTCCAACCTTCTTTTTCCAAGCCAATCATCAAACTGTGGGAAGAAATTCAGCACAACAAAAATTGATATGAGAGGCAATTCTAACAGCAGGGTGAACTGTAATCAGATTCAAGCCTTGCGTAATATAGTTCTTAGTGGGCATGTTCTTCAGAAATCGATTTCTTCGACCTCTTCGTCCTCACCGGTTTCTGTCCGAGAGCAGTCTGTGCAGCCCTTTCCAGTCTCGGGAGATAGGACAAATGTGCATGAATTGGGTTTGTTAAATAAAGCAGAGCTTTCTGATTCTCATGCGGATTCTTCTTCGGCTTCTGCACCTGCGTTCGATTTTAATTTGAGATCTACGGTGGCTGATGATGATTCGTGTGCTCGGTCCTTTTTGTCCGGAACTATGCAGTCTGTTTCGACTTCAACCCTCTCTAATCAGGTCGTTAATTCTTCCAGGGCCATGTGTTCTCCTGCGTCCAAGATGGCGGCAGTCAAGGATGATTTGGCAACATCGATCAACCTGATAGGTGGTCAGATTTCTTCTCCAGGTTCGACTTCTTCTTCCCATTCGAAAGCTTTGACTGCTCTTCCTAAATCGATCGATCGTAATTTTGATGAGTTTACTTCAGTCTTCAATGATTCCCTTTCAATCTCTCATAATGAATCTTTTAACCGTGATAATTCCTTAAACAATGGCGACAAAAAAGATAATAAGTTTATTATTAACATGAATAAGGTAGATGAGTGTTTACGTTTTAATAATAATAATATTAGGACTGGTAATAACGATAATAGCATTATTAGTAATAATAGTTTTAAAAATAATAATATTAATAATAATAGTATTATTATAAAGAATAATAAAAATCATAATGATGTTATTAAATATAATAATATTAATAACATTAATCATAAAAATAAATACTATAATAAACTTAACATTGATAATTATAATATCCATAGTAGTAATAGTAATTCCATCCCCTTGAATAATACTGTTATTAATCTTTCTAATTTTTCTTTCGATCCTCATGTCTTTAGTTTGTTGGAAAAGGGTCTAAATTTTGCTCTTGCGCCTAAAAAAATCCCAAGTCTAGATATTATCTGTGATATTGAATATGGGATTAGGGATTTACCTGATACTACTAAAGACATTATCAGGCAGGATTGTGCCATGATCCTTAGAAAAGCTAAGCCACCTAAGAGCAACATCAACAAACTAGAGTTTGAGGCTCTCAAATCTTTAAACGACAACCCTGACATTGTGGTTCTTAAAGCGGATAAGGGTGGTGCTACGGTCATTTTAAACAAAGATGATTATCATAATAAGATGTTAGATCACCTTCTTAACAGCGGGAGTTATAAAAAGCTTGACAAAAATCCTTTAAAAAAAGTTTCAAAAGCAGTTGCTTTGGCTATAAAATCGAGTAGCACTGTTGGTTCTTTGAGCAAAAAGTTAATTGAGAGTAACCCTCTCACGCCAAGGATTTATGGTCTTCCTAAGATTCATAAGGATGGAGTCCCCCTCCGCCCTATTGTTAACACCATAGGAGGTCCAACTTATCTACTCGCTAAATTTCTAGCCACCAAACTGAAACCGCTTGTAGGTCAGACCTCTTCTTTTGTTAAAGACTCTTGGTCTTTTATTAATGATTTGAAAGACTTGAAGTTAGATAGTGATGATAGGTTTGTTAGTTTTGATGTTGTTTCCTTATACACTTGCATCCCCATTAGGGAGGCTGTTGATGTTATTTCCCGTGTCACTGATCCTGATACGGCTCATCTTGTTGAAATTTGTCTAACCTCAACTTTCTTTAGTTTTGAGGGTGATTTTTATGAACAGACTTGTGGTGTGGCCATGGGTTCCCCCCTTTCTCCTGTGGTAGCTAATCTGTTCATGGAAGACTTTGAATCTAGAGCCCTTTCCTCTTCTCTTTATCAACCTAAGCTTTGGAAAAGATTTGTCGATGACACCTGTGTTGTGTGGCCTCACGGTAAGGAGAAATTGGACCTTTTCTTCCAGCATCTTAATGATCAATCTAACTTCATTAAGTTCACCATGGAATTTGAAGATAATGGTAGCTTGCCTTTTCTTGATGTCCTCCTTTCTAGGAATGAAGATGGTTCTTTTTCTCATCAAGTTTTTAGAAAGAAGACACACACTGAGCAGTATTTACATGCTAGTTCTCACCATTTCCCTGCTCAGAAGCTCGGGGTTCTCAACACCTTAGCTACCAGAGCCTTTAGAATCTCTGATGTAAACCATTTTGAAGGTGAAAAGGCTCATCTCCTCAAAGTTTTTAATAAAAATGGTTATAGTATAAGTCACTGCCTTAAAGCTTTTCAAAAAGCGGAACGGGGTCCTAGAGTTAAGAAAGATCCATGCGATCGATTATCTGGAGTTCACCTTCCGTTTATCCAAGGTACTACGGATAAAATCGCTAGGATCCTAAAGAGGTTTAATGTTTCCTCTTCGTTTAAACCCTACCGCACCATTCGTAGTTCCCTTAGATCTGTTAAAGACCCAATTTGCCCTAAGGATGGTAAAGGTGTGTACTTGATTCCATGCTCTTGTGGGACACCTTACATTGGGGAAACAGGCCGGTCTATTAATCAAAGAATTCATGAGCATGTCGCTGACCTTAAGCATAATAGATCACGCTCCTCGGCCCTAGCAGAGCATGTTGAGAAGACTAATCATCACATTTGCATTGAAGATGCTAAGGTTATTGCGAAGATCAACCATTTCCACCACCGCAAGTTGCGAGAAGCCTTGGAAATTGAAAAGAGGCCTCTTAACCTGAACAAGGATGATGGGTGGATGGTTAGTAGGTGTTGGATTCCTGCTCTTCATTCTTAAATAAATAAGTAATTAAATAAATAAATAAAAATAAAATAAATAAAATAAAAAAAAATAAACTTAAAAAAAAAAAAAAATAATAATAATAATAATAATAAAATAAAATAAAATTAGATATTATACCTTATCTATTTATTTATTTATTTATTTATTATTATTATTATTATTATTATTATGTTATGTATTTATTTTTTACTTAATAAATCTATAAAATAAAATCAAATAAAATCATAAATAATTAAATAAATAAAATAAATATATAAATAAATAAATATTAATAATATAAATTAAAATTAAAATTATTAAAAATTAAATTATTATTTATTCATTTATTTAGTTCATTTCTATTTTTTATTTATTTTATTTTTCTCCTTATTTTTATTTTAGTTTTTTTATTTATTTATTTTCATTTTTATTTTTATTTTTATTGGTTGTATTATTATAGTAGTATTTAATCATTTATGTTTTTAAATATTATTAAACAAAATAAATATTTTAACTATTTTATTAATGGAAATAATCCTATATTTATTTAATTTTCTAGAATAATTTAAATAATTCCTATTGTATATTAAATAAAAATAAAAATAGAAATTAAAATTAAAAATAATAATAAATAATTTTCATGTTATAAACTTTAATCTTTTTATATATATTTTTTGACTTTTTATTTCTTTGACTTTGATTTAGTCTAACTAGCCGTTATTTTTCAACGGCTAGCTGGAGCTTCTCATATCTATTTAATTGGGTCTCCTAATCAGATTTTTTCATCAAGTCCTGATGATGAACCACACTGGCTGGTTCGAAATGCGTCGACCAAATTTATTTGGATGTGATTTTTACCGAAATCTATTTTTTCACAATTTATGGATCACAGAAGCAATATTCCTAAAAAAACCAAAATGTCAACATTGTCGAGGAATAGGTCATATGGAAGATCATTGTTTTGATCTCCATCCTTTTCACCATTGTGGCAATGTAGACTGTTCAAACAGTAGTTTAGCAAGAAGGCACAAGTTCAAGCTTCAAAGGAAACAACAAGGATCGGTTTTTCTGGAAGACATCACAGCAAAGTAAAGGGATCTATAATAAAGAGTCAATCTTCAGATCTAGGAAGATCTTCACTAATTGAAGGAGTAAAGACCTTACTGTAATATTCCGAATAGAAATAAACAGTAATATAAAGCAACATAAACAAGCATTTACAGCAAATAGAGAGACATTATATAAACAATGCAAATATGGAGAAACGCTGAGCCATTTTATTAGGTAACTGAAAGATACAATGAGTACAAAGGTGATTAGAATGATGGCACCTTGACTTGCACAAGGAAAGCTGGGGAATACTCTCAGAAATGCTCAATGAATGGTTGCTCTGTCATGGACTACGTAATCTCCAAAGGTTGCTGATGCTACTGCCGGACTACTGCTACTGCTAGAATGGGATGTCTCTTTGGGGTTGTTCCCCTACTCAGAAAAATATGAAACTCTGGGAATGAGCTCTCCTCCAAATACCCAGAAAAGCCCAGAAAGGAATTTCGGAATGAATGACCCCAGAATTTGACCTCCCTTGAGGATTAACGCTATCCCAGTGAAATACGCAGGCCCTGAATGATCCTCTGCAAATAATGGCCTCCTCCTGTACCAAAATGATGAAATAGTGAAGGGTTGATCCCTTCACACTATCTAGGGTTCAATCCCCTGATGAATCCTCACTCCCGGAACTGCCTCCACCCTAAACTGTGTGATCTCTCCCAGAGACTGTGCTGCCCAAGCAAATGCGTAATTCCTGGTTGAAGATGCTATGGCTCCCTCCTGCAAAACTATGGATAGAACTCACCCGAGCAGACACTCGAAATCCCCCAGGGCTGATGAGGTTGGGATCTCTGCTCGGAGACACCCAGTGTGCTAAACAACACTTGCAGACTTCGCTCAACAGCAAAAGCGTGCTCAATGTCAAAAGAGAGAAATTGTAGATGCATAATAGAATGAGAGAATGAGGAACCTCTTCCCCTTTTTATGCTTTGAAAGCCTTGCTCTTACCCGGGCCCCACAAGACTGCATTGTCCCTCTTGGCCCACGTTGTCCCTCTCTCACTATGCTGTCATGGGCCCACGTTGCCCACATTGCCACTTCGTCCTCTTGGGCCCCACGCTGCCAAATAATTATATGCTCAAGTGAATTTATGGAATTTTTATTTCCTAAGTGTAGGCTATGTATCTCATCACCCACTTTATTAATTGATTTACTTTATAAAAGTAAACTAGCCAAAAATTAATTTATCAATTAGTTGCTGCTAATTGGGAATATTATAGTCCTCTCCGCCAAAACGTTGCTTTTCCTCAAGCAACTACAAAGATGGATGCTGCAAAATTTTCTCACTTTCCCAAGTGGCATCCTCATCCGGCAAGTTCCTCCACCTCACCAAATACTCTCTGACTGTCTTGCTTCGTAGCTGCCTCTCCCTGGTGTCTATGATGGCCTCTGGCTGCAACACCAAGTGCCCCTCATCATCTGTTGGTGGAAGCTTCTATGTTGCAATCACTTGCCCCAATGCCTTTTTCAGGCATGATACATGGAATATGTTATGGATCCGGCTACTAGTAGGCTACTCGAGCTCATACGCAACCTCCCAAATCCTGCGGATCACCCTGTAAGGTCCATAGAAGCGGGGCTTGAGCTTCTCGGCTCCCTTTTGCTTCAGCGTGGACTACCGATATGGCTGAAGTCATAGGTAGACCAAGTGCCCTACCTCAAACTGCCTCTCAACCCGTCCCCTGTCGGCATACAACCTTTGCTGGTTCTGAGCTGTAGCCTGTAGCTAAGTTATCCTTAAGAGCCCAGAGTATATCTTGACTCTCTTGGATCCAGTCCTTGGCCCTAGGGGCCTATCTAGCACCAAACATCACGTCAGCAAAAGTCAAAGCATGATATCCATACAAAGCATAGAATGGAGACATACCAATGGACATGTGGAAAGTGGTGTTGTAGCAGTACTCTCCCAGATAAAACCAGCGTAACCATGCCTACTGCTGCCCTGTGACATAGTTTCGCAAGTAGCCTTCCAGCCACTTGTTCACTATCTTTGTCTGCCCATCTGTCTGAGGGTGATAACTGGTACTCGGAGTCAACTTTGTACCCACCAAACAAAAGAGCTCCTGCCAAAAACCGCCCATGAAACAGTTGTCTCGGTCACTAACAATGGTCGTCGGAAGACCATGCAACCTGAAAACATCCCTAAAAAACAACTCTGCTACCTGTGCTGCCATATACCATGCTGATATAGCGAAGAAGTGTGCATACTTTGTTAGCCAATCAACGACTACAAAGATGCAATCCTTGCCCTACACCGTGGGCAACCCTGTGATAAAATCCATTGAGATGCTCTCCCATTTTCCCTCTGGAATGGGAAGTGGTTGTAGTAATCCTGCTGGATGGTTCATCTCCCCCTTGTTCCGCTAACACACCTCGCAGTCCCTGACATGCCGAAGTACATCCTCCTTGAGGCCTCTCCAAGATAACCTCTCCCTGATGGCCCTGTAGGTCTTGGTGAACCCCTGGTGGCCTGATAGTGGTGAGTCATGTGAGGCACGCAGTACCTCCTTCTTGAGCTAAGAGCTCCCAGTCAAGAAGATCTTGTCCCTGAAGTATATCACCTCATCCATCACTCTGTACCTGTCATCTGTGATCTGTCCATCTAGTATCTCGTAGGAAAAACGGTCCTTGGAGTACTCCACCAATAACTGAGCCCACCAATCTGTGTCTAAGCTCATCAGAGACAACACTGCCGGTCTGCGTGAAAGAGCATCGGCCACCACGTTGTTCTTCCCCTTGACATACTCATATGCCTGGATCTTACTGACCCACTTCTGCTGCCTCTCTTGCAACTGCTTCTACTCTAAAAGGAACTAGAGGTTGTTGTGATCAGTCCTCACCTTGAACCTGTTCCACACCAAGTACTGCCAAAACTTGGCTAGTGCATGCATGATAACCAGCATTTCCTTGTCGTATATGGGATACAACCTCTCATGCAGAAATAGCTTCCTGCTCTCGAAATCTATGGGGTGGCCCCCCTGCATCAAGACTGCGCCTAACCCCTCTCCAAATGCATCACACTCCAAGACAAATGGCTGCGTGAAATCCGACAACACCAAAACCGGACAGTTGCTCATCACCTCCTTGAGCCTGTCAAAGGCCCTTTGCACTATGTCCGTCCAATTGAATGCCCCCTTTTTGGTAAGATCTGTGAGGGGTGCAGCAAGTTCAGAAAACCCATTGACGAACTTCTGGTAGTAGGTGCAGATGCCTACAAACCCCCGAAGCTCAGTCACGTTCCTCGGTTCTGGCCAATCTCGGATGGCCTGGCTCTTCTCCTCGTGGACTCTCACTCCGTCCATCCCAATGATATGCCCCAAATAGAGCATCTTTGTTAGCCCAAATTCGCATTTAGAGAGCTTAACATAAAAATGCTGCTACTCCAGAATGCGCAATACAGCCTCAATGTGTTGTAGGTGCTCCTCCCATGTCCGGTTTTATATCAAGATGTCATCGAAGAATACCAGCACAAATTTCCTCAGCTGACCATGGAAGATGTGGTTCATGCAGGACTAGAAGGTGGTCGGTGCATTGGTTAGCCCAAAGGGCATCACCAAAAACTCAAAGTGGTCGTAGTGACATTTGAAGGTTGTCTTGGGGACATCCTGGTCCCTCACTCGGATCTAATGGTAGCCCGACCTCAAATCAATCTTCGAGAAGAACTTCGACCCCCTCAGTTCATCCATCAGCTCATAAATCCACTGGATGGGGTATCGGTTCTTCATGGTATTCTTATTGAGAGCTCGATAATCGATGCACATCCTCAGTGTGCCATCCTTCTTCACCAGTACAACAGAAGAAGCAAATGGGCTAGTACTGGGTTGGATGTGTCCCAGCGCTAAGAGCTCATGAATAGCTCTCTCAATCTCATCCTTGTAGGCTTTGGGATGCCTATAGGGTGTAGTAATCACGGCCTGAATGCATTGCTCAAGCTCAATGGTGTGCTCAAACCCCCGATCTGGTGGTTGCCCTGGCGGTATATCCCCAAAAAATATAGCATACCTGTCCAAAATCAACTTCACATCTAGGTGAATAGCCTGTCTTGTAGATCCTGCCTCTGAAACACGCAGCTCCACTGCCCACTCTATGTCTCCCTTCCGGAAGTCTGCCTCCATCCGGTGTGCTGAAACTGTCTACGAAGGATAAGTGTGCATGCCTCGGATCATCTCATGCTTACCGGTCTTCTTGTCTATCCACTCCATCTCCAAGGTCTCCCAGTCCGTAGTGACCTTCCCTAGCATGATCAACCACTGCACTCCCATTATCACGTTGGTGTCTGGAATGTCCACCACAAAGAAATGATCTGTCAAAGTGTAAGTCCCCATGGTCACTGCCAATGCCGGTATAGATCTGGCACACTACATAGTTCTGGTACCCAGTACCAATACTGAAAATCCATCAAAGCTCTTCGTCGGTATGCTCCTCCACTTTACCAACTGTGCATCAATAAAGTTGTGGGTAGCCCCACTGTCAACTAGCACTGAAACACGCTATCCCTGCACGATACCTCGGACACACAGTGTCAAATACTTGGGAACCCCTTGCAAAAAAGCAAGGACTCCCCCAGTAGGTGCAAACGCTTCCCCTCCTCCTAGTGGTGGAGGTGGTGGATGATCCACTCTCTATATTACA
Organism: Pinus albicaulis; assembly: GCA_034641835.2. Classification (NCBI taxonomy): domain Eukaryota; kingdom Viridiplantae; phylum Streptophyta; class Pinopsida; order Pinales; family Pinaceae; genus Pinus; species Pinus albicaulis. Next base: position 1,187,617,701 of record CM076579.1, read on the forward strand.
GTGCTGCCTCCTGCCACTATCTCCTCATATGCATCTTCTTCCCTGTCATTGTCGGAGAAGACCTCTATGCAGTGTGCCTTCCCAGTGGCACATCGATGTCCCGGTGTCCCTTGCTCCTGGCATGTGAAGCATAGCTTCTTCCGTCTCAGATCTCTCCGGGTATCATCTTCCTAAGTCTCCCAGCCTTGGTTCCCCCTCAGAGGTGGAACCCTCGTGTCCTTCCCCTTCGGCTGGAATGTCGATCTCCTGGGTAGAGCATCCTGCAAGTCCCTGGTCCTCCCAACTGCATCATGAAGTGTAGCAAGCCTCGTGGATCTAACTAACCCACGCAGAGGTTCTGCCAACCCATCAATAAGCATGTACATCATCCTGGCTGAGGACAAGTCATGCACCATCACGGAAAGCCTCAAGAACTTGAAAATGTAGGTTTCTGGGTTCCCGGTCTGCTTGAGCTTGGTCAGCTCAACAAAGTGCTCTTCCGGATCCCTCCAGTCAAACTGCTCTACCAGTCTTCGTGTAAACTCTGCATACGTTGTCACGGCTGAGTGACTCAGCGTGGCCATCCCCTGGAACCACAAATCATGGGCCTCTCCCTCCAGGTGCAGCGCTGCCACCTTAATGGCCTCTCCCTCTGCCATCTGATTGAGTTGGAAATAGATATCTAGCTTCTCCACCCGAGCCTTTGCCGAAAATTTTGAGGACCCATCAAATGTTGGCAAGAAAAACCTACCCACTGTACACTGCATGTCCCCATCTTGTGTGTATCTACCCTCTCTGTTTTGGTTATGGGGTTGGCTATCCTTCTTGAGCTGAACAAAATCATGGAAAGTGAGAGCTTCGCCAAACTCTATCCCATATGACTGATACTCGGCAAAATAATCCCCCATATGAACCGGCTCCGGCTCCTGAGGTGCTCCCGTTCCGGTGCTCGTAGCTAGAAATGTTGGCATTGTGGAACATGGGAGAGTACGTGACACAACCTGCTGCGCTGTGAGTTGCTCCTGAAAATGGTGGGAAGTGTCGAACCCTTCTCCGATGTGAAAACCCCTTTGGGTTTCATGCTGTCTTTGGTTTGCGGTAAACTTCTGCCCCATCTCTTCTATCCTCCTCGATAGCTCCTACACAGACTTTAGGAGGAGTTTCCTGAACTCTCTCCCTTCATCCTTCTCTTCTGCCATCGGCTCTTCCTCTTCTTTGTCCACTACTGGAACGCAGTCTCCCTCTCCAAAAGTGGCCTCAAGCCTCCGCTCTTGGTCCTTGTATTTCCTTCCCCGGTAAGTGATATATGGATTTCCTGTTGGTGTCATGGAAAATCTGCTCCATAGGCTGAGCCAAGTCTATGAGCTCTGATACCACTGTAATATTCCGAATAGAAATAAACAGTAATATAAAGCAACATAAACAAGCATTTACAGCAAATATAGAGACAATGAGTACAAAGGTGATCATAATGATGGCACCTTGGCTTGCACAAGGCAAGCTGGAAATACTCACAGAAATGCTCAAGGAATGGTTGCTCTGTCATGGAATACGTAATCTCCAAAGGTTGTTGTTGCTACTTTCAGACTACTGCTATTGTTGGAATGGGATGGCTCTTTGGGGTTTTTCCCCTGCACAGAAAAATATGAAACTCTCGGAATGAGCTCTCCTCCAAATACCCAGAAAAGCCCATAAAGGAATTATGGAATGAATGACCCCGAAATTTGACCTCCCTTGAGGAATAACGCTATCCCAGTGAAATATGTTGGCCCTGAATGATCCTCTGCAAATAATGGCCTCCTCCTGTACCAAAATGATGAAATAGTGAAGGGTTGATCCCTTCATACTATCTCGGGTTGAATCCCCTGATGAATCCTCACTCCCGGAACTGCCTCCACCCTAAACTGCGTTATCTTTCCCAGAGACTGCGCTGCCCAAGAAAATGCGTAATTCCTCGCTGAAGATGCTATGTCTCCCTCCTGCAAAACTATGGATACAACTCCTCACCCGAGCAGGCACTCGAAGTCCCCTGGGGCTGAGGTTGGGATCTCCGCTCAGAGACACCCAGTGTGCTAAACAATACTTCTAGACTTCGCTCAACAGCAAAAGTGTGCTCAATGTCAAAAGACAAAAATTGTAGATGCATAATAGAATGAGAGAATGAGGAGTCTCTTACCCTTTTTATGCTTTGAGAGCCTTTCTCTCACCCGAGCCCCACAAAATTGCGTTGTCCCTCTTGGCCCACGCTATCCCTCTCTCACTGCGTTGTCATGGGCCCACGTTACCACTTTGTCCTCCTGGGCTCCACGCTGCCAAATAATTATATTCTCAAGTGACTTTAGGGAATGTTTATTTCCTAAGTGTAGGCTATGTATCTCATCACCAACTATATTAACTAATTTACTTTATAAAAGTAAACTAGCCAAAAATTAATTTTACCAATTAGCTGCTACTAATTGGGAATATTACACTTACTCAAAGGACTTATACAAGAGGAAGAGCAAGATCAAAGAAGTGATCTTTATCTTCAAAGGAATCTAAAGCTATCGCATGATTGAAGCCAAGTCAACATTATTGAAGTCATCATCAAGCAGTCATCCTCATCATCAAGAATCAAAGTTGATCTAGCTCTTTTCACCACTCTTGAAGAAGCCAATCTAAGAGGGAGCTCCTGCTGCTATCTACATCATCATCAACAAGGAAGCTGGTAGAAGAAAAGAAGCATCTACTCAAGTAAGTATCTTTATGACTTCATCTGAATCTGTCAAAATGTCTTTTTTCAAAGAAAGTAACAAACTGGTTGGTGTTTCAAACCTTCTTGCATGGAAGAAAAGCACAGATCTAAATCTTATCGAGAATGAAGTCATGAACTATATCAAAGGGTCGGTGTCTAAACCCTCAAAAGAAGATACTCAAGCTCATGCCAAATACATGAAGGGAGACATAAGAGCCGAGAGGATTCTTATAGAATCCATAAAGGACACTCTCATCCCCTATGTATCAAAACTAGAATTTTCAAAAGAAATATATGACAAATTGGTGGAGTTATTCTCGGTGAGTACTGCAGGAGAAGTAATATCTCTAAGACAAGAACTACACAAATTAAATATGTCAAGAGAGGAAGGAATAACTTCATATTTAATGAATATTTTTAAAATGAGAGATCAACTACAAGAATTGGGAGAAGTAATGTCTGATAGAGAAATGACTACAGTGGTGCTGAATGCTCTACCGGAGGGATGGGGAAACTTCACTTCTAGTATCTATGGGAAGAAAGAAGCGACATCATTCCAGGATCTATGGTCTCTATGTAAGATAGAAGAGATGAGGTTAAAAGCTAAATTTGATATAGGATCAAATGAAGATAATCAAGCCTATGTCGCCATATCTAGAAGGAAAAGAAAATTTGGTAAGTTTGATCCTCAGAAGAAAAGGAGAAACATGGATAAAATTACGATGCTATGGATGTAATGAACTTGGGCACTACAAGAAATATTGCCCCAAATCTAATAAGGATAAGAGGAAAAAGGAATAAGCCCATGTCATCAGAGAAATAGAAGAACCAGATTCAAAGAAACCTAAGAAAGAAGAAGTGAAAGATCTGTACTATGATTTAGATCATATTCCTCTTTAAGAGGTATCTGTCGGTTGTAAAATAGTATGTTAGGAAGCATTGTATATTAGATAGATACATCACTTTAGAATTTGCATCATGATGGAAGCACTGGAGGAGGAGCACTCGTCGTAGGAGGATGTATGTAACACATATGTTGTTGAAAAGTGTAACTAGATCGGTATTATGGTGGCTAGTGGATACTCCAAGAACTTGCTATAGACCTCATGAAGAAATGATAATCCAAGCTACACTTACAACAATGTATACAAGTCCTCCATGTCGGCCTATGAACAGAAGAAAAAGTCGACCTTCTAGCTATTTGAAGGGTCGACTTAAAACAGAGTCATGGAGACTATATATACAAGAAGTTATGCGGTCACTTGAATACGAAGAAAGTTTGAAACAAATTCTGATGTGTTCAAAGTATGGATTGAGTTAGTATAAAGATGCGGATCTTTCTGGAATATTACAGCATTTTCAAACGCGGAATGTCTTGAAGTGTATGCGGATATAATGTAGTATACATAGACAGCGTATGCAGATATAATGCAGCATATATAGACAGTGAAATGTGGATTTCTCTATGATTCGAATAGTATAAATTGCGGACTGTTATTTGAAGAGAATTGCGGATATGTTTTAAGATCGTGTAGCTATTGATGCAAATTAAAGAGAAGAGATATGCGAACATTTATGGAGACAGTCTTCGGTCTTCTCTGAAATAGTTTGCTGAAGAACCTCAATGCGGATCATATCACTGAAGTGAAGTGCAGATCATATCTTTGAAGTGCAGTGCAGAAGTTTTGAAGGATTGTAGAACTAGTCTTTATATACATATATCGGTATTTCATAAGATGCTGCACTTTAGTGCAGATTTTAGAACTGGTTTATATATATATATACGTATCTATGTATTCTCTAAGTGATGCGGCATACTGAAGTAGGAGTGTGGATCCATCAAATGCATGAGCATGAGAATGATATCCTCTGAGGTGTGGATCTAAAGTGAAACATAGTTTGCAGAATGATCTAAAGTAAAGTTGTTGGGACAGTAACCTCACAAGTAATTATCAAGAAGAGAATTTTCAATTAATCAATAGCCCTCCAAATTCTCAACATATGTGACAACTATGCTATGAGATAAGTCGCTCCTGGGAACCTCACTGAAAACAACATTTATAGTAGGCAGTCATCAAGATCAAGGGTCATCATTCAATAATCAATAAGGAAACAGGTGTTGACATTTTCTAATGGAATCCTCTTTGGATTCACTAGTTAGAAAGAAAGCAAAAGGTTTCATCAAAGCTCTATCTTGCAGAATTATAGGATTAGGATATGATGACATATTGATGAAGTAGGATGATTCAAAAGGAAAAAGGATGAGGTATATATATATATATATATATATATATATATATTGGATGTTATGAAGTCGTGTCATATGGTTGTAGGTAGTATACTTCTATCTTTAAAAGTATGATCAAAATAGAAACCAGAAACTCTTCTGATGCACAGGTTGCTAAAAGGCATGATCTACACTAGATGAAATCAACATAATATGTCCTCATATGGAATATGAGGTGATTGTACATTATCAAGGAACTGAACAGTGGAAGTTCCTGGGAATTAAATAAAATTGTGTGAAGGTAGAGATCGTGAGAATTACAACCATGGAAAGAAGCAGTCAACATCCAAGGAAGCCAAGAATATTTGACTAGGAGAACTCCTGGGAAGATATGTAGACTCTGATAGAAGTCTGGAAAAGATGGAGACCCTTGACAATACATATATTTAGGAGATGTTTCAATCTGCAAACAAAGGATGTCGATGCCTACAAGAAGATGTCATGGTGAAAGATCATAGCTAAGGTAACTTTTGATTTAAAATTTCATATTTATAATTAATTAATATCTGATGAGCTTATGCATGGCTGCCAAAGGGAAGTATATGTCTTCCACAAGTTGACAACCATATGGCAGGATGAAAGATCCTTGGAAGAAGTAGGGTTTGAAGGAAAGCAACATGCATGAAACTATACCAGATAAGAAGATTGATGGATCATTTTCTAATGGAAGACATGACTCTTGGATGAAAGTGATGGATTATTTGTGCCCTATGGAGAGATCCCTAAGATGAAGACTGTAACAACCCATTCCCGAGTTATACACAATGATATTAGCATGTGTACGGTATAGACATTTGATAGCTACACCTGCCTATCTCGCACACATCGCACTAGTACACCTAACTACTAATATCAAGCTTACCTAAGTTAGAAATTAATGTTAAGGTTTCAGATTAAAATTCATATTGATTTAGTATAAAGTATATAAAAAGGATTAATGAAAATAAAATAAAATTTTAATTAATTAAAATATATATATATATATATATATATATACAAAAATTTGAGTTAAATATTATAACATAAGCCTCAATCATAAATATACTCTAAAAGTCAAGCCGTATACTCCTAAACAGATTGGATAACCACAAAGATCACACCTCCTCTTTAATGCCACTGACATCTCCTTAAATAACAATCGTACCATCCTTTAAGAAGACCTTATCTTGATGGAGAAGAGGCGGTGGGGTAGGTTGAATGGCGGTGGGAAAAATTTATATAAGGACGCTGATTCAAAGGAGGAGGGGGGTGAACTTGGGGCTGATTACCAAATGATATGATGAGAGGAAAGAATTTGTACTGAGGAGGAGTCTCTGTTTTTCTTGGAAATCTGGGCACGGGGGCAGAGGAGACATCCTCTGGGTCTGGGATTGTTCCCGGATTGGCTGGGAGGACTATTGTTTCGGTGAACTGTTCAACTGTCCACAGCATCACAGGAGGAGAGCCACCATTAAAATCATCAACTGCGTTCCAGGTATTTATTTTATGTATAGAATTGTTTCTCAATTAAATTTCACTGTTGATTTTCATTGAAATACCTTACTGCTGAATATATACTTAGATTAATATTGGTTTTAAATTAAATTTCTGTGTATGGAACCTTACATATGGTATCAGAGGAGGAGTTTCAAACCCTTTTCGACCTAATAAGCCCTGCAATTTCTGTAAAATTCCAGTCTATAGCATGAATAATTATATGTATAGCAGCTGATGCTTTAGGTTATCTTCTGCTGGTGAGCAGTTCTTGAATGAGCAATCATTTACAGCCACGATATATTGTCTGCTCTCTACAAGGACAATCTCTGCATCATTTACACACTGTGTAAATTTTCTGACTGTTGTGTGAAAATTTTATAATATAAGTATGTCAATGTTACATTCTGTGTTTAAAATATTGTGTATTCATGAAATTAAATTATGAGAGAATGTGGGAATGAATGTCTTAGGCCTTGTGAATCCGCAATTCTAAATAGTCTTGGCGGTAGTGTTAATATATTATTATTGCAAATAAGCATTTTGATGGTATAATGGAATATCTAAGTATATCTCGATATTTAAAATAGTCAAAGTCAATTTCTTCACCGGGTTAGCAATATTCAAGAGCCCGAATGTATCACTGTACATCATTGTACAAGGAGCCAATTATGATACCGTGGGAGCACTCGAGGCACCGAAGTTTTCATTTTCCAACAGGTCAACATGGCACTGTAGTAGCTCAAAAGTAGCTCAATCAAGGTCACAGAGATGAGCGAATCTCATTATTCGTTCTCGGCCTCAAAACCAGAGATAGAATATGTCCCAAATAAAATAAACCCACCCCCAAGTCGAGAAACGAAGCCAGAGCCGTGATAAAATTGGCCATGTTGGCAAATAGACTCTTCGATCCTGCTGCGTTATACGAACATTGCAAGTTATCAAATGCAAAAATATCCCAATCCAAATAAAAACCATAACCAGTACATATGTGCTAATCAAACTATCTGACTCCTAAAATGTTTTGCAAATTATTGACACTAAACTTGCTAAGAAAAATACTAAATATGAGACACAAAATTCTTCAATATTGTAATAACAATCCAACATAAAAGCAGATTTGCAGACTTACTCGATTCAAATGAAGGAAATCGAGTGGCCTTTCAGATGCGTGAGAGCTCTCATTGCCGATCTACATTTATCGGCCTTCAAAGTTGAGAGTGACGGCGAGCAGGTGCAGGAGGGATAATTTTTCAAACTTGTGACGTGTGCAACTACGAATGTCGGAATCGCATTAAATGCATGTTATATCATGGTTGATATTGTACTCTAATTATTTTTCCATGTGAAATTAAAAATATGTATAAATGTCACATAATCCCAAGGCAGCTAGCTCTAAAATGTTAGGAAAGATTTATGAAATTTCTGGCCCCTAGTGCTCAATCGTTTACTTATTAAATGAAATCCAATGGGATAATTACTCAAACTCTGAAACAAACAACAATGAAAAGGGTCTACTTTCCAGAATATCGAGCCAACCAAACCATTTAAGAATTTGCCCGCAACCATTTTAGAATTGCTAGGATTTCTGGAGCGAGCTATGGCTTCCAGTATCAATATTTTATACAGAAATTATGACTGAAATTCAAAGTCCCGCGGGTTATTTATAATGGGGTTATCGATTTTGGAAAGGGTCAGGGGTACCGACAGGAGTATGTTCGTGAAAGTGATGCAGTCCTCATGGGTCATACAGCTGTTAATAAACCAATAGTTGATCACCGAAGACACCAACAGCGCACCGCGTGACTTGCCGATAATTGCCAGAGGTGTTGTATCCGGCTGGTTGTGTGTCGTCATTTACAAAACGTATTGACTAAAAACATATGAAAATATATGGTAAGGTTTTTATATAAATTCGATTGGTCAAATATATAGATAAATATCACTTGGGTAATATATATATATTTTTTAATTTTTTTAATTTTCGCATATATATTATATCCCAAAGTCCTAAAGTCCGACATTTAATCATATTATGGTGGCATTACAAACTTATAATTTGGTGGCAAACCTTTATGTTAATTACACGTCCGCAATTATATCGTGGGGTTCTTATACGTTAAAGTCCGAATGGCATCAAACATTACTGAGAGATGAATAATATATATATGCCAATTTTGTGGATTAATACAACGGTGGAAGCGTTATATTTAAGCTCGAATGGCGTTCAGGTGTTTAAATAAATTCGTTTTAAAAACAATGTAACAGGAGTTTTAAAATATATATGTCATGCCGTTTTTTTTTGGGGGGGTTTTAAAATATACATGGAATGGTTTAAATATATATATATATATATATATATATATATATATATATATATATATCGTTGGGTAATAGCGTACATGGTTTTGGGTATATATTTAACATAAGATTTAGATCTAATTTTAAGAGTAAGTGTTAGTTTTGATTCCCGAGGCTTCATCATTAAATGAATGATACATTACTTATAAATGGTGGCATGTGGAGGAATCTTATAGATTTTGAATTTTAAATCTATTACGGTGAAGAGATATCAGTGATTTAGATTTTGTAGCCTTTTGATCTTATGTCTATGGTTTAGAATAACTTTTATTTATAATCACCAAATGTAAATATAAAGATCGGTTTAAGCAAAACTCCATGTGCTTGATATTTTGTTTGGGTTTAATATATGCATACTATTTGGTTAAATGTATACATGGAACGGTTTAAAATAATAATAATAATAATAATAATATATATATCATTTGGGTAAAATGTATATATATAACCATGTCATATAAGTTATGGATTTAATTTTTTTTTTTTATATATATATTTAAATTTTATTAAAATTTATAAATTTAAAGAGTATGTAATAACATAAAGTTAAATGTGGTTATCCATGGTTAAAAAGGTATAATGTTTAAATATATATATTATTGATAAAATAGTCATTATTTTGTTTAAATTGAATAATGCTATTTGTATTATAAATAAATTATTTTGGAGTTTTATTTTATACAAAAAGACTTGAAAATTGTACTTTAACTCTCATTTATTGCCCTTCTATAGCTGCATCTAGGAATAAAACATTCTGGACAAGTTTATAAACTAACACTTTGATCGATGAAAACCTTGCATTCCATTCTAGATTTAGTAAGCATACATTACCCTGCATAGGACAAGGAGGTCGCGTTGCCACCCTCCTTAACCTCAGTACCAGTAAGACCTGCCTGCAGGTAAAATAGCAAAAAAAAACTATACCCCTATGCCAGCTCAAATCTTACGAAAATTATATTTTGTCAGTCTGAAAATTTACCCTCTTCTCATGAATTTATTTATGTATTTCAGGAAAAATTACCATGTTTAACACGTACCAAAGGTGGCAGCGCCAGCAAAATGTAGCGCCGCCACCTCCACCTTCACCATCGCCTTCACCACCATCAAGATCACCGTCGGCACATGTTTCTCTGCCCGATCTCACTACTGTGATGAGCTCTTTAGAAGCCATTATGGAAACCTTGAAAGGGTCGCAGTCGACCAGGAACAAGGAGGAGCGACATCAGTCAGAGGAAAGACATTCAGAAAGGCCGAAGGATCTTGATGACAAACCTCACAGAGAAGATATTTCACGGGAATTGCAAAAGATTAAACTCTCGGAATTCTCTAAAGGACGAGCTGGAGAACATGCCGAAGCATGGTTGGAAGGGATGATCAGATGCTTCGCATTAAGAGAATATTCTCCAACTTCTAAAACAAAGATCGTTGTATTCTAACTCAGGGGGAATGCTCTGATTTGGTGGGGGAATATGGAAAAACAGTTGCATCTGACATCAGATACCGTTCCTTGGAAGTTGTTTGTGGATCGATTCCGTGCGAAATACTTACCGCCCTTCTTTCAAGAGCAGCAAGCCGGAGCCTTCCATACTCTAACCCAAGGGGGTAAAACCGTGGAAGAATACGAGATAAAGTTCATGGAACTTGTGAAATATGTTCATTATCTAGACACGGATGAACGCCAGGCCGAGCGTTTTGTATTTGCATTAAATCCTCGGATCCGAGCCATGGTAAGAATGTGGAAACCACCAACGGTGGCAGAAGCAGTTGAATGTGCTCGTTATGCAGAAGAATATCTGGGGATTAAAATGGATTTCAGGCCAGCTGAATCAATACCGCAGGCATTTACAGGAAAAACTCCCTGAAATTTCTTCCGAGGAAATAACTCGAGACCACCTCCTTATGGTAACAGGTTTACCCCAAGAGGAGCGGGGACCGAAACTCCCAGGGCCATAAATGCAATAGCTTCTGAGTCCTAAAACATCAGTACTTGGAGGTCTCGAGGGACTGGTAATCGGGGAAGGAATGGGAGAGGAAGCAGCACCAAGGGATAGAGTTCTTGGTCGGGGATTTCTCAGTCAAACGCAAGAGGACCAACCCAAGTGGACTGTTGGGGATGTGGAGGACCCCATCTTCGACGGGATTGTTCGGAGAACTCTCGGCGAACAGGAAAAGAACCGTCATCAGATGCTCAAAGCAATCACAGAATCCATGCTATCGTCAACAACAACCAAGCAGCGCATCAATCCACGGTAGTGGAATCTTCAGGTACTATCAATGGAATAAAACTCAAAATCTTGTTTGACACTAGAGCTACTAATAGTTTTATTTCATCTTATGCATTGAATAAATGTGGGTTGGCAGCCTGCAAACAAGACGATTTTAGACAGGTAGAAATGGCTTCAGGAGACCTTCAATCGGTAGAATTAAGTGTGGAGGATTGCAAAGTTGATCTAGGAGTCTGTTTGATCAAACTAAAAGTATATTTCATAGCCTTAGGTACTTACGACCTGGTGATAGGAATGGATTGGTTAGAGTCTCATCGAGTGTGGGTAGATTGTTTCGGGAAAACAATACTTTGCGTAAATGATATGGGTGAGACAATCCAAATTCAAGGTATTAAGAGAAAATTATCCTTGCGTTTCATTTCAGTGATGAAAATGAAACGGTGTTTAAGGAAAGGTTGTCAGGTGTATGCAGTTCAAGAGGTAAGCAAAGAAAAAGGGCCTTCTTTAGATCAGTATCCGACTCTATCAGAATTTCCGGATGTTTTTCCAAAAGAATTACCTGGACTGCCTCCTCGGAGAGAGCTAGACCTCACCATTGAATTGAAACCTGGTACGGAACCTATATCTAAAACTCCTTACCGAATGACTTCCCTGGAACTTCAAGAATTGCAAATTCAATTGAAAGAACTGTTAGATGTAGAGCACATTCGACCCAGTGTTTCACCATGGGGTGCTCCTGTAATCTTTGTCAAGAAGAAATATGGTTCATTACGACTGTGTGTGGACTATCGAGATTTGAACCCGGCCACGATAAAGAATAGGTATCCAATGCCTCGCATTGACGACGTTTTCGATCAAATGAAGGGAGCTACAGTATTTTCAAAGATCGATCTATGATCGGGTTATCATCAACTCAGGATTAGCGAGAGCGATGTTTCCAAGACTGCATTCCGAACTCGTTTTAGGCATTATGAATTCATTGTGGTGCCATTTGGGTTGACCAATGCACCTGCGGTCTTTATGAACCTTATGAATAGCGTTCTCCGTAAATATCTCGACAAATTTGTACAAGTTTTCCTGGACGATATCCTCATTTACTCTAAGAATGAGAAGGAGCATGAAGAGCATCTTCGGATAGTGTTATCTTGTCTCAGAGAGCACAAGTTATATGGAAAATTATCCAAATGCGCTTTCTTCTAGAAGGAAATCCATTACTTAGGTCATATCATATCAGGCGAAGGAATCTTTGTAGATCCTGAAAAGGTAAATACAATCAGGGAGTGGGCGAGACCTAAGAATGCTCATGAAGTGCGTAGTTTTATGGGTTTAGCAGGTTACTACCGAAGGTTTGTGGAGGGATTCTCCAAAATTGCAAAACCAATCACAAACCTTCAGCGCAAGGGTATTAAGTATGAATGCACTGAGAAGTGTGATAAAGCTTTTTCTGAACTCAAACGATTATTGACTAGTGCACCGATTTTGCGAGTACCAGATATGGATAAAGACTTTACTGTATGTACCGATGCATCTAAGCAAGGGTTAGGCGCCGTATTAATGCAGGAAGGAGGCGTAATAGCATACGCTTCAAGAAAATTAAAAACCCATGAAGAACTTTATGCTACGCATGATTTGGAGTTAGCCGCAGTGGTCTTAGCTTTAAAGATGTGGAGACATTACTTGGTGGGGAGAAACTTTGTGCTTAAAAGTGACCACCAAAGTTTGCAGTATTTATTCACCCAAAGAGACTTGAATGCAAGACAAAGACGATGGCGTGAACTCCTAAGCGAATATGATTTTGCAATTTCATATATAAAAGGGAAGGAGAATGTGGTAGCGGATGCCTTAAGTAGAAGACCTCGAATATTCTCCCTCGTACCTATCAAGGTGAACTTGAGAAATCAAGAGCTTGAACATCTCGTAAGAGATAGTTGGTACTTAAAAATAAGGTCGGGGCTCAAAAGCAACCATTCGAAGGAACATAAGTTCGAAGGGTATGATTTGGAAGAGGACGGAATTCTACGATTTCACGGAAGGATGTATATACCCGATAGTGGAGATCTCTGAAACACCATCTTGAAGGATGCACACCGAGCAGTATATTGTGCACATCCTGGAGTAAAGAAGATGTATGCTGACACTAAGAGACTCTTCTTCTGGTCAGGCATGAAAAACGACATTGTCAAATTTGTCGCTAGGTGTCTTGAATGTCAACAGGTGAAAGCTGATCATCGTCACCCAGCAGGTCTCTTACAACCTCATGACATCCCTATGACCAAATGGGAGATAATTTCTATGGATTTTATCGTTGGGCTGCCTCTTACGCAACAAAAGCATAATGTCATTCTGGTTGTGGTGGATATATTAACAAAAAGCGCCTATTTCATCCCAGTAAGAGATACTTATGAAGTAGCTGATGTAGCTCGGGTATTCATAAATGAAATCATCAAATTTCATGGAGTACCTAAGAAAATTATATCCGACAGAGATCCTCGATTCACATATGCAGTCGGCCTTGGGAACTCAGTTAAATTTGAGTACTTCCTATCATCCTGAGACTGATGGATAGACAGAAAGGGTAAATCAAGTACTCGAGGATATGCTAAGGATGTATGTTATGGACCAACAGTCACGCTGGGAAAAGTACTTACCCTTGGTAGAATTTGCTTATAACAATAGCTATCACAGCTCAATCGGGATGCCGCCATTTGAAGCTTTATACGGAAGACCTTGCAAAACGTTGTTGAGTTGGGACAGGTTAGAAGATCGAATAATCATCGGACCAGACTTGATCCAAGAGATGGAGGATCAGGTAAAACTGATTAGACAACGGTTAAAAGAGGATCATGATAGACAGAAAAGTTATGCGGACGCTCACAGGACAGATAGAAGCTATGTGGTAGGAGATCAAGTTTTCATCCGCATCAGACCAAATAAGAGCACCATTCAGTTTTTGGGGGGGGGCAAAATTATCCCCCCGGTTTATAGGACCGTTTGAAGTCCTGGAAAAAGTTGGACCTGTCGCTTATCGTCTTGCACTGCCACCCCACCTGCACAAAATTCATAATGTATTTCATGTATCTGCCTTACGACATTATATTGCTGATAAATCTCATGACCTTCAATGGAAGGAACTGCAGGTATCGGACGAGGGAACCCTAACGGTCGAACCATTACGTATTCTGGAACGTAGAGTTCGACAGCTCAGGAACCGCCGGATAGACCAAGTGAAAGTCCAGTGGGACAAGTATAGTCCTGGATCAGCGACTTGGGAGGATGCTGAGACTTTTTGCCAGAATTACCCCAGCTTATGCTAAATTTTGAGAACTGAAAACTTTTATGTATATGACTGCTCTATTTTGATACTTGACATTTTGAAACACTATGTAAAGACAAGTTTTTACTTTTCTGGTACATGGATACCCATAATGCTAGAATGCTACTTCACTCTACTGATACAGGATATATGCTGTTTGTTTAAAATTTACTGGTGCATGGACACTGATATGCAATATGTCATTTAAATTAACATTGAAAGAATGTGAAATCGTAGATTAGACATTATAGATGAAAATATCTATCAATTTATTTCATTGCATTTCAAATATGATTCAAGGAAAGGAAATAAAATAGTAACTACATTTTGAATATGAAAAGTGAAACATATGGGTATACAGATTGAAAATGGTTAAAGCAATGCATCATAAATAGAACATGAATGAACTAAACAGAAGCAGCATCTGAAATGAGAAATTTTATTGAACATATGGATACCTATGTGAACAAATTTTCTTTTTATATCTATAAGTTCTAGGATTGATATCATACATATCAAAGTATTTTGAATATGTATAGGTTTTTATATGGGTAACAATTGGTTATGAACAATATAGATGCATATGCTGTAATATGTGTACGAGTGTTTACATTGCAGATTATGTACCAGTGAGTATCATGCAGAAAAATAGATTACCGAAACAATCTACGTGATGACAGATTTCCAAGAACAGCTGAGACTCCCTGAGATCCCATGATAGGGTGTTGACCCTGGTCCTACTGGGAGGAGTGGAGGTGTTGCCCACTGTTTATCCTCCAATACCTGGAGTCATGGGAGGACTGTGCGAGTCACGCTCCCCTAGACGTGTGATGATGACTGCCGGATGCCTACAAACATGTCAGGTCAATGTAATTGACACTGATATCATTTGAGGTCTATGAATGGATCAGTAAAACTGATGCCATGGCATATTCCTGTAGAGGACGGATAGGATGGGAGTGGAAGAGATTAGGAAGGATAGGACGATTTTAGAATAGTTTGGAGATTCGGATGAGATGGGAAGTAACAATTAAATTACCAATACATACTTATTCAAACAAAAATGAAAATCTTCAAATTTCAAGCATTCTACAATCACCCTAATCCCAAAAGAAAAAAATAAATAAATAAATTGATATGAGTATATGAAACCCTGAACTTCGGGACGAAGTTTTTTGAAGGGAGGAAGTATGTAACAACCCGTTCCTGAGTTATACACAATGATATTAGCGTGTGTACGATATAGACATTTGATAGCTACACCTGCCTATCTCGCACACATCGCACTAGTACACCTAACTACTAATATCAAGCTTACCTAAGTTAGAAATTAATGTTAAGGTTTCAGATTAAAATTCATATTGATTTAGTATAAAGTATATAAAAAGGATTAATGAAAAGAAAATAAAATTTTAATTAATTAAAATATATATATATATATATATATATATATATATATATATATACACAAAGTTGAGTTAAATATTATAACATAAGCCTTAATCATAAATATACTCTAAAAGTCAAGCCGTATACTCCTAAACAGATTGGATAACCACAAAGATCACACCTCCTCCTTAATGCCACTGACATCTCCTTAAATAACAATCATACCATCCTTTAAGAAGACCTTATCTTGATGGAGAAGAGGCGGTGGGGTAGGTTGAATGGCGGTGGGAAAAATTTATATAAGGAAGCTAATTCGAAGGAGGCGGGGGGTGAACTTGGGCTGATTACCAAATGATATGATGAGAGGAAAGAATTTGTACTGAGGAGGAGTCTATGTTCTTCTTGAAAATCTGGGCACGGGGGCAGAGGAGACATCCTTTGGGTCTGGGATTGTTCCCGGATTGGCTGGGAGGACTATTGTTTCGGTGAACTGTTCAATTGTCCACAGCATCACAGGAGGAGAGCCACCATTAAAATCATCAACTGCGTTCCAGGTATTTCTTTTATGTATAGAATTGTTTCTCAATTAAATTTCACTGTTCATTTTCATTGAAATACCTTACTGATGAATATATACTTAGATTAATATTGGTTTTAAATTAAATTTCCGTGTATGGAACCTTACAAAGACTCATCAACAACAAAGAAAATTCATGACATTAAAGGAAGAAGTTCTTCATGAGAAGTTGGGTGTTTTCGTCATTGTTGTTGCAGGTCCCTATTTAAGAGGGAGCCTCGTAATAAGTTTATTACTTGGAAGAAACTCGGTAATTCCTAAACTCAGAGGGAGCTTAGGTACATTCATTTGATAGGAATGAGTACATTCCTTTGTGGAATATGTCCTCCCTAATTGAGAGGGAGAGATAGACACATCATTCTGGTCTTCACCTGGAAGACAGAATGCGGGATTAGGTAATCATCTTGCATCTGATACTCTTTTGGGGATGTATTAGGGCATCCAAGGAAAGAGTAGTCGTGGAAGGACGGATATTCTTCGAGGACTGGGAATACAACAAAAAATAGTCCTAGTGGACATATCCTAATTGAATCTGGGTGGGATATGATCCAAGAGAGACAATAATGAGGGTGTCTACTCATCATTGGTCTCACCAGCATTGTAGCTCATGGTCTCGTGGAGAGATGGAGTTGTTAGTCAAGGCCTTGCATTGTGACAATGTCGTTTGATATGATGTTATACAAATGGGATTACCAATCAGATTCTTCTTATGAGATTCTTTTAATTGAGAGTGACCATATACCATTATGAATACCTCCCTAGGAAAGAGGGAGTGTTGGAAAGTGTAACTAGGTTCAGTCTTCATAATGACTTGTAATAATGAATTTATGTAATGTATAAGACAAAGATAATAAAATGTATTTTGTAATGCTTGCTTCATGGGTCATGAGCAAGGAGTTTTTATTATAGGTCAAATACTTCTTCTCGATGTCTTTAGGGGTTTGTCATGTTGTCATAAATGTATAATTTAGATTCATGTATATGAAGTGTTGTTACACTTGTAAAGGACAATCATTGATGTAATTGTATGCTCCAAAGACCTTTTCAAAGTGCTCCTTGAAGGCGGCCTAGAAGATGTTGGAAGATGCTCCTTGTAAAGTCGGCTCACAAGTAGATGATTATGTCGGCCCAGGGTAATAAGACAGTCCCCATATATAGGACTGCGGCCTCATTGTTGAAGGAGGAATTTAGACAAGTCTGAGATCACAAAAAGGATAAGTCTGCGGTTTGGTATAGTGAGGAGAGAATTCCATTCAGCGAAGGCAAGGAGTATAGCACAATGATAGAGGTTCGTTGTTTTGGGCATGTACTTACCTCGCATCTCTGAGGTACGTCGAGGATACTTCATGAAAAGAACAGTCACATAAAGGGTCTGCTATCTAGGGATGAAGGGAAGTGCAAAGAAAAAGGGACCATACAACAAGGAGTAAGGAATTTCCAAGTGTGTGAAAGAGAGACTACACTAGTCTTTGTCTTGATCTCAGATATTAACAATGTTACCGATGAAATAGGTAACCGCAATGTTACCTACTTTTTTTTGGTAGCATAAAAAGCACCCGATTTTGAAAAGTGGTGATGCGTAATCTCACCATTTTTTTTGGTGCACATTTTTGACACTCTAAAATTTTTATTTATGAAGTATGAATATTTGTTTTAAAATGTTAGTGATTTTCATGCTAATTTTGAAATGTATTGATGCAGCATCAATTTTTTTTTTATTTTTTTTTAAGAGCGGTGATTTTCATGCTAATTTTGAAACGTATTGATGCTGCATCAACCTTTTTTTATTAGAGCAGTGATTTTCATGCTAATTTTGAAACGTATTGATGCTGCATCAACCTTTTTTTTTTAGAGTAGTGATTTTCATGCTAATTATGAAACGTATTGATGCTGCATCAACCTTTTTTTTTTAGAGTGGTGATTTTCATGTTGGTAATAAAACACAAAACTTAGATTTAAAAAAATATATAAAAACAATAAAAAAAACCAATAAAAATGTAAAAAAAACAAAAATAACTCATAAAAATAAAAAATTTAAACAAAAATAAATAAATAAAACAAAAATATTTGGAAATTATATCAAAGGAAATGACAAAATTTGAAGAAAAAAAACACATAATTTAAAGAAAAAAAAAAAAATTCCGTAAAAAATTTTAAAAAACAAAAAATCAAAAACATATTTTTCTAACTTATTAAAAAAAACAATATATTAAAAAATATATATATATTTTAAAAAAATAATTAAAATAATTAAAATTACAAAATTAAAATTTAGAAAAAAAAAATAAAATAAAATAAAAAATTAAATTTAAAAATTTAAATTAAAAAAAATAATAATAATAAGGAAAAAAATGCAAATTTTAAAATTTACAAAAAAAACAAATTAAAAAAAAAAACAATTAAAATTGAAAAAGAAAAAGAAAATTAAAAAATTAAAAAAAAAAAAAAAACAAAAAAACAAAAACAAAAAACAAAAAAAAAAATTGAAAAAAACCACGTGCAAATAATTAAAAAACAAATATACATAAATCTAGTGTTTTTTTTTTTTTTTTTTTTATAGTGAAACCATTTATAGATTTTAAAAATGAAAAACTAAATAAACAAAAAAAATTAAGAAAAACAATTAAATTAAATTAAAATTTAAAAAATTTAATAAATAAATTTTAAATTTTAAATTTAAAAAAATAATTATTCTATAATATTAAATATAAAAAAAAAATTAAACAATTTGAATTTAAAATAAAAAAATTGAATTAAAAAAATAATTTTAAACTTTATGAAATTCAAAATTTAAAAAAAAAAATCAAATTAAAATAAAAATATTAAAAATTAAAAAATAAAAATAAAAATAAAATCAAATAAAAAATAGATGTACATATATATTAAAAAAAAAAAAAAAAAAAAACGAATTTTATTTTAAATAAAAATATTAAATTTAAAAAAAATAATAATAATAATAATAATAATTTTTTGAAAAAAAAAAATTATATTTTGAAATTTAAAAAAAAATTAAAATAAAAATTAAAAAAAAAAAACAATTAAATTTTTTTTTTTTTTTTTAATTCAATTAAAAAACAATTAAAAACCCATGAAGAACTTTATGCTACGCATGATTTGGAGTTAGCCATAGTGGTCTTAGCTTTAAAGATGTGGAAGGTCGCAAATATTCTCACAAAGCCCTTGGGGAAGGTCAAGTTCCTAACCTCCTGTGAGAATATTGGAATCGTGGAATGACCCTATGCTGAGGGTCCTGTTGGACGATGAGCTCTAGGAGCTCCAGGAAGCTTTGGGGATAGCTCCTATGAGCTATAAGCAACCACAGGGCTAAGCTTTCCGAACCTTTTTGGTGTGCTTCTGCCCCACCGTTTTGATATTGAGTTGGTTCACCTCTCATGATCTGTGCCCCGTATGCATCCTACCCATCGAGTCCCGGACTCATGGGAAGTACCTCTCATTTGGCCAGTGAGGTGGGAAAAGCTAGAGACCAATAGCAAAGACCGATGGACGCATCGAAGATTGCCGTACTCTCTATGTCTAGGATGGCACGTGTCCAACCACTTGATCTGGGATCAAGTCTAGTGAGGTTTCGGACCTCCAATTGACTTCAGGTCAGGTAAACCAACTTCGGGTTGGTATGTAACTCTTTTGAGTCCTACAGAGGTTTCGGACCTCTAAGCTAAATTTGACAGCCGAGGGTGATGTCTTTGTGACTAACCCTTTTTGTTATGAAATAAAGAAGCCAGCAAAGCAAGTTATGGCGGGATGACGCACGATGTTTGGATGGCACAAGTGGATAGAGTTCTCCCTAGTTGAGAGGGAGTGTTAATTTTGGACAACTAGGTCCAAACTCCATGTTGTGATGCTTAGATGAAGATGCCAATATTTTTATTGGATTCCTCTTTCGGAGAGGTGCAAGATCGATCTAGAGATCATCTTGATCGGATGAGAAGAACATTTATTTTGAATTAATTCCACTTATGTGCAAGGTCGGCTAGAATTGAAACGTAGGCTTGAAGCCCCAGCAAATGTGTCACACACCCTCACTGATGGATATATATAGGTCAACATGGGAGGTCATTTTCACTCATCATCATCACACATCCTCTCTCATCATCTGAATGGTTCGATCACCTTGGAGGCTCTACTTCTCTCACACATGGGAAAACGCACCAAAAGGATTTTCTGTTTTCGACCTAGGGTTTTCAACGCAGATTTGACCAACGTTGACTTTGGTCAACGCATGGTCAAACTAACCCAAATCTATACCAGAATTCTGTTTTTTGTAGTCCGCATTTATTGGCACAGAAATCGAGGTTGGATGTTGACTTTGACCGGCCTGCGTTGACTTTTTGTTTCTGCTACTTTTTGCGTTGACCGTTGACTAAGACAATGTTGACTTTGGGTTGACTGATATAGTTGTCCGAGAGGGTTGTGCGACACTTCTGGTTGGCTAGCTGTATTGAGAGTTTGTTGGTTGAAGCATCCTATTGACCATCGTAACGCACCACAACACATATATTATGTTGATCAAGTTAAGTGTATTTTTGGCTTGTCTTCTGTCGATCTATTGGTATGTTCTATCAACATTTTACTTTCTTGTTTATGTGATTGTTGTTTGATATTGAGGATAAAAGTAAAGTTGCATCAAGCATAGAACATCTACGAAAATTTACAAAATATTTAATTATTGACTAATTAACTTAATTGAGCCATCTCTAGGTGTTTTCTCCTAAACAAATTTCTGGGTTCTGGATTTCTTGTGTTTTTAAGCCTTTATGACCAAAGTGGAGACAAGAACACTTGTTTGATGCTACCCAACCATCAAAAACTAACACTCCCTCTTAGCAACGAAGGTGTTCTAAACGATCTCCTAACATCCTCCCATACACGTTGTTGACGTCTGACAATTGTGGCAACCTGCCACTGCCCACCAACCACTGCACAACTTTGATTCATCTGCTACACAGTAGCTGAACCACCCTGCATCTGCTTTGTTGCTAACACTGCACTGTACAACCTGTACAGCTGCCAACTCTGCATTGTGCTTCAACCAATCTCATGTTGTTGTTGTTTCTACAACTACTACAACTGAGAACTTAATCAACTGTGCCACTGGAGTGGCTTTTGTAGTTGCCTCATTAATCTTTGATTGATACTAGCCTTTGCATTGTCCATTGAGTAACTTTTGCGCTGCAACTTCTTTACGCCCCTCAGCATCTGATTGCAACTAGTACTGCAACTGTCCCTCAAGAACTGATTGTGCCATCCTGAACATTGATCCATTTGTTATTGAATATTGTAGGCCCCTGTAGCTAGGGTATTGTTGCAAAAGGAAACACTTGACCGATGTTAAACATTTGTCTAACGCTCAACACCTATCTGATGCTTTCCTCGATGGATCATGCCTAGATTTGTGCAACTCTGGAGTCTGGAGCTCAATGTCTCCCCACCTCTCTCCTGGAGGTATAAAAGCATACAAAGTGAAGTATTCCTTCATCCTGAAGGGTAAATGATCAATCTTCATAGAAGTTTTTTCCTACTGCTTCTCCTTCTTGTCCTTCTTCCTCTGAGGACACTAAGTTTTGTAGTGACCAAACTCACCACACTTGAAGTATTTGATCTTCAACAAATCCTTCTTCTTCTTTTCTCCTCCCTGTGAGCCTTGTCCTTGAATGCGGCCTTTCTTTTCCCTTCCCTTCGATGAAAGGGCTACATTCTCCTCCTCCTTCACACTCTTAAATCCTTTGTTGCTTCTGCTGAGACTACTCTTGACTAGAGAAAGTTACATATCTTGTTGCATTAAATATGCCCACAATCGGTCCCAACCTACTAGTTGATCTCCTCCAATAATACCTTGGATGAAAGTAGCCCACTCCTCGATGAGACCGTTGATAGCTACACACACCAACTCAACATCTTGAGGTGCCTCTCCAACTGCGATAAGCTCATTTCGGATATCTTGAATCCTACTGAGGTAGGGGGTAGTTCCTTCTCCCTTCTACATCCTAGTGGTTCTTGGCTTCTCCTTCAGGAACATCTTCCAATTCTCGGAAGGATTCTGATATAGTGCTACGAGAGCATCCCACATTTCTTTGGTCATATTCTTGACCACAATGTGTGAGACTACATGATATCGAACTCCATCGAGAATCAACCGCTTAGCCTTGGCCATCACCTTATTGTAGTTCTCTAGCTGTTGCAGGTCTGTCGGTACATCTATAACTCTCTATGTGTACGTCTTCAGAGCATGCTCATCTAGCAAGAAAGTCATCTTGGCTTTCCAGATACAATAATTCAAGGCTCCATCTAGCCTATTCTGATCTCGAAGTCCTGCTGAGGCCATTTTCTGCAAAACTCACATCTGAGAAAATAAACAGGAATCTCCCCCTCGTTGTTTGCTACATGTCCTGCGACTCGCACTCCCTCCTGGAATGCGCAAAACTGCTATTTTTGGCTCGCTCTGCCTTCAGTTGCCCTTTGAAAATACACACTCGACCTTCTGGAAGTCCTTCTCCAATGACTAAACTCGCACTGTAATCTCGACAACACAAATTGGCCATTCTGGAAAAATTGCATGGCCTTCTGCAACTGGAAATCAAGGATTTCCTCCATAAAACTAAATCTGGAAACCCTATAAGAAAAATCACACTTTGTGTGTTATTTCTCTTCCACCCAACGCTAAATTTTACTACTGCAAAAACAACTATGCCCAGATCAAGAATTTTCTTTGCGAAAATGTTGATATGCTAACCCATTGCCTGCTGAAATATCTCCTAGGCAATTTAAATTTTTCCTTACAACTTGCCACTAGAAAATCGAACCCTCTTCCCAATAACTCGAACTGTCTGGTTGGCTCTACACAAATCTGGAAATCGATCTATTAGACTCCCTCTGAATCTGCACGAATTCTTCCTTCTGCCTCTAAGCTTCTGATCTGATCAACTTTTCTCTAATACCATGTGAAATTTTCCTTAAATTGCATCAATTGGAAATTTATTCTTCTAACTGATTAATTATGCAGTTTATTTGCTACAACAAACAACGAATAAATCACACTGCAATTCTTCACAAATAAAAACGTTGTGGAAAAATAAAATACTAGAATTAAGAAAATTGTGACCGTTATTTTTGTACAGATGTCCCCGAAAAAACCCAATGTGGTAAAATCGGTGCAACATATGAGAGTTGTATTATTATTGTTATGCAACAAC
This sequence comes from Pinus albicaulis, assembly GCA_034641835.2. Taxonomy (NCBI): domain Eukaryota; kingdom Viridiplantae; phylum Streptophyta; class Pinopsida; order Pinales; family Pinaceae; genus Pinus; species Pinus albicaulis. The sequence goes on from CM076579.1 coordinate 1,187,641,250, forward strand.
AAAAATTTTGAGTACAAATCTGAATGCCAAAATGGCTATCCTCCACCAAAATATATTGCCAAAATTATTTGGAGGAAATTCCTCCCTTCTGCAATCAAACTCAACCCCTCTGACCCTGCTCGCACTTCCTCCCAGCGACTCGCACTGGGCAGAAATGTGCATTGCTTGGCTCAGATAATTGGCACTTCCCGCTAGTTGGCTCTGGATGAGTTGTCCTGCCTCCCTCTGGCCTTGGATGTGACTCGTTTTTCCTTCCAAGTGATCTCCCAACCTCCAACAAATGAAAAGATCACTTTCTAGCACTACGAATTGGGGTTTCTGGATATTGGCACTAATTGCTCGACCTCTGCAAAAACAAATCGACCTTCCAACTATTGTTGCTCTGTTGCTTAGACACTATTGGAAATGACTTTGCTTCTCCCTTGATCTCACACCTGCCTTCCTTCTGGCTCGAACTTCTCTCCCTTGCTCGATCTCTGCAAACTGGGTAGCTCGATCTGCCAAGGAATTCACACTTTTGGTGTGTATTGCTCCAACCCCATCAACCTCCTCTTATAATCTCTCGTTGGCTCCGCAACGACCATGATCAAACCCTCATCAACGGCTAAGATCATCTCTAAGTCGATCCATGTGAGATTCTAAAGAAATCCCACCCTTCTCAATTAATTCATGTTAATTAATCACTTTTCCTAAGTTATATTTTGGAAATATTTAATTATTGACTAATTAACTTAATCGAGCCATCTATAGGTGTTTTCTCTTGAAACTTTTTCTGGGTTTCAGAGTTCTTGTGTTTCTAAGCCTCTGCTACCAAAATTGAGACTAGAACACCTGTCGGATGCTACCCAACCATCAAGAACTAACACCCTGAACTCTTAGAAAGTTAGAACTAGTTGAAGACCTCATCCTTTGTATTCACGAAGTAGATCCATGTCTTTCGAGAGAAACCATCAATGAATGTGTTGTAGCAGCTACAACCACCCTCCAAAATTTTTCCATTGCTTAGATTTTGGAGCCTAACTTCCCTTCACAGGGGCTTACCTTGCTCTGTTGTCAAGTATTCATGTTTTAATTAATGTTTATCTTTCAGTTTTGCTTGTGTTCACTTTATTTTCCACACATCGAATTTTTCTAAGTCACAAGCTGACCTCCTGTCTAAGTCTTTCACAATAGTTCCGGGCTTGCATCCATAAACTGTGCAATTCATGAAGCCATTCTTGTCCTTGATGATCATAATTGCACAGTCATAACTGGAAACCCAGCCTTGAGCTCGGGAATTGTGCAGTCATGACAGGCAGCCCAGAGACTGCGCAATCACTCACTGAGCTCAAAAATTGCGTAGTGCACTAAGTCGGGAGCTGCGCAATCCTTCCCGGTGAGGTGCATGCTAAGTTTTCCCAGAAAAAGTAGAAAAGAAAAAAAGAGAAAAAGCATCCCTAAAATCTAGCGATCTATTCTTAGTAATTCGAAGGAGGTACACTAGCTATTTTTTGAAACTGTCGACAAGTGTCATTTTTCCCTTGAGTTATGGCATGCACGTCATAAACCCTAATTTCTCAAATCTATTTAATTGACTCCCCTAGAGCTCATTCTCACATTTGATCTTGGATCTCTAGCACTTTCAAGGAGATCAAGGAACCTTCGACATGATCATCGTCGCTTTTCCGAGGAGTTTTGAATTTATCGCTTTTAGTTGCTTTTTCTATCGCTTTTTGTCGTTTGGCTTGCATGCATGTTGGTGTTTTAACTTGCTTTAGCATGTAGAAGTGTTGTTTCAAGTTTTTGTTTGCCTTTCACAAGTGTCACATCGATTTCTACATTTTTGCACTGATGGTCGCCTTTGCGGCGACTCTCCTCACCGATCTTGCTCACTTCTCATTTGTTCAGTTTCTGCACTTGTTTTGTCTTATTTCATCAACACTTAGTCAGATCTGCACTCATGCCTTCACCATCTCTCATATCTGCTCGTTTTCCACACTTCCCTTGGGGCAGATATGCCTTTCCCTTGGTCGGAATTCACTTTTCCTAGCTGGGCATTAAGCAATCTCAAGCCACAATCTTCGACACTGACTATTGGGACTGCACAGTGCGCTGTTTCCTAGCCAATCAGACCCTTTTCCCACCAAAAATTGCGCAATCCTTCTAGTCAATTGCCCAGTTGGATGCATGAACATGTCCTGAAAGTATTTTTTCTTATAGCTGATACTTTCTTATCATCAATGTCTTTTTTATCCCACGGGTACAACAATTGTTGAGCATCTCTCCAACAGTGACTTGCACAATGGCATCAAAGAGAGTTACCTCAAAGGAAACCGTTTAAAGTGGTATTGAGGAAGCAGTTGAGCAAGTTCTGGTTAACTTGCCAGTTTACTCAGACACTAAGTTGTTCATAAAGAAGGGATCAAAACTGACATGGCAGCAGATCAAATATGATTTCACAAAGGACTTTCAGGAAGACTTAGAGGACCAGCAAGTGTATCTCATCATCATGCAGTCAGGGCTTTACAACGTTGCATGCAGGTATCCAGCCTTCCCATGTGCAGATGTGATCAACTAGGTTGTCTCAAACATCAATGTAGAAACCATGACATTGAACAACACCAGTGGGCAGAAGCTTGCTACATTCCAAGCAGTAGATTTCAAGCAAGATGTATCATCTCCCAGGGCCAGTGAAGAACATGGACTCATTGTTCTATGCCACCCACAGCTACACGAACACAAGAGATATCATCAATAGCTGGGTGAAGGAGCCAACGAATTTCAGGTAGACACACACCCACATGTATAATACAAAAGCACTGAGGAAAACCTATCAGCTTTTGTTCATACTAGCTTGCAGAATCTATGGCCAACCAAACACGAAGACCTTTCTTGAGGGGTGGGCTATCTTGTTGAACCAAGTAGTGAACGAGGGGAAGTCATTCAACTAGTCAAACCTATTGACTCATCAGCCGAGAGTCCATGTGACAAAATCTCGCAATCCACCCAAGGGCGAGCAAGCACGCTTCTACATGCCTGCATACTTACTGGATGCAATCTGTGGGCAAAACTAGTTCCCTGGCATTAGATGGACATTAACATTGAGAGACACTATTGTACATATCTATTGCAAGATACTCTCAGATTGCAATCATCGCGGATTCATGGAGCAGCTTACTAATCACTTCATCATCCTGCCCTATAGGTTCATCTTTCAGGAGGACCTACCTTGCATGTCACGAGCAGCTATGGAGGCAATATCAGAGATTGTTGATTGGTTTTCCTTACTGGATGGCACATTGATCAGAGTATTCGGCGGGCAGAAACCGCCACATCTTTTGCCAAGATATGCCACCAACAAATTGGTCATGCAAGAGGTAGCTTATCACCTCTCCATAGGATTGTCAGTAGCAATGCATAGGATGAAGAAGGCACCATGGCCAACTCTTCCCTTGCAAGTCGGATTATACGAGTTTAAGAATCTCAATATTGCAGATGTCGAAGGGAAATCCATCGTCAAATTCGAGTTCATCACAAAGAGTTACAATTCGTATGATCTTAGGGGAATTTGCAAAGAACATTGTGCAAGAGTGTACTTCAACTGGGCCAGCGGGATATATCAATGGTCGAGGGAGGAACCATGGAAGAACTGTTATAACTCCTCCTGACCTCATGGGTTGATAAGTACGGTTGGGACTTCTCAAGTTGTTCCGCAAGCAGCATCAGCGACAGGCAGCAGTCTGGTGCGCGACAAAGGAAAGAGGAAGGTAGCAGACAGTACAGAAGAGGAACAAAGCTGGAAGATGAAAGAAGATCCTCTCACTAAAAAGGTATTTTTGGCAATTGAAGCAAAGAGGGGACAGAGGCAGCAAAGAGCAGAGCGAAGAAAGAGAGAGAAGAAATCCTTAGAGGAAGCAGTGCAGAGAGTGTAGAGAGTGGAACAAGAGTTGAAGGAAGAACGAGAGCTTAAAAGAAGAGAGAAAGAGGATAGACAGAAGCAAGAAGAGGGGGAAAGGCAAGGCATCACGACAAAAGAGACGACACCTATATAGGTTGAAGAACAAATACAAGATCAATCGGCAGTAGGAGTGAGCGAAGAAATGCAACAAAAGGAGTTTTCTCAAGAGTTTGAATAGTTGATTGAACTCATGGACATGGAAGTGGGAATGCATGTGCAAAATGAAGATGTGGACCTCATGCCCAGCACACTTCAGGCCACCTTTCAGACTCCACCTTCAACTGCAGAGAAAGCACCAAGTGAGGAAGGGAAGGCAGTTCCCCTTGATGATGATATGGTCATGGACGTGTACAATCTATCATTTGATGAGTTGCAGAAGACAATTGTACTAGCACAAAGAAAACACTTCCTGGATGATCATGCATCACCTGTGTTCATGAGAGAAAGGGTAATAGTGGTTGACACCAATAGGAATCTGAATGCCATTGCTAATGTCAGTTGGGCCTTCGTAGGAGCAGCCAAATCCAACACCTAGTGCTTGGTGGTCAAGAACAAGCAGTTGGCGCAGAACATACAAGCACTTCGGTAAGAGAATGAACAACTTTGTGCAGTAGCGCAGAGTGCACTGTCCACACAAGTCTATTGTGAGGAGATAAGAGCAACGATACTTACTGAAGTATCCGCACTTGGAGACACTATGCGAGATCTTTATGAGGAGTTGGTAACCGTACATAAGGAAATTTTCCACTTAAATGAATTGCTACGACAGAGCAAAGAGTTTGTCAAGATCCTTAGGAATATACAGACTTCCATCACTGCCATGAATGAGTGGACAATGCGATACAAAGACGCGCCACTTACACTGGTAAAGAAGATGAAGCCACAGAAAGAGTTAGAGAAAGCTAGAGTTTGGATGTTGATCCAGAACAACAAGCAACTCGCCTCACTCATCGGAAGCATTCAGGCCGCATATGTATGGATATACAGCAATTTGGATTTCATGGTGAGAACCCATCGGATCCCATCAATTGGTACACTCACCGAGGCTAAATGCAAAAAATAAGTCTGGCAAGAGATTGAACAGTACCTAAAGCAGCCGGAGTAGATGGTCACCCAGGAGGACATGGAGATCAACAGACAGACTTTGCATACCTACATTGGTGGCCCGATTCAAATCAAAGTGATGTTGCACCTGATTGAAGAAGTGAAGATCGGTTCCAAGAGATTGTGCCTGGATGCATTGGAGGCAAGAGTCCACTTCCAACCTAACACTATCTCACAGTTTGGGAAGACCATCGCACAGTACCAAGCTTGGCATAACTACATGACCGAGAGACACCAAGTCCAAGATGTCTGCCTTGAGTTCACCCCAACACCAGCAACATAGTATTTTGTCTTGTTTGGTTGTCTAGTTGTCTCTACCCTATTTTTTCTTTTATGGGTACGAGTGGAATTTGTAATATTATTTGTAATTATTATATTAGTGAAATTCCATGTGTCCATGAGGGAATGTTAAGAGACATATGTAATGTGAGGAGTCATGAGGGGAGTCCAAAAGTCACAAAGGGGGCATGCCAAGAGTCACCCCCCCCTTTGTTGTAAATACATCATCATAACTCTTGTAATGGGGCTTTTGGGAGCCAAGCTTTTGGTTAGGCTTAGGCTTAGAAAAGGCTTGGGAGTTTTGTGTCAACCTTGGCTTCTCAGTAGCATAGAGGGAGTATACTTCTTTGGGAGGAGCAGGTGTTGTTGAATTCACGTTCCATTACTGGGGCAAGTGGTTCGTCATGTTGTATGTATGAATGGAACTTTCACTTATAATAAAATCAGAGTCGGCACGTCTTCATGCATATACTGTAAATTTAGCTGGACTAATCTAGTTATGTTTGTGATGTATGTTGTTTAACTTACGTATATGCTTATGAACTATTTTGTTTGCATTTGTACAAATCTTGTTGAATGCGTGTTCATGTTTTAATCCATCACCTTTAGCTTGTGGACTACTCCTCTTGTTAGTTTGTGTGATGTCTTTTCAGCTTGTGTGTTCCTTTCAAGTTGCGTACTATTACAGGCTTCCAAGGGGCGCACTTCCTTTCCCATTTGTTGTTAGAACCACTCATGCACCATATTGACCTGCAGGGTCACACACTTGTTTTAACCAGAGACATTGTACGCCACTCTATGCGCTTTGCAATCCAAGGCATATCCTTAAACACCCCACTATTGGGACTCCTACTGCAAACGATGTGAGGTCTAGTTGGGACTTCATATTGGGGAGATCCCCTGAATGTTGGTGGGTCCAACACTGTCAACAGAATGTCACATAGTAAAAGAAACCATCCAAAGATGGAATTGTCATTGGTCTGCATACATCAGAATGCACTAGATCCAAGATCCCCTTGGACTTATTGTCACTACTCGAAAAAGATCCCTTCGCATTCTTGCCAAGTGCACAACCCCTACAAACACCATCATGCTCTATTTGAAGCTCTGGAGGATTTGTAACCATCCTCCTCAATACTGGAAAAACATTGTAATGCAGGTGAGCAAATCTCTGATGCCATAACTCACATAAACTAATATTGTCGCGTATTAATTCTTGGGTTGGACATCCTAACAGTTTGTACATACATCCCTCTTGAACACCAAACACTCCTATTGAGCCTATGCTTGAGCCCTTGGGCCATACAAGAACCTGGCCATCTACAAATGAAACTTTGTAACCTCTATCCCCCAACACTGAGATAGAGACCAAGTTCTTCTTCAATCTTGGTACAAACAATACATCTCTCATGTGTAGAGAATCACTAAACTCTAGCTAAAACAATGTTGTCCCAACTCCTTTCACTGCATACTTGCCATTACCTCTGAGTTCCACCTGCAATGTTGAATCCTTCTTTGTCAAATCTATGAGAGAATCATGTTAACCTATCATGTGCCTAGAAGCACCACTGTCCACCAACCAAATATCACTACTATTTGCAATAGTGTTTGTAAGAGCAGAGACATGGAAATATTCTTTCTAAAGTTCATCTGCAATCTCATCAAGTTCGGATTCGTTTGTCTTCTTTTGTGGTAAATGCTCGTCATCATCATCAACATCGATTGTTGATGCATGTTGCTTTCCGTTCCTTTTCTTCTAAGGATAGTAGGAAGCATAGTGACCAAATGTATGACATTTTAAGCACCTAATATTTGAAAGTTCCTTCTTATGATCTAGAACTAGAGTTGATCTTCCACCTTTATTCTTCTTATCAAAGTTTCCTCTTCCCTTTCCTTTCCTTGCATGAGCTGCAAGGGCTTGAATTTCGTCATCCTGAGGTCCCTGCAAGTTTTTTTTGGACAACAATATGACCTCATCTTGGACACAATGAGTTCAAATCTAATCAAACTTGGGCAGCTCAGTTCATGCACAAATACTTTGAACAAATGGATCCCATGAAGAAAGGAATTCAATACAAGTAATTGTAACAAGCTCTGCATCATTAATGGTATCTCCAATGGCCTTAAGTTGATCTCTCAACTAGGAGAGTCTCGTGAGATAAGTGGTAACAAAATCTGATCTAAACATCATGATACAACAAAAATGATGCCTGAAGGCCAATTCCTGTTGGTATTCTTACTCTCAAACAATCCCACCAAGGCATCATACATCTCTTCGGCAGTCTTCAACTCAGCAACACGTGGAATCAAATGGTCCTTTATGGAATCTATCAAGATCCTCTTAGCCTTTGCTTCATTCTTCTTTTTCATCAACATCTTGTGGTTCTGAGACATTTTCGTTCACATAATTCCACATTTTATTTCCATCCAAGATAAGGAGTATCCTAGTCTTCCAACTTCTGAAATGTGCAACAACATCCAACCTATCTTCTACTCTAAGACTGGGTACCATCTTGACAAGAAATAAAAAATCTAAACAAGCTACTAAATACTGAAATCTAAGATTGTTCATGTTGAGAATTTGGTAGGGCAATGATTAATTCAAATTCTCTTCTTGATAATTACATGCAAGCTTACTTCTTTTACTTATGTCTTTTCTTCTTAGCTTATTAAGTCTTTCACCAAGCCAATTACCAAGAACACAACAGACATAGGTTTTGGCTTTTCAAGCCAAGGCCAAAACCTCTCCCTCTTGGAGAGGAAAACCCACAAGAAATTCTTCTTTTAGACTTTCAGATGACAAGTACCATGACCATGACACAGACCCTTAAACCTTGTATGCCTCCAAGACCTTGTCACTGCTTCTTCATTGACTCCTTGAGTTGATCCTTCTTTCATGCACCATCCTGCACCGATCTACACCTTTCTGCACCAAGACTAGAGAGTTCGGTCTCTACTTGTATTCTCCCTTCTCTGGTTGAATGAGATACAATACTTGTGATATCAGCAATGTGTCATGGACTATCTTACCTTGAGCCTTCACTTTAACCTTACTGACTTTGCACACTTGTCTTGATTCCATCCAATGTGCAGTCCACCCTATGATAACATTCCTTGTTGAGCATATATCTTAACATTGTCCTATAACCAATTTAACACAGTCATATTTCACACTTCAATACAACCCTTCTCCGCACTTGAACATAGTCATATATCTGCACCTTGACACAGTCAGATATTCGCACCTTAACACAGTCATATATCCGCAAATCTCAGACCTTGTAAAATTCACAAATATATATTATATCATGTCTCATTTCTTCGTATTTTTCTACTTGATGTATGACCTTATTACTTGAGTCTATGATCCGCAATATTTCTCTGAAATTCTATCCGAAAATCACAGTGGAATTTGAGTCACTATCTATGTTTTTTCTACGCAGTATATATAGGGTATATATAGTTGATCCATCCTAGAATTGATTCGACCTGTCCATGTGTAATGAGGCCAACTTGAACACTAATTTATAGGTCGACTTGTAGAGCTTATTGAAGGTTGAATTGAAGGATGTTCCAAATGTTGATCTTGAGCATTATTTGTGACGTGTCTTCAAGCTTAATTTGGCAAGGTCTTGAGGCATACAAGTGTGACTTGAATCTTCGTAAACATGACTCTTAATTAGTACATTTATGACAAGATGACAAAACCCTAAAAGACATCAAGAAGCAATCTTTTGACCTATAATAAAACCTTGCTCATGAAACCCATGAAGAAAAAATATATTTTATTATCTTTGTCTTCTTCATTACATAAATACATAATTACATAGTCAATATGAATACCGATCTTAGGTAGCCCTGCATAAACTCGTCCAGATAAATATATACACAAGAACTTTTAAATCAAAAGTTACCTTAGTGATGATCTTTCACCATGACATCTTCATGTAGGCATTGGCATCCTTTATTCAGATTTACACATCTCTTAAAGATATGTATTGTCAAGGGTCTTCTTCTTTACCATACTTCTATCAGAGTCCACATATCTTCCCAGGAGATCTCCTAGTCACATATTCTTGGCTTGCGGATGATAACTGCCTCTTTACATGGAAATCTCATAGCTTCATCCCCAGGAACTTCCAGTATCCCATTCCTTTTTTTGTATACAACCACCTCATATTCCATATGAGGACATTTAATTTTATCTGTTAGTGGCAACCAGTGCACCAGAAGAGATCCTCCTTCATAGATCATACTTCTAAAAATAGAATTCTATTACCTGCAACCATATGGCATGACTTCACATCATCCAGTATCAGGACATAGATATATGTACCTCATCCTTTTTTCTTTTGAGTCATCCCACAACAATTTTACTAGAATGAAGAACTTCATTCCCTTGACCTGCTTCATCAATATGTCATCGTGTTCTAATCCCTGAATTCTGCATTATAGAACTCTTGATGAAACCTTTTGCTTTCTTTCTAGTCAGTGAATCCAGAGAACACATGTTTCCATATTGATTATTGAATGATGACTCTTGATCCAGATGACTATCTTCCATCAATGTTGTTATCAGTGAGGTTCCCAGGAGTTACTTCTTCAAGTGCTCCTTCCATGCTTCTATCATGATGCTATTAATATGCTCTGCTTCATATCATACTATTTTACAACCAACAGAAATCACTTAAAGAGAAATATGATCTCAATCATAATAGAGATCTTTCGCTTCTTCTTTCTTAGATTTATTTGCATCAGGTTCTTCCCTTTCATCTCTGGCATGACCTTCTTCCTTTTTCCTCTTGTCCTTCCCAGATTTAGGACAATCCCTTTTATAATGCCCAAGTTCATTACATCCAAAGGATCATACATTGTCCATATTTCTTCTTTTATTCTGAGGACCAAATTTTCCGAATCTTCCTTTCTTCTTGGACATGGCTGCAAAGGATTGATTCCCTTCACTTGATCATGTATTAGCGTTGGCTTCCAATCTTGTTTCCTCTATTTTACATAGAGGCCATAGATCATGGAATGGTGTTGCTTCTTTCTTCCCGTATAAGCTTGAAGTGAATTTTCCCCATTCTTCCGATAGAGCATTTAGTATCATTGTAGTCATCTCACTATCAGACATTACTTCTCCCAATTCTTGTAATTGGTCTCTAATTTCATAAATCCTCATAAAATATGAAGTGATTCCTTCCTTGCTTGACAATTTCATCTCGTATAGTTCTTTTCTCAAAGAGATTGCTTCTCCTGTGGTACTCACAGAGAATAGCTCCACCAGTTTCTCATAGATTTCTTTCGCAATTTCTAGTTTTAATATATAGGGTATGAGTGAGTCCTTAATGGATTCTATGAGAATCCTTTGGGCTTTGATTTCCCCTTTCATGTATTTGGCATGAGATGGAGCATCTCTTCTAAGGGTTGAATTGTAGATCCTTCAATGTAGCCCATAACTTCATTTTCAATTAGATTCAAATATGTCCTCTTCTTCCATGCACTAAAGTTTGATGACCCAACCAATTTGTTGCTCTCTTTGCAATAAGTCATTTTGATAGATTTAGATAAGGTCATAGATACTTACTTGAGTAGAGTGACTTCCTCCTTTTATTTGCTTCCTTGATGATGATGAAGATGAAGTTAGGAACTTCTTCTTAAATTGAATTTTCAATGTAGGTGACCTTGGATCCTTGATGATAAAGGATATCTTCAAAAAGATGATGTCTCTTCCAACAATGTCTTCAATATAAATCTTTGATGACAAAAACTATCTCCTTGATAAGTGAATCTTCCTTGCAAACCTATTTGAATTTTCAATGTAAACTTTGATTCTTGCTTCCTTGAGTGTCTCCTTGTCAAGTAGCCCTAGTTTTCAGCACCTTAGCTTTGATAACATTTTGAGAATTTGGTGGGGAAGTTATTAATTCAAATTCTCTTCTTGATAATTACTTGTGAGCTTACTTCTTTTACTTATGTCTTTTCTTCTTAGCTTATTAAGTCTTTCATCAAATCAATTACCAAAAACAAGAGAGACACAGATTTAGGCTTTTCAAGCCAGGGCCAAAACCTCTCCCTCTTGGAGAGGAAAACCCACAAGAAATTCTTCTAATAGAATTTCAGATGACAAGTACCATGACCATGACACAGACCCTTAACCCTTGTATGCCTCCAAGACCTTGTCGTTGCTACTTCATTGACTCCTTGAGTTGATCCTTCTTTCCTGCACCGTCCTGCACCTTTCTGCACCAAGACTAGAGAGCTCGGTCTCTAGTTGTATTCTTTCTTCTCCAGTTGTATGAGATACTTTACTTGTGATATCAGCAATGTGTCATGGACTGTCTTACCTTGAGCCTTCACTTTAACCTTATTGACTTTGCACGCTTGTCTTGATTCCTTCCAATGTACAATCCACCCTATGATAACATTCCTTGTGGAGCATATATCTTAACGTTGTCCTGTAACCACTTTAACACAACCCTGTTCCAATACTTTAACACAGTCCTATTTCACACTTCAATACAGCCCTTCTCCGCACTTGACAATAGTCATATATCCGCACCTTGACATAGTCAGATATCAACACCTTAACACATTCATATATCCGAAAATCTCAGACCTTGTAAAATTCACAAATATATATTATATCATGCCTCCTTTCTTCGTATTTTTCTACTTGTTGTATGACCTTATTACTTAAGTCTGTGATCCGCAATCTTTCTTTGAAATTCTATCCAAAAATCACAGAGGAATCTAAGTCACTATCTTTGTTTTTATGCGCAGTATATATAGGGTATATATAGTTGATCCAACCTGGAATTGAGCCTACATGTCCATGTGTAATGAGGCCAACTTCAACACTGATTTATAGGCTGACTTGTAGAGCTTATTGAAGGTTGACTTGAAGGGTGTTCCAACGTTGATCTTGAGCATTATTTGTACCATGTCTTCAAGCTTAATTTGGCAAGGTCTTGAGGCATACAAGTGTGACTTGACTCTTCATAAACATGACTCTTAATTAATACATTTATGACATAATGACAAAACCCTAAAAGACATCAAGAAGAAGTCTTTTGACCTATAATAAAACCTTGCTCATGAAACCCATGAAGCAAAAATATATTTTATTTTCTTTGTCTTCTTCATTACATAAATACATAATTACATAGTCAATATGACGACCGATCCTAGTTACACTTTCCAACAGTTCAATGGACGATCTTTCAACAAAGCTTTGATACCATGTTGAAATTCTATGGCAAGTGCAGTAGAACACAATTTTCTGCCTGATAATACTTCCTAATGATTTTCAAATAGTATTCATTATGCCACTACTATCATTGTATATTTATACTCAGAAAATATTAATAGTAAATGCAATGAAAATAGTAATGATAATAGAAAGACAACCATGCACAATAGATACAAATTTTCACATGGAAACCCAACCTTGGGAGAAAACCCAACAATCTTTTCTTGAGGCAAAATTGTCTTTCAGCAAGGTTAACAGATTATATTTTTGTCTAGAAATATGTGCCAATATACAAGTCAAAATACTAGTCAAACCTGGTCTATCAACTACTGGTCAAACCAATCAAAATACTCATAAGTCATCGCTAGTCAAATGGCCTTGTCAGACTTCCCCACAATCAAACTTTGGCCATGTGGTCAACTTCCGGCCCTTGATCTTTTCTAGTGGAGGAGACATCTCAACCAAAGGAGAAATATGTTCTTGATCTTTTCTTTATCATTTCTATCTCTTTTTGGAGGCTGCACATGTGAGGAGGTTGACCATTGACCAACACTTTCACAACCAAGTTTGAATAATGTTGACTTACTTGTATAGCCAAGTTTTTGACCAACATGGACTGCCACTGTTTGATCGAGAGTTGACCACAGGAAGGATGCACGTGTGAGGGTTTGACTAGCCACAATTTGGCTAGAGACCTCTAACTGCAGGTAGCACATGTGGTCTATTTATATAGAGCTCTAATGTTGAGTGGGGACCCATTAAGGTGGCTTCTCATCATAAGATAATGGAGCCTACATCACAACTCAAAATTGGACTAGAATTGTTTACCCCATTGTTAAGTGAAAAAACCCAATCAATAAACAATTCAAACTCACTCTATAAAAAATAGATCACTCCATCCTGAAGCACAATGTGAGCATCATGGACCAATCTCCCCTCGCCAAATCAGCATGGCTCTATGGGTGAATGTATCATTCTATTAATTTTAGTTAACAATGGTATGTTCTATGCTTAGCACAATTACTTTAATGTTCCTTTAGCAACCCAATGACAATTTCCAATTTAGTTTTCCAATAGCAATCACATTAACCGTAACTGTAGATAGAACATGAACAATAAAAACAGAAGACAAGCCAAGACGAGGACACCAGATTTGGCGGATGCCGGAGAAAAACCCCAAGATGGGGAAAACCCTTTGATCAATTCTTCTTAATATTATATCAAATATTCAGCAGAGAGAGTATAATAAAGTCAAAATTGACCTTCCAAATGATGATTAAAGCAGCCCTGTCAAATCTAAAACTTTTCGCAGCATTCAACAGCCCTAACCAGAAATTCAACGTTGCTCAAAGCAGCAACAAAATATCCTCAAAGCAGCTCGATCATACCCAGTCAAACTCGGCCTGATAAGGTGGTCAAATTCAACCCAAAACAGTCCTAAAAACAACAATCAAACCTAGTCAAACTTTACTGTCAACTCTACCATCAGGCCTGCAGTCAACCCTGTGATATGTCTGTGGTCAAAGTCAACAAAATGCCCATTTCCTGTGCCAATAGATGCAGTCTGCCAAAAACAAAATTCAGGCACAAAAATTGCAGTCAAAGGAGGTCAAACCACCCCTGGTCAACGTTGGTCAAACCTGCAACAGCGCTGAAATTTGGCACTGTAATTCATCCTGCAATTTGTCCTTTTGTTGCCACGTGTATGAGGAAAAGAGATGCTCAATAACGAACCAATCAAATGATGAGAGAAGAATGTATGAGTGAGTGAGGTGCCAAATGAGGATGGAGGTCTCTTATATTTATACAAATCGTTGAGGGTCAAGCGACACATCCATTGGGCTTCATGAGCCTACATGATCATGTGGTCGACCTTGACAATTTACACGTGTGGGCATAAATTCAAAAACACATTTCTGCTTGTCCAAATTTGATGATCTTTATGTCGATTTTGGTCGTCGTGAAAAGGGGAATACAATGCAATCATCAGTTCCATCGAATGAGTTGTCCAAAGTGGAATTTGGCCCTAGTTGCCAAGTTTAACACGTTCTCCCCTAGTCAAATCAGCATAACCCCATGGGAGGATGTCCGCCTGATACTGCAAAAATATCAACAACTAATAAATGAAATGGCCCTTTTCTGGGAATTTTTCTGGTCAATTTTGTCCAAAATCCAGCAGAGATTTTTAAGAATCATAATTTTAAGTTGTTTAATTCGCAAGATTTGAGTGCCTCGGTGGTTTTCCAGGATGTTGAATCCATTTATGCATTCAAAAGTGCATTTTAAACAACAAGAAATCACAATCTTGTTCAAAATTCTATTACCGAATTCTGGTCAAACAAGTCATTTTGTCTATTAGTTATACTGTGCCATTATTAAACAGGCCTCATCATCATTACCATTGTCGTAAAATAAAATGCCTATGTTGTTTATATCAAAGTTAGCTAGACTCTTCCATTTTATTCAACATTGGCA
The DNA here is from genome assembly GCA_034641835.2 of Pinus albicaulis. Taxonomy (NCBI): domain Eukaryota; kingdom Viridiplantae; phylum Streptophyta; class Pinopsida; order Pinales; family Pinaceae; genus Pinus; species Pinus albicaulis. The sequence continues at coordinate 1,187,656,294 of CM076579.1, forward strand.
TCCTCATTACAATAGGTCAACCACAGAAGTGCACCTTATGTCTTAAACAGTTTTGTAGATTTCTTTTTGGCAAATACAGGAATTTTGTGTGTATAAAAAAATGCCTTCTCGTGTATTAGAAGATATGATTTATTGTGTCTTTTTTTTCAAGAATTCCTTATGGTGTACTAGAATGTGATCTTGGGCCATGTTTATTCACCTGGCTACTCAACATTTAATGTTATAGTGGATGGTATGTCAGTTATTGGATTTGAATTGCTTTTATATCTGACAGTCCGTATACCACCCACTGCAGCATAGCTGAATCGATAGACACAATGGTGATCTAGTGTCTTATTCTTCTTTGAAGGGTGGTACACCTTAGTCAACCTTAGTCAACTATAGGATGGCCTGCATTTATTTATGCATCTAATGGAAGTCAATCTTACAATAAATTCAAAGCAGTAACAAACAGTGGTGATCTAGTGTCTTATTTTTCTTTGAAGGGCGGTACACCTTAGTCAACTATAAGATCACCTTAGTCAACTATAAGATGGCTTGCATTTATTTCTCCATCTAATGGATGTCAATCTTACAACAAATTCAAGGCATTAGCCTACATTAAGTGTAGGGCCACCTCAAATAAATTTTCTATACCCACCTATTGATTTACAGTTTCTTTATTTTCCTTGTTAAAAAAATTTCATTTTTACTTTGCCAAACGGCCTATACTAAAAAAAAATCACGATGTTATTTATCTTTTATGTTCACAGTTTTAGGTGAAGGCATAAAGGAAACTATCATGAAGAGGAGCATGTGGAAACAAATAATGAAGGACGGCATTTTCCACACTGTTGTTTGTATAAGGATCCGAGTGGTTTGAACTTGATCCATGGACCCTTTTCTCTAGTCGCTTCATTTTGAAAAAGGATTTGGAAGACGTTTGAAACATCATCAGGTCATACCATGGCCACTTTAATCCCAGACTTATAGTTGGGCGATGTGAGAAGTAGAATACCTAGCTTTGGATTGTGGCACTCGTCCGTTGAGTAAGACTATAAATGTGACATTGTTTTTTAGCATGTCCAGCTTGTTATTGCAATTCATGTGACTTGGTCAGTACATGGTGCATTATTGTATATTACAAATAGTCCCAACAATGTTCAGTCTGCCTGTCTCAAAACAGAAGTTCCCAGTTAAAGAATCCATTCTGACAATGCCACATAGTCTAAGAACTCCACCAAGTCGGTAAAACAATACCACCATAATATACTACGCTGCAAATATATTGCAAACTATTAAGACAATAAGTGTTTATAGACTTGGTGTTCATTATCTGCTTTCTAACTGCACTTCAGCAGCTTTAATAGGGTCTTGATGAATTGATGAAAGATGTTAATTTGCAAATTGCAGTAACAATGAGAAATTATTAAAGGGAAAACCAATATTGATTCTGAAGTATCATGATGTTTCTTTTCCAAATGCATTTTCAGCATTGCATGGTTAGAGATCAATTATTATTAAACCTTACCGTTAACCTATGTCAAATATGTCATTATAACGGTGCATATGCTCGATCAACAATTTGCTAACGAAAACAGTATCACAACTTACAGATGGATTATTTAGACCAACCCATGATTATGAACTGAATAATTCAGGTGTATTCTGCAGAGGCAAAATACCCTCTTTCTTGGCCATTTCATATAATGTAATTGCAGCAAGGGCCTTGGAGTCCGCAGTTACACGCCAAAGTTTTTTATATGGTACTATATGCAATGTAATCAATTCACCATGACTACGAAGGCCTGTTTCTCGACCACGTAAAGCTTCCACAACCTTGCAAAAAGTATATCAGTAAAATTAACTATACTAATTTGACATACAGATTTAGTGCAAATCACTATTTCTCATCATGATATGCAAAAGTGATACATGATCAAAGAAATATCATCCATTTAAAAGCTTATTTGGCAAAGTAAAAAATGAACAGATGCTATTTTGAAACATCTGGTAAACAAAAGAATTCACGAGGAACCAGTGTTGCAAAACTCGGTATCAAAAAAATCAGGGAAGCTGAATAATTTGGGAAAATTAGGCAAAACAGGAAAAAATCACGAACAAACAAACAAACAAAAAACTTGGCAAGCATAGACTTGGACCTCAAAAATTTGAAAAAAAAAACTCGAAAAATTCAGCAACCTGTAAAACTATGAAAAATTGGGAGAAATCAGAGAATTTTGCAACATTATGTGAGAAACACCAATAGGTTCAGAATCCAGATAACCAACCTCTTTTATCACATGACCCTTATACAAAAATATTTTTGCAACACTATTTGAGGAACACCACAGGTTCAGATAGCTAACCTCTTTTTTCACATGACCCTTATACAACAAGAGAGATATCTCTTCATCGCTTCCACCCTGAATGAAGAAAGTACAGACACTTTAAGCACTAAAAAGAGAATTTAGAGCACGAGTGAAATTTGAATATAAGATAACTCAAGCTAAACAAATTCAACCTACATCTTCATGTTAAGCATCAATGTTTCATCATTCAAGATAATAAATCACCTCGTAATTTTATGAATGGGATAATTATACAGTTCAATAAGCAAATAATTGGCATACTCGAATGATTTTAACAGTACATACTCTTTATATGTACAAATAATTAGGATGTTATTGCCGAGTATAAAACTCACTGAATTAGTTTTAATTTTTAAGTGCCTCCTTTCACATTTAGATATGTGCTAAAAAATATTTGCTGATATCTATAATTTTTATGCACATTAAGAAAAAATTCAAGGAATTCATTATGCTGCTCAAAAACACAAATTTATATTTTTTATGCATAACTAGATGCTTTAATGCATAAATGACGTACCGGAGAAGGAAACATCTTGTTCCCTGTTGAAGGATCCAGAAAAGCAGTCAGGTTAACCAGATCTCCTGAACTTATGTGTATGCCGGTTTCTTCTTCGACCTGCAATAACGTGTATAGTTACACATCAAAGAAAAATGCTGTTATACAAAGCACAATCCATAATAAACAGCAACATATAAACTTGATACATAATGATGTGATATCAAAAGTGGTTGAAAGATCGTTTCTTGTACCTTACAATGATAAGTATATAAGAACAGTCAAATCTCCCTAGTGTGACTGGATTTCGAGGGATTCATTCTGTAAGGTGGCCAAAGTTCAAAACATGTAGTCATGAGGAGACACCAAAAAAACTCTAGCCATATTTAGGGTTGGTGTGGCCCAAACTGATGGCAATCCCTGGGTGATTTTAAGTTTTAACAACTTAGATGCCCTTGGGTTATGTTTTCTTGGACCACAAGCTAGTCCCGCAAGTCATGGACAAGCTAGCAAATTAAAAGAAAGATAAGTATATAACAACATAAATAGCAATGGAATTTAATATTATGGCTATGGAGCCAACTCCTAGTAATTATGAATGATGAGGCAACAAAAGACTAACTCATGATAGAAGACATGCGCAAAGGTACATACAAACTGCCAACATTCTCTATTATAAGCAAAATGGACCAGAAACATATAAGAGCATAATATTTTCTCTCCATCAATTTGATTCCTTATCAAATTGTTACAGTAAGGAGTCAAAATATACTTCAGTTAATCATCCTTCTCCTTGATATAGGAAAAGATGGGTTGCCAGAAATCCCTAGAGGGGGGGCCCAAAATGTAATTCAGCGTTTCTGAGTAAGACACGAAGAGGATATGGCCAGATACAACAAAGAAATGTCTCGCCACTGCATCCAGTTTTTGGAAATCCCATACCAGGGTTCATCATGGGAAACATGAATCTCAAATCAGGCCAAACCCTGAAACATTTCCAACCCACAAGTGTACATTTCTGACCAATTAAAAGAAAGAAAGAAAATATAAAGAAAACATTTATATTTAAACTAAAATAAAATAAATAAATAAAAATAAAACTAATCTAATAAACACCCCAATTAGCATTAAGCGAAGGTAAAAGTCAACTTGATGAAAGTATAATATAATTCAAGGTAAAAGTTAAGATTAAGTTAAAGTTTAACATCAGAAGTTAAAGTAGAACCCCTATTTCAAGAAGTTTGGTGATGGATTCAGCCTCTCTAGCCTTCACACACAGAAAGTAAAATTTACGGTGCTTTTCAGCTTTCAACATAAGAAATTTCCAGCATCAGTATTCAACATTTCTATAAGCAAAACTTAATAGGAAAGGTGATTTTCTAATGATTTGAACTGGAAATAGTAAAGTCAATGTTGCACAAACACTTCAAATCTGTAATCTTTGCTTGTTGTTACCTTTATTTCAGATCGTATTTCTGCAACAAAATTCATTAGGACAGCATGGCAATCTCCTATCCACACTTGAAAATACCAAATAAACTCAATTCAGGGGAAAATCTGCACTTAAAAAGTTGCAGATATGCAAGTTTTTACTTGAAAACAATGGATTAAATAGTTGTGTCTATGTGTTTGACCAACGTCTTAAATCCAAAAGGACGTGTTGTCAAATAAAGAAAACAAAGTTGATTGGGAAGTGTTACCAACTCAAAGTGGGTAACCCTATCATAAAAAAATTCTCACATTCTGATCAGCTTGCCAGCCAGCAGCCCTATGATGATCTATAGATAGCTAGCCTCATAGGCCCTCCAACCATGCTCCAGTCAGTGATTTATGAAATCTAGCTTATCAGATGAAGGTGGGTCATCTCTGATAAAGTACATTAACCATTTTGTAATCAAGTGCTTTCATTTAATGTTTGAGAGCATTCTAGTTTGGATCACAAGTTGAATTGGATGATAGACCGCTTTTGGTTGTATTTTTTTTCCCAGCTTCACCTTTTAGTGGTTATCCTTTGCCCTAGTTCAATGTGAACTTCCTTGAGGCTTTTCTTTTCACTGTCCAGGAGGGGCACAAATCAGGAGTCACTGATTGATGTTGTGTGTCCATGGTAATCCATACTTAACAGATTCCATTTATCCCCTGTATTCACATCCCATCTTCGGATTGATTGCTATCCGTCACCAGTATTGGTTCCCTATTTTCCTCATTCTTGAGTAGGTTCCTAGAAACTTTACCCTGAAAGGTTGATGTAGTAAAAAGAAAAAGAAAAATGCATGAGCCATTGTGATAAAACGCAAAAAAAATGGTTTGGATATAATAAAGTACACAGACAAAAGCAAGGTTACTTGGGAGTGGGAGTGGGGAGCGACATTTTCAAAAGCTCCCAGTTTGGGAGCGAATCGAGAGTGAATTTTTATATAATATATATTTTTATATATTTTGATGCATATATGTCAACCAAAGCATGTAGAATGATGAATTAGATATAAAAAACATAAAAACATGGATTGAACCATATAACATCAATCATTTAGAAGTTATAATCTTCATCAACCACATCCACAAGTTAGTAACATACAACATATCGAGTCTCATGATTCATCAATCTTAAAGTTTCAAGCTTTCAAAATTCAACATATAACATTTATCATCATTGATCGCTAAAGTTGTAAATTGTACTTATAACCATTACCATTACCAAGTAACCAAATGATAACAAAGAATATCTAACATGGAATGAAATGTTTCAACTTTCAACTTTCACGAAGCATCATATTCATAATTCATTATCAATGAGTTATAAATGCCAACTTCAAACTTCAAACTTAAATTGTCATATATTGTTTACAAAAAATACCATAATAAATATGAAAGAGTCAATAGTTATAAAAAGTACTAGAGTCTAGAAACTAGAAAAGACAAGTAAATCTATTATCTACTGCTTGACCCTCTTACCACGAGAAAATTCTAATTTCTTTTCTCATGCTTTATTGGGAGTCTCCTCCCGCATAGTCGAATGGCCTTGGTGCTCTTGATTAAATACAAGTTCCATACTCTAGTACCCTAGGTATTCTTTATTATTGGGAGTCTCCCCCGCATAGAGGGCTTGGTGCTCTTGATTAAATACAAGTTCCATACCCTAGTACCCTAGGTGCTCTTGATTATTGGGAGTCTCCCCCGCATAGAGGGCTTGGTGCTCTTGATTAAATACAAGTTCCATACCCTATTACATGACAAAATCCAATGGAAACATTGCAATCTCCCTAATCCTGAAATCCTGAAAAAAAATGACAAGTCTGTTGGATTTTGAGTGAGATCTAAAATTATACTTTCTCCATATGAAATCCAATGAGGTCGAAACCACTCTCAAATATCCTAAGTCATTTCATGGTAATCTTAAAAATTTAAGTAAAAGGATGAAAATGAAAGATAAAGGAGAATGCCACTCTTAACATTACCATGAACTGCATATCAACACTCGGGCCATAGACTTGAACATTAGGCTGCCCCACTCAAAAATTCTTGTTTCCCATCTTCAATAGCTCCCTCTATCACCCCTGAATTGGCAAGGGGCGAATATAAATTTAGGGAGCGCGCTCCCGGGGTTGCTCTTGATGTGCTCCTGCCTGGAGCGTGCTTCGGAAGCGGGTTCGAGGGGGGTGCGCGCCCCCACAACCCTGGACAAAATCTTAGCTTGAGCTCTACCCACGTCATTAGCCCTCACCCAATTCCTGGCTAATGCATGAGGAAATCTAAATGAAAGGAACTTTTGATATCCCAACCCCGATGAAGAATAAACTGTGTTGGAAAATTGATTATGACAATTATTTGTGATTTATATTCTTCTTCTTGTTTATTATGCTTATGTTTTTATCATCAAATAAATGCCAAAATAGGAAGATCACAACCATACATAATGAACACAAGATATAGGCTCCAAGACAGGGAAAAACCCCTCCAATGGGAAAACCCAGAAAGAACTTCTCCTCTTTTAGAATCAACTTCAAAGGAGACTTCCAAGACCAAACCCTAGACCAAGGCTACAACCAAGAACCAAGTCAGCCACCCAAGCTTTCTTCCTCAATGCAAGATAAGGCCCTCCAAGAGTAGCAAGACAATGTTCCTTCAAAGCAAGGCTCTTCTAGCCTTTTGTTTCTCCAAGAGAAGTCTGCAACGTATGCTACAATTTTTGGACCTGAAGTGCATCTAGAAACCCTAGGTTTCTCGCATGTGTGAGCAAAAACATGTAAATTTCAGACCTTCGAATTCTTCAAGGGCTTCTCCCTTCCTTCGCTAGCCCTCCCTTGCTTTCCTAAGAACCTAGCATTCCTTTTTAACTTTAGACCGAATCCAAGATGTGTGATGTTCATGTGTGTGTCAAGAGATCGAATGCTCTTCCTTTTATAGCCTTTCTTAGGGCTCAAATATTCCTCACAAGGCCAACTTTATGTAGGCTGGCCGACTTGGTTCTTAGGAGCCTTCTAGACATTTCCATATACAAAATATTTTTTTTTAATAATACAAATGCCCGAAAGGGTCTTTTACAATAACAATGACTCTTTGACTCATGATAAACCCTAGGATACCTAATGACCAATAACTTGAGCATGAAACCCATGATCCAAAAATAATTTTCTTTTATTCTTTACATCATTTTCTTTCTCCAAATAATATTTACATCATTACATGAGTCAAATGACAATTACAAAGACCAAAACTAGTTACATTCTTCAATAAACCGCTTCATCTCTAAGGAGTAATTGATGCATAAATGAAAACTTGTGATCCAAGCCATGCAAGAAAAAGTCGCACAAGAGGGTGATAAAAATAGGCCAAGGAAAGGGGTAACTTAGGTCACATGATTGCTTCCTTTTCACATTATAATGCTCAAGAATGATGGTATTTCATATAACTAGTACTCAAATGGTGGTGTTTTCCATTAAGTAAACCCCCATCGTACCATTATCTTCTTACACCTCTAAATGATGTGTTAACCAAGGAATTGTTCCTCCTCTTAGGGTTGGAAGCACCTAATAGGGCCTCGTGTAATGTCCCCAACTGCTTAGGAGAAATAAGACAAGTTCTGCTAGCCTAATAAGATCCCATAGGCTAAGGCAGGGAATTTTTTTAGTAAGGGCACATGATTCACCTAGGAAACTTTATAATTGCCTAAGGGCTGAAAAGAGGGACATATCCTAGTCTAGTGAAAAGTCACTTTAATTTTATGAAGTGAAAGTCTCCTAAAGTGACTTAATAAAAAAATTAAAAGGGTAAAATGGCTGCAAAAGTGGTCACTCAATTATAAAAAGAGAAAAGTGAGGAGTCTCTCCTCATTCAATGACTTACATCTGGAGAAAATGAGCTCTTGGAGAGTTTTTGGAAAGAAGCTTAGGTTGTTGGAAACCCTAGCTGCCATTGCTAGCTTCGATTTTGAAACTAAACATCTCAGTTGGACTAGATGGTGAAATCACTCAGATTTCACCATTAGGATTTGTTGACCACACTTTGTCAACGACCCCATAGCAGTGCACCCCCATTTTTTCAAATGGGACTTATCATGATCGAGGTTCACGTCATCCAGATTTCATCGACAGCTGACAGTTTTGTAAACCCATTCTGCATGTTTATGATGTAAATGATCTAAGTAAGACCGTCAATGTATGTAACAACCTAGGTAAGCCTAGTATGTTGATGACGATTTCTATCCTAGGAGGTTTTTTGTCTCACTGATTTACTTGTGTTTTTCGACACAAGTTATTAGCAAAGTTTTCCCCTCCAGCCTCACCCCAAAGCTAGGGTGGATTTTGTCATCAGCATGCTAAGTGAGTCCTAGTGTTTTCTATCGAGTCATTGTAAAAGTAGTTTGGGAATGATCCTAGCTAGTTGGCTAGATTATTTTATTACAAACTACTTGATCTTCTAGATTATGTTTTGAGTCACAGAATTGGGTATCTATTTGAGGGTCTATATGAATGGGTATTCCCCCTTCATGTGTATAAATGTATTTATCTTATGTAAAGAGGTTTGGAAAAAATAATTAAAATCCCCTCAGTCAATTAATTAAATTTTCTGGTCAAATTAATTAAAAAAATCTTAAGCCAGAAATTTAATTAATTTTAGGTCCTAGGTGAGATAAAATCCTTCAAAGGAAAAATTCGTTGGTCCTTAAAAAATGAATTTTTAAAGGCCCCAGGCCAAGGGAATATTGAGAATTTTAAGAAATTTTGGACCCTTGGGCCTAGGTGGTTAAGTCAAAGTCAAAATTTTGGGGTAATTAACTCAAAAATAGTATTTTTGAGTTAATTACTATTTTTGAGTTAATTAAAATGGATTTAAATGATAAATTCGTTTTTTCCTCAAATTTATAATTTCGACGGTCCAGATTAAAAGATGATCAAATCTTTTTGACGGTCGAGATTATTTTGACATGGATCAACCAAACTAGCCGTTGGAAATTTTGTCTTATAAATTACAGGTCTTGATGTGACATTTGCATCCGATCTTTGAATCGTGCACTTGTCTTGGAAGCTCTTGTGATTTCTTTTGATGAATAAAGCATAAAGACTTTGGGGTTACAAATTTTGGTGTTCCTTTTCCAGATCTATGTGGTGATTTATTTCTAAACTCTGCTACTTTGTTTGACATTTTTATGGTTGATGGCCTTCATGGATTGATCTGCATACAGGTATCTTATGCAGTTTTCTAGGTTCATAAAATGACATTTTTTATTTAACGGAAAGACTAGTTATCTATTTTTTTGAAGGATCTCAAGTTATTTTCTTAAATCTCTATCAGTCTAAAGTTCAGATCTAAGTGTGCAGGGAAATTTTTTTTAAGGTTTGAGCGTCTAGGGAAGTCTTCAGTTGGACCAGCCAACTCTCAGATTTCGTAAATCTGAAAAAGTCCATTGTTTCTAAATTCTCAAAGCTATCTTACGAAATTGTGTTTTTTACAGGGTCTTTTAGGGCTTGTGCCTCTCTTTAAAATTTCAAATTTCTAAAAATTGTGCTGAAATGGATTTAAATTTGGCCATGAGGGCCTCTGATCTGTAGATTAACATTATAAATTTGTACATTTGATCTAGGTTGTAAGGGTTTAATCATTTTTTGTGCATATAGTTTCGGGATCTGATCTGGTTTTGCAGATTGCAGGGTTTTCTTAGAAATTTCTTAAGATCTGAGTCAGATCTAACCCCCGAGGGCAAGATCTGGCCTCAAAATCGCTTCTGTTGGCAAATCTGAATGTTATTTGATTAAAAGAGTGTCTAATATTAGAGTTTGACAGAAAAATTTTAGGTTTGCTAGACATTTTAAATGTGTATAGGTTTGTTCTGAGGTAATCGTTGCCCCTGTTCAACGCTTCCCCTTCATCAGGCTCCGTCCATCCTTTCTCTTCTGCCCTCGTCCTCCTTTACGCTGCTGTCTGTCTTCATCCTCTGCGCTCACTGTCTTTTTCTCCTCACGCCCTCATCCTCGTCCCTCCTCTTCAGCCTTCACGAAGCCGTCATCCATCTCAACCTGCCTTTGCTCTGCCGTCCAGCCTTTGCCTTTGCATTTCCTCTGTATTTGCCTGACGTCCTTCCCTTGCTGTCTGACGTCCCCTCCTCACGCTGCATAGCTTCTCCTTTCTGTCGTCCATCTCTCCTTAAGCCTGCGTCCAAGCCAGCTCCTCGCTGTCGTGCTCCCATTGCTCGACCTGCAGAACATACCATAACAACAAAACGCATACATTAAAATTCAAAAAATAAACAGGTATATGCGTTGATCAGATTTTTGTGTGTGGGAGGGTTTAGCATTAGGTTCGTTTTCGTTTAGGTTGGGTTGGGTTAGGTTTAGTTTAGTTTAAATTTAAATTCGATTATTGGGGTAGCATTTAAGTTTAGATTTTAATTAGTGTAGTTTCAGATTTAGATTTGTTTTAAATTAGATTTTAATTTTTGATAAAAGCCAATGTTAGTTTAGTTCTAGATTTAATTAAATTAAATCTGATTCAAATTTTGTTTATTAACTTTAGGTTTCATTTTTTTATTTTTAGTTTTTAGTTGTTAGATTTTAACGTGTAACTTTATTTTAGTTTAGATTTTAATTTAGTTTGTTTTAGATTTAGTTTTAAACTTTTTTTTTTTTTAGAGATAAAAAATTTTAAAGAAGAAAATAATTTTAGAATTTAGTTTTTTTTTAGTTACTTGGGTGTTAGTTTAGTTTTAATTTTTTAGATTTTTTTTTTTTTAGATTTAAATTTAGATTTTAATCTTAGTTTCATTTGTATAAGATATATTTGGTTTTGAAAAAATAATTAAAAAAATAGAAAATACAAAAACATAAAAAATTTCTAAAAAATCTTCATAGTCAAATAAATTTTTTAAATTTCTATCTAAAGTTTGACTATAGGAGCATTTTCAATTTCTGGATTGGAATTAATTGAAACATCATAAATTCAGAAACTTTGCAAGCATCTGGCATTTATTTTTTAATGACCGTTTCATGGTAGCTTTGTTGTGGGCTTAAGTATTTCAATGAATGGTTGTGGTGCTTTCTTTTGAATATCATTGTGGCCATTTGTGTTTTCATAGCAGCAGTTATTCATCAATTACTTGACTTAATTGCATAACGGGATCTTTAAACTCCATAAGGCACTGGTTTTAATATAATTGATCTATGAAATCTCGTTAATCTCATCAAGTACTTGGTTATTTGACTGTGTCTCCTGAGCTGGTTGACCTGCAACCAATTCTTTTTCTTCATTTCTATTAGGGTCTACCTCCCTTAGCCTGCAAGGGGACAACTTAGATAGAGAGATTGGGGATCAGGGTGACAGCCCCCGATCTAAGTCATTGTCGCGATGTCTAGACAATCTGTGCGACAACATTTTTTCGCACCGTTGTCGGGGACCAATTTATTGGACTTTGGCTTTGCGACATTCATCTCTTTATTCATCTTTCATCTCAGGTATTTGGGTTAGCTTCCTGTCCTAGTGGCGACTCCATTGGCTTCATCTTCCACAAGAATTTACACTAGAAGACATCCAAGTAGCTTGATTAATCCAACTCCAGATCCTGAAAGGGTTTTTAGAGTCCGACTACGCAAGCTCTCTTCTCGTACACTTCTTGTTAATCTCGGCCAGGAAGCTTTCTCTGATATCCATTCTCTTTTTGTGATCCACCTCAGCACGATATCATGGAAGTATTTAACCCGTGTAATTTTGCTAATATTCAGGGTTATCCGCATGCTTTCCCTCAAACTGGAATGGATAAATTACCTTCTTTTCAAGGAAATGATGCAGTTAGTGTTAAGTCTCATTTGTTTGCTTTCGCTAATTGGTGGAATAGATTTGCAGTTACAAATAACAATTTCGATGATGTAAAGATGAAACTTTTTGTTCTTACTTTTGGCCGGATGTTGCTGACTGGTTTATGGAAAAACCTGATAATTCATTCAATACCTTTGAATCAATTGTAGCTGCCTTTAAAGACAAGTACGGTGATAAAAGGGAAGATAGGCATTTGGTGGGAGGGATCAGTACCATAAAAAAGAAAGAAAATGAAACGATTGAAGAATTTAACAGGTTATTTAATAGTATCCTTAGAGAAATATCTCAAACTCATAAACCACCTGATGGATCTCTTCTGAATTTTTACATTGATGCTTTTAATTCTGATACTTCATATGAATTAATGCGGGCTAAAACTGCAAATTATAAGGCTTGTCAATCTTTAGCTGAAGAGCTTGAAAAGGATAAAAGGGCATCAGGGAAGTCTGAAATTCCTGGTTTTGATAGGGCTGCAACTAAGTTGAAGGGACCTAAAGGTAAAGAACCTCTAGAAGATGATGACCCTATGAAAAAGTTAATGCAAAAGCTTGAAAGCATGGAGCTTAATCAAGCGAAATTAATCTCTGACCACGCTAAGGAAATAAGCACTTTACAGTATAGGTTGGTCCAAATGGAAAGGGCTTAAAACGCAAAATGTCCAACCTAGGAATCATATTAATAATAATCGAGGAAATAATACTTGGCAGAAAAAAGGCCAGTCGAGTGAGCAGAGACCTCTGAATCTGCTTGAATCTATTAATCTAGTTGATGAAACTCCTCCTTATTGTAGAGCTTGTGATGCTCTTCATGAAGAGGTTACTTGTCCCATTGTTAAAAGAATCATGAATAGCGGAATGTTTGGGGCAAGTAATCAGATAAATGTTGTTGGTAAGGAGTTCTCTTTGTCTATGGAAGATTGGATGGAAGTTAAGGAAAATAGTCAAGATGTTAGGCCTTTCACATCTTCGCATAGTATCAATAATTTTGATCATGAGATGGATTTGATGATTGAATTATTTGGTGAAAAACCTTCCTTTGATCAAGTTTTGGAAATTGCTAAGGACAAAGGATTAACTTATCAAAGAAGGGATAAAGAGCAAGGTCATAATCAAACTCCCCCTCGGATTTTTAATCCTAGTCCTGGTTTGGATATTGATTTGGGTGCATGGTTGAAAAATGCTAAGATCTTGGTGCCTTTTACTGAGGTTTTAAAGCTTCCTACTCAGAGAGCTAAAGTTTTAGATGTTCTTGGAGCTTCACATGTTAATGTTACTCAAGATAAAACTCCTGAAGTTTCTTATCAAGATGCCCTATATATTTGCAAAAAATGGAATCAAATAACAAAGATCATCAGCGATTTTTTGTTACTTTGATGGTTAATGGTTATAAATTGAATAATTGTATGCTGGATTCTAGTGCTTCAGCGTGTGTTATGACTAAGAGGGTCATGGAGCAGCTTAATTTAAGAGTTTCTGGACCCTACTACAACATATGTGCCATGGATTCTAAGAAAATTGAAGTTCATGGGTTGATCAAGGATTTACAAGTTCATTTATCGGTTTACCCTGATATCATGATTGTTATGGACATAGTTGTAGTTGATGTTCCAGATGCTTGGGGTATGTTGTTATCAAGAAAGTGGGCTTCTGATCTAGGAGGAAGTATTCAGATGAACTGGTCTTATGCTATGATTCCTTCCCCTAGAGGTGAAGGGTTTGTGAAGCTTAATAGAGAACCTGAAAGAAGATTCTATGTAGAAGATCCTAAAAGACCTCATAATGAAATAATTAAGGAACAACCTGACATGGGGGATTATGCTATTATGTATAATTTCACGGTTCCCTTAGATGACAAGGTTGATGGGAAATTTGAGGACCTAAAGGATCAGGTTTGGTACATGCATTTTGATGGTGCAACATCCAGGTATGGTAAGGGTGCTGGAATTGTTTTGAAGTCTCCCCTTGGTAGTGTTTTAAAGTTTGCCTATAGACTTGAGTTTGATGTAAGCAATAATGTGGCTGAGTATGAAGCCTTGTTGTTGAGTTTTGAATTGGCAAAGGCTTTAAGAATTAAGTTGCTTAGTATCAAGGGAGACTTTGATCTGGTTATCATGCAAGTTAAGAACAAATTCACATGTAAAAATCAAAGGTTAAGGAATTATCGAAATGCTGTGTGGGATGTTATGGAACACTTTGATGCCATTAACCTTGAAGTTGTCCCAAGAGAAAAGAATGCCTTATCAGATGAGCTCGCTGTGGCCGCTTCTACTTTACAATTATCTAATGAATTAATTAAGGAAAAGATAAAAATGGAAATTATTTTCAGATCGTCAGTCCCAGATAATTCAGAGCATTGACAAGTTTTTAATGATGAAAAGCAGGCTATTCATTTTCTTAATAATTTGGATGAGTTTGAAAATTTTCGGATAAGTTCTAAGGAGGATGGATCTGAGGATCATGATGATATTATAAATCCTACTCCTGGGAATATTGTTGCTTTAGAGCAACACTTTTATCGGCATGATGCCACAAAGTTGAAAGAAGAAAATAAAATGGATCTGGGTGAATTCATTGAAGTAAATCTTGGTACTTCTAAGGATCCTAAGATTGTTAAAATTGGTAAAGGTACTAATGAAGAAGAAAGGAAAAAGTTGACAAGTTTACTTCATGAATATAGGGATGTTTTAGCATTTTCATATGATGAGTTAAAAGGATATAGGGAAGATGTCATGCAACACATTATCCCTTTGAAAGATGAGAATGCTAAACCTTTTCGTCAAAAGCTTAGGCAAATAAATCCTAAGTTAGCCCCTTTGGTTCAGAAAGAGCTTTCAAAAATACTCGCAGCTGGAATCATTGCTCAAACTAGACATTCAACATGGTGTTCCAACCTAGTGATTGTAAGGAAGAAGAATGGTACCATTAGACTTTTTGTCGATTTTAGAAACCTTAATCTAGCATGTAAAAAGGATAATTACCCTTTCCCAACATGGAGACTATGTTGCAAAGAGTAACTGGTTCAGGAATGATGTCATTGCTAGGTGGTTTTTCTGGATACAATCAAGTTTGGGTTAAAAAAGAAGATCGTCACAAAACTACATTCACCACACCATGGGGTACTTTCGAATACATTAGAACGCCTTATGGTTTGACTAATGCTGGGGCTACTTTTCAAAGGGCTATGGATTATGCTTTTAAAGGTTTAATTGGAAAAATTATTGAAATTTATCAAGATGATCTTACTGTTTTTTCTAAAGATGGTATTACTCACATAGGTCATCTTAAGCAGGTCTTTGATAGATGTAGAGAATTTGGAATTTCCTTGAATCCAACTAAATCTGTTTTTTGGAGTAACTGAAGGGAAATTACTTGGTCACATCATCTCCAAAGATGGGATCAAGATTGATCCTGAAAGAGTTGAGGCAATCCAAAAGATTCCTCTACTTCATAATCTTAAATCCCTTCAGTCTTTGCTAGGAAAAACTAATTTTCTTAGAAGATTTATTCCAAATTACGCAGAAATAGCTAAGCCCATTCAAAGTCTTCTGAAAAAAGATGTAAAATTTTTGTGGAAAGAAGATGGTAAAAAGGCTTTTCAAGGGATTAAGGGTGCTATTGCTCAAGCTCCTGTTTTGGCGAGTCCTGATTCTTCAAAGGATTTTATGATTTTCTCTTTCGCTTCTGAAGATACTATTTTTGGTGTCTTGTTACAAAAGAATAAGGAAGGTCACGAACAGCCTATTGCTTTTATGAGTAGAGCACTTCAAAATTCTGAATTAAAGTATATTACTATGGAAAAGCAAGCCTATGCTTTGGTTAAGTCTCTTAGCATTTTAGGACTTATGTGGGTTATTCTAAAATTATTGCTTTCATCTTGCATTCCGCGATTAAAGATATCTTAACTCAAACTGATTGCTTAGGGACTCGTGCTAGGTGGGTTACTAAAATTCAAGAGTATGATCTAGAGATTAGACCCACTAAGTTAGTCAAAGGTCAAGGTTTGGCTGAAATGATGACCGAGGGTAATGAGAAAGTGCCTGGTTTGATCTGTCTTAATGATGCATCTTCAGCTGAGCTGCAAAGGTTAGGAGAGCATGAATGGTATAAGGACATTATTTGTTATTTGTTAAATCTTACATGTCCTGACCATTTAGTTGCTCATAGAAGAAGGGCTCTTAGATTAAAAGCCACTAAGTATTGCCTCATGAAGGATGGCCTTGGATGGAGAAA
Source organism: Pinus albicaulis (assembly GCA_034641835.2). Taxonomy (NCBI): domain Eukaryota; kingdom Viridiplantae; phylum Streptophyta; class Pinopsida; order Pinales; family Pinaceae; genus Pinus; species Pinus albicaulis. Next base: position 1,187,672,679 of record CM076579.1, read on the forward strand.
TCCTGAGGGGATAATACTTAGGTGTGTTGATAAAGTTGAGTCTAAAAAGTTGATTTCTGAGTTTCATTCAGGATTTTGTGGTGGTCATTACGCTGCTAGAACTACCGCCCACAAAATTCTGAGAGCTGGTGATTTTTGGCCTTCGATTTTTTCAGATGTGCATAAATTTGTTAGAAGTTGCCAAGCCTGTCAACTATTCACTAGAAAGCAGAAGCTAGCTGCCCTGCCCCTACAACTTGTGGTTGTTGAGGCACCTTTTCAACATTGGGGTCTGGATTTCTTTGGGAAATTCCATGAAAATTCTAGCAATGGCTACTCCTGGATCTTAACTGCAACTGATTACTTTACAAAATAGGTTGAAGCCATTCCTGCTAAGAATGCCAATGAAAAGGTCATTATGGACTTTATTGAAAATCAAATCATTACTAGATTTGGTGTCCCTGCCAAGATCACTACTGATAATGCCAAGGCTTTTAGTTCTCTTGAATTTTCATCTTTTTTTTTAAGTATGGCATTACTTTATCTCATTCATCTAACTACTATCCTCAGGGTAATCGCTTAGCTGAATCAAGTAATAAAAATCTTATAACCATTATCAAGAAGATAGTAGGAGAAAATAAGTGATCTTAGGACAACAAAATAAAGTATGCTTTGTGGGCAGATAGAATTACTAAAAAGAAAGCTACTAGTAAAAGTCCTTTTGAAATAGTTTATGGCTGGGATGTAACTTTGCCTGTTCACCTTAAATTGCCATCTTACCAACTCCTTCAACATTTTTCCACAAGTAAAGATGTTGTTCAAAATAGAATTGATCAGATTGTGGAGTTGGATGAAACTCGTAGGAAAGCTTTAGATAATGTGTAAGAATCAAACTAACATTAAGAAAAGCTTTGATAAATTATCTCAATCTAGATCTTTGCAGGTTGGAGACATGGTATTACTTTGGGACAGAAAAAATGAAAAGCCCAAAAAAAACAAGAAATTTGATAGTTTGTGGCTGGGACCTTATATTATTAGAGGCATTGTTGGACCAAACTCATTCCACTTGAGCACGTTAGAAGGCGAACCACTTCAGCTACCTGCGAATGGCCAACTGCTCAAGTTGTTCTTCAAAGATGACATCTGATGCCATTGGGCATCCTCTGTATTGTATTTCTAACCCTACTCCTTGTCCTTTCAGCATTTCATTTATGTAGTTAGATTAGATTTACTTTTCATATTAAGTAGAATAATAAATGATAGAAGAGGTTCTATTTCTCATGTGATTAATGTTATATGATGATATTTGGATGGACACTACTTATGTAATTTTGTGTGTTGCTTGGATGCAGATTCTGGGTTCTCGCATTCCTTCAATGAAGCAACGTGACCCCAAGTAGAGCCAGATGTTGACCACACTTTGTCAAAGACCCCATAGCAGTACACCCCCATTTTTTCAAATGGGACTTATCATGATCGAGGTTCACGTCATCCAAATTTCATCGACAGCTGACAGTTTTGTAAACCCATTCTGCATGTTTATGATGTAAATGATCTAAGTAAGACCGTCAATGTATGTAACAACCTAGGTAAGCCTAGTATGTTGATGACGATTTCTATCCTATGAGGTTTTTGTCTCACTGATTTACTTGTGTTTTTCGACACAAATTATCAGCAGAATTTTCCCCTCCAGCCTCACTCCAAAGCTAGGGTGGATTTTGTCATCAGCATGCTAAGTGAGTCCTAGTGTTTTCTATCGAGTCCTTGTAAAAGTAGTTTGGGAATGATCCTAGCTAATTGGCTAGATTATTTTATTACAAACTACTTGGTCTACTAGATCATGTTTTGAGTCGCAGAATTGGGTATCTGTTTGAGAGTATATACGAATGGGTATTCTCCCTTCATGTGTCTAAATGTATTTATCTTATGTAAAGAGGGTTGGAAAAAATAATTAAAATCCCTTCTCAGTCAATTAATTAAATTTTCTGGTCAAATTAATTAAAAAATCATAAGCCAAAAATTTAATTAATTTTAGGTCCTAGGTGAGATAAAATCCTTCAAAGGCAAAATTCGTTGGTCCTTAAAAAATGAATTTTTAAAGGCCACAGGCCAAGGGAATATTGAGAATTTTAAGAAATTTTGAACCCTTGGGCCTAGGTGGTTAAGTCAAAGTCAAAATTTTGGGGTAATTAACTCAAAACTAGTATTTTTGAGTTAATTAAAATGGATTTAAATGATAAATTCGTTTTTTCCCCAAATTTATAATTTCGACAGTCCAAATTAAAAGATGATCAAATCTTTTCGACGGTCGAGATTATTTTGACATGGATCAACCGAACTAGCAATTGGAGATTTTGTCTTATAAATTAGAGGTCTTCATGTGACATTTGCATCCGATCTTTGAATCATGCACTTGTCTTGGAAGCTCTTGTGATTTCTTTTGATGAATAAAGCATAAAGAGTTTGGGGTTACAAACTTTGGTGTTCCTTTTCCAGATCTATGTGGTGATTTATTTCTAAACTCTGCTACTTTGTTTGACATTTTTATGGTTGATGGTCTTCATGGATTGATCTGCATACAGAGATCTTGTGCAGTTTTCTGGGTTCATAAAATGACATTTTTTATTTAATGGAAAGACTAGTTATCTATTTTTCTGAAGGATCTCATGTTATTTTCTTAAATCTCTATCAGTCTAAAGTTCAGATCTAAGTGTGCAGGGAAATTTTTTTTAAGGTTTGAGTGTCTAGAGAAGTCTTCAGTTGGACCAGCCGACTCTCAGATTTCGTAAATCTGAAAAAGCCCATTGTTTCTAAATTCTCAAAGCTATCTTACGAAATTGTGTTTTTTATGGGTCTTTTAGGGCTTGTGCCTCTCTTTAAAATTTCAAATTTCTAAAAATTGTGCTGAAATGGATTTAAATCTGGCCATGAGGGCCTTCGATCTGTAGATTAACATTGTAAATTTGTACATATGCTCTAGGCTGTAAGGGTTTAATAATTTTTGTGCATATAGTTTTGGGATCTGTTCTGGTTTTGTAGATTGCAGGGTTTTCTTAGAAATTTCTAACCCCCGAGGGCAAGATCTGGCTTCAAAATCGCTTCTGTTGGCAAATCTTAATGTTATTTGATTAAAGGAGTGTCTAAGATCAGAGTTTGACAGAAAAATTTTAGGTTTGCTGGACGTTTTAAATGTGTATGGGTTTGTTCTGAGGTAATCGCTACCCTTGTTCAATGCTTCCCATTCCTCAGGCTCCGTCCATCCTTTCTCTTCTGCCCTTGTCCTCCTTGACGCTGTTGTCCATCTTCATCCTCTGCCCTCGCTGTCTTTTTCTCCTCACGCCCTCATCCTCGTCCCTCCTCTCCAGCTTTCACGAAGTCGTCATCCATCTCAACCTCGCATTTGCTCGCCATCCAAAGATTTGCCTTTGTGTTTCCTCAGATTTGCCTAACGCCCTTCCTTGTCGTCCCACGTCCCCTCTCCTCACGCCGCATAGCTTCTCCTTCTCCACGGCCCATCTCCTAAGCCTCGTGTCCAAGCCGCTCGTAGAAAATTTCCGTTTCCCACCTAGTTTTCTTGCCACTTTATTACCCAAAATAGTTAAATGCCCTTTCCCATATCCTTACATTCAACAAACTGGAAAATAAATTTTTGCTGAAAACACAAATTCTGGAAAATATACAGAATGCTGGAAAATGCAGAAATAAAAATCAGCAAGCTTAAAACAGTCATTCACACATTTTAACACAGATATTTTTGGTCAACATGACCCTGGAAAAACCCCCTACAACTCTTGGGGAAACCAGTTTGAGAGGTCCTTCTTATTTCTGAAAAATGCTTTTTACAGTGAGAGAAATATTCAGAAAAATCAGCAAGTAAACTTTTACAACTTATCTCGTTTTTCGTGCTTAACCACCGCCTCGAAAAATGTGCAAATAGTAAAACTGAACCAGCAATAAATGTTGTGCGTATTTCCTTGAAAAACGTGCCCAGAAATTACAGCATTAATTTCTGTTGTACGGCTCTCCTTCTTTTATATAAAACAAAGAATAAATGCCGATGTACGACTCTTGAATGCGTGCAGTCAGATAAATGCCGTTGCATGGAAATCTACTCGATTTTTGTGCAAGACCGCCATGCCGTACGTTCGTCTAGAAAAGCGTGCAGAAAGGCAATCTCTCTCGAATTGTGCCCGTAAAATGGTACGGCCGCCTGGAAAATGTGCTGTGTTTCGCCATTTATTTCGCTTTGAAATCGTGCCACTCCTTTTGAACTGTGTGCAAACTCTACTGTACCGTCTTGCTGAAATATTGCCTTGGAATGTGTGCCAAGCTGTTGTCTCCTCCTCCTCACTGCTCAGAAATCTCCTTTGCTCTCTTGCTCTCCTTCTCCCAATCTGCTCATGAAAGAATGAATGACCTTTTCCTCCTTTTCCTCCTTTAACCTAACCCTAAGTGACTTTTGGGGAATCCCTAAATCCAATGGCTGAGATAGATTGAGATCTAGGGCTGAGATTAAAAGCTCATTTAAATCTCACTTTCTATTTTTTAATTCACCCCACTTTAATAAAGACCCACTTAGTCTTTTATTTCCAAAGTCACTTTTTCCTTTCTAATTTTATATTGACTTTATTAAAGTCACTTTAAAATTAGACTTGACTTTATAACTTTATAAAGTCACTTTAGTAACTTTATCACTTAAGTCACTTTTAAATTAGATTTAACTTCATAAAAAATTATAAAGTTACTTTAGGAGAAAAATTAAATTCTTTTGGACACTTTTCCCTAGGCCAAAGATCAAAGCCTTAGGGAACCACCTGTCCTCCGGTACCAAATTTCAACACTCCCTCTTACTGAGGAAGGTGTTCCTCACCACACCCATCTTGTCTCTGAAGTAGACATGCTTGCCACGTGGTAAGGCTTTGGTAAGAATATCTGCAACCTGCTCATCAGTGGGAATATACTCAAGCTTCACAGCTCCTTTCTGAACATAGTCTCTGATGAAATGATATTTGATCCCAATATGCTTTGACCTGTCATGAAATACTGGATTCTCCATGAGTTTAATGCAACTCTGATTATCATAGTAAATCACTGAAGGTCTCAACGGCTGACCAAATAAGCCAAACAACATCTTGTGAAGCCAGATGGCCTCACAACTAGCTCGACTGGCTACCATATACTCTGCTTCCGCTGAACTCAATGCTACTGACTGCTGCTTCCGGCTGAACCATGACACCACTGTCGAACCCAAACCAAAACAGCACCCTGAAGTGCTCTTCCTATCAGAAGCACAACCTGCCCAATCAGAATCAGTGTAACCTGCCAATCTCACTCCATCCCCCTGCCTGTAGTCCAGACCATAATCCACTGTCCCCTGCAAGTATCGCAAAATGTGTTTTGCAGCCACCCAGTGAACCTTCCTAGGCTCACACATAAACCGACTCATCGTGTTGACTGCAAAACAAATATCTGGTCTAGTGTTGACCAAATACATCAAGGAACCAATCAGCTGTCTGTACAATGTGGGATCCACCAACTCGGAATCCGAAGCATGAAGCTTCTTCCAGTTGGTGATCATCGGTGTCGACATGGGTCTACAATCCTCCATGTGGAATCTGCCAAGGATGTCCACAATATATTTCCCCTGTCCCAGGAAGAAATGCCCCTCCTCCTGCCACACCTCCAAACCCAAAAAGTAATGCATCAAGCCGATGTCCTTCATCTCAAACTCCGCCGCAAGATCTCTCTTGCAGTGCTCTATGAGTCTCTCTGCACCTGTAATGACTAAGTCATCCACATACAACACCAGAATGAGAGGCTTCTCACCTATCACAATATAGTAAAGGTTCGGATCTGCCTCACTCTTTGTGAAACCCATCTTCTGCAAGTAAGTATCTATCCTGGAGTACCAAGCTCTGGGAGCTTGCTTCAGGCCATAAAGGGCCTTCTTCAGTCTGCACACATGGGACTCCTTACCATGCACCTCAAAGCCCTGTGGCTGCTCAATGTACACCTCCTCCTGTATGAAGCCATTGAGAAATGCGGTCTTCACATCCATCTGGTGGATCTTCCAACCCATCTCTGCTGCTATCGATATAATGGAGCGGATCGAAGTATATCGAGCCACGGGAGCGAAGGTCTCCTCACAATCAACTCCCTCTACCTGGGAGAACCCTCTAGCCACAAACCTCGCTTTGAATTTCTCAATGCTGCCATCTGCAGCATGCTTTACCTTGTAAAGCCATCTGGAAGTAACCACGGATTTGCTCTCAGGCCTCGGCACCACCTCCCAAACATCATTCTTCATGATAGAAGAATACTCCTCCTGCATGGCCTCTCTCCAGACCTGCTGGCTAGCTGCCTCCTCATAGCTAGAAGGCTCAGAGTCAAGGATGCCGGTAGCCATTGCCATATAGCTACAAAACCTCTCAGGTGGTCTGCTCTCTCTGACCGGCCTCTTAGGCTCAGCAACAGATGTGGCATCTCTCAAGGTGTCCTGAAGCCACTTGGGCTTCCTCTTCCCTTAGCACACTTCTCCCGCTGGAGAATAAAACTCCTCCTCCTCAACATCAGGAGCCTGAACTCCCGATCGTCTGGTCCCCGTCCTCCCCGCCCGCACCCGAACTCGTAGATGAGGTCAGTAACCGTCCATCGCTGGACTCCCAAGAATCGCTTCGTGATCGTCTGCGTGCCGCCCATAAGACCACTTTGACTCTCGCGAGCCACTCCCACCGACGGACTCAAATCGTCATAGATGTACCTCCGTCCTCCCACCCGCCCACTGGATCCCCTCGACCGACTCAATCGCCGAGGGTCTGGCTGATCCAGATACTCTAACTCCCGTGACCTCCTAAAGGCCCCTGTCCTCCTCGAACTTCACATCCCGCCTGACAACAACTTTCCTCTGTGCAGGAATGTAAATCCGAAAGGCCTTTGAGGTCTCACTGTAGCCCACAAAGATACCCTTCGCTGCGGTGGGCTCTAGTTTGGTCCTCTTCTCCTTGGGTATGTAGGAGTATGTGATGCACCCAAAGATACGAAGATGACCAATATCAGGCTTCTTCCCAGAAAAATCCTCCTCCGGAGTCATGTGCCCCAAGGCACGATGCAGACTCCTGTTCTGCAAATAAACAACTGTGTTGCAGGCCTCTGCCCAAAAAAACAATGAAAACCCCTGATCATGCAACATGGCTTTGGCAGCCCCTCCGATGGATCCGTTCTTCCTCTCCACAACCCCGTTCCGTCAGGGGCTGGGTGAACAACATCTTCCTAATGCCCCGCTTCCGGACACAAAGGTCACCAAATCCAAAGGGTGTACTCTCCTCCATTGTCCGACCTCAGGGCCTGATCTTCCGACCGTCTGTCTCCACAAGAGCTCGAACTCCGAAACCGCTTGAAGACCTCACTCTTGGTCTTCAAGAAATAAATCCAGGTCCTCCTCGAGTGATCATCAATGAATAACACATAGTACTCATATCCACTCATGAAACATGAGACATCCGACCGCTCACATCTAAATGAATCAATCAAGTATCCCGCCGCTCTCGTCGTCGCCCATGTAGTAGGATTTGGCAAACTTGCCCATCGCACATCCTTCGCATAAGTATCAAAGTGATCGCATCAACTGCACACCCGTGTGATCTCCCGCAAAGTCCTCAAGGCTCCATGATACATAAAGGCCCCATTTGATTAGCCACCACACTGCTCAGAACTGCTAGCTCTGCTGTCGGTACTACTGCTCAATGCCAAAAGGGACTGAAATGCAAACTTGTACACCTTTGCATGGCGCACACCTATCACTCTAGCTGAATCAACTGGAGTGCCCCTGGGATACATCAACACCTGTCCTCCCCTGAACAATACCTCATATCCTCTATCCTCCAAAGCTGAGACGGATATGAGGTTCTTCCTCATCCCTGGCACATAAAGAACATCTGACACCTTCAAGGGAGGTTTAGACTCCCTCTGAAATGTCAATGTTCCCACACCGACTGCTCTAACAACTCTGTCATCACCAAGTACTACCTCTACATCAGTGCCACTCTCTGAAAGCTCTGAGAAGTACTCACGGACTCCTGTCATGTGACGTGAAGCCCCACTGTCCACATACCAGATACCCGAAGATGCTCCACTAATCGAGGGAAATGCATGCTCCCTCTGAACCTCTATGGCAGATAATCCTGCACTAGAAGACTCACACGCAATGAACCCAAAATCCCGGTCAAAGCGATCTGCAAAGTCCTCAACCTCTGCTGAAGCTGCCATGCTCTGGTTCTTCCCCTTCTTCTTCTTCTTCTCCGGACACACAACTGCATAGTGTCCCATCTTCTGACAATTCCAACACTTCACTTTGGAATAGTCCTTCTGTGAGTTATCCCGTTTACCTTTACCTTTGCCTTTGCCCCCACCATTGCTTGTGGAAGCCTGCTTCTTCCCTTTGCCTTTCTTGCGTCCTGCCAACAGTGCTACATCCTCATCCTGCTCAACTGGCTTGGCTGCCCCAAGCTGACCTTTCCTGATCTCTGTCTGAATGCAATCATCCCAAAACCTCTCCCATGTGGGAAGGGTCTCACGTGCACAAACCCCATCAAAAAAGTTCATCCATGAACGGGGGAGGCCATTCACTGCAATCCGCACCAACTCAGTGGGTGGAATGGCCTCTCCAATCGCTGCCAACTCATCTCTCACATTAGTAATCTTTGTGAGATATCCAGCTGCACTATCAGCCTTAGCCATCTTAATGTTCTTCAGCTTCTCCTTCAGGACCATTTTCCGGTTCTCATTGGTACTCTGGTAGAGGTTGGTCAATGCTGACCACATCTCATGGGCATTTCTCTTTCCTCTCACATGAGGAATGCAGTGGTCCTTGATTCCGTCTAGAATCAGTCTCTTACCCTTGTTGTTCTTTCTATTATATGCTGCCAACTGAGTAGCATCAGTAGGCACATTCACAGGGTTCTGAGTGGTATGAACCATGATATCCCAGACTTCCGCCTCCTCAAAGATACTCTGCATTCTCTCCTTCCAAACACTGTAATTTGTATGCCCATCCAGCCTATCCTCCACCCTCAATCCCAAAGACATTCTGCTGTCCTAAAACTGAAAAATAACACTGCTGTAGTAAAGGTAAAAATCTGCTGTTTGTGAAAAATCAGCTTGCTGGAATTTTCTGAGTGAAAAATCAGCAGGCTGTAATTTTCTCCTTGCTGTCCCAAACTGCTCTTCAGCACTCAAGCTCTGATACCATGTAGAAAATTCTGGTTTCCCACCCCGGTTTTCAGTTTTCGCCTTATTACTCCAAAATAGTTAAATGCCCTTTCCCATAACCATACATTCAACAACTGGAAAAATAAATTTTGCTGAAAACACAAATTCTGGAAATTTTTCAGAATGCTGTAAATGCAGAAATAAAATAACAACAGTAACAAACAGTCATTCAACACATCATAACTCAGAAATTTTTGGTCAAGGTGACCCTGGAAAAACCCCCTACAACTCTTGGGGAAAACCAGTTCGAAAGCTCCTTCTTATTTCTGGAAAAATGCTTTTTACAGAGAGAGAAATATTCAGCAAAAAATCAGCAAGTAAACTTATACAACTTATCTCGTTTTCCGTGCTTAACCACCGCCTCGGAAAACGTGCAGACAGTAAAACTGAACCAGCAATAAATGCTGTGCGTATTTCCTTGAAAAACGTGCCCAGAAATTACAGCATTAATTTCTGCTGTACGGACTCCTCTTTTTGCGTGCAGAACAGCAATAAATGCTGCTGTACGGCCTCCTTGGAATGCGTGCAGCTGTATTAAATGCTGCTGTACGGAAATCTGCCTCGATTTTTGTGCCAGCAATCAGCTACAGGCTGTACGGCTTGTCTAGAAAAGCGTGCAGCAAAAAACAGCAGCTTCTCCCTCGAAATCTGTGCCCAGAAAATGGTACGGCTGCCTTGGAAAACGTGCCACAAGCTGCTGTACGGATTCTACCTTGGAAATCGTGCCAAATCTGCCTTGAACTGTGTGCAAACTCTGCTGTACGGTCTTGCTGAAATATTGCCTTGGAATGTGTGCCAAGCTGCTGCCTCCTTCTCCTCACTGCTCAGAAATCTCCCTTGCTCTCTTGCTCTCCTTCTCTCAATCTGCTCATGAAAGAATGAATGATCTTTTTCTCCTTTTCCTCCTTTAACCTAACCCTAAGTGACTTTTGGGGAATCCCTAAATGCAATGGCTGAAATAGATTGAGATCTAGGGCTGAGATTAAATGCTCATTTAAATCTCACTTTCTATTTTTTAATTCACCCCACTTTAATAAAGACCCACTTAGTCATTTATTTTCAAAGTCACTTTTTCCTTTCTAATTTTACATTGACTTTATTAAAGTCACTTTAAAATTAGACTTTAGTAACTTTATCACTTAAAGTCACTTTTAAATTAGACTTTAGTAACTTTATCACTTAAAATCACTTTTAAATTAGATTTGACTTTATAAAAATTATAAAGTCACTTTAGGAGAAAAATTAAATTCTTTTGGACACTTTTCCCTAGGCCAAAGATCAAAGCCTTAGGGAACCACCTGTCCTCCGGTACCAAATTTCAACAATTTCTAACCCCCGAGGGCAAGATCTGGCTTCAAAATCGCTTCTGTTGGCAAATCTTAATGTTATTTGATTAAAGGAGTGTCTAAGATCAGAGTTTGACAGAAAAATTTTAGGTTTGCTGGACGTTTTAAATGTGTATGGGTTTGTTCTGAGGTAATCGCTACCCTTGTTCAACGCTTCCCATTCCTCAGGCTCCGTCCATCCTTTCTCTTCTGCCCTTGTCCTCCTTGACGCTGTTGTCCATCTTCATCCTCTGCCCTCGCTGTCTTTTTCTCCTCACGCCCTCATCCTCGTCCCTCCTCTCCAGCTTTCACGAAGCCGTCATCCATCTCAACCTGCATTTGCTCTGCCATCCAGCATTTGCCTTTGTGTTTCCTCTGTATTTGCCTAACGTCCTTCCCTTGTCGTCCGACGTCCCCTCCTCACGCTGCATAGCTTCTCCTTTCCATCGTCCATCTCTCCTTAAGCCTGTGTCCAAGCCAGCTCCTCGCCGTCGTGCTCCCGTCGCTCAACCTGCAGAACATACCGTAACAACAAAACACATACATTAAAATTCAAAAAAGAAACACGTATATGCGTTGATCGGATTTTTTTTGTGTGTGGGAGGGTTTAGCATTAGGTTCGTTTTCGTTTAGGTTGGGTTAGGTTTAGTTTAGTTTTAAATTTAAATTCGATTGTTGGGGTAGTGTTTAAGTTTAGATTTTAATTAGTGTAGTTTCAAATTTAGATTTGTTTTAAATTAGATTTTAATTTTTGATAAAGGCCAACGTTAGTTTAGTTCTAGATTTAATTAAATTAGATCTGATTCAAATTTTGTTTATTAAATTTAGGTTTCATTTTTTTATTTTTAGTTTTTAGTTGTTAGATTTTAACGTGTAACTTTAGTTTAGTTTAGATTTTAATTTAGTTTGTTTTAGATTTAGTTTTAAACTTTTTATTTTTTTTTTAGAGATCAAAAATTTAAAAAAGAAAATAATTTTAGATTTTAGTTTTTTTTTAGTTACTTGGGTGTTAGTTTAGATTGATTTCTTTTTGTTTTAGATTTTAATCTTAGTTTCATTTGTATAAGATATATTTGGTTTTGAAAAAATAATATAAAAAGTAGAAAATACAAAAACATAAAAAATTTCTAAAAAATCTTCAGTCAAATAAATTTTTTAAATTTCTATCTAAAGTTTGACTATAGGAGCATTTTCAATTTCTGGATTGGGATTAATTGAAACATCATAAATTCGGAAACTTTGCAAGCATCTGGCATTTATTTTTTAATGATCGTTTCATGGTAGCTTCACTGTGGGCTTAAGTATTTCAATGAATGGTTGTGGTGCTTTCTTTTGAATATCATTGTGGTCATTTGTGTTTTCATAGCAGCAGTTATACATCAATTACTTGACTTAATTGCATAACGGGATCTTTTAACTCCATAAGGCATTGGTTTTAATATAATTGATCTGTGAAATCTCGTTAATCTCATCAAGTGCTTGGTTATTTGACTGTGTCTCCTAAGTTGGTTGACCTGCAACCAATTCTTTTTCTTCATTTCTATTAGGGTCTACCTCCCTTAACCTACAAGGAGACAGCTTAGATAGAGAGATTGGGGATCAGGGTGACAACCCGCGATCTGATCCGTTGTCGCGGTGCCTAGACAATCTATGCAACAACATGATTCAAGGCAGAAGATGATTTGCATAAGGTAATGAGGTAAAGAGGTCTTATCAATTGATTTTATCTTCTCATATAGTGTTTTCTATCTCATTTTGATAGATTGAGAAATACACACAAAGACACCAAGCTTCCAGGCCATTCAGTGGGTCGATTTGCTGAGCAAACAAGTTTCTAGGGAGGTCGTATTATCTCTCAAACTGGTCGAGCCTCTATTTGTTTGATGGGTTTAGCTCCCTTAGAGGAAGAAGGACATTTTCCAATTATTAAGTGGTGGTCGAATTTCTGGTTTTGCTGAGCCACATTTCCCCACTGCAGAGGATGAGTTTCACAGTGACAAAGATTTCCATTTCTCCACTTAGTGACCAAGTTATAATCAGTGAAAAGAGGACAACGTTCTGCTCTTCTATCTTGTGGGCTTAGATCTGAAATATATCACTATTTTGGGCCAGATTATCTTCAAATATCAGGTCTAGTTGCTTCATTAAAAGAGGGTTGAAGTATAACATATTCCCTCGGTAAAAAGACCTCATATTCAAAGCACAAATTCCTGATATATACCAGGTCGAGTCCCTCCTTGTTTATCAGTTCCAGATTTGGAGTATTAAGCATGGAATCTACTGTTGTACAAGTGCGTGGGGAATCTATCTTATACAAGTTGAGTTTGTGCATATATATTTGAGTAATTCTGCCATGTATTGAAGGAGTATCGAACCATACTCAGTAACCAGGTTCCTCTTAATTTTGGTGCACGGTAAGTTGTTTAAAATGACTATGTAATGCTCATGTTCTTACTGAAGCCTGATATATATTTCCGGGTTATTTACATAGAAGAAACAATGACTTTAATGGTTGTAGCACTCATTTTCAGTGAGAAATATTATGTGGGGTTTCCTGTGGTTGTCATACTCTGAATTGGTTTGTTTTTGTGAGCATTTACTTGGTCTCGTGCACTCGTTGTAATTAGTAAGACAAGAAATACACCTACAGTTGATTGTTTCCAACATGTTTGACGGAATATCTCATTGAAGGAACACTCTAAACTCTATAAACACAGTGGAAAATTTTGGGCGTTTCCTAGTTGGAATCTTACAGTGATATCAGAGCATGTTCTTGGACAGTTGTGGGGTCTAAGGGCAGATTATCAAAGATTTAAAGAGTGTGGGAGATCACCCATACATCACTTACAAAAGACAGTACAAATTCAGAGAGCCTACTCCCATTTCTGAGGAAGAGTCTCCAGGGAAAAGAAGAGAGGAAGAAGAGACCCCTGACAAGGGGAAGAGGGTAGAAGAAACACTTGAAATAAAAGAGCCGGACTTGGGTGAGAAAGAAAATCAAGCATTTAACAGTCTGCTCAGTGCACTAAATGATTTGGCTAAGGGCCAAAAGGAGATGGTGTATTTGATAAGCCAGATCTATGTCACAGGGTTCGGCGAATTTCAACCTTGAGGTTCGAAATTCGGCGAACCTCAAAAAAAATTTCATATTCGTTCAGGTTCGGCGAACCTGAAAGCCGAACCTCAAGCCGAATATTAAAGCCGAACCTGAAAGTCGAATTCGAACCTGAAGGGAAAAAAATTCGTTTAGGTTCGATTTTTAATAAATTTAAGGTTTTTGTTCCAGCGGATTTGGTCCGAATGGTTTTAAAAAAACAGTGGGCGGATTTGGTCTAAGTGGTTTCTCTTCCCGCCACTTTTCCCTTCCCGCCATCGTGGCCCGTGGGATGATGTATCATGTTGGATTCATTATTTAATAGTGACTGCGTGATTTATCAGGCAAAGCAAATTCGTGTTTTATGATTTATCTCGTGTTTGAACTTCGAGCAAGCGCTGTTGCGGTGTGTTAGTTTGGTTGTGGAGTCGACTCTCGAGGAGTGTTGCAACTTGCAGTGTCGAGGAGTTCTGAGTGTTCAGAGTCGACATAGGCTGTAGGCTGCCCAGTGCTGTGGACCGTGGTGTTCAGTGTTCAGTCAGGAGTCATTGTTTGCTGCAAATTTCAATCACGCAGGCGGCAGGACGGTCGAGCGACACGCCGACAGGTTAGTATCAAATATTCACAGCGATATTCATCGCATTGACTGGTCACTGTAGTATTTAGTATTTACAGTAGCAGTTTGACGGTTGACTTTATTTCATTCATACATTATCTTTCCAACAATACAATACTGTTTGCAAGTGTAAATAAACCAGATCCACTATTAAACCAATTTAGCTGAGTTCTACTAACCGCTATATTACTCTATTCTCCTGCACCGAACCTGGACTACCTCATATTAATTCGCAGACCTGAGAAGTAGTTAAAGTAGGGCTCAGCTACCTTCCTGAGGGTACCGAAGCTCAGGAATATGGCATCTGTCTTCAGAAACATCCTTAAACAGCTCGCTGCGCAGATTACGTGCCACGTCAGGAATGCGCAGTAGGTTAAGTGTTTCTGTTGGAAGTTCAACTGCCCTTCTGTGAGGATCTGTGGCCCTAGGGGCCAAATACCAGCTTGCTGCCCTAGAACAGTTAGGTTCTGTGTCTTGCGCTGCCTCTGACTCATCCCTGAGCCTCCCCAAAACCGCTTATACTTTTCTTCGTCTGCTTGACGCTACATATACTTTAGGGAGAAAATGGTTGAAGCTGCGTGCGTATTCTGTCTACAGAATATTTTCTCTGCGTCTGAATTTTTCCTTAGATTTTATTTGATCTCTATGTATGTGCCAGAGTATTATTACAGAGTATACCATTGCTATAGCCATCGTTTCCTTATGCACTGGCCATACACCTTTAGATCTGGTTGTATACAGTCATTTGTGGATTGCTGGAGTGTGCTTTAGTGTTGGGAGGATAGAAAGAACAATTTGTTGTCCAGGAAAGGCAGAAATAGAGCAGGTTGTACTGCTGTAGCCTTAACCTCTTTTGCGCAGGCTGTGCACTTCTGTTTGAGCTGATTTTATTGACTGTAAAGGTGCCAGTTCAAATCGGCTGTAGTGGTCACCTTTTAAGCTTTGATTGAAGGAATGAGAAGTTGAGTTGTAGGAGAAATCGTTGTGTATGTATCTGTAGACTGTATCATGTTTCTTCCACTGCTATTATGTGATTGATGCGATGTTTAGAAGTTAAAGTTTTTGCCATTAAATAAATTCTGTTCGAGTTATTTAATGACAGAGCATTAGAATTTAGGACAACAGTCACCCAAAGTTAAAAAATATCACATTACCAGTCCTAATTCCTATGTTGGGTATTCAATTTCGATATGATAGTAGAACACATAGGCTATAGGCTATAGCTACCTTATTCCGTGCCCAGGCCCACAGAGTCACAGACTACCTTGCTGATTTTAATATCTGAGCTCTGTGAAACTATAGAAACACAGTCGTCTCTTGTGGAGTTTAATAAGATTTTGATTATTACAAGATATTGAATTCATTTCTGAATGACAAATAATTATATGAATAAAAAAAATCCTACTTTAATTGTTTTGAGTTTTGGTTACTTTTATTAAATTTAGTAATACAATTTGACATTTTGACTTTTTAAGATATAAATAAATTTAGTTATTTAAAAAATTTACCACTTAATGTACTTCTTTTAATTCTTCTTTAACCTTCACAAAGCATAAGAGCTTTAATAACTTGATTGTTGGTTAAGGCAATCGTATTGCTCCTCCACTGACCATGATAGATACACATCACTAAAAAATTAATAATACAAGGCAGAATAATGGAAGTTCCCAATCACTGTGTGAGTACTGTGCCTAACTTAGAGATCAAAGCTGTAGGTCACTGTATGGCAGAAAAACAGTGTGTTGACTCTAGATGATGCATTGGGTACATTGAAGGTGAACACTGTAATTAGTGTTGATGTTATTGTGTGTGGACATTTGTTATTACTTTGGATTGTAATTTGGATAGTGATATTCAATTTATGCAAACAGCTTTGTTAAATCTTATGTGATTCCACAGGGTTTTAGGATTTTGATTTTGAGTAGAAGTTCAGGGTTCAAAGTAATAACTCATATAAGATAACTCAAACATAACTCATACTTACTTAATTATCACCCTGGCTAGGAGGTCTTATTTATTTTACATATTTTAATACATTTTTTTTAAAAATAGATTGGAAATATATGAAAACATGTATTTATGATTTATTTATAAATAATAAAACACATAAAAGAAATTGTATTTAATGTTTGTGTTAATTTATTTTTTTCCTATTTTAACAATTATATTTTACAGTCCATTTTCAATCTCCGATTTACTTTTAAAAAATAATTATAAATAATAAAAACAATAACATTTTTTAAATCATGAATGTAAATAGACGATATGCTTACCTCTGAAAATTGAAATAATAACATACGGATATGATGATCCATGGCAATCCCTTTGAATTTTTGCCCATCTCTTTACTAGTTCAGTTAGTTTAAATTTAAAAAATGTGGCTTATTTGTATTTTATTTTATAATTCTTATCATCTATTTAATTAAGTTTTCCACTAATGCTTTCAAAATTCAGTTAGTTTAAAATTGTGGCTTATTTGTATTTTATTTTATAATTTTTTTCATTTATTTAAATTTTAATTATAGTGTGCAAACAAATTGCAGAAATACTTGCAATGGCACCTCCAAAATCAATAGCAGAAGCATGGAAATATGTGGAGAAATTGGATGGGTCTAGTGGGAGACATCTTAAATGCAAACTCTGCAATGATGAGTTTGTTAGGTCTTTAACTAGAGTGATGGACCATTTGCTGTCTATCTCTAATGGTAAAGGAGGTGGTGTTGATGGTTGCAAGAATGTGTCTCCAGAGCTCAAGGAGATACTTCAAAAAGATTATGATAAATTGAAGAATGCCAAGCAGGTGAAAGAAAAGAAAAGGCAGCGTATTCAAACAGAAATTGAAATGAATTATGGCTCATTCTCCTCACTCTCCTCGAGCGTGGTTGGCATTGGAAGTTCATCTCAGCCAAAGAGCAGTAAATCTGGTGGGACAGCAACATTAAATTCTCTTTGGAAGCCCAAGCAGAAGCAAGATGTTGATGATGCAGTAGCTGATATGTTCTTTGAATCTGCCATTCCATTTAATGTGGCAAGAAGTCCTTATTTCCTCAATGCATGTAAGATGATTGCGGATTTTGGTAAAGGTTATGTCCCTCCCAGTTCTGAGACAATAAGGACCACTCTTTTGAAGAGGTCAAAAGAAAGAGTGACAAGTAGATTGCAAAAGATCAAAGACTCTTCGAGGGAAACAGGTTGCACAATTTTATCAGATGGTTGGTCAGATATGAATCATAGACCTCTGATTAATGTGTTGGTTCATTGCCCTAGAGGAGTACTTTTTTTGAAGGTAGTTGATGCATCAGGGAATAAAAAGACTTCTGAATACATTTTCAAGATTTTAGAGGAAGCTATTCTTGAAGTTGGAGAAGAAAACGTGGTCCAAGTTGTCACTGATAGTGCTTCAAATTGTGTTGGAGCTGGAAAGTTGATCATGGAAAAATTCAGAAAAATATATTGGACACCTTGTGCTGCTCATTGCCTTGACTTATTGTTGCATGACTTGGCCAAGTTTCCATGGATTAATGAAACAGTTCGGAAGGGGAAACAAATTGCGCACTTCATATTCAACCATCAACTCACTTTGAGTTTGTACAGGAGTAAAGCATCTAGAGAGCTGCTAAGGCCTTGTGAAACCAGATTTGCTACATATTATATCATTGTCAAAAGGCTAGTTGAAGAAAAATCAAGTATAAGAGGTATTTTTTGCCACAATGACTGGGAAAACTCTGCCCTTTCAAAGGAAGCTAAAGGAAAGGAGTTGGAACAGGTGATTTTAGGAAATACTTTTTGGGACAATGCTCTAAAGGTCTTAAAAGTATGTGAACCAATTGTTGATATGCTCCGCATGGTTGATAGCGATACCCCTTCCATGGGATTTGTTTATGAAGGCATGGATCGTGCTAAGGAATCCATTGCAAAATCTTTTAATAATGAAGAAAATGAATACATTGAAATCTGGGAGGTGATTGATGAAAGATGGAAGATGTTGCATAGCCCTTTGCATGCAGCGGCTTGTTATTTGGATCCTAGACTCTTTGGGATAGAAAGAACAAATGATGCAGAGGTCATGAATGGCCTTTATGAAGCAATTGAACGGTTGGTCCCAGATTTAGAAGAATCCAGGAGAATTAGAGAGCAGCTTCGGGCATACAGGTGTGAGGAGGGAATGTTTGCAAGGACTAGCGCTGTACAGGATAGGCCTAATGTTTCGCCAGGGAGATGGTGGCAGTTTTATGGATCAGAGGCTCCTGAATTGCAACGTTTTGCAATTCGTGTTTTAAGCCAGGGATCAAGTGCTTCTGCTTGTGAGAGGAACTGGAGCAACTTTAACCATATTCAGTCCAAGAAAAGAAATAAATTACTGTCTACAAGGTTGGAAGACCTTGTTTATGTTCGCAGCAATTTGAAGTTGGCCTTGAGCAGTGTGGCTAAAGATGCATCTAATTCCTCTCAGTCGTTGTTTGAGTCCATACCAGAAGAAGATGATATTTGCATGGATGATAACTCACTAGATGAGTCAAATGATGACTTTGATGATCACTCTTCTAGTGGCTTTACTAGGCCATTTACTTATGATGATTTAGAGATTTAGAGCTTTATGATGTTGCAACTTGAAACTTGCAAGTAGGCCAAATGATAGATAATCTATGTTTTTGAATTTTGTAGAAGAATTTTATGGATTATAGCTACTTTGACATTATAAACTCCTTTTTAAAATTTTGAAATTTGAAGATGTTCTTCATGGTTTTGAAATATAGCTTTATTGTAAATTGTAATTCGTATGCTTAAATTCTAATTATGTTTTGATTTATGTGATTCTAATTATGTTTTGATTATGAAAATTATGCGATTCATTTTTGTATTTCCAAACTACTATGGTGTATGATGTATAATGTATGTTTACATTTAAGTTTTAACCAATGTCATTGATATAATTAGAGCATGCTATGATTAAGTTATTCATGTGTGTTTACTAATCAAAATTTTTATTCATAGTTTTATAATTTATTAATTGATTTTGATTTTTAATTAATTTATGCCATATATTTTTATATTTATTGAAAAATATGTATTGTCGAACCTAATGTCGAACCTCATTACGAACCTCATCGGAAAATTCGAACCCGAATCGAACTTAATCGTTGCCGAACCCGAATTCGAACCCGAACCGTGTGACATAGCCCTCAACCAACGTGTCAGCCGAAGCTACCAAAGAGGTCTCCAACAATGGTGAATCCTGCGCACCACAACGGGTATATCAATGTGCCCCTCACCATCCTACGTGCCCTCCTTCTCAACCTCCTCCTCTATCTCCTAACATCTAACTCTTGGTCTCCAGCACCAGAAACACCCCCTGGTCTCCACCACCAGAAACACCCCCTGGTCTCACCCTCTAGTTGTCCTCGTCCTGTCCACTCCCTTCGAGGGGCCCTGGTGTCCTTTCGGTCGAATTTTTCCACAAGCCTCTGTGTGAACTTTATATAGGATGTGATACGTGCATGACCCAAAGGGATCAGCTCTCGATACCACCACTCCACAGCATCTCCATCCAAGTGCAAAGTGGCATGTCTAATAGCATCTTCCTACCTCATGGGGTTTAGCTCGAATCTGACTACATCTCCTGACATTGATCCATCCTGCTACTGAATATTGTGGGCCCCTGTATCCAAGTAATGATCCATGAGGTGGACTCCTCGAGGACCCTACCCAAATCTGTAGCTCACTGAGGCTATAACACCAAATCACCCCACCTCACTCTTGGAGGTATGGTTACCATCATCGCGAAGTCTTCCTCCAACCTGGAGGACAGCCTATCTATCTCAGCATTTGTTGTCGCCTGGTCCTGCTTCTCCTACTTGTCCTTCTTTCTAAGAGGACACTGGGTGCTGTAGTGGCCAAACTTGCCACACCTAAAGAACTTGACCTTAGATAGGTCCTTCTTCTGCTCCCCTTGTGCCTTAATAGAACCCTCGGATGCAAGGGCCACATTATCCTCCTCACTCTTCACGCCTTTACTGTTGCTACCACTAATGGTGCTCTTCAACAAAGCCCGCCTCAACTCTTCCTATTGTAGATCCGATCACATCCTGTTCCACCTTGGAAAGGTATCTCCACCCAAGATACTCTAGACAAATACCTGCAAATCCTCTGAGACACTATTCAGTGCCAATCGTACAACCTCTGTGGGTTGAGGTGTTGACCCAACAACTGACAACTAATCTCGAACTTCCTAAATCTGAGTGAGAAAGGCATCTATGCTCTCACCCTTCTTCATCCTCGTTTTCCTCAACTTCTCCTGGATATACATCTTCCGCTGGTCAGAAGAACTCTGAAACAACTTAGACAAGGCATCCCACATCTCCTTGGCGGTTCCCTTCTCTACCACATGTGAAACGAGATGATCCTGCACTCCATCCAAAATCAACCTCTTGGCCTTTGCCATTTCCTTTTTGTACTCCTTCTGCCGGCATCCTAGGGTACTGTTACCACACACTATGTATCAGGCTTCAAACCATATTCATCCAGAAGGAATAACATCATTGCCTTCTAAATGACATAGTTGGAGGCACCCTCCAATCTATCTTGGTCCTAAGCCCAGTTGTGGCCATCTTTGATCTAGTCTGGGAAATCCCCCTTCCTCTGCTCGGGTGTTGCTCTGCTACTCGCACTCCCTTCTGGAATGCGTTGTTCTGCTAATTCCTACTGCTAATCTACAACTAGGAGGATTAGATTTCTTGGCTAGAAACCCTCTGAGAGAAATCTACCACTGTGTGTGCTTTTATCTTGCGCCCGATGTTGGTTCTACTGCTGGAAAACACTCTACGTCCAACCAAGGAATCTGCTGAGCGAAAATTTGAGCTGCAGTTGTGCTCCCTCTAGCTGCTAGAATCACTAACCCGGGAAATCCGATTGTTCTGCAACCCTCCAATTGAAAATTGAATTTTTGCCTAAGTATTTCAGCCTACCTGTCTGAGTGTTGCACTACCTTTACAAATTTTGACCTGTTGCTCTCTCTGAGCAGCGAAGTTATCTCTTCTTTTGAGCTTCCTGACTGGTCACTTACGCTCTGATACCATGTGAAAATTTCATCACTGAAATCCTATTGCAGCAACTGGTATTATTTCTTCTAACTGATAAATTAATTATTCAATTTATTGCTACAACAACATCAAAATAAACACACTACAATCTCCACAAATAAAACTACAGAAATAATAGCACTGGAAACTGAGAAAATACTAGTAAACACAAACATAATAATGTCACCGTTATTTTTGGACAACTGTCCTTGAAAAAAACCAACTTGGGAAAACCGGTGCAGCAGCTGAAGGTTTTTATTATTAAGCAACAGTGAAAATCTTAGTACAATCTGGATGCACAAATTGGCAATCCACTACAGGATAAAATGGCCACAAAAATTAGTGAGACAAATTTTGTCTCACCCAGCCCTAATCTAGCTTCAAAACTGGCTCTGAATGGGCTCCACAAAACCCCTGTGTGAACCTCTGCATCAAGCCTGCGCAACCACTAATACACTTTGCCTGGATCTATTACTGATCAAGTCGTCTATCCGATCCAGCCTTTGAGAATGACTCATTGGTCCCCTCCAGAAATCTTCTCGGCCTCCGACAACTGAATCAACCCTCTATATGGCCAAATTGAACTCTAACTCTGAAGGTTTTGCGATGCCACTGCGCAGCCTAACTGAGGAAACTCGGCCATCCTGCAGCTAACTCTCTGAATCTGGAAAATCTCCTCCGAACTCACTGTCCCTGCCCCTCACTCACTGCTTCAATCTCTGGACCTCCAACGTTGAGCTATATATATCCATCAGTGAGGGTGTATGACACATTTGTTGGGGCTCCAAGCCTACATTACAATTCTGGCCGACCTTGCACATAATTGGAATTGATTCAAAATAAATGTTCTGCTCATCGAATCAAGATGATCTTTAGATCGATCTTGCACCTCTCCGAAAGACGAATCCAATAAAAATATTGGCATCGTCATCCAACCATCACAACATGGAGTTTGGACCTAGTTGCCAAAAATTAACAAGCCATCTGCTCAGAATTGTGTCGAAGCTTCCTTTCTCTTTGCTAGAGAACTAGATCTAAGGCCCTTGGAAAAACAAGCACCTTCTACTCCCTCTGACAACTGATTTCCTTTCTTGGAAATTTGTCAAATCAACAATCAATCAACTCTCTTCGATCCTCTGATCAATCTGCAAGTTTCATTGGCTAGAAACTTTCTGAGAAGCTGATATCCTCCCGCTCTTTGTCACTAGTGCTTAGGATAAAATCCTGAAAAACTTCAGAAATTTAACCCCACCAACACCTTTTGAATTTCTGTAGTTGTGCTTCAAGATCTTCTGGATCTGACAGCTTCAAATCTGCGTCACACTGGCTGGCTTCAGACAATCCCAATGCTACCTTTGCGCAATAAGTGTGTGGGCCTGCTGGGAGATAGCGTTAGGCTGCGTCACCCTGCCCTCTGCGTAACGCTACTTCTCTGAAAACTGCATTGTCCCTTCAGATCTACCCTTCTGTTGCTTTTCCTGCTGCTTTCTGCAGCAAGAACCTTCAATCTTCTGCTAGTGACTCTCCTAGATCTGCAATTCCTCTGATACCATGTGAAAATTTCTGAATATTACTATTATGCAGAAATCTACTATTAGATGTGGTTATGCTCCTCCTACTTAATTAAGTTATTAACTGAAAATTTCAAATTAATATCAAAGAAAAACACATAACAAACTTTCACCAATTCAGATCTATATAAAGTAAATGCACACATAGACAAAGTGATATAGTGATTTTCTGAACAAATAGTCCCCGGAAAAACTCAATGTGGGAAAACCGATCTGCTGGCTGCTAGAGGGTTTTATTATTAAGAGTATTTCTGAATACAGCAAATCTGGGTTCCAGATCTAGAAAACCCAACAGAGATAAAATAGATCTGCAACTCACCGGTTGCTCTGAAGCCAAAATAATGACTGATCCACACCCTCAAACAGGATTTACAGGACTCAGCCAAAATTAGGCCCTAGAAACCCCAACGCTGCCCCTGAAGCCCCTGCGTCCCTCAGCACTGGCCTGGAAAGGGTTGCGTTACCCCAGACTAGGTGACGCAGTCCCTACACTATCCCTAAGGGTCTCTACGTAACCCCTAAGGGTTTCCAGTTGAATTACGTTGCCCTTGGAGGGACTACACAGCTCCTACCCTCTCTGTCGCTGCTTCTCCTTCTTCTCTACGCCGCCTCTCTACGCTGATCTTTGTCTCTTGTTGATTCTAGACACTAGGATCAGATCATCCCCTTTGTCTAAACTCCCCTCTCTACAGCTAAAACACTTCTGAGAATTCTTAGCAAACCCGCCCTAGAATCTCAGCTTAGCTTCAGTGCTCTGCCTCTGTGTGTCTTTACAAATGACCCCAAGCCTTTCCTTTATACTTTTCTCATTGGGAAACCAACGGCCATGATCAAATCTTGAATCAATGGCTAAGATTAAAAGGAATCTTGATCGGTGACTTAAGACAATTTCATCACATGTTTAATTTAATAAACTTTAATTATTTCATTTTCCTAAGTTTAGACTCAGGAAATACATTAAAATAATTAATTAATTAAATATCTCCCAAACCAGATGAAATTTCCCAAATCCATTTTTGGGTCTTGTAGATCAAGTGTACTCTAGTCCCTCCAAAAAAATTGGGAGCTAGAGCGCAACTGATGCTACCCCAAATACACAAAATCTCAACACGGGCTTGCAGTCCACCATCCCAAATCTTTCTAGCAGCTTCACAATATATTTTCCTTGAGAAAGGAAAATCTCACCTAGCTTTTGCCAGACCTCCAGGCCTAGGAAGTAGTGCATCAGTCCTAGGTCCTTCATCTCGAACTCAGAAGCTAGCTCCCTCTTACATTGGTGAATAAGAGGGTTAACACCTGTCAGGAAGAGATCGTCCACATAGAGAACCAGAATGAGAGGCTTGTCATTATCAACCTTAAAGTAAAGGTTTGGATCAGCATAGTTTCGAGTAAAGCCCAGCGTCATCAAGTAGCTATCGATCCTCTCATACCAAGCCCTGGGGTTTGCTTCAACCCATAGAGGGCTTTCTTCAACCTACATACGTGTGTATCTCTATCTCGAACTTTGAACCCTAGAGGTTGTTCCACATAGACCTCTTCCTTGATCGAACCATGTAAGAAGACAGTCTTGACATCCATCTGATGTAGACTCCATCCTTGCAATGCAGTAAGGGCAATGATCAAACGAGCAACAGGTGCAAATATTTCATCATAATCTATACCTTCTTTCTGCGAGAAGCCTCGGGCAACAAATCTTGCCTTGAATTTTTCAACACTTCCATCGGCTCCATGCTTGATCTTGTAGAGACATTTCGAGGTGACAACAGATTTGTCCTTTGGTCTAGGGACCACATCCTAGACATCATTTTCATAATCAACTCATATTCTTCGTTCATTGCATCCTTCCAAACTCGGTGCTTCATGGCTTCTTCAAACGTTCTAGGCTCAGATTGTACAATGGTGCTCATGGCTACTAAGTACCCTTGGTACCTATTCGGCTTCTTACTTTCACGGAATGTTCCCCTTGGAGCAATATGTCTCTCAGTGTCTTCGAGAGTGTCTCTAAGCCATGAGGGTCTTCTTTTATTTGAAGAAGATGGATATATAGGATCCATCAGACCCTCAACATCGAGCGTTTGTTCATCCATTGGTTCTTCCTACTTTCCTGCTTCTTCTTCTTTGTCTTCCTTTGAGATAGGAAGATCCCTAACCTTCCTAAGGGCAGCATCTTCATCGAAGGTGACATCATGGCATATCTCCACTTCTCTTTGACTAGGCACATAGATTCTATATGCCTTCGAGGTTTCACTGTAGCCCATAAAAGTTCTCTTCTTTCCAGAAGCATCCAATTTGCTTCTCTTTTCTTTCGACACATGAAAATATATGGGACTTCCAAAAATTCTAAAATGAGAAACATTAGGTTTCTTGCCAGTGAAGACTTCTTCGAGAGTTTTGGAGTCCAAATCTTGATGTGGGTATCTATTTTGAACATACACAGTAGTGTTGGGAGCTTCGCCCCATAGGAATTTTGGAAGACCTTGGTCATAAAGCATGGCACGGGGAGCTTCCAGAATGGTTGTATTCTTCCTTTTGACAACACCATTTTGTTCGGGAGTATACGCAGTAGTGGTCTCCCTCTTAATGCCAACCTCCCTACAATAGTCATTGAATTCATTTGACTCATATTTGGCTCCATTATCGGTCCTCAAAATTTTGATTTTCTTTCCTGTTTGATTTTCAACCAAGGCCTTGAAGGTGTGGAACCATTTGAATACTTCGTCCTTTTTCTTTAGGAATTATATCCAAGTCTTGCGGCAGAAGTCATCTATAAAAGTAACATAATATAAACATCCTCCCAAGGATGTTACGGGCAACATACCAAATAGATCATAATGAATCAATTGTAGAACATCAGAAGTCTTGAAGATACTTGAGAGGAATGGTCCCCTTGTATGCTTTCCTTCGGCACAACCCTGACATACACCTTCATGGTCATCTTTGAAATCGGGCATACCTGTGACCACCTTCCTTGCTTCAGGAAGGGCCTTATAATGAAGTTGTGCAAACCTTTGATGCCATAACTCGGATTGAAGATTTGTGTTACATGTCATGGCTCCTAACAGACTTCCTCGAACTTGA
Organism: Pinus albicaulis; assembly: GCA_034641835.2. Lineage (NCBI taxonomy): Eukaryota > Viridiplantae > Streptophyta > Pinopsida > Pinales > Pinaceae > Pinus > Pinus albicaulis. The sequence continues at coordinate 1,187,698,688 of CM076579.1, forward strand.
TAGAGTGTATCAACCCTGAAACCAAGAGTGAATGCTTCTTTGAAATTCCTCTTCCAATGCGTACCTTTCCATCGATGAATGCCACCTTGAATCCTTTGTCTTCCATTGCCGAGATAGACACTCGATTCTTCTTCAAATCATGTACATACAACACATCTTGCAAACGGAGGACTTGACCTTGATTTAGATGAAGGGTCACAATCCCTATCCCTTTCACGAGATAGGTGGCATTGTCTCCAAGGATAATTTCCAAAATTGTATCCTTTTCAATCAAATCAAAAAGGGCCTCTTTATATCCAGTGAAGTTCCTTGAGGCACCACTATCAATCAACCAGTTATCCAGGGTGTCGGAGGAGATGCAGCATAGAGGGAAAATATAAGAATATATTCATTTTTCTTGTTATCAACAACATTAGATTCATCATACCTGGAGTTCCTTGACCTCTTGAAAGGTTGACCATTTCCATTTCCATTTTAATCAAAGGGAGCCTTTCTCTTTCCTTTGTTGTTGAACCTGTTGTTCCTTTGATTTCCATTCCCCCTGAAGTTGTTATTGTTGTTGTAGTCATCATCTTGGGTAGAGTCCCTTTTATTGGGACACTCTCTAACATAGTGACCAAACCTGTTACAATTGTAACATCTACCCTTCCTTCCTTTGGGAACCGCTCTTCCTTGACCTTGATTTCTCGGACCAGCATTATTCTTCTTCTTTGCATGAGTGGAGAAGGTAGTAGGTTCGCCTCCATTTCCATTTGAGGGTTTGTCTCTCTCCATCATCCTTGTTTCCTCTTGAGTGCATCTCGTCAACAATTCATCAAAATCAGGAATTATATTATTATTGAGAATAGTGGTATTGAATACATACCATGCCCAGGGAAGTCCTCCAAGAGCATCTCAATCACCTATGACCTCTCTAATAGCTAAGAGATCATTCTTGATTTCGGTGAGCCTCATGAAGTAGGATTGGATGGACTCTCCCTTGTCCATCTTGATGTTCTTCAACTTGTTCTTCAAAAAGAGAATTTGATTAGCATTGCTAGCCCTGAACATGCTTACCAATTTATCATACATCTCCTTAGATGTGCACAACTCGGAGATATAAGAAACCAAGTGCTTGTGAATAGAATCCCTGATGATCTTCTTCGCCTTGACTGCTCCTTTCTTGTACTTTGTCTTAGTGGCAGCCAGTGCATTTGATGGAGGCTCAATGATCTTTCCTTGCACATAATCCATAACTTCTTGTTCCTCCAATGTCAGATCCAAGGACATTTTCCAAGCATGAAAATCAGACTTATCAATGAGCTTGTCTTCAAATTTGAAGTATGATGAGGAAGCCATTGACCCTTGTCCTTGTCTAATCAACTTTCAATGATTTCTCTTCTCATTCTTGCTTGGGCTTTGTCTTCACCTCAGCTCTAATACCATGTTAATTTTAGTTAACAATGGTATGTTCTATGCTAGAGCAATTTACTCCAATCTTTCTTATTAGCCCAATTCAATTTCTTGTTTAGCAATCACATTAACATTGACAGTAAATGCTGATAGAACATAAACAAATATCCAGAATACAAGCCAAGACAAGAGGACACAATAATTTGGCGGATGCCAGGGAAAAACCCAAATGTGGCGAAAACCCTTTGATCAAATCTTCTTATTATTCTTCAAATTCAGCAGAGAGAGAAAGTACAATTTTCAGCAGTCAACAGGATGCCCTAGCCAGCAAAGTCAACACTGGTCAAACCAGCAATATGCCTCCCAATGGAGCTCAGTCAAGGCTAGTCAAACTCGACCTCAAGAAACAGTCAAAGTCAGCCCAAAACAGTTCGCAAATTCTCGGTCAAACCTGGTCAACGTTGTGATCAAAGTCTGTGGTCAAACAACCTAGAACTTCTTGATTTTCGTGCCACCAAACTCGACCTCCCAAACTCAGATTTTGTCTCAAAAATTGAAGTCAAAATATGTGAGTTGACCCAAGGTCAATGTTGGTCAATGTTGATGTAGAAACCCTTAAACAATCCAAAAATCACAACTGCCTTTTCACACGTGTGGAGGAGAGAGAATGTCTTCTAAGGTTGTACGAACCAATGATAAGGAGAGAGAATGTGAGATGAGATGATGTCCAAATGAAGTTTGAGTCTCTCCTTTTTATATCCATCAATGAGGGGCGATGACACATCTTTTGGGGCTTGTGAGCCTACATAACAATTATGGCTGACCTTGACAATCTGCACGTGTGAGAAATAATTTCAAAATCCAACTTCTGCTCATCCAAACAAGATGATCTTTAGATCAATCTTGCACCTCTACGAAAGAGGAATCCAACAAAAATATCATCTCCATCATATGAGCAGTGCAAAGTGGAGTTTGGCCCTAGTTTCCAAATTTAACACTATTCCCAGAGATTCAACATAGAGAATTTAAAATATAGAATGAAGGGAGAGCGCACTATTCCAAATTTTATATTGCTTTGACCAGCGCACAGAGATTGTGCAGGTGGGACCAGGAGTTTGAATGATTCAGTTCAATGCACAAATCATATACCACCTTCAACCAACAACGCAATCAACAAACAGTTATGTAATCTTTAACAAACTGTGCAGTCATAGAGACTATGAATCGAGGCACAGAGAAGTATGAGCCAATGCAATTCACACTAGTGCACATCATAGTCATAAATCCAACAACAAGTATAACATCCCTTCTTCTTCTTTTCATAATCTTAAATGCAAGATCCGCACATTTTCAAAGCAGCAGATCCAATTCAAATCCCTTCTTGGAAGATTTTAACAAGATGTCAAAAGCAAATCCCCCGAAGGCACTTGCATTTAATATGGACACATAATAATGCTACGCAGAGAAACTGTAAGAAAGAGAGAGCAGGTAGGCAGGGATTTCAAAGATGGTGCTGCATCGACAGACATGTAAGTCAAATGCAGACTGACCGTAAGCATATTAATAGAACCTTTTTGTTTCAACAGAGCATATGATAGACCCTAGTAATGCAGAGTGACAGAAAAAGTTTGGATTTGCAGACCTAGGATGTCAGTTTTCTTTTGCTATTTTGGGATTATGGGCTGAGATGCAAGACTGACATGCACAAAGGCCAAAAAAAACCAGCGGCTCAAATTGGAGTAGGGCCAAAATTAGCCTGCTCTGATACCATGTTAAACATACATGGAGAAAATAGAAGATATAAAAGAGAATCATGTGATTTCATTATTATTCACATGATGTACATTTATAATACATTTTACATGACCGTTGGATTCCATATTCCAAGGTCTCTTGGACTCCCTTTGACTGCTCACATTCCACACCAACCCTTAGAGTATTAGGTATCAAACACCAACAACCCTTCCAATGCGTGCTTTGACCACTTTGGAATCAGTTGTACATGAAAAATACATTTTAAAATCAAAATTATGTGTTATATATATATATATATAACAACTTTACAAACATGTTAGAATTTATGTAGTATAAAATATAAGTTCTAATTAGTATTAAATGTAAATTATAATTATAAATGGTGTAGAGTTCAAGTTACAACAATAAATATATTTTTATTTTTCATATATATAGGATTATATAATACTTTTAAATATAAAATTATTAATTTATAAAAGTTATAATATATATAAAAAAATAATTTAAAATCAAAATTACGCTATATGTAAGTTATAATCTAAGTCAGCGGATTCGGCGAATCTGAAGGAAAAAGTTCGAAAATCGGCGAATTTAATCGGCATCCGAATAAAATCGATTGTGTTCGCCGAATCCAAAGCCGAACTTCATGTCGAACTCGAATCTGAAAAAAAGTCGATTAAATTCGTGTTTTTTTTATTAAATTCGGAAAAAAATTCGTGTTTAGGGTTGGCGTTTGGTAAATTGGTCATATGGACATCAATGTTAGATATCATTAACGTCTGTCTATTCAATACACAGTGTGCAACAAACTTGTGTGCTTATATCCCCATTGATATCAACACATCCACAATGCGTGGTGCACAGAACAGAACATTGTAAAATGTATACGCACAAAATCTATATGCACGTATGTGGGTTGTCATTGAAAATGTAAAATATCATCAATGTCACAAGTCTTGCTTTTGTGCTTGTAGGCTTCGACAATATTACCAATTTACCACAGTGTTTTGATAATACCACAGTCTCGGCCTATGGTAAATTGGTAATACTACAGTCTACAGTCAGTCAGAGTTCCCTTTGAACCTTTGATCAATTTCATTTTTGTCCAGAACTTTTGTTTTCGCCAGCTCCACGACAGCAGGTGATTATGGTTCAATATCTGGGCATTTTGCATCTGTTATGCCATTCAAACGAACCATGAACAAGCACAGACCTGGCTTTTCAGTTGGTTTACAGGCTGTCATTATGGCAGGTTTTACAGGGAATCCATTAGCAAGAGTACTTTTATGTTAGAATCTACAGCACAAATACCTTCAACAGTTCCCGAAGTTCAAGAAACTCTAGCAAACAAGCGTAAAGATCTAGAAAGTCAGGAATGCCCTTAACAATAGATTGAAAACAAAGAAAATAACTCTCCTTTGAATCTTTTTGGCTTAGGCCATACATATTTATTTATGTGCATCATATTTATCTTTCAACATGCTTAAAATTGTTATATATATATATATTTTCAAATTTCTATATGTCGAATTTTATGCCGAACTTTATCGGAAAAATTTTCGCTGCCGAACTTTATTCGAATTTCAACGTTGCCGAACTCGAACACGAACCCGAACCTGGTGACTTAGGTTATAATTAGTATAATATTTAAGATATAATTATAAATAGTGGAAAGTTTAAGTTACAACAATAAATATGTTTGACAACTTTATAAACATGTTAAGATTTAACAATATAAATTCTCACATATTTATTAAGTTAATATATATATATATATATATATATATATATATATATATATATGATCAAACTCAAAGCCAAATTTCTTCACTGCTGAATTATTTTCAAATTTAAAGTCCCTTGTCCCAGGGGGCAGTTCAGTTGGCGATTGTCGTGATATGAAGTATTGTGTAAACTAAGAAATCCAAGGTTCAAATCCCCCCAAAGTAACCTAGTCTATGAAGAGGAGCCCTGTCGTAAGCCCCAGAGGTATAGTAGTAGCGGCCGGAATCGGCCTCGTGTCATGCAAATACGAGCCCGACCCAGGTGTTGATTCTTTTAGTACAAAAAAATAAAAATAAAAATAAACTCAAAGCCCTTGAACTCAAACTCAAACTTGAATCAGGAGACTTAGGTATGTACTAGTGCTAGCAAATTAAAAATGCTCACCAGATTAGTGTAACCAGTGACATCTTTATTGGATGGTAAAACATTTCACTATAAACGAAAAAAGAAACATGTTATAGCTGAATAATCTTATTAAGGCTCTAAGAAGTCAGCCAGTTCGTGTTACCATTTATTGAGCCCTTAACCATAACCCTCATTCATTATCGTTACATTAAAAATAGTGATGTTGACTTATTATTGCTTTCTTTTCCTTTCTGTATATATATATATATATATCACGGAGACACATTTCAAGGGTCATCTTATCTTGTGCATTCAATATGTTGTAACAGGAAGTTTATTCATTCACTCCTCTTGATTTAGGAGTGGCATTACTGAATTGGGTCAAATATTATGCTTATTTGGCTCATAACACCATCTGAGTTAATAATACTATAAGCATGTAACTAAATGCTATGAGCCCATGATAGGTTATTTCTTGTTATAAACAGAGGTTCATAAGCCACAGGTACAAAAGGACTTTACCTCACGAGCAGCAGTACCAACAAAGTCTCCTCTATCATCATCCAACATACCAGCTGGCAGTTCAAGAATAGTTCTCCCAACAGGGACTCTAGCCTGCAGAGATCAGTTTCCAATTTACTCCTACTTATATATAATAATCGTGCCTTGATGAAATTATTGCCTTAACTTCCATAGAAAATTGGAGAAACAATCAATCAGATCACCAAAGAATGCTGCAGAAAAATACCTGTTCTGTTAACACTACATAGGACTCTCCATCGCACTCCAAGACCATCAAGATAGCAACTGACCCACCTCGAGCAAACACAATGCCTGGAAGCTGCCCAATGCAACATACAAGTAAAGTGGACTTTCATTCCAGATATATAATTTAAAGTTCCCTGTTAGGATAGATCCATAATATCGGAGCTTAAAACCTAGAATCAGCGAATATTTATGAAGGTTTTGCAAAGGCACAGATCAACTATATTACATCAAGAAAAGTAATTTGGTATTAGCTACCAGAATTTACCTTCTGAATTCAAAATGACTTTTAGTACTTACAGAATTGATGGGCAAAGTGCCGAATTCAGTCATGGCAAAAGCACCTAATTAGCCTAAATTCTGGGAAGTATATCTTGATTTGACAAGACAACTTTCTTAAGTAGGCACATTATCAAACAAGTTAGCATTCATGCTCCAATTTAAGACTTTCAATCAGGAGACAATACATACACTTCATAAAGTGAAGGTGACTCTACACATAAGTTTTTAATTTGTATGTCCAATTCAGAATTCTGAATAGAACTCCAGAATTAACCTAAGCTATAGCAGATATGAGATTGCATACTATGAGCTTTCAATCACCATGTATAAATGAAAAAAGATGTGCATTTTCTAAATAATAGAACATTCTTGATGGACATATTTAAAAGGATGCACTCTAACATAATCCTCTAAAGAAGCGATCGATCCCCATTACAACGTATTGATCACTTGTCACTCTTAGTACCATAACAAAGAAAAAGGTGGTTACAACTTACTACACAAGATAACACATCCTGATGATTCAGTGCTAAAAAACCCTTTATCACCATTTAAATAGTTCTCCAGCTAAGGAGAAGCCCTTCAAAGCAGTCCTCGCTAGCTTAGACTTTGGAACATTATCTCCTATGGCAGCTAGCTCATCACAAACTTGAGAAAGTCTCGTCAGATATAGAGCCACACCTTCACCATCCAACATCTTGGTGTTCTTCAGCTTCTCTCTCAATACCAACAACCGGTTCTCGTTCATATTCTAGAACAAATCCTGAAAAGCTTTCCACGTGTTCCTCCCGGTCAGATGAGGTATCAAGTGATCTTTGACACCATCTAGGATTATCATCTTAGCCTTCGCATCCAACTATTCAAATACTTCCAACTCCTTAGGGTATGTCGATTTCTTAATCTCCTTGTCGGCAAACTCCCATATCTTGTTCACCAACAAGACTAGCTTGACCCTTTCCTTCCAAGGACTATAATTGAACAAGCCATCCAATCTATCTTCGTACCTTAGACTACTGACCAACTTCTCCATGCTGCTAGTCCTTCAACAACAAGGCAGCCAACTCCCTCTTGAGTTGCACACTGTGCACACTTTGATTCAGCTATCCCTTCAAAGTAGCTCTCATACCATGTTGATTTTCCTTGGCATTTCAGAATCAGGTCTATGTCTAAAACACGATAAAAAACACGCTAAAATGCCACAACACCAAGCACTTTGCACAGTGGAAAATGTACAACAATGAATCAATGAAGTCCACAAGAAATTTACACAACCCAAAACTTGTTATATTACAACTTTAATAGAACAAACATAAGGCTCTCGTACCAGGGAGCATGACCCATATAATTAGCCCTTATGCAAGGAAACTAGGGCTTAATGTCAACAACACATGACCATCAACTTTCCCTTGAACAAGACATACATGAATTACTTGTTGAACAGTGCTTGACCGCAGCCCTTTCAGTCCACTTGCCTTGACCACCTGGCAGGTCCTTTGCCACCTAGACACGCAGAGATCTTGCTGCTCTAACACCTCTACCACTGTTGCTCACAAGATCCTCTGCAACTTCAGAATCTCTTGCACATTAGCTTCACAAATTTCATCTTCTATCAATGGCACTGCTCCTCCAATGTCACAGAACTTAACCCACCAATCTGCCCTCAACAGTCCTCTAGTTGCTCCAAAGGTCACTGCACTTAGGGTTTTCACAAGCAACCCTCACACCAACGAATTGTTGATTTTGTAGCATTGGAAAGTGTTCCAAGTCTCATATTTTGTGAGCAGGCTTGGACATCAGTATTCCAAAGAACCCAGAAACCGTTTGTGGAAATTCCACTCGGTTCATGTTTTATTAAAATAATTAATTATTTTACTGTGGTATCTAAGTCTAAACTTAGGGAATTAAATAATTAAAGGGTCTTAATAAAATAGAGTGAGAATCTTCTAGAAAACAAAGATCAAGTCATGTTTTAATCCTAGCCATTGATTAGAGATCTAATCTAGTTCATTGATTCATCAACGAGAAGATTATAAGAGAAGGCTTGAGGGTCATTTGGAAGCAAGCCAGGCACACACTCAGTACCCTAAGGAAATCGATTTTGAAAGAATAGAATTTGATTTCAAAGGGAGAGTTGTAGAGGCAAAAGAAGAAAGGGGAAGTCAGCAGCGACAGAGAAAGGCAACAGGAGGACGTAGGGGGCCACAGAGGACACATTGAGCAGCAGCATTAAGTCCCCACGCAGAGTGACGCAATCCAACGCAGGGACTACGCAGAAGATCACGCAGAGTGACGCAGAGGGAACTCGAGTGGTTTTCGGGTGTCAGAAATTCTCCCAGAGGATTCGAGGAATTTATCTCAGGTGTATTCGAGTCCCCACGCAGAGTGACGCAAAGGGAGCTAGGGTGCCTTCCGGGTGTCAGAAATTCTCCCAGAGGATTCAAGGAATTTATCTCAAGTGTATTCTAGAAGTCTTAATCGTCAAATTCTTGTAAAAGATTTTTCCTTGCTGAAGACTAATAAAAACTCTCATCTGTTGCACCGGTTTTCCCGCATTGGGTTTTTTCGAGGACAATTGTCCAACAACAATTGTGTTCATGTGATTGTTTCTATTGCGTTATATGTGTTTTGTTCTATTTTCTGCTTATGGTTAAGTGAATACTACAGTTATGTTTATTCCAAAATTTACTAGAAGAAAATCTGTAAATAACATATCATAAATAAGTAGGTGAAATAAATCTATCACTGCAGTAGTGTTTCAGTTCGAAAATTTCACATGGTATCAGAGCAAAAGACGAGTAACAGAAGAGGAGGTTTTGCAATGGAATGGAGGTCTAGCAATGATGCAGCTCGGAAGGGTTCACGTAGTCGTCCAGAACGCATGCAGGAACAAAGAGATCATGGCATTTCAGTTCTGGCATCCAAACTAGAAGAGGAATTTGCTTGTGTGTCAAGCATGGCCTCTCCAAAGATCTAGTATATTGACAGTGCAACATCTGCTCACATGATGGGAGTTCGAGAATGCTTCTCAAGCTACTAGGAGTAGCAGATGAATTTTCAAATCACTAATATTTCAAACAAAATGTACCCCTGTTGGAAGAGGCACCATAATATTTCAAACAAAAGTTGGTAAGAAGCTTCGGTTGGTAAGAAGCTTCGGGCCACCAACGTACTGCATGTACCCAGATTAGGGATGAACTTGCTCTCAGTGTCTCAGCTTCAGAACAAGGGTTACGATGTATATTTTATTGGCAACAAAGTTTATGTCAAACACCCTAGTTGAAAAAAGAAGGTACAAATTGGAGTAAGGAGCCAGAAATTGTACAAGTTACAGCTCGAGTCCCCAATGGCATTGATAGGTAGTACTGATGAAAGAGATTTGAATGAATTATAGCATAGAAGAATGGGGCATCTACATCATGGAGCCTTGAGAATTCTCAAGAAGAGTGTCACTGGAGCTCCAGAACTTAGAACCAAGTGAGACAATGTCTGCAGAGGGTGCGTATTAGGGAAGTATGCCAAGGCAGCATATCCAAAAAGCAAAAATAGGGCCAAGAGTGTGATGATATTGATACACTCAGACATCTACAGACCAATGTCCACGAATGCTCTCAGTGGTGCAAACTATTTTGTCACCTTTATCGATGACCATTCCAGAAAGACATGGATCTACTTTCTGAAGACCAAAGATGAAGTCTTTGAGTGATTCAAAGAGTTTAAGGCTCTAGTGGAGAATCTAACAGGAAAGCGAATCAATACATTGCGATTAGACAATGGTGGAGAGTACATTGGTAAGGAATTCACAAGGTTTTGCGCAAAGGAAGGCATCAAGAGAGAATGGACTGCTCCATATAATCCGACGTAGGATGGGGTCGCAGAGAGGAAGAACAAGATTATTGTGGAAGTTACGAGGGCAATGTTGGATGATCAAGACATGCCCGAATTTCTGTGGGTTGAAGCTTGTAATACAGTCGTGTATGTGCAGAAAAGGGTGCCTCATAATGCATTGGGTAAGGTTACTCCTGAGAGTGTGTTCACTAGCAGCAAGCTTGAAGTGAGCCACTTTAGGATATTTGGCAGTATAGCATATTGCCATGTACCCGATGAGAAGAGGAAGAAGTTGGATCAGACTGATGAAAATGGGTACCTTGTGGGATATAGCGAGAATGTGAAGGCTTACCACATCTATATTCCCGAGAGTAGGAAGATAGTAGTAAGACGGGACGTGAAGTTCATGGAGGAGAGAGCCTTCAAGAAATCCCGAGAAATGTCTTCAGCTACGCAGTCTGAGGAGGATCCGTTGGTCCAGCCACAGCGACCTACGGATGATGGCTCTAGTGCCTCTCCAAGGCACAAGGATCCTAAGGAAAGCTTTCTTGAGGAAGTGCAAGAAGGAGAGCAGGTGAATCCACCCACCACCAGTGGAAGGACGAGTAGAAATCTACGAAAAATTCTGAGGAATGCAAAGGAGTTTGTTGGAGCTCCTAGAAATGAGAAGAGGGAACGCAGGGAGCCAGACAGGTACCAGGCATTGGTAGCATAGGTTGGAGAACTCTCTAGTTTTCAGGAGGCAACTCAGCATCAGGTGTGAATAGATGCTATGATGGAGGAGTACAGCTCCATCATGACAAATGATGTCTGGGAAGTAGTTCCTAGAGCTCCGAACAAGTCGGTTGTAGGTTCAAGATGGATCTACAAGATTAAATATTTTGCAGATGGCAGCATAGAGAAATTCAAAGCTAGGTTTGTGGCTAAGGGGTATGCACAAAAGGAAGGGATCGATTATGAAGAAACCTTCGCCCCTGTAGCTTGATATACTTCAATCAAATCCATCATCTCTCTTGCAGTGCAGATGGGATGGGAAATTCACCAAATGGATGTCAAGACTGCATTCTTAAATGGGGTGATAGAAGAGGAAGTGTACATAGAACAACCAGAGGGCTTTGAGACGCATGAGCAGAAAACTCATGTGTGCGGGCTTAAAAAAGCCTTTGTATAGACTGAAGCAAGCCCCTAGAGCTTGGAATGGGCGAATTGACAGCTACCTGTAGAAGATGGGATTTGTCAAGAGTGACGCAGATCCCAACCTCTACTATCTGAGAGTAGTGGATGAGACTCTAATATTGGTGTTATATGTAGATAATATGTTTCTAACTGGATCATCTAGGCTCATCAAAGACTGCAAGGAAAATCTGGCTACAGATTTCGACATGAAGGATCTAGGGCGGATGCACTATTTTCTGGGGTTGGAAATTTGGCAGTAGAAGGGAGAAATCTTCCTTCGGCAAGGAATATATAGAACAGAGATTCTGAAGAGATTTCAGATGGAGGACTGTAGACCCATGGCTACGCCAATGATCAAAAACTGGAAGAAAATCGACACATCAGAGGATGATGAGGTTGATCCTACCTTGTATAGGCAGCTCATAAGATCATTGATGTACCTAGTCAACACTAGACTAGACATTTGTTATGTCGTGAATACCCTCAGTCAGTTCATGGTAGAACCAAGGAGGGCTCACTGGGCAGCAGCCAAACATGTTCTTAGATACTTGAAGGGGACAGGCAAGTTTGGATTGAGGTAAACCAAGGGAAATGAGATCCAGTTGAGTGGGTTCACTGATGCAGACTGGGCTGGAAGTCCAGTAGATCAGAAAAGTACCAGTGGATATTGTTTCAGTGTCAGCTCAAGAATGATTTCTGGTGTAGTAGGAAATAGAAATCCGTGGCGTTGAGCTCAGTTGAGGCTGAATATATGCAGCTAGCACAGCTTCGTGTGAGGCCATATGGCTTCGTAAGTTGCTCATGAACCTACTCAAGAAGAGGATGGCACTGACCAAAATTTTGTGGGATAATCAAAGTTGCATCAAGCTCTCTGAAAATCCTGTGTTCCATGATTGGTCGAAACACATTGACATTAGGTGCCACTTCATCAAAGACTATGTCCAACGGGGAGCTGTACAGTTGAACTACATTCCTCCAGGGGAACGGGTGGCAAATATCCTCAACAAAATCTCTGGCTAAGATTAAGTTTACTTACTTCAAAGAAAATATGGGGATGGTCAAGAATCCATTCTAGTAGAGGAATGGATGGGCTCAAAATTCAGAGGGAGTTGCAGTACGGATGAGGAAGTGACAGAGATGGTGTCATGGGCAGCAGCGCAACAGATGACGGCAGCAACCGAAATATCAGTGGCACAGTTGATGCTTCAGGTCAGAGCAGATGCAGTTGGTATTTTGCTTGAACACTTTCCTCGCTAAGAGGGAGTGTTGATTTTGTAGCATTGGAAAGTGTTCCAAGTCTCATATTTTGTGAGGAGGCTTGGACATCAGTATTCTAAAGAACCCAGAAACCGTTTGTGGAAATTCCACTCAGTTCATGTTTTATTAAAATAATTATTTTAATGTGATCCCTTAGTCTAAACTTAAGGAAATTAAATAATTAAAGGGTATTGATAATAAAACAAAGTGAGAGACCCGGGGAGGGCAGCTCAATTGGTTATCCGAGAAATGTGAAATTGTTGTAACTCGAAAGACCCAAGTTCAAATCCCTCTGTTGTGATCCGGGATGCGAGGAGGAGGACAATTTGTAGCCCCCCAAAGGTTTGCTAGTAGTTATGTGTCAGGCGGGTTGCTGGGTTCCTCTAGGTTACAAAATAATAAAAAATATAAAAATGAAAATAAAAAATAAAACAGAGTGAGAATCTTCTAGAAAACGAAGATCAGGTCATGTTTTAATCTTAGGCATTGATTAGTGATCTAATCTGGGTCGTTGATTCATCAACGAGAAGATTAGAAGAGAAGGCTTGAGGGTCATTTGGAAAACAAGCCGGGCACACACTTAGTACCTGAAGGAAATCGATTATGAAGGAATAGAATTCGATTTCAGAGGGCGAGTTGCAGAGGAAGAAGAAGGAAGGGGAAGTCAGCAGAGGCAGAGAAAGGCAAGAGGAGGACGCAGGGGGCCATAGAGGATAGCGCTGAGCAGCATCACTGAGTTCCCACGCAGAGTGTTGCAGTCTAGCGCACGAACTGTGCAAAAGATCACGCAGAGTGACGCAGAGGGAGCTAGGGTGGCTTCCGGGTGTCAGAAATTCTCCCAGAGTAATCAAAGAATTTATCTCAGGTGTATTCTAGAAGTCTGCTCGTCAAATTCTTATAAAATATTTTTCCTTGCTGAAGAATAATACAAACCCTCATATGTTGCACCGGTTTTCCCGCATTGGGTTTTTCCAGGGACAATTGTCCAAAAACAACTGTGTTCATGTGATTGTTTCTATTGTGTTTTATGTGTTTTGTTCTATTTTCTGCTTATGGATAAGTGAATATTGCAGTTGTGTTTATTTCAGAATTTACTGGTAGAAAATCTGTAAATAACTTATCATAAATAAGTAGGTGAAATAAATCTATCACTGCAGTAGTGTTTCAATTTAAAAATTTCACAGTATTGTTCTTTCTATATAGTTGCTCATGTGGATGGTTAATAATGTAGATCTGTATAATGATGTAATGTTTTGGGGTGAATTTAACATGTTATTGAAGAAATGCAACTATTAAAGCAAAGAACAATGTAGCTCTATGAAAAATTAACAAGAACCACTCTCAAACATCCCGAAACAATTAATGGTAATCTTAAAAATTTACTTTAAGAATTTAACATTACCATTAATTACATGGCATTAGTATGGCCCTAGGGTTGAAATTAAGCTTCCCCTCTCATAAATTATTGTTTTTAGACAAAATTAAAGGGCCCATGTTGAGAGTAGCAAGTGAACGTTTTCTTTGATTTCTGCCTTAGTCAAAGAGACCACAACGAGTTTTTCTTTAGCATGATCGAGTTCCTAAAAGATAGGACAAGTTATGAAGCAGTTCAACTTATGTGTGGGAGCAGAATGCTCAGTTTGGTGTCTTCTAGTGCGAGTTATCTTTGGAAAAGGAGAAGCAAGTGAGTCTCAAGTTCTAAATTGAGGTAGGACGAGTTACATGAGTCAGTTAGACTTACTTAACTCATCAATCACAACTTTGAGTTTACAAAATAGAACTTGCCAAAATTAGCTAACTCTATTTTCTTATAAGGAGGATGAAGGCACAATTTGTATCATTATTCTTGAGCATTAGTTTGTGTGTGGAGCTTGTGAGAGAAAGACGAGCCAAGGAGAGGCTTGTGGGCTTGTGCGAGTTTGATAGAAGGCGATTTTTCCTCATGTAATGTGCTAGAATTTAGGAGGTAATTCCTAAGATATAGGAGCTCCTCATGCACTAGAAAATAGGAGCTAATTCCTGGACCAACGCAAAGAATTCGGAGCTTGTCAGGCAAGGAAAGAAAGGAGAAGGATCATAATTCTTGCAAGGGTTTCAAGCTTAGAACAAGCAGGGAAGACAAGAGAGTTTTCTATCGAAATGGGATTGTATTGTAAGAGATCTATTGCTCAAAATTTCTATCAATAAAAGTCTCAATCAAGCAGAGGGTTTTCCCTGTTGAGTTCCCTAAAAAGATAGTGTTTTTCTATCATGTGATTGTGTTTTATTTATGTTCTATTCCGCTGCAAATAAGTAGGGAAATTTTGTGTCTTTATGAATAGAAACTAGTTTTCAGAATTGTTCATTGAAGTAGTTGCAGAATTTCAAGTAAATTCTACATGGTATCAGAGTTGTGTAAAAAATAAATACCAGCAGTAAGGAGATCAGTTTTTTGTTGACGAACAGACATTAGAATTGGGAAGAGCATTTCCTTGGACAAGGAAAATGTTGTACCAAGCACTGAGCGATGATCATTGTTTAGAGGGAGCATCAAAATTCATCTCTTGGAAAGGGAGGATCACGAAAGTGTTGGAAGATAATGGGGTGGGTGAGTTTATCAAGTAGGCGATAGCACCACCTCAAGATCCCCAACAATTGGCCCAACATACTAAGAATGATGTCAAGGCTAGGAGGATTATTCTAGAAGGGATCAAAGATCATATAGTTCCTCATATCCATGAGAAGAAGACAACATATGAGATGTATCAAGCCATCTTAAAATTATATCAAAGTACTAGTGATACCAAGAAACTTGCTCTTAAGGAGAAGTTAAGGAGTATCTGGATGAAACAAGGAGATCCCATTGCCACATATCTTACTATGTTCACTCAAGTTCGAGATGAGATAGGTAGTGTGGGTTAAGTTGTCTTTGATCATGACCTTGTGAATTTTCCCTTGCTTGGACTTCACAAGTCTTGGCAAGGGAGAGAGAATTTTCCCAATTCGGAAAGGCTTTGGACTGACTTTGTTCAGGAAGAGATCCGGACAGGAACTAGAGAAGGGAGATCAATCAGGACCGAGAATGAGGAGAATTTTTCTGTTGTAGGCAAGAAAGACAAAGGGAAGGGTGAGTCCAATCAGAAGGGTGACAAGAAGAAGAAGGATCTGAGCAAGATCAAGTACATCCATTGCCATGAGTTTGGCAACTACTCTACTAAGTGTCCAAAGTGAAAGAAGGGATCTAGTAAGGATCATGTTGTTGAATCAACTAAGGTAAATGAGTTTTCTTCTTAGATTGAGAAAGACTTCTCATTGATAGCTTGCATGGCAACCTCAGTAAGCAGTAGCATGTGGTATATTGATTCAGGAGGTTCTTTCGATATGACCAGGAACAGGGAGTATTTCAGCCAGCTAGAGGAGAAGGACATGCAAGTTCATATCAAGCTTGGAGATAATGGCAAGTATGAGACCAATTGAGTTGGTATAGTTATCTTTCAAAGGGAGTCTAGGAACTCTCTCCATCTGAGAGATGTTCTCTATGTTCTAAGGCTCAAGAAGAACCTAGTTTCAGTAGCAACCCTTGAGGACAAGGGATATCATGTCATCTTTAGTAGAGGTAAGGCATACCTCAAGCACCTAGTTTTTGGATCTGTGAAGCAGACAGGTGTGAGGATGAGGAACCTGTACAAGTTGCAGGTTGAGTCTTGCATGGCCTTGAGCAGCAAGGCAAGTTGTGAGCAGAGTAGAGATAATGGAGAACTTTGGCACAGATGCATGGGTCACTTGCATCATGGGGCGTTGAAGGTTCTTCAACAGATATCCATTGGGTTACCAACATGCAACTTTGACAGGAATGGGTGTGCAAGGGATGCACGGTTGGCAAGTATGCCAAGACTTCTTTTCAGGGACGAGACAATAGAGCCAAAGGTATTTTGGAGTTGGTGCATTCAGACGTGTGTTGACTCTTCTCTTTGTTGGAAAGTGTAACTAGGATCGGTCTTCATATTGACTATGTAATTATGTATTTATGTAATGAAGAAGACAAAGATAATAATATATATTTTTGTATGCATGCTTCATGGGTTTCATGAGCAAGGATTTATTATAGGTCAAAGGACTTCTTCTTGATGTCCTTTAGGAATTTGTCTTTTGGTCATAAATGTACTATTTAAAGAGTCATTATATGAAGAGTCAAGTCAATCTAATATGCCTCAAGACCTTGTGACATAAGCTCAGAATGATGCCTCATATCAGCGTTGAAATTCTCCTCTAGATAGCCTTCATGTCGACCTATAAAATAGTGATCAAGTCGGCCCTATATTAATATGACAGGTCGGCTTATATATTCCCAGGGACAACTATATATACCCCTGTATATACTGCGTAGAAAGGACAGATTTGCAGATTGCTCTGTGGTTTTCACAGAGTTTAAAAGTGTAGATCACAGGAATATACAACGAGGATTCTTCCTGAAGAAAAGCGCAGATATATCTACGGTCTGTATGAAGAGAAAAGGTGTGGACTTCAGTCTAATATGATATTCGGATTAAGAAAAGGTTGAGGATTAGCTAGAAGGGAGACACTACACAGACAGCTCTGAAGGAAGAAATCTGCGAATAGTTCTGAGGTGGTGACAGCGTGACAAAGTCTGAAATAATATCAAAGTTAAGTGCAGTGTACAAGTATTATAAGTGTGGATTTGTTTGAAGAAGGATTTGCTAATTGTCCTGAGGTAAGATTGCATATCAGTATTCACCTACAGTTCATGAAGTTAAGACAGTGATCTAAAGAAGACAGTAGTCTGAAAGGTGTGAAAAAATGAGGAAGGTAAATTCCTAACCAAGGTTGCGGGGAAGCTCCCCCTTCCCCCTGATCCCGCTCCCAAAACGCGCTCCGTTCGAGAGCTCTTTGGGAGCACTCGAGAGCGCGCTCTCGAAAACGCTTCCTGAGGGGAGCTTCTAAGCCTGAAAAAATGCTCCCTGCTTTTTCGGGAGCGTTTCAGAGAGCACTCAGGAGAGAACGCTCCCCGAGCACTTCCCCCATTCAAAAAACGATTCAGGAGCGTTTTTTTAATGAAGGGAGCGGTAGGGGAGCATTCGCTCCCGAACGCTCCCCGACATGTAAAAAAAATTCAGACAACAAATTTCCGAATTTTTGGGGAGGGAGGGAGGGAGGCGGGGGTTGGGTAATTAAAATCCCACCCTCCTCATTTGTTTTTCATTATTTTAGTTTGATAGTTGGAGAGCAAGAGCTTGAGAGTTGGAGAGCAAAAGAGCTTGAAAGTTTGGAGAGCAGAAGTGCCAAGGAGAGAGCAAGGAGAGAGCAAGGAGCAAGCTGCAAGAGAGCAAGAGGAGGATTGAAGGAGTCAGGACAAAGAGGTAGGACTTCTAATCTAGTTTTTTATTTTCTAGGAATCATTTTTAAGTTGTTCAAAAATGAAAACCTGATTTTTTTTCTCAATGTTGCATTTTAGTGTGTTGAAAAGTAAAAAATTGAATTGTTTTTTTCCTATGTGGCATTTCCTATTCCCATTTGGCATTCCTCCATTTTTTTTGCAGGCTAGAAACTTGAAACTTGAAACTTGAAACATCATGGCTATATGGCTAGGGATTTTCTTCATGTTGGTTCCTTTCTTTGTAATAATGGTGTTGGAGAGTAGAAGAAAGAGGCCCATAAGAGAAGAGGAGGATGAAGAAGTGGGTTATAGTGGATTTGATGAAAATCCTGAAGAGGAGGAGTATGCTGAGGAGAAAGGGGAGAGTGGATAACATGAGGCCACAGAGACCCCAACTAAACAAGACCAAAGTCAAACACCATTGTGGAAATATGTTCAGAGGCAAGGAGGGAAAGGTGGTGGAACCACTAAATTTCTTTGCCCCATTGCAATAAAGAATACACAGGTTCATACACCTATGCCAAAAGGCACCTTTGTGGGAAAATGCCAGGGGATGGAGAGAAAAATCTAGGATTCAAAATTTGTGTAAGTGTGCCAGCAACAAAGAGAGAAATATAGAAAGGAAGAGGAGGCTGCCCTACAGAGATCTTAAAGATCTAGGGGTTTCATTGATTCTTATGCATCATCAGGTCCATCACATCATGGACAAAGAAGTCCATCAACTTCCACCCATGGCAGTGGATATGGAGGCACACCTGGACCAAACATCTCCTTAAGGCGTAGAACCATATCTGATTTCCTTGACGAAGGGTGTAGGAAAGATGTGGATTCAAAAAATTTCCGGTTTCTATATGCATGTGGGGTGCCATTCAATGTTCTTCGCTCACCTTATTGGCATGAAATGGTTTCTGCCATTACTGATGCCCCCAAAGGAAACAAGAGCCCTGGGTATGACAAGGCCAAAACCGTGGGACTTGATCATGAAAAAGCTAAAATAAATAATTCTTTGGCTAGAATGACAAATTCTTGGAATGAGCATGAGGTGTCCATTGTATTTAATGGATGGACCAATGTAAAAGGAAAGCCATTGATAAGTGTTCTGGCTGTGTCTGTCAGTGGTGCAATATTCCTTTCAACATATGATTATTCAGAAAAATTCAAGACCAACATTAACATTGCAGAACCATTACTTGAAACAATTGAAAGTATTGGGCCATACAATGTCATCCAAGTCATCACTGATAATGCTGCTAACTGTAAGGCAGCAGGAGATATTATTGAGGATAAATACCCCAACATATTTTGGTCTGGGTGTTTGGTTCACACAATGAACCTTTTGATGCATGATATCATTAAAAGCAAACAACCTCAATTCAAATGGCTTGGTGATTTGTACAAGAGAGGTAAAAAAATGATAAGATTTATTACAAATCATAGCAATACCCATGGGGTTTTCCGTACTCACTGCGAATTAGAGTTGTTGAAGATATCAAAGACTAGATTTGCTAGCTACTACTTCACCTTCAGGTGCCTTTTGAAGGTAAGAGAGTTCTTGCCAGCAATGGTATCAAGTCCACACTGGCAGGTATTAAAGGACAGGGCAGCAACAATAGTTGACAGGCAAGGTTTCGAACATGTGGAGGAGACCGCCCTTGATCCTTTGTTTTGGGCACGTGTGAGGGAAATTTTGAATTTCACCAAACCCATTTATCACATGATTTGTTTTTCAGATATAGATAAACCAGTGATTGGGGAGGTTTATGAGCAAATGGATAGCATGTTGGAGCAAATAAAATATGTTGTTAAGGATAATGATCCCAACTTGTATGCAATGATTTACAACTGTGTGTCTGCACGGTGGAATAAACTCAATGTTCCACTACATGCCTTGGCATATATCCTTATGCCAAAATACTACTCTCCATCTTGGTTGGGCCAACCTGCACCTGGAGGTGGAGTTAGGATCAAACCTCACACAGATCCAAAGGTACAAGAGGGGTACATCAAGGCATTGGACAAGTTGGTCCCCGACAGGGAGGAGTGTGCTAGATTGCGGCTTGAATTAGGCAAATACTTCAGTTGCACTGGTAACTTTGGTTCTTTCCATGCAATGGAAGACAGAGACAAATTTGATGCTCTCACATGGTGGGAAGCATATGGCGGCATAGGACTTTTGCCGAAGTTGGCAAAAAAAGTTCTCTCACAAGTTTTGAATACTTCTTCTGCAGAGAGGTGTTGGAGCACCTACAGCTTCATACTAATGTGAGAAGAAACAGGCTGAATGAAAACCGAGCTGAAAGCTTGGTTTATGTGCATTACAACTTGAGGTTGTTGAGTCATTACTGTGATCGGGCATATGAGGATCAATCATATAAAGTCTAGGACAACAACCCAGAGGATGATAATTTGGAGGACAGCACTGTACATATGGAAGAATTGGAAGCAGAACTTTTGAGGGATGATGATGAAGCATTAGCAGCCATGCCACCGCCACATACAGGGCCAGTCCCACCATCCAGTAACAGTGCGGGTGCCAGTGCCAACGCTCGATATCCAACGATTGTTCCTTTGCAGATTAAGCCTCCACCTACATCCTCACGTTGCCCTCTGCCTGCTAGTCATGGTCGTGGTACTCTTGAGAGTACTAGAAGACCACCATTGCCTCGTGGTTCTCACAAATTAGATATTTCTCGTGGGCGTGGCAAGGGTCCAGCCAATAGATAAAATAGATTTGTTGTTTACTAGTCTTTTCTATTTTCTAGTAGTTTTTAACTTTTATAACTGTTGAACAGTTGAAACTTGACTCTTTCATATTTAATGACAATTTAAGTTTGAAGTTTGAATTTGAAAGGTGAAACTTTGAAGTTGGCATTTATAAGTTTATAAGTCATTATGAATTATGAATATGATGCTTCATGAAATTCATATGTTGATCAACGAATCAATGATGATAAATGTTATATATTGAATTTTGAAATCAACGAATCAATGATGATAAATGTTATATATCAATGATGATAAATGTTATATATTGAATTTTGAAATCAATGAATCAATGATGATAAATGTTATATATTGAATTTTGAAAGCTTGAAACCTTCAGATTGATGATTCGCGAGACTCAAGATTCAATATGTTGTATGTTTCCAACTTGTGAGCGTGGTTGATGAAGATTATAACTTCTATATGATTGACGTTATATGATTCAATCTATGTTTTTATGTTTTTTATGTCTAATTCATCATTCTACATGCTTTTGTTTACATATATGCATCAAAATATAAAAAATATATATATTTAAAAAAAAACGCTCCCCGAAACGCTCCAGACCGGGAGCTTTTGAAAATGGCGCTCCCGCTCCCAAGTAACCATGTTCCTAACTACAGTTCAAGAAATAAAGTTGCAAGTGTATGTAAAGTGAAGATGATTCAGTCTCCAATATTTGAATAAGCAATAAGAAGTAAAACTTAGAGACCAAGTTCTCTTGTACTAGTACAAATCAGTGCAGATTGGTGAAGAATAGAAGAATCAAGTTTGAGATCATCAAAGAAGCAGTGACAGCATCTTGGATGCATATATAGGTCAAGGGTATGAGTCTTGGTCATGGTACTTGTCATTTGAAAATCTATAAGAAGAATTTCTTGTGGGTTTTCCTCTCCAAGAGGGAGAGGTTTTTCCCTGGCTCTAGGAGCCTAAGTTTTGTGTCCCTTGTATTTTGATAATTGAGTTGATGAAAGATTAAATAAGCTAAGAAGAGAAGACATAAGTAAATCAAGTAAGCTCACAAGTAATTATCAAGAAGAGAATTTCAATTAATCACCAGCCCTCCAAATTGTAATATTCCCTTTTATGGTGTCACCTACGACATGGTTAGGTTGGACTTCCAGAGTTAGGAGCAGACAGGTCACAGGTACAGGTTGGTGCCATCAGCGGACTCAGGGGCCTTTTGGAGGAGTTTTGAGGAGTTTCTATGAGGTTCAGTGGCATTTGCTTGATGTATTCCATCATTCGAGCAGCTTGTCTTTCGTTCTAGTGCATTCCGACAACTTTCGGAAAATTGAGTTATTTTTTGGCATAACTCAGTTAATTACACTCAAGGTGGCATTCCGGGAGGAATACACGATATAACACCTTAGTGTAATAGCTCATTGGAACCGGGACAAGGATACCTACATGATGGGATGGTTGGACATGAGGTTCAGTGACCGGAGGAGACATGGTAGCCGATTTACCCTTTTCTGCATTAAAGAGGAATATTTTAATACGAGAGAAAAGTGCTCCATGAATAAAATAATAATAAAATAAGGCTCTAGAAGGATCCAAGAGATCTATAAAAAAAAAGGGTGGAGGCCATTGAGGGATATCTTTGGATTAGATCATTTTCTTATGTGAGAGGTTTGAGACACGGTTCTCTACTTCATTGGTAGCCCCAGGACGGAAACCCTCGGGTGATTGGTGAGTGTTGGACGGAAACCCAGCTCTCTTTGAGGAGACTTCATTCAGAAGTTTCACAGAGCTTCAGAGATATTGGAGTGAGGATCATTCAGATCTTCAACGGGTGCTTCAGTGGATTCAGTGGTAGCTGTTGCCGAAGGGAGAGTGCAACAGTTCAGTTTTGGAGGCCAGCACAGTGCAGCAGTTCATATTGATGGCCAGTTCTCCATCTCAGCTCTTTTTGGGTCAGATGTATTTGTAACCCCAGTTATTATCTATAATAAAAATGTCGAGATTCTTCCTATTCGATGTGTTGATAGATTGTAGTGCTTATGTGTTTTATTTTACATGGATATCTCTTGTTTATTAATTTGGTAATTCTATGGTAAAATGCTAGGTTAGTGTGATTTCTACAAAACTAGTAAAATATCCCATTTGGGGATATTACAGTGGTATCAGAGCTGGTCTTCCTGTCAGCCTGAGGGTTCATTGTAGATCAACGTCAGAGGAAGATCAAGGGTTTATTCTATTTTTCAGAGCTAAATCTTGTTGCAGAGATTATATCAATGCTGGAAAATCCAGATTGTTGTTGAAGAATTTATATTGTTGTTGTGATCTTTTATTTTGACGTATCTTTAATAAGTGACCGACAAAATAGACTGCACAATATATGTGAGCAACAAATATAGAGCCCAATTATTCTGCATTTGGTGAGGGGCCAAATTTGTTTATAAGGGGGGCCGAAATTTTATCAAGTGGGAGGTGAACTATTTATAAAGTGGTTGAATTTATCTTTTAAATCCGGAACGAAATCCCATAAATTATTGGGCATAAATACCCACTACAGCCAGGTGAAGATTCTCTCTGTGACTGAGCATATTGGAGGGGAAGATCCAATTGCACGTGGAATATTATTGGTGCTACTTTCACCATCAAGAAAACCGATGGGATCACATTTATGAAGCCAGTTGTTCACTGTAAAAACCAACAGCCGTGAGCGTAGAAGTTGAGCTAGATCAATTGTGCGTGGAATTTCCAAGGCGTACAGGAGAAAATCAAATTGTTCTTCGTGATTGTAAGGAAAGAGCCTGCTAAGGCATGTTGTTCTGTTCTCGTTGTTGTTTTACGCAGAGGGGCCCACGCTCTCTCAGATTGAAGCTGCTGGAATGAATCAACTTGCGGTGTGCTCAAAATTGTCATGAGGGATGGTAGAGAAAATTCAAAGTCGTTGGAGGAAATCAAATTGGATGTAGCTTTCGAACGTGCATGAAGTGATCCTCTTCAGGGTGATGATTAGTCGACGATACATCATGTCACCAATTAAAGTGGGCAGCGTAGGGTCGGGCACATCAAAGAAACACTGCGGTTTGCTGCACGTCGCCTTTTGCAGATGGTGTTTATGGTGCGGGCCACACGAAACCACCTTGACGAGATTGTCTGCTAAGTGGAGCCGCTAGGCATGCACTATCGACTTCTGGAGCAGAGATCCACTATTGAACCCGAATTTCTTTCCAATTGGTCGTGTGCATTCAATCGGGCCGAGTTATCATTGCCGCAAAGAGGGTGAAATACCAGTGCAATTTGGTTGTTGCGAGACCAAATGCGTGGGCATGGGTTGAAGGGATGAGTTTAAATTGAAGGAATCCGACTATAATCGAGACCCCATACACAGTGGTTTATTAGACGCCCAGATGGAATGTGTGCACTGTAAGAGTCCACCAAAAGTTAGCGGAGTATTGCCACAGTAGCGCTGCTAAGATCCACATTTTGATTGATGGTTGACTACTTGTTCTAAAGTCGGTGCGAGTATTCTTAGCTGAAGGATGCATTTGGAATCGCTGGTCAAGGCAGTGAGCCATCTCTTGGGTTGTTGATGCGTAAGAAGGGAGACAGGGTTGCTATATATACACAAAACTACATGCAAAGATATACCAAATTTTGTGAACAATTGTATCAGCCTTGAATGGAAACCTATAGCATGCCTGGGATAGCATGAAGTCATCAAATCATCTTTGTTGATGCACTTACTCACATTCCGGAGGCGCATTGGGATGCTCAATGAAACCAGGTTCCACTATTATGCACCTTTTTATTTGATTACCCATATATAACAATCAGTAGTCAAATTACTTTTGAATGCAATTTTTTTTTAGTAGCTGGCCTGAAGTCTTGTTACAAGTGTGTCATTATACAAGCAACAAACAAAATCTACATATACAGCAATTGTCATGAAACTGTTTGTCAAACCAGCTCACTAAGAAATTCAACAAACTCAGAAAAGCAGTGACCAGATCATTGGTTGAACCATGTAGGGATTCCTAAATAGCTTGAGAAGAATAACAACAGAAGTTGGTTCCTTGAACCACCATGCATCAGAAGACCAAAAAACAAAATTGAACAACAGACCCTTTTCAAGAGAAATTTATGCCATCCTTCAAAAGGAACAGTCGCAAGATTTGCAAGGAGAATTGGGATTGGTCACAAAATTCTTGGGCTTGGAACAGATTTGAAACACATGAAGATGACATGGAGAGTTTTGTCCAAACTTGATGAGCTTAATGAACTTTTGTCCAAAATAAGCCAAGAAGAAGGGAAGAAACTGATTTGGGCTCAGAAACCTACTATTCTTGCAAATTCTTGGAGGAACCATGTGAGGGGGTCAGACTTCCAATTGCATCATGCCTCAGTAACATCATGAAGTTGACCACACCTATAGCTCCATACAGTGATGATGTTATGAGGAGGATTATGAGATTGATAGTAGAGACTTTTCAGGATTTGGACAATAGCTCAGGCTCTAACTTGATTCTGCAGATGAATTGATTCTGCAGATGTTCCAATGCTTCTTCAGCATTAGGAGACATCATCCGGGCACCATCATAGCACACATGCAGTTCATCCTGTCATCATGTATGAGAGACCGTGAGACCATTTGCCAAGAGTTACAAACCAAGTTGTTGAGCATTTGGAGGAGAGAACAGTTGGTCTCACCTGCTGCTTATGAGTTAGCCCAAGGGCTAGTTGAGCAAAATATTGGGCTATTCAAGAGACAGTTGACCAGGGAGGAGTTGCTCCAGTTTGGAGGATCAGGCAGCAGAAATGAGCTGAGGAGGAAGGGACTTTGCTTCATCTGCAAAGAACCCTGGGGACCTGATCACTCATGCTTAAGTGATGCAGATGATGTGGCAGAGGCAGAACAGAAGGGCATTCCTTTTGTATGCCAGGATGAGGACTCTTCTTCAGGTGAGTCCATGGGATCAGATGAGGATGCTTCTAGGGAGCGAGAGCAGTCATGCAGAGATGATGACAGTAGGTCAGAGTTGTATTCCAGTGTACAGGGTGAGTAGTCAGGGGACTCTACGACAGATACTCAGGGTGATGACTCACTTGTGACGATTCAGCCGGAGCAGCATATGATGGAGCAGGAGTCAGCAGAGGAGGATATTATGCACATCATGCATGATATTCCTTTGGGGGAGAGCCAGATGGAGGCTCACATTGAGTCTATGATGGATATGCAGCTAACCTTGGGGTCAGTTATTGAGTAGTAGCAATCAGATGTACAGACATTGAGTATGGTGACAACATTTGCAGATCCATATCCTCTGGAGATGTTGGAGGTTGATGGGATATCTTTGCAGGGGGCTAATAGACAGCAGGAGCATGACATTCCTGATCAAGAGTGGGAGGAGTGGTTGGAGATGGGGGAGCATCCATCTTTGGTCCGACACATTGATGAGGTGCAGATAGATGGACATTCAGTCAGCAGAGCCGCAGTACTCTCAAGGAGTAGCACTCTCCAGGAGTACATCGATGGGGCTTGCAGCATATCTTGCCCACTTTGGCCCATTATAGAGAGAGGGGACTTTTTGTGCAGGCAGATCTCGTTGGCAGTCAGGGCAGAGCAGCGTGAGTTGATTACGGGTTGGCGACAACACTCCAGGCGTATTCCGTATGTAGTTGTCGCTACGTTGGATTCTTCTTCCAGGATAGATTGGTGGGAGATCATGTGTTGGTACCCTCTTGATGGTACGATCTTCTTCGGAGGCAGCACAATGGAGCAGGGGCCCTTAGACATGGCAGATGATACAGATTCCAGTGGGAAGTGGGGCACAGATCGACATTTCTTCAACATTCCATCCTGATTTCAGGAGAGCAGGATCAGCATTAGTTTGAGTCAGGGGTTGGATTGGAGAGAGGTGATGAGTTGATACATAGTTGGTGGGGCATCTTACACAACCATAGCTACAGCACAGCAGGAGCTGTGGTCTTCGCCTCATAGAGCAGCAGCTATAGCCAGAGGCAGTGTGCAGTCCGAGCTTTGATTAGCCATGGTGGCGTTGGGATCCGGGAGAATTGTTTGATGATAGGTACAGTACGAGATCAATTTGGGATCCCGGCATTGAGAGGTCTATTCCGAGTGGATTGACATAGGCACATAGCAGCACCAGGAGGTTTGTACGGGATCCGGGCATTGGGTCTCAGTTGCGTCGGGCCAACAGAGTGGCCCACATATTTGGATTGCTTGGGGGCAAGCAATCTTGGGGCGAAAGGTCTATAATATTCCCCTTTTTGGTGTCACCTACGGCAGGGTTAGGTTGGACCTCCAGAGTTAGGAGCAGACAAGTCACAGGTACAGGTTGGTGTCATTAGCGGGCTCAAGGGCTTTTTGGAGGAGTTTTGAGGAGTTTCTATGAGGTCCGATGGCATTCGCTTGATGTATTCCGTCATCCGAGAAGCGTGCCTTTCATTCCAGTACATTCCGACAACTTTCGGAAAATTGAGTTATTTTGGGCTTAACTCAGTTAATTATGCTCAAGGTGGCATTCCGGAGGAATACATGATAGAACACCTTAGTGTAATAGCTCATTGGAACCAGGACGAGGATACCTACATGATGGGACGGTTGGACACGAGTTTCAGTGACCGGAGGAGACGTGGTAGCCGATTTACCCTTTTCTGCATTAAAAAGGAATATTTTAATAAGAGGGAAAAGTGCTCCATGAATAAATTTATAAAATAATAATAAAATAAGGCTCTAGAAGGATCTAAGAGATCTATAAAAGAAAGGGTGGAAGCCATTGAGGGATATCTTTGGATTAGATCATTTTCTTATGTGAGAGGTTTGAGACGTGGTTCTCTACTTCATTGGTAACCCCGGACGGAAACCCTCGGGTGATTGGTGAGTGTTGGACGAAAACCCAACTCTCTTTAAGGAGACTTCATTCAGAAGTTTCGCAGAGCTATTGGAGTGAGGATCATTCAAACCTTCAACGAGTGCTTCAATGGATTCAGTGGTAGCTTTTGCCAGAGGGAGAGTGCAGCAGTTCAGTTTTAGAGGCCAGCACAGTGCAGCAATTCATATTGATGGTCAGTTCTCCATCTCAGCTCTTTTTGGGTCAAATGTATTTGTAACCCCAGTTATTATCTATAATAAAAATGCTAAGATTCTTCCTATTCGATGTGTTGATAGATTGCAGTGCTTATGTGTTTTATTTTACATGACAATCTTTTTGTTTATTAATTTAGTAATTTTATGGTAAAATGTTGGGTTAGTGTGATTTCTGCAAAATTAGTAAAATATCCCATTTGGGGATATTACACAAATTCTCAACATGGTATCAGAGCTAAGGTATTGAACACAAGGGCTACTAGACAAAGAAGACACTCCAGGAAGCAAAGATCAAAGTTTGGGTGAAAAGTCAAATCAGTTTGCAAGGAAGACTCTCAAGCTATTTTCAAGAAAGATATTCATCTCATTCAAAGGATCTACTCATCAAGAAAATAATATTTGCCATCAAAGATTTATATTCAAAAGCATTTTTGGAAGAAACATCATCTTTTGAAGATATTCTTATCATCAAGGATCCAAGAACACCTACATTGAAAATTTCAATCTTAGAAGAAGCTCTTGACTTCATCTTCATCATCATCAAGGAAGCTGCAACTCACTCTACTCAAGTAAGTATCTATGACCTTACTTAAATCTGTCAAGATGACTTATTGTAAAGAGAGCAAGAAATTGGTTGGGTCATCAAACTTTAGAGCATGGAAGAAGAAGACAGATTTGAATTTAATTGAAGACGAAGTTATGGATTACATCGAAGGATCTACAATTCAACCCTCTAAAGAAAACACTCCAACTCATGCCAAGTACATGAAAGGAGAAATCAGAGCCCAAAGGATTCTCATAGAATCCATTAAGGACTCACTCATTCCCTGTATATCAAAACTAAACTCTGCTAAAGAAATATATGAGAAATTAGTGGATCTATTCTCTGTGAGTACTACAGGAGAAGCAATCTCTCTGAGACAAGAACTATACAAAATGAAATTGTCCAGAGAAGAAGGAATCACTTCATACTTTATGAGGATTTCTGAAATAAGAGATCAACTACAGGAACTGAGAGAAGTAATGTCTGACACTAAGATGACTACAGTGGTGCTGAATGCTCTACTAGAAGAATCGGGAAACTTCACTTCAAGTTTATACGGGAAGAAAGAAGCCACACCATTCCATGATTTAAGGTCTCTATGTAAAATAGAGGAAACAAGATTGAAAGCCAAAGCCGATACAGGATCAAGTGAAGGGAATCAAGCCTTTGCAGCCATATCCAGGAAGAAAGGAGGATTTAGTAAATTTGGTCCTCAGAATAAAAGAAATATGGACAAAGTATGATGCTTTGGATGTAATGAACTTGAGCATTATAAAAGAGATTGTCCTAAATCCGAAAAGGACAAGAGAAAAAGGGAAGAAGCCCATGTCTCAGTTATGATGGAAGAACCTTATACAAAGAAATCTAAGAAAGAAGAAGCGAAAGATCTCTATTATGATTGAGATCATCTTCCTCTTTAAGTGATTTTTGTTGGTTGTAAAATAGTATGATAGGAAGCAATGTATATTGATAACATCATGATAGAAGCATGGTAGGAGCTCTTAGTGAAACAGCTCCGAGAAAACCTCACTGATAACAATACTGATGTAAGGCAGTCATCAAGATCAAGGGTCATCATGGAAACTGGTGTTGACATTTTCTAATGGAGTTTGCTATGAATTCACTAATTAGAAAGAAAGCAGAATGGTTTCATCAAGAATTCTATGCTACAGAATTCTGGGATGTGATAACATATTGATGGAGCAGGTCAAGGGAATGAAGCTCTTCATTCTAGTAAAACTGCTACAGGATGACTCAAAGGAAAAAGGTATGACATATATATATATATATGCTAACATTGGATGCTGTGAAGTCATGTCATATGGTTGCAGGTAATGGACTTCTATATTTAGAAGTATGATCTATGGAGGAGGATCTCTCACAGTGCACTGACAGATGAAATCAACATAATATATCTTCATATGGAATATGAGGTGGTTGTATATGAACAAGGAACTGGAAATTGTAAGTTCCCGTGAATGAAAATGTGCAGAAGTGAAGAGATCATGAAGTGCAACCATGTCAAGAGGCAGTTATCATCCGGAAGCCAAGAAGATGTGACTAGAAAATCTCCTAGAGGATATGTAGACTCCGATAGAAGTCTGGTAAAGAAGAAGACCCTTAACAAGACACCATGAGGAGATGTGTCAATCTAAATAGAGGATGACGATGCCTACAGGAAGATGTCATGGTGAAAGATCATCACTAAGGTAACTTTTTCTTTTAAAATTTCATACGTATATGTTTATCTGGATGAATTTGTGCAAGGCTGCTAATCATCTAAAAGGATGTAAAATCCTTGGAGATGATTCGAAAGAAAGCAGCATGGCATAAAAAGTGGACCAAATAAGAAAGACAGATGACTCACTTTCTAGTAAATGACATGACTCGTGAATGAAAGTGATGGATGATCTATGCCCTATGGAGCTAAAGTTGAAGATTCCTCAATATCGAAATCCATGACATCGAGGGGAGGAATTCTTCATGAGAAAATGAGTGTCTCACCATTGCTGCTGCAGGTCCCTGATTGAGAGGGAGCTTGGTGATAAGTTTCTTACTTGGAAGAAACTGGGTAATTCCGAAGAATCAGCTTAGGTACATTCCTTATACAGGAATGAGTACATTCCCTTGTGGAATAGGTCCTCCCTGGCTGAGATGGAGAGATAGACACATCAGTCTGGTCTTCACTTGGGAAGACAGAATGGAGGATTGGGTAATCATCTGGCATTCGATACTCTTTGAGAATGTGTTAGGGAATTCAAGATAAGAGTAGTCGGGGACCGATATTCTTTGAGGGCTAGCTACCCAAGAGAAGAATAGTCCAAGAAGGTCATACTTTGGGAACACCCAAGTGTAGTATGTACCTTGGAGAGACAATGACTATGGTGTCTATAAGTCATGTGTCTCGCCAGCATTGTAGCCCATTGTATCGTTAAGAGATGGGGTTGTTAGTCAAGGCCTTGCACTAATACAATGCTGGTTGATATGATTCTATACAGATGTGATTACCAATCCGATTCTTCTTATGAGATTCTTCAGTTTGAAAGTGACCATGTACCTGTATGAATAGCTCCCTAGTTAAGAGGGAGTGTTGGAAAGTGTAACTAGGATCGGTCTTCATATTGACTATGTAATTATGTATTTATGTAATGAAGACAAAGATAATAATATATATTTTTGTATGCTTGCTTCATGGGTTTCATGAAAAAGGCTTTATTATAGGTCAAATGACTTCTTCATGATGTCCTTTAGAAATTTGTCTTCTAGTCATAAATGTACTATTTAAAGAGTCATGTATATCAAGAGTCGAGTCAATCTAATATGCCTCAAGACCTTGTGACATAAGCTCAGAATGATGCCACATATCAGCGTTGCAGTTCTCCTTTAGACAGCCTTCATGTCGACCAATAAAATAGTGATCAAGCGGCCCTATATTAATATGACAGGTCGGCTTAATAATATACAGGGACAACTATATATACCCCTGTATATACTGCGCAGAAAGGACAGATTTGCAGATTGCTCTGCAGTTTTCACAGAGTTTAAAAGTGCGGATCACAGGAATATACAGCGAGGATTATTCCTGAAGAAAAGTGTGGATATATCTGTGGTCTGTATGAAGAGAAAAGGTGCGGACTTCAGTCTAATCTGATATATATATATATATATATATATTCAGATTAAGAAAAGGTTGCGGATTAGCTAGAAGGGATACACTACACAGACAACTCTGAAGGAAGAAATCTGCGGATAGTTTTGAGGTGGTGACAGCGTGACAAAGTCTGAAATAAAAGCGAAGTTAAGAGAAGTGTACAAGTATTATAAGCGCGGATCTGTTTGAAGAAGGATTTGCTAATTGTCCTGAGATAATATTGCATATCAGTATTCACCTACAGTTCATGAAGTTAGACAGTGATCTAAAGAAGAGAGCAGTCTGAAAGGTGTGAAAAAGTGAGGAAGGTAAATCTGTGATTTAACATCCTAACTTCAGTTCAAGAAATAAAGTTGCAAGTGTATGTAAAGTGAAGATGATTCAGTCTCCAATATTTGACTAGGCAATAAGAAGTAAAATTTAGAGACTGAGTTCTCTTGTACTAGTACAAATCAGTGCAGATTGGTGAAGAATAGAAGAATCAAGTTTGAGATCATCAAAGAAGCAGTGACAAAGTCTTGGACGCATATATAGGTCAAGGGTCTGAGTCTTAGTCATGGTACTTGTCATTTGAAAATCTATAAGAAGAATTTCTCATGGGTTTTCCTCTCCAAGAGGGAGAGGTTTTTCTCTAGCTCTAGAAGCCTGAGTTTTGTGTCTCTTGTATTTTGATAATTGACTTGATGAAAGATTAAATAAGCAAAGAAGAGAAGACATAAGTAAATCAAGTAAGCTCACAAGTAATTATCAAGAAGAGAATTTGAATCAATCACCAGCCCTCCAAATTCTCAAGACTCTTCTCTGTTTCTTATAAAACATGCATATTATGTTACTTTCATTGATGATTATTCTCGTAAAACTTGAATACTTTTTATGAAGAAGAAAGATGAGGTTTTAACTAAGTTCTTGGGGTTTAAGGCCTTCGTAGAAAACCAGACAGGGAAAAAGATTAAGTGAGTGAGAAGTGACAATGGGAGAGAATGTCTCCAATGCCTTCACGGAGTTGTGTGCGAAAGAGGGCATTAGGAGGGAGTTAATTGCACCCCATAACTCTCAGCAGAAAGTCGTGGTTGAGAGGAAGAACCGCAGCATTGCTGGAGAAGCTAAGGCCATGTTGCATGATAAGGGACTGCCTATGTTCTTGTGGGCAGAGGAATGCAACATTGCAATATTTCTGCATAACAGGAGTCCACACAGGGTTCTTCGATCAGTTACACAAAAGGAGGCGTTCATAGGCAAGATGCCTGATGATTCACACTTATGTATCTTTGGCACAAAATTTTACTGCCATGTGTCAAAGATAGCAGGAAGAAGTTGGAGCCCATAGCGGAAAAGGGTATTTGTAGGATACATAGAGACAACTCAAGCATACAAGGTGGATCTATCACGACTCAAGAAGATATTTTTGAATATTTTTGAGGCAGGATGTGAGGTTCGAGGAGGACAAAGCTTCGAGGGAGTCCCTAGAGAGAGAGAGTAGACAGCAATACCTCAGATGGAGAAGCTACTCGCTACTAAGGAGGAGCCTTAGGTAGGATCATAGACAGAGTCTCAGACAGGTGGCAAGAGGCCCGCACAGCAGAATCCACAGCAAGATGCAAACCAAGATGATGAGGAGAAGAGATCAGGACGAGAGTAGATAGCTACTCATATGGAGACTCTTAGCACAGGGAGGAAGAGATCCAAGTGGGATGACAAGTTGATTTAGGGGTCCAGGAACATGTTGAAGCTCCTAACACCATGTT
Source organism: Pinus albicaulis (assembly GCA_034641835.2). Taxonomy (NCBI): domain Eukaryota; kingdom Viridiplantae; phylum Streptophyta; class Pinopsida; order Pinales; family Pinaceae; genus Pinus; species Pinus albicaulis. The sequence goes on from CM076579.1 coordinate 1,187,731,910, forward strand.
GAGGTAGAGCAAACAGCCACAGAGGTACACAAGTTATATGGCATTAATGTCAAGAGTTGGTGGACATTGAAGCTTCTTCTTACAAGAAGGTAGCTTCTTAGCAGGTTTGGCAGGATGCCACAGTGAAGGAATCTTCCTCCATCATGAAGAATGATGTCTGGGATATTGTGCCACAACCTAAGGGAAAATGAGTAGTTTGATCGACATGGGTGTACAAGGTGAAGCATGGAGCAGATGGGAGTGTGGAGAAGTACAAGCCCAAGTTTGTGGCCAAGGGCTTCTCACAGATTGAGGGCATAGACTATGATGAGACCTTTGCTGTAGTAGCACAGTATTCATCCATCAGGACTATTCTGGAAAATGCAGCACCGATGGGGTGGAAGATCCACCAGATGGACATGAAGACAACATTCATCAATGAAGCACTTGAGCAGGAGATTTATATGGAGCATCTAGAGGGGTTTGAGTAGTTCAGCAAAGACACACATGTGTGCAGGCTGAAGAGATCTCTTTATGGGTTCAAGCAAGCTCTGAGAGCATGGTACACTTGTATTGACAGCTACCTTCGACAATTGGGCTTCACTAAGAGTGAGGCAGATGCAAACATGTACTACATCATGGTTGGAGGGCTTCCGTTCATTCTAGTGCTCTATGTCGGCGACCTTATATTGACTAGAGCAGACAGCTTGATCCAGGATTGCAAGGAGGACCTTGCAAGGGAGTTTGAGATGAAGGATATGGGACCTATGCACTATTTCCTTAGCTTGGAGGTTTGGCAAGATGATGGTGAGATCTTCATGGGACAAGGGAAGTACACTACAAAGATTCTCTAGAGATTTCATATGCGGGATTACAAGCCCATGGCCATGCCTCTAGTCACAAACTAGAGGAAGGTGGATGCTAGCACAATGGAGCGAGTGGATGCTACAGTATACAAGCAGCTCATCGGGTCATTGATGTACTTGGTCAACACACGACCTGATATTTGTTTTGCAGTCAACCAACTGAGTAAGTTCATGGTGGAACCGACCAAAGTTCACTGAGTTGCAACGAAACATGTGTTGAGGTATCTCGGATGCATAGCGGATTATGGATTGTGGTACAGACAAGTTGATGGAGTGAGGCTTGAGGGCTTCACAAATATAGATTTGGCAAGGAGCTCCATAGACAGGAAGAGTACTTTAGGTGGTATCTTCAGCATTGGGTCAACACATGTTTCTTGGTACAACAATAAACAAAGATCAGTTGCACTCGATTCAACAGAGGCCGAGTACATGGCTGCCAGTTTAGCACCATGCAAGGCTATTTGGATGAGGAATTACTTGTGTGACTTTTCAGACAGTGGATGGAGCCTACCATGATACACTATGATAATCGAAGTTGCATCAAGCTCTCTGAGAACCTAGTGTTTCATGATTTCTCAAAGCATATCGAGATCAGGGATCATCATCTTAGAGATCGTGTGCAGAAACAGATAGTAAAACTACCATACATTCCAACAGAGGAGCAAACAATAGATATCTTGACCAAGGCATTGGCAAGAAGCAGTTTTGTTCATTTCAGAGATAAGTTGGGAGTTGTACAAAATCCCTTCCTCACTAAGAGGGAGTGTTGAAAAGTAGCGAGTGAAGGCTTTCTTTGACTTGTGCCTTAGTCAAAGAGACCATAATGAATTTTTCTTTAGCTTATTCGAGTTCCTAAAAATTAGGACGAGTTATGAAGAAGTTCGACCTATGCATGGGAGTGGAAGGCTCAATTTGGTGTCTTCTAGTGCGAGTTATCTTTGGAAAAGGACAAGCAAGTGAGTCTCAAGTTCTAAATTGAGGCAGGACGAGTTACATGAGTAAGCTAGACTCGGTTAACTCATCAATCACTAGTTTGAGTTCCAAAAATAGAACTTGCTAATTGGCTAATTCGATTCGCTTATAAGGAGGATGACAACACAATTTGTATCATTATTCTTGAGCACGAGTTTTTGTGTGGTCTTTGTGAGAGAAAGATGAGCCAGGGAGAGGCTTGTGCAATTTTGATAGAAGGCAATTTTTCCTTGTGGAATGCGCTAGAATTTAGGAGATAATTCCTAAGAAATAGGAGCTCCTCATGCGCTAGAAAATAGGATCTAATTCCTGGACCAGCGCAAGGAATTTAGAGCTCAACCAAGCAAGGAAAGAAGGGAGAAGGATCAGAATTCTTGAAGGGTTTCAAGCTTAGAACAAGCAAAAAAGACAAGAGTGTTTTCTATTAAAACAGGACTGTATTGTAAGAGATATATTGCTCAAAATTTCTATCAATAAAATTCTCAATCAAGCAGAGGGTTTTCCCAGTTGGGTTCCCTAGAAAAATATTGTGTTTTGCTATCGTATGACTATGTTTTATTTCTGTTCTATTTCACTGCAAATAAGTAGGGAAATTGTGTCTTTATCAATAGAAACTATTTTTCAACAATGTTGCACACCTCATACTCATATAAGACTCGTCTAGCTATTGACTCGGTGACCAATATAAGACTCATCTAGCTATTGACTCAGCGACCAGTATAAGACTCAAGAAAGACCCGTATAAGACTCGGCCTCCATTTTCTTCCCTCCAGTTTCCCTCCACATTATCTCCAAAAAAAATAAAAAATAAAATTGAATTTTGAGGGTCTCCACAATGCCTTAAATTAAGTTGCTGCTTACTTCAGAAACAGGATAAAGGAGCAGGATACAGTCTGAAGTTTAAGCAGAATACGGCAGATTTTTAAAATGTAAGAGGATACGTCTAGAGCGAGAAGCATACAATCATATATATATATATATATATATATATATATATATATATATATAGATATATATATATATATATATCAAATTTACATTGCCATTCATGATTCATCTTTGAAGTTTGAGAATCTAGATTATATCTAAATAGTAAAAATGCATAATGATTAATCATCTATCATCAATGATCATCATGATATCATCTAGATTCTATCATCTATCATCTATTCATCAATTATCATATATGAATTATGATTTATGATTTATCATCTATCATCATCATCAATTCGGCATATGCCATAAAGTTATTCATCTATCTATCATCATCAATTCAGGAATCAGCATAAAGTTATAATTTATAAATTGAAAATTCATAAATGATGATTCATGAATCATGATTCAAGTTCAAGCTATCATCAAGTTTTTGTTTAAAGGGGTAAACTTGAACTGTCATGATGATAGCTTGAACTTGCAATTTGTGAGGTTATAGAAATAAAGCAGCGTTCAGGTGGATTACTTTGGTATGATATTTTATTGGCTGGAAAAATAGGCGAGTATATTACAATTTAATGGGTGTTTGACAGTTCTTGTGTCCACAACTGGAAAAAGCATACCAAGCACCTTCTACTGATAGGATGCTTGTATGTATATGCAATTTGTATCAATGCCCTTTATATCTTGAGCAGAGTTTTTTTCAATATGTGTTTTCTATTGATGGCTTATATCTCGATTCAATATGTTGATCTATCCTGATTCCATAATCAAGGAAGGCTTGTGAAGAAGGCAGCATTCAATCCTTGCTTTATTACAGTAAAAGAATACAGGATAAAACCAAGAGTATAAAGGGGTAAAACAACTTGCTTAGGAAGAATGCTTTAGATCTAATTGGCAAATTGCTGCATTGCAGGCTGCTCTACTGGTTGTGTACTCGCTTGAATATGAATATGAATATATGCAGTTTGATTTATTCTCAAAACTCAGGATTTATATGGCAACATTTAAACCCAGTAACTAGTTAAAGCTTTCTTAAAAATGTATTATGTTCCCCCAAAAATGCTCGTTTAACTGTAATTGACCCACACTAAATTGTAATGAGCTTTTGAGAGGGCAAACATTTGCTCTGCATTTCCGCATAATTGTTCATTTTCAGGCAGCTTGGATTCTACTAACGTGTACTCACATAAATATGAATACATGCAATTAGATTTATCCGCGAAACACAGGATTTCTTTGGCAACATTTAAACCCAGTAATTAGTTGAAACATTCTCAAAAATATATACTGTTCCCCCAAAACTGTCCATTTAATTGAAATTGGCCTGCACTAAATAGTAAAGAGATTTTGAGGGCCTAAAGTTCAAACACTTGCTCCTCCGCTTTATAGTGTCTCATTGGTATTTGCTCTTGCAGACGTTTTCAAGGCATTTCATCCATACTCGTTATCTGAGAACTTCAAGGCTCATTTTTCATGCATACTTGTGATCTGAAAACAATCTATTTTAGGTGAAAGAACCTGTTGGTTAAGATGACTAGAACCATCCATTTGTTTTTGTAGTGGGGCAAAGGAGGCATGATCAAATTCCCCCATGTGCAAAAACATACTATGGAAAAATACAGTTTTTGAAGGTGGTAATACCAATATTGGATTTGTGCTTTCAATATCCACACTACACCTCAACTATCCATCTAAGCGACCTGATACGTTCAAAAAAAGCAAATACGTTTTTGATTTTATGAAATACGTTTTTTATTTTTATGAAATACGTTTCTGATTTTTAGAAACGGCCAGGAAACGGGACATTTTCAAAAAAACCGTTTCCGAAATTTCTGAAACGGGTTGGATACGTATCACTGCCGTTTCCGAGGAGTTTCGTATGGGTTTCCATTTCGGAAACGGGGATGCGAGTTTCCGAGGGCCAGCCTTGGCGTTTCCGGCAACTTAGTCCACAAGTCTTATGCGGGTCATATGCAGTTTTTCACAAGTTCAATGCAGGTAGCCAAGTTTTATGCGGGTTTTCACGGGAACAAGTAGAAACTGCAGGTTCTATGTGAGTGACCCGCCTCGCTATAAAACCCGTGTACTCATGAGTCTTATAAGAGTCATGCTACATTGGTTTTCAAAATTGTTCATTAAAGCAGCTGCAAAATTTCAAGGAAATTATACAGCCCAAACTCTCCCCTTTAGAGGTCGGATGCCTAGAAGCCCCCCTTTTTGAGGGGAGACACGCACAAGCACCCCATTTGGGGAAACACATCCCCCACATTGGGGAAATGTTTCCCCCTACTTCTCCAATAGTTTCCCCAAAAAGGGGACATGGAGAAACGTTTCCCCAAGAATCCCCTCATCCCAAGATAAAGGGAAACACAGGGTGTGTGCCCCCCACCCTAGGGGATGGGTTCCTATGGAACACTGCCAAGAAATAATAATAAGCCAAGTGAACAAATGAGGAATGTGCCAAGCACTCTCGTCAAATGTGATCCCAACCTAGCCAACACGTGATAAACATAGGAAACACAAAAAAGCGCACCATTTTTATAGATCTAAGCCCATGTAAATCTAGTAATGAACACTTATCATTATTCATCGACTTTGAACCCTTTCCATACAATCATATTCCCATGGCTCAGAGACAAATTCACATCAACGACAAGCGTAATTAAATATTTGTAGAATTATAGTGCATTCCTTGCAAATTGAATGTTTGCAAAATAGCTTTGATAATACAAATAGAAATAGCATATAACTATAACAGATTTATATGTGTACCATATTTTTTTGTCAAACAAACAGTATGGCAGATGCACAAACCACAAATATTAACCTCTCTCATTTTACCAACATTTATATCGAATGTGTCAAAGGATTTTAGCTCGAGCAGTTTGGTGAACAATTCATTTCCCCAACAATGTTATCGGAACCGAACCGGTTATCGAACCGGAAAACCTTGTGGACCGGGAACCGGTCGGAACCGGACCGGAACCGGAAAAAAACCGGAAAAAAAACCGGTTTACCAAAAACACATAAAATATTCATATTTTAAAGAAAAACCAGATATATTCATGTACATCCATATTAATACAAACCATTTAAGCACAAATATGCAAAATTTTTCATTATATAGGTGCAGATAGCCAAAATAGCACTTAGTGCAAAACATCGTTGAACAAAAAATGTAACAAACATCAAGAAACAGGCTCTAAAAGGCCTTTATAGTCCAAAATAACATGTTAGATCATAGTATTATACTATAGCCTACAATACTACAAGCTACATATGATCAAATCATCAATCATCATCAGAATCCCTAAGTCACCTGATACGGGGATACGGGGATTCGAAGAATCGGATACGGGTACGGTGACCCCGGAACAGGATACTTTTGGGATACGATACGTTATATATTATTTTATTAAAAAATATATATATATTAAAATATATATATATATATATATATATATATATATATATATTAAAAATTAGATATTTTTTACACAAATTCATACTTAATTCATTGATTTAAACATAGATTTATCTATCCTCTTCGATAGTCAAGGTTTTGTTTGAGTGATGGGTACATTTTTAGTAGGGTCATGATAGAGGAGTTTGACAACCAATGTCACTAACATCAAGGTACATAGAGGGATTAGTGCTCACTGCTCTTGATTAAATACGAGTTCCATACCCTAATACATGATAAAATTCGATGGAAACATTGCAATAACCCAATCCTGAAATCCTGAAAAACTGATAAGTCTGCTGGATTTTGAATGAGATCTAAAATTCTACTTTCTCCATATGAAATCCAATGAGGTTGGAACCACTCTCAAACATCCCGGGTCATTTCATGGTAATGTTAAAAATTTAAGTAAAAGGATGAAAATGAAGATTAAGGAGAATGTCACTTTTACTTTAAGAATTTAACATTACCATGAATAGTGTGAGGGAAATAGAGGGGGTGGGGGTGTTTAAGTAGCTTTAGGGGGGGCTAGGGTAGCGTTATTAACTAGGAAAAATAATAATTTAGAAAAAAAATTTAAAAAATTTAAAAAAAATTAAGAAAAAAAAAATTTTTTTTTTAGTGCCCAGGCTTGTGAACCGGTGGAACCGGTCTCTAAACCGGACCGGTATGGAACCGGCCGGTTCAGTGACGGAACCGGCCGGTTCAGTACCGAACCGGTCATTTCCGGTTCAGAGGGCCGGTTCGGACCGGTTTTGCCTCCAAACCGGTCGGACCGGCCGGTTTTTCAGAACCGGTTCGGTTCTGATAACATTGTTCCCCAACTCCATGGGGTCAAGTCTCCGGAGACATGTTGTAACTAGCCCATTTGTGGCATTTATGAAACAGTTGAATCTGGTGTAATAGTAGCACCTGATATTTCGAAGTTACCGATTCTCCAGAGGTTCTTTTTCCATTTAAAAGAAGAAAAAAAAAAGCATTTATATCAAATGCAAACACCCAATGTTTCTTAAAAGTACCCTTCATTTATAAGTTTAAATTAAAACACACCTTTTTGACATGCTTTTCAGGAATTGCTTAGTTTGAAGACTTTAAAGAAAAAAAATTATGTGATTATTTCACAGAGTGAATTTTGACATTTGGAGATTTAAACCATCTTTATTCTATTTTATCTAAAGGTTACCAAGCATATTCATTGTATTTTTTTTGTACAAGCACATCTATAGCTATCCACAAAGATGTCATTAATTGGAATTATCGGCTGGATTCTCTATTCAATCTAGACTCTTTATGACTAGAGCATGGTGATATATTTACTTGAAGCAAAAACTTTGGGCTTCATGTCAGCATCTAAAGTAAGGACAGATAAACAACAAAGAGACTAATAATTTCCATTTAACAGAAAAAACAAAGAGACCACTGCCATAAGATGCTATAACAAAAACCTATAAATTACCTTTGATCCCGTTGCTTTATCCACTACCTCAGCCTTGAACTTTAAAAATCCAACACGCTCTCCAAACATGTCTAAACTCTGTTGGAAATCACATAAACGATGTTCACATTTATAAAAAAATAATGGTAAAGGAAACCAGCTATGAGATAACAGAATGACAAGACATTTGAAAAGAAACATAGCATTATCAAAGCACAGAAGTAACTTCTGAGAGTAGTGGTGGGCATTATAAGAAGGCATTTCAAAAACCAAACTAGCATCATTAGAAGCATGACTATTGTTGACTATTTTTTACAGCCTTAATGAGTTACCAGTTGGATCAGTTTTAATTGCTCACACAGTAATTAGATTAAGTCATAATTATGTTAACTTTAGACTTTGTCCTTGCAAGCCAATACATTGTGCTGCTAATGGCATTCATTTAAACTGAATGTAATGAAAAATATCACCACACACTGTCATCATGTCAATTCAATTTTATCCAAAGGATGAATAGCAACAAATGGCGCAACGAGGAAACACATTGAAGGGCTCAATGCGCCCTTCATCTAGTGGCAACACAAAGGCTTATGGGATTCATCCAGATCTACTAACAGCTCATCCATCTGTAGCCTTGGTCCAAGTCATGGATGAACACATCTGAATCTTTATTCTCTACTGAATTTTTGGACTCAAGCTATGATCAACGAGAATGATCACACAAACGAAACCCAACTTGAGAATTCACTCAGATTCAATCCTTGAGACCTAGCTCTAGCACAACCTAATTTCCACTACAGAACCAAAGGTGAAATAGAATCCCAAAATCAATGAGTAACCTCTTTTGCAGGCCCAAAATTTATTAGACAAGGAAATGCCTTGGAGAGTTGGTTCGAATGGCTTAAATCTACTAAACTAACCTCAAACCCTAAAGATGGTTTGTAGAGGCGCCTCTCTACTCTGTGCCACTAGCACACATCTCCTTGGGTCAAATGTCATGCCTAGAAAAGATCTGCAATCCACTGACATGCAGCTTGCTCTGAGCAACCCTTTCACTAGCACAAGGGCCAAGTGTGAGCCTTCCTACCCAGCAAAAGTGAGTAACCCATAGGAGAAAACTTTTATCCTCCTTGGACAAACAGCCAACCAGCAACACTATATGATCAAGACATAACATGATGCCAGGATCCTCCACTTTTGGCTACGGTCAGATTTATCTCTCCCATCCAGCATTTTTTTGAAGGAAAGTGGGTCATCCATCTAAAGGTACTTTAACCATTTTGCAATCACGTACTTTCACTTAATGTTATGGGCATATTGATAAGGATCAAGGGGAAAACAGGACAATTTGCAAATCTTGACCATATTATTGTTCCCTCACTTCATCTAGGAGGTTAGTCATTGACTCTAGTCCCGTTGGACTGCCTTTGAGGCCTTAGAGTTTTAGAAAGGACACTACTAGGGAGGCATTTATTGAAGTAGTGTGTCCAAGACATTCCATACTTACTACTTTCCATCTTTCCCCATTTATTCATCTCCATTCTTCGGACTGGTGATCACTCATCATTGGGATTGGCACCTTTCATGATTCATCCTCATCCTTGAGTCTAGGCCCAAAAAACATAGCCCTGGAGGTTGATGCAGCTAAAAGAAAGATAGAAGCATAAGAAAGCCACAATGAAAGAAAAATATAAAATGCAAAATATGGCTAGGACATTTTTTTAGAGAGTGAGCAAAATCCTAGCATGAGCTCTACCCCCCTCATTAACCATCCCCTAGTTCCTCAAGCACATGATGCTTCATCCATAGAAGAAGCTCTTGTAGTGCCCCAACACTGATGAGCGATAAACTAACTCGTCCTTAAGGGGTAATGGAAAATCTCAAAAGCAAGCTTGGGCTCTTGAGCTATGCACCCAAATAAAAGCAGATCATAAAGAAGTAACAAGTGCACCAGAGGGGTGGAAAAAGCAAGCCGAGGAAAGGGGTAACTCATGCATCCATGGTTGTGCCCTCCTTACATCTATTCACTCAGGATGTTGAACCTTCATTAGTTGGTCACATGGTTATGGCATCTTGCCCTAAAGTCATTCACACTCCGCAGTCACTATCTTTCACACACACCTATGGATTGATGGGCTAACTTGGAATGTGTATTTTCCCCTTTGGGGATGGAAACACCCAATAGGGTTATTGATCTAACCATCCCTAATATAAGAAGGTAATGTGTTTACTAGACTTGACCTAGTTAGACATTTGAAGGTAAGCTTTATGTGAAGCATTCTTGTGCCCCTAACATTAGGTATGGTCCACTATGATGCACTTATGGTTATTATACCTAATGATTATTGATTTCACTTGATCTTGAGAGGATTTTGTCAGGTGGTTTTGTCACAACAGTAGAGGCCTCTTGAGAGATGATTATCCTCCTTCTCAACGACATTCCAAAGGTTGTTTTACCCATTCCATAGAGTGGATATGACCTTATTGATTGGTGTTTCCCACCCAAATAAAATAAGTGAGCTATATGATGGTTTCGCATGGTACTTGACACTCTATGTAATATCCCCATTTTTAGTTTCCTCTATATTACAGCCAGGATGGATTTCCAGGGCACGAGATGGCCAAGTTACAGGAGCAGGATTATGTCATCAAGGGTCCAGGGGGAATTTTGAGGAGTTTTACGGGGTCTGACGATGTTCGCTTGGTATTTTCTGTGAAAATTTCTAAATATTACTAATGCAAAAACCCTACAGTTAAATCTGGTTATACTTCTCCTACTTAATCAAGTTATTAATATGAAATTTCAGTATTAATATCGAAGTAAACACATTAACAGTACTCATTGATGCAGATCTAAACAGAATACATGCACACAGACAAAGTGACACACAAGATTTTCTGGACAACTGTCCCCGAAAAAACTCAATGCAGTAAAACCGATCTTCTAGCTGCTGGAGGGTTTATATTATTAAGCAGATTCTAAGTACAGCAAATCTGGGCACCTTACTGGTTAACCCGATAGAGAAATATAAGATCTGCAACAATACCTATTGTTCCGGAGACCGAAAACTGGACTGATTCACACCCTCAAACGGGATTTACAGAACTCAGCCCCTTTCTGCCTCTGGAAACCCCAGCGTTGCTTTGAAGCCCTCTGTGTCAGGCCCGCTAGCCTGCTAATGCCCCTGCGCTACTTAGGAGAGGGCGGCGTAACCCCAGACTGGGTGACGTTATCCTTACGCTTCCCTGGCTAGCCTCTGCGTAACCCTAATGGCCCCCTATTGCCTCTGCACTGCCCTTTCTGGGTATGCGTAGCAGTTGAAACCCTCTGCGTTGCGTGCAGCTACTGCGTAGCCTCTGCTTCTCTGTGCTGCTCCTGGGTGGTGCTTCTCTGCCTCTTGTTGACTCTTGGCTCTGGGATCAGATCATCTCCTTAGCCAATACTACCCCTCGCTGCAGCTGAAACACTTCTAGAAATTCTTAGCAAACCACGCCCTAGAATTCCAGCTTAGTCTCATTGCTCTGCCTCCGTGTGTGTTCTCCCACTGACCCAAAGCCTTTCCTTTATACTTTTCTCGTTGGGAAACCAATGGTCGTGATCTAATCTTGATTCGACGACTAAGATTAAAAGAAAGTTTGATCCGTGTGATTTAAGTCATTTCCATCACATGTTTCAATTAATTACCTTTAATATTTTAATTTTCCTAAGTTGGACTTAGGGTCTTTAATTAAAAATATTAATTAATTAATTTTCTCATAAACCGGATGGAATTTCTCAAATCCCTTTCTGGGTCTTGGAGATCTCATGTACTCTAGTCCCTCCACAAAGTTTGGGAGCTAGAGCACATCCGAAGCTACTCCAACACTCTACAAATCTCAACATTTTCCACCACCAGGGGCGGTTGCGTACAATTGCGTTTAGTTCCATTGCATTATGATGATTTTCGTTATTATTGAGCATAACTTAATTAATCACGCTTAAGGTGGCTGGGAGGAATATATGATGGAACACCTTAGTGTAATAGCTCGATGGAACCGGATTGAGAAGTTCTATAGGATAGGATGCAGAGAAGTGACTTCGAGTGGCTAGAGAAAGTACAGTGAGCAATTTACCATTTTTCCAGATTAAAAGTGACTTTAATTAGTCACTTAATTAATTAAAAGAAACGGAAAATGACTAATTGAGGAGAAAAGCAAAAAGTACCTTCTAGAAGGATAATAAAATAATAAAATAAAAATACTACTAGAAGATGGGAGATCTATCTATTGAGCCTTTTTTTTTTACCATGGTGAATCGGTAACTCTTTAGACTAATCTAAGGGAGGTCCTAGGATCAATCCTCATGACTGCCTTACAACACCAAGAGCATATCCAGCACCCTGCAAACCAGATATACCATATCTTATGATTTAGCAAGAGCCAAGACTCACGGAAAAGGGGAGTCTACTCCTTGAGCCGAGATCATAGCACGCTATATACTCAATGGGATTTGAACTGTGGTCTCGTTGGTTTCACCCAGCAAAACTTACCATTAAACAACATATCACTGTATTAACTATTGGGCCTTTAAAAGCAGGAGGGGGAGATCATTTTGGGACAGCTTGGTTTATGGATTATTTGGTATAGTGTGGTTGGGGAACGAAGTTGCCAGCTTCATCAAGCCTCAGGATGCAAACCCTTGGGCTTCCATTGTGAGTGTGTTGGATGGAAACCCAACACTCTTTGATGAGATTTCACCCAGATATCTCAATGTGCTTCAGTGGAGTTTTGGAGAGCAGATCTGCAGTAGCAATTTGGTGCGTTGGAGTGGGGATCACAGATCTTCAATTCTGGCGATATTTTCAGTTACAGTTTGCAGGTCGGGTCAGAGTGGAGCACATTACTTATGAGGCCAGTGATATATCCCAGCCATTTTCTGGAGCTGAGTTGGGCAGAGCTTCGCACCAGTTGACCAATTGGGCCACTCGCACTTATGGGGGTCAATTTCACTATCCGGAATCAGCCCAAACCATTTCTAGGTTTTTGTGGGCTTTGGGAGAGGAGTCCGTGGTTAAATATTCAGAATTTATAGGCAGTTTTCAGAGCAGAAACCCCTGTTCCATTTATCGACCAACTGCAGTTTATTTACTGGATCCCTTGCTTCAGGATTTCAAAGATTTCAGCCACTTGGATCAGCATTCCATTTCTGGGTTTTGCTTAGCTTGCTTGGCAAGCCCAGGTTCTGCCATTCTATCTCTGATGTACTCATTTTCCATGGTTAATAAAATGCTAGAGTGACATATGCTGCTTATTTCCTGAGTAAAATTTGCATCTAGCTATTTGTGGCTATTTTTCAGTTTCGTCTCTGCATATTTACTGTGTTTTCCAAGTAGTAATATTACAGTAGCGTCAGAGCTGTGCATCCTGCCAGGCTGAGGGTTCTTGTCAGCAGATCAGATTTATATTCGCAGGATTGAAAATTCTTATCATAACTTTGGTGGGATTTCCTTCACCCTAGCCGGCATTTTCCATCTTTGGTGACATTATTGGATCTGAATATTTTTTTCCCTCCGCATTATAATTGAAAGAGGGCCGAATTATTTTTAAAAAGAGGCCGAAATTGTATGAGCTGCCTGTATTATCATTCCTCAGAGGCCGCTAAGATTATTGTGCTCAGAATTCATGGGAATAAATTGTTGGCGCACTTTCCAGGAGCTGTCTCTGCCAAAAGGGTCAAATTGAGCAGACGTCGAACTGTCTGTTCCAAGAATATTTATAGAACCATTCCAGATCATCCATTCCAAAAGAGAAAAGGCCAATTTTTTAAAGAACTTGATATTTTTAAGGCAGAGTTTATTGATTCTTCGGGAGGCCATATTTCTGAATCTTGAAGACAATCATAGCTAGGCTGAAAAATTCCAAGCATCCAATGACCAATTTATATAAGGAGAAAAGTATAGTTTCCAGAGGCAGAAATCAGTCCTTCGTGTGCCACCTTCAACCAGGACGCAGATCATGAGAGCTTCCTTATATTTCAGAAGGGAGGCCAATTTTATCATCTCTGGGCCTGTCATCATTTGCAAAGCTGAATTATTCTCGAGGGCTGTTCCTCTCTCTCTGAAATTAAATACATTTCCAGCAAGAACGAGCTCATCATTAACACTATTAAAGAGGGCCAAATTTCATCATACCAGTGGTCAATTTTTGTGATATTAATCTTGGGATTGGCTGGGCGAATTCTTCATTCTCTGCTCCTACCAGTCACTAAATTATTCTTCATTCTCTGAGCTTATCAGTCCAGGAGGACATGTTGATCTATGTGTATGCTGAAGCAGTGGTTTCTAGCAGCATAATATCAGAAATTAATTCAATATTTGTCCCCTAGCTAAGTGGAGCAAATTCCAGTCCACTGGAGACGGTCGAGTTCACCAAAATTTGGGGCAGATTTGGCATAGGATAAATTTCTGAGATTGTCCGGCATTCTCTTGATATATTTAATATTAGTCCCAACCAATTGCTGTAGCAGACTCACTGTTGAGGCTGAATTCATTTCACAAGAGGCTGAGCTATTCCAGGTGTATTTAAGGTGACCTTCCAGGCATATATTATTAGTGAATGTGTAAAATCAATTGCCTCCTTACCAACTGGAGCAAGACTCGGGTCCTGCACCAAATTTGAATTGTAATTATTGAATATTAATCTCAAATACAGTTCAGATTTGCCCATATTTCTTGCAAATCGAATTCTCTAGGTGGGTTGTTGTTCTAAGCAGAGATATTTGTACAAAGAGGGAGATCAAACCTTATGAATACCGGTGCCATACCCTGTGACCAATCTTAAATCGATCTGAAGCATTAAAAAGGGCTGAGCATTTTATGGATGGAAGAATGCTGTACCAAGTTCCTCTAATGAGCTTACTTTGATGTCTTTTTATAACAGAAATTAATATGATAAAATGCCATTTATATCAGCAGAACTAGTTAATTTCTGAATGTTACATGTAATGAAACTTGTGAGCTTAAGGTCTTGTTATGCAAATATGCCACTGAACTTTGATGTACAAACAAATAAACCAAACTGTACCTACAGCAGTCTATTTTCAAAGTGTTTGACGAAATTTTGCACTGAAGTAGCACATTAGAGCTCAGGTAAATCATTGGACAGTGACAATTTCCACTGGGGATATTACATTGGCAATATGCTAGCAAAACAGAGTCATGATTCTAAGATAGACCTTGAAAGGTCTCTAGAAACCTTCAAGGGCACCCTCAAGGAGCTTGATCAACAACAATTCAAACCCTCTAGCAGCAGTACCTCTTCAGACCAGCCAAAGGCAAGACAAAATAGCAAATCTTTCTCCAGAGAAGTTCATAATATGCTGATGCAGTAGCGGAGGAACTGACAGAAGGAAAAGGAAGTAGGGAATTGGCTTTATGCACTTGGGTCAGACTTGAAGACTGTAAGATCAGAAGATGTCCTTCCAACATTGGAGAGGCTGGAATCCTATCTTTCCAAAGTGAACCAATCTGATTGGAGTTTAAATTGGGCTTTGAAGCCAGCTATGCTTGCTTTGATACAAACCAGATTCTTGGAGCATTTGGGTGAAAGAGTCAAGCTTATAGTCGCCTCCTTTTTCAGCGAGGTTCCGAGGATAGTGGCGCCCTTATCTCCCTATGATGATGACATCATGAAGAAGGTATTTCAATTGATTGTGAAGTGTTATCCGGGACTGCATGACACCCAGAGCTCAACCTTTAATAGGAGACTCGTGATCCTAGACATCATGGCCAAAATTGAATCCTACGTAGTCATGCTTGATCTAGAACAAGATTATTTGATCCTTCAAATGTGCCAATTCTTCTTCACCAACATCAGAGAGCATCACCCTGAGGAGGTAATAGCCAACATGCAAGATATATTATCTTCATTGCTAGTTGAACATGGTGATGATTGCAATAAGCTGCAGTAAAACTTGTTAGCCATTTGGAAAGAATGGGTTGTCTCACCAGCCACCTATGAGCTAGCCAAAGGGTTGGTTGAGCAAAACAGGAGATTGTTCAGATGGCAGCTGACATAGGAAGTATTAATGAAGATGCAGGATGCAAGGATCCAAACATGTAGCAAGAAGGAGTTGAGAAGGACGGGTCTTTGCTTTATCTACAAGAGGCCTTGGGAGCCAAAACATTCATGCACAAGTGAAGAGGAAAAAGGAGTTGATGAAAAGGAGGAATCCTTTGCTAGTACCACCGAATTTTCACTTGATGAGCAGGCATGTGAAGAAGTGGACAATGATTCGTCTATTCATCCATATCAGCATGAGTAAGGGGCATGTGTGGAGCAGTAAATTGAAGGTGGTCAAGAAGAGGACATTCAGAGGGATTTGAGGGATTAGCCACTAAAGTTGGTCCAGAATAAAGAGCGCCTGGTAGTACATGGGCATGTGAAGGATGACATACATAGAGTGCAAGATGAGTCATCTTGGGAGAGCCAGTTGCAGGCTCAATTCAGAGCCATGGACAAGGGGCCATCCCTTGATGAGGAACAAGCAGACGCGAAGGCATCCAGCCGAGTCCTAGAACTTTCAAATGATAGCAGTCCGAAGGAGTTGGAGCCCAATAGGATAGTGTTGCAAAAGGTTGGTGGACTGGAGGAGCGTGGAGTTTCCAGTCAGACGAGGGAGGATATTTTGGAGATGTAGAGCAGCCCACTTCAGGAGTATATGGATAGGGTTTGTAGCGCATTGAGGTTACATATGTGCATTGGAGAGAGGAGGGTAGTATCCTCTAGACCAATCTTATGGGTTGACCAGATCAACCAGGAAAACCAATATGAGTCAGGCATGGAGCGGTCTGGGCATAGTGGACATATACCATGTGTCAGTATCATGCGTTCGCTCTTTCCCACAGGTAGGATTGACGAGAGATCATGAGTTGGTTGTGAAAAATCCTAAATTTGGATTCCTACAACAACAAATCTGGATTCCTCACTCTCCAAATCCCTGGCAGATCTGAACAGCGTTGGTGAAGCCCCTCTCTGCCTTTGCGTGATGCCTACACTGGAATTGCATAAGCCTATGTGGGCAATCTCTAGAACTGCATCACCTCTGCTCAATAACTGATCTAGACTTATCTGGAATTGGATTTTGGCCCTCCTGGCTCAGAAACCCCAGCTCCCAGCTATCTCCAGACTGGATCAAAGAAACACGGCGTCACTTCTGTGTGAGTTCCTTCCAGAACTGCGTCACCTCTCCAGGTGACTCCGTTGTCTCTCTCTGCGTCACTGCTGCCTCTCTCTGAAATGCACTCCTGATCCGCCTAACCAGTTTCTGCTGCTGCCCCTCTCTGAATCTGATCGTTGAATCAACATCACTTAGCAAATCCTGCCCTAGTGATTTGATTCTGATCAAAAGCTGTGTCTCCTCACACAAACTCGAAAAATGCCAAAATGCTCAATGTGCTCAATGTATTTTCCATACGTCCCTCACCCTCCTTATATTATTTTGTTGACCCTTCAACTGCCAAGATTAAAACATAATCAAGGGCTAAGATTAACTTGGAGGTGATCCATGACTTTGTCTAGAAGATTCACACTTATTTTAATTAATACCCTTTAATTAATCAGTTTCCCTAAGTTTAGACTTAGGAAAACATTAAAAAACGATTAATTAATTTAATTAAACCATCTCTAGGTGGAATTTTCCAAAACCATTTATTGGTTTTATGGAATATATGTGTCTTACCCTATATACAAAGTTACAAGGCTAGAGCACATCCGATGCTACCATAAATCAAAGCTCCCTCTTAGCGAGTAAAGTGCTCTAGCAAAACAACTCAAAGTGTTGTTGTTCTGACTTCTGGAACATCTACTGTCGTGATGTTGATGCTACTCACCAACACTGCACAAGAAAATGTTGCATCTGTATTGTTGTTGACTCTGCATACTGCTGCCAACTACCACTGTACTGCAGCTCCCTCTGAATTCTGCAACAATGTTGTTGCACTGCATGAGCATTGCTCTACACTGCGTCAACACTACTCTGCACTGCGCTGCACCACTTGTGCACTGTGTTGTTGCTGCTCTTCTGCTGCTGCTGCTGCTCATCCACTGTTGTTGCTGCATTATTGCTAATTGCAACAGAAAAACATCCGAAATTGGACAAGTACATCTGCAACTGAAAAATAAGACTAACTGTTGCTAGCTTCTGCACTAGCGCTCTGAAAAATATTGCATTGTTGCTGCTCTGCACTGCGTGAGCATTGCTCTACACTACGCTACAGCAGTGTGCACTGCATTGTTGATGCTCAACTATTGATGTTGTTGTTGTCTCTCTGCACTGATCAGGCTCTAGTACTGCTAGCCACTGCATTGTCTTCTCATCTTCTGCTGCAACTGTCCATCCTACTATTGTCTTTAGGCTGTCGTAGTTCACATGTGATCCAAGAGTCTGGAAATACTCTAGGATCCTGCCACCTTGTAGATTCTGGATCTACAACTTCGAGTCAGCCCATTTCTCTCATTTCGAAATATGAGCTAACATAGCACAATCTCCTTCTGCCTCAATCTTGGCAACTCTGGCTTGAGGATCTTGCTTCTCCTCTTTATCCTTTTTCTCAAGAGGACATTGTGTGGCATAATGTCCCATTTCTCCACACCTGAAGCACTTGATCTTAGACAGATCTTACTTCTTTTGCCTCTGTTGCCCCTTTGATGCAAGGGTTGTGTTTTCTTCCTCTTCCTTCTTGACATTCGAACTGTTGTTGCCATCCTCAATATGGATTTTGAGGAGGTCTCTCCTCAGATCTTCTTGCTGCAAGGCTGCCCACATCGCCTCCCATCCTGGGAGTCTTTCTCTGCCCAAAATGCTTTGGAAAGAGACCTGATAATCTTCTAAAACAGAGTTCAAAGTGAGCCTTACCAGCTCTGAGTCTCTAGGCGCTGCCCGTACTACTGACAGCTGATCTCGGTTCTCCTGAATTTGAGACAGGAAAGAGTCAAAACACTCTCCCTTCTTCATTCTGGTATTACGCATCTTTTCTCCCAGGTACATCTTCCGCTGCTTGGAAGATCCTTAGTATAGTTTTTCCAGCCCTACCCATATTTCTCTAGCACTGCACTTTGCTACTATGTGAGGTACAATGTGATCCTTCACACCATCTAGGATCAATCACTTGGCTCTTGCCATATTCTTCTTGAATTATCTCAGATGTGCTGCATCCAAGGGTTATGCAACTGCACTTTCAATGACGGCTTTTAGATCATGCTCATCAAGGAGAAACTCAATCCTTGATTTCCAAATAACATAGTTGGAGGCACCCTCCAATCTACCTTGGTCATGCAATCCATTGTTGGCCATCTCCTCAACTGTTGATTTCTTTCTCTAACCCTCTGCTCAGCTAGACTTATGCACTCCCTATGGAGTAAGTCACTACTTCTACTACTGCACGAGAAAACTGAGCTTCTTTGAGTAAGAAACTCTCTCAGGTCAAGAAATCCCCAATCTGTGTTTTTCAGAAATTTTCTGATGCTTATGCACCGGCTCTTACTCTTGTGCAGTAACTGCGTCTTTCAGCTACGCTAGTCTGCTACGCTGCCTCTTTTGCAACTAAAAAATGCTTACCCCTGTGTCAACTCTCTCAGAGGGAGCCTTTTTCTGCGCTGGATTGCCCTCCTGGCTTGGACAGCGTAATCTCTGGGAAGGTCTGCTTACGCAGATCCCAGTCTCTCCTGCACTGATCTGCTGGTTCACTTTTGTTTCTCCTGCACTTCAGCTTGAATCAGCTCCGATACCATGTGAAAAATCCTAAATCTGGATTCCTACTGCAACAAATCTGAATTACTTCTCCTATTATTTTGATAATTATTCAGTGAAATATCGAAGTAATTTCTGAAGCAGTCTACACAAATAATGTTGCGGAATAAATCTAAGTGCTGAAACAAATTGAACAAAATGCAATGAAAAACAACCACACTTGACACAGTTACTTTTGGACTAAGTCCCCGTAAAAACCCAACTTGGGAAAACCGATGCAGCAAATCTGAGGGTTTTATATTATTAAGCAGCAGAATCTTGAGTACAACTAGGATGCCAATATCCGGCTCACCCTTCAGAGAGATCTAGACAGCTGAAGAAATTGTGAGATATACCTCACTCTGCAAATCTCTGGTTGAACTGAACAGCGTTGGTGAAGCCCTTTGCCTCTGCATGATGCCTAGGCTGGAACTGCGTAAGCCTGCATGGGCAATCTCTGGAACTGCGTCACCTTTGCTCAATAACTGATCTAGACTTATCCGGAACTGGTTTTTGGCCCTCCTAGCTCAGAAACCCCAGCTCCCAGCTATCTCTAGACTGCATCAAAGAAACACTGCATCACTTCTGTATGAGTTCCTTCCAGAACTGCGTCACCTCTCTAGGTGATTGCACTGTCTCTCTCTGTGTCACTGTTGCCTCTCTCTGAAATGCACTCCTGGTGCTCCTAACCAGTTTTTGCTTCTACCCCTCTCTGAATCTGATCGCTGAATCAACATCACTTAGCAAACCCTGCCCTACTGATTCGATTCTGATCAAAAGCTGTCTCTCCTCACACAAACTCGAAAAATGCCAAAATTCTCAATGTGCTCAATGTATTTTCCATAGGTCCCTCACCCTCCTTATATTCTTTTGTTGACCCTTCAATGGCCAAGAATAAAACATAATCAAGGGCTAAGATTAACTTGGAGGTGATCCATGACTTTATCTAGAAGATTCACACTTAGTTTAATTAATACCCTTTAATTAATCAGTTTCCCTAAGTTTAGACTTAGGAAAACATTAATTTAATTAAACCATCTCTAAGTGGAATTTTCCAAAACCATTTATGGGTTTTATGGAATACATGTGTCTTAGCCTATATACAAAGTTAAAAGGCTAGAGCACATCCGATGCTACCATAAATCAACATTAATCTCCTATTATTAGTACGATATTCACAGTAATGGGCTTAGTACAGCAGGAGCCCTTAGATTCTACATGCTCAATTTGGCAATGGGATGGAGACCAAAAGTTCATTAGCATTCCAATTGCACTAGCCCAGCATCAGCTTAGAGGGGTTGACCTTGGTCTATTCCAAGGGTTGGATTGGAGAGAAGTGAAGAGATGGTATTTTTTTGGTGAAGCCACATCTATAGCCAGAGACATAGCATAGTTAGAGCCACGGGATATTGGCGATGATGATTGGCATCGGTGGCATTGGGAACCAGGAGGATCTATTGGTAGCAGGATGAGTAAGAAATTTGTCTAGGATGCAGGTATTGGATGATGCAGAGGTATGCGGCATAGTGGTTCACATGGGATTCGAGTATTGGTGTACAGATGTCTTTGCAGCTGACAAATGTGGATTGCTTGAGGGAAAGCAATCTTGGGGCTGGAGGACTTGTAATATCCCCATTTTGAGTTTCCTCGATATTATAGCTAGGATGGATTTCAACGGCACGAGATGGTTGTTGAGATATATAAAGGGCAATGATTATAATTATTTCTCTTTACTCGAAAGTTGCTTGTGATGTATTTTTACCTATGAAACCGGATTCCTTCCTCAACTCCATCGTGTCCCAAATCAGTCGAATCAAACACGATTCAGTGGGACACGTGTCCTTCGAATCGTGTCCTGATTCTGGGACACCAGTCCGGCTTTTATAAGTGTCGCATGGCCCATAAAGGGTCGTTTTGGCCCATTTCAACTTCACATTTCACTCTCTCTTGATGTGGGTTTGTTGTGGGTGTGTGGGAGCGAAGAGAAAAGGGTGTGGGATCATTTTGGAGGCAACTCAAGCAACACGTAAGTGCATTTTGTCTCAATTTTTTTTGCATTTTTATTACAGCAATTTGAATGTGCATTTTTTCTTTATTTTTTTTACAGCATTCATGGTTTAATCAAGGGCAATAGAGAAGGGGCAAAGGAAGGGGAAGAATGTCCCCATTGGAGATGCCCCTCCTGTTCCAATTTCATCAAGGTCTGCAACTGTTCCCTCTATTGGAAGTGGGGCTACAACAACAGCTTCAAATGTTGAGGGAAGACAACAACCTCAAGATAACAAATATCCCTTGTGGAAATATGTCACATGAGAGCAACGGCCAGACAGCAGAGGAGGAGGATGGCAACAGAGGAGAGCAGTGGTGACCATGATGATGACAGTGATGTTGATTTTGATGATGAGGAGTGATGACTCATGAGCTACCTACTACCTTGAGGCTTGTAGTTGTTTTGTATTTTCTATTTCTATTTGCCATTGGAATTTCTACTACCAATGTAGCACATTTTGATTTTGATGACTTAATGAGAAAACTACAATATCTTGCCTTTCTCCTATTGGATCATTGATGAATATGTCACAATTGTATTTGTATGCATAAAGTTACTTTGTAAAACTTACATCTAGATGAAGATCTATGTTTGAATCAATGGATTTGTATCATGAATGAAAATTTGTGTCAGAAATATCTAATTTTTAACATATATATTTAAATATATATATATATATATATATATAATGTGTCCTAACATGTCCTATTCTGGGGGGGTCAATGTGTTCGTGTCTGACACTCTAATCCTCGTGTCATGTGTCCATGTGTCAGGTGACTTAGCTTTTTACGTATTAGCTTTGTTCCTTATTATTATATGTGTGAATCATTAAACAACTACCAAAACAAGAAGAACAAGAACACAAAATATAGGCCGCAATCCAAGGCCAAAACCTCTCCTCTTGAGAGGAAAACCTGCAAATCTCCTCTTCCTTATAGATTCTTCAATTAACGAATTCCAAGATCTTAAGACTGAGACCAATACCCTCCAAGACCAAGACGAACCTCTTTGTATGATGTGCTAACCTTGATCTAGTCAAACCCATTCAAATCTCTTCCAGTAACACCTTTTCGACCTTCTACTACAAGATTCTCCACCTCCACTGCAGATCTGAAATTTTGGCCTCCTAGCAATTACTGCTACCACACGTGTGAACTTCAATCTCCCTTCTCAGCCTTCCTCTGACATTCGCTTGACTTTCACTGACTTCTGGAGCTTGAGGATGACCCTTGGTGACCTTCGCTTGACCTCCTAGCCTTCTTTTCTCCAAGATCGAACTTGTAGATAGAAACCGTAGAACTGTTGCAGAAACCCTAGTCCTCCTTTGCACGTGTGAGAGAAAATAGCCCAAACAAAAGCCTCCTTTGTCCTCTTTCTTCTTCGATGCCTTCTTCTTCCTCTTTCTTCGCTAGAATGAGTGGTGAGTGAATATGTCCCAAGGAGAACAATTTTCTCTTCTATATATAGGATTTTCAAGGTGGACATGGCACTTTCTTTAAGGATGACTTGCCCACTGACAGGCCGACTTGGTCTTGGAGGGTATTCTGACACTTTTAAAGACAAATAATTTTCTTTACAAGTCACAATGTGCCTGATGGGGCCTTCAACTTATGACAATGACTCTTTTGACTTCTTGACCTAGGACAAACCCTAGAAGCATTCAATGGGTGTTCGACCTATAAAATAAAATATCTTGAGCATGAAACCCATGCTCTAATAATAATACTATTTTTTCTTTCATTTTACAATTTACAAGAATCAAAAGTACAATTCATACTTGTGAATACCGAACCTAGTTACACGTTTTCCAACACTCCCTCTTAACTAGGGAGGTATTCATAAGAGGTACATGGACATTCTCAATCTAAAGATATCTCATAAGAAGAGTCGGATTGGTAACCCATCTGTCTAGCATCATATCAACCAGCATTGTCACATAGCAAGGCCTTGACTAGCATCTCTATCTCTCCACAAGATTAGAGCACAATGTTGGTGAGACCAATGATTTATAAACACTATCATCATTGTCTCTCAAGGTGCATACTCCACCCGGGCGTTCACCGAGTATGACCTTCTTTGGACTATTCTTGTCTTGGATAGTTAGTCCTCAAAGAATATCGGTCCACGACTACTCTTATCTTGGATGCCCTACCTCATCCTCAAAGAGTATCGAATGTCAGATGGTTACCCAATCCTCCATTTTGTCTTCCCAAGAGAAGACAAGAATGATGTGCCTCTCTCCCTCTCAATTAGGGAGGATATATCAATCAAACCATGCTTGTCTCTTAAGTACACAAGCTTCTTATTAGGAATAGATTTCATCAATATGTCAGCTACCTACTCATCGGTGGAGATATACTGTAGCTGCGACACACCATTTTGTACTAGCTCTCGAATATAGTGATACTTGTTGTTTATATGCCTTGTCTTTCCATGAAATACTGGGTCTTCAAAAAATCATATACAACTGGTGTTGTCACAATGTATCATTGTAGGGTCCATTGGTCCTTCGAACAAGTCGGATAACAACTTCCTCAACCAGACCGCTTCTCTGCTTAACCATACCGCTTCTCTGTTTACTTCACATGTTGCAACATACTCAACCTCGGCACTACTCAAAGCAATTGTGTCTTGCTTTCTGCTCACCCATAAGATCATGGAGGATCCTAGACTGAAACATCCTCCCGTAGTGTTTCTTCCATAATTCTCGCTACCTTCCCAGTCGGAATCTGTACATCCAATCAAATGGACATCATTCCTCCTATCATATTTCAGGCAGTGGTGGATTGTTCCTCGCAAATATCTCAGTATATGTTTTCCTACTATCCAATGATCATGCTTCGGCTCTACGTGGAATTGATTGAGAATGATTACTACAAAACATATGTCTAGTCGAGTATTCACCAAGTACATTAGTGAGCCAATCAGTTGTCTATACTTGGAAGGATCCACAGGGACTGATTCAGAACTGCTTAGTATTTTCAAGTTCGTGATCATCGGAGTGGTCATTGGTTTGCAATCCATCATGTCAAACCTCTTCAACATCTTGATCACGTACTTGCCTTGACCCAAATAAATTTCATCAGGTCCTTGCCAGACTTCTAGTCCCAAATAGTAATGCATCAGTCCTGGATCCTTCATATCAAATTTTGCTTCTAGTTGCTTCTTACATTCTTCAATTCGACCTTCTACACCTGTCAAGAGAAGATCATCTACATACAGAAGAATGATTGCATGTTCTCCCTTCACAACCTTGATATAAAGGTTCGGATTAGCAGAACTTTTCGTGAAGCCTAACCTTTGTAGGTATGCATCCATTCTAGCATACCATGCCCTTGGTGCTTGTTTGAGGCCATATAATGCTTTCTTCAATCTATAAACATATGCCTTTTAGTTTTTCACTTCAAATCCCAATGGTTTCTCTATATAGACTTCCTCATCAATTGTGCCATTCAGAAATGCAGTTTTGACATCCATTTGTTGGATGTTCCATCCCATCGATGTTTCCAAAGAGACCAATGAATGAATCATTATATACCTTGTTGTCGGAGAAAATGTCTCTCCATAGTCGATGCCTTCTTGTTGAGAGAAACCCCTGTAAAAATTCCTAGATCTAAATGATCTCCAGAATCCTACTACAACCAATTGAATTTACTTCTATTTGTAAATTACATTACAGAATTATTCTATATTTCTTCATGAAATATTGAAGCAAATTACTGAAGCGACCTACACTTAATTACTTATGATTCTGAAACAAGGAAACTGAGCAAAGAAAAATATACACATAGGACACTGTTATTTTTGGACGAAAGTCCCCGGAAAAACCCAATGCGGGAAAACCGGTGCAGCAAATCTGAGGTTTTGATTTTATTAAGCAGTAGAAAATTCTGAATATCACAAAAGTAATTCAGTTACAAAGAGAAAAATACTGGCAGAAATATTGTGAGCTTTACCTCACTCAATCACTGGAAAATCCAGTTGATCCGGACACTGGATGAGGTGCCTCTAGAGGGCCCTGTGTTGACTCTGCGTAGGCCCCGCATCACCTCCTCTTGACACTGCGTCACCCAAGCAATAGATCGATCTGACTCCCGGAATCTCAGATCTTAGCCTCCCGGTCTCACACCCCGGCTCCCGGCTTCTAAAACTAATCAAACAGCAAAATCTCGAAAACCCTCTTGGCCTTTATGCAACCTCTGCATAGCCCTGCGTGGCTCTGCGCTGGCTCTGTTGGATCTCTCTCTGCCTCTCTATGTTGATGATTCTCCAGCTGAGAAAACCACTCTCTCTCTGGAAGCTATCCCTGCCCCTCACTGCGCTGGAACCACTTAGATCAAATTCTCCTCTGACCACTGCTCACTTCAGAAAATTGATCACTTAGATTCACTCGGTGTGTCCTTCCAAATGACTCTCAAGCCTTCCTTTATAGCCTTCTCATTGAAAATTCAACGACCGAGATTAGATCTCCAATCAACGGCTAAGATTATACTTGACTTGATCCATGTTCTCTAGAAGATTCACACTCTGTTTTATTAATACCCTTTAATTATTTAATTTTCCTAAGTTTAAACTTAGGGTCACATTAAAATAATTAATTATTTTAATAAAACACATTCTGAGTGGAATTTTCACAAACGATTTCTAGATTCTTTGGAATACATGTGCCTAAGCCTCTCCACAAATTTTGAGACTTAGGGCACTTCTGATGCTACCAAAAATTAACACTCCCTCTTAGCGAGGAAAGTGCTTTAACAACATGTCTACTACACATCGCTCTGACCCTGAAGCATCCTCTGCACTACTGATGTCTAACAAGTTGTCCACCAACCACTATGTTGTTGTTGTAACTGTATTGTTGCCCTTAACACCGCCACTGCCAATGCTACATCTGTACTATAGCTCCCTCTCAAGTGTTGCATCTACTATGCTGCTAGCACTCCCACTGCTAACACTACATCTCCACTGCAACTCAGTTGCTGAGAGAAGCAATTGAAACCACCCAAAAATTGAACAAGCGTTCAGTGGATGCACCTCATTGTTGAATGTCTTACTGCTGCTAGTCCCACGCTGCCCTCTGAAGCCACTGCGTTGTTGAAGCTACTGCATTGTGCCTCTACACACTGTTGCCTCCCTGCTCTGCATCGCTCAAATTCTGGTGCTGCTAACCACTGCATCTGTCGCTCCATCACTCCTTGGCTCCCACTGAAAACTCCTCCATCCCACTACCACTGATCAATGTGATCATGGGCTCCCGTAGCAAGGTGATGATCCATGAGGTGGGTTCCTCAAGGATCCTGCCCAACTAAAGTTCAAGGTGAACTACAGTTCCATGTCACCCTATCTCTCTCCTGGAAATGTGTGGGCACTCATGGCATATTCATCCTCCTCGATCTTCGCAGTTGCAACCTTTGGATCGTGCTTCTCATCCTTGTCCTTTTTCCTCAAAGGACAATGTGATGCATAGTGGCCCATCTCACCACATTTGAAACACTTCACCTTGGAGACATCCTTCTTGTGTCTCGGTTGCCCTTGCTGCCCCTTCGATGCGAGGGTTTCATTCTCCTCCTCCTCCAAATTCTTCAATCCACTCTCGCTGCTATCGTCAAGTTTACACTTGACCATATCTCTTCTCATCTCCTCCTCCTAAAGAGCTGCCCACATCCCCTCCCAACTCAGTTGTTTCGCCCTGCCTAAGATACTTTGGACAAAAACTTGCCACTCCTCAGTGACTACGTTAAGGGCTGGTCTCACCATAGTTGTAGCAGATGGGGTAGATCCACAGTTGCCAACTGCTCATTGATATCCTGAAGTCTCGTAAGGAATGGAACAATGCTCTCCCCCTTCTACTTCTGGATCAACCTGAGCTTCTGCTCCAAGTACATCTTCTGCTAATCGGAAGTTCCTTTGTATAGCACGGACAAGGCCTCCCTTACTCCCTGGCTGTGTTCTTGCCAGCTATATGAGAGACTATATGATCATTGACACCATCAAGGATAAGTCTCTTGGCCTTTTCCATATCGGACTTGTACTTTTTATTTTGATCCAGATCTGTAGGCACAGCAACCACGTTGTCTATGAATGCCTTGAGATCATACTCATCCAGAAGGAATCTGATTCTTTCCTTCCAGATCATGTAGTTGGAGGACCCCTCCAACCGATCATGATCTCTAAGTCTGTGAGCTGCCATCTCAGCCAAAAACTGTCGAACTGCTCCCTCTTTCTCCCTACTGCATAGCTTCTAAGATGGCTTACGCACTCCCTGATGGAGTTGGTAAGTCTGTTGCCTAGCAAAACAAGAAAAATTGAATTCCTCGGCAAGGAATTCACTGAGGAAGAATTCCCTCACTATATGCTCTTCTTCTTCGTCTAACACTTCTCTAACCAGCAACTGCTTGCAAAAAAACTACGTCCCTATGGCTCTGCTTGAAGGCTCTGCGCTGCTCCCTCTGCCTCGACAAGATCTCAATCTAGAAGTCTTACGTCTCTGTCGACTCACTCAAAGAGAGAACACCTCGAAAATTCAGCCCCTCTGTCTAGAACTGCGCAATCCCTCTAGGGATTCGATCTGCTTCTGTTGCAGCAATTCAGCCTTTGATTCAGTGCTAGATTTGCTCTTCTTGTTTCATAATCAATGCTCTGATACCATGTGAAAATTCCTAGATCTAAATGATCTCCAAAATCCTACTGCAAATAGCAGAATTTACTTCTCCTATTTGTAAATTACATTACAGAATTATTCCAGATTTTTTCATGAAATATTGACGCAAATAACTGAAGCAGCCTACACTTAATTACTTATGATTCTGAAACAAGGAAACTAAACAAAAAAAATATACACATATGACACCGTTATTTCTAGACGAAAGTCCCCGGAAAAACCCAATGCGGGAAAACTGGTGCAGCAGATCTGAGGGTTTGATTTTATTAAGTAGTAGAAAATTCTAAATACATCTATGAATACCACAAAGATAATTCAGTTACAAAGAGAGAAATACTGGCAGAAAGACTGTGAGTTTTATCTCACTTAATCACTGGAAAATATGGTTGATCCGGACATTGGATGAGGTGCCTCTAGAGGGCCCTAGGTTGCCTCTGCGCAGTCAATGCGTAAGCCCTGCGTCAGCGTTACCTCCTTTTGGCACTGCATCACCCAAGCAATAGATTGATCTGCCTCCTGGAATCTTAGATATCAAGCTCCGAGTCTCACACCTCGACTCCCGGCTTCTGAAATTGGTCTGACAACAAAATCTCGGAAACCCACTTGGCCTCCGCGCAGCCTCTGCGTAGCCCTGTGTGGCTCTGCGCTGGCTCTAAGTCAGCCTCTCTGGTTCTGTTGGATCTCTCTCTGCCTCTTTCTGTTGATGATTCTCTGGATGAGAAAATCACTCTCTCCAAAAGCTATCCCTACCCCTCACTGCGCCGGAATCACTTAGATAGAATTCCCCTCTCAACACTGCTCTCTTCAGAAAAATTGATTACTTAGATTCATTCGGTGTGTCCTTCAAAATGACCCTCAAGCCTTCCTTTATAGCCTTCTCGTTGAGACTTCAACGACCGAGGTTAGATCTCCAATCAACGGCTAAGATTATAATTTGAATTGATCCATGTTCTCTAGAAGATTCACACCATGTTTTATTAATACCCTTTAATTATTTAATTTTCCTAAGTTTAGACTTAAGGTCACATTAAAATAATTAATTATTTTAATAAAACACATTATGAGTGGAATTTTCACAAATGATTTACGAGTTCTTTAGAATACATGTGCCTAAGCCTCTCCACAAATTTTGAGACTTAGAGCACTTTCGATGCTACCAAAAATCAACAACCCCTAGCCACAAATCTTGCCTTGTACTTATCGATACTTCCATCTGCCGCATGTTTGATCTTATGGATCCACAGATTTGTGTTCAGGCCTAGGTACAATCTCCCAAACTCCATTCTTCATTATAGATTGATATTCTTCACTCATGGAATCCTTCCATTCCTGATGGTTGACAACTTTTTCAAAGGTGGATGACTCTGCTTCTATTAGTTTTGTTATGTATGTTGCATACCCAAAATATTGTTTGGGTTTCTCACTTTCTTTGAATGTGCCTTGCGCTACTCCATGTCCTTTTGCATCGAGTATTGTACATTTCAACCAGTTAGGTCTCTTTCTTGATTCGGGGATGACCACAGGTTGAATACGTTCACTGGGACCCTCATCTTCATCATGAGATACTTCTTCTTCCTTGTCAACTTCTTCTTCATATACTGAAAGTTATTCCTCATCAAAATCCATGGGAAGTTCCTTAGATTTCTTGAATGCAATACTTTCGTCAAATATGACATCTCGACCTACTTCCATATGGTGTCCTTCCTTATGTAGATTTTATAGGCCTTAAAGGAGTTGTTGTAGCCAACAAATGTTCCTCTCATGCTTGATGGATCCAACGTCTTTCTTTTGTCCTTTGGTATATGAATATATATGGGACACCCAAAGATACGAAGATGGTCTACAGTTGGTTTCTTCCTAGTGAATACTTCTTCGGGAGTTATGTTATCTAGTGACCTATGGGAACTTCGATTTTGAACATATATTGTTGTTTTCGTTGCTTCTCCCCACAAAAATTTCGGTAGATCTTGATCGTGTAACATTGTTTTTACACTTTCTTCAATGGACCGGATCATTTGTTCTACAAATCCATTTTGCTAGGGACTGTATGGGACTATCAACTCCGTCTTAATCTCAAACTCGTAATAGAAAGTTGTTGATTTTTGGGTAGCATCGGATGTGCTCTAGCTCTGAAACTTTGAGGAGGGGCTAGAACACATGAGATCTCCAAGACCCAGAAATCGTTTGGAGAAATTCCACCCGGAGCTTAAGTTATTCAAATAATTAATTATTTTAATGGGGACCCTAAGTCTAAACTTAGAGAAATTAAATAATTAAAGTGAATTAATTTAACATGTGGGTGAGAATGTTCTAAGTGATGAAGATCAAGTATTTTCTAATCTTAGTCGTTGATTAGAGATTAGATCACGATCATTAATCATAAACATAAAAAGTACTAAAGGAAGGCTTGGGGTCAGTTGGGGAACACACACACTGAGTCTAAGAGATCGAATTCTTCTGACGGAGCAGTGCTCGGACGAAGATCAAATATGAGCGATTCAGAGAAGCAGTGAGAGGCAAATGCAATAATTGGTCGGAGGACCAAGAGTACATTGCAGAGCAAGGGCAGTAGAGACGCAGAGGAAGAAGCGCAACCACCAAGAGAGGTGACACAGTCCATAGAGGAGCTGATGCAGACCCACACAGGGGTTGCGTAGTGATTCTGAGAGACAATCCAGAATCAGCTAGAGATTGGGGTTTCTAAGCCAACAGGGCTGAAACTCGATTTCTAGAGAGGGAGATCAGCGTAGAGGAAGGGTGACGCAGTCCCTCAGCGAGACCCACGCAAGCTAACGCAGTGGTAGCGTAGAGACTGCGCAGAGGCAGCTGGGGTTTCACCAGTGTCTGATCTAGATCAGCCGGGACTTGTAAAGTGAGGTAAAACTCACAATTTATCTCTATTTTCCGAGGTTTTCTCTGTTGGGTGAGCCGAATTATGGCACCCTAGATGTACTCGGAATATTTTTGCTTAGTAATATAAACCCTCAGAACTGTTGCACCAGTTTTCCCGTATCGGGTTTTTCCAGGGACATTTGTCTGAAAAATCTGTGTGCTTTACTTAATTTTCAGCACTTGATCTGTATAATTGTGTATGTTATAGTGTATTTACTATGATGTTTTCCTGAATTATTCAGAAAATAACTTGTTAATTAAAAAAAAACAAAGTAGGAGGAGTAAATCAGATTTACTGCAGTAGGGTTTCTAGTTTAGATTCAGAAATTTTCACATGGTATCAGAGCTATTGCAGATCAGGTAGAGTTGAAGCCATCGGCGAGAGATGAAGTGAAAATTTTTCTGCACGAAGGCAGTTGTCTGAGTGACAGCGCAGATCCAAGAAGAGGCAAAGAAGGGTGACAGAGTCACTAGAGGGGCTCATGCATAGCCCGCGTCAGCCAGCTGAGGTGATGTTGTAGCTGCAGCAAAGGCAGCGCAATGTTTGTTGGGCCAGCGCAATGTTTGTTGGGCCAGTGCAAAGATTTGAGCCTCCATCTTTCCGGTTGTTGTGGCTGGAAGAGTAGTTCGTTTTTCTTCAAGGGTTGCTGGTGGGGCATTGTTTCTGTCGGTGCAGAACAATGTCGAGTGGGGTTGTGACAAAGTAGAGGGAACCAGTTCCTCATAAGACTTCTCACCAAGAAGTCTAGATCCAGTGTTGATTAGTAGCAAAGAGTGATCGAAGAGGACTGATTCGACATCAGTTGGTGGAGGATTTCCGGGAGGGAAATGATTTTTTAGAGGGAGCGGGTTCCTTAGAGGCTTTCTAGCGCCAAGAAACCCAGATCTGAGTTTTGTTGTGGCAGCAACAGAAGAGGGAGAAGAGAACTAGCTCGACATTTTTTGTTGAGTAGAGATGGCCACTCATGGACTGTGGGATCAGGATAGGTTGGATGGAGCATCCAACGTTGTCATCTGGAAGGCCAGGATCCTATCTGTCCTAGATGAGCATTGTATCAAGCATCTCACCGAGAGCGCGATTGTTCTTCCTGTTGACGCTGATCTGCTCAAGAAGTATGAAGAAACTCAAGTGAATGCTAAGCGCTTGATCATGGACGAAGTCAAGGATCATGTGGTCCCACACATTGTTGAGAAGGCAACATCACATGAAATGTGGACTTCAAATACCACATTGTATCAGGGGACTTTTGTTCAGAGGAGGATGCTTTAAGAATCAACTTGCAGATGTTGAATGGAGAACAGATAGACCCCTTCCTCATCAGATTGAAGGCGATCCGTGATCAACTAGTTATCGTGAGGGCCACACCTGATGAAGGTCTTATGGTGAGGACTGCTCTGAATGCAGTTTCCGATGAGTGGGAGAACTTTTTCCAAGGCATTTTGGGTAGAGCAGCGCTTCCAAGTTGGGAAAACATGTGGGTAGCTCTTCGACAAGAAGAGATCAGGAGGATGACCAAGGCGGGCATGAGCAGCGGAGGGATCAAGATCAAGAAGGAGGAGGAGGAAGATGTGGCTCTCACATCTAAGGGACAGCACGGGCAACAAAGGAAGAAGAAGAAAGACCTTTCAAAGGTCAAATGCTTTAGGTGTGGTGAATTAGGACATTTCGGCACAACATGCCCTATGAAAAAGAAGAGCAAGGAAGAGTCTGATTTGAAGGCTGCCGCAGCTAAGGACGATGATGGAGATGATGACGATGTGGCCATGAGTGCTCATGTGCTTCGAGAAAAGAGGTGGGGAGACATTGATTTGTAGTTCTTTCGACTTGCAGTGCAGGGGCAAGATCCTTGAAGTGCCCAAACTATTGGATCACATAAGAGATATGGGAGCCCTTAATGACAGTAGCAGGATCACTAGAGTCAATTGGTGGAAGGGATGATGGAGCAACAACGGCAGAGCTAGAACGCTGAATACTGAAGCAGCGCAGAGCAGAGGCAGCAACAGCGCAGTGGTTGATGGACTTCAACAGCACAGTGCAGAGCAGTGCTTACGCAGTGCAGAGCAGCAACAGCGCAGAGCATCAAAGGGTCAATGCAGGTTAGCAGCAGAGGGAGCTTCACCATCGAGATGCATCCAGACTGATTTGTATGTCAAGTTTTTGGGTGGATGTTCAGTTGCTTAACTCTTAGCAACTGAGTTGCGGTGCAGCAGTTAGCAGTGGCAATGCTATGGGCAGCATGATGCAGTATTTGAGAGGGAGTTGTAGTACAGATGTAGCAGTGTCAGTAGTAGTGACATAGGCAGCAATACAGATAGCAGCAACGCAATGGATGATGGGCAGCATCCAAGCATCAGAAGCGCAGAGGATCGATGTCGTGGATCGGGGTGATGCTTCTGGTGTAGAAGTATTGCTAGAGCACATTCCTCGTTAAAAGGGAGTGTTGATTTTGGGTAGCATTGGATGTGCTCTAGCTCCGAAAATTTGTGGAGGGGCTAGTACGCATGAGATCTCCAAGACCCAGAAATCGTTTGGAGAAATTCCACCTAGAGCTTAAGTTATTCAAATAATTAATTATTTTAATGGGGACCCTAAGTCTAAACTTAGGGAAATTAAATAATTAAGGTGAATGTTCTAAGTGACGAAGATCAAATCTTTTCTAATCTTAGTCGTTGATTAAAGATTAGATCATGGTTGTTGATTCATCAACAGGAAAAGTATTAAAGGAAGGCTTGGGGTCAATTGGAGAACACACACAGTGAGTCTAAGAGATCGAATTCTTCTAACGGAGCAGTGCTTGGACAAAGATCAGATCTAAGTGATTCAAAGAAGCAGTAAGAGGCAGATGCAGTAATTAGTCGAAGGACCAAGAGTACATTGCAGAGAAATGGCAGCAGAGATGTAGAGGAAGTAGCCCAGCCACCAGGAGAGATGACGCAGTCCCTAGAGGGGTTCACGCAGGCCCACGCAGGGGCTGCGCAGTGATTCCAAGAGACAGACTAGAGTCAGCTAGAGATCGGGGTTTCTAAGTCGACAAGGCTGAAACTCGATTTCTAGAGAGGCAGATCAGCACAGAGGAAGGGTGACATAGTCCCTCAGCCAGACCCACGCAGGCTAACGCAATGGCAGCGTAGAGACTGCGCAAAGGCAGTTGGGGTTTCACTAGTGTCTGATCTGGATCAGCTGGGACTTGTAGAGTGAGGTAAAACTCACAATTTATCTCTGTTTGCCAAGGTTTTCTCTGTTGGGTGATCCGGATTATGGTACGCTAGATGTACTCATAATATTGTTGCTTAATAATACAAACCCTCAGAACTGTTGCACCGGTTTTCCCGCATTGGTTTTTTCTGGGGACATTTGTCCGAAAAATATGTGTCCTTTGCCTGTGTGCTTTACTTATTTTTCAGCACTTGATCTGTATAATTGTGTAGGTTGCAGTGTATTACAATGATGTTTTCCTGAATTATTCAGAAAATAACTTGTTAATTAAAAGAAAACAAGTAGGAGAAGTAAATTAGATTTACTATAGTAGGGTTTCTGGTTTAGATTCAAAAATTTTCACAAAAGCTATAATTTCCTTGGATGTATACGCTCCTCCATTGTCAGATCTTAGTATCTTGATTCTTCTTTCCGTAAGATTCTCCACTTCAATTTTGAATTCTTGAAATTTTGTAAATACTCTGTCCTTGGATTTCATCAAGTAAACCCAAGTTTTTCTTGAATGATCATCTATAAAGGTGACATAATACAGATGACCTCCAAGTGATTTAGGAGTCATAGGGCCACATACATCAGAGTGAATAAGATCCAAGATTTCTTTTGAAAGTGAAGCACGGCTTCCAAATGGCCTCTTGGTATTCTTACCTAATGCACATCCCTTACATACTCCTTCATGATCTTCTTTCAATTTAGGTATCCCATTCACTATGGAACTTAGAGTTGGAAGGATTTTGAAATGAAGATGACCAAATCTTTTACGCCAGAGTTCACATGGGCTGATTTCAATGTGAACCAAAGCTTGAGCTAGAGGAGATATCAACCTGTAATTCTTCCTTCTCGAATACCAATTACTCTAGCATTCTCTATGCTTGAGTTTTTACTCCATACTACAACGTTTCCATCAATGAAAGCTACTCCATCACCCTTATCATCTAGACTTGAAATGGAAAGTTAGTTCGTATGCAAACCAGGAACAAATATGATGTTTTTGGGGTGAATGTTGCTTCCATTCTCTAGCTCTATAGAGGTTGATCCAATTCCTCTTACAAGGTAGCTATTATTATCTCCAAGTTCCACTGAGTAAGAAGATTTTCCCTTTGATAATGTCTTCAGTTGTTTGTGATGACTAGTCATATATCTAGATGCACCACTATCAATTACCCGAATGCTCTTGTCTTGGAATGTTCCGGTTAGTGCAAAGAAGAGACCTTCATCTTTAGCTTTGATTACATCCTTCTTGTTGAGAATTTCGAGGGGCAATGATTCATTAAAATTCTCTTCTTGATAATTACTTGTGAGCTTACTTCTTTTACTTATGTCTTTTCTTCTTAACTTATTTCGTCTTTCATCAAGTCAATTACCAAAAACACAAGAGACACAAATTTAGGCTCTTCAAGCCAGAGCAAAACCTCTCCCTTTTGGAAAGGAAAACCCACAAGAAATTCTTCTTATAGACTTTAAGATGACAAGTACCATGACTGTGATACAAACCCTACACCTTTATATCCTCCAAGACCTTGACACTGCTTCTTCTATGACTTCTTAAATTGATCCTTTTCTTCTGCACCATCCTGCACCTTTCTGCACTCAAACTAGAGAGCCCGATCTCTTCTTCTTTCTTTAGGTTGTATGTAATCCTTACTTGTGATAGTATCTTTGTCCTTAACAGTCCACCTTTATCATATCATAATGATACTTTATGATAGTCCTATTTTCATACTATAACATAGACTCTTCTACGCATCTAATTACTGTCATAAGTACGCACTGCAATTCGGTATATATTGTTGATTTTTTAAAACATTGGAAAGTGTTCCAAGTCTCATATTTTGGGAAGAGGCTTGGACATCAGTATTCCAGAGAACCCAGAAATCGTTTGTGGAAATTCCACTCGGATTAGGCTTTATTAAAATAATTAATTATTTTAAAATGATCCCTAAGTCTAAACTTCGAGAAATTAAATAATTAAAGGGTATTAATAAAGCAGAGTGTGAATCTTCTAGAAAATGAAAATCAATTCATCTTTTAATCTGAGCCATTGATTAGAGATCTAATCTAGGCCATTGATTCGTCAACAAGAAGACTATAAGAGAAGGCTTGAAGGTCATTTGGAAAATAAGTCAGGCACACTCTCAGTACTCGAAGGAAATCAATTCCGAAGTAAGAGAATTCGATTTAACAGGATGAGGTTGTAGAGGAGGGGTTGCAGACGCAGAAGGAGGAAGGGGAAGTCAACAGAGCGAGAAGAAGGCAGAAGGACGCAGAGAGAGCAGCACTGAGCAACAACACTGGCCCTCCACGTAGAGTGACGCAATCCAGCGCAGTGACTGCGCAGAAGGCCACGCAGAGTGATGCAAAGGGAGGAAGGGTGTCAAAAATTCTTCCTAAGTGTTCGTAAAAATTATCTCAGGTGTATGCCAGACATCTGCCCGTCATATTTTTTGTAAAATATTTTGCCACTGCTGAAGATTAATATAAACCCTCATCTGTTGCACCGGTTTTCCCACATTGGGTTTTTCTGGGGACAATTGTCCAAAAATAATTGTGTTCATGTGATTGTTTCTATTGTGTTATATGTGTTCTATTTGTTCTTCTGCTTTTGATTAAGTGAATGTTGCAGCTATGTTTATTTCAGAATTTACTGAAGCATCTGTAAATAACTTATCATAAATAAATAGGTGAAATAAATCAATCACTGCTGTAGTATTTCAGATTGAAAATTTCACATGGTATCAGAACAAAAGGAAAAAGACAGAAGAGGAGGTTCTGCAATGGAACTAAGATCAGACATTGATGCAGCAGCAGCTCGGAAGGGTTCACACAGTCCTACAAAATGCATGGAGAAACAGAGGGATCATGACATTTCAGTTTTGGCATCCAGAGTAGAAGAGGATTTCGCTTGTGTGTCAAGCACAGCCTCTCTAGGGGCCCGATATATTGACAGTGGAGCATCTACCCACATGACGGGAGTTTGAGAATGCTTCTCAAGCTACTAGGAAGAGTAGATGAATGTTCAGATCACGATGGGAAACAAGGCCAAGTGTACCCCCGTTGGAAGAGGAACCATAATTTTTCAAATAGAAGTTGGTAACAAGCTTTGGGCCACCAATGTACTGCATGTACCGGGATTGGGGATGAACTTGCTCTCGGTGTCTCAACTTCTAAACAAGGGTTACGATGTATATTTTATTGGAAATAAGGTTTATGTCAAACACCCTAGTTGGAAAAGGAAGGCACAAATTGGAGTAAGGACTCATAAACTGTATAAGTTACAGCTCGAGTCTCTAATGGCACTGATAAGCAGTACGGATGAAAGGGATTTGAATGAGTTATGGCATAGAAGAATGCGGCATCTACATGATGTAGATGCCTTGAAGATCCTCAAAAAGACTGTCATGGGAGCTCCATAACTTAACACAAGGAAAGACGATGTCTGCAGGGGGTGCGTACTAGGGAAGTATGCCAAAGAAGCATTTCCAAGAAGCAACAGTGGGGCCAAGAGTGTGTTGAATTTGATACACTCAGATATCTGTGGACCAATGTCCACGAATGCTCTTAGTGGTGCAAAGTATTTTGTCACCTTTTTTGATGACCATTCCCAGAAAACATGGATCTACTTTCTCAAAACCAAAGATGAAGTCTTTGAACGATTCAAAGAATTCAAGGCTTTGGTAGAGAATTTAACCGGAAGGCGGATCAAGAAATTGCAATCAGGTAATGGTGCAGAATATATTGATAAAGACTTCACAAGATTCTGCGCAAAGGAAGGCATCAAGAGAAAATGGACAGCTCCATACAATCCAGAGCAGAATGGAGTTGCAAAAAGGAAGAATAGGACCATTATGGAAGCTGCGACGGCAATTCTGTATGATCAAGACATGCCCAAATTTCTGTGGGCAAAAGCTTGCAATACGGCAGTGTAGGTGCAGAACAGGGTACCTCATAGAGCATATGGAAAAGTGACTCCTGAGAGTGTGTTCACAGACAGCAAGCTCGAGGTGAGCCACTTCAGGATATTTGGCAGTATAGCATATTGCCACGTTCCGGATGAGAAGAGGAAGAAATTAGATCAGACTGCAAAGAAGGGTTACCTTGTGGGATATAGCGAAAATTCGAAGGCATATCACATCTATATTCCCGAGAACAGGAAGATCGTAGTAAGGCGAGACGTGAAATTCATGGAGGAGAGAGCCTTCAAGAGATCCCGAGAAATGGCTACAGATATGCAGTCTGAGGAGGATTCGCTAGTACTACCACAACGGCCTACGGAGGATGGCTCTAGTGCCTCTCCGCAGCACAAGGATTCTGAGGAAAGTTCTTCCGAAGAAGAGCAAGCAAGAGAGCAGGTAAATCCACCCACCACAAATGGAAGAATGAGCAGAGAACTCCAACAGACTCTGAGGGATGCAGAGGAATTTACTGGAGCCCCTAGATATGAGAAGAGGGTATGCAAGAAACCCAACAGGTACCAGCCACTGGTAGCACAGATCGAAGAACCCTCTAGTTTTTGAGAGACAGCTCAACATTAGGTGTGGGTAGATGCTATGGTGGAGGAGTACAGCTCCATCATGACAAACAATGTGTGGGAAGTAGCCACTAGATCTCAGAACAGATCGGTTGTAGGATCAAGGTGGATCTACAAGATCAAGTATGTTGTAGATGGTAGCATAAAGAAGTTCAAAGCCAGATTTGTGGCTAAAGGGTATGCATAGAAGGAAGGGATCGATTATGAAGAAACCTTCGCCCCTGTAGCTCGGTACACTTCAATCAGATCTGTCATCTCTCTTGCAGCGCAGATGGGATGGGAAATTCACCAGATGGATGTCAAGGCAGTGTTCTTGAATGGGGTGATAGAAGAGGAAGTGTACATAGAACAGTCAAAGGGCTTTGAGATGCATGAGCAGAAGACTCATGTATGCAGGCTTAAGAAAGCCTTGTACGAACTGAAGCAAGCCCCTAGAGCATGGTATGGGCGAATTGATATCTACCTAAAGAAAATGGGATTTGTCAAGAGTGACGCAGATCCCAACCTCTACTATCTAAGAGTAGGGGATGAGCCGCTAATTCGGGTATTATATGTAGATGATTTGTTATTTACTGGATCATCTAAGCTCATCAAAGATTGCAAGGAGAATCTGGCTACCGAATTCGACATGAAGGATCTGGGGCAGATGCACTATTTTCTTGGTTTGGAGGTATGGCAGTAGAAGGGAGAAATCTTCCTTGGGCAAGGAAGATATACTACAGAGATCCTGAAGAGGTTTCAGATGGAGAAATGTAGACCCATGGCTACGCCAATGATTACAAACTGGAAGAAGATCGACACATTCGAGGATGATGAGGCTGACCCTACCTTGTATAGGCAGCTCATAGGATCATTGATGTACCTGGTCAACACTAGACCAGACATTTGTTATGCAGTGAATACCCTCAGTAAGTTCATGGTAGAACCAAGGAGGGTTCACTGGGTAGCAGCAAAACATGTTCTCAGATACTTGAAGGGGGCAGTCGAGTATGGGTTGAAGTACACCAAGGGAAATGAAATTGAATTGAGTGAGTTCACTAACACTGAATGGGCTCAAAGCCAAGTGGATCGGAAACGTACAAGTGGGTATTGTTTCAGTCTCGGATCAGGAATGACTTCCTATTGTAGTAGGAAATAGAAATCTGTGGCACTGAGCTCGGCCGAGGTTGAATATATGGCAGCTAGCACAACTTCGTGTGAGGCCATATAGCTTTGTAAGTTGCTCATGAACTTGCTCAAGAAGAGGATGGAACCGACCAAAATTCTATGTGATAATCAAAATCGCATCAAGCTCTCTAAGAATCCTGTGTTTCATGACCGGTCGAAGCACATTGACATTAGGTGCCACTTCATCAGAGACTATGTCCAACGAGGAGTTGTACAGTTGAAGTACATTACTACAGGAGAACAGGTAGCAGATCCTCACAAAGGCTTTGGGTAAGATTAAGTTTACTTACTTCAGGGAAAAGACGGGGATGGTCGAGAACCCATTCCAGTAATGGAATGGGTGGACTTCAGATTCAGAGGAAGTTGCAGTACGGATAAGGCAATGACAAAGATGGTGTCACAGGCAGTAGCATAGAGATGAGGGGCAATAGCCAAGACATCAGCAACGCTGTAATATCCCCAAAGGGAAAATAACCAGTAATACAAAGAAATATGCCAGACAGATATAGATAATATAATGCTGGAACCAGATCATGGAACAAGTACACATAGAATGCCAGAAAACTAAGCCATTTTATTAATCTGAGAATACATATAGAGGAGTACAAGATAATCAGGATGAGTGCACCTATCCTTGCCCTGGGCAAGTGGAGACCCTCTCGTAACAAATAATGGTCATAGATGTGACACCGTCCCAACTGGGTCAAGATCTCGCTATGAAGAGCCGCCGCTAGAATGCAATGGAACTAAGGAATCGAAGACCAGAAATGGCCGATCTCAATCCTCCAAACCCTCACCAATAAAAACGCTGTCTCTGCTAGTGACAGCGCAGAAGACAGATGAAATGCTGGCCACAAAACCTCCA
Source organism: Pinus albicaulis (assembly GCA_034641835.2). Classification (NCBI taxonomy): domain Eukaryota; kingdom Viridiplantae; phylum Streptophyta; class Pinopsida; order Pinales; family Pinaceae; genus Pinus; species Pinus albicaulis. Next base: position 1,187,772,705 of record CM076579.1, read on the forward strand.
GATGAAATGATCAGCTCCTCCAGGCTGGAAACACTGGAAAACGCTGCAAAAGCCCACACACCAGACCCTGTTCCTCAGATCAGCGTCCTCCCTGACTGGATCTGCGTCCTCTCTGCCCAGATCTACTGGATCTGAATCCTCCTATCCAGATCTGCGTCCTATCACTCCAGATCTGCGTCCACCAAGGCTAGATCTGCTGCTATATCCTCAGATCTAGGCTGGATCTGCCAATATCTCCTCAGATCTGCATCCTCCAAGGCTGGATCTGAAGGTATCTATCCAGATCTGCACCTTCCAAAGCTAGATCTGCCAATATCTCCTCAGATCTGCGTCCTCCAAGGCTGGATCTGCTACTATTTCTCCGTGATTTGCGTCTCCAAGACTCGAAACCGTCAATACCCCTTCGTATCTCGTTGCCTTCTCAGCTTTGACAATCGGGATCGCCGTCCTCACTATTCGTATCCGCGCCCCTCCCCGCCGGATCCGCGTCCTTCCCTCTCTCTCGGGACTGCGCTCCACCTCCCCGGATCTCGCGCAGCCATGAAGAAGGGGGCTTCTCCTCTCCAAATCTCCACCAGAAAACTGTTGCTAATTACCACTGATACTGAAGGATGATGCTCAGAAAATAACCTTACTAGGGCAGGCACTCGAAGTCCCCCGAAGCTAAGGGTGATACCAGAAAATAACCTTACCAGGGCAGGCACTCGAAGTCCCCCGAGGCTAAGGGTGAGATCTCCGAGCGGAGACACTCGGTTGCACTAAACAGTGCTGCAGACCGACTAAACAACCGGCGTGCTGAAGCAAACAGAAGTCTAACTCTCAATATCAATATCAAATCATGCATGCCCAAATGAGGTGAGAACCCCACCTTTTATAGTGCTAAACTCCCTCCAAAACCTTGACTGCGTCCTTCACTCTCCTTGGCCTGCGCAGTTAACCTTGGGTCAGTGTGAGGCCTCCCCTCATGCTCATGTGGACCCCCAAGGCCCCCTCTCTAAGTTATAACGTCCATCAACTAGGAAAAACACTTTATTTTATAAAGTGAGGTGACTAAAGTGAGGTGACCCCTCTTATTTCTCACTTTATTTATTATTTCTAGCTAAAGCGGCAAAATTAAACAAAAATAAAATATTCCAATTAGCAAAGCTAATTGGGAATATTACAGTCTCCCCCGGCAAAACGTTGCTTGTCCTCAAGCAACTGAAGTGATGGATGCTGTAAGATCCTCTCATCCTCCCAAGTGGCATCCTCATCCGGCAAATTCTTCCATCTCACCAAGAATTCTTTGATCTTCCTACTCCGCAGCTATCTCTCCCTAGTGTCGATAATAGCCTCCGGCTGTAACACCAGATGCCCCTCATCATCTGTAGGCGGTAGCTCCTCGGTGACCCTCACATGCTGGCCCAGTGCCTTTTTCAGGCATGATACATGAAAGATGTTATGAATCTGGCTGCCTTGGGGCAGCTCCAACTCATATGCAACCTGCCCGATCCTGCGTATCACCCTGTATGGTCCATAAAAACGAGGCTTTAGCTTCTCCGCCCCCTTCTGTTTGAGCGAAGACTGTCGGTATGGCTGTAGCCGTAGGTAGACTAGGTCCCCTACCTCAAAGTGTCTCTCCACCCGACCCTTATCAACATACAACTTCTGCTGATTCTGTGCTGTGGCTATGTTGTCCTTGAGAGCCCGGAGGATGTCTTGGCTCTCTTGGATCCATAACTTGGCTCGCGGAGCCCTGCTAACACCAAACATCATATCCACAAAAGATAGGGAATGATATCCATACAAAGCATAGAAAGGTGTCATACCGATGGACATATGGTGGGTTGTGTTGTAGCAATACTCGCCCAAATGTAGCCATTTCAGCCATGCTCTCTGCTGCCCACTGACGTAGTTACGCAAGTAGCCCTCCAGCCACTTGTTAACTATCTCCGTCTGCCCGTCCGTCTGGGGATGATAACTAGTGCTCGGTGTCAATTCTGTCCCCACTAGTCGGAAGAGCTCCTGCCAGAATCCGCCCATAAAACAGATGTCCCTGTCGCTGACAATGGTCTTGGGCAGACCATGCAACCTGAAAACCTCCCTGAAAAACAACTCTGCCACCTGTGCCGCTGTGTGATGTGCTGAAATGGCGAAAAAGTGAGCATACTTCGTCAGCCTGTCAACCACTACGAAGATGCAGTCCTTGCCCTGCACTGTGGGCAACCCCGTGATGAAGTCCATCGAAATGCTCTCCCACTTCCCCTCCGGAATGGGAAGAGGCTGCAACAACCCCGCAGGATGACTCATCTCTCCCTTGTTCCGCTGGCAAACCTCGCACTCCCTGACATGCTGGAGTACGTCCTCCTTGAGGCCCTTCCATGCAAATCTCTCCTGGATGGCCCTGTACGTCTTGGTGAACCCCTGATGGCCCGCCAATGGTGAATCATGTGAAGCCTGGAGTATCTTCTCCTTGAGCTGAGATCCCTCAGTCAAGAAGATCCTGTCCCTGTAATAGATGACCTCATCGGCCACCCTGTATCTGCTATCTGCTACCTGTCCATCCAGCACCTCGCATGCAAATCTATCTTTGGAGTACTCAACCAGTAGTCGAGCCTTTCAGTCAGCATCCAAGCTCATGAGTGATAACGTGGCTGGTCTACGGGAAAGGGCATCAGCTACCACGTTATTCTTCCCCTTGACATACTCTATGTCAAAGTCGTAAGCCCGGATCTTGCTGATCCACTTCTGCTGCCTCTCCTGCAACTGCTTCTGCTCCAGAAAGTACTTCAGGCTGTTATGATCTGTCCTCACCCTGAATCTGCCACCTACCAGGTACTGTCGAAATTTGGCCAATGCATGCATGATGGCCAGCATCTCCTTGTCATATATGGGATATAGCCTCTCGTGTGGAAGGAGCTTCCGGCTCTCGAATGCAATCGGATGACCCTCCTGCATCAAAACTGCTCCAATCCCCTCTCCCGATGCATCGCACTCTAGGACAAAGGGCTGCGTAAAATCTGGCAATGCTAACACGGGACAACTGCTCATCACCTCCTTGAGCTTATCAAAAGCTCGCTGTGCTGTATCCGACCAACTGAATGCCCCCTTCCTCGTCAGCTCCGTGAGGGGTGCAGCAAGCTGTGAGAAGCCCTTGACGAACTTCCTGTAGTAGGTGCAGATACCAATAAACCCTCGAAGTTCTGTTACATTCCGTGGCTCTGGCCAGTCCCTGATAGCCTTGATCTTCTCCTCGTGGACTCTCACCCCGTCCACTCCTATAATGTGTCCCAGATACAGCATCTCCGTCAACCCAAACTCACACTTGGAGAGCTTGGCATAGAACTGTTGCTCCTCCAAAATGTGCAAGACCGTCTCAATATGCTGGAGATGCTCCTCCCAAGTCCTGCTGTATATAAGGATATCATCGAAGAAAACCAGCACAAACTTCCTCAGATGATCCCTGAAAATGTGGTTCATACAAGACTGGAAAGTAGCAGGTGCATTGGTCAACCCAAATGGCATGACCAAAAACTCAAAGTGCCCATAATGACACCTGAAAGCGGTCTTGGGAATGTCCTGTTCCCTCACGCATATCTGATGGTACCCGGATCTCAAATCAATCTTTGAGAAGAACCGTGCTCCTCTCAACTCATACATCAGCTCGTCGATCCTGGGAATGGGGTACCTGTTCTTCAGGGTCTTCTTGTTCAGAGCCCTGTAGTCAATGCACATGCGTAATGTGCCGTCCTTCTTCTTCACCAGCACTACTGAAGAAGCAAAAGGACTGGTGCTGGGTCGAATGTGACCAAGGGCCAACAACTCCTGAATGGCCCGTTCTATCTCATCCCGATAGGCCTTGGGATGCCTATACGGTGTGGTAATCACAGCCTGTATCCCCTGCTCAAGCTCGATCGTATGCTCAAACCCCCGATCCGGTGGCTGTCCTGGCGGAATGTCCCCTAAAACTACTGCATATCTGTCGAGAATATCCTGTAGATCAGGGTGCACCGTCCGCCCTGTATCTACTGCCTCTGAAGCCCGCAACTCTACCGCCCACTCTATATCTCCCTTGCGGAAAGTCGCCTCCATGCTGTGTGCCGATACTGTCTGGGGTGGATATGTGTTCTGCCCTCGTATCTTCTCATGCTTCCCCGTCTTGGGATCATCCCACTCCATCTCTAAGGCCTTCCAATCCGCCGTGACCTTCCCCAGAGTAATAAGCCACTGAACCCCCAATATCACGTTGGTGTCCGGGATGTCCACCACAAAGAAGTGATCGGTCAATGTATAGGTGCCCATCGTCACTGATAATTCTGGTACATATCGAGCACATGCCATGGTCTGATCTCCTGGTACCAAAACAGAAAACCCATCAAAGCCCTCTGTCGGTATGCCCCTCCGCTCAACCATCTGGGCATCAATGAAGTTGTGGGTGGCCCCACTATCGACTAAGACCGAAACCCGCTGTCCGCGCACTGTCCCCCGTACGCGCAATGTCAAATACTTGGGGACTCCTCGCAATGCTGCTAGAGCTCCCCCAGTAGGTGCGAATGATGCCCCACCTGCATCGGGTGGTGGAGGTGGTAAGGTACTCTGCGCTGCATAACATCCTCCTGCCTCCTCATCATCCTCCTCATCCTCTTCTCCGCCGCTCTCGGAGAAGACCTCTATGAAATGTGCCTTCCCTGCCGCACATTTGTGTCCTGGTGCCCACGGCTCCTGGCAAGTGAAGCATAATCGCTTCCGCCTTAGCTCTCTCCTGGCCTCATCATCCATTTGCCCTCGTCCCGGATTCGCCTTGGGAGGCGGAGCCCTCGTGTCCTTACCCTTAGGCTGGAAAGCCTGTCTCTGGGGATAAGGTGGCCGAGTCCTGGGCAAGACATCCTGTAAGTCTCGAGTCCTACTGATAGCATCCTGCAGTGTAGCCGGTTTGTTCGACCGGACTAGGCCACGAAGTGGCTCTGACAGACCCTCCACAAACATATAAACCATCCGAGCTGTCGATAAGTCAGGTACCATCACTGAAACCCTCAAGAAATCCGAGATGTATGCCTCTGCACTCCCAGTCTGTTTGAGCTTGGTCAGCTCAACAAAATGCTGCTCCGGATCCCTCCTGTCAAAACGCTCTACCACCCTCCTGGTAAACTCGGCATATGTCGTCACTGTGGAATGCCCGAGTGTCGCCATCCCATGAAACCACCAATCCTGAGCCTCACCCTCTAAATGCAATGTAGCCATCTTAATGGCCTCCGTCTCCGACATCTGATTAAGCTGGAAATAGATGTCCAGCTTCTCCACCCAGGACTTTGCCGTAGTCTTCGATGAACCATCAAACATAGGCAAATGGAATCTACTAGCCGCACGGTGGTCATCACGGTGGTATCCGCGCCCCTTGTGCTGGTGCTGCTCATGCTCAGGGGGTTTGATGCCGCATCGATACTGGAGATAGCGCTCAAAGGGGAGAGTATCCATGAATGCCTGTCCTAAGCCCTGCCACTCTGCAAAAACGGCTGCCCATTGAGCTAGACTCACATCTCTCGGTGCTGTCGACCCCTCGTCCTCTACCAGGAAGGTAGGCATGGTGGGTCGCGTGGGTGCTGGATTGTCCCTCTGTGCACCTCCCCGCACTACTGTCCCTGTGTCTTCTGGCAAGAATGTGGGCATAGTGGATCGCTGAGCTGTCACAATGGGGATAGCATCGTGCACCGGTATGTGGCGAGACATACCCGATCCTTCACCGACCTGAAGAATTCTAGGGGGTTCTCTCTGACTGATCTCTATGGCCGAGAGCCTCTGTGACGTCTCCTGTATGTGACGGAGGACCGCCTCTTTAAACCTCACATCATCATCTGCCATTGGGTTACGCTGTTCTGGGCCCTTCTCAGGCTGCTCTGCCTCAGAATCTGTCTCAGGTGGTTCCTGATCAGAATCACTTCCCCCGAAGGGAAACTTCCACCTATCCTCCGTTTCTCTGCGTCCCTTCCGATAGATGTAGGGGTTATCCCCGGGCGTCATAGACTGCTAGCACCACAGGCTGAGCCAGATCTATGCTCTGATACCACTGTAATATCCCCAAAGGGAAAATAACCAGTAATACACAGAAATATGCCAAACAGATATAGATAATATAATGCTGGAACCAGATCATGGAACAAGTACACATAGAATGCCAGAAAACTAAGCCATTTTATTAATTTGAGAATACATATAGAGGAGTACAAGATAATCAGGATGAGTGCACCTATCCTTGCCCTGGGCAAGTGGAGACCCTCTCAGAACAAATAATGGCTGCAGATAAGGACAGCGTCCTAGCTGGCTGAAGATCTGATATGAAGAGCTGCTGCTAGAATGCAATGGAACTATGAACTGAAGACTAGAAAATGGCTGATCTCAATCCTCCAAACCCTCACCAATAAAAACGCTGTCTCTGCTAGTGACAGCGCAGAAGACAGATGAAATGCTGGCCACAAAACCTCCAGATGAAATGATCAGCTCCTCCAGGCTGGAAACACTGGAAAACGCTGCAAAAGCCCACACACAAGACCCTGCTCCTCAGATCAGCGTCCTCCCTGACTGGATCTGCGTCCTCTCTGCCCAGATCTACTGGATCTGAATCCTCCTATCCAGATCTGCGTCCTATCACTCCAGATCTGCGTCCACCAAGGCTAGATCTGCTGCTATATCCTCAGATCTAGGCTGGATCTGCCAATATCTCCTCAGATCTGCATCCCCCAAGGCTGGATCTGAAGGGATCTATCCAGATCTGCACCTCCCAAAGCTAGATCTGCCAATATCTCCTCAGATCTGCGTCCTCCAAGGCTGGATCTGCTACTAGTTCTCCAGATCTGCGTCCTCCAAGACTGAAACTTCCAATACCCCTTCAGATCTGCGTCCTCTCTGCCTTGGACAACTGGATCAGCGTCCTCACTATTCAAATCTGCGTCCTCCTGCTGGATCTGCGTCCTTCCCTCTCTGGATCAGCGTCCTACCTCCTGGATCTGCGCAGCCACAAGAAGGGGCTTCCTCCTCTCCAAATCTCCACCAGAAAACTGCTGCTAATTACCACTGAAACTGAAGGATGTTACTCAGAAAATAACCTTACTAGGGCGGGCACTCGAAGTCCCCCGAAGCTAAGGGTGATACCAGAAAATAACCTTACCAGGGCAGGCACTCGAAGTCCCCCGAGGCTAAGGGTGAGATCTCAGAACGGAGACACTCGGTTGCACTAAACAGTGCTGCAGACCGACTAAACAACCGGCGTGCTGAAGCAGACAGAAGTCTAGCTCTCAATATCAATATCAAATCATGCATGTCCAAATGAGGTGAGAACCCCACCTTTTATAGTGCTAAACTCCCTCCAAAACCTTGATTGCGTCCTTCACTCTCCTTGGCCTGCGCAGTTAACCTTGGGTCAGCCTGATGCCTCCCCATCATACTCATGTGGACCCCCAAGGCCCCCTCTCTAAGTCATAACGTCAATCAACTAGGAAAAGAACACTTTATTTATAAAGTGAGGTGACTAAAGTGAGGTGACCCCTCTTATTTCTCACTTTATTTATTATTTCTAACTAAAGCAGCAAAATTAAACAAAAATGAAATATTCAATTAGCAAAGCTAATTGAGATGTTGAGGATATTATTATGACAGATGCTTCGGTCAAGCAGTCCTAATTTAATTTCTTGTGTTCACTACTTATCAGAGTTGTTGATTTTTTGTAGCATTGGAAAGTGTTCCAAGTCTCATATTTTGGGAAGAGGCTTGGACATCAGTATTCCAGAGAACCCATAATCGTTTGTGGAAATTTCAATCGGATTAGGCTTTATTAAAATAATTAATTATTTTAAAGTGATCCCTAAGTCTAAACTTAGGGAAATTAAAAATTAAAGGGTATTAATAAAGTAGAGTGTGAATCTTTTAGAAAATGAAGATCAAGTCATCATTTAATCTAAGCTATTGATTAGAGATCTAATCTGGGTCGTTGATTCGTTAGCGAGAAGGCTTGAGGGTCATTTGGAAAATAAGTCGGGCACACTCTCAATACCCGAAGGAAATCGATTTTGAAGTAATAGAATTCAATTTTGGAGGGTGAGGTTGTAGAAGCAGGGTTGCAAACGCAGAAGGAGCAAGGGGAAGTCAGCAGAGCAAGAAGAAAGCAGAAGGATGCAGAGAGAGCAACGTTGAGCAGCAAGACTGGCCCTCAAAGCAGAGTGATGCAGTCCAGCGCAGTTACTACGCAGAAGGCCACACAGAGTGACGCAGAGGGAGGAAGGGTATTAGAAATTCTTCCGAATTGTTTGAAAAAATTATCTCAGGTGTATGCCAAACATCTGCTCATCATATTTTCTGTAAAAGAATTTTCCACTGCTGAAGATTAATATAAACCCTCATCTGCTGCACTGATTTTCCCATATTGGGTTTTTCCGGGGACAATTGTCCAAAAATAACTATGTTCGTGTGATTGTTTCTATTGTGTTATATGTGTTCTTCTGCTTTTGATTAAGTGAATGTTGTAGCTGTGTTTATTTTATAATTTACTGAAGCATCTATAAATAACATATCATAAATAAGTAAGCGAAATAAATCAATCACTGCAGTAGTATTTCAAATTGAAAATTTCACATATATTACATAATCATATATCTAAATTTTAGTCTATACGCTTTGCTGAAATGATGTCCTTCTAGTATCTTCAATCCGCAATATTTCAGTTCTGAGGTCTGTACTTATTGTTGTCTGGAATCCGCATTACATTACAAATTTGTTCTCCTTAACTTCTTGGCATTTCTATCTTCTCTTAACGCAGCCCAGACTTGTGCTTCTCACAGTCGTATATAATAGAAGATATTCCTGTGCCCTAGTCCGCAAAAACTCAGACTTGTTCGTTGCTATTTCTTGTATATTTTGCGCAACATATATAGGCATATATATAGTTGTTCCTGCATGTTAATAAGCCGACTTATCATATGTTATGGAGCCGACTTTATCACTATGTTGTAGGCCGCCTTGAAGGTTGTCTGGAAGAGTACTCCAACGCTGATATTTGAACCATATTATGAGCCATGATTTCAAGCTTGATTGGCAAGGTCTTGAGGCATACAAGTGCGACATCATTATTCACAAACATGATTCTTAAAAACATTTGTAACTGGAAGACAAATCCCTAATAGACATCAAAAATGACCTATAATAAAAACCTTGCTCATGAAACCCATAATAAAAACCTTGACCTATAATAAAAATCTTGCTCATGATATCTTTATTAAGTATTGAGTACATAATAAATCTCCACCTTCAAGTAATGAATATGCCAAGCTCACAACCCTTGGAATCAATTTGTCTTCAAAATCTGGATATTCACCGACTCAATCTCTCTCAAAGAAAAACAATACTTTGAATTACAACAATGACTTTCCCTTGTCACTCCAAATTTACAAAATATGCACCTTATTACGCCCAAAATTACAAAAATAATTTCTCTTAAAAAAAAACTTTCACTCCACTTTTTTTTTTGTTTTGTTGTTCAAAACAAACTTATCTCTCCAAATTACAAAAGAAATTTACTTTTTCACTCCATCCCAAAATTTTAAAAAAACTGCAATATCACACCACTCTTTAAAAAAAAAAAATCTATGATCACTTATGTCTCCCAAAAATTACATATTCCTTATTTCTCCATTACAAATATTTCACTTTACTAACCCTTTTAAATGTTCACTTTTTAATTTCTTTTAAACTCCTATTTCAAATAATGGCATTCTTTTAATCTCCTATTTAAAAGAATTTTATGGAGTCCCTTTACTAAAGTGAATTCACATCACTCAAAAAAGTGAACAAGACTCCCTTTTTTTATTTAAGGTAAAAGGAAAATTTAAATAATTCATACAACACACCTTTAAGAATATGCTTTGGAGAAGTGGCTCAACGCATGTCTTTTAATTATCGTTACTTCCTCAAAGCTAGTTCAACGATGCATTCAGGAAGCTGCAAAAATCTAGCACGATATTATCTTTTACGCAGTTCTTGTCCATGTTTATTCAACACTTTCATGTTGGTTCAATTTTTTTAAGTGCTTCACTCCTCAACGGACAAATGACAGGGCCGTAGGGGCAACCTTAAATTGTGACTGCGGAGACCTTTGCTGATAGAAGACCTCCCACCATGAATGCAGCAGCAGTAACTACACTTGTTATCATTGTAAGCTCAATCATCACTCTGCTAGATAACAGGTAGTGGAACTACATAATGTGTTAATAGCCTTTCAACTTCGCGTTGTGGCCTTGAATACTCCCCTATTCCTCTTCGAGCGAAACAGCCAGCAACAATAGCAAGCAATCCAACATCCCTTCTCAATCTGATCATGCATACAATACAAACTTAGTGTCTGCAAATGCTTATGATGCTTAGCTCACACCAGTAACATCAACTCTCAGGCTCTTACATTTCCCGGTCTACAAGTGCAGGATCTAGCTTCAACTCACACCAGTAACATCTTCTCTCATCAATCTCAATATCTATGTCCTCCTTCCAATTTTTGTACTCTCTCAGCCCACTGTTGCTCAACCAAAGTTGCAGTCCTTTCAGTGATTCAATCAGATTTTAAGCAAAGATGAACAATCCACAGACTTTATTCAATTGAAGATGACAATCATCGTTCATGATCCCCTCCGGGAAGGAAATGAGATCAACAAAACCTAAACAGGGCAGGAGGAACTTGACCATTCACAATCCCACGTTCTTCAGTTGGATGGGGGTTTTGTCACACCAGACAGCAATGCCTTTGGTCACACTTTCAGAAACTATGAAAGCGAAAGCGAGAGGCTGGATGGTGTGCAAGAGTTTTACAAAGGCATGGCTTCAATAACCTACGCTCTTTGCAAAATGTCAAATTTGCTAAAATAACAAACAAGCAGCCAATCTAAACCTCTGCGCAGTTCATTACGAAGTTTAAGTGTAGAATATTCTCCAAGTAGCTAAGGCTACTCTTCTTCATTTAAAGAAGTCAAATTCTCCAAGGAAAGAGAAGCTTCTCTAGCAAAGAAAAAAATCCCTGCTGAATCTGAAGATCGATACGCACAACAGCTTAATGCCTTCGAACAATTCAGAAAACAAGAAGTTTATTTTCTTATTGCAACTGATGTAGCAGCGTGGGGCCTGGATATCATCGTTGTTCTAGGTTCAATTGCATTTCCGATTTCGTTCTGCCTTTACTCTGCTTTGAGAATTCTACGTCGGCTTCTCCAATAAAATGATATTAAATTATATATTCAGTCACAGATTTACATAAACACAACAAAAACAACATTCTGACTGGTTTCCCTCTCTGTATTCAACCCCACGCAGATAACAGAAATTACATAGATTTACAGAAAAAAATATGTATGGATCAAGTTTGGAAACACACAACCACATGCTGAGAATCGAACCGATAACTCGTTCATTGGGCTTCTTACTGCTCCGCATCAGCCCTATCCACGTAGTTGGGACCATTCTTGTCAATTTTCTTACTGCTCCTCATCATCCCTTGGCTGCGTTAACCCAGTCCTTCTCCACACAAGTGTGCTTCTCCACGCAAGTTTCTCACCAAAATTCTCACGCTAGCCAGAGAGCAGGGAGCACTCACCAAAAATACTATTTTCAAACTCAGGTTTCTTCAGCATTTGCATCAGCAAAAGGATCATAGGCACCAGGAATTTGAACGTCTAGATCTCAAAAGGCGATGCGCTGCTGCAGGTCCTAGGAGAGGTCACGAACTTCAAAAAATCTTCACACAGCATGCAACGCTCAATGCCTCATGCACGCAGAGCGCCAATACACAAAGTCTCTCAATCCCAAAGTGAAAAACTGTGCGCTTTGATACCACATGATACAAATGGAATTAACTCAGAAACAGATTGCAGAAAACATAGATACCAAACCAGGAAAAACAATAGCGGAAAAGAGGCTTCGGCCTCATGGCATTCTCGTCATTCTCTCTCATTAAAATAATTTAGTTTACAATTTAAATAGATGAGAGAAAATGTCTAAGATAGTTCGTGCTATCTTAGACTCCTTTGGTTGAGATAATTTCTCACCAAAAACCCACCAATATAGGAGTTACTAAACAAACTCCAATATTTGAGGAACAACCCAAGAGTTAAGCACATATTCCTAACTTGGAATATTTAATTAATTAATTAATTATTTTGGATTTATTATTGTTATTTTAGAGAGGCTAACATGAGGCAAGCATACCAAAAATATATTTTATTATCTTTGTCTTCTTCTTTATATAAATACAGAAGTACATAGTCAATATGAAGACCGATCCTAGTTTACACTTTTCAACACTTCTTTGTAGTGAATAGAAGATTCCATGCTTCCTTGATTCCTTTCATGAGATAGTTTACTACCTTGGAACACTTCTTGATGAACTTCTTCAATGTAGCGGAGATCTTCATAATGCCCTTAGCGAACCGTAGCTCTGATACCATGTTCAGAAATATAAAGGGCAATGATTATAATTATTTCTCTTTACTTGATAATAGCCTTTGATGTATTTTTACTTATTAGCTTTATTCCTTATTATTATATGTGTGAATCATCAAACAGCTACCTAAACAAGAAGAACAAGAACACAGAATATAGGTTGCAAGCCAGGGCCAAAACCTCTCCTCTTGAGAGGAAAGCCTCTTCTCTTCCTTAAGATTCTTCAATTGAAGAATTTCAAGACCTTAAGACTGAGACCAATACCAACCTCTTCGGATGATGTGCTAACCTTGATCCAGTCAAACCCAGTCAAAGCTCTTCCAATAGCACCTTTTCGACCTTCTACTGCAAGATTCTCGGCCTCCATTGCAGATCTGAAATTTCGACCTCCCTACAGTTACTGTTGCCACACGTGTGAACTTAGATCTCCCTTCTCAGCCTTCCTCTGACCTTCGCTTGCCTTTCTCTGACGTTTGGAGCTTTAGGATGACCCTTGGTGACCTTCGCCTGACCTCCTAGCCTTCTTTTCTCCAAGATCAAACTTGTAGATAGAAACCCTAGATTTTTTGCAGAAACCCTAGTCCTCCTTTGCACGTGTGAGAGAAAATATCCCAAACAAAAGTCTCCTTTGTTCCCTTTCTTCTTCACTGCCTTCTTCCTCTTCCTTCGCTAGAATAAGTAGTGAGTGAATGTGTCCCAAGGATGAGTTTCTCTTTTATATATAGGCTCTTCAAGGTGGACGTGGCACTTTCTTTAAGGCCGACTTGCCAGTTGCCAGGCCAACTTGGTCTTTGAGGGTATTCCGACACTTTTAAAGACATATAATTTTCTTTACAAGTTACAATGTGCCCAATGGGGTCTTCAACTTATGAAGATGACTCTTTTAACTTCTTGACCTAGGACAAACACTAGAAAGCACTCAATGGGTGCTCGATCTATAAAATAAAAGACATTGAGCATGAAACCCATGCTCTAATAATAATAATAATAATACTTTTTCTTTCATTTTACAATTTACAAGAATCAAAAGTACATTTCATACTTATGAAGACCGAACCTAGTTACACATTTTTCAACAATGGCTAGGTCACAGGAGCAAGATTATGTCACCAGGGGTCCCGGGGGAATTTTGACGAGTTTTACGAGTCCAACGATGTTCACTTGGCATTTCCCACAATCAAGGGCAGTTTTGTACAGTTCTTTTTGGTTCCATTGTATTATGATGAATTCCATTATTATTGAGCATAACTTAATTAATTACACGCTTAATATGGCATTTTGAGAGGAATATTTGATGGAACCACTTAGTGTAATAGCTCGATGGAACTGGAATGAGAAGTTCTACAGGATAGGATACCGAGAAGTGACTTCCAGTGGCTAGAGAATGTATGGTGAGCAATTTACTATTTTCCCAGATTAAAAGTGACTTTAATTAGTCACTTAATTAATTAAAAGAAAGGGAAAATGACTAACTGATGTGAAACACAATAGCTCGATGGAACCGGAATGAGAAGTTCTACAGGATAGGATGCAGAGAAGTGACTTCCAGTGGCTAGAGAAAGTATGGTGAGTAATTTATCATTTTCCCATATTAAAAGTGACTTTAATTAGTCACTTAATTAATTAAAAGAAAGGGAAAATGACTAATTGATGAGAAACGCAAAAAGTAAGCAAAAAGTACCTTCTAGAAGGATAATAAAATAATAAAATAAAAATACTTCTAGAAGATGGGAGATCTATTTATTGGGCCTTTAAATGACCTGGAGATCATTTCGGGACACCTTTGTTTATCAATTATTTGGTATAGTGTGGTTGGAGAAAAGAGTTCCCAGCTCTAGGAAGCCCCAGGACGAAAACCCTTGGGGCTTCCATTGTGAGTGTGTTGGACGGAAACCCAACACTCTTTGAGGAGATTTCACCTAGAAATCTCACGTTGCTTCAGTGGAGTTTTGGAGAGCAAATCTGCAGTAGCAGTTTGGTGTGTTGGAGCGGGGATCACACAGATCTCCAATTCGGGCGATATTTTCAGTTACAGTTGGGAGGCCAGATTAGTTTGGAGCATATTAATTAGGAGGCCAGTGATTTATCCCACCTATTTTCTGGAGCTGATTTAGGAAAAGCTTCACACCAGCTGACCAATTGGGCCACTCCAACTTGTGGGGGTTGATTTCACTGCCCGGTATCAGCTCAAACCATTTCTGCATTTTGTGGGTTTGGGGAGAGTAGTCCGTGGTTAAATTTTCATAATTTTCTAGGCAGTTTTCAGAGCAGAAACCCCTATTCCATTTATTAGCTAGCAGTGGTTTATTTACTGGATCACTTGCTTCAGTATTTCAAAGATTTCAACCACTTGGATCAGAATTCCATTTATGGGTTTTGCTTAGCTTGCTTAGCAAGCCCAGGTTCTACCATTCTATCTCTGATGTACTCATTTTCCATGATTAATAAAATGCTACAATGATTTATGTCTTATTTCCTGATTAAAATTTGCATCTGGTTATTTGTGGCTATTTTCCAGTTTTGTCTCTGCAAATTTACTGTGTTTTCCAAGTAGGAATATTACACTCTAAACTTTAAAGTACCCTGAGATGCTAAAACGTTTAGGTGGTGAGGCTTGGTGTTGGATTTATTGGAGATGTGCCCAGATGGACCCACGACACCCACATGTTTGCCTTGACATTGTTTGATGGGTGTTGCTTGTTTTGGAGCTTGAATGATAATGGTTATCCTTGAGATGACAAGGGAAGGCTTCCACGTCATTAATGGACCCCAACACTTGAGCAGACTAACACTGCATCACACCCCTATTACCTTTAGAAGGGTGACATAGGGCACCTTTGTGCTGATGTCATGGTTTGGAGGCACTTTTGGAGGCATACCCATGGACTTTGAGCTACATTTTGGAGTATGGAGCACTCATTAGCCTATTTGTCACTTGCCTGTGGTATTTTGAGCTCTTTTGGAGGATGACGGCATAGTGGAGGGGGTGTTTCTCCCACACGTTGGCTATTTTGGCATTATTTGTTATGTTTTGAGCTCTTATGACATTGGCTTATAACCTCTCACATATTGAATACTCAAATAAACTTGCATTAGGGCTTTTACTTGTAATTAATGAAAATAATGGTGGTTATGCTTCATATAAATAGAGGCTCCCTACATTCCATTTTCATCATCACACATTTATCACTCTTCTTTTGTGCAAGAGTGCAAATTAGTCCATTTTCGCTACTTGGAAAATATGTGATCTTTTTAGGGTGCTGGAACTTTATGTGGAGATGTTTTGCAGTATTTCTTTGGTAGGGTGATTGAAATTTGTGTGGAGATGTTTTCCAAGGATTGAATGAAGTATTTTTTTGGAGAATTGTGTAAGTTTTGTGCCTATTTTACATATGTTGCATATTGTATTTGTGTAGTAGGGTTTCTATTTTGTGCCATGACTAAAAGCTAAATATATGTTGAAATCTTTCTCCTTTATGTTGAGCTATGGTAGCTTCAGAGGTATTCTTTACTAGCCTAGTGCCCTAGCTTGTGCAGAATATAACTCTCACCTACATTTTAATGACATCAGGGCACTAGTTCATAAAGTGTGTAATTTAGTGCCTCACCCACAACCTGAAAGGGTTTGGATCTAGTGGTGGGAGTCTATAGTATGTCAATCAATTAAATTAATTTTTGGTTAAATAGGATGACAACACATAGATGCAGGCACGAGCTAAATTAGGGAAAGTAGGAACTTGAGGACGTTAGAACTCTTCTTGAGGAACATTTATTTAATAATCACCTTCAAGAAAGCATTTATAGATTGGAGAATTTTATTCAATGCAAGGAGTACAAGGGTAAGGGCACAAAGCTTAGGGCTCATCTCTAGTAGATCTAAAAGGGAAATGAGCCCTCTAAGTTCTATTTCATGTTCCTTAAATGGAAGATGCTTCAAAAAGAATCTTGGGACCAAGAGACCAAATGGCACCTTATAAGAGGACTTAGGACCATGTTTTTCATAAACTTCCAAAATATTTTTGCTCCCTTCCCCACAAAAATTCTAGTTAATGTAATAGTGAAAGAATGTTTAAGGGTTTTCCCAACCAAGATTTCTTCCCTAGAAAGTGATCCTTACTTAAAGAGCAAAATACCCTCTCGCCATTTGGACTACAGAGAACTCTCGCTTGACATCTTATGGGGTATCTGGTGTAGTCGGAATGCATGTATTTTCGATAATATTTTCCAGATTTATGAGCTACCACCATCAGAATCGTGACTTATTTTATGGAAATTGTCCCTCTGAGGTTTATCTATAGCAGACGCAGCTAGACTCATAAGCCCCTTGACAATATTTTTCCTATCAGTTTCTTCGACGGGGCCTCGATGAATGGAGTTTGCAATTGTGGTGCCATCATCGACCTTAGTCCCTCCAGGTCTTTCCACTTTTTCTGGTCCGGCGGGAATGGCACCAATATGTGAGTTGAGTGTTGGCATTACGGGGAGTTTTGCATTGTGCCCCTTGGCCTTTGGTGGAGGAAATCCTTATTGTTGGGGATTTGAGCGTTGCTAAAGACTAGGCCATGGGGCATCACACTCTCTCCGTGCCCTCTCTTATCCACTGGTTTGAACAAATTATTTCCTTGAAGGCTTGTTTCTCCTTTGTCTCCTTTTGCCACAATTTTCGGGAGCAAAATGTTTTGGCAAATCAACTTTCAAAGCACGAAGTCTCTGTTTCGCCTGGGAAGTTTTATTATGAATGCCTGGACAGATATATCTCCATCATCTCTGGGGCCTTCGTCTCCTCATGAAGGCCTATCCTTTGGGTCTTTTTTACAGGCCTCCCCATTTTTGTCTCTCTCTAGGTTCCTTACTGTTTTTTCTCTATTTTTTGTTGTCGATCTTGGTCTAACAGTTTTTATCCGTTGTATGGTCCTTCTGGAGTTGATCTGGACACTTTCAATTTTTTTTTTCTTGACCCTCGGATGGGAGTTTTACCTTTGGTTTCTACTGCATTGGAAGCTTTTGCTATTTCCTGTAATGTTTTTGGTTGTATCGGGCTCTTCCACGAGCGTTATAGAAATAGGCAATTCTAACCTCTTTTATTTTTAATGAAAGATGTTTTCCTTCTGGAAAAAGGTAAAGAGATTGCAAGAACGAAATGTTTATACCAGTGTTGATATTATGGATATCGGCAAAATATTGGTGAGGGTCCTGAAAACATATTTTAGGCAATATCGGCAAAATATCAAAAAATATCGACAAACATAAAAAATGCATAATATAATCATTTTTTTCAGATTTTTAAACATATAAAGCAACAACAACATGAAATAAACACATTGGCACATAAATATGAAGAAAGCACTGATATATATGAAGTAGTGGATGTCAAATGAAAATGATACATCAAAGGCGATACCAAATCCTGTTGATCCCTGATAATTGTCCAATCAAGGACTCAAATGTGGAGAACCAATAAAAAATGACATAACATATATAAAAGTATTTGATTATCATAAGGAAAAACAAACAAAACTGGCAGCTAGCTATCTGAGATCAGTGCCCACTCCCCCTTTTACGGGAAAACATGATGGGTTGTTTGCCAGGCTTTCCCCTAGCAGTAAAATGCCCTGGCCCTACACCTAATTTCAAATGAAGATTGTTGGGTATGGAGTTGTGCTCTCCTAAATCTGTAGCAAATGGTGTTGTCACTAATGCTCCCACATTCTCCTCCTCCTCCTGCTCTTGCTCCTCCCCGGAGTCCTCCTCTTGTTGTCGTTGTACTAATGGTTCCTCCTCTAACCATGTAGGTGACTCCATGATGAGAACCTCAGACTCCACCCTCCACTTAGATAATATATCAATATTGTCTAAGGAAATGGCATCACCAACCAATGGTTTCTCTATTCGCTTCACTCACAGTCAGAGATTGTAATGCACATACACCAAGTCATTAAGCTGTGAGAACTCCAACCTGTAATTGTGTCATAAAAAAATTAATGAGTCTTGACACTTGAGGGTCATAAATTAGTAAATTACGATAAATGTAATTGCTCAGTTGAAGGTTGAAGCTCAAAGTTATAACCCATTGCACTTCTTTGAGTGTATTTTATCAAATACACTCCAATTGCGCTCACACCCTGAAGAGTTACAAGTTTGACTCAAGATTATGATGGCCAATTTCCGCAAATTTGGTGCCCTTACACCATAGCTTCGCCACCAAACATCTACAACAAAATAAAGAAAGCTTAAAACTTAAAAACTTAAAACATAATTAAACTTTTAAATAAAACATAATTTAATTTTAAAAATCTAGAATTATAAATTAGTAAATTAAAAATTATAATGAGTCATGACTTGTCACTTACGTGGCATGAAGAGGGTCCCTTCCAGAGAAATTTTCCATAGAGATTCCAGCATTCTAGGAGAAGAAGGAAAGTCAAATTATTCTACAATGAGGTCGTACTAGGTAGTGCGAATTAGCCAATGCACATAGTTGGGCAGCAAATCGATTTCCAGTTGCCGAAGACAGGTGTAGGAGGAGGTGCAAGTTGCTCAAGCAACTTACAGGAGGTAGAGGTCATTGTCGGAATTGATTTCCAAAGGCAATGCGAGTTCCAAATAGGGTCATACACATTTCCAAAATAGCCAGTACATGTAGCAGGCAAGGAGTGCAAATTGCACTAAGGAGGTCGATTTCTTTTTACAAAAGGAAACTTGCGTTTCCAAATATATTTTACCAGTGGATATATTATATGTCGGAGCTTTGCCAGCGAGAGGTAAGATGATAGTATTTCTCAATTTTGCTGAAGAATTAATAATAAAACCCTCATCTACAAAATTGGTTTTCCCCACAATGGGGCTTTTCCAGGTACAAATTGTCCAAAAATATCGGTGTTAATTATTTTGTGTTTGCGCATTATTTCTCAGTTTCTGTTATTATTTGTGAAAATTGTTGTAGTGATTGAATCGTTATTTGTCGTAATTAAATTTTTGAAGACAAATAATCTCCAGTAGATAGAAGATTAAAGACCACTTTTTGCAATTAACAAAATTTCATGTGTTTCAAGATCGATGACTTGAATTTAATAGACTTGTTCTACTTGTCTTGCTCTTGTATGGAAATATGATTATCTTTGGACGATGTCGGAATGTCCTAAGTGACTCATGATGTGATATCCAAAAATTTTGGCCCATGATGTTGACGAATGGAGTTAGGCAAGGTGCTTATGATCTAGGGTTATGTTCTTCAGATTCATAGTTGGTCAACGTTCTTTGGAGATTCAAGACACTCTTATGGATAGGTGTTGATTCCTTCACAAGAGACAACAGTTGATTTCATGACTACAGCAAGTATAGGCTTGTAGGTGGCAAGCTTGGTGGAGTTGCAAAGGGACTTGTGTAATATTCCCAATTAGCGCTGCTAATTGGTAATATTAATTTTTGGCCAGTTTACTTTTTATAAAGTTAAATCAGTTAATAAAGTGTGTGAGAAGAGACTTAGCCTACACATAGGAAATAAACATTCCCTAAAGTCACTTGAGCACATTATTATTTGGCAGCATGGGACCGAGGAGGTTGAAGTGGCAGCGTGGGCCCATGACAGCATAGAGAGAGAGGGACAGTGTGGGCCAAGAAGGACAACGCAGTTGTGGTGGGGCCTAGGTGAGAGCAAGGCTCTCCAAGCATAAAAAGGGGAAGGGGCTCCTCATTCATACATTTGATTATGCATCTATGTTTTGTCTCTTGACATTGAGCACGCTTTTGCTGTTGAGCAACGTCTGCAAGTGTTGTTCAGCACACTGGGTGTCTCTGAGCGGAGATCACAACCTCAGCCCCGGCGGACTTCGAGTGCCTGCTCGGGTGAGGAGTTCTATCTATTGATTTTCAGGTGGGAGCCATAGCATCTTCAGCCAGGGATTACGCACTTGCTTGGGCAGCGCAGTCTCAGGGAGAGATCACGCAGTTCTTGGAGGAGGTAGTGCCGGGAGTGAAGATTCATAAGGGGATTCAGTGCAGGATAGTGAGAAGGGATCAGCCCTTAGTTATTCCATCATTTTGGTAGAGGAGGAGGCCACTATTTGCAGAGATTCATTCAGGCCAACATACTTCACTGGGATAGCGTTATTCCTAAAGGGAGGTGAAATTTCGAGGTAATCCATTTGGGAATTCCTTTCTGGGCTTTTCTGGGTATTAGGAGGAGAGCTCATTCCCAGAGTTTCGAATTTTTCCGAACGAGGGAATAGCCCCAAAGAGCTGTCCTATTCCAGCAGTAGCAGCAGCAGTCTCTGTTTTAAAAATCGGCCGGTTCAACTCCGACCAGGCCTGGTCGACCGAGCCATTAGGCTGGCCAGTCCGACCAGGTACAAAACCAGCTAGGTTGGCCGGTTTGTTACCGAGCTGGCCGGTTTTTGTACCGGCTCGGTAACAAGCCGGCCAACCAGGCCTGGCCCGAGTTAACCAAGCCGAGCCAAAACAGCCGGCCGGTGGGCCCAAAAAAACCGATTTTGTGGACTTCAAACCGGATTTTAATCCGCTGTTAGGTTTGTTTTAGGTTGTCTAAGCCCTCCCTATGCTATTTAACTAACCCAACCCCTCTATTGAGCTCACATCTTTCTCATTCAATTTGCTTGAGCATTTGTGAGAGTTTTCTGAAGATTGTGGAGTTGGTTTTGGAGCAGCAGTGAGGAGCTTATTGGGCAAGTTTTGGAGCAGCAGTGAGGAGCTTATTGGGCAAGCTTTGGAGCAGGATTGAGCTAGAGGAAGCTAGAGGCTAGAGGTATTTATTTTTTCTCTTCTAAATTTGTCTTTGTTTGTTTTATTTATTTAGCAAATCTAGCATTTGCCATTTGCATTTGCATAGTTTTTGGCATTTGCCATTTGGTGAAAGAAATGAACATAGAATGAATAGTTTTTTTTTGTTTTCATGTTCAGATTTAAACATTTTATTTCCAAGTCAAAAACTCAGTCCAAAATGGCCCCTAGAGCAAAAGACTCTGCTTGGGCATATGCTGAAATGGTTGGGGATCAAATGTTTTGCAAATTTTGCAAGAAAAAAATTGAGGAGGGTGGAGGGGGCATTCATAGACTGAAACTACATTTGGCTGGTTTTAAAGGCCAAATTACTGCATGTGAAGCACCAGACATTGGGGAAATTAGGAAGCAATTGAAAGAACAATTTGACAAGTTTGAGCAAGAGAAAAATAGGCAAAAAGAAATACAGGCTGAAATTGGGAGGAAGAGGAATCTACAACATATGATGGCTGCCAACTCAAGTTTTGAATCTTTTAATTATGAGGATTCCTCATCTATCCCTTCCACTGATGCATCAAAAAACCCCTTTCGCTATGTCCCTCCCTCTAGGGAGTCTATTTCTGACAAGGGTAAGGGTGCAATGAGAAATAAGGGTACTATTAAAAGTTTTTTTGTGCCCTCATCTCCCTCTGATAGTGCAACTGCATATGGTCCTAGTCCTCCAACTGTGCAGCCCACTTTAGATGCTCATTGGAAAAAGGAATTGAAAGATGTTGCTTGTGAGTACATTGCTAGATGGTGGTATGATGCTGATATTCCCTTCAATGCTACTCGTTCACCATATTATGAACCTATTTTTCATGCCATATATGCTGCTGGAAAGGGCTTCAAACCTCTTACTATGCATGAGTTAAGAGGATCTTTTTTGCAAAGAGAGATTTCAAACATTGATGATTATTTGAAAGAGTTCAAAAACTCATGGGCACGTACAGGATGTACCATCATGTCAGATGGATGGACTAATCAGAGGAACCGTACCATCATAAACTTTCTTGTCTTTTGCCCACGGGGAACCATGTTTCTAAGATCAGTTGATGCATCTGATAGGGTGAAAGATGCACATTTGTTGTTTCATCTTTTGGATGAGGTTGTTGAAGAGGTGGGGGTGGAAAATGTTGTTCAAATCATCACAGACAATGCCTCTAACTATGTTCTTGCTGGTAAATTGTTAGAGGAAAAACACCCAACCATCTTTTGGACCCCATGTGTTGCACATTGCATAGAGCTCATGCTTGAGGATATTGGCAAAATAGACTGGATCAAGAACACTGTAGAGCATGCCAAATGCATCACAAAATATATTTACAATCACTCATGGATTCTGAGTCTAATGAGGAAATGCACAGGGGGCAAGGAACTTATTAGGCCTGCCATCACTAGATTTGCAACACATTTTTTGACATTGCAATCTATGGGTGCCCAACATAGAAACTTGCAAAAGATGTTTTCTAGTGATGAATGGAATGAAAGTCAGTGGTCTCGCAAACAGGATGGCAAAGATATGAAAAGGAAATTCGTTGAAGAAATATTTTGGAAAAAGGCAGCAGACATTGTGAAACTTGCTAAGCCATTGGTTAAGGTGTTGCGCTTGGTGGATGGGGAAAGATTGGCTATGGGCTTCATTTATGAGGCTATGGATCAAGCAAAGGAGCAGATAAGGGCAGCATGCAGGGACAGAGTGGCTAAGTATGGGCCCATTTGGGAAATCATTGATCAGAGATGGAACAATCAACTCCATCGCCCGATACATGCAGCTGGGTATTTTCTAAACCCAAGGTATCATTATAAAGCTCAGGAAACAGGAGCTTTGACTGGAGAGGTTAGAGATGGATTGATTGACTGCATTGATCGCATGATCCCCACAGAGAGTGAGCAGTTGACGATACACAGGCAGATCACTATGTTCAGCCATGCCACTGGTACCTTTGGTAAGAACCTTGCAAGGATTGCAAGGGAATCAGATGAGCCAGGTAAACAAAGAATTTCAATTTTCAAATTTATATTTTATAATTTATTATTTTGTATAATTGTTTATAAAATTATAATTTCAATTTCAAAGTTGGATATAAATTGTTGAGCTAACTGAAACTCATTTTTTGCAGCACAATGGTGGGAGGCATTTGGTAGCCACTGTCCTGAATTGCAGAGGTTTGCAATCCGCATTTTAAGTCAAATTTGCAGTGCTTTTGGGTGTGAGCGCAATTGGTCTATCTTTGAGAGGATTCACACACACAAGAGAAACCGTTTGGAGCAAAAACGGTTAAATGATCTAGTGTTTGTCCAGTACAACCTCCGACTAAGACGGAACCAATTGCTGAACAAAAGCCCTGATTCAGATCCCATTGTGTTGGAGGATATTGATCCAACATCAGATTGGGTAGTGGACTCTTGTCCACCAGAGTTTGACATAGATGGGGGGATTGACTTCGATTTAGTGATGGAGGATACTATGCTCAAATGTAGATCCACTAGTAGCAGACCCAGTCCCAAGCCATCCAGTTGCAGGTGCAGGCACTTCCTGTAGTCAGCCACGACGGAGACGCATAGCTCGTCTATCTGATTCTCAAGGTGGTAAGGGCAAGGATATAGTTCCAGTTGAGGATGTTGATTCAGAGGAGGAGGCGGAGCAAGTGTCTTCCCCCTCTAATTCAGAGTTTGGGGAAGAGGACATTGGCTTGTCACAGTCAGATGACTAGCAGTAGTTACTACTAACTAGTGACTATTCATGTTTTGTTGTAGAGGCCATTTAGAGCCTCCTTAGTTATGTTTTTTGTTTTGATCTCTATATCATCATCATGTATTGGTCCTTGGACAGTGCACTGGGTGCAATTTTGATATAATGGATATATTCATGAGCCTATTTTGATCATATGTTGTCTTTTGTCTATATTGTAATGCTTTGTGTTTGGAAACATGAATAAAAATCTTTAAATTTATGTTTTTGTACAAAAAAATTAATATTTAATGTATTTTTTACAAAAACCGAGTCATTGAAACCGAGTCGACCGAGTCATTACCGATTCGGAGTCATTACCGAGTCATTACCTCGGCCTGGTAGCTGACCGATTCTGTTTTTTAAAACATTGGATACGAGCTAAGTCCTGTAAATCCCGTTTGAGGGTGTGGATCAGTCAGACAATTGGCACTAGATCTTCAGGTTAGTTGCAGATTTTATATCTTTTATTCTTTGTCGGGTTTTCCAAGGTTGGAACCCAGATTTGTTGCACTTAGAACTACTTAATAATAAAACCCTCATATCTGCTGAATCGGTTTTCCCGCTTTGGGTTTTTCCGGGGACTTATGTCCAAAAATCCATGTGTCACTTTGTTGCATGAGTGAATTATTTAGTGAATGATCTGCATGTGTAGGCTATAGTTGGGTTTATTTTTGGTATTTTCTGAATCTAATTTCTGAAAATAACTTGTATAAATTAAATCAAGTAGGAGAAAATAAACCAATACACTGTAATAGAATTTTCACATAGTATCAGAGCGATCGCAGATCAAGCTGAATCTCCAGCAAATCGGCTGAAGAAATATTTTTTCTGCATGGTAGCAGAAGAAGCAGCAAATCCGGAAAGGGCATCTTGACAGCAAGAGAAAGCAGATCCAGAAGACAGCGCTGAAGCTGCAAAAGGCCTCTACGCTTACGCAGACCCTTCCCAGGGCAACATAAGGACTGCGTCACCCAGTCTGGGGTTACGCAGTCCACATCTGAGCCACGATGGGACTGCGCTGGGCCAACCAGGAGGACGTTGTCCAGTCACTTCTCTTGTTGCAGAAGAATTCAGCCAAGTTCTGGAAGCAATGCTTCAGATCTCCAACAGTGCTGGTGGGGTGGAGATTCTGTAGGTGTAGAATCGTGCCTAGCTAAGGCAACAAAGGCGGGAGGAAGACAGTCATTCAGCAGATCTGAGCCAAACAGATCTGAGATTCGATCGGGAGGATCGAAGAATACTGTCCGTTTGAGTTTTGGTAGAATATTTCCAAGAAGGAAGTCAGTTTGCAGAAAGAAGCAGTTACTAGAGGGTTTCTAGTCACCAAAAAACCCAGATCTAGAGGGAGAAGTATTGTTTTCTTCAGATCTGAGCAAAGATGGCTCGATATGGACTGAGGGATCAAGACAGATTGGATGGCATGTCCAACTATGTCATCTGGAAGGCCAAAATCCTCTCAGTTTTGGATCAGTATGGTCTCAAATATCATGCAGCGCAGACACTTGTTGTACCAACTGATGCAGATCCACTCAAGAAGTATAAAGAAAATCAAGCACGGACAAAGCAATTGATCATAGACGGAATCAAGGACCACGTGATTCCACATATTGCTGATAAGAATACAGCAAATGCTATGTGGAAGGCTCTAGAGGTGATGTACCAAGGTGGCTCTGTGCAAAGAAGAATGCTTCTTGAGAATCAGATGCAGATGTTCCAAATGATGAACGGCGAAGAGATAGATCCATTTCTCTTCAGACTCCAAGCTATCAATGACCAGCTGATTGGCATGGGTGCTGCTCCAAACGAAGGACTCCTAGTGAGGATAGCCCTAAATGTTGTCTCTAAAGAATGGGAAACATTTGTCCAGAGCATTCGGGAAGGGCAGTGTTACCATCTTGGGCAGATATGTGGGCTATTCTCCACCAAGAGGAGATCAGGAGGATCACCAAGAAGTCTTTTAGTGGAGGAAGCGGATCAGCCAAAGTAAAGAAAGAATAGGAGGAGGATGCAGCCCTTGCATCAAAGGAAAAGAAGCAAGGGAAAAAGAAGAAGGACCTCTCCAAGGTCCGGTGCTTTAACTGTGGTGATCTTGGTCATCTCACCAGCGATTGTCCTAAGAATAAGGACAAAGGAGCTTTTGATTCCAAGGCTGCAGCAGCGAATGAAGATGGCTCTGATGATGATGCAGCCATGAGTGCTCATGCACCTCGAGAGAAGAGGTGGAGTGACATGGATATATAGAGTATCCATAGACAGGTGGGGGGATCCTTGAGTCAGCCCTACTCTTGGATCACATACGAGCTACGGGAGCCTTAAGACAGTAGCGGGATGAGTCGGAAGATGGTTGCAGATGACCACATTGAAGAGCAAGAGGGAGTTGTAGAGTTGAAGAGGGAGCAGCATGATGCAGAGGCAGCAACAGCGTGCAGGCAGCAGTGCAGAGAGTCTGATGGGACTTCAGCAGCGCAGAGAAGCTGGGCTCACGCAGTGTAGTGTTGCAGCATGATAGTGTCTCCAAGGGGACAACATGATTCAGCATCCAGGGAGCTTCAATAGTGGAGGGCAACTTGACTTATCTGTAAAACAGTTGGGCAGAGTTATTCAGTTGCTTACTTCTCAGCAACTCAGTTGCAGTGTAGCAGTTAGCAGTGGCAGTGCTATGGGAAACATGATGCAACAATTGAGAGCGAGCTGCAGTACAGATGTGACAGTGTCAGTGGCAGTGGCAGTGGCATGGGCAGCAGTACAGAGAGCAGCAGTGCAGTAGATGGAGGGCAGCAAGCCAAGCATCAACAGCACAGACCAAGTACTCAAGATCTTGTAATACATGGTGTGATGTATTGCTAGAGCACACTTCTGATGCTAAGAGGGAGTGTTGAGATTTTATGTATTTGGGGTAGCATCAGTTGTGCTCTAGGTCCCAAACTTTGTGGAGGGACTAGAGTACACTTGATCTACAAGACCCAGAAATGGATTTGAGAAATTTCAAGTTGTGTTCAAGTTATTCAAATAATTAATTACTTTTAATGGATTTCCTAAGTCTAACTTAGGAAAATAAAATAATTAAAGTGAATTAATTAACACATGTGTTGAAATTGTCTTAAGTCACATGGATCAAGCAGTGTTTTAATCTCAGTAGCTGATGGATGATTTAATCTCGGTCGTTGAAGGGTTGAACAAAAAAGTATAAGAGAAAGGCTTGAGGGTCAGTTGAAGACACACAATTTCTGTAGAACTTAGGAATAGATCTGGAATTCTAGGGCGGGTTTGCTAAGAATTTCCAGTGGAATTTCCTACAGAGGGGTAGTATTGGCTGAGGGAATGATCTGAATCCAAGAGCCAAGAGACAGCAAGAGGCAAGAGGAGCAACAACAAGGACAGCGCTGGGAAGCAAAGCAGCAACTACGCAGGTGCTACGCAGGACAGCGTGGAGGCACTAGGAGGCTTCAGAAATCACACAGAGGGTCTTTTAGGGCCAGTGTGAGGCTGTGAGACCCTTCCAGGGGTGACGCAGTCCCTTTTGGTGCAGCGCAGTGGTATTTGAAGCTAGCAGGGCTGATGTTGAGGCTTCAAGGGCAGCGCTGAGGGTTTCTAGGGTCAGATCCGGGCTGAGTCCTGTAAATCTCGTTTGAGGGTGTGGATCAGTCAGACATTTGGCACTAGATCTTCAAGTTAGCTGCAGATTTTATATCTTTTATTCTCTGTCGGGTTTTCCAAGGTTGGAACCCAGATTTGCTGTACTCATAACTACTTAATAATAAAACCCTCATATCTGCTGAACCGGTTTTCCCGCTTTGGGTTTTCCCGGGGACTTATGTCCAAAAATCCATGTGTCACTTTGTTGCATGAGTGAATTATTCAGTGAATGATCTGCATGTGTAGGGTGTAGTTGTGTTTATTTTCGATATTTTCTGAATCTAATTTCTGAAAATAACTTGTATAAATTAAATCAAGTAGGAGGAAATAAACCAATACACTGCAGTAGAATTTTCACACAATGTTGCACTATGAAAAATTAACAGGTGGAGGAGGGTTTAGATCAATGTTATCAAAACCAAACAGGAACCGATGGAATCAACTGTTAGAGAATCAGAAAGGCAGAAAGATTATCTTGTTCTTGATTATTTACTTGTGATGTTCTTTAATTCTTATTATATTCTTCTTGTCGTCTTTCTTCTTAGTTCAACAAGAAAATAATGAAGCGAAAGCACATAGATCAAGGACACCAGGTGTAGGCCAGCATTCAGGGCAAAACCCCTCTTTAGGGGAAAACCCAGTCAGTTATTCTTCCTTCAATAGTATTCTTGAGAATCTAGACCTTGACTCGGATCTCCTCCACACCAAGTCATCCTTCCTTTGATCCTTCCTCTACCTGGCAGCAACAGCAATAGTAACAGCACTTCCATCAACCTTAGAACTTCGACCTTGCTTTTGGAACTTCGATCTTGGAGGAAAGACTTTGATCTTGCTTCTAGGAGTTCGATTTTGACACAATACAACTTCTCAAAGCACTAGCACCCAGCAAAATCAACTTCAACCTATTCTTCTCTTCGCAGCAGCAACTGACAGCAACAAAACAATGAGGGACTTTGATCTTCCAATCTAGGGCACGTGAGAGAGAGAGAGAGAGATACACCAAAATTTCGATTTTCCTTCAATCCTTTAGCTTGTCCAAACACGCACTTCTTTTGACCCCTTCCTTGACTCCGCACTTTTTCTCTATGCAGCAGTAGATATCAAATTTTTGTGTGAGTGGGTGAGTTTTCCAAATGAGTTCGATCTCCCTATATTTATAGGCTTATGATGAGCTCGAATTCCGAGGCTTGAGGCCGACTTGATGTGGAGGCTCCATAAATCATATTTGACTCAATACTTGACCTAATTACATGATTCAAAAGCCCAGTATGGGTCAATTTAAATCTGCAATGACTCTATAAACTCAAAATAAATCATAGAAGTCCACAATGGGGACTTTGACCTAAAATAATATGACCCAAGCATGAAACCCATGCTTTAATAAGCCATTTAATAATAACATAAAATTATTTTCTTTATTCTTTTGACAAGTACATTAAATATTGACTCAAATACAATTTATGAAGACCAAACCTAAATACAATCTTCAACACTCCCTCTTAACTAGGGAGGTATCCATTGTTGATTTTTGGGTAGCATCGGATGTGCTCTAGCTCCGAAACTTTGTGGAGGGGCTAGAACACATGAGATCTCCAAGACCCGGAAATCGTTTGGAGATATTCAACCGGGAGCTTAAGTTATTCAAATAATTAATTATTTTATTGGAGACCCTCAGTCTAACTTAGGGAAATTAAATAATTAAAGTGAATTAATTTAAACATGTGGGTGAGAATGTTGTAAGTGACGAGGATCAAGTCTTTTCTAATCTTAGTCGTCGATTAGAGAAAAGATCACGGTCGTTGATTTGTCAACTGGAAAAGTATTAAAGGAAGGCTTGGGGTCAGTTGGAGAATACACACAAAGCGGTAACACTTGAGCTAAGTTGAAATTCTGGAGCATGGTTTGCTGAGAATTTCAGAGTGAGCTTACAGTGCAGTGAAGGGCAGTTCGACAACGGGATTTTGGATCCAAGGCCGAGAATACAGTTGCAGAGAGGCAGACCTACCCAGGAGAGACAGCGCAACCCTTGAGAGGGTGACGCAAGCCCAGCTGGGCTCACACAGAGCTGACGCAAAGGGTGACGCAGGCCCAAAGGGATGATACAATCCAGAAGGAGGTGACACAGAGCTAGAGGCTGCAGCGTTGGGGTTTCTGTGGGGCAGATCGGGCTCAGTTTCAGCAGAACGAAGAAGGATTACGTAGCCACTAGGAATGGGGACGCAACCTCAACGCAGAGCTTGTTGGGCACTATGTAGGCACCTGCGGGGTCCGTCATTCTAACACTAGATCAACCATCATATCCGTCTCCGGATAGAGGTACTTATGCCAAGGAAATTCTCTGTAGGCTGAGCCATTTATGGCACCCTAGTTTGTATCAGAAATATGCATAATAATAAAAACCCTCAAGAGTTGTTGCACCGGTTTTCCCACATTGGGTTTTACCGGGGACATTTGTCCAAAAAAAATTGTGTCATTTGTCTGCATGATTGCTTATTCTTCAGTACTTGATATGTATAATTGTGTAGGCTGCAGTGTATTTACTTCGATGTTTTCATAAATAATTCAGAAAATAACTTGTAAATTTAAATAAACAAGTAGGAGAAGTAAATCAACTTTTCTACAGTAGGATTTTTATTTAGTAGATTCAGAAATTTTCACATGGTTTCAAAGCATTTGCAGATCAGGAAGAGCTGAAGCCATCAACAAAAGACCGAAGAAAATTTGCTGTAGGAAGGTAGTTGTCCCGAGTGACAACGCAAATCCAGAGAGAGGCAAGGAAGGGTGACACAGTAACCTGTGGAGCTCACGCAAAGCCTGCAGGGATCACGCAAAGGGACACGGAGCTAGGAGAGGTGACGTTGTAGCTGCACAGAGGCAGCACAGAAATTTTGAGCCTCCGGTTGCTGTGGCTGGAAGTGCAGATCGTTTTTCTTCAGTAATTGCTGGTGGGGCATTGTTTCTGTTGGTGCAGAACAGTGTCTAGCGAGGCGTGGCAAAGTAAGGGGAAGCAGTTACTCAGAAGACTTCTCGCCAAGAAGTCTAGATCCAGTGCTGATCAACAGCAAAGAGTGATCAAAGAGGGCTCATTCGGCATTAGTTGGCGGGGGATTTCCAGGAGGGAAATCGATTTTCAAAGGAAGCGTGATTCCTTAGATGGTTTCTAGCGCTAAGAAACCCAGATCCGAGTTTTGCTGGGGCAGCAGCAAAAGAGGGAGAAGTGAATCAGTTCGTCATATTTAGATAAGCAGAGATGACTGCACATGGACTGAGGGATCAGGACAGGTTGGATGGTGCATCCAACTTTGTCATCTGGAAGGCAAGGATCCTATCTGTCCTGGATGAGTATCGCATCAAGCATCTCACCGAGAGCGTAGTTGTTGTTCCTGTTGACGTTTTTCAGTTGAAGAAGTATGAGGAAGCTCAAGTGAAGGCAAAGTGCTTGATCTTGGACGGAAGCTCAAGCGAAGGGCGAAGGCAAAGAACTTGATCTTGGACGGGGTCAAGGATCATGTGGTCCCACACATTGCTGAGAAGAATACAGCACATGAGATGTGGACGTCTTTGACCACATTGTATCAGGGGACTTCTGTCCACAGGAGAATGCTTCTGGAGAATCAGCTTCAGTTATTTCAAACGTTGAAGGGAGAAGCGATCGACCCTTCCTCATTAGATTGAAGGCGATCCGTGATAAGCTAGTTGTCATGGGGGGCACACCTGATGAAGATCTTATTGTGAGGAATGCTCTGAATGCAGTTACCGATGAGTGGGAGAACTTTGTCTAAGGCATTTTGGGAAAAGAAGCACCTTCGAGTTGGGAAAACA
The DNA here is from genome assembly GCA_034641835.2 of Pinus albicaulis. Classification (NCBI taxonomy): domain Eukaryota; kingdom Viridiplantae; phylum Streptophyta; class Pinopsida; order Pinales; family Pinaceae; genus Pinus; species Pinus albicaulis. The sequence continues at coordinate 1,187,804,122 of CM076579.1, forward strand.
TGTGGGCAGCTCTTCGACGAGAAGCGATCACGAGGATGACCAAGGCAAGCATCAGCAGCGGAGGGATCAAGATCAAGAAAGAGGAAGAGGAAGATGCGGCTCTCGCATATAAGGGACAACATGGGCAGCAGCAGAAGAAGAAGAAAGACCTTTCAAAGTTCAGGTGCTTCAGGTGTGGTGAACTAGGATATTTCACCACACAATGCCCTCAGAAGAAGATGGGTGAAGACAAGTCTGATTCAAAGGTTGTCGCAGCTAATGATGATGATGGAGATGATGACGTTGTGGCCATGAGTGCTCATGTCGAGAGAAGAGGTGGGGCAACATTGATATGTAGTTCTTTCGAACTACAATTAATGCGGCAAGATCCTTGAAGTGTCTCAAACTCTTGGATCACATACGAGCTACGAGAGCCCTTAATGACAGTAGCAGGATGACTAGAGTCAGTTGATGAGGAGGATGATGGAGCAACATTAGCAGAGCTAGGACGTTGAAGTCTTGAGAAGCGTAGTAGCAGTGCAGAGGTTGATGGATTTCAACAGCGCAGAGGCAGTGCTTATGCAGTGCAAAGTAGCAGCAGCGCAAAGCTCTAAAGGGTCAGCGTAGATTAGCAGCAGAGGGTGCTTCAGTATCGAGGTACACTCAGATTGACTTGTATATCAAGTCTTTGGGATGTTTCAGTTGCTTAACTCTCAGCAACTGTGGTGCAATGCAGTAGTTAACAGTGGCAGTGCTATGGGCAGCATGATGCAGCATTTGAGAGGGAGCTGCAGTACAGATGAAGCAATTGTTGAGATTTTGTGTATTTCAGGTAGCATCAGTTGTGCTCTAGGTTCCAAATTTTGTGGAAGGACTAGAATACACCTGATCTACAAGACCCAGAAATGGATTTGAGAAATTTCAAGTGGTGTTGAATTTATTCAAATAATTAATTATTTTTAATGGATTTCCTAAGTCTAACTTAGGAAAATAAAATAATTAAAGTGAATAAATTAACACGTGCTAAAATTGTCTTAAGTCACATGGATCAAGCAATCTTTTAATCTCAACCGTTGATGGATGATTTAATCTCGGTCGTTGAAGGGTTCAACGGAAAAGTATAAGAGAAAGGCTTGAGGGTCAGTTGAAGACACACAATTTCTGTAGAACTGAGGAATAGATCTGGAATTCTAGGGCAGGTTTGCTAAGAATTTCAAGTGGAATTTCCTGTAGTGAAGGGTAGTATTGGCTGAGGGAATGATCGGATTCCAAGAGCCAAGAGAAAGCAAGAGGCAAGGGGAGCAGCTCAAGGACAGCACAGACAAGCAAGGTAGCAGCTACGCAGGTGTTGCGCAGCCACTACACACGACAGCGTAGAGCCACTAGGAGGCTTCAGAAATCACGCAGAGGGGCTTTTAAGGCCAGGTGAGGCTATGTGACCCTTCCAGGGGTGATGCAGTCCCTTCTGGTACTGCGCAGTGGCATTTGAGGGTAGCAGGGCTGACGCTGAGGCTTCAGGGGCAGCGCAGAGGGTTTCTAGGGCCAGATCCGCGCTGAATCCTGTAAATCCCATTTGAGGGTGTGGATCAGTCAGATATTTGGCACTAGATCTTCAGATTAGCTGCAGATCTTATATATTTTATTCTCTGTCGGGTTTTCCAAGGTTGGAACCCAAAATTGTTGTACTCAGAACTACTTAATAATAAAACCCTCATATCTGCTGAACCGGTTTTCCCGATTTGGGTTTTTCCGAGGACTTATGTCCAAAAATCCATGTGTCACTTTGTTGCATGAGTGAATTATTATTCAGTAAATGATTTGCATGTGTAGGCTGTAGTTGTGTTTATTTTCAGTATTTTCTGAATCTAATTTCTGAAAATAACTTGTATAAATTAAATCAAGTAGGAGAAAATAAACCAATACACTGTAGTAGAATTTTCACATGGTATCAGAGCAATAGCAGATCAAGCTGAATCTCCAGCAAATCGGCTGAAGAAATATTTTTTCTGCAAGGTACAGAAGAAGCAACAGATCCGAAAAGGGCATCTTGACAACAGGGGGACGCAAATCCAGAAGAAGACAGCGCTGAAGCTGCAGAAGGCCTCTGGGCTTACGCAGACCCTTCCCAGGGCAGCGTAAGGACTGCGTCACCCAATCTGGGGTTACGCAGTCCACTTCTAAGCCACGCTGGGACTACGTTGGGCCAGCCAGGAGGACAATGTCCAGTCACTCCTCTTGTTGCAGAAGAATTCAACCAACTTTTGAAAGCAGTGCTTTAGATCTTCAGCAGTGTTGGTGGGGTAGAGAATCTGCAGGTGCAAAATTGTGCCTAGCTAAAGCAACAAAGGCGGGAGGAAGGCAGTCATACAGCAGATCTGAGCCAAACATATCTGAAATTCAATCAGGAGGATCGGAGAATACTGTCTGTTTGAGTTTTGGTGGAAGATTTCCAAGAGGGGAGACAGTTTGCAAAAAGAAGCAGTTACTAGAGGGTTTCTAGTCACCAAGAAACCCAGATACAGAGGGAGAAGTACTATTTGCTTCAGATCTAAGAAAAGATGGCTCGATATGGATTAAGGGATCAAGATAGATTGGATGGCATGTCCAACTATGTTATTTGGAAGACCAGAATCCTCTCAGTTCTGGATAAGTATGGTCTCAAAGATCATGCAGAGAAGACACTTGTTGTGCCAACTGATGCAGATCCACTCAAGAAGTACGAAGAGAATCAGGCACGAACGAAGAGGTTGATCATAGACAGAGTCAAGGATCACGTGATTCCTCATGTGATTGGTAAGAATACAGCACATGACATGTCGTCAGCTTTGGAAGTGATGTACCAAGGAGGTTTTGGGCAAAGAAGGATGCTTCTTGAGAATCAAATGCGTGCAGCGTATGTTCCAGATGATGAAGGGTGAAGAGATAGATCCATTCCTCTTCGGACTTCAAGCTATCCATGACCAACTGATTGGCATGGGTGCTAATCCAAATGAAGGGCTCCTTGTGAGAACGGCCTTAAATGTTGTCTCTAAATAATGGGAAAGGTTTGTCCAGAGCACTCTAGGAAGGGCAGCGTTACCATCATGCGCAGATATGTGGGCTATTCTCTACCAAGAGGAGATCAGGAGGATCACCAAGAAGCAATCCAACATTGGAGGAAGCAGATCAGCCAGAGTGAAGAAAGAAGAAGAGGAGGATGCAGCCCTTGCATCAAGGGAAAAGAAGCAAGTGAAGAAGAAGAAGGACCTCTCCAAGGTCCGGTGCTTTAACTGTGGTGATCTTGGTCATTTCCCCAGCAATTGTCCTAAGAAGAAGGACAAAGGAGCTTCTGATTCCAAGGTTACAGCAGCGAATGACGATGGCTCTGATGATGATGCAGCCATGAGTGCTCATGCACCTCTAGAAAAGAGGTGGGGTGACCTGGATATCTAGATTATCCAAATTGGATGGCGGAATCCTTGAGTCAGCCCTACTCTTGGATCGCATACGAGCTACAAGAGCCTTAAGACGATAGCGGGATGAGTCAGGAGATGGTTGCAGATGACCACATGAAGAGCAAGAGGGAGTTGTAGAGCTGAAGAGGGAGCAGCTTAATGCAAAGGAAGCAGCAACGTGGAGGCAGCAGTGCAAAGAGGCTGACGGGACTTCAGCAGCGCAGATAAGTTGGGCTCACGCAGTGCAGTGTTGCAGCATGACAGTGTCTCCAAGGGGACAGCGTGATTCATCCAGGAGGCTTCAGTGGTGGAGGGCAACTTGACTGGTCTGTCAAACAGTTGGGCAAAGTCTTTCAATTGCTTACTTCTCAAAAACTGAGTTGTAGTGCAGCAGTTAGCAGTGGCAGAGCTATAGGCAGAATGATGCAGCAAATTGAGAGGGAGCTGCAGTACAGATGTAGCAGTGTCAGTGGCAGTGGCATGGGCAGCAGTATAGAGAGCAGCAGTGCAGTAGATGGAGGGAATGTAAATTTATGTAGATGTTCTATGCTTGATGCAACTTTACTTTTCACCATAGCAATCACATAAACAATCAAGTAAAATGCTGATAGAACATACCAGTGGATCTATAGAAGACAAACCAGAAACAGAAAAATGTGGTGGTGCGTTACAGCAGTCAACAGGATGCTTCAACCAGCAAAGTCTCCTTGGTCAGCCAACCCAACATGTGTCACAACAGCCCTCAAAACAGCCACACGGTCAACTCAATGTCAACCCCAAAAAAGTTAACGCTGCCCCAACGGCAGCAACACCAGCAACAATGGAAGCAACGACAACAACACCAGCAACGGCAACAACAACGGCAGCAGCAACAACAGCAACGGCAACAACAACGGCAGCAACAACGACTTCGTCCTTCTTTCACATGTGTGAACTGAAACTGCCTCCAAGGAGCTCGAACCAATCAGAAGAGGAGAGATGATGTGTGAGGATGAGATGAGTGAAATGTCCTCCAACGTTGACTCTATTTATATCAATCCCTGAGGTGTGTGACACATTTGCTGGGGGTGTAAAACCTTAAGGCCGACCTACACATATTTGAAATTATTAAAAATAAATTCAAAATAAATGTTTTTTTCATCAGATTAAGATCAATCTTACACCTCTCCGAAAGAGGAACCCAATAAAAATATTGGTATCTTCATCTGAGCATCACAACATGGAGTTTGGACCTAGTTGTCCAATTTTAACACTCCCTCTCAACTAAGGAGAACTCCATCCACCTGTGCAATCAAACATCGTGCGTCATCCCACTGTAACTTGCTTTGCTGGCCTCTTTATTTCAGAACAGTAATGGGTCAATCACAAAGACATCATTCCCGGCCGACAAATTCAGCCCAGAAGTCCGAAACCTCTAGGACTCACAAAGAGTCTCATACCAACCTGAAGTTGGTTTATCTAACCCGAAGTCAATAGGAGGTCTGAAACCTCAGTTGGACTCAAGAGAGTCATATATACTAACCCGAAGTTAGTCTCACTGACCCAAAGTCAGTTGGAGGTCCGAAACCTCACATGGACTCAAAGAGTCACATACCAACCCGAAGTTGGTTCATCTGACCCGAAGTCAGTAGGAGGTCCGAAACTTCACTAGACTTGATCTCAGATCAAGTGGTTGGACACGTGCCATCCTAGATAGAGAGTACGGAAATCTCTGATGCGTCCATCAGTATTTGCTACTAGTCTCTAGCTTTTCCCACCTCATTGGCCAAATGAGAGGTACTTCCCATGAGTCCGAAACTTAGTGGGTAGGATGCATACGAGGCACAGATCATGAGAGGTGAACCTACTCAAATATCATAAAGGTGGGGCAAAAGCACCACAATGTTCGGTAAGCCTAGCCCCGTGTGTGCTTATAGCTCCGAGGAACTATCCCCAAGGACCCCCCCCCGAGCTCCCAGAGCTCATCGTCCAACAGGACCCTCAGAATAGGGTCGTTCCACGATTCCAAGATTCTCACGGAAGGTTAGGAACATGACTTTCCCCAAGGGCATTGTGAGAATATCTGCGACCTGCTCATCAGTTGCTATATGATCGAGCCTTACGGCGCCTGGTTGTACCATATCCCGGATAAAGTGGTACCAGCCATCAACATGCTTGGATGGTTCGTGGAACACGGGATTCTATGACAAACGAATCCCCTTCAAGTTATCACAAAGGATAACAGTGGCATCTAGCACATGCTCGAACAGCTCACTGAAGAGCTTTCGCAACCAAGTGACTTCACAACAGGGCATACATGCTGCAATGTATTCGGCCTCAGTGGTGCTCAAGGCTACCGACTTTTTTTTCCTGCCCAAAGCAGATCTACGTGCGAAACAGCATCCAGATGTGCTCTTGTGATCCACCACATTGCCAGCCCAATCGACATCAGTATATCCAAGGAGTGTCATGCTCCCGGCATTGTATCTCAGCCCATGGTCTAACGTGCCCCAGAGATATCTCAAGATTTTCTTGGCACCAACCCAGTGAATGTTATGATCAACCATGTGTTGACTCAAAGTGTTCATTGCACAACATATGACCGGACGGGTGTTCACTAAGAACATCAGGGCCCCTACGAGTTGAAGATACTCAGTAGGATTTGCTAGCACAGGCCCAGCAGCACTGCCACTCAACTTCTTAAAGTTGAGCTCCATTGGTGTCGACCCGGACTTATAGTCCACCATACTAAATCTTTCCAGAAGCTTCACAATGTATTTTCCTTGAGAAAGGAAAATCTTGCCAGGTCTCTACCAGCCCTCAAGGCCTAGGAAATAGTGCATCAGTCCTAGGTCCTTCATCTCGAACTCAGCAGCGAGCTCCCTCTTGCACTGATGAATGAGAGGGTCAGCACATGTCAGGAAGAGGTCACCCACATACAACACCAGAATGAGAGGCTTCCCTTTGACAACCTAGAAGTAAAGGTTCGGATCAACATTACTTCGAGTGAAGCCCAGCTTCATCAAGTAGCTATCTATCCTCTCTTACCAAGATCTGGGTGCTTCCTTCAACCCATAGAGGGCTTTCTTCAACCTACAGACATGGGTGTCCCGATCCTGGACTTCGAACCCCAGAGGTTGCTCCACATATACCTCTTCCTTTATCGCACCATGCAGAAATGCTCTTCACATCCATCTGATGAAGACTCCATCCTTGCGTAGCAGCAAGGGCTATAATAGATCGCATGGTGGTGTATCGGGCCACAGGTGCAAATATGTCATCATAATCTATGCCTTCCTTTTGAGAGAAGCCACGGGCAACGAATCTTGCCTTGAATTTTTCAGCACTTCCATCAGATCCATGCTTGATCTTGTAGAGCCATTTCGAGGTGACAACTGCTTTGTCCTTCGGTCTTGGAACCACATCCCAGACATCATTCTTCATAATGGACTCATACTCTTCATGCATAGCATCCTTCCAGACTTGATGCTTTACGACTTCTTCAAAGGATCCAGGCTCGGATTGTACAATAGTACTCATGGCTGCTAGATACCCTTGGTATCTACTCGACTTCTTGCTTTCACAGAATGTCCCCCTTTTTTGGGCTGCATGTCCCTGAGCATCCTCGAGAGTGTCCCTGAGCCATGATGGTCTCTTTCCCAGTGAAGGAGGTGGATCAATCGGGAACATTGGTCCTTCAACATCAGGCATTGTTTCATCCTTCGGTTCTTCTTGATTTCCAGGCCTTGCTTCATGATCTTCCTCAGATCTCAGAAGATTGACTACTTTCCTCAGGGAAGTATCTTCGTCAAAGGTGACATCGTGGCATATCTCCACTTCCCTTTGACCAGGCACATATAATCTATAGGCCTTCGAAGTTTCGTTGTAGCCCACAAACATTGTGGTCTCCCTCTTGATGCTAGCTCCTCTGCAAAAGTTCTTGAACTCGTTCGTCTCATATTCAGTGCCATTATCGGTCTGTCGGATAGCATCTCATGTCATTGCTCCCAGTGGACTTCCTCCAACCTAGTAGAGTGTATCAATTCTAGACCCAAACGTGATAGCTTCCTTGAAGCTCTTCTTCCGCATGTGCACCTTTCCATCAGTGAATGCCACATTGAAACCTTTGTCTTCCATGACCGATATAGACACAAGGTTCTTCTTCAAATTAGGTACATAGAGTACATCCTGCAAGCAGAGGACTTGACCTTGAGACAAGTGGAGAGTCACAGTCCCTGTCCCTTTCACGGGATATGTGGCATTATCTCCAAGGATAATTTCTAGATTGGTAACCTTCTCAACCATATCAGAGAGTGCTTCCTTGAAGCCAGTGATGTGCCTTGAGGTACCACTATCTATCAACCAGACATCCATAGCGTCGGGTGGAGATGCAGCAGAGAGGGCAAATACAAGAATGAATTCATTTATTTTATCAACAACATTTGATTCCTCATACCTGGAATTTCTTGACCTATTGAAAGGTTGATCATTTCCGCCGGAGGGAGCCTTCCTCTTTCCCTTGAACCGGTTGTTCCTTTGATTGTCATCACCATCGGGAGAATCCTTCTTGAAAGGACATTCTCTAGCATAGTGACCTGGCCTATGACAAGTGTAACACTTGCCCTTCTTTCCTTGTGCCCCTACTCTTCCTTTGATCTTTGGACCACCAAAGTTCTTATTTCTAGAATGAGCAGTGTAGGCAAAATTCCCTTCATTTTCATACTCCTTCATTCTTGTCTCTTCTTGAACGCATCTCGACAATACCTCGTCAAAGTCAGGTATCACATTATTATTGAGAATGGTAGTGTTGAACACATGCCATTCGGATGGGAGCCCTCCAAGTGCGGTGAGTACCATCTCTCGATCAGCTATTGTCTCCCCAATAGCCAGCAAATTGTTCTTGATCTCGGTCAGCTTCAGAAAGTATGATTGGACAAACTCATCCCTGCCTTTCTTCAGATTCTTCAATTGATTCTTGAAGAATAGTACTTGATTCGCATTGTTGGCCTTGAACATGAGAATCAATTTATCATACATCTCTTTGGATGTGCCCAACTCAGAGATTTAGGCCACCAGACTTTTATGAATGGATTCCCTGATCATCGGCTTTGCTTTGATCTCCCCCATCTTGTACTTTGTTTTGGCAGTAGCAGTAGCAGTGGATGGAGGTTCTTGGATTTTACCCTGCACATAGTCCATGACATCTTGGTCTTCCAATTTGAGATCCAATATCATCTTCCAAGCATGGAAGTCATCCTTTCCAGTCAATTTGTCATCCTCCTTGAAGCCATAGTTTGTGGAACCCATTTTCTTCTTCAGTGTTTGCTATAAATTAGGGCTTGTCTTCACCTCAGCTCTGTTACCATGTAAATATATGTAGATGTTCTATGCTTGATGCAACTTTACTTTTCACCATAGCAATCACATAACAATCAAGTAAAATGTTGATAGAACATACAAGTGGATCTATAAAAGACAAACCAGAAACAGAAAAATGTGGTGGTGCGTTACGGTGGTCAACAGGATGCTTCAACCAGCAAAGTCTCCTTGGTTAGCCAACCTAGCATGTGTCACAGCAGCCCTCAAAACAGCCACACGGTCAACTCAATGTCAACCCCAGAAAAGTCAACGCTGCCCCAACGGCAGCAACGACAGCAACACTAGCAACAACGACAGCAACACCAGCAACAACGGCAGCAACACCAACAACAACGGCAGCAACACTAGCAACAACGCCAGCAACGACAACCCCAGAAAAGTCAACGCTGCCGCAACGGTAGCAACGGCAGCAACACTAGCAACAACAACGACTTCAACAATGGCAGCAACGTCAGCAACAACGACTTCGTCCTTCTTTCCCACGTGTGAACTGAAACTGCCTCCAAGGAGCTCGAACCAATCAGAAGAGGAGAAATGATGTGTGAGGATGAGATGAGTGAAATGTCCTCCAACGTTGACTCTATTTATATCAATCACTAAGGTGTGTGACACATTTGCTGGGGGTGTAAAACCTTAAGGCCGACCTGCACATATTAATAAATTCAAAATAAATGTTTTGCTCATTGGATTAAGATCAATTTTAGATCGATCTTACACCTCTCCGAAAGAGGAACCCAATAAAAATATTGGTATCTTCATCTGAGCATCACAACATGGAGTTTGGACCTAGTTGTCCAATTTTAACAGGGAAGCAGGCCAAGCATCAGCAGCACAAACCAAGTACTCAAGATCTTGTAATGCATGGTGTGATGTATTGCTAGAGCAAACTTCTGATGCGAAGAGGGAGTGTGCTCTAGGTCCCAAGTTTTGTGGAAGGACTAGAATACCCCTGATCTACAAGACCCAGAAATAGATTTGAGAAATTTCAAGTGGTGTTGAAGTTATTCAAATAATTAATTATTTTTAATGAATTTCCTAGTCTAACTTAGGAAAATAAAATAATTAAAGTGAATTAATTAACACGTGCTGAAATTGGCTTAAGTCACATGGATCAAGCAGTCTTTTAATCTCAGCCATTGATGGATGATTTAATCTCGGTCGTTGAAGGGTTCAACGAAAAAGTATAAGAAAAAAGCTTGAGGGTCAGTTGAAGACACACAATTTCTGTAGAACTGACGAATAGATATGGAATTCTAGGGCGGGTTTGCTAAGAATTTCCAGTGGAATTTCCTGCAGTGAGGGGTAGTATTGGTTGAGGGAATGATCTGATTCCAAGAGCCAAGAGACAGCAAGAGGCAAGAGGAGCAGCGCAAGGACTGCAGAGAAGCAAGGCAGCAGCTACGCAAGTGTTGCACAGCCGCTACGCAGGACAGCACAGAGCCACTAGGAGGCTTCAGAAATCACGCAGAGGGGCTTTTAGGGCCAGCGTGAGGCTATGTGACCCTTCCAGGGGTGAAGCATTCCCTTCTGGTACTGCACAGTGGCATTTGAGGGTAGCAGGGCTGACGCTGAGGGTTTCTAGGGCCAGAACCGAGCTAAGTCTTGTAAATCCCGTTTGAGGGTGTGGATGAGTCAGATATTTGGCACTAGATCTTCAGATTAGCTGCAAATCTTGTATCTTTTATTCTTTGTCAAGTTTTCCAAGGTTGGAACCCAGATTTGTTGTACTCAGAACTACTTAATAATAAAACCCTCATATTTGTTGAATCGGTTTTCCCGTTTTGGGTTTTTCCGGAGACTTGTGTCCAAAAATCCATGTATCACTTTGTTGCATGAGTGAATTATTCAGTAAATGATCTACATGTGTAGGCTGTAGTTGTGTTTATTTTCGGTATTTTCTGAATCTAATTTCTGAAAATAACTTGTATAAATTAAATCAAGTAGGAGAAAATAAACCAATACACTGCAATAGAATTTTCACAGCAATGACTGTGGTAGAGTCTTGGGGAGCAGTACAAAAGGCAGCAGCACAGTGGATGAGGGGCAGTAGCCAAGCATCAGTAGCACAAAGGACAGATGTCGTGGATCAAGGTGATGCTTCAGGTTGAATTGTTGCTAGAGCACATTCCTCGCTAAGAGGGAGTGTTGATTTTTGGGTAGCATTGGATGTGCTCTAGCTCTGAAACTTTGTGGAGGGGCTAGAACATATGAGATCTCCAAGACCCATAGATCGTTTGGAGAAATTCCACCCAAAGCTTAAGTTATTCAAATAATTAATTATTTTAATGGGGACCCTAAATCTAACTTAGGGAAACTAAATAATTAAAGTGAATTAATTTAAACATATAGGTGAAAATGTTCTAAGTGACGAGGATCAAGTCTTTTATAATCTTAATCGTCGATTAGATATTAGATCACGACCATTGATTCGTCTACTAGAAAAGTATTAAAGGAAGGCTTGGGGTCAGTTGGAGAATACACACAAAGCGGTAACACTTGAGCTAAGTCGAAATTTTGGGGCGTGGTTTGCTGAGAATTTCGAAGTGAGCTTGTAGTGCAGTGAAGGGCATTTCGACAGTGGGACCTTGGATCCAAGGACGAGAATACAGTTACAGAGAGGCAGATCTACCCAGGAGAGACAGTGTAGCCCTTGAGAGGGTGACACAAGCCCAGCTGGGCTCATGCAGAGCAGACGCAAGCCCAGAGGGGTGATGCAGTCCAGGAAGAGGTGACGCAGAGCCAGAGGATGCAGCGCTGGGGTTTCTGTGGGGCAGATCGGGCTCAGTTTCAATAGAACGAAGAAGGGTGACGCGGCCACTAGGAAGGGCGACATAGTCTAAGCACAGAGCTTGTTGGGGACTGCGTAGGCACTTGTGGGGTTTGTCATTCTGACGCTGGATCAACGATAATATATGTCTTCGAATAGAGGTACTTCTGCAAAGGAAATTCTCTGTTGGGTGAGCCATTTATGGCACCTTAGTTTGTATTCAAAAATCTACATAATAATAAAAACCCTCAAGAGTTGTTGCACCTGTTTTCCCGCATTGGGTTTTCCCGGGGACATTTGTCCGAAAAATTGTGTCCTTTGTTTGCATGATTACTTATTCTTCAGTACTTGACCTGTATAATTATATAGGCTGCAGTGTATTTACTTCGATGTTTTCATAAATAATTCAGAAAATAACTTGTAAAGTTAAATTAACAAGTAGGAGAAGTAAATCAGATTTTTTGCAGTAGGATTTATGTTTAGTAGATTCAGAAATTTTCACATTCATAATAGTACAAGGAAGATCTCAACTATGTGAACTATGAAGAATTTTTAGGCACCTTAATGCCATGGACTAGATTCCTGACCAGGGTAATATATCCATTAGTCACTCAACAATTTAGGCACTGCAATGCCATGGACTAGATTCCAGACCAAGGCAATCTATCCAAGTGGGACTAAGATGGACTAAAGCTTTTAGCCTCTATAGGTACCATCAGGCTTACTTACTAATCATCAACCCAAGGAACTAGGTGCACATCCACCCGATGCCACCCTCCCTACCAGACATCAAAACAAAGTGCCGGCCCAATGTCTTTCGAGGCAATGCTTCACTCACAAAGCATCGACACCCCTTGATCCAGTAGATCAAGTATAACAGATCTCTCCCGATCAAATTGATCAATAGCCAGCATGCCATCAAATCCTTCGAGAGTTTTACCTATACAAGCACAAACCCCAATTAGCAATACACTTTCAAATATATAATCAAAGCAAACCTTCGAGGTTTCGATGTTGCCCTTCAATTAATCTCAGTAGGACTATCAGTTGAATCTTTGAGAGAAGATTCCTCTTCCTACATCACATGTAGCAACATATCTTCTAGAATGTATTCTCCAATAAAAAATTATGTTATTCCCTCCCTCTTAAACAAGGAGAGTTCTACTATCCAGGCTCCCTCTTAAAGTAGGGAGATTTAACTTCTTCCTTTGATGTTGGAGAATCTTTCATGGCTTCCATCCTTCTCATCATGTTGTTCATATTAACTTATCCTCTTTATCAACTTGAATATGATGTCCCTGCACAACTTAGATAGCAAGTACAACCAAATCATATAGAAGCATGAAGTTAGTCATAATGAAATCTTACAATAGCGGAAGCATTTAGACTTTAAATAATTAACAAGAGATTATACTTTAATACTTCAACTTCTAGCCCATGTTTAATACAAACCCTAAATCACATCAGCAATTCAATCAAGATGACAGAAGATTAGTTCTATCATATAGCAATCCCTATAAATAAGTCAAAAGAAAAAATAAAGGTATCTAATAACTTTCAGAAGCCATATGATAGACTATCTACTAGGGTTTTTTGAAACCCTAGGTTTCACTCAATCAAAACAAACACAGCATGAATAGCTTCTACTAGGGTTTGATGTAAACCCTAGATTTTACAATTTATAAATTCTCAGCAAACATTATATAGATTCAGATAAATACACATACTAGAGAATTTTAATCATTACTAGAGCTTAAATGTAAAACCCTAGACTTTTCAATCATCATCCTAAAACTTCAAATTTTGACTAGGGCTTGTTTCCAAACCCTAGAACTTATGACCATTAGAATTTTGGTCAACACATATTTCTAAGAGATCACCATCGTGCATAAGCATATCATATGTCAGACAATATTAATACATTAGACATATATCGACCTAAACTAAGCTAGGGATTCAATCAAAAGGAACATATACCTAGGATAACAAGGATTTTGCTTATAGACCTAACCAAAACCTAGGGTTTCAATTCATGTCAAAGAAAAACCTTATTATATCAAAACTTCAAAGGTTCAGGATTTTCGAACAGCATCATTTCAACCCTAATAAGTTAGAGCTTTCATGATCATATCAAAATCCCAAACATGACATCATCAATATATCAATTAGTATAGCAATTTCTTCATTAATAACCCTAAGTAGGTTTAGGGTTTCACACATTATCAACATACCCTTAGGTTAGGGTTTTCCAGAGAACCTTTTAGGGTTCTTTTATGCAAACAAACAGAGATATAAGGTGAGTAGATTCATCAGATGATGAATCATCCCAAGCAAGAATATTTTAAGATTCAAGAGAACTAGACACAGTAATAGTTAGTAATGTAGAATGCATATACCAAAAAGGATAACAAGACTTTATGATATAAGACATACCTTTGTTTCTTTGACAAACCTTTTCATTCCAATGCTTTGTCTTGTGAGACCTTATTTCTTAATCCTTGAGCCCTTCTCTCATGATCCTTGATCATTCAGCAACTTAATTCCTAGACAAGGAAATAGAGGTAGAAAGGTGATTAGTATTTAATATAATCAAAACTTTAACTAAGTATATGAAACCAAAATTGAGAGGGAATGAGATACTTATCTTGAGGAGTTATTGTAGGCTCCCTCCAAAGCTTTGAGGGATATCTAAAACTTATAAAACAAGAAAATGTCTTTCCAAAAACATGTTAAACCTATAACTAAACATACAATATACAAATGAGATATCTAAAGTAAGGGGCAATTGGCTTAGTAGTGTAAATCCCTTATGTCATTCTCTTCAAGCTTCGCTCTCTTGGGAAAGGATACTTCTTCAGCTACATTAGCATGATCTTTTTGTCTTTTCTTGTTTCTAGGATTTTCGGGACACTCACTTCTATAGTGACCCATTTTATGGCAATGATAGCATTCAATTTTGGACATATCAACCTTCCTCCTTGGTCCTTTCTTCTTTAAATTTCCCTTGTGATGAGCAACATAAGCATTTGAGACATCCTCATTGTTGGTTACTAATGAGATTCTTAACTCTTCTTGACTGCAGGCTGTCCATAGTTCCTCAAAGGTAGGAGCTTCTTTCCAGTTGTTGAGACCTAAAGCAAATGCACTCCAAGTAGGTGGCATCCCTAGTAGGGTTGTGATCACAAGTTCTTTATCCGTCACCATTTCATCAATGGCAAGGTCATCTCTTATTCTTGCTATCCTCACAAAGAAAGTGGCTATAGTATCCTCCTTGGTCATGTTAGTAGTCCTTAGTTCACTTTTCAATCTTGCCACTTTTCCAATGTTTTTGATGGTAAATAGTTTTGACAAGGCTTTATACATTTCCTGGGCATGATCAATGTTTGCTATGAAAGGGGCAAGGTTGTCCTTTATGCCTTCAACAATCAGAGTCATAGCCACTAATTTTGATTCTCTAAATTTCACTTTGTCTGCATTACTGGAGTCTTTTGTGGGATTCTTCACTTTTCCCTTTACCAAATCTAAGACCTTGTTCTTTTCAAGGATGAGGTCAATCCTCTTTTTCAAAGATCTATAGTTTGAAGCTCCTTCAATCTTGTTTTCTCCCTTGATAGTGTTAGACATCTTTCTTAAAGGTAGTGAAACTTCTTTTCTTAAAGAGTTACCTCTTATGAACTTCTTATGTTTCCTTGATCAATGCCTTGAGACTGCCTTTTCCTTCTTTCTTCACCAAAGATCTAAAACCATCTTAGAGAATCAGAAAGGCAGAAAGACTCTCTTGTTCTTGATTATTTACTTGTGACGTTCTTTAATTATTATTATGTTCTTCTTGTCTTATTTCTTCTTAGTTCATCAAGCAAAAGCACATAGATCAAGGACACCAGATGTAGGCCAATAGCTAGGGCAAAACCCCTCTTTAGGGGAAAACCCAGTCAGTAATTCTTCCTTCAATAGTATTCTTGAGACTCTAGACCTTGACTTGGACCTTCGCACCAAATCAGCCTTCCTTTGATCCTTCCTCAATCTGGCAGTAGCGGCAGCAGTAACAACACTATGCAGCACTTCCTTCAACCTTAGAACTTCGACCTTGCTCCTGGAACTTCAATCTTGCTTCTAGGAGTTCGATTTTGACCCAATAAAACTTCTCACGGCACTAGCACCCAACAAAATCAACTTTGACCTATTCTTCTCTTGGCAGCAACAACATACAACAACTGGCAGCAGCAAAACAATGAGGGACTTTGATCTTCCAATCTAGGGCACATGACAGAGAGAGAGAGATACACCAAAATTTCGATTTTCCTTCAATCCTTTAGCTTGTCCAAACTCGCAATTCTTTTGACCCCTTCCTTGACTTCGCACTTTTTCTCTATGCAGCAGTAGATATCGAATTTATGTGCGAGTGAGTGAGTTCTCCAAATGAGTTTGATCTCCCTATATTTATAGGCTTGTGATGAGCTCGAATTCCTGGGCTTGAGGCCAACTTGATCACTTGAAGGCCGACTTGATGTGGAGGCTCCATAAATCATATTTGACTCAATACTTGACCTAATTACATGATTCAAAAGCCCAGTATGGGTCAATTTAAATCTGTAATGACTCTATAAACTCAGAATAAATCCTAGAAGTCCACAATGGGGATTTTGACCTAAAATAATATTACCCAAGCATGAAACCCATGCTTTAATAAGTCATTTAATAATAATATAAAATTACTTTCTTTATTCTTTTGACAAGTACATTAAATATTGACTCAAATACAATTTATGAAGACCGAACCTAGTTACAACCTTCAACACTGACCAGTCTGGTCGTTTTTTTCCCAAAATTGGTCTGAACCAAGCCTTTGAACTGGAATAGGCCAGTTCGGTACCGAACCAGCCAGCTATGTAACGGAACTGACTGGTTTGGTACTGAATCGGCCGATTCGGGACCGGTTTTGTCGTCTGTACCTTCCGGAGTCGACGTAAAAATTTGTCTTTTTTTTTTTTTTTTTCAATTGGTTGGCCTACTTCTAATTCTCCCCTAGGTCAGCTTAATATTCAATCCTATGGTCCTCAACCTAATATTCAAGCCTATGGTCCTATTATTGTTATGCAATTCATGTTAATGTTAAATTCTTCTTAATTTTTCATTTCCATCCTTTTATTTAAATTTTTAACATTACCATGAAATGACTCAAGATGTTTAAGAGTGGTTCCAACCTCACTGGATTTCATACGAAGAAAGTAAAATTTTAGATCTCATTCAAAATCCAGCAGGCTTGACAATTTTTTAGGATTTCAAGATTGTGGGGATTGCAACGTTTCCATTGAATTTTGTCACGTACGAAGGTAAGGAACTAGTATTTAATAAAGAGCACCAATCCCTCTGTGTACTTTGATTTTAGTGGCATTGGTTGTCGAACTCCTCTATCATGATTCTACTAAAAATGTACCCGTCACTCAAACAAAATCTTGACTTGACATGCTATGATTTTTCTATCTTATTTTAATGCTTAGAGGGTTATATTGATGACGAAGATCCCAATATAGGCAATGATTTTGATGATATGTAGGTATTTGTTGTAGCATGATTTTTTTTTATGCTAGGGGCCATCTAGAGCCTATTTGTTGATGTATTTCTGGTTCAGGGATGGATTCACTCAATGTTATTTTGGTTATGTGCACCCTTACATGCTATATAAATGAGAACTTTCGCTTATTTGTGTATAAAATTTAAATGGTTTAGATTCATATGGATGCACATGTATATATATGGTTTTCTTTAACATTTGAATATTTATGTGTTTCTTTAAACCGGTTTTTTGGTCTGGCTTTTTTACCAGTTCCGACCGGTTCCCGGTCCACAAGGTTTTCTAGTTCGATCACCGTTTCGGTTCTGATAACATTGAATTAGATGACCAATTTACATCAAAATAATTTTCTTTCTTGACACGCAAAGCCTAAGAAGGGTCCATTACATGATGACAAGGACTAAGACTCATGACATAAACCCTAAAATCCTTCAATGGAGGCTTTGACCTAGAAACAAAATAAACAAAGCATGAAACCCGTGCTTATAAAAAAAAAAATTCTTTTATAAATTATTTTCCTTTTCTTTCTTTGACAAATACATTACATCATGACTCAAATACAATTATGAAGATTGATACTCGTTACATTTCTCAACACTCCCTCTTAACTAGGGAGGTATTCATGATTGTTCAATCAGTACAAGGTTGACCTCAATTTGAAATGTTCTTAAGAAGAGTATAACAGCATACGCAATGCTAGGGATACCCTCACTGTCAAGGTATCCTCCCAACAGGGACTAAGGTGTCATCTAGGCATTTGCCACTATAGGTACCATCAGGCTACAACCTTGGTATCAATCCAACAAGATATAGATACCATCTAGGCTTCCATGCCCTGACACCAACCCTTATAGGGATCCAGGTATCAATACTAAACCGGAGCTCCACACAATACCGTCCCTCACTGGGATCTAAACATCAATTGAGATCTCAACATTAACTAGGCCAAGATGTCCTCCCAAGTACCATCATACAGGCAGTTTTATGGTACTTATCTCTCCCTCTCAACCAAACTAGAGATATCCATCAATTCGAGCATGCTCCTAAAATAAACTAGCTTCTTGTTGGGAAGGGATTTCGTCAACACATCAGCTACTTGTTCATCTGTTGGCACATATTGTAGCTTCACGACCCCAACCAGTATCAAACTTCAAATGTATATGTTCTTGTATGCTAGCATAAAACTCCCGGATCTTCAACTATTCTAATGTTGCTTAGGCTATCACAATATCCAAACACATTTTGACAGAAGCTTCCTTCTTCAACTTCTCCAGCGGCACCAAGCTCAACCTCAAGACTTTCCAAAATATCCAATTCTTATTTGCAACTTCTTCAATTAAAAATAACCACTTGTAGTGCTTTAGCCATTCTCCGATCTTATTCTTTCTTCAAGGTTTTTATTATAGTTGTCACAATATTTCCTCCCTCTCAACTAGGGAGATATACACTTTCCTTTATCCAAGCTTCTTCTCATCTAGTGGACACGTCCATAAATAACTTCATTCTTCCAAGCACATAGGCTCTTTCTTTCGTATCATCATATTAACAAAGAATTTCGACCTTCCAAAAGTTCATTCCTTCAAGAACATTATTCTTTAACTTCATATGGTAACAAGGTCATCTATCAGTCGTCAATGTAAACTTCAATGTCATTGAGATTTTTACAACTCACTATTTTCATCATGCTCAATATTATCATCAGGTCATCAACAAGTATGAGGCAGGGAAATATCTTCAACATCTTGAAGATTATGTACCTGCAAATCTTCAACAAAAAGTACAACCAAGCACAAATATACAAGAGCATGAAGTTAACTTTATCAATGTTATCATAATGGGAGCATCTAGGGTTAAAAACCTGAAATAAGAAATCAAACTTTAGATATCCAAAACCTAAACCTAGTTAGGTTTACAATCAACAATGGTTACACCTTTCATACCATAATATTCTTGCAACAAATTCTGCTAGGGTTTTGTCACAAAGCCTAGATTCTATCAAAACTATATCAAGTTAAGATTTTAATCATAGAGAAAGCATTTTACATCTAGGGTTTCATTATCATACCCTAGAATCTTATATCAATTTCTACTATGGTTTTTGTCGTAAACCCTAGAAATAATCATCAAAACTTCAATGTTAGATATATAACAATTCAACAAAGTTTCAATCATACAAAAGCACATACACCTAGGGTTTCATTCTTAGGATCTTACATTAACTATTACAAGGGTTTAGTCATAAGCCCTAATTCATCAAACCCAAAAAAACCTATTGTTTAATCATATATACTAGATACCAACAACAAACCCTAAAAGGCTAGGGTTTCATCATAACATCAACAAATCCTAAACATCAAAAAGGTTAGGGTTTTTATAGTGAGCCCTAAATGTTATGGTTTTACCAAAGTGAACAAAAGATAGTAAGACAGGGGTTGATTTAATCTAGAGATCAATCGTCCCAACACTGTAAGAGTCTTTATGATTCTATAGCAAAACTTTAGACATGATAAAGCAAACTTTTAAATACAAAATAATTGTACCTTCTTATATGAAGAAGGTTTGCAACAAATATTATAGTCTTAAACATACCTTGAGTTGCTCCATTTAGAAACCTTGTAGGACTTCCTCTTGAAGGGGACCTTCTGCAACAAAACTTCTTTCATGGTTAGAGTCGCCCTCTGAATCTAGTCATGATCTTAGAATATGCTTGCAAACTTAGTCCTTCCAATGAAAAATAAAGATAAAGCTATATATATATATATATATATATAGAAAATCAAAGATAATACATATCTTTTGTGAGAAGGTAGAAGCTCCATTTGGAAGGTCTCCCTCTCATCATGAAGTATCAACATCCTTATTTATTTATGTACCTCCAACATTCACTTACAAGTACTTCCAAAAGTATACAAGTACAAGAGTATGATTACAAACTAGGAATTTTAGATCCAAACCCTAAAATATCAATTCTAGGGTTTCAAATTAAATTCTATACTTACTAGGGTTTCCAATTTCTCCCTAGACTTCCTACATACCCTAGAGACCAAAAATAGGGTTTCTATAAGGGAATAAAATTAGAATGGAATTAGGAATTGTAGAAATTTATGAATCTTGTACTTTATTCAGAAATTATTACTGTTAATCCGGTTATGCTCCTCCTACTTATACAAGTTATTAACAGAATAAATTCAAGTTAAAATCAAAGCAAAACACATAACAGGTCTCTACCAATCTAGATCTAGAATAAGCACATGCACACATTGAGAAAGTGACACAGTTATTTCTAGACAAATAGTTCCCGGAAAAACCCAATGTGGGAAAATCGGTCTCTGGCTGCTGGAGGGTTCTATTATTAAGAATATTTTTGAATACGCAAATCTGGATTCCAGATCTGGAAAACCCGACAGAGAAAACACTAGATCTACAGCTCACTAGCTGATCTAGAGGGCCAAAATGATGACTGATCCACACCCTCAAACAGGATTTACAGAACTCAGCCAAGATTACGGCCTAGAAACCCCAGCGCTGCCCCTGAAAGCCTCTGTGTCAGCCTCTGAAGTCCTCTAAACCTTCAGCGCTGCTCCGGAAGAGACTGCGTTACCCCAGACTGGGTGACGCAATCCCTACGCTGCCCCTGAAGGGTCTTTGCGTAACCCCAGAGGGTTTCCTGCTGAAAATCACGCTATCCTTGGAGAGACTGCGTTGTCCTTGCTGCTGTTGCTGCTACCTTCTTCTGTGCTATCCTTGAGTTGATCTCTGCCTCTTGTGTATTCTAGACCCCGGGACCAGATCATCCCCTTGGCCTAAATTCCCCTCTCTGTAGCTAAAACACTTCTGAGTATTCTTAGCAAACCCTGCCCTAGAATCTCAGCTTAGCTTCAGTGCTCTGCCTCTGTGTGTCTTTACAAATGACCCCAAGCCTTTCCTTTATACTTTTCTCGTTGACAAATCAATGGCTATGATCAGATCTTGAATCAATGGCTAAGATTAAAAGAAAGCTTGATCTGTGTGACTTAAGACAATTTCATCACATGTTTAATTAAATTCACTTTAATTATTTAAGTTCCCTAAGTTTTAACTTAGGAAATACATTAAAATAATTAATTAATTTAATATCTCCTAAACCAGATGAAATTTCCCAAATCCATTTCTAGGTATTGTAGATCAAGTGTACTCTAGTCCCTCCACAAAATTTGGGAGCTAGAGCACAACTGATGCTACCCCAAATACACAAAATCTCAACACTCCCTCTTAGCATCAAGGGTGTGCTCTAGCAATACATCACACTATGCATTACATGACTTTGAGTACTGGTTCTGTGCTGCTGAAGCTTGGTCTGCTGCCACTCAACTCTGCACTGTTGTTGTCGTTCTGTACTGCTGCCCATGACTCTGCCACTGCCACTGCAACCATTGTACTGCAACTTCCTCTCAATATGTTGTATTTGTACTGCTCATAACACTGCCACTGCTGATCTGCTGCACTGCAACTTTAGTTGTTGAGAGAAACAACTGAATCTCCTACCCAATCTTTGACAAGCAAGTCTGATGGGTTGCATCCTCATCACTGAAGCTCCATAGGCTACAAATCTGTGCTAGCATATAAAGAACGATGCACAGCTACAGCTTTGTCTGCGTAATCAGACTCCCTCAGCACTTACTGAAGTCACATCAGCTCCTTGTGCTAAAATCTATCACGTTGTTGTTTCATTGTGTTGTCCCTTTGAAGCTTTTTGCGCTGCAATGCTCTGCGCTGTTGAAGTCACATCAGCCTCTGCGCTGCTACTGCTTCAACGTTGTTGATGCTTTGCTCTGTGGTGTTCCTTATAGTCTTCAGATCTGCCTCTGCCTCTGCTTCATCTGTGATCTATGCACCCATTGCTCCACTTGTCCCGCTACTGTCTTAAGGCTGTCGTAGCTCGCTTGTGATCCAAGAGATGAGCTGCTCAAGGATCACGCTTGTTCTTCATGTAGCTCCTCTACATGTCCATGTCACCCCACCTCCGTGGTTCATGAGCACTCATGGCTGCATCATCTTCTGACCCATCATCTGCCACAGCTGCTTTGGAAGAAGATGCTTCCTTGTCCTTCTTCTTCTGAGGACAATGGTTGGCAAAATGTCCCATTTCACCACACAGGAAGCACTTGACCTTTGAAAGATCCTTCTTCTTCTTCGGCTACTTCTTTGATGCCAAGGTTGCATCTTCCTCATCTTCCTTCTTCACTTTGCTCAATCCTGGGCTGTGCTGCCTCTTGGTGAAGCTGCAAAGTTCTTCTTGACGCAGGATTGACCACAAGTTGTCCCAATCTAGGAGGTCCGCTCTGCCCAAGATACTTTGGACAAAGGTTTCCCACTCATCTGTGTCTGCATTGAGGGCAATCCTAACAATCACAGCATCATCTACCGTTGCACCCGTTGCAGTCAACTGATCTCTGATTGACTGCAATCTGAGGAGGAAGTGCTCCATGTATTCTCCCTTAGTCATCATGAATGACCTCATTTGGGTCTCCAACAGCATTTTTCTTTGGACTGACTTTCCCTCATACAGGGAAGTCAAGGCCTTCCACATCTCGTTAGCTGTCTTCTTCTCAGCTACGTGTGGTACACTATGGTCCTTGATACCATCCATTATCAACTGCTTGGCATGCCCAACAGCTTCCTTATGCTTCCGAAGGAGATTTGCATCTGTCGGTGTGGCCAGAGTTTGCTCTGCATGGTCTCTTAGATTATATGCCTCAAGGACAATCAAGATCCTTGCCTTCCAAACTGAAAAGTTTGAGAGGCCATCCAGCCTATCTTGATCACGCAGTCCATGAGGACCCATCTCCTCATAATGTGTTGGAACTTCCTTTTCTCTTTGCTAGAGAAATGGATCTACGGCCCTTGGTGATATAGGTGCCTTCTGCTCCCTCTGACACTTGATTTCCGTCCTTGGAAATATACCAAATCAACTATGATTCAACTTCTTCTTTGATCCTCTGACCAAACTGCAAGTTTCCTTTGCCAGGAAAATTTATGAGAAGCTGATCTCCTCCCACTCTTTGTCACTTGTGATAAGGCTAAAAATCTGAAGACTTCAGAATTTTAACCCCACCAGCTCTTCTGAATTTCTGCAGTTTTTTTTTCTGCACTCTTTTCTGGATCTGACAGATTCAGATGTGAATCACACTGGCTGTGTTCAGACCAAACCAGCATTGTTCCTGAACTGCCTCTGCGCAGTAATTGCGTGGGCTTGCTAGGACATAGCGCTAGACAACGTCATCCTTCCCTCTGCGTGAATTTGCTCCTGAAAATTGCGTTGTCCCTTCAGATCTGCATTTATGCTTCTTTTCCAGCTGCTTTTTGCAGCTAGATCCTTCAGACTCTCCTGTTGGTGACCCTCCTAGATCTGCAATTGCTCTAATACCATGTAGAAATTTCTGAATCTTATATTTTATGCAGAAATTATTATTGTTAATCCGGTTATGCTCCTCCTACTTATACAAGTTATTAACTAAATAAATTCAAGTTAAAATCGAAGCAAAACACATAACAGATCTATACCAATCTAGATCTAGAATAAGCACATGCACACATTGACAAAGTGACACAACTTTTCTGGACAAATAGCCCCTGGAAAAACCCAATGTGGGAAAGCCGGTCTCTGACTGCTAGAGGGTTCTATTATTAAGAATATTTCTGAATACACAAATCTGGGTTCCAGATTTGGAAAACCCGACAGAGAAAACACTAGATCTACAGCTCAATGGCTGATCTAGGGCCAAAATGATGACTGATCCACACCCTCAAATGGGATTTACAGAACTCAGCCAAGATTAGGGCCTAGAAACCCCAGCGCTGCTCCTGAAAGCCTCTGCGTCAGCCTCTGAAGTCCTCCAAAACTTCAGCGCTACTCCGAAAGGGACTGCGTTATCCCAAACTGGGTGACGTAGTCACTACGCTGCCCCTAAAGGGTCTCTGCGTAACCCCAGAGAGTTTCCCACTGAAAATCACGTTGTCCTTGGAGAGACTGTGGTGTCCTTGCTGCTACTGCTGCTACCTTCTTCTGCGTTGCCCTTGAGCTGATATCTGTGTCTTGTGTATTCTAGACCCCGGGATCAGATTATCCCCTTGGCCTAAATTCTCCTCTCTGCAGCTGAAACACTTATGAGTATTCTTAGCAAACCCTGCCCTAGAATCTCAGCTTAGCTTCAGTGCTCTACCTCTATGTGTCTTTACAAATGACCCCAAGCCTTTCCTTTATACTTTTCTCGTTGACAAATCAACGGCCATGATCAGATCTTGAATCAATGGCTAAGATTAAAAGAAAGCTTGATCCGTGTGACTTAAGACAATTTCATCACATGTTTAATTAAATTCACTTTAATTATTTAAGTTCCCTAAGTTTTAACTTAGGAAATACATTAAAATAATTGATTAATTTAATATCTCCTAAACCAGATGAAATTTCCCAAATCCATTTTTGAGTCTTGTAGATCAAGCGTACTCTAGTCCCTCCACAAAATTTGGGAGCTAGAGCACAACTGATGCTACCCCAAATACACAAAATCTCAACACCCTAGAGAGCAAAAATAGGGTTTCTATAAGGGAACAAAATTAGAATAGAATTAGAATTTATTTACCAACTAGGGTTTACAAGAATTTAGCTACAAACCCTAGAACAAAGAAAATGAGACTTCAAAATCCTAATCTAATTTCGTTTAGATTTTATCTGAATAAAAAAAATTATACTTACCTCAAGGACTACTTACCTTAGCTTGTTGCAACGTTTCTTCAAAATGTCATGGTCTTCTTCTTCCAAAGATTATGAGTTCAAGGACTACTTCAAGGACTTCTCCAAACATGCTTCCTTCATTGCTTTGACCTTTTCAATCATGCTTCCTTGAATATGGATACAACCATTCTGTTTCAAATCCACTGTAGTTTTCATTTGTAGATTACTATTGAGTTATAACATTACTCAAGATTTTCGGATCAATATGACAGAACTTCACGACAGAGCTTTGGATCCTTTCATTATTATTATAACTTGTATATTGTAGCATATTCTTATCTTCAGATTGCTAGTTACGCTCAGAACTGTATTAGATCTCCTGAATTTGTTGTACCTACTCGGCCTTCTTTCCTTTCTCTGTAGTTTCTACCTTTGTATAGATTGTTGTTATCAATCTCCCTTCTCATGTTGACCATGTAAGACTACTTCCAAGCCTCTAAAATCTTGGTTTGATCCCCTTCAGATGTGGTTACATGCTTCAATTTACCTTATAGGAACTTCAGCCTTGACTGGACTTATAGTTTTTTCTTTCTTGGATCACATTAAAAGGTAAGGAGGTTTTTAAATGTGTTTCCCTGTCTTCATAAGTCTTTGGTCTCCTAGAGAAGTGATCCGGACTTCGGTCTCTGGATTTGATTGATGTTAAGAAATCTAGATCTCCTTGTATCATACAATAGGTCTTATAATAAACCAGGACTTCAAGATTCATTTCTTCCTTGCAAACAGAATCCTTCAAAAGATCTTCAAATTTCCTTTTCCTTCTTCTTCACCTTGTGAAAATTCAGAGACCCCAAATCCTACTGCAGCAACTGATATTGTTTCTTCTATTTGTTAAATAAATTAAACAAATTATTTATTGTGTGCTACGGCAAATAACGAAACAAATGCGTTGCAGCCTTCACAAAACAAATACCGCGAAAGAAAAATAAACGCTAGAAGAATATATGCACACACACAATTTGACACCGTTGTTATTGGACAAAGCCACCGGAAAAACCCAACGCAGTAAAACCAGTGCAGCAGCTGAGGATTTTAATATTATGAAGTAGTAAATCTGAGTACAAAACTATGGATGCTTAATCTAGCAATCCAAACAGAGAAATCACTGGAAATAAAACTAGTGAGGAATTTTTTCACTTCCACAAGTGATCTGACACTCCCTTCAGCTCGATTTGAGTTGCTCCTTACTCCCTTTGCACAGTCACTGCATCAGCCTGCGTAGTACTGCATCCCACAAGCTCGAAACTGTGTCTCCTCTTGTTTTCTTTACAGCTATCGTTTGGAAGACTGATCTTCTTCGCCTCTGAACCCTCTGCCCAGCTTTCAGCTCAAAATATCTCCTGCTCCCCAGCAAAAAACGGAATCTCCTCACAAAGATATGTGTTACCTCTCTATGGCACTCACTGCCTCTCTGCAATGTACTCACCAAAACTGGAAAATCTTCCTTCGGTCTTACTATCTCTGCCCCTCTCATTGCTTCGAGCTCACTAACTCTCTCTCCGACAACCAAATGCTGCTACTCTGGAAATCGATATGCCAGTGAAATCGAACTGCTAAAGTGTGTTCTCCAAGCCCCATCAAGTTCTTCTTATAATCTTTCGTTGAGACTTCAACGGCCACGATTAAAACTTAATCGATGGATAAGATTAACTAGAAATTGTTCCATGTCTTTTTTCTAGAAGATTCTCACCATGACTTAATTAATTCCTTTTAAATAATCGTATTTCCTAAGTTTAAACTTAAGAAATATTAAGTAACTAATTAATTGATTTAATTAAGTCATCTTTAGGTGGAATTTCCAGAAACGATTTATGGGTATTGGAGAATACATGTATTCTAACCTCTCTGCAAAATCTCGAGGCTAGAACACATCCGATGCTTATGTGCTCGTGTGAGTGAGCTTACTTAGTGCAAAAATTGGAACTTTGAAGCTTATACAACTCACAAGAGACAACAATGTGTTAGTGTCTTGAAACAATAGAAGCAATGTAGCAACTAGCCCAATAATAAATTCACTTCAATGCTACCTATCCTTTCCACAATATGCAATTATTATCAATAGAGCGTAAACAAATGAAGATCTTATATTATTTGTGTTCCAATCACATTCAATGAGAAACTACTAGACTTCTATGACAGCAGCAAGTGAATTCGATTTAGAGCACTCTAGGATACAACAAATGCAATTTTTATGAGTGCAAAATGTAAGTGAGATAGCCCAAGTGTTACATTATTTTACCAATACAAACTTCTTCAATGGATGGATTCCTTTTAGATGCTAATGCCACTGTTTTATATCAGAATTTATTATGCCTTCCAAACAGAGATGACAGTCATCAAACTACATGAAATTTGTCCAAACGATGAATGCCTAATCTACACAAGTGACTTATCTATGTGCAAGATGACTTATTAGTTGATTTCATGCCCCTTAAATGATTATTTAACCACTGTTAAGAAACGATCAGAGAGCTGCAGCAAAAAAGTGACGGTTTGAGAGTTAGAAGCGGCAAACCAATGGATGTTTTGACTAGTTTGATGACTAGTCTCCTTATCCAAAATTTCTCCAATGGAGCAGCTTCCTGCAACCACAAAATTATGACCAATATCACTCCAAACAATCAAGTATTAGCTCAGAAATTTCAATGATACCCAAATCAAAAATGAAATGAGGCCAAATGAGACAAGGAGAGGGCAAGGATGAAGGTGGAGCAAGGCCTATTAGGCCTGCGGCTAGGGCACAGAGGCCTAATGAGGCCTGCGGCCAAGGATAGGTTGGCCTTAAAGGCTTGCCATAAGCCCTAAAGGGTTGCGGCTTAGGGAAAGAGGGGTTCGAGGGGAAGCGAATGGCCAAGGAGGAGGAAGAGGGTTGGCTGAGGAGGAGGGAGAGGCCCTAAGGCCTGCGGCGAGGAGGAAAGAAGAAGGAGTCCAAGATCGTTAGGAGGGCCCCCAAGCCCACGGCAAGGGTAATAGAGGCAGGTTGAGGACCTTAGAGGCCTACAGCTAGGCCTAAAAGGACTAAAAATGTTGATGGCTAGGCTAATAGGGCCTCGCAAGGGCTTAGCAGCCCTTAGAGCTTGACAGCAAGGCCTTCGAGGCCTTTTTAGGCCTAGGGCCAGGCAAGGAAAGGGAAAAAGGGGCAGTGACTAGGGTTGGAGGCTTGACATTGGGCCTAAAGACCCTAAAATTTTGAAACCCTGCAAAATACTTCAAATTTGCTTCAAATCTTCAAGATTTCCCAAATCACTACAAATTCGTTGAATGTTGGCCCTCCAAATCAAATGGAGACTAGATCTTACCCTCCAGGGGCCTAGATCTAGCTCAAAACCCCGGCAACTCTTCTTGAATAGCTTGAATCTCACCTGCACAAATAAAATTTCTCAAAACCCCAATATATACAAAAATAAAATAAAAACCCCAAACCCCAATAGTTGCAAAACAAGGGTTAGAGAATATTTACAAATTTTAGTTTACAAAATATTCACAAGATATTTACAAATATACAAGGCTTGTAAAATAGGAATTTTTGAGAAAAATATTTTTTAAATAAAATTGATGGCTCAATGTATTTCGAAAGTTAGAGTATCAACCAAAGCCATTAGCAAAGTGAGAAAATCATATAAAAATTCTCGAAGCCCAAACAAAGTCGGCTCTTCTCCAAAGTCTGTGAATGTGGAGCCCAAGGGTCATTGTACCTGCAAATCTCTATGTATTTATTCAAGCAAACTTGTTAATTATATGGTGAACCAGATCACCTAAGATAGACCCAAAATCTACCAATAGAATGTTCTTATCACCGACAAATGAAATAACAAGCTTATGTAAAATGAATTCATCACAATATAGGAAAGCACATAACCAACACCTACCACAGATCAATTGACAAAGAACGCCATGAACTGAACCCCAAAGTCTTTTTATTATGATATTCAGACGTTCCCAGCAGATCAATGGATCAATACCAACGTTTACAAAATTTACATCAACCAAAGATCATCAATAGAAGCAAAATGACTTCTATTTATAGAGAAATCCCTCCAAGTGGAAAATAACAACTAGTTGGTTTGATCCCCATCAAAATAATCTCGACCGTCAATAAATATTTGATCATCTTTTAATCTCCACCGTCGAAAATACTTATTTTTGAGGAATTTTCGAATTTCTCATAAAAAAAACATTTTTTATTAATTCAAAAATAAATATTTTAGATTAACTTCCCCAAAAAAAATGACTTTGACTTAACCACCAAGGTCCAAGGGCTCAAATTTTCTTAAAATATCCATTTTTGCCTTGGTGGGGGACCTCAAAAAATTAATTTTTTTTGACGCACGAATTTTTTGGTCATTTTCCACTTGGAGAAACTAATTTCTCTAATTTTAATTTTTTGATTCCAAATTAATTAATTTTCTGGCTTAGGATTTTATCTTATTTTAGCTAAAAAATTAATTAATTGACATAAGAGGGGATTAGTTATTTTTCCACCCTTAAATACTTTAGCCATGGTGTCTAATTGTGAGGGACCATGCACTCAAATATTTTTTACATCAGATAATTACAAATTCAACCCTCAAAGTGGGAATACCCATTCGTTATAAACCCTCAAAATAATTACCCATTTTTGCAACACAATATGATCTAGTAGACCAAGTGATTTGTAATAAAATAATTTAGCCAAATAGCTCAAATTATTTCCAAACCACTTTTACAAAGACTCAATATAACACTAGGACTCACCTAAGACTTTGTCAATAGATTCCACCCTAGCGTTAAGGTTTAAGTTGGAGGAAAAGCTTTGTCGATTATCCATGTTTAGAAACACACATAATGCGATAAGGTTAAAAAATCTCCTAGGATGAAGTTCGTCACCAAAATCAAAGGGTTACCTAGGTTTTTTTACATAATAAAACGGTCATACTAGCATCATTTACATTACAACTTGCAGAAATTGGGTTTACAATGATACAATAATTTGTTGGCTGATGATTCCGAACTTTGAAAAATTTTATATAGCTGCTTCCTTGGACTTGTGACAAAATAGGTGCAACAGGCCCTACGACTTCACCTGCAACTTCGGCCTTCCTGCACCTTCCGAATCTCGCACGTGTGGGTGAATAAGAGAGAATTTTCAGCTTCTTTGGTTACGCAAATGTTTCCTTCTCCTTCGTTGTGGTTTCTCCTTCACTTTTAGACTTCTTTGCATCTTTTTTCTCCTTTTCGAACTGCAGATCGAACTTCTCTTCAATTGGTGCTTCAAAATAGGTCGAATGCTCTTCTACTTATAGTGGTTCAAAGCTCCTATTGAGGCCAACTTGAAGATGGGCAAGCCAACTTGGTGGAGGAGGGTTTAGATGACCAATTTACATCAAAATAATTTTCTTTCTTGACACACAAAGCCCGAGAAGGGTCCATTACATGATGACAAGGACTAAGACTCATGATATAAACCCTAAAAGCCTTCAATGAAGGCTTTGACCTAAAAACAAAATAAACAAAGCATCAAACCTATGCTTATAAATATTTTTTCTTTTATAAATAATTTTATTTTTCTTTCTTTTGAAAAATACATTACATCATGACTCAAATACAATTATGAAGATCGATACTAGTTACATTTCTCAACATTGGAGAGATAAATAATTGTACCAGCATACATGAACTTCATCTTTATGCATATATACAAAGTTTCCAACTGTCCAATACTAGTATAATTGTGGATTTGATTTTCAGTTGTCTATTTCTTCAGGGTTTTGTAATTTCCAGCACTTGTATGTCTTGCTAAATCGACATAAGTTAAGGCTATACCTAATATTTTTATTTAAGAAGATAGGGAAAATTTGCTACTGTATTTATCACTCCCATAAGTGACTTTCAGATCTATTTTATGCATGATAAGCTTATATTACAGGGTTGAAACTTCTTGGCACACTTTGTTATATTTTCTCTTGAATTGTTTAGTGGATTGTAATATTCCTTTTTTGGTGTCACCTATGACAGAGTTAGGATGGACTTCCAGAGTTAGGAGCAGACAGGTCACAGGTACAGGTTGGTGTCATCAGTGGGCCTAGGGGCTTTTTGGAGGAGTTTTGAGGAGTTTCTGTGAGGACTGGTGGCATTCGCTTGATATATTCCATCATCCACACCGTTTGCCTTTCGTTTCGGTGCATTCCGATAACTTTCGGAAAATTGAGTTATTAATGGGCCTAACTCAATTAATTATGCCTAAAGTGGTGCTTCAGGAGGAATTCTTGGCATAACACCTTAGTGTAATAGCTCATTGGAACCAGAACGAGAAGATCTACAGAATTGGGATGGCTAGGAGTTATTTTCAGTGACCTGAGGAGGCATGGTGGCCAATTGACCATTTTCCCAAATTAAAAAGAATATTTTAATTAAGGGAAATGTGCTCAATGATTAAAATAATAATAAAATAGGAGCTTCTAGAGGAGTCCATCAGATCTATAAAAAGCAGAGGAAGGGCCATTAGAGATGACCTTGGATTAGATCATTTTCTTGTGTGAGAGATTTGATAACTGTAATGACCCATTCCCAAGTTATAAGCAAAATAATATTAGCATGTATACGATATACGCATGTGATAGCTACACATGCATATATCACACACATCGCACTAGTATACGTACCTGCTAATATTTAAGATTTTCCTAAGTTCAAAAACAAACTGAAAACCACCTTATATTTTGTCCTCACCAAAATATGATAAAAACAAAAGACAAACATCAATTAAAAATATATATACATACATATCTATATGTATACCACTAAGTATATTTATATTTTGGACTCCTAAAAGAACATAATTAAAATATGAAGTAATTAAGTAAATATAAATATCCAAAAATAAAAATTAAACTTAAAAGAATCATTAATTAAATTAAAAACACTTTGAATAAGACAACCATATATGACAATTATGACCATCAATTATTCGAATGACATTTCCATAAAGACAAATCAAACTCTCATTTATTTTAATGACATTTCCATAAATGACACCCATTCCTTCATTAATGAAAATAAAATCTCGATGGAGTTGTGGCGGTGGAAGTGATGTTAAGGTGGTGGAGGAATACGAGGGCGATGGAGGGGATGGTTATTTAAACCATGAGACATGCAGAGGAGGGGGTCTTGTTCTTGCATGAAATTGGAGGTGATGATCACGGGAGTGTTTTATGAAATTCTGCTTGAAGGGGATAAGTTGTTTTGATGAAATTGATAAACTGTGGAAGGGAGACTTACTGTTCTCGAAATTCTGGGCATGGGGGCAGAGGAGGCGTCCTCTGGATTTGGGATTAAATCCTAAATTGGCTGGGAGGAACATATTGGTTTTGAAATCTGTCCGCTCAGCTGGAGAGAAGAATCACGGTTCCAGCAATTATCAGCTTGTTCAGTTCATCCAGCAATCATCGACTAAATTCTGGTTTGGATCTCACCGTTTCCAGGTATTCCTCTTAGCATCAGTTAGTTATTGTGTTTCAGCATCAGCAAGTCATTATGTTTCAGCATCAGTTAGTTATTGTGTTTGTGAATTGAGAATTAAGGAAAACCGTGAATCTCTCATTAGATTTTATGTTTAAATCCTCTTTTAATTTAATTTTTGCGTAAATTAAGGAATCAGATAAGTGTTTTATTTCAAATGATGAATAGAGACCCTACACATGGTATCAAAGCACTTGTTCAAACTCTCGGACCTGTTAGTTAAGATTTATGTTAAACCTGCTTGAGTCTTTTGAGTCTTCTGTCTTAATTATGGAAGATAATAGACAAATTTTAAGTTTAATCCCTGTGGCCAATAACATTAGTACCGAAGCTATCCCTAATTATTTACAATCTACTTCAGCAACTGTGTTATAAGCCTCAAACAGCCGCATACCATCCCAAAACACTGTTTGAATACTTTTCCTGAAGAGATCTTGGTTAATCCTATAGAGGTTGATCTTCAAACTAGTTTTAAATCCTTTGCTTAAACTTCAATGTCCACACCTATGCAAAAGATTGGTTAACGAATTAAAACATCAAATATTCAGAAGTTTTCTGCTGCTTTCTATGTGATGTAAAGGTGCTGCCTCAGAGACCCTTTATGAATCACAATGCCAAAATGTTAATACTGTCAAATTCACACAATAATATTCCAACATATCAATCAATGCCCTTAGCAGCTTTACATTCAAGTAGCCATCCATCATATGACATGGTCGAACCAGTATTTCTGCTCCTCCAACTCCTCTGTTTGCAGCGACCATATATAATGGTATTGTACATCACTGCATTGAGGATGCATCCATGAAGCCGCATAACAGAAGGAAGCCCGAAACAGTCCTCCTTCCAGTACTGCAATCCAAAGTTATTGTTGAGATTATTCCAAAATCGTCCTTCGGTCTGCGGCTTTTATCCCTTGTAGCTACTTCAAATAGATCAAGGGGATTTCATTTTTTTTTTAACTCAATCAGAAGAACTCCCTCGTTTTAGTTTTACCTTCAGCCCATCACCGCACAACGTGACGAATGGGACTACCCATTGCATGCTCGCTGGAAGTCACATAGGGGTCTCCAGCTTGAGTATTATACGCTGGAGTATTGGTACGCTTGGCACCAAGGCAATTTTATTTCATAACGTGTTGTCCCTTAAGGCAAAGACGTGGCTTTCGGGAGAATTTCTATGAGGTGTCGTTGTCTGGCTATGGCGTAGTATGACAAACTACGTTTATGAAACATGTCCTCGTTACAATCGGCTTGAACATAACGGGTCAAGTAGAGTCTCAAACCCGTGACCTCCGCCGGCCTAGCCTCGTCTGCCTCCAACATTTCGGGCTAAATTGTCCACTATATCATACATATATGATGCTAATATTGGTATCTCGACATGTGAAAAATAATTTACAGACATTTTAAAATATATATATATATATATATATATATATATATATTCAGTTATTCATGACGAGAAGCATTTACAATTATAATTATTTAGCTTAATGACCATAATTACAAGAAAACAAGATGTATTGCTAGCGGCTTGCTATGATTAAACAGACATTAATATTTCGATAAAAATAAAACCCACTACGAGACTATATAAGCGAGATCATAAAGATCACTCTCTAGCATTCGATACATCATTGACCGACTATTAATGGAGACGTGGACCATTAAAATCTTATGTTCATCAGTATTTTAACGTAAATTATGATATATCTAATTTATATAATTAAAATAAACTTTTTATTTGATTGGTCAATAAGAATGGAGGTCTTACTGCCAGATTCGTTTGATACAATTTTGGGTAAATGAAATTTCATTCCAAAATTAAACGATATCCAAAGTTTAAATTTTTTTCAAAAGTTACACTTTATTATAAATAGATGGAAGGATGTACATGCCTTTTATTTTAAGATGGTAAAGTAAAAAAAGAAATATATATATATAGAGTATGAATAATTAGGTAAATACTTAAAGTTATTTAGGAACAATAACAAAAGATGTGCACTAAATTTTAGGACACTTGAACATTTGTTACTCATAGATGGCATTTTATGACAGCATGATAAAAAAATTCAACGAAACGAAAATTTAAACTTATTTAAATTTCAAGTATTAGTTATAGTCATAAGTAGCTGAAAATCAATAATCCCTTCTATAACTGCATCTAGGACTGAACATTCTAGACAAATTTTACGAAACAACACTATGATTTATAAAAACCCCTGCATTTCACTCTAGCATTAGTACGCATAAAATACCCTGCATAGGACAAGGAGGTCCCGTTGCTATAATATCCCGGATAGGATATTTTTACTAAAAATGCAGATAAATAGATAAACTCCAAATTATGCCATGAAATCAACATTTATTCAACAGAAGATTGCCATGTAAAATTAAGCATACAAGTACATGCAAATCCATAACACCATAATGCAGGAATATAACTCCGCTTTATTATATTATCACTGGGGTTACAAGCTGAAATAAAAGATAGCTGAGATAGATGAAGTACAATTGGCCTCAAGAAAATCTGCTGCACTACTACACGGCAATGGCCTCCAAAACTGACTGCTGCCCTCTCCCTCCGGCAACATCTACCACTGAATCCACTGAAGCTCCCTTTGAAGATCTGAATGATCCTCACCCCAATATCACTGAAACTCTGTGAAACTTCTAAATGAAGTCTCCTCAAAGAGAGTTGGGTTTCCGTCCAACACTCACAACTCACCCGAGGGTTTCTGTCCTGGGGCTACGGCTGAAGTAGAGAATCCACGTTCTCAAACCTCTCATACACAAGAAAATGATCTACTCCCAAGATATCTCCCAATGGCCTCCTCCCTTCCTTTTATAGTTCTCTTGGAGTCTTCTAGAGCATTATTTTATTATTATTTTATTCATGGTGCACTTTCCCCTTTTATTAAAATATTCCTTTTTAATGCAAAAAAGGGTAAATCAGCTACCACACCTCCTCCGGTCACTGAAATCTGTGTCTAACTGTCCCATCGTGTAGGTCTCCTCGTCCCAGTTCAATTGAGCTACTACACTAAGGTGTTCCATCGTGTATTCCTCCCGGAATGCCACCTTGAGCATAATCAACTGAGTTAAGCTCATAAATAACTCAAATTTCCGAAAGTTATCGGAATGCATCGGAACGAAAGCCAAACTGCTCGGATGATGGAATATATCAAGTGAATGCCACCCGACCACATAGAAACTCCTCAAAACTCCTCCAAAAATCCCCTGGGCCCGCT
The DNA here is from genome assembly GCA_034641835.2 of Pinus albicaulis. NCBI lineage: Eukaryota > Viridiplantae > Streptophyta > Pinopsida > Pinales > Pinaceae > Pinus > Pinus albicaulis. The sequence goes on from CM076579.1 coordinate 1,187,839,759, forward strand.
GATGACACCAACCTGTGCCTGTGACCGGTCTGCTCCTAACTCTGGAAGTCCCTCCTAGTCCTGTCATGGGTGATACCAAAAAAAGGAATATTACAAACCTTCCGCCCCAAGATTGCTTGCCCTCAAGCAATCGAAATATGTGGGCCACTCTGTTGGCCCGCCGCAACTAAGACCCAATGCCTAGATCCCATACAAACCTCTGGGTGCTGCTATGCACCTGTGTCAAACCACTCGGAACAGACCCCTCAATGCCGGGATCCCAAACTGATCTCTCTCTGTACCAGTCGACACACAATCCTCCCGAATCCCAACGCCACCATGGCCAATCATCGCCCAAGTCCCACAGCTCAAGCTGCGCACTGTCTCTGGCTATATCTGGTGCTCTAAGAGGTGAAGACCACCACCAAGCATCAATGCTCCCGAGGTCCTGTTGTGTTGTACCTGTAACTGCATATGTTGCCCCACCGACTGCATACCAACTCATCACCTCTCTCCAATCCAAGTCCTGACTCAATCCCATGTTGATCCTGCTCTCCTAAAATCGGGATGGAGTGCTGAAGAAACGATGACCTGTGCCCTCCTGCCAACTGAAATCTGTAACAGCTACTATGTCTAAGGGCCCCTGCTCTGCGGTGCTCCCTACGAAGAATACTGTACCACCAAGAGGGTACCAACTCATGATCTCCCGCCAGTCCATCCTGGAAGAAGAATCCAATGTAGCAACAATTGCATATGGAACATGCCCCAAGTGTTGCCGCCAGCCCGTAATCAACTCCAACTGCTCTGCCCTGTCTGCCAATGACAGTTGCCTATAGAAGGAAGCTCCTCCCTCTATAATGGGCCAAAGTGGGCAAGATATGTTGCAAGCCCCATCGATGTACTCCTGGAGAGTGCTACCCACTGAAAACGTTACAACTTTGCTGACTGTGTGTACATCTATCTGCGCCTCATCACTATGTCGACCCACAGATGAATGCTCCACCGTATCCAACAGCTCCTCCCACTCCTGATCAGGAATGTCATGCTCCCGCTGTCTACTGGCCCCCTGCAGAACAATCCCATCAACCTCCAACACCTCCAGAGGATATGGATCTGCAACTGCTGTCACCGTACTCGATGTCAGTGCATCTGACTGCTCCACTCCAATGGCTGACCCCAATGTTAGCTGCATATCCCTCATCGGCTCAATGTGGGCACCCATCTGGCTCTCCCCAAAGGAATATCATGACTGATGTGAACAGTGTCCTCCTCTGCCAACTCAGTCTCCATCATGTGCTACTCTGGCTGAATCGTCACAAGTGACTCTTCACCCAGAGTATCTCCAGTAGAGTCCCCTGTCTGCTCACACTACATACTGGAATGCAGCTCTGACCTCTTTCCATCACCTATGCATGACTGCTCTTGCTCCCTAGAAGCGTCCTCAACTGATCCAATGGACTCATCTGAAGAAGAGTCCTCACCCTGGAATACAGAAGGAATGCCCTCTTGTCCTGCCTCCGCCACATCACCTGCATCTCTCAAACATGAGTGATTAGGCCCCCAAGGTTCTTTGCAAATGAAGCAAAGTCCCTTCCTCCTCAGCTCATTTTTGCTGCCTGACCCACCAAACTAGAGCAACTCCTCCCTGGTCAACTGTCTCCTGAGAAGCTCAATGTTCTACTCAACTAGCCCTTGGGCTAGCTCATAAGCAACGGGCGAGACCAACTGCTCTCTCCTCCAAATGCTCAACAACCGGGTCTGCAACTCTCGGCCAATGGTCTCATGGTCTCTCATTCATGATGACAAGATGGACTGCATGTGTGCTATGACAGTCTCAGGATGATGTCTCCTAATGCTGAAGAAGCATTGGAACATCTACAGGATCAAGTCATCACACTCAAGGTCAAACATGATGGCGTAAGTCTTGAATGTGGCCATACCCCATAAAATCTCAAGCTCTTCCCGAAGGTAGAGCCTACGCTGTTGTCCAAATCCTGAAAAGCCTCTACAATCAATCTCATAATCCTACTCATAACATCATCATTGTATGGAGCTACAGGTGGGGTCAACTTCATGATGTTACAGAGACAAGTTGCAACTGAAAGTGTGACCCCTTCACAAGGTTCCTCCAAGAATTTGGGCTGTATAAGAGCAAGCATAGCAGGGCTTTAGAGCCCAAATCAGTTTCTTTCCTTCTACTTGGTCTATTGTGGACATGAGTTCATTAAACTCCTCTAGTTTGGACAAAACTCTCCATGACATCTTCATGTGTTTCAGATCTGTCCCAAGTGCAAAAATTTTGTGACCAATCCCCAATTCTTCCTGCAAATCTTTTGGCTGTCCTTTTTGAAGGACGGCATAAATTCCTCTTGAAAAGGGTCTGCTATTTGGTTTTGTTTTTTGGTCTTCTGATGCATGGTGGTTTAAGGAACCAACTTCTATTTTTATTTTCATCAATCTGTTTACGAATCCCTCCATGGTTCAACCAATAATGTGGTCACTATTTGACGCCTTAAGGACTGATATCTCCAAGTGGGTGTCCTTTGCTGTAGGAATAAATATACATTTGCCTACTGCCAAAAAATTCAATCCTACAACTGCCTGTTATATATTCAACTACCCTCATGCAATCTTAATTCAACACATTGCATTCACTACAGGTCACCCAAGCCAATTTGCACCAAACTATTGCGTACTCTTGCACAAATCCATTGTGAACAACTCTGAATCGCTCCCAAGTGTACAGATATAGTCTTAGTAATTCGGTCTTGCCAAGAAAGCTGCTACAAGAATAAAATTGATTCATCCTCATTCAACAGAGATGCTAGAAGGTTATGATCTTAGTTCTGCAAATGCATCCTCAAATATGATTAGATACAACATCAAGAGAAACGTTTTTCAGTTGAGGCAACATATATATAGCAATGTGCTCCAGTATAGATTCGAGGTTTGTCCAATGAGTAAAATAAAGGAATGGCACTTGCTTTTAATTATGTATCAATCATATAATAAGCAACTCGTAACCCTTCTGCTCCAAACACCCCCAACACAAGTGATATGAATCTTTGTCACATCCCGCAGGACTAACATGGTTCTCCCCAAGCCAAAGCAATTTTCCACAATACGCAGAGGTTGATCCAGTTGATATTCACGCACAGGAAGCAATAGAATTGGTTGACACAACACGACCTCTTTATGAGTGAGGATAGGCTCCAGCAAAGTACATACTTAATCCAACAAGAAACATGCAGCCCGGGAATGTAGAAGGCTTCGTCCAGCAGCGGAATGTAAAGTGGGCCTTCATTGGAGGCTCGAGCTGCTCTTCCACAATGAAAATCAAGCCACTAATACTTACAGCGAGTCACAAAATGAATGCAGATTTATTTTGATGGTAAACTCGGTCACTATCGAACCACAGAAGTGTAAAGGAACTTCGAATCAGCAGGAAAAGGAGTAAATCGTCTGGAAACTCGAGTATTGACTGCTTGTACTCATCCTTGTATTTCCAGCTTCTACTTCAATCTCAACTTCACGTTCTTGCAAATTCCCCAGACCACGCACATCAATTTCTTTGAATTTAAACTAGCGGCTCCCTTATATTTTCCACAATTCGACCCTATGGAAATGGCTCTCAGCCTACAGATTAACGCCAAACCTCTGGAATCACTAAATATGATTTGTGCACAGCAATCATCGAATTCGCTCAATCCTCTAAATGTTAAAGCTTCGGCTTTGAATAATTTGCCAAGTGAATAATTCGGCCAGATAATTTTGTCCACTTAAAATTTAAACTCCTTTTCTTTTAACTTTAGCTTGGCCCTTTTAAAATTCACTACGACTCCTTTCTACCAAAAATAAATTGCTGTCACGAATTCCCTTTTAAAAAAAATAATATTTCCACAACCTCTTAAAAAAAATAAAACTCCTCTCCTTCATAAAATGTGAAGTTTAGCATGTGACGACCCCTTTGAAAAAAATTCGACGGTTTCAGATTTTCGAATCATTATTACACATACGATAATAGGACATTGCTTCTGTAGCATTTTAATGCCAGAGCCAATTTGTCGAATGGCCTAAAGATTTTCTCGGCAACAACTTATTTCTCTGGTTTATCTGACAAAATATATTTTCTGCAACAAAATTATGACTCGAGCAAATACGATTTGGCACCTCCTTGAATGTTTAAACGATAATCAGCTGCCTGCCAAATTAGCGAACGAATTTCAATTTCTCGGCATGAGCTTCGAGTTACAGAGCAACCCACAGATCGAGCGCTTAATCAAACCAAAATTCACCCTGCAAATATAACTTCGTCTGGCTAACAATCTTCGGCTTTTATGGCCTTAAAAAACATAAAATAAATAGAATTTTAATTCCTCGGCCCTTTAATTTTAATACGACAGCCCCTTGCTCAATGTAATTTCATAGCCCTTTTTCACAACAAACGGCTCGACCCTTTGATGGCTCCACCAATTAGACTTTGTTGTTACTCAACGACAACGATGGAGTAATGACAGTGTCATTTCAACCCACTGAACAATCGCATGTGCGGCTCAGCTTCTACGCTTACAGCTGCTGGTCCTTTCACAACGAACAACTTTGATTTTCCTTCAGCACTGAAAATATCTTGACAAATAGTTCTTCTGAAACCCTTTTTCTGAAGTTGTTCTACAATAAACCCTTCAATATTTACTTCAATACTCTCTACAACTAAGAACTGAAACCCGCAGGCTGAGCCAAGACTGTGGCTCTGATACCACTATAATATCCCGGATGGGATATTTTTACTAAAAATGCAGATAAATAGATAAACTCCAAATTATGCCATGAAATCAACATTTATTCAACAGAAGATTGCCATGTAAAATTAAGCATACAAGTACATGCAAATCCATAACACCATAATGCAGGAATATAACTCAGCTTTATTATATTATCACTGGGGTTACAAGCTGAAATAAAAGATAGCTGAGATAGATGAAGTACAACTGGCCTCAAGAAAACCTGTTGCACTACTACACGGCAATGGCCTCCAAAACTGACTGCTGCCCTCTCCCTCCGGGAACAGCTACCACTAAATCCACTGAAGCTTCCGTTGAAGATCTGAATGATCCTCACTCCAATATCACTGAAGCTCTGTGAAACTTCTGAATGAAGTCTCCTCAAAGAGAGTTGGGTTTTCGTCCAACACTCACAACTCACCCGAGGGTTTCCGTCCTAGGGCTACGGTTGAAGTAGAGAATCCACGTTCTCAAACCTCTCATACACAAGAAAATGATCTACTCCCAAGATATCTCCCAATGGCCTCCTCCCTTCCTTTTATAGTTCTCTTGGAGTCTTCTAGAGCATTATTTAATTATTATTTTATTCATGGTGCACTTTCCCCTTTTATTAAAATATTCCTTTTTAATGCAGAAAAGGGTAAATCAGCTACCACGCCTCCTCCGGTCACTGAAATCTGTGTCTAACTGTCCCATCGTGTAGGTCTCCTCGTCCCGGTTCTAATGAGCTATTACACTAAGGGGTTCCATCGTGTATTCCTCCCGGAATGCCACCTTGAGCATAATCAGCTGAGTTAAGCCCATAAATAACTCAAATTTCCGAAAGTTATCGGAATGCATCGGAACGAAAGCCAAACTGCTCGGATGATGGAATATATCAAGCGAATGCAACCCGACCAAATAGAAACTCCTCAAAACCCCTCCAAAAAGCCCCTAGGCCCACTGATAACACCAACCTGTGCCTGTGACCGGTCTGCTCCTAACTCTGGAAGTCCCTCCTAGTCCTGTCATGGGTGATACCAAAAAAAGGAAGCATGGTTGGAAGGGATGATAAGATGCTTCGCACTTAGGAGCTATACAAGGATGAGTAATTCTCTGGGGGCCCCCAGACCACGCACAACAATTTCTTTGAATTTAAACTAGCGGCTCCCTTATATTTTCCGCAATTCAACCCTATGGAAATGGCTCTCAGCCTACAGATTAACGCCAAACCTCTGGAATCACTAAATATGATTTGTGCACAGCAATCATCGAATTCACTCGATCCTCTAAATGTTAAAGCTTCGGCTTTGAATAATTTGCCAAGTGAATAATTCGGCCAGATAATTTTGTCCACTTAAAATTTAAACTCCTTTTCTTTTAACTTTAGCTTGGCCCTTTTAAAATTCACTATGACTCCTTTCTACCAAAAATAAATTGTCGTCACGAATTCCCTTTTAAAAAAAATAATATTTCCACAGCCTCTTAAAAAAAATAAAACTCCTCTCCTTCATAAAATGTGAAGTTTAGCATGTGACGACCCCTTTGAAAAAAATTCAAAGGTTTCAGATTTTCGAATCATTATTACACATACGACAACAGGACATTGCTTCTGTAGCATTTTAATGCCAGAGCCAATTTGTCGAATGGCCTAAAGATTTTCTCGACAACAACTTCTTTCTCTGGTTTATCTGACAAAATATATTTTCTGCAACAAAATTATGACTCGAGCAAATACGATTTGGCACCTCCTTGAACGTTTAAACGATAATCAGCTGCCTCCCAACTTAGCAAATGAATTTCAATTTCTTGGCATGAGCTTCGAGTTGCAGAGCAACCCACAGATCGAGCGCTTAATCAAACCAAAATTCACCCTGCAAATATAACTTCGTCTGGCTAAAAATCTTCGGCTTTTATGGCCTTAAAAAACATAAAATAAATAGAATTTTAATTCCTCGGCCCTTTAACTTTAATACGGCAGCCCCTTGCTCAATGTAATTTCATAGCCCTTTTTCACAACAGACGGCTCAACCCTTTGACGGCTCCACCAATTAGACTTTGTTGTTACTCAACGACAGCAATGGAGTAATGACGGTGTCATTTCAACCCACTGAACAATCGCATGTGCGGCTCAACTTCTACGCTTACAGCTGCTAGTCCTTTCACAACGAACAACTTTGATTTTCCTTCAGCACTAAAAATATCTTGACAAATAGTTCTTCTGAAACCCTTTTTCTGAAGTTGTTCTACAATAAACCCTTCAATATTTACTTCAATACTCTCTGCAACTAAGAACTGAAACCCGCAGGCTGAGCCAAGACTGTGGCTCTGATACCACTGTAATATCCCGGATGGGATATTTTTACTAAAAATGCAGATAAATAGATAAACTCCAAATTATGCCATGAAATCAACATTTATTCAATTGAAGATTGCCATGTAAAATTAAGCATACAAGTACATGCAAATCCATAACACCAGAATGCAGGAATATAACTCAGCTTTATTATATTATCACTGGGGTTACAAGCTGAAATAAAAGATAGCTGAGATAGATGAAGTACAAATGGCCTCGAGAAAATCTGCTGCACTGCTACACGGCAATGGCCTCCAAAACTGACTGTTGCCCTCTCCCTCCGGCAACAGCTACCACTGAATCCACTGAAGCTCCCGTTGAAGATCTGAATGATCCTCACTCCAATATCACTGAAGCTCTGTGAAACTTCTGAATGAAGTCTCCTCAAAGAGAGTTGGGTTTCCGTCCAACACTCACAACTCACCCGAGGGTTTCCGTCCTGGGGCTACGACTAAAGTAGAGAATCCACGTTCTCAAACCTCTCATACACAAGAAAATGATCTACTCCCAAGATATCTCCCAATTGCCTCCTCCCTTCCTTTTATAGTTCTCTCGGAGTCTTCTAGAGCATTATTTTATTATTATTTTATTCATGGTGCACTTTCCCCTTTTATTAAAATATTCCTTTTTAATGCAGAAAAGGGTAAATCAGCTACCACGCCTCCTCCAGTCACTGAAATCTGTGTCAAACTGTCCCATCGTGTAGGTCTCCTCGTCCTGTTTCCAATGAGCTATTACATTAAGGTGTTCCATCGTGTATTCCTCCCGAAATGCCACCTTGAGCATAATCAGCTGAGTTAAGCCCATAAATAACTCAAATTCCCAAAAGTTATTGGAATGCATCGAAACGAAAGCCAAACTGCTCGGATGATGGAATATATCAAGCGAATGCCACCCGACCACATAGAAACTCCTCAAAACTCCTCCAAAAAGCCCCTGGGCCCGTTGATGACACCAACCTGTGCCTGTGACCGATCTGCCCCTAACTCTGGAAGTCCCTCCTAGTCCTGTCATGGGTGATACCAAAAAAAGGAATATTACATTGCCACCCTCCTTGACCTCGGTACCAGTAAGACCTGCCTGCAGGTAAAATAGCAAAAGAACTATCCCAGTATGCAAGCTCAAATTTTACGAAAAATTATATTTAGTCAGTCTAAAATTACCCATTTCTCATCAATTTATTATGTATTTCAGGAAAAGTTACAATGTTAAGAACGTACCAAAGGCGGCAACGCCAGTGAAATGCATTGCCATCACCTCCACCCTCGCCATCACCATCGCCACCTCGTAGATCGCCGTCAACACCTGTCGCTCCAGCACCCAATCTTACTACTGTGATGAGCTCATTGGAAGCCATTTTGGAAACATTAAAAGAGTCGCAGTCAACCAGAAACAAGGAGGAACGACGTCATCTAGAGTAAAGACATTCAGAAAAGCCTAAGGATTTTGATTACAAGCCTCTTAGAGAAGATATTTCACGGGAACTGCAAAATATTAAACTCCCAGAATTCTCTGGGGGACGAGCTAGAGAACATGCGGAAGCATGGTTGGAATGGATGATAAGATGCTTCGCACTAAGAGAATATTCTTCCACTTCTAAAACAAAGATCGTTGTATTCCAACTCAGGGGGAGTGTTCTGATTTGGTGGGAAAATCTAGAAAAACAGCTGCATCTCACTTCGGATACCGTTCCTTGGGAGTTGTTCGTGGACCGATTCCGTGCGAAATACTTACCACCTTTCTTTCAAGAGCAGCAAGTCAGAGCCTTCCATACCCTAATCCAAGGTAGTAAGAACGTGGAAGAATACGAGATAAAGTTTATGGAACTTGTAAAATATGTTCCTTATCTAGACACGAATGACCGCCAAGTCGAGCGTTTCTTATTTGGATTAAATCCTCGAATCAGGGCCATGGTAAGAATGTGGAAGCCATCGACGGTAGCAGAGGCAGTTGAATGTGCTCGTTATGCAGAAGAACATCTGGGGATTAAAAGGGATTTCAGGCCAACAGAATCAATACCGCAGGCATTTAAGGAAAGACTCCCCGAAACTTCTTCTGGGGAAATAACTCGAGACCACCTCTTTATGGTAACAGGTTTACCCCAATAGGAGCGGGAGTAGGAGCTCCCATGACCATAAATGCTATAACTTCCGAATCATCAAACATCATTCCTTGGAAATCTCGAGGAACTAGTAATCGGGGAAGGATTGGGAGAGGAAGCGGCACCAGGGGACAAAGCTTTTGGTCTGGAAATTCACAGTCACACTCAAGGAGGCCAGCTCAGGTGGACTGTTGGGGGTGTGGAGGACCTCATCTTCGGCGTGATTGTCCGGAGAACTCTCGGCGAACAGGAAAAGGACCATCATCAGATACCCAAGGCAATCATAGAATCCATGCCGTCGTCAACAACAACCAAGCAGCACATCAATCCACTGTAGTGGAATCTTCAGATACAGTCAACGGAATAAAACTCAAAATCTTATTTGAAACTGGAGCTACTGATAGTTTTATTTCATCTTATGCATTAAATAAATGTGGGTTGGCAGCCTGAAAGCAAAACGATTTCAGACAGGTAGAAATGGCTTTGGGAGACCTTCAACCGGTAGAATTAAGTGTTGAGGATTGTAAAGTTGATCTAGGAGTATGTTCGACCAAACTAAAAGTATATGTCACGGCCCTAGGAACTTACGACCTGGTGATAGGAATGGATTGGTTAGAGTCTCATCGAGCATGGGTAGATTGTTCCGAAAAAAAAATACTTTGCTTGAATGATGTGGGAGAGACAACCCAAATTCAAGGTATTAAGAGAAAAGTATCCTTGTGTTTCATCTCAGCTATGCAAATGAAGCAGTGCTCAAGGAAAGGTTGCCAAGTGTATGCAGTTCAAGAAGTAAGCAAAGAGAAAGGGCCTTCCTTAGAAAAGTATCCGATTCTGTCAGAATTTCCGGATGTTTTTCCAAAGGAATTACCAGGACTGCCACCTAAGAGAGAGCTAGACCTCACCATTGAATTGAAACCTGGTACGGAACCTATATCTAAAACACCTTACAGAATGACCGCCCCAAAACTTCAAGAATTGCAAATTTAGCTAAAGGAACTGTTAGATGTAGGGCACATTCGACCCAGTGTTTCACCTTGGGGCGCTCCTGTAATCTTTGTCAAGAAGAAAGATGGTTCATTACGACTGTATGTGGACTATCAAAATTTAAATCGGGCCACGGTAAAGAATAGGTATCCAATGCCTCGCATTGACGACCTTTTTGATCAAATGAAAGGAGCTACAGTGTTTTCAAAGATCGATCTGCGATCAGGTTATCATCAGCTAAGGATTAGCGAGAGCGATGTTTCTAAGACTGCATTCCGAACTCGTTTCGGGCATTATGAATTCATTGTGGTACCATTTGGGTTAACCAATGCACCTGCAGTCTTCATGAACCTTATGAATAGCGTTCTCCGCAAATATCTCGACCAATTTGTACAAGTTTTCCTGGACGATATTCTCATTTACTCTAAGAATGAGAAGGAGCATGACGAGCATCTTCGGATAGTATTATCCTGCCTCAGAGAACACAAGTTATATGGAAAATTATCCAAATGCGCTTTCTTTTAGAAGGAAATCCATTACTTAGGTCATATCATATCAGGCAAAGGAATCTCTGTAGATTCTGAAAAGGTAAATACAATCAGAGAGTGGCCGATACCTAAGAATGCACATGAAGTGCATAGTTTTATGGGTTTAACAGGTTACTACCGAAGGTTTGTGGAGGGATTCTCTAAAATTGCAAAGCCGATCACAAACCTCCAGCGCAAGGGTGTTAAGTATGAATGGACTAAGGAATGTGATAAAGTTTTTTCTGAACTTAAACGATTATTGACTAGTGCACCGATTTTGCGAGTACCGGATATGGATAAATATTTTACTGTGTGTACCGACGCATCTAAACAAGGGTTAGGTGCAGTATTAATGCAAGAAGGAGACGTAATAGCATACGATTCAAGAAAATTAAAACCTCATGAAGAACTTTATGCTACGCATGATTTAGAGTTAGCCGCGGTGGTTTTAGCTTTAAAGATATGGAGGCACTACTTTGTGGGGAGAAACTTTGTGGTTAAAAGTGACCACCAAAGTTTACAGTACTTGTTCACCCAAAGAGACTTAAATGCGAGACAAAGACGATAGAGTGAACTCTTAAGCGAATATGATATTGTGATTGCATATATAAAAGGGAAGGAGAATGTTGTAGCAGATGCTTTAAGTAGAAGACCTCGAATATTCTCCCTCATACCTATCAGGGTAAGCTTAAGAGATCAAGTACTTGAACATCTTGTAAGAGACAATTGGTACTTAAAAGTAAGGTCGAGGCTTGAGAGCAACCATTCAAAGGAACCTAAATTCGAAAGATATGATCTAAAATAAGACGAAATTCTACGGTTTCACGGAAGGATGTATATACCAGATAGTGGAGATCTCCAAAACACCATCTTGAAGGAAGCACACCGAGCAGTGTATTTTGCACATCCTGGGGTAAAGAAGATGTATGCTGACACTAAGAGACTCTTCTTCTGGTCAGGCATGAAAAACGACATTGTCCAATTTGTCGCTAGATGTATTGAATGTCAGCAGGTAAATGTTGATCATGGTCACCCAGCAGGTCTCTTACAACCTCATGACATCCCTATGACCAAATGGGAGATAATTTCTATGGATTTTATCGTTGGGCTGCCACTTACGCAACAAAAGCATAATGCCATTTTGGTTGTAGTAGATAAATTAACAAAAAGCGCCCATTTTATCCCGGTAAGAGATACTTATGAAGTAGCTGATGTAGCTCGGGTATTCATAAATGAAATTATCAGATTTCATGGAGTACCTAAGAAAATCATATCCAACAGAGATCCTCGGTTCACATCAAGATTCTGGAATTGTATGCAGTCAGCCTTGGAAACTCAGTTAAATTTGAGTACAGTGTATCATCCTGAGACCAATGGGCAAACAAAAAGGGTAAATCAAGTACTTGAGGATATGCTAAGGATGTACGTTATGGACCAACAGTCGCGCTGGGAAAAGTACTTACCCTTGGTAGAATTTGCTTACAACAACAATTATCACAGTTCAATCAGGATGCCACCATTTGAAGCATTATATGGGAGACCCTGCAGAACGTCGTTGAGTTGGGACAGGTTAGAAGACTGAGTAATCATTGGACCAGAATTGATCCAAGAGATGGAGGATCAGGTAAAACTGATTAGGCAACGATTGAAAGAGGCACAGGATAGACAGAAAAGTTATGTTGATACTCACAGGACAGATAGAAACTATGTAGTGGGAGATCAGGTTTTCATCCGCATCAGACCAAATAAGAGCACCATTCGGTTTGGGAAGGAGACAAAATTATCCCCCTGATTTATAGGACCGTTTGAAGTCCTGGGAAAAGTTGGACCTGTCGCTTATCGTCTTACACTGCCACCCCACCTGCACAAAATTCATAATGTATTTCATGTATCTACTTTACGACACTATATTACTGACAAATCTCATAATATTCATTGGAAGGAACTGTAGGTATCGGACGAGAGAACCCTTACGATCGAACCATTACGTATTCTGGAACGTAGGGTTCGACAGCTCAAGAACCGACGGATAGACCAAGTTAAAGTCCAGTGGGACAAATATAGTCCTGGATCCGCGACTTGGAAGGATGCTGAGACTTTATGCCAAAATTACCCCAACTTATTCTAAATTTTGAGAACTGAAAACTTTTTTTTTGTATACGACTACTCTATATTGATACTTGAAACTTTATTTTGAGTTATCACGTAAGAATGAATTTTACTTGTTGTTATACCCTTAAAGAACGGATGTTACTTAACTCTACTGATACCGAATATATGCTATTGTTTGACTTTACTAGTACAGGGATACCAACATGCCTTATGTCATTTAAATTATCATTGCAGGAATATGAAATCTAGATCATAGATCACATTATGAATGACATCATGTATCAATTCATTTTATTTGCATCTCCATATGATTGAAGGAAAAGAAATAGAATAGTAACTACATTTTAAATATCAAAGTGAAACATATTGCTATACAGGTTGAACATGGTTAAAACAAATGCATCATAGATGGAACATGTATGAACTAAACTAGGCAGTATCTAAACGAAAAATTGTATTGGACATATTGACACATATGTGGACAAGTGTTTTAATCGAGTACGTATGTAAGTTCTAGGATCAATATCATAGATAGCAGTATATTTGGAATGTGTAGAGATTGTTATATGGGTAACAATTTGTTATGAACAATATATAGATGCATATGCTGTAATGTGTGTACGAGTGTTTACATTGATAGCAGTATATTTGGAATGTATAGAGATTGCTACATGGGTAACAATATGTTATGAACAATATATAGATGCATATGCTATAATGTGTGTACGAGTGTTTACATTGCAGATTGTGTACAAATGATTACCTTGCAGAAAACAGATTTCAGAACCAATATACGTGATAACAAAATTCCAAGAACAGTTGAGACTCCCTGAGATTCCACGATAGGGTGTTGACTCTGGTCCTACTGGGAGGGGTGGAGGTGTTGCCCACTGTTTATCCTCCGATACCTGGGTCATGGGAGGACTGTGCAAGTCACGCTCCCCTAGACGTGTGATGATGACTGCCGAATGCCTACAAGTATATCAGGTCGACGTAATCGACGCTGATATCCATAAGGTCTATGAATGGATCAGTAAAACTGATGCCATGGCATATTCCTGTAGAGGACGGATAGGATGGGGGTGGAAGAGATTAGGAAGGATAGGATGATTTTAGAATAGTTGGAGATGCGATTGAGATGGGAAGTAACAATTAAATTGCAGATACACACATATTCAAACAGAAAGTCAATCTTAAAATACCAGCCTTTTACAATCACCCTAATCCCTAAAACAGAATTATTAATATGAGTATATGAAACCCTAACTTCGGGATGAAGTTTTCCGAAGGGAGGAAGTATGTAACGACCCATTCATAGGTTATAAGCAAAATAATATTAGCATGTATACGATATACGTATGTGATAGCTACACATGCATATATCGCACACATCACACTAGTATACGTACCTGCTAATATTTAAGATTTTCCTAAGTTCAAAAACAAACTGAAAACCACCTTATATTTTGTCCTCACCAAAATATGATAAAAACAAAAAACAAACATCAATTAAAAATATATATACATACATATCTATATGTATACCACTAAGTATATTTATATTTTGGACTCCTAAAAGAACATAATTAAAATATGAAGTAATTAAGTAAATATAAATATCCAAAAATAAAAAGTAAACTTAAAAGAATCATTAATTAAATTAAAAACACATTGAATAAGACAACCATATATGACAATTATGACCATCAATTATTCGAATGACATTTCCATAAAGACAAATCAGACTCTCATTTATTTTAAATGACATTTCCATAAATGACACTCATTCTTTCATTAATGAAAATAAAATCTCGATGGAGTTGTGGCGGTGGAAGTGATGTTACGGCAGTGGAGGAATACGAGGGCGGTGGAGGGGATGGTTATTTAAACCATGAGACATGAAGAGGAGGGGGTCTTTTGTTCTTGCATGAAATTGGAGGTGATGATCACGGGAGTGTTTTATGAAATTCTGCTTGAAGGGGATAAGCTATTTTGATGAAATTGATAAACTGTTGAAGGGAGACTTACTGTTCTCGGAATTCTAGGCACGGGGGCAGAGGAGGCGTCCTCTGGATTTGCGATTAAATCCTAAATTGGCTAGGAGGAACATATTGGTTCTGAAATCTGTCTGCTCAGTTGGAGAGAAGGATCACGGTTCCAGCAATTATCAGCTTGTTCGGTTCATCCAGCAATCATCGACTAAATTCTGGTTTGGATCTCACCGTTTCCAGGTATTCCTCTTAGCATCAGTTAGTTATTGTGTTTCAGCATCAGCAAGTCATTGTGTTTCAGCGTCAGTTAGTTATTGTGTTTGTGAACTGAGAATTAAGGAAAACCGTGAATCTCTCATTAGATTTTATGTTTAAATCCTCTTTTAATTTAATTTATGCTTAAATTAAGGAATCATATAAGTGTTTTATTTCAAATGATGAATAGAGACCCTACAATAACTTGGTTCTCTACTCCCTAGTAGCCCCAGGATGAAAACCCTCGAGTGATTTGTCGAATGTTGGACGAAAACCCAACTCTCTTGAGGAGACTTCATTCAGGAGTTTCGTAGAGCTTCAGGGATTTTGGAGTGAGGATCATTCGGATCTTCAACTTGTGCTTCATTTTTTTCAGTTGATTCAGCGGCCGCTGTTGCTAGAGGGAGAGTGCAGTA
This sequence comes from Pinus albicaulis, assembly GCA_034641835.2. Classification (NCBI taxonomy): domain Eukaryota; kingdom Viridiplantae; phylum Streptophyta; class Pinopsida; order Pinales; family Pinaceae; genus Pinus; species Pinus albicaulis. Next base: position 1,187,855,240 of record CM076579.1, read on the forward strand.
GTTCAGATTTGGGAGGGCCGATTTCAGCATCACAGCAGATCAGTTTTGGAGATCAGATCATCCATCTCAAATACTTCAGCTATATTATCATGTACAATCTTTCCGCTATTTCATATAATAAAATCTGAGATCGTTTTTGCTCCACTTGTTATTGAATATGCTTGATTTATCTTATTTTACATGGCAATCTTCTATTAAAAAAATGTAGATTTTACGGCAAAATGTTAGGTTAAGTTATTTTCTCCAAAATTGGTAAAATATTCCATTTGGGGATATTACAGTCCTATCAGAGCATTAGTCTTGGCTCAGCCGCGGGTATTCAAATTGGAGGATTTCAAATTCTATTACAGATCGATTCAAGGGTTTCATGATTTTTTTTGTATTTTGTCGAAGTCGTTATTTTGCAGAAGAAATTTCCTTCACTAAGTCAAGGCTAATAAATTGGAAGCGGGTTGTATAGTATTTGAAGAGGCCATCTTTTCTTTTTGAAAAGGGGATTAAAATTTTGATGAAGCCAAAGGTTCTGTTGTGGAATATTATTAAAGGGGAGTAGAGGATAAATCTTGATCAAAATCCAATTCCAAGATTTATAAAATCCATGGTTTAAACATATGGAAAAGGCCAACTAATTTCAGAAGTCAACGCTGTAAGTTCTTTCAGAGGTTCACGCTGTAAGTGCCAGATCGACGGCTCATTCAAAATCAAGGTGGATGTGAAGCATAATTATTCCATGTGCGTAGCAGCTACTGATTATTAAAGAGGAGAATTATTCCAAGGCAATTATTCCAAGGCCCACGTTGCAAACCACTGAATTATTTGTGAATTTCATGCTTGAAGCCGCAGTGCCACCCATGAGGATCTGGACTAGATCAAATATATTGTTAAAAGCAGGGTTAATTTCCGGAAGTCGCCGACCAAACTTAATCGCCAAAAGTCGTCGATCAAACTTTGAAGGGGTCCAAGAATTCTTATGCAAAGATTGACGTCGTCACATATCGCTTAAAAGGGCCCATCATTTTATAAAGTCGTGAGCAGTAACATATTTTTGTAGCGGGTCGATATCAATGTTTTAAGGAGTTGAGATATCGTGGTTTAGTTTTAGAGTATGTGAGGATTTCTGCAAGCCGAGATGCAGTTAATGTCTCGAAGAAGCAGGGGATTTCGTCGAAGACTTCCATGGGTATGTGGATTGTTTGCAGAAGTCGACTCTCCTTGCCGATAGGATGAGAGATTGAATTGTTGCTTGTCAAGGAAATCCAAGGTTGTTTGGACGTATTATGAGTCGATCTGCAGAAGCCAAATTCATTAATTAATTCAGAGAACTGGCAGAATTGCTCTCTACATGTCTAAATTCCCTAAAGGACATTTGAAGGGCCTGTGCCATTTCATTGTAGTTGGACGGAGTTGGAGCTCCTTCTCTGTGTTGTGCATCTCCCGACATTCTCAGAACAGTCAAGACCAACCCTAGCTTGCTGGGGGAGAGCAACCGTACTCATAATTTTAATGGTCGAGATTAAGTATGGGAGGAAGAACGTATATGTCCGATAGCTGAACGCACTCTTGGAGGATGAAAAAGCTGATTGTAATTGTTATACAAGGCATAAATTCACATTATTTGTGATGTGAGACAACAAATATACCTACAGCAGAATCAAGGTAGAGTGTAGTGGCAGAATTGTTTATGCAGCGCTGAGCACATTCAGAAGTATGCTAATTCATTAGTGGCTGAAGCGAAATATTGACCTGTAGCATCCTTTCTGGGGAGATCGAATTGGTTGCAAGGCATCACCAAGACAACAATTGTTGGGTTATATCCCAGAATTTCTACTATATCCTGTCTTGGACCAATTCTTTTATAAATTATCAGCTTATGGAGCAATTCTTTGCAAATGTCGAACATGTTATATCTTGTTGGACTGGATGAGTCTTGATTGATAACAATGCTGGAATATCACCTCAAGTGGACCATGCTATATATTCCTGTGGCAGCGTTACTTCTACACATATATCAGGTTCATCTTTTTCATTATCACTGTTATTTCTCCTTTAAGTAGAGTAATGTATGGTTATAACTTATAGTATTGCTCTTAAAAACATAGTAGCATTATAACTAAATCAAGAACAGTTTTACCTACCTTGGTATGCACTTAAACTGTTTGACAAATTTCATCAAAGGAAGATTCCATATAACTCAGAAATTTTGTTGGGGACAAATTGTATGGTGTTGAATGATGGGATTTTTAAAACACCTCTTAAACCAACACAACAACACCCCAGTGAACTATGGTACACACCCAGAAACTAAACAGAATAGCAGACCTCTTTCAAGAGGGATCTATGACATTCTTCAGAGAGAACAGTCAAAGGATGTGCAGAAGGGGCAAGAGATAGGCCACAAAATTCTTGCACTTGGAATAGAATTGAAACACATGAGGGCCACATGGAGGATGCTTTACAAACTATACGAGCTAGATACACTCCTCTCCGAAATAAAGCAGTCAGAAGGGAGGAAAATAATTTGGGCATTAAAACCAGCTATGCTTACTCTCATACAACCCAAGTTCTTGGAGGAACCTTGTGAAGGGTTTAGCCTTCCAGTTTCATCTTGTCTCAGTAATATCATGAGACTAACCGCACCTATAGCCCCATACAGTGATGATGTTATGAGGAGGATTCTGATATTGATAGTAGAGACTTTTCAGGACTTCGACAACAGTGCAGGCTCTACCTTTGGGAAGAAGCTTGAGATTTTTGGAGGTGGCCAAGTTCAGAACATATGACATCATGTTTGATCTTGAGTGTGATGGTTTGATTCTATAGATGTTCCAATGCTTCTTCAGCATTAGGAGACATCATCCTGACACAGTCATAGCACACATGCAGTCCATCCTGTCATCATGTATGAGAGACCGCGGTGCCATTTGTCGGGAGTTGCAGACTAGGGTGTTGAGTATTTGGAGGAGAGAGCAGTTGGTCTCACCTACTGCTTATGAGCTAGCCCAAGGGTTGGCTGAGGAGAACGTTGGACTATTCAAGAAACAGTTGACCAGAGAGGAGTTGCTCTAGTTTGGAGGATCAACAAGAATGAGTTGAGAAGGAAGAGACTTTGCTTCATCTACAAAGAACCTTGGGGACCTGACCACTCATGCTTGAGAGATGCAGATGAGGTGGCAGAGATAGAGTAGGAGGACATTTCTTTTGTATGCCAAGATGAGGACTCTTCTTCAGATGAGTCCATCGAATCATATCAGGATGTTTTTGAGGAGCGTGAGCAGTCATGTGGAGTTGATGACAGTAGGTCGAAGTTGTATTCCAGTGTGTAGGGTGAGCAATCAGGGGACTCTACGAGAGATATCTTGGATGAGGAGTCACTTGTGATGATTCAGTGGGAGAAGCCCATGGTGGAGCATGAATTAGCTAAGGGGGAGGCTATGTGCATCATGCATGATAGTCCTTTGGAGGAGAGTCAGATGGAGGCTCACATTGAGTCTGCGATGGTTGTACGGCTACCCTTAGGGTGAGCCATTGGTGAGGAGCAAGCAGATGTACGAGCATCTAGCAGGGTGGCAGTAGTTGCAGATACTTATCCTCAGGAGATGTTGGAGGTTGATGGGATAGTTCTGCAGGGGATAGTAGACAGCAGGTGCATGATATTCCTGATCGGAAGATGGTGGAGCATCCATCTTTGGGCCGACCCACTAATGAGGTGCAGATAGATGCACACGCAGTCAGCAGAGCTGCAGTACTCTTAGGGAGCGGCACTCTTCAGGAGTACATCGATGGGGCTTGCAACATATCTTGCCCACTTTGGCCCATTATAGAGAGAGGGGCCTTCTTCTGCACGCAAATCTCGTCGGCAGACGAGACGGGGCAACACGAGTTGAGTATGGACTGGCGACCTCATGCCAGACTTGTTCTATATGCAGGTGTCACAAAATTTGATACTTCTTCCAAGATAGATTGGCGGGAGATCATGAGTTGGTACCCTATTGATGGTACGATCTTCTGCATAGATAACATAGCAGAGCAGAGACCCTTAGAAATGACAGATGCGGCAGCTTCTAGTTGGCAGTGGGGCGCAGGTTGACAGCTCTTCAGTATTCCATCCTGACTTCGGGAAAGCGGGGTTAGCATGAGATTGAGTCAGGACTTGGATTGGAGAGAGGTGATGAGTTGGTACGCAGTTGGTGGAGCAGCTTAAACAGTTAGAGCTACAGCACAACAGGAGCCATGGAGCATTGATGTTTGTTGGCAGTCTTCGCTTCATGGTGCAGCAACCATAGCCAGAGGCAGTGTGCAGTCCAAGCCAGGGGACTTGGGCGATGATTGGCCATTGTGGCGTTGGGATCTGGGAGGATTGATTGATGATAGGTGCAGTGAGAGATCACTTTGGGATCCCGGCATTGAAAGGTCTGTTATGGGTGACTTGACACAGGAGCATAGTAGCCCGCAGGGGTTTGTATGGGATCCGAGCATTGGGTCTCAGTTGCATCGGGCCAACAGGGTGGCCCACATATTTGGATTGCTTGAGGGCAAGCAATCTTGGGGCGGAAGGTCTGTAATATTCATTTTTTTGGTGTCACCTATGACAGGGTTAGGATGGACTTCCAGAGTTAGGAGAAGACAGGTCAGAGGTACAGGTACAGGTTGGTGTCATCAGCGGGCCCAGGGGCTTTTTGGAGGAGTTTTGAGGAGTTTCTATGAGGACTAGTGGCATTCGCTTGATATATTCCATCATCTACACCGTTTGCCTTTCGTTTCGATGCATTCCGACAACTTTCGGAAAATTGAGTTATTAATGAGCCTAACTCAATTAATTATGCCTAAGGTGGCATTTCGAGAGGAATTATTCGCAGAACACCTTAGTGTAATAGCTCATTGGAACCGGAACGAGAAGATCTATAGGATGGGATGGCTAGCAGTGATTTTCAATGACCTGAGGAGGCATGGTGGCCAATTGACCATTTTCCCACATTAAAAAAAATATTTTAATTAAGGGAAATGTGCTCAATGATTAAAATAATAATAAAATAGGAGCTTCTAGAGGAGTCCATCAGATCTATAAAAAGAGGAGGAAGGGCCATTAGAGATGATCTTGGATTAGATCATTTTCTTGTGTGAGAGGTTTGAGAACTTGGTTCTCTACTCCCTTGGTAGCCCCAAGACGGAAACCCTCGGGTGATTTGTCGAGTGTTGGAGGAAAACCCAACTCTCTTGAAGAGACTTCATTCAGGAGTTTCGCAGAGCTTCAGGGATATTGAAGTGAGAATCATTCAAGTCTTCAATTTGTGCTTCATTGTTTTTCAGTTGATTCAGCGAAAGCTGTTGGTGAAGGGAGAGTGCAACAGTTCAGATTTGGGAGGGCCGATTTCAGCATCAGAGCAGATCAGTTTTGGAGATCAGATCATCCATCTCAGATACTTCAGCAATGTTATCATGTACAATCTTTCCGCTATTTCATATAATAAAATCTGAGATCGTTTCTGCTCCACATGTTATTGCATATGCTTGATTTATCTTATTTTACATGGCAATCTTCTGTTAAATAAATGTTGATTTTACGGCAAAATGTTAGGTTAAGTTATTTTCTGCAAAATTGGTAAAATATCCCATTTGGGGATATTACATGGATTGGGGTTGTTAAGACATGAAATATTGTCCATTGTTGCTGCTGTGTGATTTAGATTTTGTAACATCCCTAGGGCTGAAAATGCACAAGATTAAGATCCGAGAAACCTCTGGGAAAGAGGTGACATTTCTGTTTTACATTAAAAGTCATAAGTCGCAGAAATTTATACACACTGCATCTTCAATAATAAAAGATCTGAGCAATAAGGCCACACATTTTATCATCTCGATAACAGATGTCCATTTAATCAATTCAAATAAGAACATAGTTTTGCAGATCATTGTACCTGAATCAGTACTTTCTTTAAACAACACCTATCATCAAGGGCCAGGATTCCTGTCTCACTTTTCATATTATTTATCCATTGCTTGAACAGAATAGAATCAAATGCTTTCCTGAGAAAAAACATACTTTTTCAATTGGATAACAGGACAAAATCATTTTCTCCATTGCATTCTTTAAGTTCTATTTCTATAAAAAAATTAGGCCTATGGTCTTAACTAATGTGCCAGATCAACATCAAGATCAATAACATATAAATGACAGAAAATAAACATACTGTAAGTAATGGCAGAAATAAAGGAAATGGATATTACAGAACTCCAGGATGCCATTGATCATGAACATAGAAAACTTTGCCAAGTATTTAGTAATTCCATAAAATTTATCCCTAAAAAATGTATTCACCTGAAAACATGAATTTATTCTGGCATTCATCAGAACTTGAAACACAACAAAGTAATTAGAAATGATGTTTCATGGTCACTACCTTAATTCAGAATCTGTTACTCCAGGAGCTGCTGCCACCTCTACTGTATTGTTATGGATAGTAAGAGATAGCATTGGAGGACTTGTTCCATCAGTCCTCGAGACTCCAGAATGAGGTTCTTGCCAGGCCATTGCTCTAACTGACTGGGATGACTGGCATTCCCTTACAGAAAATGCTGAGGAAGTACCAGATATTTGGTTTTCTGACTTCCTGAAACAATATCTGTGATAAAATGTGGTGGATAAGCTCTGATATGCACAACTCACAGAAGAGCAAGCATTTGCTGCATTGAAAAGCTTTTGCTTTCTGAGTTCCTGAAATGTTACAAAAATATAATAGACATCATCATAAACACCTGGGAACTTTTCCTAGTTTCCCTTATTGGATGAAAGGTAGCACACTGTAATAAGAACATAATAAACTTGACAGAATCCCTTGCATCATGTGAATAAAAGAGATGGAATCTTAACAAATCATTTTCCACAACCAAAAAGCACAAAAGAAGTACAAAACGACCTTAATGTGTCAGCATACACAGCATTTAAACTATATAAGATCAGGACTCTCAAAATAAGATCACTAAGAAAGAATGTGTCAGCATAAACAGCATTTAAACTAGGGAGTTGAACAAGGGATTTCCATCCTATAGTCATCCTATAACAAAGTAATAATGCGAGTGAAATGCTACAAAATAACCTATATATGGTAACTGCAAGGCACTTCAAGCATCAAGATTATCAGATTTACACTATTGAAGAATTGGGAGAATGAGATAGAAACATAATTGAATTATTCAATATTGAAAAAAAGGCATACATCACAAAGTCTCTCAAAAAGAAAGACAGCCAACCCTACAACTAGCTAGAGTTGGATTAAGACGTTATTAACCCCTCATTAACATTATATCATGTCTTGACTCTTGACCCCCTTTATTAACATGAAGACATTATTATTTTTATGTCCTATGACATGTTATTACCTAGTCCTGACGCCTAGAGGATTCTACTAACGTCTAATAAAGTAAAATAATATGACCATTACACTATTAATTCTATCACCCTCCCTTAATGGTCATATAAGAGACACACTTGTCCCAAAAAATTACAAGCTTATCTAGACAAAGCATGTCGAAAAAGATGTCTGCTCTGCTCCTGAATGTTGCAAAGATGTAGCCCACAATCATCACTCCTAATCAACCATTAAATGTGCTTGTGATGAATGCCAACATCTAGAAAAAATTTCAAGGGGTAGTGCATACATGTGTAACAGATATGCCATTTTGTTACAGTGTGCTAACAAGTACCAACTGAACAAGGATGACAAATTTCACATGATCAAGTCATATGAGGGCAAGGAAAATTTCTCCTTGGTTTTAGATACACTAGAAAGCATTTGACTAATTCTAGCAGAAAGTTCATTTTGATGACCAGTAGGGTCAAAATTTTACTGATACTCAAAGCCAGAGAGGACTCTCTCTAGACAGTGGACCAAAAGCAACAATTTGATAAATTGTTTGTAGTACAAGGATGTTTTTCTTGACTTAAAAGGGATTCCCCTGCAATTCTCCATCCAACATGAGATTGAACTCATGTTTGAGTCAGCATTTCTGAAGATGGGCAGGTGTAGAACCCCAATGGAGGAAAGTGAAGAAATTAAAGAGCAAGTGCAAGCTCTTAGAAAAATGGCCAATTAAGCTCGGTGTATTCCCTTATGTTTTGCCAATCGTGTTAGTACTAAAAGAAGATGGAGCTTGTTGGATGTGTGCAGGCTTCCAGGAACTAAACAAGATGACATTGAAAAACAAATATCCTTTGTAAATTGGGAAGGATTAACTATTTAATCAACCAATTTCAAGAAGCCTGATATTCTATGAAGTTGGATATAAAGTTCTGATACCATCAAGTCCTTATACGCATAGAAGATACTTGGAAGACTAGTTTCAAAAAAAAACAAAGATGATATAATAGTTTTTTATGCCATTTGGCTTATGCAATGCTGCAGCGACATTTATGAGACCAATGAATTATGTTTTAAGACCATTCCTGAACTCCTTTGTCATTGTCTATTTAGATGATTTCTCAGTATTCAACAAAGCCCTAGAGAAGCTTTTGCAATTGGAGACAATGTTTGGAACTCAGAAAACACCAGTTGCAGGCTAAAATAAAAAAATATGACTTTCTGAGAGACTAAGGTGTAGCTAGGCCTTGTGATCAATGAAGAAGAACTCCAGATAGCCTGAAAAAAGGTCAAGCCCATTATGAATTAGAAATTCATGGGGTTGCAAACTACTTGTAAACGTTTATGGAGCACACCTAAACAATGTGGTGCCTCTTAGTGCACTAATAAATAAAGTGTGAGGTGAGGCATTTCATTGGCCTGCAATTTAAAAGTGGACATTTAAAGCCTTAGAGAAGAATATATGCAATTCATGGTCTTAGATACAAGGAAACTTCAAAAGTCAATGATTCAGGATACAAGATGGGAGAGATATTGTTGCAACAAGGGAGACCAGTAACACACCACTGGAAAACTTCTCTAGCACAATGGTAAATTACCCTACATATGATGAGAAGTTGTTTTCTACAGTGGAGGTGGTAAAGAACCAGAGATATTATTTATGGGGAAAAGAAACAATTATCCACTCAAACTATATATCATGTCATTTTTGTAAACCAAGTCCTAGTTGCAACAAATTCAACACTTTGAATGGATAGCTTTCCTGCAGCAATTTTCAAGTACTTGAAAGGCAAACAAAACAACAGTGTTGATTTTTTCGCAAGACCTTTTGTTCCATTTGACAATTCTGGTAAAGATAAATACTTTAGTGAATGAGGCATTTATGGCATTCTATGTAGCAACCAAGATTTGGGTCCAACAATAAAATCCATGTTAAACCACAAAGGTATACATGACTAAAATCTTTCAAAGAAGACAGATTTGAAGAGGGACTAAGATATAGATTTAACAATGCTTGTGTTCCAAAGGATGAACACTTAAACGTAAATAAGGCATAGGCTCATTTGCAAACATGTGTGTTGACCACAGATGTTGAACAACATGGAGGAGTTTGTACATGGTTGTTCATTGTGCACGATACCTAGGTCAACTAACAATGCCCACTCCCAGTGCCTTCAAGACCATATGAAAGTATTTCTATAGACTTCCTAGATGGTTTGCTCAAGACTAGCCAGGGGAATGGCTATTTGCTAGTAATTGTTGATAGATTAAGCAAGAAGACACACTTTAGTCCCTGTAGAAAGGCAGTAACAGGACAAGATGTAAAAAAAAATTCTTGGATTGTGTATGGCAAAAAAATTATTCACTTTGTTATGCTTGATTCCATCACCTAACAAAGATAGCCATTTCTTAAGTATTTTATTGGCCCACACTTTAGACTCCTATAGATACCAGATTTATGAGAAGTATTTAATTCCAATGTTCCACCAAGACTCCGGTGCGAGAAGACATGGGTGCAGGGAGATGCACAGGGGGGATGTGTGGGAGTACCCTCAAATTTTAGGGAAATTTCGGGGGTGTGGGGGGACGTCAGGATATATAATTTCTAATTATATATATATATATATATATATATAATTCAAGTTCATATTCATTGTTCAATGATGAAAGCATAATATTAAATAGACTAATAGTAATACGGATACCAATACATTGAAAATTGAAATTTGATCCACACATAAAATTTAAATTCATAATTGAATTAAATAATGATATACATTGATCCATCCTCATCATTCATTTTGATACATACATCATTCATATGACATACTCATTATTTATCCATACCATGAGATTCAATAATGAAATATTCAAATACATTGATCCATATCATTCATCATTCATCATTCTACAATCTACATTGATTTAAAAATTAAATTCATCATTCATCATTTTAGAATCTAAACTGAAAGCAAAACATACTAGTATATTGTTGATTTTTTGTATCATCGGAAGTGCACTAAGTCTCAAAATTTGTGGAGAGGCTTAGGCACATGTATTCCAGAGAACCCAAAAATCGTTTGTGAAAATTTCACTCGGAATATGTTTTATTAAAATAATTAATTATTTTAATGGAGACCCTATGTCTAAACTTAGGGAAATTAAATAATTAAAGGGTATTAATAAAACTGAGTGTGAATCTTCTAGAGAACATGGATAAAGTCAAGTTATAATCTTAGCAGTTGATTAGAGATCTAATCTCGGTTGTTGATGTCTCAATGAGAAGACTATAAAGGAAGGCTTGAAGGACATTTAGAACACACACTATTGCAAATACTCAATTGCCCAAGTAAATCGATTTTCTCAGTGGCTGAAGTTTGGCAAGAGAAAATCGATATAGAGGGAGAGTTGCAAGTGGAGGAGAGACAGAGAGGGTTCAACATCAATTCGAGGTGCAGGAGCAGGTGACACAGTGGAAGGAAGAGACAGTGCAAAGGTGGGACAGGAACAGCGCAGAGAAGTGACGCAATTCTGCGCAGTGCCCACGCAGAGCCAACGTAGTGATGACACGGGAGGGGCCCAGGAGGGTCCTTCCAGGGTCTTTTCTCATCGGAAAATTTTGTGAGAAATTTCTCCAGTGTTATCATAGAGAATTTCTCTTCATTACTGTTGATTGTAAATTGTACAAGAAGATTTTGGCTGAAGAATAATAGAAACCCTCATCTGCTATACCAATTTTCCCGCATTGGATTTTTTTTCAGGGGACAATTGTCCAAAAATCTCTGTGTCATTCTTATGCTCATATTTCCTTATAATTTTGCTCAGTGAAGTCTGCAATTGAATTTATTTCAATATTTACTGAAGAGATTTATGTAAATAACTTATTTCTAAATAAGAAGTGGGAGAAATAATATCAGATATTGCAGTAGAATTTCAAGTTGAAATTTTCACATGGAATCAAAGCAAGGTTGGGCAAGAAAGCAGGAGGATCTATGCTAAAGGGAACTCGTGGTGTTGCTCTAGCAGCAAATCGTACTCCTGGGGGCTTACGCATTCCTTCTGTAGAAGCTGTTGGGAAAAGGAAAAGCACGAAAAAATGGAAGATCGCGTTATTTCAGAGTTGGCCTCAAGGCTAGAAAAGGAATGTGCATGTTTATCTATATCTGCATTATCAGCTGATTAGTATATTGATAGAGGGGCTTCAGCCCATATGACTGGAGAAAGAGATCATTTCTCTAGCTATCAAGAAGAATGGATGGACTTCCAAATTACTAAGGGAAACAAGACAAAGTGTACGCTTGTATGAAAAGGGACCGTAGCATTTCAGACAAAAGCATGAGATAGTCTCTGAGCATTTCAAACAGAAGCAACATGTGCCAAGTATGGGAATGAATTTACTTTAAGTATCTCAATTGCAGGACAAGGGATATGATATATACTTATCGGAAGGAAAGTGTATGTCAAGCATCCAAGCTGGAAGAAGGAGGCTCAAACTGGAACTCGAAGCAACAGACTATACAAGTTGCAGCTCGAGTCTCCAATGGTTTTGGTAGGTAGCAATCTAAGTAGGGAATCAGATCTGAATGAGCTATGGCTCAAACGAATGGGGCATCTACACCATGGAGCTCTGAGAATGCTCAAAGAAACTGTTACGGGAGTTCCAGTCCTTAGCACCAAGCATGATGGCGTGTGCAAAGGGTGCATAGTAGGGAAGTACGCTAAAGCAACATATTCCAGAAACAACAACAGGGCGAAAAGTGTATTGGGTGAATACTTTGTCGCCTTCATTGATGATCATTGTAGAAAGACTTGGATTTACTTCTTAAAGACCAAGGATGAGGTCTTTGATCAGTTCAGAGAATTTAAAGCTCTGGTAGAAAACCTGACCAAGAAGAAAATCAAAGTATTGCGTTGAGATAACGGTGGGGAATATACTGATAAGGAATTCACAGATTTCTGTGCAAAGGAGGGCATCAGAGGAGAATGGACCACTCCTTATAATCAGGAGCAAAATGTAAGTCATGGGAAGAAGGGGAAGGGTAATCAATAGCAGCAGAAGCAACTCCATGGGAATGCATGAGTTAGCATCTAGCATTAAGAAAGCCTTCTCCACAGTTTTGTGTCTCCACTAACAATATTTCTAGTGTAGGGTGTTATGTGGAGCATCTAGGCACATGACCTTCAACAAGTAGGCGTTCAACAGACTTCAAGAGCAAAGGCCCACCATGCAACTAGAACCTTGTGATGATGCCACATATCCAATGAGGTTAAATATCATTATGAATGTCCTTAGGTGATGCTCTTGAGCTTGATGATGTCTTATATGTTCCTGGCTTAAGTCATAATCTACTTTGAAAGTCATTCATGACAGATTAGCTATGTGTGGTAAAGTTTGACTATCAACAAGTAATTATCAGATATTGCAGCTAGGACCTTAGTCAAGATTTTCCTAAAAATATGCAAGAGGGTGGCTTTCATAAGTTGTTAGTCTATCAAATCAAAAACGAAGCCCCAGTGCGTGACATTGACCTGCAATATGTAGACATTGGGTTGCTTCCACTATGAAGCATTACCTCCCTTGAGAAAATGGCATAGGGTATAGAAACTTTTCAGTTGTAAAGTTTCAATGCAAAAAAAATCGCCTCTTTGACTAGAGGTTTCCCGAATCTTATCCCTATAAATTTTCAGACTTAGGGTTGTCATGAAATATAGAATAAAGCAGCAGCAAAAAGAGAACAATACTTCACTTCTTAACAATCCAATCTTCGTGGCAATCCAAGGAGATACCAAAGTGACTCAATAAGCTTCATCCCTCTAGGAAAATCCTATCATGCATAAACAAGATCTGAAAACTCACTTTTATGGCAGTTATAACAGCAGTAAAACAAATGTTAACTTCTTCGATTATTATCTCAAATCACTCAATGAAATTGTCCTTTACATATGTCAAATCAGCAAGATGTACATACTTGTAAACTACAAATCACAATTCATGAAGAACATTCATGGCTAGATATATAAGTTTCAATTCACACAAGCTCTGGACCACTGAAAATTTCAATAATATACTCAAAATGAAGTTATTGTACATACCATAGCCTGATCACAAGGTCAGTACAATCTAGCATCTCTGCAAAACACTAACTAAGGGAAACAATGAGAACCCTGGCTAAACCAAGTGTTAATTTTTCACAGTGTTCTATGTTGTTATAAACACTTAAAATTATTTCAGTCAATTTCTTCCACCCCAATAACAGTTAAGCAATTATAGATAGAACAGTAAATAGTAATGCACAATAGAAAATAGCCAAGCACAATGAGACAGAGAATTTTGGTCAAAGACCAGAGCAAAACCCCACCGGAAGCCCTAGGATTCTTACTGAAGAAAAAATAAGAAATTGATTTTTGCAATTGAAATTGTGTTCTGTGTATGATCTAATTGCTGGTGTATTTTCTGTTGTGCAAGTTGTTTTCAAAGTTAGGCATTTCAGTGTGCTAAGAGGTGAAAATTGTGTTCTGTACTAAAAGTCAAGTCAAGCAGAAATTTCCACAGCACACATGCTAGGAAACCTCAACCTCCTTACTAGGATAAGACCACAACTCATAGACTACACACTCTAGGTAAAAGGAAGCACAAGTAGACTACAACATCTATCTCGTGGGGAACTAAGAAGACTGCTACCCAAGATTGCCAAAAGACCACAACATTGAAGTTACATAGCACAAAAGAAACTAAACAAGTGCAGAAATTTGAACTGTTGCAAAGAGTGGCAACAGCTTTCTACCAGAAAGCGTTTATGGTATCTGTAACTTCCACCGATGACCAATGCTAAGATTCTGATCTTATTTTTCTGTACTGCTATATCTTTGTACAAATTTGTAAGAAAAAAGGATAGTTAGAAGCTAAGAACTAGAGAAACTAGAAGATAGCCTAAATTCTTAGAATGGGAGGCAATTGTAAACACACTTGAAATAGAACTAATGATTCTCTTGTTGAAAGTTCTGAGCATGTGTGAGTTCTATGAATTGTGTGCTATTTAACATCATTCGGTAATATTTTGCCAACATAATGTCATAACACTAGGCACTAAGAATTTTGAGGTCGTCAAATCCCAATGTCTTTAGGTCTTAGGTATCGATGCCATGTTCCAAAGACTTTAAGGCCTGTAGACAAACCAATGAAATCAAATAACATATACACCAAGCAAATCCTGGATTATACTCCGTATAAAAACAAGACAATTTGAGCAAGATTATCAAGGAGACAAGGATCAACCTAAGTCTAGAAAAGGGTCACCATCAACATGGACCACTAAATTGGAAGAAGCTTGAGGTAAGTAACAAATAGCAATGAAAAATACCAACATGAAGGACCTCTCCAAATCCAAAGCCACATATATATGATTATATCTAGAGTGATCATTGAAAGCTAGTAAGATGGCAGCTAAACATAAACAATCATGAATGACAAGCCACTCCCCTACGGCTATGGACCCAACCAGATCTCCATGTCTCCAACCAAAAAGCTACAACCCAATGGAAATAGGATATATAAGGCAAAGCTCTCTTGCGATACTTACGAGTCTCCAAACGAAAAATCAAATCACGACGAACAGCTATGCCATCGAAGGTTTCAAAAGAAGATCATACTCTACCATTGCAGTCCTAAAAGGTGATGGAGATACCATGTGTGCCTACTGTAAGCCATGTATGACATCATTTGGTAGGAAATGCACAAGACCATCTAGGTGGAAGGGGTTCTTGATTCCAATGTCAATTGGTTGCCTGTTAGGCAAAGTCTCAAGGTAGGGAATGCTCAATAAGGACAGTTGTTTAGGTGATGTCTAACTTCAAGATCAAAATGTGTGTGATGGCAACCTAATGGAGCACCAATAATGTGTTCAGGGAGAGACGCAATTGTGATTGCATTGTAGATGGGTTAGTTATTGGAGAAAAGGAAATAGGAAATACAAAAGGTAGAGATTGCGATTGAATTGAAGATTAAGGCATCTCCTAGCACTTGCATCACTATATTCATATTTTGTGCATGTAAAACAGATGGAATGTGTCTTCTGTTAAACTAATTTGTCTTGGTTTGTACGATAAGCTGGCTAAGGCTTTTCTTCACATTTCTTTATTTTTTCCTCAAAAACCATCTAATTTTTGCAGGAACGGGATAATAACTCTCGGGACATGTCACTTCAAAAATTCTCAGTTAGAGCCCATAGAGAGATGGGCTGGGAATCGAACCTGGACTAGTTGAGATAAACTCTGATTGTTTTCTGGCCTCCTCTGTATCGACGTGAAAACAATGGACCTGTTGCTAAATTCCCTCACTGACAATTGCAGCTTCTAATTACAAAGAGTCCATATAGAAGAGTCCAAAAAATCAGTTATGACAACCAGGACATGACCATATAACTATTAGAAAACAAAGCACCACCGAAACGAAAAAAAAAGTACAATGCAGAGATAATAGGAGCAAATGCAATAATGTCCAACCTTGCACATAATTTATTTCACTGTCAATGTTAACAATTCAGTTAGTTTAGAGGTTTCAAATGCATATCTATACCTGTAAGCTTTGAGAGAAGAAAAGAAGCACAAACACTGGTAAATAGAGAAAATACCTTCACAACAAATAGTGAAGAGGAGAACAAATAGTGAAGAGGAGAACGAGACTAAAGCACTATATTTCCTGCCCGATTGTTGCGGTATGGAGCTCAACATTTTTCATTTTTCATTATTTTCACAGAAACTACCCCATTTTAATCTTTGGCTACACAGCACCCAATCATTTGCCAAAGCAGCATAGAAAACCTCAACTTTTATAACGTGTCACTCATCCAAGATGAGTGAGTATCCTGGACTACCCTTCAATGTACCGGTCGACCACAGCATAACCGACATACAGATTTCCTCCCCCGAATAAGCGTAGTATAAACAGTTTGACGAATTTTCCATTACCCAGAAACAAGTGAAGCAGTTGATGATTTGGCACCAGAGAGAACCGGTTTTTATTTTAAATAAAAAGGGAATTGTAAATAAGATGTAATAAAATATGGATGTAATGAAATATTTACTTTAATGTTTCTCTAGCAAGGAGTTAAAGAATTTTGTTATGAAAAAGTTTAGGTATAGGAAAAGAGTTGGGTAGAAAAAATAAGTACTACATTGAAGAATTCAATTCTATATATTATATGATTTCCAACAAAGAGAGTACAATGGAGCTAACATTGGGTGGGAGGCAAAGGTTCTTATTGCTCAATTAAAAACCAACTCGCATCATTTTTGGTGTGAAACTTTCGTGGAGAGCAAAGACTCTTATTGCTCAATTAAGAACCAACTCGCATTATCTTAGGTGTGAAATAGGACCGTGAAAAAGGCTTAAAGAAGCTTGGAAAGAACGAGTGTGTACATTTTGCACATTTGGAGCACTGGAATTAGAAAAACATTTCAGTTTGAAATGTGATGCGTTCAAAGACATCAGAAAAAGTTATGGGAATATGTTAGCTTCAGTTTCTTAGCATTAATATGTTAGCATCAGTTTCTTGGCATTGGCTTTTCAGCCATGAGATAGTTGGAAGGTTGGGCCAAGGCACCATCAATTTCAATAAAAGAAACACTCAAATAAAAAAGAAGAAAAACAAAAACTCATTGTCCGATAAACTATTTTTAATTTCGTTGATGTTAAAATTTTATTCATTCATTCATAAGAATAAAAAAGACATAAATTCTAAAAAATTAGATTTTAAATAACACAAATTTACCAAAAACTATTTAATAAGCTAAAACTTTTTATATAATTAAACATCAAAACATTAGAATTATAAAATATATAATTTGGATGTTACAAAATATACTGGAAATTTAATGTAATAAAAAATTGTGGAGTAGAAAAATACTTTGTATAAGCATCCAATACATTGGAATAGAATTATATAATTTGGGTGTTATAAAAGATTTAGGAATTCATGATATTAATACGACAATTTCAATAACTTGATTGATTTAATGAAAATTTGAATAAATAATTCTTTTTAAAACTAGATTTCGATACACATTTAATATAAATAAATAGCTATTCAACTTCCCATTTATTCAACATGGTGATGTTAATTTTAATTTCTTAAGAGAATAGGATATTTAACTCTTTTATCATGGTAATGTTAATTTTAATTTCCTAAGAGAATAAGATATTTAGCTCTTTTTATTTTCTTTGGAAAAGCATGTTATATAAAGTGTTTCTTATTCTAATTTATTTGGAAAAGCATGTTATATAAAGTGTTAGGTAAAATATTTTGAGTATATATTTGGAAAAGTATATTATGTAAAGTGTTATGTAAAATAATATGAATTGTCTTATGAGTGTAGTTCATTTGAAATGTAAAGTGTCATGTAAAAAATTATAAGTTTATATTTGGAAAAACATATTATGTAAAATGTTACTTAAAATATTATGAGGTTTTTGGTTTATTTCCTTTATGCTATGTAAAGTATTAGGTAAAATATCATGAGGTGTTTAGTTTAATTCATGGATGTTTGTGTTAAGGGTAGCATTATGCATTTTACAATTCTACTAATTATGAAAAAACACACACTTCTTTGTGATAAACTAGCTTAGATCTATCTTAAATCGATCTACCGAGAGGGATTAATTCTAGAGTTAAGTCAAACCTAAGCTAGTACTCTTGCATTCCATAATAAATTTCCTCAAGACTTTAAATACGCTTCATCATAACAAACCATCAGTCATGCATGGGCTTGTAAACCATAGTAATGTTATAGTTCAATTTAACTTTATAATTTTATAGTTTTTTTTTGTAAGCTTCGTAGGACCTTCTTCATTCATTCATTCAAAAACAGGTTACAACCATAAAAGATGTTCGGTGGCCTCAACCTGCCCAATGGGAAACCAAGTCTATTGGCCACTGAAACATGTTATAAGCCAACCAAAATCTGAAAGTTTTGAGTCTGTCAAACATGGCCTTATAGGCCTGAATGTCTAAAAACAAGAGTCCTTCTATATCTACATAACTACCACAGTATCTGCTATCCGAAATATACAGCATTTAGATAAACAAAAATAAAACAGAACTAATTATAAAACTAGCCATCATCTGAGGACTCCACTAGGGAGGGATCTGTTGCACTAGAACCGAGTAATTCTAACTAAGGGAGGCACGAAATGTGTTGTTCAATATGACCAAGATGTTGATTATGTCATTGAATTTAATGTTGAATCAGCTGAAGCCCATGTTGAATGTCCTGGAGACCAGGGTCCAACTTAACAAAATTTATCGACGAAACCATAATGGCTTTAACAATGAGATTTTTCAGGAGCCAATAAAGATAAATAGTTTGTTTATATTGGGTGGTGTGCCCTTGGGTATGACCTTGGTCAGCGACAAGAAGACGCCAGTCCTCCACCTGCCTTCATCTTCATCTCGTTGGTTGAGCTCTACTTCCCATGTCTCGGTCATTTGTTTTACCTAGGCAAGAGTACCAACATTATAAGCTTTAACAACTTTCTTAATTATTTGGGAATCAGATATGTGTATGCTTTTCCGTTGAGGTCGCGCGGAGGAAGACCCGCTTCCATTTTGGTTATCTTTCTATTTGCCCCGAGCGCGCCTCCATTGCCAAAAGCGCTAGCTCCAGGGTTTATAATTTTATAGTTAAAATTATAATTATTAGTTTTTTTTATTGATAATTTTAATTATCAACATATTTACTTTCTTTGTTTTCTTTTTTTCTTAATGACCAAGTCAAAATGTTTATGACATTTGGCATGATGTTGTAAAGTCAACATAAAAATTTGACATTACAACATGGCTACCATACTTGGTTATAGAGCACGCACTAAGTTTTGTAACAACATATTAAAAAAACAAAAACAAACAAACAAACAAACATATTATTTTATAATGAAGTTGATAAATGTTTTTATTTTGAAATAGGATAAATGGTATTAAATGAGAATATATCTAATATATGAAAATACATCTAATTATGTCATGTCTATTTTGGAATAGAGTTTATGTAATTTTAATTTAATTATCAATAATTATTAAGTAGATGGTGGGGATTTATTCCTAGTAGTATTAACAAATTAAAGGTTGAGATTTATGTCCAAAGTAGTTATGCAATTTTTGTCATTTTCATTAAATTAATTAATTGAAAAAATCATATGAACAAGTGTCATATGAAATGAGTTATGATTTTCTCAACATGTGGTATTGATAAGCCATGGTATTGTAACAAAGCTTATTTATCGGGGTTTGCTTGCCACTCGATGGCGAATGTCTCTGCAGAGAACCGAGTGATTTTTTGGTTTGTCTGATCTTTGATTTGGCCCGCTATCAGTAGTTGTTTTCTCTTTTTTGAGGGCGTCTCCGGAGGCCCAGCCAAAAGGAATGCTTAAATGCATGTGCAGTGTAACTCTTTATTTCTCAATAGAAAGTTCGATTTTTTCTCTCGAAAAAACAAAGCCTATTTATAGATTAAAAATGTGATATGGTTAAGAATCTTTCTTTCTTTCTTTTTTCTTTTTTTTGTAACTATGCAGAGCCTAGGCTGGGGCCAATCTTCCTATTGGTTGGAAGAAGACCGATCTACCCATAATGGGATGCTTATCACCAGAATTGTGCAAGGTTTTGGTCAAAGCTTGGATGCCCCTTGGGAAGTTTGATTCCCCCAAAGTGGCTTCCACTCCTCAACCCCTCCCCATGAGGTTTGAACCTGTGACCTGGTAGGGACTAAACTCCACGCAAACCAATTGGTCTACACATCATGGGTTATCTGGTTAATAATCTTATTACATTTTTTTTTTAAATGTATAAATGTTGAACTTATATATTGATTATTTTTATCAATAATGAGGGGGAAGGACATTGAAGAGGGAGAGGGTTCGATAGCTAGAACCCTAATCGTTGTTGCTCACTTTTTCATGTTGTCGCCCCACTTCGCCTAGTTCATGTTGTCGATTTTCCTACCTCTGCCTTCTCCATCATGGTGTGTCTTTCTATGGTTTGTTTACACACCTCTTTCAGGGGTTTGGATGGATTTTTCGTAATCACTATACCTGGTCTAGATTCTTGTTTCTAGTTTTATCTACTAATGAGGTTGTCGTCAGTGCATCGCCCTATTGCTTTCGCTAGTACGGGCTTCACATTTGTTGGCCACCATGGGTATCTTCAATTTTCTACTTGTAGTCGCCATCGTCGCCCATGTTGTTGTGGGGTATTGTTGGGTTTTTTGTTTCTTTTTTTGTTTTAGCTCCGGCGTTTCAAGCATTTTTTTCTCTCCGCCATGAATTTTTATGCTCGTCATCCCTGCTCTCCTTTTTTCGTTCAGGGATTTTGGTCTACTAGAGTGCTCTATCAATGATTTATGAGTTGGGTTTTATGGATGTCATTTTGTTTTCTTCTGGGGGCTTCTGGCCCTGTAATATAGTTTTCTATGTACAGGGGTTTTCTGGTTTTCCATATATATATATATATATATATATATATATGTCCGATGTAGTTGCTTTGGACGTTTCTATCCTGGTCTTTTTGTTGGTCTGAATCTAAAAAGTTTTCACTCTTTATGGTTTTCTTTTAGCCACATGAGTGAAAAAATTTCAAATACACTTTTAGTGTATATGCAAAATGTATTTCTCTTTATTTTTATGAATGGAAATATGAGTATTTTTCCCTGGATATATACACACACACACACACACACATTATTTTTATCAATAATAAAAATAATAAAGTTATAATTTAGCCCAAGGGTTAGCCCAATTGGTCAAGTTCTCGTTGCTAAGTACCTCCCCAGTTTGGAGGTCACAGGGTTCCTCGATGCCCTTGCGGTTAGGCCTTGTTTGTTTCGCCGACAGGTAGATCCCTTCAAATTTATATGTTTGGATTTTACTGTGGATGTAGTGGCCACCCAGAATCTGTGAACCACCCTAAAAAAAATTAAGTTATAATTAAGTTAATTTTTATGATTTATTTATTTATTTCAATATTGTAAGATTTATGATGAAATACGTATTTTCGTGTTTATTATGGATTGATGTTTATATAGCTGCGCTAGTATGTTATTAAATGAAATATATCTAATAGATGTGTCTTCTTTTAATTTTCATCATTTAATAATTTAATCATCAGATTATTGTGTACAAATGCGCTTTATAGTTTAATATAGAGGAGATGTCCACATTAAATTATTAAATTAAAAATAAAATTAAAATTAAAAAAATAGTAATATGGATTAAATTATAATTTGAAAAACATATAGAAGCATAATAAATTGAAAATAAACATATAATTAGAAACAAGAATATATGTGTGTGTGCGTGTGTCGTTTTGTTTTGTTTTGAGGACCTATCAAAGCCTCATACATCCCTAAGCCTTATAAGGAGCACTTTGTTGTTGCAGTGAAGGTATATGTGTGTTTTCCTCATTCATTCATATATATATATATGTGTGTGTGTGTGTGTGTGTGTGTGTATAGAGAGAGAGAGGAAAACACACATTGAAATGAAAACTTAAATATCAACGATGAAATTGACACATTGTGCGAGCGGACTTTATCTTTTACAACGAAAACTTTAAAATCAACAATCAAAATGACACATAGTGAGATGAGGTTGCTAGCCGAGGATCGACACACACCCCATAGGAAAAAATTAAATAAAACAAAATAATAAATAAATATATAAAAATGAAAAATATAAAAGAAAACAAAAATTAAAACATTGAAAATTAAAAAAGCACAAAAAGTTTAAAAAATAATAATAAGTAAATAAATTTCACAGTGTCCTGAATAGACGATGATTGGGTGGGTTGTTTACGCACTCCTTGATGTGAAGTCACCGCTTCAATTCCCCGCACCAATCGGGGTGATGTATTTGGACATGATGATGAAGATGTAGTCCTACCAAGCCCGAAGGCAAGGCCAGCCAATCGTGGCTGCTCGACCACCAGGCTCGGCGACCGTGGGAGTTGCGTGGGCCGCCCGGCCTAGCACCCGAGCCTGATGGCAAAGCTAGCCAGTCGTGGTTGCTGCGACCGCAGCTCTAAGGGCCGCCAAACCCGACGGTTGAGCAGCCACAGGGGACAAGGCTAATTCTGCAGCTCCGAGGGAAACCCAGCCCGGCGGCTGAGCGACCACAGGGGGCAAGGCCAATTCCACAACTCCCACGGCCGCTCAGCTCGATGGCCGCTCAGCTGCCCAGCTAGGCAGCATAAAAAATAATAATAATAATAATAATAAATATTTTTATTTTTTTTTGGTTTTCTATTTTTGTTAATTTTCTAATTTTTTTTTTCTTTAAATATGTGTGTTTTGAAATATTCTTTTTTTAATTTTTATTTACCTTTTTTTTAAAGTAAATTTTGTTTTTATAACATTTTTAATGTTTTTTTTTTGTCTTTTCATATACAATTTTATATTTGATTTTTTACATGCTTTTAATATTTTTTTTTTTTTTGAAAAAAAAATATTAAAATTGTATTATAAAAAAAAATGCAAAGAAAAGAAAAAGCCATACGTTTGAAAAACCTTTAAAAAACTAATATCTTAGGATGAAAAGCACTAAGATACATAAGAACATTAAAAAAAAATTGTGTATACCTAGGACATAAGAACATTTAAAGTGTCTTAGAATCGGCCTTGCCCCCTATGGCCGCTCGGCCGCCGAGTTAGGCGGCCGTGGGAGCTGCGGTCGCCCAGCCCAGCACCCAAGCAGCCACGGCTAGCTGGCCTTAGCTTCAGGCTTGGCCGTTGGGCTCGGTGGTCATGGGAGTTATGGTCGCAGCTCCCACGGCCGCCTAGCCCGACGACCGAGCTCGAAGGCAAGGCCAGTCAGTCGTGGTTGCTCAGTCGTCGGGTTGGGCAACCGTGGGAGCTACGCGCGCAACCCCCATGGTCTCCCAGCTCGGCAGTCGAGCAGCCACGGTCGGTCGATCGAGCCTGAAGGCAAGGCCAGCCAGTCGTGGGAGCTGCACCATGGCTGGTTGGCCTTGCCTTCAGCCACTGCTGGTTGGCCTTACCTTCGAGCTCGGCCATCGGCAGTGGGATCTATAGCCGCAACTCTCACAGCCGCCCACCCCGACGGTCGAGCGACCACAGGGGGCAATGCTGATTCCGCAGCTCCCACGGTGGCCTAGCCCGGTGGCTGCTCAACTGCCCGACTAGGCTGATCAGAATTTGGATCAGGGCCTAAAATTAGCTAAAAAATAAAAGTGCTCAAAAATTCTTCAAACCAAGAGGAGAGCGTAGTGCTCATCACCGGGATTCCAACGCAACTCGTCTCATCAAACTCTGAGTTCGTATGATTGAGTTATGGCTTGTTGTTCGCTTTTCAAAACAAGTTCAGAACCAAATCGACCAGCAGAGTGGGATCCGAATTGGTGGCTGTCATGGAGTCTTGAACTCTTCATATAGAATCAGGGATTGCACAGTCACGAAAATGTTGCGAGTGGAATAGACGGCCGTGATCCAATCAACAACAAGGGTTGAATGGTGGTGATTAGATCACAGAAGTAGCAGTGGGAGATCAACGAAGAGAGATCTCTTTGCAATTGAGAAACATCGCACATCGCACTGAACAAAGTTTACCGTTAAGAGTTTTGCAAGTTAAATTTTTTAACCTATGATGCGAAGAGAGAAGGCGGAGATATAACGTGGATCGTCGGCTCAAGAAACAAAACAACGGCAAAGATTGCAACACCTGGAAAAGCGATTTCACAAATCGCAATATTTAGAAGCTAAGAGTTCGCAAGATATGTTAAATTGGTTGCGATGCAGTAAAGTTGAAAAATGAGATGCGGTAAAGTTGAAAAAAGTGATGCGATGAGGGGAGCCACCTGTCGGCATTGCGCACGAGCGCAAATCGCATAAATTATGGTTTTAGCGTTATCGATACCAACTTAAACTTGAGGGAAAGCGATTTGTGATGCGTTGTGATTGGTTGTGTGTTGTGGGACACAAGAACCCTGTTCCGCGTGTATGTAAGTTGTTTAAGGCTATGTGTGATATGTTTTAAACGTAAGCGCTGCTTGATCGCGAATGTATGTATATTTAATGAAACTCTGATATTGTGTTTCGTTGTTACCGTTAACTGCCAAGCCACTTAACGATTGGGCATGCGCATGTGGCCACTGCCCTAACCATAACTTTTAATGCACGGCTTTATTGGCGGAGCGGATAAGGGCGCACCAAATTTGGCAGTCAGCCCTAATTTAACTCCAGTTAACTGGAGTTCTCCACATTTAGTGGAGTTTTCCTAGGAGACATTGGGAAAAAGTATAGAAGGCTAAATTTGCGTCCATTCTGGGTGAATTAAGAGTCATTATTGACTAAGTGGAGAATTATGAAGCCATTGAAGCAGGTTGCAGAGGCAAAAAAGGCCATCTTCAGGTGTTTTTGTGCGTTTGAAGTTTTTTTAGCGCTAGGGGCATCAAGTGTTGGGGCCATTTCCAGAGCATCCAGAGTCTAATTTCAGCAAATGAATAGTCACTTTTTACTATATTGGACCTTCTAAAGCTAATTGTGCAGCTTTCAGAGGAATTTGGAGACTTCTAAGTGTGATTTTTCCATTGATAAGTTTCATGACACCTAGAGCCACCAGGTGTTGGAGACATAACCAGGGGAGCCAATGGTCATTCTGAGTGAATGAACTGTGTATTTTGTATGTTTGACATGTTCTAAAAATAATGAGACATGTTTCATGAGCAGATGAGGAATTCTAAGGGTGTTTTGCCATAGGATAGCTCAGGGAAGCATCAAGGCCACCAGCAGAAGAGGTCATGCCCAAGGGAACCATGGTCCATTTTGGATGATTGAACAGTCAATCTAGGGGTATTTTGGTATTCTGAGCCCATTGGTATAGTTTTTCAAAACCAATGGAGTCGAGCAGTAGCTTGTAAAATAATTTGACCATATTAATCCCAGAGAAGTTGGTATCATAGCAAGTTTAGCTCATTTTAACCAAGTATAGCTAGGGTTAGCTATTGGTTGTTGAATTGTGCAAGGAGAATTTAACAGTTTGAAAGTTTATGTGTGAAGGAGAAGTTAGATTGAGAGCTTGGTTCTCAAATCACAATAAAGAAGTCTGTGAAGCTTTGTGAATTTTTGTGAAGCTCTTTCATTCATTACAATTGTGCTGGAAACTTCATCAAGTGGTGATTCTAAACCATTCTCCTTTGCAAAACTCTTTGATAAAGAGATGTTGCAGGACTTTCACATCATGAAAGATACGGTGCAACAGTTGTACGTAGATGTAAGGGAGAGCACTAAACTTCAAGAGCAATTGGTTGCCATGAAGAAAGAGAAGCAAGAACTTCTTTAAAAGATGCATGAGATGGAGATTCGGCGCCATGATGCCAAAGAAGCCTGAGCCAAGCATATGCTTGAAGAAGAGGTAAATAATTCAAATTTGTCTTCAATTTCCTCTCAAGATAAATGTGTAGGTTCATTTGAAAAACACACTAGAGGAATAGGGTCCAAATTGATGATCAAAATGGGCTATGAGGTAAAGGATTAGGCAAACATGCACAAGGCATAGTTGAGCCAATTATGGTTGAGGAAAGGTCTAAGTATTTGGGTCTTGGCTATGGACAAATTTATGGAGAAAGTTCTAAAGCCATGAAGGCACTTGAAACAATTCCAAGAAGAACTTTTGTTGCAGGTTCAAACCCTCAAACATGTAAAGTTTGCAATCAAGATGAATGCAATTGTTTGAATCCCATGTTGCAGCAAGATGGTTGTAGACATGCAGCTTATGGCGAGCAAGAGAGTTGTGGCAGCTCTAAGGACATGAACATCGTTGTTGGTCTTTAAAAGAGAGTTGGAACCTCTTCAAGTTCATCTTCTCAAGAAGGTGAAAAAGATGAACATTCAAAGAATCATTCAAGGTATAATTCTTCCTATAATCATGTTGTTTATGATTATATTAAGCATGATAAATCTGCATGAATGAATGGGAGAAAAAGTTGTTGTTCATATTGTGGTTTGTATAACCATCAAGTTTCAAGATGTTGGAAGAGAATGATAGCATACATGAAACAGTCAAAGCAAAGGAAACTTGAACAGAAGATGCAAAATATTTGCACTTATTGTTAGAATAAGGGACATCTCATTGACTAATGTTGGACACTGCATCCAACAAGTCATCCAAAACATTTGAAGCAAGTGGATAAAAATACTGGCAAGAATGGAATAGGAGATTCCATCATCGATGTGAGTCAAGATGATTCACAAGAAGAGGTTGTTCAGCAGGAAAAATCGTCATTGAAGTGGGTTGGCAAGAAATCGCTCGATTTCTTGACCAAGTAAGGCATGCATTTACTTTGTACATAGATGCAAATTTCAGACTTATGTATGCCTGAATTTCTGTTGAATGTATGACAAGTTGCATCAGATTTTCACAACTTGTATGATGCAAGATTGCATGTGAATGTCGTTTGGTTGAAGGCATTTCTATTTGTTGCAAAATTTCACCAAGATGGTGTAAAAGATGGGCATGTTACTCATTTATGTTGCAGCAATTTATCATTCAGTTCAACTCTTATGATCATCCACATGTTTTTGGGTTCTGTACTTATTTGTACTTGAAAAATAGAGTTGAAAAGAGTACATATGCATGAGATTTTGTATGTGTAAATAGATAACTCGTGATAAGTTCATTGTAAATAGATACATGCATGAGTGTTGTCAATATGTATCTTGGAATGTCGACTTGTGTCGATTGTGTTGTACATATTTCTTATCGACTGGTGTCGATTGTGTCGCACACATTTCATATCAATTTATGTCGATTGTGTTGCTGATGTCGCATGTTGTTTGTCGACTATGTTTTTCGATTATGTTGATCGACTTATGATTTAGTCGATGGTGTTTTTCGATTGTGGATCGATATTGGATACACCAATGTGCAAGAAGATCGCCATGTACTTGATGTTACAAGAGGTGATAGTCATTGCTTTGAAGGAGCAAAAATGAGGTGGTCTTCATTTCAATTCTTGCATAATATTTTCTTTTCAAGATTCATTGTGTGTTCTTGTGACAAGATGTTGCAGGAAGTTTGATGTCCATTCAATGAGAAGTGGACGAAGATGCAAAGTGATTTGCAACCATTGCAGAACAAGCCGGTTTCTTGTGTTGACACGAAGAGTTCACTCATATTGCAAGCTTAATTTGAATAAGAGGATTTCCAAGAAAAAGCTTTTATGCCTTTGTTGCAAGAGGGACTTCATTCTCAGTGGGAAGGCTAACAGTTTTCCAAGCACATAGAGATCAATGTGGTACAGTTGGATATGTATCAGTCAACCGCAGTCAACAATGTTGAAGTGGTTCAGCAATAACCATAGAATAGTGGTTGAGAGACATAGCCAATTGCGATGCAAGGCATGCCAAGATAATTGTCAAGAAAGACTTGTCAAGTAAAATCTACTAATTATGAAAAAACACACACTTCTTTGTGATAAACTAGCTTAGATCTATCTTAAATCGATCTACTGAGAGGGATTAATTCCAGAGTTAAGTCAAACCTAAGCTAGTACTCTTGCATTCCATAATAAATTTCCTCAAGACTTTAAATATGCTTCATCATAACAAACCATCAGTTATGCATGGGCTTGTAAACCGCAGTAATTTTATAGTTCAATTTAACTTTATAATTTTATAGTTTTTTTTTGTAAGCTTCGTAGGACCTTCTTCATTCATTCATTCAAAAACAGGTTACAACCATAAAATATGTTCGGTGGCCTCAACCTACCCAATGGGAAACCAAGTCTATTGGCCACTGAAACATGTTATAAGCCAACCAAAATCTGAAAGTTTTGAGTCTGTCAAACATGGCCTTATAGGCCTGAATGTCTAAAAACAAGAGTCCTTCTATATCTACATAACTACCACAGTATCTGCTATCTGAAATATACAGCATTTAGATAAACAAAAATAAAACAGAACTAATCATAAAACTAGCCATCATCTGAGGACTCCACTAGGGAGGGATCTGTTGCACTAGAACCGAGTAATTCTAAATAAGGGAGGCATGAAATGTGTTGTTCAATCTGACCAAGATGTTGATTATGTCGTTGAATTTGACGTTGAATCAGCTGAAGTCCATGTTGAATGTCTTGGGGACTAGGGTCCAGCTTAGCAGAATTTATCGACGAAACCATAATGGCTTTAACCATGATATTTTTCAGGAGCCAATAAAGATAAATAGTTTGTTTATATTGGGTGGTCCGCCCTTGGGTATGACCCAGGTCAGCGACGAGAAGACGCCAATCCTCCACCTGCCTTCATCTTCATCTCATTGGTTGAGCTCTACTTCCCATGTCTTGGTCATTTGTTTTACCTAGGCAAGAGTACCAACATTATAAGCTTTAACAACTTTCTTAATTATTTGGTCATCAGATATGTGTCTGCATTTCCGTTGAGGTCGCGCGGAGGAAGACCCACTTCCATTTTGGTTATCTTTCTATTTGCCCCAAGCGCACCTCCATTGCCAGAAGCGCTAGCTCCAGGGTTTATAATTTTATAGTTAAAATTATAATTATTAATTTTTTATTTATAATTTTAATTATCAACATATTTACTCTCTTTGTTTTCTTTTTTTTTAATGACCAACTCAAGATGTTTATGACATTTGGCATGATGTTGTAAAGTCAACATAAACATTTGACATTACAACATGGCTACCATACTTGGTTATAGAGCACGCACTAAGTTTTGTAACAACATATTAAAAAAAAACAAAAACAAACAAACAAACAAACATATTATTTTATAATGAAGTTGATAAATGTTTTTATTTTGAAATAGGATAAATGGTATTAAATGAGAATATATCTAATATATGAAAATACATCTAATTATGTCATGTCTATTTTGGAATAGAGTTTATGTAATTTTAATTTAATTATCAATAATTATTAAGTAGATGGTAGGGATTTATTCTTAGTAGTATTCACAAATTAAAGGTTGAGATTTATGTCCAAAGTAGTTATGCAATTTTTGTCCTTTTCATTAAATTAATTAATTGAAAAAATCATATGAACAAGTGGCATATGAAATGAGTTATGATTTTCTCGACATGTGGTATTGATAAGCCATGGTATTGTAACAAAGCTTATTTATCGGGGTTTTCTTGCCACTCGATGGTGAATGTCTCTGCAGAGAACCGAGTGATTTTTTGGTTTGTCTGATCTTTGATTTGGCCTACTATCAGCGGTTGTTTTCTCTTTTTTGAGGGCGTCTTTGGAGGCCCAACCAAAAGGAATGCTTAAATTCATGTGCAGTGTAACTCTTTATTTCTCAATAAAAAGTTCGATTTTTTCTCTCAAAAAAACAAAGCCTATTTATAGATTAAAAATGTGATATGGTTAAGAATCTTTCTTTCTTTCTTTTTTCTTTTTTTTTGTAACTATGCGGAGCCTAGGCTGGGGCCAATCTTCCTATTGGTTGGAAGAAGACCGATCTACCCATAATGGGATGCTTATCACCAGAATTGTGCATGGTTTTGGTCAAAGCTTGGATGCCCCTTGGGAAGTTTGATTCCCCCAAAGTGGCTTCCACTCCTCAACCCCTCCCCATGAGGTTTGAACCTGTGACCTGGTAGGGACTAAACTCCACGAAAACCAATTGGTCTACACATCATGGGTTATCTGGTTAATAATCTTCTTACATTTTTTTAATATGTATAAATGTTGAACTTATATATTGATTATTTTTATCAATAATGAGAGGGGAGGACATTGAAGAGGGAGAGGGTTCGGCAGCTAGAACCCTAATCGTTGTTGCTCACTTTTTCATGTTGTCGCTCCACTTCTCCTAGTTCATGTTGTCGATTTTCCTACCTCTGCCTTCTCCATCATGGTGTGTCTTTCTATGGTTTGTTTGCACACCTCTTTCAGGGGTTTAGATGGATTTTTCGTAATCACTATACCTGGTCTAGATTCTTGTTTCTAGTTTTATCTACAAATGAGGTTGTTGTCAGTGCATCGCCCTATTGCTTTCGCTAGTGCGGGCTTCACATTTGTTGGCCACCATGGGTGTCTTCAATTTTATACTTGTAGTCGCCATCGTCGCCCCTGTTGTTGTGGGGTATTGTTGGGTTTTTTGTTGCTTTTTTTGTTTATGCTCCGGCGTTTCAAGCGTTGTTTTCTCTCCGCCATGATTTTTTATGCTCGTCATCCCTGCTCTCCTTTTTTTCGTTCGGGGCTTTTGGTCTACTAGAGTTCTCTATCAATGATTTAGGAGTTGGGTTTTATGGATGTCATTTTGTTTTCTTCTGGGGGCTTATGGCCCCGTAATATAGTTTTCTATGTACAGGGGTTTTCTGGTTTTCCACACACACACACACACATATATATATATGTCCGATGTAGTTGCTTTGGACGTTTCTATCCTGGTCTTTTTGTTGGTCCGAATCTAAAAATTTTTCACTCTTTATGGTTTTCTTTTAGCCACATGAGTGAAAAAATTCCGAATACACTTTTAGTGTATATGCAAAATGTATTTCTCTTTATTTTTATGAATGGAAATATGAGTATTTTTCCCCGAATATATATATATACACACACACACACACATTATTTTTATCAGTAATAAAAATAATAAAGTTATAATTTAGCCCAAGGGTTAGTCCAATTGGTCAAGTTCTCGTTGCTAAGTACCTCCCTAGTTGAGAGGTCATAGGGTCAAATCCCCTCAATGCCCTTGTGGTTAGGCCTTGTTTGTTTCGTCGACGGGTAGATCCCTTCAAATTTATCTGCTTGGATTTTACTGTGGATGTAGTGGCCACCCAGAAACTGTGAACCACCCTGAAAAAAATAAAGTTATAATTAAGTTAATTTTTATGATTTTTTATTTTTTTCAGTATTGTAAGATTTATGATGAAATACGTATTTTCGTGTTTGTTATGGATTGATGTTTATATATCTGCGCTAGTATGTTATTAAATGAAATATATCTAATAGATGTGTCTTCTTTTAATTTTCATCATTTAATAATTTAATCATCAGATTATTGTGTACAAATGCGCTTTACAGTTTAATATAGAGGAGATGTCCACATTAAATTATTAAATTAAAAATAAAATAAAGTAAAAAATAGTAATATGGACTAAATTATGATTTGAAAAACATATAGAAGCATAATAAATTGAAAATAAACATATAATTAGAAACAAGAATATATGTGTGTGTGCGTGTGTCATTTTGTTTTGTTCTGAGGACCTATCAAAGCCTCATACATCCCTAAGCCTTATAAGGAGTGCTTTGTTGTTACAGTGAAGGCATATGTGTGTTTTCCTCATATATATATATATATGTATATATGTATATATATATGTATATATATATATATATATATATATATATATATATATATATATATATATATATATATATATATATATATATATATAGAGAGAGAGAGAGAGAGAGAGAGAGAGAGAGAGAGAGAGAGAGAGAGAGAGCATTTTAATATATAAATTAAAATAATCTTTCATATTTGTAACCATTATATTTCAAAATTTGATATTTAAATTTAATTAATAAGTTAACACTGTAAACTTTGAAATGGGAACTATAAACTAAAAATAGGGACTCTAGTAAAAAAAACTCCAAAAAAACATGAAAAACAACCTAAAAAAAATGTTGATGCTAGAATACTATAATGTTGGAAAACCTTAAAATTATGACAATTTTTCAACCATGACATTATGGAAAAAATTTTGACTAAAAAAACTTTTAAAATGAACACCTCAATGAAAGAGTGAGTATTCTAGGAGTAGTTTCTTTTTTAAATGATAAAAATATGATGACTTTAAAATCTTAGCCTGACACATTGCAGCAAAAATTTAAAAGGCAACCATCAAATTGGCACACAATATAGGCAAACTTGACCCATTGAAATGAAAACTTAAATATCAACGATGAAATTGACACATTGTGCTGGCGGACTTTATCTTTTAGAACGAAAACTTTAAAATCAACAATCAAAATGACACATAATGAGATTAGGTTGCTAGCTGAGGATCGACACACACCCTATAGGAAAAAATTAAATAAAACAAAATAATAAATAAATATATAAAAATGAAAAATATAAAAGAAAACAAAAATTAAAACATTGAAAATTAAAAAAGCACAAAAAGTTTAAAAAATAATAATAAGTAAATAAATTTCACGGTGTCCTGAATAGATGGTGATTGGGTGGATTGTTTACGCACTCCTTGATGTGAAGTCACCGCTTCAATTCCCCGCACCAATCGGGGTGATGTATTTGGACATGATGATGAAGATGTAGTCCTACCGAGCCCGAAGGCAAGGGCAGTCAGCCGTGGTTGCTTGGTCACCAAGATCGGCGATCGTGGGAGCTGCGTGGGCTGCCTGGCCTAACGCCTGAGCCCGAAGGCAAAGCTAGCCAGTTGTCACGCCCCTACACCTCGGGTGTCTTCCAACCACGCTTGTATGCAGGTGCGGCACTGCCGTACTTTTTCTTTTTCTAAATACTCAAGTACCCAAACTACGCCTTTAGCAACATTCGTTAGTTATTATACAAATGTTCTGTCAATTATGTGGAATAAAACATAAACATCAAAATCCAATCCACAAGTATGCCCATACATACAAGGGAGGGGCAACTCCCTTTTAAAATGAGTCCGCCCAGATAATATGTTTCATAAAAGTACAAGTACAATAGTCAATCCAGCAAGAGCCACTCCTGCTCCTTGACAAGGCTATTTGCCTCTTGGCCAAGTTCTAAGACTTTCCAATCCTCAAACTAGCTTACAACAGTCATTTACAACCATCAAAGTTGACCTGCGGAAGTGCTGCCCAAAACTGCCCAAGTGCTGGTCACTCGGGTCACTCAGTCGTTGCTCCAAATCAGTGCAGAGATTTTTCTGAGCTAACCATGTGTCCAATCCGCCTCCCACCTATATGGTTGGATGCCTCTCGGAAATACGCACCTTCTGCAATTTACGGCACCTCAATCCGACTCCCGACGCTCCCGGAATCGCGTTTTTACTGTTGGGACGTCCTGTTCATAGGCGCCTAGTCCGACCCGACTCGACCCGCCGTTCAGAGGCGCCCGACCCGACCCGACCCGACCTGCGGTGCGGCTGTGATGGTCTACGGTGCGACTCGTCCAAGTGCGGCCCAACTCGCCCAGCGCTCCTGTTCGTCGTTCCTTCGCCCAACGAGTTATTGGAACTCGCCGTTGTACCCTTGACTGTCCTTCGTATGAAGTTCGTTGTTGTTCGATGCTTGATCGATGCCTCCACTTTCCCAAACGCTCGCCAATATATATGAGCGCGTAGTGGAGTGTGGGTCGCTTGGTCGACCTGAGCCGACCCACCATTTGGTCATCCGCCCACGAAGTGTCGCGTCGGCCGCGCCCAAGACATCGGCCGACCCACCGACTCGCCTGTCGGCTTAGCTCGTCCAAGGGGTGCCCCGTTGTGGTATAAACTCGTCTTGCCAATGCCGTGTTGGTCTAATGCGACGCACCTCTCCACCAACTCGCCCCCATGACTCACCTTCGCTACACGTGCGCGCCCGTGCCTCTTCGGTGCGTCGTCACGCCCGTTTCGTTGCACGGCGCCCGAACTCGTCCAAACACCCAACCGGCGCGCCCGTTCCACTGAACGCGCCCATGAAGTCTTGGGGCCTTACATCCTCCTCCACTTCAAAGTGTTGTCGTCCCTTGAAAACATCATTCCATCGTCGCACGATCCATCGTCACAACGCCGTGTGTGAAATATCGTCGCAACTGCCATCAAAGTGTCGCTGCACGAACTATCGTTGCACCCATGTGCACGGTATCGTCGCAACTATCGTCGCAAAGTGTTGATGACTCCAACATCTTCCAAATGTGTTCATGTCTCCAACTCTGCTATAAAGATATGAATAGCATCCAGTGTGAACACTCTTGATCTGCTACATGCCTCGGTCATGTCTCCAATTCAGCAAGAAATCATGTGTTGGATCCCCCTGTGTTGGTGATAAGTTGGGTAGCTAGTCCAACCGAACATCTCCTCCACAAGAACATATGTTCCTCCCATCATCACGACTGCCAAAACATCCTGCTATCAAGCATCCATCTCGCTCCATGGCCTGCTCATAAGTTAGAGGTCATCATTGCCCTGAGCAGATGACAATGAGCCTCATCCAAGTGCCATGTTTGGGTCCATGAAGTGTATCCATCTCATCCACAACATGTTGTCCATGATGCTAATCCATGTGCTCTACTTGTATGCAAAGTAGTCTCATCCTCCAAGCATCATCAAAGTAAGAAGTGTGGCTAAGTCAAGTAGACTCAAGCCCATGCCAAAGTGTGTACCAAGGCATCTCCATCATGAACTCCCATGCCTCATCATATCCAAAGCGTTGGTGAGCCTACTTGTATTGGCCATGAGTGCCATCACAAGTTCTCACTCTGAAAACATATGAATGTCTCATAGGTTGCTCATCCAACCAATGTCCAAGTTGCTCATGGTGAACAACGTCCCATCAGTCCATCTATAGAAGATCTCCATGTAGTCCATGTCCATGACTTTGGCTGCCCATGCGTTCATCCAAGTGAACTCAACTCAACTCTCATCATCATCATGTCCATACATATCGAAGTGAAGTGCTCTCGGTCACTCCTACCTCCATCATATATATGAGTACTTCCTTCAAGCTGCTCCTCCACTAAAGGTCTGCCAAGAAGTCCTTCTTGGTTGAAGCCATGAAGAAGTCTACTTCAACAACGTGCCCTACCACCAAGGTAGTCTATGGGTCATGCCGGGCACTTGCCATTCTATATCGCTAAGCATGACCCTTTCCATCACAAAGGTCATCACGTTCCACCCTTGTCCAGGGCATTTGAACCATCAAGTGTACGGTCACAAACTGCCCCATCAAGGTTTGCATCGTCCCATGTCCCTTGTTCCATCAATGTGCAAGGTCTCATCGTAGGCATCCAAGGAGTATTCATCCATGGTGTTAGCAAAGAAGTCATCTTCTTCCTCATCCTCATATGCGGTCCATCCTCCTTATGCTTCCATGAAACACAAGCCATATCTCCATGAAGAATCCTCAAGTGAGTGTCCTCCATCCTCATCAATGCCTTTGATGTGTTCGATCATGGTACCACCTGCTCATCAAGTTCCTCCTCGATCATGGTCACATTTGCAACATCTCCATGTGGTTTTTCCACCAATGCTTGCAATGTGTCTTGTCTTGGTTCAACTTGTGTCACAAGTTCGTCCTTCATCTCTTCCATCTTCATAACATCCTCATGAGAATCATCCATCTTCGATGCTTGCAACGTACTTGGTCTTGGTCCAACTTGGTTATCAAGTTCACCCTTGACATCTTCTACATCTGCAACATCCTCATCCATCACTAATGCTTGCAATGTGCTTGGCCTCGGTCCAACCTGTTCATCAAGTTCATCCTTGACATCTTCCACATTTGCAGCATCCTTGTGTGGTTCAACCTGCAATGCTTGTAATGTGCTTGGTTCGGGTTCAACTTGTTCTACAAGCTCTTCCTTCTCCTCAACCACATTCCCAACATCCTTCGGTTCGGTTATAGTGGACTTCGTGTCCCTATACCTTCTTAGCATTCTATTAAACTTGGTATACTTCCATAGAAGTAGTCCTCGTTGTTCAGTCAACTTATCATACTCGGCTTCCAAATCATCTTCTTCACCCATGAGGAGATCGAAGTCATATTCCTCTTCCTCAGATCTTCGCTTCCAAGCCAATGGTTTGCAAGCCTCCCTCACCTCAGAGAGCCTCTTCCTCAATGCATTCCTCTTCTTTACACAATTCAGTAGCCTTTCTTTAAGTCCTTCAAGGTCCATCTTTTCTCGGATGAATTCTTCCATTGTAGCTCTAGCCCTGACAAATGCCTTGCTTCAGCTAAAGTCTCAAGAGAAACCCCAATATAGAATCAGCTTCAACACCAACTGCAACCCTGCAACTGTGTCCCTGCTTCAGTACAAAATCTCCCAGTGAAGGTAGCTCTGATACCAATTGTCACGCCCCTACACCTCGGGTGTCTTCCAACCACGCTTGTAGGCAGGTGCGGCACTGTCGTACTTTTTCTTTTTCTAAATACTCAAGTACCCACACTACGCCTTTAGCAACATTCGTTAGTTATTATACAAATGTTCTTTCAATTATGCGGAATAAAACATAAACATAAAAATCCAATCCACAAGTACGCCCATACATACAAGGGAGGGGCAACTCCCTTTTAAAATGAGTCCGCCCAGATAATATGTTTCATAAAAGTACAAGTACAATAGTCAATCCAGCAAGAGCCACTCCTGCTCCTTGACAAGGCTATTTTCCTCTTGGCCAAGTTCTAAGACTTGCCAATCCTCAAACTAGCTTACAACAGTCATTTACAACCATCAAAGTTGACCTGTGGAAGTGCTGCCCAAAACTGCCCAAGTGCTGGTCACTCGGGTCACTCAGCCGTTGCTCCAAATCAGTGCAGAGCGTTTTCTGAGCTAACCGTGTGTCCAATCCGCCTCCCACCTATATGGTTGGATGCCTCTCGGAAATATGCACCTTCTGCAATTTACGGCACCTCAATCCGACTCCCGACGCTCCCGGAATCACGTTTTTACTGCTGGGCTGTCCCGTTCATAGGCGCCCAGTCCGACCCGACTCGACCCGCCATTCAGAGGCACCCGACCCGACCCAACCCGACCCGACCTGCGGTGCGGCTGCGGTGATCTACGGTGCGACTCGTCCAAGTGCGGCCTGACTCGCCCAGCGCTCCTGTTCGTCGTTCCTTCGCCCAACGAGTTATTGGAACTCGTCGTTGTACCCTTGACTGTCCTTCGTATGAAGTTCGTTGTTGTTTGATGCTTGATCGATGCCTCCACTTTCCCAAATGCTCGCCAATATATATGAATGCGTAGTGGAGTGTGGGTCGCTTGGTCGACCCGAGCCGACCCACCGTTTGGTCATCTGCCCACGAAGTGTCGCATCGGCCGCGCCCAAGACGTCGGCCGACCCACCGACTCGCCCGTCGGCTTAGCTCGTCCAAGGGGCGCCCCGTTGTGGTATAAACTCGTCTTGCCAACGCCGTGTTGGTCTAATGCGACGCGCCTCTCCACCAACTCGCCCCTGTGACTCGCCTTCGGTACACGTGCGCGCCCGTGCCTCTCCGATGCGTCGTCACACCCGTTTCGTTGCACGGCACCCGAACTCGTCCAAACGCCCAACTGGCGCACCCA
This sequence comes from Pinus albicaulis, assembly GCA_034641835.2. Taxonomy (NCBI): domain Eukaryota; kingdom Viridiplantae; phylum Streptophyta; class Pinopsida; order Pinales; family Pinaceae; genus Pinus; species Pinus albicaulis. The sequence continues at coordinate 1,187,892,847 of CM076579.1, forward strand.
TGAAGTCTTGGGGCCTTACACCAGTCGTGGCCGCTGCGACCGCAGCTCTAAAGGCCGCCCAGCCCGGCGGTTGAGTGGCCACAGGGGACAAGGCTAATTCTGCAGCTCAGAGGGCAACCCAGCCCGGCGGCCGAGCGACCACAGGGGGCAAGGCCAATTCCGCAACTCCCACAGCCGCTCAGCCGTGCCCCACTCTCAGAAAAATACTGAGCTAGAGCGACATAATAATAATAATAATAATAATAATAAAATAATATATATATATATATATATATATATATATATATATATATATTTTTTTTTTTTTTTTTTTAATTTTTTTTTTTTTTTTTAATTTTTTTTTTTATTTATTTTTTTTTTTTTTGGTTTTTATTTTTTGTTAATTTTCTATTTTTTTTTTTAAATATGTGTGTTTTGAAATATTCTTTTTTTAATTTTTATTTACCCTTTTTTTAAAGTAAATTTTGTTTTTATAGCATTTTTAATGTTTTCTTTTTCTTTTCATATACAATTTTATATTTGATTTTTTACATGCTTTTAATGTTTTTTTTTTTTTTTTTTTTTTTTTGCAAAAAAAAATTAAAATTGTATTAAAAAAAAAAACATGCAGAGAAAAAAAAAAGAAAACATATGTTTGAAAAACCCTTAAAAAACTAATATCTTAGGACGAAAAGCACTAAGATACATAATAACATTGAAAAAAATTGTGTATACCTAGGACATAAGAACATTTAAAGTGTCTTAAAATCAGCCTTGCCCCCTATGGTCGCTCGGCCGCCGAGTTAGGCGACCGTGGGAGCTGCGGTCGCCCAACCCAGCACCCAAGCAGCCACGACTAGCTAGCCTTAGCTTTGGGCTTGGTCGTTGGGCTCGGTGGTCGTGGGAGTTATGGTCGCAGCTCCCACGGCCGCTTAGCCCGACGACTGAGCCCGAAGGCAAGGCCAGTCAGTCGTGGTTGCTCAGTCGTCAGGCTGGGAAACCGTGGGAGCTACGCGCGCAACCCCCATGGTCTCCCAGCTCGGCAGTCGAGCAGCCACGGTTGGTTGGTCGAGCCCGAAGGCAAGGCCAGCCAGCCGTGGGAGCTGCACCACAGCTAGTTGACCTTGCCTTCAGCCACGGCTGGTTGGCCTTGCCTTTGAGCTCGACCATCGGCCATGGGATCTATAGCCGCAACTCTCACAGCCGCCCAGCCCGTCGGTAGAGCGACCACTGGGGCCAATGCCGATTCTACTTCTCCCATGATGGCCTAGCCCGGTGGCCGCTCAACTGCCCGACTAGGCTGATCAGAATTTGGATCATGGCCTAAAATTAGCTAAAAATTCAAAGTACTCAAAAATTCTTCAAACCAAGACGAGAGTGTAGTGCTCATCACTAGGATTCCAACACAAGTCATCTCATCAAATTCTGAGTTCGTATGATTGAGTTATGGCTTGTTGTTCGCTTTTCAAAACAGGTTCAGAACCAGATCGACCAGCAGAGTGGGATCCGAATTGGTGGCTGTCATGGAGTCTTGAAATCTTCATATAGAAATAGGGATTGCACAATCGCGAAAATGTTGCAGGTGGAATAGACGGCCGTGATCTAGTCAACAGCAAGGGCTGAACGGTGGTGATTAGATCGCAGAAGCAGCAATGGGAGATCAACGGAGAGAGATCCCATTGCAATTGAGAAACATCGCACATCGCACTGAACAGAGTTTACCGTTAAATAGTTTTGCAAGTTAACTTTTTTAACCTATGATGCGAAGTGAACGTGGATCGTCGAATCAAGAAACAAAAAAACGGCGGAGACTGCAGCACCTGGAAAAGCGATTTCGCAAATGGCAATATTTAGAAGCTAAGAGTTCGCAAGATATGTTAAATTGGTTGTGATGCGGTAAAGTTGAAAAATGCGATGCGGTAAAGTTGAAAAATATGATGCGATGAGGGGAGCCACCTGTCGGCATTGCGCATGAGCGCACATCACATAAATTATGGTTTTAGCGTTATCGGTACCAACTTAAACTCGAGGGCAAGCGATTTGCGATGCGCTGTGATTGTTTGTGTGTTGTGGGACACGAGAACCCTGTTCCGCGTGTATGTAAGTTGTTTAAGGCTATGTGCGATATGTTTTAAACGTAAGCGCTTCTTGATCGCGAATGTATGTATATTTAATGTAACTCTGATATTGTGTTTCGTTGTTTCCGTTAACTGTCAAGCCACTTAACGATTGGGCGTGCGCATGTGGCCACCGCCCTAACCATAACTTTTAATGCATGGTTTTATTGGTGGAGCAGATAAGGGCGCGGAAAAATTGGCGGTCAGCCCTAATTTAACTCCAGTTAATTAGAGTTCTCCACATTTAGTGGAGTTTTCCTAGGAGATATTGGGAAAAAGTATAGAAGGCTAAATTTGCGTCCATTTTGGGTGAATTAAGAGTCATTATTGACTAAGTGGAGCATTATGAAGCCATTGAAGCAGGTTGTAGAGGTAGAAAAGGCCATCTTCAGGGGTTTTTGTGCGTTTGAAGTTTTTTTAGCGCTAGGGGCATCAAGTGTTGGGGCCATTGCCAGAGCATCTAGAGTCCAATTTCAGCAAATGAATAGTCATTTTTTACTATATTGGACCTTCTAAAGCTAATTGTGCAACTTTCAGAGGAATTTGGAGACTTCTAAGTGTGATTTTTCCATAGATAAGTTTCATGACACCTAGAGCCACCAGGTGTTGGAGGCATAACCAGGGGAGCCAATGGTCATTCTGAGTGAATGAACTGTGTATTTTGTATGTTTGACATGTTCTAAAAATAATGAGACATGTTTCAGGAGCACATGAGGACTTCTAAGGGTGTTTTTCCATAGGATAGGTCAGGGAAGCATCAAGGCCACCACCAGAAGAGGTCATGCCCAAGGGAGCCATGGTCCATTTTGGATGATTGAACAGTCAATATAGGGGTATTTTGGTATTCTGAGCCCATTGGTATAGTTTTTCAAAACCAATGGAGTCGAGCAGTAGCTTGTAAAATAATTTGACCATATTAATCCCAGAGAAGTTGGTATCATAGCAAGTTTAGCTCATTTTAGCCAAGTATAGCTAGGGTTAGCTATTGGTTGTTGAACTGTGCAAGGAGAATTTAACAGTTTGAAAGTTTATGTGTGAAGGAGAAGTTAGATTGAGAGCTTGGTTCTCAAATCACAATAAAGAAGTCTGTGAAGCTTTGTGAATTGTTGTGAAACTCTTTCATTCATTACAATTGTGCTGGAAACTTCATCAAGTGGTGATTCTAAACCATCCTCCTTTGCAAGACTCTTTGATAAAGAGATGTTGCAGGACTTTCACATCATGAAAGATATGGTGCAACAGTTGTACGTAGATGTAAGGGAGAGCACTAAACTTCAAGAGCAACTGGTTGCCATGAAGAAAGAGAAGCAAAAACTTCTTTAAAAGATGCATGAGATGGAGATTCGGCGCCATGATGCCAAAGAAGCCTTAGCCAAGAATATGCTTGAAGAAGAGGTAAATAATTCAAATTTGTCTTCAATTTCCTCTCAAGATAAATGTGTAGGTTCATTTGAAAAACACACTAGAGGAATAGGGTCCAAATTGATTATCGAAATGGGCTATGAGGTAAAGGATTAGGCAAACATGCACAAGGCATAATTGAGCCAATTATGGTTGAGGAAAGGTCTAAGTATTTGGGTCTTGGCTATGGACAATTTTACGGAGAAAGTTCTAAAGCCATGAATGCAATTGAAACAATTCCAAGAAGAACTTTTGTTGCAGGTTCACACCCTCAAACATGTAAAGTTTGCAATCAAGATGAATGCAATTGTTTGAATCCCATGTTGCAGCAAGATGGTTGTAGACATGTAGCTTATGGCGAGCAAGAGAGTTGTGACAGCTCTAAGGACGTGAAAATCGTTGTTGGTCTTTAAAAGAGAGCTGGAACCTCTTCAAGTTCATCTTCTCAAGAAGGTGAAAAATATGAACATTCAAAGAATCATTCAAGGTATAATTCTTCCTATAATCATGTTGTTTATGATTATATTAAGCATGATAATCTGCATGCATGAATGGGAGAAAAAGTTGTTGTTCATATTGTGGTTTGTATAACCATCAAGTTTCAAGATGTTGGAAGAGAATGATAGCATACAGGAAACAGTCAAAGCAAAGGTGACTTGAACAGAAGATGCAAAATATTTGCACTTATTGTTAGAATAAGGGACATCTCATTGAACAATGTTGGACACTGCATCCAACAAGTCATCCAAAACATTTGAAGCAAGTGGATAAAAAGACTGGCAAGAATGGAATAGGAGATTCCATCATCGATGTGAGTCAAGATGATTCACAAGAAGAGGTTGTTCAGCAGGAAAAACCGTCATTGAAGTGAGTTGGCAAGAAATCGCTCGATTTCTTGACCAAGTAAGGCATGCATTTACTTTGTACATAGATGCAAATTTCAGACTTGTGTATGCCTGAATTTCTGTTGAATGTATGACAAGTTGCATCAGATTTTTACAACTTGTATGATGCAAGATTGCATGTGAATGTCATTCGGTTGAAGGCATTTCTATTTGTTGCAAAATTTCACCAAGATGGTGTAAAAGATGGGTATGTTACTCATTTATGTTGCAGCAATTTATCATTCAGTTCATCTCTTATGATCATCCACATGTTTTGGAGTTTTGTACTTATTTGTACTTGAAAAAGAGAGTTGAAAAGAGTACATATGCATGAGATTTTGTATCTGTAAATATATAACTCGTGATAAGTTCATTGTAAATAGATACATGCATGAGTGTTGTCAATATGTATCTTGGAATGTCGACTTGTGTCGATTGTGTTGTACATATTTCTTATCGACTGGTGTCGATTGTGTCACACATATTTCATATCGATTTATGTCGATTGTGTTGTTGATGTTGCATGTTGTTTGTCAACTATGTTTGACGATTATGTTGATCGACTTATGATTTAGTCGATGGTGTTTGTCGATTGTGGATCGATATTGGATACACCAATGTGCAAGAAGATCGCCATGTACTTGATATTACAAGAGGTGATAGTCATTGCTTTGAAGGAGCAAAAATGAGGTGGTCTTCATTTCAATTCTTGCATAATATTTTCTTTTCAAGATTCATTGTGTGTTCTTGTGACAAGATGTTGCAGAATGTTTGATGTCCATTCAATGAGAAGTGGACGAAGATGCAAAGTGATTTGCAGCCATTGCAGAACAAGCTGGTTTCTTGTGTTGACATGAAGAGTTCACTCATATTGCAAGCTTAATTTGAATAAGAGGATTTCCAAGAAAAAGCTTGTATGCCTTTGTTGCAAGAAGGACTTCATTCTCAATGGGAAGGCTAACAGTTTTCCAAGCACATAGAGATCAATGTGGTACAATTGGATATGTATCAGTCAACTGCAGTCAGCAATGTTGAAGTGGTTCAACAACAACCATAGAATAGTGGTTGAGAGACATAGTTAATTGCGATGCAAGGCATGCCAAGATAATTGTCAAGAAAGACTTCTCAAGTAAAATCAGTTGATATAACTTGAAAGAAGAAGAGTGTTGAAGCTCAAGAAGATAATTATCAGCTTTTCTAGGTCTAAAATCCTGTCAGTGGGAAGCAGTGATCAGAATTTGGATAAGGGCCTAAAATTAGCTAAAATTTCAAAGTGTTCAAAAATGCTTCAAACCAAGACGAGAGCATAGATCTCATCACCAAGATTCCAACGCAACTCGTTTCATCAAATTCTGAATTTGTATGATTGAGTTATGGCTTATTGTTCGCCTTTCAAAACAGGTTCAGAACCGGATCGACCAACAGAGTGGGATCCGAATTGGTGGCTGTCATGGAGTATTGAACTTTGCATATAGAATCGAGGATTTCACAGCCGCAGAAATGGAACGGACGACCATGATCCAGTCAACAAGGAGGGTTGAATGGTGGTGATTAGATCGCAGAAGCAACAATGGGAGATCAATGGGAGAGATCTCATCGCAATTGAGAAACATCGCACATCACACATAACATAGTTTATCGATAAAGAGTTTCGCAAGTTAAATTGTTTAACTTGCGATGCGAATTGAGAAGGCGGAGATATAATGTGGATCGTTGGATCGAGAAACAAACCAACGACGAAGATTGCAGCACCTGGAAAAGCGATTTCGCAAATCGAAATATTTAGAAGCTAAGAGTTCGCAATATGTGTTAAATTGGTTGCAATGCACTAAAGTTGAAAAATGTGATGCGATGAGGGTAGCCACATGTCGAAATTGCGCACGAGCACACATCGAATAATTATGGTTTTAGCGTTATTGGTACCAAGTTAAACATGCGGGCAAGCGATTTGCAATGCGTTGTGATTGGTTGCGTGTTGTGGGACCCGAGAACCTTGTTCTGCGTGTATGTAAGTTGTTTAAGGCTATGTGCGATCTATTTTAAACGTAAGCACCATTTGATCGTGAACGTATGTATGTTTAATGAAACTTCGATATTGTATTTCGTTGTTTTCGCTAATTGTCAAGCCACTTAACGGTTGGGGGTGCGCATGTGGCCACTGCCCTAACCATAAATTTTAATGCATGAATTTATTGGCAGAGTAGATAAGGGCACGCTAAATTTGGTGGTCAGCCCTAATTTAACTCCAGTTAACTGGAGTTCTCCACATTTAGTGGAGTTTTCCTAGGAGATATTGGGAAAAAGTGTAGAAGGCTCAATTTTCGTCCATTATGGGTGAATGAAGAGTAATTCTTGACTAATTGGAGCATTATGAAGCCATTGAAGCAGGTTGCAGAGACAGAAAATACCATCTTCAAGTGTTTTTGTGCGTTTGAATATTTTTGAGGGCTAGGGCCATCAGGTGTTGGGGCCATTACTAGAGCATCCAGAGTCCAATTTCAACAGATGAATAGTCATTTTTTACTATCTTGGACCTTATGAAGCTAATGTTGCAGCTTTCAGAGGCATTTGGAGACTTCTAAGTGCGATTTTTCCATAGAGAAGTTTCATGGCACCTAGAGCCACCAAGTGTTGGAGGCATAACAAGGGGAGCCAATGGTCATTCTGAGTGAATGAACAATGTATTTTGTATCTTTGACATGTTCTAAAAACAATGAGACAAGTTTAAGGAGTAGATGAGGACTTATAAGGGTGTTTTTCCATAGGATAGCTCAGGGAAGCATCAAGGCCACCGGTAGAAGAGGTCATGCTCAAGAGAGCCATGGTCCATTTTGGATGATTGAACAATCTATCTAGAGGTATTTTGATATTCTGAGCCCATTGGTACAATTTTTCAAAACCAATGGAGTTGGGCAGAAGCTTATAAAAGAATTTGACCATCTTAATCCCAAAGAGCCTAGTCCATTGATGGAGGCTCAAGGAGACGTAGCCCAAGTGTTGAGGGTGAACTCCTTTATTATTTTGTTGTTATGTGTTGTTGGTTATTTCTTTGCAATTTATGTTTGTTGATCATACATTTAATTGGCTAAAAACAATTGATAATTTCTCACACAAAGCACGTGAAAAACACATAAACTTGATACAAGGATTCAATTGCACAAAAGGACGTATAAGCACGATCCTTAGATTATTTAAATGGAATAGAAAGTGCTTGCATAGTGAAACAAGCCAACCACCTATTTCAGATCATAGGCAGATAAATAATAATAATAATAAAATAAAAATAAAAATAGAAAATAAAAAATATTTATTATTATTTTTATTTATTATTTTATTTTTAGTTATAGTTTTTCATTTTTTTATTTAGTTTTATTTTTAATTATTTTTTTACAATTTTTAATTTAATTTTAAAATGTGATTTATTTATTGATATCTTTTTTCTTTTTTTTTAATTGGTTTATCTTTTTAGTTTAAATTTAAGTTTTTTTTTGTTTATATATATATATATATATATATATATATATATATATATATATATATATATATATATATATATATATATTACTTATCTAAAATTGTTCTATTTTTTTTTATTTTTTATTTTTTATTTTTAATTTTGTGTGTTTTGATATATATAATTTTTTAATATTTTTTTTTGCTTCTTTCTTTCTTTTTTTTAGTAAATTTTATTTTTTTAACGTTTTAATGTTTTTCTGTTTTTTCATATACAATTTTATATTTGTTTTTTTACATATTTTTAATGTTTTTTTTTTTTTTTTGGCAAAAAAAATTTGAAATTTTACTGTAAAAAAAAGCATTGCCAAGAAAAACAAAAAAACATATGTTTGAAAAACCTTTAAAAAACTAATATCTTAGGACGAAAAGCACTAAGAGACATAAGACAACTTGAAAATTTGTTAAATAATCAACATTTAAAAAAAATTATGTATACCTAGGACATAAGAACATTTAAAGTGTCAAAAATGTCTTTAAAAAAATAAATGTTGATGTTTTTCAAAATATGCATGAAAATTATCAATATTTAAAAAAATATATTGACACTTAATACAATAGAAAATTTAAAGTGTAAAAAATAAGCCCTCTAGAAAAAGGGGTCGACGCTGCATTAACACTTTTTAAAATCAACATGAAAATCACTAACATTTTAAAAAAAAAATTGATACATAAGAAAATTTAAAGTGTCAAAAACATGCTCCCAAAAAACAAAGTGTATTCTCTATGAGCACTTTTCAAAATTGGATCACTTTTTTGCTACCTCAAAAAAGCGGGTACTCATTTCCATTCCCGTTTCAAAGTTTACATTGTTAGTTTATATAAACTTAATACGTATAGTCCATGGGGTCTTGGATAGATGGTGATTGGGTGCTCTGTTAAGGCACTCCTTGATCTGAAGTAGCTGGTTCAATTCCCTGCCTTGATTGAGCTGATATATTAGACATGATGAAGATGTGGTCTTGCCAAGCTTACAAAAAAAAATTATTATAAATTTTTTTTCTATATATAACATGTCAAAGAAAAATTCCAAGTGCACATAACCAATAGTGAGGACATTCATCGCTAACCGCTATCTACGAATGTAGTATGAATCATCACCGTTATTAACGGAAAACCATGGCACTTGGAATTATCCACTGGTAGTCCATAAGGGAGTAGGTTGTCACTCACGTCAAATGTCTTTGGGTCTTGTTGAAAAGTGTAACTAGGTTCGGTCTTCATAATGACATGTAATTATGATTTTATGTAAAGAAGAGACAAAGGAAAATAAAATGTATTTATTGTTTACTTACATCATGGGTTTCATGAGCAAGGATTTTTATTTATAGGTCAAAAAATTCTTCTTGATGTCTCTAGGATTTTGTCATCTTGTCATAAAGATAATTAGAGTTATGTAAATGAACCTGTGAATATTCCTATTTTGTAAGAAATCCCATCTAGGCACTTTATTTTTAAGGATACACCAAAAAAAGAGTCTTGATTTGGTCGGACAACTCAGCTTCCATATTTTCTTATACCACCAAACATGTCCATCCCAACCCCGACCCTTCATCAAATACTGATAGACGACCTTTGGAGAATATGAGCCAGAAAGTGCATGAATCCATCAAAGCGAATCTGGAAAATATTTTAACCTAACCTTTGAACGTAGAAGCTCCTGAATATAGGAGTGCCATTCCTGCCACCATTATTGAGAAATCTGGATCTCCCCACCCAGTTTCCACCCCCACTGCCAAATGGTGGTAGCCTCCACATTCCAATCTGAGATATATAGTAGAACCATTTTGAGTTTGACCTCCACTAAATCCCGTAAGAGAGCATAATTTTCATTGCACCCCACCCATGGATCCATGCCAATTCTGCACTTTTCCCCATTTCCAACCTCTCATACCAAACCTTCTTCCACCAGAATGAAAGAGGCAATGGCAGCCTTCCAAATAACTGAAGCATTTGTAGATGTTTTTCTTCGAATCCTAATCTAGTCATCCAGAGAAGTCTGGTCTATATAGTTATGTTTGACTACAGCTGTCCAGAGATTGTCTTCAGTCAAGAGCCTCCAACCCATCTTTTCTGCAAGGAATGCAACAAAAAAATGAAGATCCTTAATAACCCATCCCCTCATTCCTTTGGTTTAGCAATTTTTTCCCGAGCCACCCATGAGATGACTTGTTCCTCCCTTTTTCCAGCCCATAAGAAACGACTGCATATCTTCCTTATCTTGAGAAGGATGCCTTTCGGAACCCAAGACAATGAAATCCAGTACACCAGAATGGCCATTAAAACAGACTTTATGAGCACCAATATACTAGCTCTAGAGAGCCACTTATAACTCCAGAGGTTTATCCTTTTCTCGATTTTTGACACCAACTATAACCAATCATGTTTTCTATAAGAGTCCGACTTCAAATAAAACCTCAAATACTTAAGATAATCCCCCAGAGGTTGACCATCAAAGGGGAAAAAATCTTTGATACTTCCCAGCTTCGACCTTAACTCATTAACAAAAACTATGGAATATCTTTGCGCATTTATAGTCATGTCAGTGGCTTTCAGGAAAAGGTCCAAGGAGGCTTTTAACTGGCTGACATCCTCCCTCTTCCCGTTGCTAAAAATGAGAATGTCGTCCACAAAAAGTAATTGAGTGATAAACATGTTTGTGGCAACCTCAATACCTTTCAGATCTCCTCTTCTCTTATCTGAACAAAGAAGTTGACTAAGACCTTCAACTGCTAGCATAAATAAAAGAGGAGATAAAGGGTTCCCTTGTCTGAGCCCTCTTTGAATATGAAAAAAGGATGAAGCAACCCCATTGATAACGACAACAAAAGACACATTTGATATAAAACCCATTATCCAATTACAAAAATCAATACCAAAACCCAAATGAGGCAATAATAATCTCAAATAAACCAAGTGGATCCTATCATAAGCTTTTGATAGGTCAATTTTTATAATCAACCCTTTTTGCCTGGCATGTTTGATGTTATGCATTGTTTCCTGAGACACCCCAATTGCTTCATGGATCTGCCTGCCATTCAAAAATCCATACTATTCTTTAGAGATGTTTCGAGACATGATAAGTTTCAGCCTCATAGCAATAAATTTTGCAATGGTTTTATATATACAGTTTCACAAGGAAATAGGCCGAAATTCATCAAAATATGAGGGAGAATTCGATTTAGAAATAAGTGATAAAAAATTTGAGTTAAATGGATCATAAACATGTCCCCGAATTCTGGACTCCTCCACCACTCCCACCAATTCATCCCCAAAAATCTCAAAGAAGTATTGAAAAAAATCCACAGTCCAGCCATCCGACCAAACACTCTTATCTTTTTGCATGGACTTAAGAACATTTTCCGCTTCTAGCCTCGACACAGAGGCAATAAGGTCCCCATTTTCTTCTTCATCCTCATATCTTGGAAAGCGCTGGGAAGCGCTAATTACTTCAACAATAGCGGCTCCCTCATGTGCCCTAAAGAGAGCTTTAAAATGTTCTTTCCCCATTAGAGCTAGATCATTGAAATATTTTACCTTGCCACCTCCAAGTTTGTCCAAATCCCAAATAGTGTTAGAATCTTTCCTTCCTTTTGCATATTTTTGAAAAAAAATAGTATTTTCGTCCCCGGCAGAAAGCCATATAGCCCGATTTTTTAATCTACATTGTTCCTATTTTTCAGCTAAAATATTTCTTCGCTTGGACTCAAGTTTCTTTATTATATCACGCTTTGCCTCATTTTCATAACCATAAGCTTCCAAAATCTCCAAAAACCCCAGTTCTTCCCCAATCTCAGACATAGCACACTCATGCCTTTTAGTTCTTTCTTCGGCCCACGATATAATCACCTTCTTTAATCGATTTAGGTTGCTCATAAAAGGTTGAGAAAAGGATCCATGATCACGACTGTCCCTAGAGCAGCAGGTTTTATTTACAAGTCTTACATAATCTAGATCCTTCAGCCAACCTGCATTAAACTTGAAAGGAGTACCAAGTTTTTTAAAGGCCCTACCAACTCCATCAAAATAGGAAGGTGATCTGAATCCCCACCTGGCCTAACCCATTGTCTAAACCTCGACAACAGACTAGAAAAATATTCATGCATGAGTAATCTGTCCAGCCTCTTGGCCACCTAAGCATCCCCCACTCTCTGATTCCTCCAAGTAGGAGAAACTTTAATTAATTTTGGATCAATTAGTCTCCCATCTCTTATTTTGTTAAGTAAAAACTCAGCAAGTGGATCTGGTTGGGCCAGAGAATCCCGAGTTTCCACCAACCCAAGGGAGAATTAAGCTTACCTCCCACAATCAGATGCTTGACCTGCATAAAGGACTTCGACAAAAGGTTGTTCCAAAAACCTACACTCTCCAGGTAGGGACCATAGACATTAATAATAGTGAGATCCATAGCCAATTCAAAGGAGAATATCTCAGCTCTGATAACCTGATCTGATCCCCAGGAGTTGGTCAACTTGATGGAACAATCCCTAAACCCCATAGCTAAACCACCAAATCTTCCTTTAGCATCAAGGACAACAAAACACCAACCCGAGTGCAATTTTGAAAGAGATGTCAAAACAAAATTCCCTTGTCCCAACCTCTCTTGAAGCATAATCACATGGCACTTATAGTGAAAAAAAAGAGATTTTAGGGTTAGTTTCTTATGGGCACTAGAAAACCCCCTACAATTGAAGGATAGAAAGATCATTTTGAAACCTGGGCGAGGTCTGTGTTGCTTTAAGCGCCCCAATAATGGACAGTTGTTTCCCATAAGCTATATCAAACATGGCTTTCAACTGGGATTTTGATATCTCTGTTTTCCGACCTCTAGGTTTTCTGTGTTTTGTAGTCATAGGTGAACCTCGTAGCCCCCCAAACATCTCCATGGGCAATAATTTTTTTTCCCTTGGTCTCAGGTTATAGGGATAGGTGTCAATGGCTAGCTTCAGAATAGTTGTAACCATATTGTCCATAACCATAGAAAATTTATTGATACATTGAGGTTTGATGTCTTGTGGCTTGGAAGGACCAAGAAATTTTAAGTTATTCAATAAATTATCAAGAGTATCAATAACAAAGCAAGAGGAGGGAAATATAGTACCTGCCAAAATATATAGCAGTATCCACCATAGCCTGTTGTTCTGGAGCTTGGGTCAAAGCATCAACAGGAGGAATTTCCACATGCGCTTCCTGATCTTCCACCCCTTCCATTGGGCTCAGCCCCTCATCCTGAACCTGTCCCACCTACTCCATCAGGGCAACATCTTCAACATTTGGATGGGCTTCCTGAGTCCGAAAAATAGTCATGTTAGACCCTCTATGCCACCTCCAACGACTAATTCACATAGGGAAATCTCTGGCTAAATGCCCATACTTATGACATCTATGGCACCGAAAGGGAAGGTGCTCATAGTCAATAATTTGATAGAAAGAATGTCCTTCAAAATGCAAATGGATTTTCTCCATTAAACAATCACGAGGAACTAGACGAACCAGTAAACAAGCCACATCAGTGCCTTTGTCTCCAAGAAAGACATATCCTCTTCCAAGAAGATACCTAGACTGTTCCCAATTTCCTTAAAGACATCCAAGGTCCATAAATGAGGAGGCATCGCTAGAAATCGAACCCAAAATGGAATCTCATCCACCCTTTCCCTCTTAGCATAAAAAATCGATGACCAACGTTTAAAAAGAATTAGTGCAATGCCAAACCCCCAATTTTGGGTGAGCACTCAGTCCAGTGTAAATGAATTCGTGAACTTAATCATGAAAAAACCCTTCGACAGGGTGAAAACCTCCACATCCTTGTCCAGTGCCACTCCCCATGAATTCTCAATCCACTCAAAGATGAACTAAGCCGAGAAAAATGTAACCCAAGATCTACCCACCAAAATAGACTCTGAGGCCGCCATTTCCTTGTTCACTTGGATGTCCACTCCCAAAACCAGATTCAGAAACTCTAATATATTTTTAATCACCTTTCGTTTCTCCCTTTTTAATCCTACCTGTCTACTTTGTTCAGGAGAAAATATAAACCCTTCATGTTCCTCCCCAACTATTTCGTTGAAACCCTTACCTCCATCCCCCAATTCCGCACCCAGGAAGACCTCCCATGCCAAAACATTACCAACCAAAACCTGGTATGATGACCACCCTTCCTTCATGGCCATAACAACTGAGGCATCCTCTATGGGCTTGTCTAAGCCGTGCTGAAAAACCGCAAAACCCCCTTGTGTAACACACCATACACCTCCTCCTACAATGATCACCTCTCCTCCGAAGTGTTGTTGCTGGAACCATCGTGCCAGGCAAAGGAATGCTTGGCCTCAAAACCCACCTCAGAGTGGGTATATTCCAGACCACCAATTTTCAGAACCCAGCCATCGCTTTTCCCCAGGCATACATTCCAGCCACTGGATTCAATCAAGAAGGCTTTCAACCCCACACTGGGAACCAGGCCACTACCAAAGACTATATCCTCTATTCCTCCCAACCAAAACACCAAAACATGGTTTTGAAAAACACTAACCTTCTTCGTTGAGCTCTCTACCAAGACATCTCCCATGAAAACTGGGGAAACCCACCCTTCCTCAGAGCAACTGTCAGGACTGCCAGTGTTCGGTTTGTTTAAAATCAAGTCAGCATCACCCATAACACTAAAAACCTCCACCGAGTCCCTTGACAAATGTTTCTCCTTCAACATGTCAGCTGGAAAATGTGGAGGGAGAGCCACCTTGGCCAAATTCTACTGAGTTGGCTCCATTCCCCATACCGCAACTATATCTGCAACATCCGTCTCCAAATCCACGCATTCATGGGGTTTGACCATCTTAAACCACCAGAGGAACCCGTGAGAACCACAGTAAAACCCAGGTAGGATTAGTCGAAAACCCCTGTAAAGTTTAACTCCCCTACCACCCGCAAACCTTGAATCCTCGACTGTTACAACTCCAACAAAAAAATGCTACCCGAATATTCTGCACCGGTAGTAGCACCAACCCATCCACCAGCCCCTCCACCAAAACACGATGGGAGAAGGAAAAGAAAACAATTTTTAAAACACTAACTCGACGACCCTAACCCAAAACAAAAGTCAACACACATTTCAATGAAGGTATTGTTAAATGTTAACATGTGTAAATGGGATGGGGGCCAAGTATCGACGCCCTCCCCTCCAAGTGCCCTTCATGGGTCAATATACCAAGGACCCATAGAGGAAACCATGAACCCTAACCAAAGTTTCACCATTTTCGCATACCAAGCTCTGATCCCTTTGTTTTCCATAGTTATCCACACAATTTAAAACCCCTTTTAGAGATCTATTAACAATGATGATAAACCAATAACATTATGAAGTAGTTCTCATAATGCCAATGGAAATTAAATCAAAATTAGATGACAAATTTCTGAGTAAATACTAAATAGTTACCTAGAAATATGATTTAAGCATAAGAGTATAAGAAGAAATTAACAACAAATCTATAAAACAAATACATTAGATAGCTAATCTGTAAGACATGGATTCATATCTACAATAGTGCATAATATAAATCCACTTAACATAATTATGCCATCAAAAATTAATTTCATATTAAAAATAATATATTTCTAATACAAATAAATTTGAACATGTTCTCCTACTCTGTTCTTTGAATCTAATCTCCTACAATCTTCTCCAAATCATAAACTTTGTTGCTAAAAGAAAGAGCTGCAATAGTGCAAGCTCTGCCTCTCATACACAGTTCAAATTTGCAAAAGATAAATTCCAATATTACTCAGATCTGAGATTGATCCTCTCTACCTACAACTTGAAACCCCTATTACAATAGTGCTTTAGGAATTACAAAATTGCAAAAGAGACAAACCCCTTTGTACATTCTACAAACCACTATTTATAATTTTACAAAATGAATTCCAAATAAGAGAGTTGTTGAAGAGTAATTCAGCTCCAACAATTTTCATTGGTCAAAATTGTTATTCTTCTATTGGTAAAGCTATCCCACTAATTGAAATCTTCTTTTCCTCATCTTTTCAACTGTTTTCTTTCCAAAACCAACTAAAATTCAATTAAAATACAAAAAAGAATGAAAATACCAAATCTGGAACAAAAACTATCTCCAATCAAAACTTAATTAAATAAATAAATAAAAGGAAATCTGAGCATTCATCGATCTCTGTAAAGATCTAATTGGTCAAGGAGAACATAGTCGAATGGATCTGTATTCAACAGAGGTTATGATAAAATGAAAATGTAGGAAATTAAACTCAAAAAATTAATTTTGTTTAAAAATTCAGAGCTTAATCTTCTACTTAATTTTAGACTCATTAAATGATCAAATCTGATTATGCAACCACTTCAGAAATATTCTCCATAAATTTATCTATCCAACTAATTGTCTTGAGCCTTATTTGGCCAAGTAAAACTCAACTTATGAGCTTCCAAAATTGAGGAGTTAAAACTACCAAAACTCTAAAAATTTGTTACCTAAACCAATTTTAAAAAAAAAAATAAAAAAAAAATCTAATCATAAATTAATTGTTAATCAATTCAATATACAATTATTTAAAATTTAATTTAATTAAATTAAGAAATAATTAATTAAATTATTTATAGATTAATCAATTTAATTAATTAAAATTTAATTTAATTTAATTAACAATAAATTACATATTAACCAATTTAATTATATTAAATAAAAATTAATTTAATTTAATTATTAATACTTTAATAATGTATATGAAGAACCTTGAATGACCATCGAATTAAAACGAAGAAATGGTGTTAACAAGTTTTAGTATATTGAGCCATGTCAAGCCATCGGATAAGATGAATATTCGCATGTCGAGAGTTTTTTCGTTTTGATGCATTAAAAAATTCTGATATTCCGATATTGCATAAGGAAAGCGTATCATGAGTTATAGGTATCACAGAGGTCGGAGGAATAAGCAGTATCGAGGATTTAAAAACAAACCGCTGATATGTTAAAAGTGTTGGGATTCCGATATGAAGTGTGGTGGGTGACGTATGGTGAGGGAGGTGAGGCCTATATAGAGGTGGGTCTCTCTCTCCATAGAAATCACAACCACTTGATTTATAATGCAAAGTTCTTGATCTCTGGGGTTATTAAATTAAATTAATGAGGATGAGAAATTTTGGATAAAAACTAATAACCAGACGTATAAATAGAATATTAGAACATTTTGAAATATTAGAGATATTTTATATCGAGACTTTTTTGTGAAGTTAGGGAGGTGGTAAGTGAAGTGGAGCCCACTTTCGTAATAATTTTTTTTTACAAAATAAACTACAAACATTTTGCAATTTTGATATTTCAGGTCTTGTAATTTTTAAAAAAATTAGGAATTGGAATAAATTACTGAGATCTAGAAAACAAATTATTTAATTGTTCTACAATTTGGCTGAGCGATTTTGTAAGACCGTTCGCAAAAATAAAGGAATTAGTGAAAATTGACTAGGAATTAATATTTACAATCAATTAACAAAATGATCAAACTTCAAAGGAGTGTCATTTGCCAATCGGATAACCAAAAGAGACGAAACAAGTATCGATGGAAAGCTTTCTAAAAATCAAATTCAATGAAACAATAAAAATAGAAACCCGACACTCATCGGGGTTTGGGCTCGTGGCCAGCGGACGCTTGTTAAGGCATTCATATCGTTGTTCAAGTCACGAGTTCGAGTCTCGTATAAGCCGAGGGCCGTTATGGCGAGTGTGGCGGTTCCTCCTAGGTTTATAGGGGTAGCCAGCGGGATTCGACTCCTTATCACGTGAGTACATCAACTACCTGTTCACCCGTGGAGATCTTGTTGTAGCTTCTTGGCTCCCATTTGTATCACATCTCAAATCATAATCTGCTTTCAACCTTCCATGAAAAATTAGGTTCTTCGACAATCTTCATATAGTAAAGTATCACATTCGAATTCAGTACGTTATCAAAAAGTCCGTCAAACATTTTATGGAGCCAAACTGCTTAATTGCACAAACTTCCATATCTTCTGCCTCCTTAATACTTAGTGCAACAAAATTTTGCTTCATGTTCTTCCAAGAAACCATAGAAAATCCCAAGCAGAAACAACCACCAACAATACAAGTTTCATCATCATCACTTCTAACCCAATCAATGTAACCTTCAATTAATGATGGATCAACAGGACTCTCTAAAAGTTTTCATAGATATAAAATCCATCATTTTAAATTTATGGAGGATCTTGATCATAAGCTTTCCGTTATCAATGAAAGTCTCATGAATTTTCTGCCAAGTACCATGTAGTAGTGAATCAATTCAAGAATCTCCATGTCACATTTTGCTTCCATCTTAAAAGCAATGAGTTCTTTTCTAATCATCCAAAGTATGAGGTCTTCTATAATCATGAGATTCCTATATCCTTCATAAATATGGAATAAAACTTCCCACTGAGATGAATGTGAGCTACTTCCTTTTTAACAAGAGAATCTTCTCAAGTCTTGATTTCATGTTGCCATCATGCTAAATTTGGACTTCTTTAATGAAGTCATAATTCAAATTGCCTACTCATGCTCTATTCAAGAATTTCCTTTATATCCTTCCAATTCTTTCATCTATAGTTAAAGTCTAAGTAATCCTTGCCATTGTTTTGCAAATTTTTCTCCCTCTTTAAACTAAAATGTTCTGCTATAGTCAATTCGATGTATTCTAATATGCTCGAATCGATGTCTCATCAAAAAACAAATCCTTATGGATGGAAGAATCTTCAAAGTTTGCTTTCGAATTCCTATCTTGCTGCAAGCTAGAACCATACTTCAAAACAAATATACCATATACTTCTTAACATATTCTTTGCTTTGCTCTTCTTCTATATACATGTAATATTTACTTCTTTGAGAGAAATGTTATCTTCCTTTGAATCTTCATGATGAGTGTGTCTTCTTTTCTTGAAGACACAATAGTTTTTACCATGCAACTGCTTTCTTTAATAAATAGATATTCCTAATAGTAGTGAATGAGGATTCTTCTCATAAGATTACATTCTTCAAAAGATTGACTCATTCTATATGTGACCAAGAGCTCCCTCTTCATTTTAATCCCCTTGAATCAATCTAGAAAAAATTATGTTTGCAAATCCCATATATACTAGCTCTCATAGGTTACGTAGCATATCATATCCTCAATATGTTCTATTCAAACTATTATCTTCTAAACACAAAAATGAAAAGAAAATTTTACTTCAAACTTGGTACAAGAGTGGATGTATGATTATTGCTATGTGCACCAACCATATTCTCCATTATCTTCAATAGTAGAGATCCTTGTGGTTTTCGTCCTTCTGTTTCTTTCGAGCTTATTCATCTTCAATGGTTGATGCTTCATGTATTTCCTTCCCTTATTGTTATTAGGGTTCTTAGGACAATATTTCTTGTAGTGTCTATATTCATGACATCCAAAGCATTGTATTTTAGACATACCTCTATTTCCTTGAGATATATTACTAGCATTTATGTTTTGAGATCCATACTTCTTTGATCTAGCCGCAAAAGAATGAGAATATTCATTATGAGGTTGAGTGTTGCTTTTGCCATTAAGTATCGAGTCCTCTAGAGTGCAAGATTCCCATAATTCTTAAAAAGTATAAGTTTCCTTTCCAGCATAAATTCCTCCAACAAAAGCATCCTAATTTTCAGGTAAAACATTGATTACAACAAAAATCATTTCTGAATCAAATATAGTTTCACCAACCCCTTGAAGCCGGTCTCTAATATTTGATATCTTCATAAAATATGAAGGTGCGTTTCCCTCCTTTGTCATCCTTATTTCGTAGAGTTTATTTATTAAATATATCTTATGACCTATTGTGTTAATATAATACAAGTTCAACAAAGTATCATAAACTTCCTTAGATGTAGATAATTATGAAACAAAGGTGATGAAATGATCTTTGATGGATTCAAAGAGAATCCTTTGAGCTTCGATTTATCCCCTATTATAATTGGCCACTTCTTGAGCATTGTTTTCATTTGGTGTTGGAACTTTGCTTTTAACAAATTGCATGACTTCATTTTCTATAAGGACTAGATCAATCCTCTTCTTCTAGGCTTTGAAACTGGAGGCACCTTCAAGTTTGTTTCCTTCTTTGTAGATAGATGCCATTTGATCAGAAGTATTGGGAATAGAGAATAGAAGGGTACTTACTCGAGAGAGAGAGATGCTACAAGGATGTCTTCAATCAAGAGTGCCAACAAATTGTGATCTTCAAGCTTCCTTCTTTCACCTTAACTCTGATATCATGTTGAGAAACCAAGTGCAATGTAGTCTAGTCACTTAATTCCTCTTTTGGATAATTACTTGTGAATATTATATGTCTTCTTATTACTTCTTATATCCTATTCATCAAGCAATTATACATTTGTTCAATCATTAAAGAAAAATATTGATCATAGTGAGACAAGAGACCAAAAATTAGGCTAATAGGTAGGGAAAAACCCACACGGGGAAAACTCAACAATCCTTTCCTTATAGAATTATATCAAAATGAGAGATATCCAAGTCAAGACCAAGACCAAACTTCCACCAAGATGCAAAGTCAAACCCTCCTCTAAGTCACCTCCAAAGTCAAAGTCAATGCTTGGTCAAACTGCTCCAAATATGATCAAACTTCAGAATTTCAGACCTGCAACTAGGGTTGAATTTTGGCCTATGGTTAAGTCAGAAATTTTTGGCCTCTTACATAAAAAATAGACCTTTCACACGTGCGAATTGTATTAGTCAAAATTTGACCAACGAGGGGATATTATTTCTTGTTTTGACTTGCCTTCTCTCTCCTTTGACTCAACTTCTTCTTCTCCTTCGCTAGGTTTGGATACGCTTCTTGTGTTGAATGTGCCTCAAAGGGATCGAGGGCTTGGTCGACTTGTCCAAGGAGGGCCAACTTGGTCATCTTGTGGACTTATGACTCATAATAAAAATTTAAAGTATCTTTCTTTTAAATGTCCAAATGGGACATGACATAAATTAATTTTCTTTTGAATTGAAAATAAAATTCTTGACTCAAGCATGAAGAACATGCTTGACAAAAATATAATAAATACATCAATGATATATATATATATATATATATATATATATATATATATATTATGAAGACGGAATCTAGTTACATATTCAACATTCTGTTAGATGATCCAAATATAATAATGTAAAGTTAGGATAAAATATTTATTAAATTAGAATATTTAATAAATATTAGAGACACTTAGAAATAGAATATTGTTAGAAAATATAGGACTTTAGAATAGAGTCGTATCTTAGGCTCTACAATAGGAATAAAGTTAATAGATTGGATAGAAGATCATTTATTGTGAATGGACACTTGTTGTTTTATCAAGTGGTCCATAACTAAATTAAGTTAGGACATGTAGCTTATAAATAGGTTAGTTTCCTAATTGCAAATTAGTGGAAGTTTACGTTTGTAAACTCTATCAATTTTTATGTAATTTCTTTTCCATTATTAATAAAATTACGTGTCTAAGGACACTTCTGTATTATTGTGGTATCATAGCTTCACTAATACAGTTGACGAGAGAAGGAGATTCCAGCTCTACAAGCCTATGGAAAACTCCAGAAAATTGTTCATCAATTGAATGGGTATGCAATTTTGTCAATTTTTTAAGGAAAATAAATTTACTGATTATAATCTGAATATCAATTTTTTTAAGAGTTTTTTGTTTTTGTTTTGTTTTGTTTTTTGTTTTTTGTTTTTGTTTTTGTTTTTTTTTTTTATCCTTCGCTGCTTCTATTAGCACCGTTGTTTTTTATTCTCTGCATTCTCAAATCGCCTGGCGCTACTACTGCCCCTACACGCTACAACCCCTTATCCATCCTGCATATAAACAAAAAAAATCTGCAGAAGGATCAATAAATTCAATCCTTGCGTAAATCCATTCTTGCGTAAATCCATACTGTTGTTTATATAATGATTGCAATCCACATTAAATAGATATGGAACATTTGTCAAAACTGCTAACACTTTCACCAAAGAATTCATTACACCAGCATTCTTGGAATCCGACATTGATATCTAAATCCATCTGAAATTGTCATAATCGCTGGAATTTACAATCTACAGCAACTCGATCGCTGCAAGCACGAGAATGAAGCGATTACAGATTTCCACAGTTCTTTGCAACATCGTAACTTAAAAACCCTCTCGACATCGTTTGTTCAGGCCATCTCCACGCTCACATTGCTTCCTTGACTCCTTTGTCCATAAGGGATATATCCACGTCCTCAGTGAAACATTTATGCATTAATGTATTAATGCTGCCAGGCCATCTTAACGCTTCATATTAATGTGAAAAACTGCAAGTGGATTTTGGTTGCCAATAGAGTTCACAAATTCGACTCTTGGCTAATGGGGCCATACGATTGTTGTGGAGAAGCACACAAAGGGAAAAGGCTAGAGCAGCAGGAGCGTGAGCCAGAGGCATCGTTGTCAACACATTAAAAAAGAGGAATGCAGAGCTGCGATGTGACGAAGGCAGCATTGAGACGCAGTGCCAGAGGCAGAGCGTAGCATGAGGAAGCAGAAGCAATGAAAGGATATTCCAAATCATCTTGCTGTGGTTCTAATATTCTTGCTGAAGACTGAATTGACTTGCTGGGGGCGTGTAAATTGTATTATGTCATCAATGGAATGCCTTTATCTATGCCTAATTATGTTTTAGCATGGTTTTGGTATCTGTGTGCTACATATTTGTATGTGTTTTGTATATAGATGGAGTCGTGCTTGTTCTACTGAGCTAAGATTATGTAGAGAAATTGAAATTTAGAGGTGAAAAATCTAATTGACTATACTATAGTTGTTGGTGCCTGCATCAAATCAACAAATCCGAAGAGTGTTGGAACTGATTCTGTACCTCCCAATGCAGAGGCAAATATAGAAGAACGCAGGTCAAAAGGAAGTGCGCAACCAGGATCATTGGATCATTTTGTACATGATTGGGACAACAACTTCGGTCTTTTTAAAAAAGAAATGTTTGTAATGTAAGTGGGATCATTTTTTTTTTGTGGAGTGATAATTGGTTTTGTAATTGGAGTTATAAGGGAGACAATTGAAATTTATTTATTTATTTTTATTCGGAGCAATAAGGTGAAGTGAAAATGTTGTCATTGTTTTTGGAGGAATAAGTAGAAATTTTTATTTTAGAGAACTAAGGGTTATTATTTGTAAGTCAAAGTACCTTTTACTTTGAGGGGAGGTAGATTTTTTTTTAGAAGAAATTTGTAAGGGCATTATCAATTGGTCAAATTTTGCAAAGATTTCATTGTAAACACTAAACGAAAAATTGATTAGAGCCAAGTGCAAAGCTCAGTCATTTTTCTCCTTTTTTGAACGACTATACGAGGGTCAAGGCCAAGCCCTGATAGATCGTTTTCTCTTTGCGTGGCGTGTGTTGTTTTTTTCGTGGCGTGTTTCGTGCGACGAGTTGCTCATTTTTTCTTGTGCTTGATTCCTTTGGTGCATTGCTTCAATAATACAATGTCAAAATTAATTAATCTGTTCTCTGATTCTGATAAGTTAGAAGGGGTGAAATCTTATAAGACATGGAAACATCTAATTGAAAGCACACTCATATATAATGAATTGTGGCATGAAATATGCGATGGCAACATTAAGCCTAATAAACCAACAGATGCAGCTTCACTTGCAAAATGGGAAATAAAAAATGCCAAGGCATTAGCTCTTATAAAGGCTTCAATTAATAATGAAATGTACATTCATATTGAAAATGCCTCAGATGCATGGACTATTTTATGTACATTCAAAGATATCTTTGATACACAACCTGAATCAAAGAAGGTTGATCTTTAATTAAAATTGCTTCAACAAAAATTAACTGAAGGTGGTGATGTTCTTGAATATATTTCACAGCTTAAAAACATCAAACAAGAAATAATAAATGCTTGTTTTCAAGTTGTCGATGAAAGTTTCTTGACTACAATTTTAATTGCTGGATTTCCATAATCTTACACACATTTTTTGGAAACTTTGCAAGTCACTGGAAAGTTAGAGAAGATAAAGTTTGATGAATCGAGTGATATGTTAGCCCAGCATGACAAAAACTTTGGGAAGAAGAAACAGATTCGGGAAGATGTCTTCTTCACCGAATCCAACTCAAATAACTCCTCAGCTGACAGTTCAAGAAACTGAGGAAGAGGACATTTCAATCAAAGTCAAGCAGCCCAAGGTCATGGTCGCAGTCAAAGCAAAGGAAACAATTTCAATAGAGGCTACAATTCAGGCAGGAGCAATTTTCAAGGAAGAGGCAACAATCAAAGCAGAGGATATAATCAAGGCAGAGGACAAAGTCCAGGTAGAGGACAAACTCATAACATAAGTCAAAGCGATGGCAGAGGACAGTATCAAGGCAGAGGCAGAGATTTCAATCAAATTGTTTGCAGGAGATGTAACAAAATTGGACATTATGTTGAAGATTGTAGAACTTCTATTGATAAAATTCCCAAGTTTCATCCAAACTCTGCATAGTTTGCAAATGATGAAGATGATCTTGATGGTTCAGAATATGTCTTCACCAACACAGAATCAATAGCTTTACAGGTGTCAAGCTTTCTTAGAAGTGATTATGAAGATGCATGAATTATGGATACAGGCGCAACTCAACACATGAATTTTCGATGTGACTTCTTTCGGAGTTTCCAACAATGCCATCTAAATTCAATCTATCTTGTTGATAAAACAAAACATACTCCTTCTGGCAAAGGTGTAGTTAAAGTTTTTTTACCTGGCATTGGAGAAAGAATGATTTCAAATGTATGGTATGTCCCAACATTTAAGCAAAATTTGTTATCTTTAGTCACGATTCGACAAGCAGGACATATGGTGATTATGGAAGATGGCTTAGTTAAAAATAACTCAGTCAAACAGAACATGAAAACAGTGATGACAGGTTATGAAGATGGAAACGGTTAAGGATGAAAGGGATAGTTATTCCAAGAAATTCTGAATTTGCAGGAGCAGCAAGTACAGACATTTCACCGATCAGATTGTGGCATGTAAGATATGGCCATCTCAACTTTGACAGTCTCTCTCAGTTACAAAAACAGGGAATGGTTAAGGGACTTCCTACTTTCAAAAGGGAAAATGCAAAATGTGAAGCTTGCATTTATGGAAAACAACATCGAGAGACTTTTCCCACAAGTTCATGGCGCGCAAACAGGCATTTGCAGTTGGTTCACAGTGATATTTGTGGACCCTTACCATCTTTGCTAGGAGGATGCAGATATTTCTTACTCTTTATTGATGATTTTAGCAAGATGACATGGGTATATTTTTTGAAGCAAAAGTCAGAAGCATTTGAAAAGTTCAAAACTTTTCGTCAGCTTATTGAAAATGAAGTAAAGGAGAAGATTGGCACTCTTAGAACCGACAATGGCAGAGAATTTACTTCAAATGAATTCAAAATGTACTGCATGGATACTGGCATAAAACGATATCTTACCAATGTCTACACTCCACAGCAAAATGGAGTAGTAGAAAGAATGAACTGTACCTTGTTAGGAATGGCGAGATCTATGTTAACTTTTAAAAAGTTAAGTCCTATATATTGGGCTGAAGCAATTCATACCGCTGTCTACTTAAGGAACAGATCTCCCACTGCTTCTTTAGACAGAATCACACCTTATGAAGCATGGTTTGGCTTCAAACTTCGAGTTAAACATCTCAAATTTTTTGGATCAGTATGTTATGCCTTAGTTCCGAAGGAAAAAAGAACTAAGTTTGACTCAGGAAGCTTAAAGTGCACAATCATTGGGTATTCTGATGAGAAGAAAGGGTACCAACTTTTGTCGAATGGGAATTTTATTGTAAGTAGAGATGTGATTTTTGATAAAAATGAGAGTAAGAGTGCTGAAGAAGTAGAAAGCCTTCTTCAAAAGTTAGAAACAAAAGGTGATAAAAGAAAAGGAACTCTACAAAGTCAACCAAATTCACAAAATTGGTATGAAATTGAGTTTCCTTCATCTGAAAATGATTCATCTAGTCTGTCTTCTTCACCAGCGTCGTTTGGGTCTTCTAGCAGTTCATCCAAATCTCCTAGTAGCAGCAATTCTTCTGATAATGACCTCCGATATCTTCACCAAACCTCTTGGAAGAATAAAATTTACTAAGTTCAAGGATGAACTTGGTATATGTTGTAATGCATCTTTGGATCATAGGGGGAATGTTAGATGATCCAAATATAATAATGTAAAGTTAGGATAAAATATTTATTAAATTAGAATATTTATTAAATATTAGAGACACTTAGAAATAGAATATTGTTAGAAAAGATAGGACTCTAGAATAGAGTCGTATCTTAGGCTCTAAAATAGGAATAAAGTTAGTAGATTGGATAGAAGATCATTTATTGTAAATGGACACTTGTTGTTTTATCAAGTGGTCCATAACTATATTAAGTTAGGACATGTAGCTTATAAATAGGTTAGTTTTCTAATTACAAATTAGTGGAAGTTTACGTTTGTAAACTCTATCAATTTTTATGTAATTTATTTTCCATTATTAACAAAATTATGTGTCTGAGGACACTTCTATATTACATTCATATCCCTTCAAGGAACACATCAAATCATCTTATCATCTTTGTTTTATGCGAAGAATTCAAGAAGACTTGGGAGGCCAAAAACAAAAGAATATATCTCATCTTCAATACCTCGCTCTTATGGACTAAGGAATCCGAGTTTTGTTCAGAAGTCTAAGGCATAATTTTCTGTGGCTAATATGAATTGTTTGTGGCATAAGCTTCTGTGGTATATACGAAGTTATGAGGCACTAAGTCTGTGGCATCATCTAAATTTTGATGCAAAGACAAAGGATGTATTTTCTCCCTCTCGAATAGCCGTGACAAGTCTTATTGCAAACGTTTTTGTGGAAAAATTCGAAGGGTATTTTGTCTTGGATCTTCGGGGGTTGGCTTAGAACTTGGTGCATGGCCATCTTGCTACTATGTTGTTTAATTTGTCTATGAATTTGATGTATCTCTTGTTGAATTGAGTATTTATCCAAGAAGAAGGTTGTTGGGTTTTTCCCCCAAGTGGGTTTTCCTAGGGTAAAAAATCTTGTGTCTTTCTTGTGCATTGTGATCTCTACTGCTTCAGTGTTCTTATGGTTGAATTATGAATGTGTAATTACTTAATGATATATTGAAGTGTTAAATAATCATCTACATCATTGGAAGTAATTATCAAGTTTCAGAAATAAGTGCTGGTATATTTTGCACTCGAAAAATCAACACCCTCCATGGCCCTAACATAGGCTAGTTGGGACATATCACTACCAGGATTCTAAGGATTATCAATGGAAGCATATTTCTCACTAACAATGATTTTTTATCATGTAACTACAATTCTTACATAATTAATTATAATAGATTTCTATAATTAGATCACAATATGCTTAGGAAAGTTTGCTCAGGGATAATTCTCATGATTTTCCCTAAACGAATGGTAGTTCATAAGGCAGTTCAAATTTTTGATAGTGCAACTCTCTAATAATTTAAACAACAACCTAAAAACATTGAACTCCCCTCAATTTTCTTTCATGAGAAAAAGGTACAACACATTTTTTCTTGGAAATAAGGGGCCACATACCCTCATGGTGACCCACATACCTCCTTCATGCATTAACCCCTCAACAAATTAATAAAACTAATGATCAATTGATAATCAAGGGACATAATTAACGGTGTAAGGAATTTGGTTAAGTCACTTACCACGGTTCTTTCCCCTCATCTTACTTATCGCCCCTTCCCTTTCCCCTCAACTTACTTATCACCCTTCCCTTTCCCCTCTCATGGACTCATAGATCCTCATTATTTTATCCTTCTCCTCTACAACATTTATCATCTTAATCCATTTTTTATGTTCATACACAATACTAAATCAAGGATAAAATTTGGGGTATTACACAAATCCTTAACTTCAAAAATGCCAAATCATTCACACTAAAAACAACATAATAATATAGGGAAGAATATTTGAAGAAGGGAAACACCATCACTTATTCCTTATACAAGGAATCACTCCATAAGCCATGTTTTCTATAATATAGATAATCCAACACATCTCAATACAATTTTACTAATGTGTATCCTAGGGGTTTATGCCAACTATCATTGATTATTATATTATATCCCCTAACTACCTAGTGGACTTATTTATCACCCACCAACTACCAAATGGCCTCATTCCATTACTATGCTCACATCACATTCATTATCCCTTTGGGAACCTCCCTAGATACCCAATATTATCCTTCCCAGGTACATTACATTTCCATACCACTTTAAATGTTTCATTCCCAAAACATGGGAAGAAGCCATATAATATGACATTTTAAGCGATGTAGTCAATCGATGTCATGCATGAGCATCGATACATCCTAGTGAAATGTGGAGATGGGGTCTAACTATGATCTTCCCTCATTGATCTTGATTTTAGTTTTTGGTTTCCATGTTGTCATTGTGCTACTTTTATCTCCATGTGTTGCTCTTAACCCTCCGTGTGCCTCCATAATGGTTTCCTTTCAAGTTATGTGTTGGTCCATAGTAAGTTTTTTTATGCTCACACCCTTGTCTTAATCATTGTTGTCTCTCTGAGTGGTGTGGGTGGTGATATACAACAACCTTAGTTATCAATTCTTCTTTGTTAGACTCTTCATAATTTGGTTCCTTTGAGTCATTTAGATTCTTAGATTCTTCTTATTTTTACTACCCTTACCAAGGATTCTCTTCATATGATTTTATAGGCTCTTCTTTTGATTCAACTTAGGACTCTTCATCTTATGTGTCGACAATTAGTTTCCCTATGAATTCTTTAGATGACTTGTTTGGCCCTTCTTGTTTAGTAAGAGAAATATCCTACAATGTAATTTTATTTTTTTTATGTTAAAGCCTCAAAATCCTATTTTGGACATTAATATTAACTTTACCAACTAAGTCCATCCAAAGATAACCCAAAACAATATCCACATCATCACTATCTACTAAATGAAAATTTGAATGCAACACATATTAATCCATGGTAATCCTCAAATCTTTAAAAAATTGAACATTATCACGCTCATCCCATGTGCTTTGTATATGCTTTGCAAAACTTGCAACCTTCTAATCAAGTTAACATTGATGAAAATTATGCTTGTTACTATATTTTTTTGGAAATAATAACATTGTCCTAACAAATACATCTATTAAACTATAATAAGAAGCTTATGCATGAAAACAAACCCTTGGTACCCTGCTTATCATTCTTCCTTTGTGCACCATAATTATGAAATTCCATGGCTAGTCTACATCCACTAACATTGGTTTAACTAAGCACTATAAAAAATATATATATAAAATATACATGACCATTCACATAAAAAAACACCAAAAATTGTGATTTTAAATCATTGATAACTACACTTCTGAGACTCCAATTTTGGGTATTTTATTAGAGTGATTTTTTTTTGTTGGTCTAATCCATGGGGATTTTAATTTTGAATCTCATACTTCACATATTACTTCATAATAAATCAATTTCCAATTGAGCTACACCTCGTGGGCTTATTAAAATGGATTTTGATCTATAATTATTTTCTTTATATTTTGCACAATTTTTTTTAGAGATCTATCTAAATTTTGTCATCTTCCTTTTCCCTTGAGAAATCTACAAAAGTTAAAAATATAAATAATAATTCTTGCTCATGCCTAGGAAAAATTGTAATACCACTTGTAGTGAACCTAGTTATATAAAAGATAAAATAAATACTTAAGCTTAAGAATAATCTCTTAACTTCAAAAATAACAAAATATTCACAAACATATACAACACAAGAATATAAATAAAAACCCTCAAGGTAGAGTACTACCATCAATTACCCTTTATGGAAGGAATCACTCCACAAGCCATGCTTGCTACAATACAAATAATCAAGTATTACCCTTTATGGAAGGAATCACTCCACAAGCCATGCTTGCTACAATACAAATAATCAAGTATTACCCTTTATGGAAGGAATCACTCCACAAGCCATGCTTGCTACAATACAAATAATCAAGTATTACCCTTTATGGAAGGAATCACTCCACAAGCCATGCTTACTACAATACAAATAATCAAGTGTATATCAATATAATGATACTCATGTCTATTTATCCTTCCTCATGAATATTCCTAGAGGTCTATGCCAGCTACCATTTATTATTATATAATTTCCTCTAACTAATTGGTTGACTTATTTATTACCCTCCAATTACCAAGTGAGCATGTTCCATGATTATGGCTAGATTCCATTCATTATCCCCTTAGATACCTCCCTAGGTACCCCATATTAACCTTCCTAGGTCATTGTTAAGGTTCTTTTGAAGTAAAAAGTATTCACGTGGCTAGTTTTAAGAAATACAATTCACTTGGGATTTCTTATAGAAAAGGGGGCAACTGTTATGGATATAAATAATTAATAATTAATATTTATTAATGATTAGTATATTGAAGAGGCATGTCTCTAAGGACATGGTCATTCGTGAAGGGGCACCTACCTAGGTATATAAGTGGGTCT
Organism: Pinus albicaulis; assembly: GCA_034641835.2. Taxonomy (NCBI): domain Eukaryota; kingdom Viridiplantae; phylum Streptophyta; class Pinopsida; order Pinales; family Pinaceae; genus Pinus; species Pinus albicaulis. The sequence continues at coordinate 1,187,923,353 of CM076579.1, forward strand.
CATTCGTAATCATATCATATAATATTTTGTATGATCAATATTTCATATATAAATATATTACTTGTCATATGATGAATTTTTTTATATTTTAGATATTATGAATATTCTACTGCGTATATGAACTTTGTTCATTCCATTGGTATCAGAGCTGCATTCTCTGATCCCGGCCTTTGGCCATCAATTCTTAATCAAGTTCATTGATGTTCGATTGAGGTTTTTAGCCAAAAAATGTTTTTTATGTTGTCCATTCTGCTATGAGGCCTTTGGCCATCAAAAGAAAAGAAAAGAAAATTATATTATATATATTAAAAAGAAATTTTTTTAAAATTAATAAAAGAATAAAACAAAGAGAGATGATATATATATATATATATATATATATATATATATATAGTCAAGTCCCACTAGCACAATTGGTTGAGGATGGGCCTTGTTAGCAAGGTGACCCAGGATCAAACCTCACGGGGGGGTGGTTGTACCCTGTTCCAGAGGGAGGAATCATGTTAAAAAATCCAATCAGCTAAGGGCTGGTGTGGCCAAGGCCAGGTGTGTTCCCTATGTGACTTTGTCAGCTTAGATGCCCTTGGGTCGCGGCTCCTCAAGCCACAAGTCAAGCCTGGAGGATCATAAACAACTTGAATATATATATATATATATATATATATATATATATATATATATATTACCCATCCTATGATGAAAATTCTTATATTTTAGATATTATGAATATTCTAACGCGTATATCAACCTTGTTCATTCAATTGGTATCAAAGTTGCATTATTTGATTTTGGCCTTTGTTCATCAAAAGAAAAGAAAAGAAAATTACATTATATATATTTAAAAAAAAACACTAAAACAAATATAGATTATATATATATACGCGCACGCACACACACACACACACATAGAGAGAGAGAGAGAGAGAGAGAGAGAGAGTCCCACTAGCATAATTGATTGAGGATGGGCCTTGTTAGCAAGGCGACCAAGGAACAAACCAAACACCTAAGGCAAGATCCTTGTACCAATAGATGTTTCGTCATGAAGCAAATGAAATAACAATTATAAAGCGCATATAATATAGAGCATGAAAAAATACTATCACATACCACAGATCAACAAATAGAAGAACACCATGAAATTGAAACCTCAAAGTCTTTCTATTATGAGAAATACAATTCCAGAATATCAAGGCTCAATACATGCGTTACAGATTACATCATCCAAAGATGAGATGAGGAGCTCAATCGCTTCCTTATATAGAAAATGATAGAATAGAACCCCTCCAAGTGGAAATAATGGCTAGTTGGCTTGATCTTCATCAACATAATCTCGTTTGTTGATCTTCCTTTGAAAATAACTTAATCTCTGCCATTGATTTTTTATTTTTTGAGGAAAATGTTGAATTTCTCTTATTACACTTTTTATTATTAATCCAAAAAATAATATTTTGTATTAATATTGTCAAAAACATCACGTTGATTGACTCAAAATTAATTAATTTTCTGGCTTAGAATTTGTATTTAATTTTGCCAGAAAACATCAATTAAATTACTAGAGGTGATTGTAAATTTTGTAGATGTTTTATGCTTGATGCAACTTTACTTTTTATCCCCAATATCAATCAGCAATCACATAAACTAGAAAGTAAAATGCAGATAGAACATACCAGTAGATCGACAGAAGACAAGCCAAAAATATGTGTTGGTGCATTACGACGGTCAACAGGATGCTTCAACCAACAAAGTCTCAATATGGTCAGCCAACCAGAAGTGTCACACAAACTTCACGGAAAACCAGATCAGTCAACCCAAAGTCAACGAAAGTCAACGCAGCCTGGTCAAAGTCAATGGTCAACCTCGATTTCAGTGCCAAAAAATGCGGACTAAGGAAATCAAAATATTGACCAAGTTTCAGGTCAGTTTGACCAAGAGTTGACCAAAGTCAACGCTGGTCAAATCTGCACTGAAAAACCCTAGGTCAAAAACAGAAACCTTCTTGCTGCAATTTTCCCATGTGTGGATGAAGAAGAGACTCCAATAAATGATCGAACCAATTAGATGAGGAGAGAGAATGTGATGTGATGGATGAGTGAAAATGACCTCCAATGTTGAACTATTTATATCCATCAGTGAGGGTGTGTGACACAACTGTTGGGGCTTCAAGCCTACATTTCATTTCAGGCCGACCTGCACATATTTTGAATAAATTCAAAATAAATGTTCTACTCATCGGATCAAGATGATCTTTAGATCAATCTTGCACCTCTCCGAAAGAGGAATCCAATAAAAATATTGGCATCTTCATCTGAGCATCACAACATGGAGTTTGGACCTAGTTGTTCAAAATTAACACTCCCCCTCAACTAGGGAGAACTCCATCCACCTGTTCCATCCAAATATCGTGCGTCATCTCGCCGTAACTTGCTTCGCTTGCATCAAAGACATCATTCTCGGCTGACAGATTCAACCCAGAGGTCCGAAACCTTTACAGGACTCAAAAAGAGTCTCATACCAACCCGAAGTTGGTTTATCTGACCCAAAGTCTGTACGAGGTCTGAAACCTCACTAGACATGATCCCAGATCAAGTGGTTGGACATGTGCCATCCTAGACATAAAGAGTACGGCAATCTCTGATGCATCCATCAGTATTTGCTACTGGTCTCTAGCTTTTCCCACCTCACTGGCCAAATGAGAGGTACTTCCCATGAGTCCGAGACTCAATGGGTAGGATGGATATGGGGCACAGATCATGAGAGGTGAACCAACTCAATCATCATAGCGGTGGGGAAAAATCACCACAAGGTTCGGTAAGCCTAGCCCTGTGTGTGCTTATAGCTTCGAGAAGCTATCGCCAAAGCCCCCTAGAGCTCCAAGAGCTCATCGTCCAACAAGACCCTCAACATAGGGTCATTCCACGATACCAAGATTCTCACGGAAGGTTAGGAACTTGACCTTCCCCAAGGGCTTTGTGAGAATATCTGCGACCTGCTCATCAATTCCTATATGATCGAGCCTTACCGCACTTCGCTGTACCATATCCCAGATAAAGAGGTGCCTGATATCAATATGCTTGGATCGATCGTGGAACACGGGATTCTCAGACAGCCGAATCCCACTCTGGTTATCACAGAGTATCGCGATGGTATCTAGCACATGCCTGAATCACTAAAGAGCTTTCACAACCAAACTGCTTCACAACAGGCCATACTCGCTGCAATGTATTCGGCCTCTGTGGTGCTCAAAGCCATCGACTTCCGCTTCCTACTCATCCATGATATCGAAACAGACCCAAGTGTGAAGTAGCATCCCAATATGCTCTTACGATCCACCACACTGCTAGCACAATCGACATCAGTATATCCATGGAGTGTCACGCTCCCGACAGTGTATCTCAGCGCATGGTTTATTGTGCCCCGAAGATATCTCAACAAATTCTTGGCACCAACCCAGTGAAAGTGATGAGGCTCAACCATATGTTGACTCAAAGTGTTCACTGCAAAACATATGTCCGGATGGGTGTTCACTAAGAACATGAGGGCCCCTATGAGTTGACTATACTCAGTAGGATTTGCTAGCACGGGCCTAGCAGTGCTGCCACTCAACTTCTTAAAGTTGAGCTCCATCGGTGTCGACACAGACTTACAGTGCACCATTCCAAATCTTTCTAGAAGCTTCACAATATATTTTCCTTGAGAAAGGAAAATCTCGTCAAGTCTCTGCAAGACCTCTAGGCCTAGGAAGTAATGCATCTGTTTTAGATCCTTCATCTCGAACTCAGCAGCGAGCTCCCTCTTACACTGATGAATGAGAGGGTCAAAACCTGTCAGGAAGAGGTCGTCCACATACAACACCAGAATGAGAGGCTTTTCTCTATCAACCTTGAAGTAAAGGTTCAGATCAACATTACTACGAGTGAAGCCCAACTTCATCAGGTAACTATCTATCCTCTCGTACCAAGCTCTGGGTGCTTGCTTCAACCCATAGATGGCTTTCTTCAACCTGCAAACATGGGTGTCCCGATCCTGGACTTTGAACCCCAGAGGTTGCTCCACATACACCTCTTCCTTTATCACACCATGCAGAAATGTGGTCTTCACATCCATTTGATGAAGATTCCATCCTTGCGTAGCATCAAGGGCTATGATAGATCGGATGGTGGTATATCGGGCCACAGGTGAAAATATATCATCATAGTCTACACTTTCCTTTGGAGAGAAGCCTCGGGCAACGAATCTTGCCTTGAACTTTTTAGCACTTCCATTAGATCCATGCTTGATATTATAGATCCATTTCGAGGTGACAACTGCTTTGTTCTCCGGTCTTGAAACCACATACCAGGCATCATTTTTCATAATGGACTCATATTCTTCGTGCATAATAGCCTTCCAGACTTGATGCTTTATGGCTTCCTCAAAAGATCCAGGCTCAAATAATACGATTGTACTCATGGCTGTTAGATACCCTTGGTATCTATTCGGCTTCTTGCTTTCACATAATGTCCCCCTTTGTATATTTTTGTAGATGTTCTATTCTTGATGCAACTTTACTTTTTATCCCAATATCAGTCAGCAATCACATAAACAATAAAGTAAAATGTTGATAGAACATACCAGTAGATCGACAGAAGACAAGCCAAAATATATAAGTGTGTTGGTGCGTTATGGCGGTCAGCAGGATGCTTCAACCAGCAAAGTCTCAATATGGTCAGCCAACCAAAAGTGTCACACAACCCTCTAGGATAGCCAAAACAGTCAACCCAAAAGTTAACGTTGTCAGTCAACGGTCAACGCAAACAGCAGCAACAGCTAGGTCAACGCAACCAAGTCAAAGTCAACGTCTAGTCTCGAGAATTGTGCCAAAAAATGCGGATTGAGGAAATTGAAGGAAAGGGAGAGTTTCACGTTAATTTGACCTTGCGTTGACCAAAGTCAACACTGGTCAACGCTGCTGCAGACCTTAGGCCGAAAACAGAAAATGCTGCTTGCTGAAATTTTCCCACGTGTGAAGAGAAGAACCTCCAAGGTGATTGAACCAATCAGATGAGGAGAGAGAAAATGTGTGAGGATGAGATGAGTGAAAATGACCTCCAATGTTGACCAATATATATCCATCAATGAGGGTGTGTGACACATCTGCTGAGGCACAAAACTTTCAGGCCGACCTGCACATATTTTGAATAAATTCAAAATAAATGTTCTACTCATCGAATCAAGATGATCTTTAGATCGATCTTGCACCTCTTCGAAAGAGGAGTCCATTAAAAATATTGGCATCTTCATATGAGCATCACAACATGGAGTTTGGTCCTAGTTGTCCAAAATTAACACTCCCTCTCAACTAGGGAGAACTCCATCCACCTGTGCAATCCAAACATCGTGCGTCATCCCGCCGTAACTTGCTTTGTTGGCTTCTTTATTTCAGAACAGAAGTGGGTCAGTCACAAAGACATCATTCCCGGCTGACAGATTCAGCCTAGAGGTCTGAAACCTCTATAGGACTCAAAAAGAGTCTCATACCAACCCGAAGTTGGTTTACCTGACCCTAAGTCAAATGGAGGTCTGAAACCTCACTATACTTGATCCCAGATCAAGTGGTTGGACTGTGCCATCCTAGATAGAGAGTAACGCAATCTCTGATGCGTCCATAAACCTTTGCTACTAGTCTCTAGCTTTTCCCACTTCACTGGCCAAATGAGAGGTACTTCCCATGAGCCCTGAACTCAATGGATAGGATGCATATGGGGCATAGATCATGAGAGGTGAACCAACTCAATCATCATAACGGTGGGGTAGAAGCCTACCAACAAGGTTCGGCAAGCCTAGCCCTGTGGTTGCTTATAGCTCCGAGAAGCTATCCCCAAAGCCCCCCAGAGCTCATCGTCCAACAGGACCCTTAGAATAGGGTCGTTCCACGATACCAAGATTCTCACAGAAGGTTAGGAACATGAGCTTCCCCAAGGGCATTGTGAGAATATCTGCGACCTGCTCATCAGTTCCTATATTATCGAGCCTTATGGTGCCTCGATGTACCATATCCCAGATAAAGTGGTACTAGCCATCAACATGCTTGGATCGATCGTGGAACACATGATTCTCTGACAAATGAATCCCTCTCTGGTTATCACAAAGGATAACGGTGGCATCTAGCACATGCTCAAACAACTCATTGAAGAGCATTCGCAACCAAGTGACTTCACAACAAGCCATACATGCTACAATGTATTTGGCCTTAGCGGTGCTCAAGGCTACCGACTTCTGCTTCCTACTCGAAGCAAACCTACGTGTGAAGCAGCATTCAGATGTGCTATTGCGATCCACCACACTGTCAGCCTAATCAACATTAGTATATCCATGGAGTGTCACGCTCCCAGCAGTGTATCTCAACCCATGGTTTATTGTGCCCCAGAGATATCTCAAAAGTTTCTTGGCACCAACCCAGTGAATGTTATGAGGCTCAAACATATGTTGACTCAAAGTGTTCACTGCAAAACATACATCCGGACGAGTGTTCACTAAGAACATCAGGGCCCCTACGAGTTGACGATACTCAATAGGATTTGCTAGCACGGGCCCAAAAACGCTTCCACTCAACTTCTTAAAGTTGAGCTCCATCGGTGTCAACACAGACTTATAGTCCACCATACCAAATCTTTCCAAAAGCTTCACAATGTATTTTCCTTGAGAAAGGAAAATCTCGTCAGGTCTCTGCTAGACCTCCAAGCCTAGGAAGTAATCCATCAGTCCTAGGTCCTTCATCTCGAACTCAGCAGCGAGCTCCTTCTTGCATTGATGAATGAGAGGGTCAGCACCTGTCAGGAAGAGGTCGTCCACATACAACACCAGAATGAGATGCTTTTCTCTATCAACCTTGAAGTAAAGGTTTGGATCAGCATTACTACGAGTTAAGCCCAGCTTCATCAGATAGTTATCTATCCTCTCGTACCAAGCTCTGGGTGCTTGCTTCAACCCATTGAGGGCTTTCTTCAAATTGCAGACATGGGTGTCCTGATCCTGGACTTCGAACCCCAGAGGTTGCTCCACATACACCTCTTCCTTTATCACACCATGCAGAAATGCGGTCTTCACATCCATCTGATGAAGACTCCATCGTTACATAGCAACAAGGGCTATGATAGATCAGATGGTGGTATATCGGGCCATAGGTGAAAATATATCATCATAGTCTATGCCTTCTTTTTGAGAGAAACCACGGGCAACGAATCTTGCCTTGAACTTTGCAGCACTTCCATCATATCCATGCTTGATCTTGTAGAGCCATTTTGAGGTGGCAACTGCTTTGTCCTCCGGTCTTGGAACCACATCCTAGACATCATTCTTCATTATGGACTCATAGTCTTCGTGCATAGAATCCTTCCAAACTTTATGCTTTACGGCTTCCTCAAAAGATCCAGGCTCAGATTGTACGATAGTACTCATGGCTGCTAGATACCCTTGGTATCTATTCGGCTTCTTGCTTTCACGGAATGTCCCCCTTGGGGCCATATGTCCCTCGTCATCCTTGAGAGTGTCCCTGAGCTATGGTGGTCTCTTCCTCATCGAAGGAGGTGGATCAATTGGGTCCATCGGTCCTTCAACATCGGGCATCGTCTCATCCTTCGGTTCTTCTTGATTTCCTGGCCTCGCCTCATGATCTTCCTCAAATCTCGGAAGATTGACTACTTTCCTTAGGGAAGCATCTTCGTCAAAGGTGACATTGTGGCATATCTCCACTTCCCTTTGACCAGGCACATAGACTCTATAGGCCTTTGAAGTTTCGTTGTACCCCACAAACATTCCCTTCTTCCCAGAAGCATCCAGCTTGCTCCTCTTCTCCTTCGGCATATGAAAATAAACAGGACATCCAAAAACTCTAAAATGTGAGACGTCAGGTTTCTTACCAAAGAAAACCTCTTCGGGAATTTTGGAGTCCAGAGCGGAATGCGGGCATCGTTTTTGTATGTACACAACACTGTTCGCAGCTTCTCCCCACAAAAACTTCAGTAGACCTTGGTCAGATAGCATGGCACGGGCAGCTTCCACAATGGTCCTATTATTTCGTTCAACAACACCATTCTGCTCAAGAGTATAGACAGTTGTGGTCTCTCGCTTGATGCTAGCTTCTCTGCAAAAGTTCTTGAATTCGTTCGTCTCATATTTAGTGCCATTATCGGTTTGTTGGATAGTATCACATGTCATCGCTCCCAGTGGACTTCCTCCAACCTGGTAGAGTGTATCAACTCTAAACCCAATTGTGATAGCTTCCTTGAAACTCTTCTTCTAGATACGCACCTTCCCATCAACGAATGCCACATTGAAACCTTTGTCTTCCATGGCTGATATAGACACAAGGTTCTTCTTCAAATCAAGTACATATAGTACATCTTGCAAACGAAGGACTTGACCTTGAGACAAGTGGAGGGTCACAGTGTCTGTCTTTTTCACGGGATATGTGGCATTATCTCCAGGGATAATTTCCAGATTAGTATCCTTCTCATCCATATCAGAAAGTGCTTCCTTGAACCCAGTGATGTGCCTTGAGGCACCACTATCTATCAACCATACATCCATAGTGTCGGATGGAGATGCAGCAGAGAGAGCAGATACAAGAATGAATTCATTTCTTTTATCAACAACATTAGATTCCTCATACCTGGAATTTCTCGACCTTTTGAAAGGTTGACCATTTCCGCTAGAGGGAGCCTTCCTCTTCCCCTTGAACCTGTTGTTCCTTTGATTGTCATTCCTCCGATTGTTGTTGTTATCATCCTCATCAGGATAATCCTTCTTGAAAGGGAATTCTCTAGCACGGTGACCTGGCTTGTGACAAGTGTAACACTTGCCCTTCTTTCCTTAGGCCCCTGCTCTTACTTTGTTCCTAGGACCACCAAAGTTCTTCTTCTTAGAATGAGCAGTGAAGGCAACATTTCCTTCATTTTCATATTCCTTCATCCTTGTCTCTTCTTGTACGCATCTCGATAGTACTTCGTCAAAATCAAGTATCACATTGTTATTGAGAATGGTAGTGTTGAATACATGCCATTCGGATGAGAGACCTCCAACTACGGTGAGAACCATTTGTCGATCAGCTATTGTCTCCCCAATAGCCAGACGATTATTCCTGATTTCGATCAGCTTCAGAAAATATGATTGAACAGACTCATCCCTACCTTTCTTTAGATTCTTCAATTGATTTTTGAAGAATAGGACTTGATTCACATTGCTGGCCTTGAACATGTTAACCAACTTATCATACATCTCCTTGGATGTGCCTAACTCAGAGATGTAGGCAACCAGACTCTTATGAATTGAGTCCCTGATCATCAGTTTCGCTTTGATTTCTCCCTTTTTGTACTTTGTTATGGCAGCAACAGTTGCAGTGGATGGAGGCTCTTGAATTTTACCCTGCACATAGTCCATGACATCTTGGTCTTCCAACATAAGATCCAATGTCATCTTCCAGGCATGGAAGTCATCCTTCCCAGTTAATTTGTCATCAGCCTTAAAGCCATTGTAGTTAGAGGAACCCTTGCTCTTCTTCGGTGATTGCTACAAACTAGGGCTTTGTCTTCACCTCAACTTTGATACCATGTAAATTTTTGTAGATGTTCTATGCTTGATGCAACTTTACTTTTTATCCCAATATCAGTCAACAATCACATAAACAGTAAAGTAAAATGCTGATAGAACATACCAATAGATCGACAGAAGACAAGCCAAAATATATAAGTGTGTTGGTGGGTTATGACAGTCAGCAGGATGCTTCAACAACAAAGTCTCAATATGGTCAGCCAACCATAACTGTCACACAAACCTCTACGACAGCCAAAACAGTCAACCCAGAAGTCAACGTTTTCAGTCAACGGTCAATGCAAACAGCAGCAGCAGCTAGGTCAACACAACTAAGTCAAAGTCAACGTCCAGCCTCAGGAATAATGCCAAAAAATGTGGATTGAGGAAATCGAAGGAAAGGGAGAGTTTTAGGTTAATTTGACCTTGCGTTGACCAAAGTCAACGCTGGTCAATGTTGCTGTAGAAACCTTAGGCCGAAAACAGAAAATGCCGCTTGCTGAAATTTTCCCACGTGTGAAGAGAAGAGCCTCCACGGTGATCAAACCAATCAAATGAGGAGAGAGAAAATGTGTGAGGATGAGATGAGTGAAAATGACCTCCAACGTTGACCAATATATATCCATCAATGAGGGTGTGTGACACGTCTGCTGGGGCACAAAACCTTCAGGCCAACTTGCACATATTTTGAATAAATTCAAAATAAATGTTCTGCTCATCAGATCAAGATGATCTTTAGATTGATCTTCAACCTCTTCGAAAGAGGAGTCCAATAAAAATATTGGCATCTTCATCTAAGCATCACAACATGGAGTTTGGACCTAGTTGTCCAAAATTAACACCCTTGGGGCCATATGTCCCTCGGCATCCTCGAGAGTGTCCCTGAGTCGTGATGGTCTCTTCCTCATTGAAGGAGATGGATCAATAAGGTTCATCGGACCTTCAACATCGAGCATCGTCTCATCCTTTGGTTCTTCTTGATTTCCAGGCCTTGCTTCATGATTTTCCTCAGATCTCGGAAGATTAATTACTTTCCTCAAGGAAACATCTTCGTCAAAGGTAACATCGTCGCATATCTCCACTTCCCTTTGACGAGGCACATAGACTCTATTGGCCTTCGAAGTTTCGTTGTAGCCCACAAACATTCCCTTCTTTCCAGAAGCATCCAACTTGCTCCTCTTCTCCTCTGTTGCATGAAAATAAACAGGACATCCAAAAGCTCTAAAATGTGAGACGTAAGGTTTCTTACCAGAGAAAACCTCTTCGGGAGTTTTGGAGTCCAGAGCAGAATGCGGGCATCGATTTTGTATGTACACAGCAGTGTTCGCAGCTTCTCCCCACAAAAGCTTTGGAAGACCTTGGTCACATAGCATGGCATGGGCAACTTCCACAATGGTTCTGTTCTTTCTTTCAACAACGCCATTCTGCTCATTCATCTCATATTCAATGCCATTATTGGTCCTTAATATCTTGATCTTCTTCCCTGTTGAATTTTCCACCAAGGCTTTGAAGATACAGAACCACATGAACGCCTCATCCTTCTTTTTCAAGAAGTATATCCAGGTTTTGCGAGAGAAGTTATCTATGAACGTCATATAATAAGAACATCCTCCCAAGAATGTCATGGGAAGCATACCAGACAAATCAGAATGTACTAATTGCAAGACATCAGATGTCTTTATGACGCTTGAGGGGAAAGGTCCCCTTGTATGCTTTCCTTCGGCACAGCCCTGACATACACCTTCATGATCATTTGTGAACTCGGGCATCCCCGTCACCACCTTCCTTGCTTCAGAAAGGGCTTTGTAGTGAAGGTGTCCAAACCTCCGATGCCATAGTTCAGTCTATCGAATAGTATCACATGTCATCGCTCCCAGTGGACTTCTTCCAACCTGGTAGAGTGTATCAACTCTGAACCCAATCGTGATAGCTTCCTTGAAACTCTTCTTCCAGATACACACCTTCCCATCAATGAATGCCACATTGAAACCTTTGTCTTCCATGGCCGAAATAGACACAAGGTTCTTCTTCAAATCAGGTACATAGAGTACATCTTGCAAGCGGAGGACTTGACCTTGAGACAAGTGGAGGGTCACAGTCCTACTCCCTTTCACGGGATATGTGACATTATCTCCAAGGATAATTTTCAGATTAACATCCTTCTCAACCATGTCAAATAGTGCTTCGTTCAACCTAGTGATGTGCCTTGAGGCACCACTATCTATCAACCAGACATCCATAGTGTCGGGTGGAGATGCAGAGGAGAGGGAAGATACAAGAATGAATTCATTTCTTTTATCATCTACAACATTTGATTCCTCATACCTGGAATTTCTCGACATTTTGTAAGGTTTCCCATTTCCACCAGAGGGAGCCTTCCTCTTTCCTTTGAACCTGTTGTTCCCTTGATTGCCATTCCTCCGGTTGTTGTTGTTTTCATCATCATCGGGAGAATCCTTCTTGAAAGGGCATTATCTAGCATAGTGGCCAGTCTTGTGACATGTGTAACATTTTCCTTTCTTCCCTTGGGCCCTTGCTCTTCCTTTGTTCCTCAAACCACCAAAGTTCTTCATCTTAGCACGAGCAGTGAAGGTAACATTTCCTTCATTTTCATATTCCTTCATCCTTGTCTCTTTTTGTACGCATCTCGATAGTACTTCGTCAAAATCAGGTATCACATTATTATTGAGAATGGTAGTGTTGAATACCTGCCATTCGGATGAGAGACCTCCAAGTGCGGTGAGAACCATCTCTCGATCAGCTATTGTCTCCCCAATAGCCATAAGATTATTCTTGATTTCGGTCAGCTTCAGAAAGTATGATTGAATGGATTCATCCATGCCTTTCTTCAGATTCTTCAGTTGATTCTTAAAGAATAGGACTTGATTTGCATTGTTGGCCTTGAACATGTTGACCAATTTATCATACATCTCCTTGGATGTGCCCAACTTAGAGATGTAGGCAACCAGACTCTTATGAATTGAGTCCCTGATCATCAGCTTTGCTTTGATTTCCCCCTTCTTATACTTTGACTTGGTGGCAGCTGGTGCAGAGGATGGAGGCTCATGGATTTTACCTTGCACATAGTCTATGACATCTTGATCTTCCAACATAAGATCCAATGTCATCTTCCAGGCATGGAAGTCTTCGTTCCCAGTCAATTTGTCACCAGCTTTAAAGCCACTGTAGTTTGAGGTACCCGTGCTCTTCTTCGATGATTGCCACAAACTTGGGCTTTGTCTTCACCTCAGCTCTAATTCCATGTAAATTTTGTAGATGTTCTATGCTTGATGCAACTTTATTTTTTATCCCCAATATCAGTCAGCAATCACATAAACTAGTAAGCAAAATGCAGATAGAACATACCAGTAGATCGACAGAAGACAAGCCAAAAATATGTGTTGGTGCGTTACAGCAGTCAGCAGGATGCTTCAACCAGCAAAGTCTCAATATGGTCAGCCAACCAGAAGTGTCACACAACCCTCATGGATAGCTAGATCAGTGAACCTAAAGTCAAAGAAAGTCAACGTTGTCCCAGTCAATGGTCAACACAAAACAGCAGTAGCAAAAATTCAACACATCTCGGTCGAAGTCAATGGTCAACCTCGATTTCAGTGCAAAAAATGTGGAGTAAGGAAATTGGAATCTTGACCAAGTTTCGGGTTAGTTTGGTCAACGCTGGTCAAATCGGCGTTGAAAAACCCTAGGTCAGAAACATAAACCTTCTTGCTGCACTTTTCTCGCGTGTTGATAAAGAAGAGACTCCAATAGATGATCGAACCAATCAGATGAGGAGAGAGAATGTGATGTGATGGATGAGTGAAAATGACCTCCAACGTTGACCTATTTATATCCATCAGTGAGGGCGTGTGACACAACTGCTAAGGCTTCAAGCCTACATTTCATTTTAGGCTGACCTGCACATATTTTGAATAAATTCAAAATAAATGTTCTACTCATCAGATCAAGATGACCTTTAGATCGATCTTGCACTTCTCCGAAAGAGGAATCCAATAAAAATATTGGCATCTTTATCTGGGCATCACAACATGGAGTTTGGACCTAGTTGTCCAAAATTAACAGTGTTTAATTATTTTCTCCACCCTCAAATATTTTAGCCATGGTGTTTAACTATGAGTAACCATGCACTAAAATATTTTTCTAGATCAAGATATTACAAATTAATTCAACCCTTAGAAGAGGAAATACATATTTAGACATAGACCCCCAAGACATTACCCAATTCTGTCACACAATATGAACTAGTATGAAACCAAGTGTGTTTTAATAAAAATAAGTTAGCCATGGTGTCTAACTATGAGTAACCATGCACTAAAATATTCCTAAACACACATCTACATAGACTTGATAAACACTAGGACTAACCTAAGCCCCTGTCAACGAATTTCACCCTAGCTTTGGGATTATAACTACAAAAACTTTGACATTTATCTGTATTTACAAACACACATAATTTGGGGAGGTTAAAAAAATTCCTAGGATGAAATCCTTTGACAAAAATCATAGGCTTACCAAGGTGTTATCACATGGCGTAATGGTCATACTAGCATCATTAACAAATTTTTTGTAGAAATTAGTTTTACAATGATACAACTGGAAGTTGAATGATGACATTGATCCTTGAAAAAAATTGTTTGTTGCTTTGTACTTTGCTTCTTGCAATGTTGACAAAGTATGGTCAATAGGTGCAACCCCCAATTTTGGGTGTTTTTGCCCAAGGTTACCTGACTTTTGCACAGTGTTGCCCCAACATTGTAAAAAATGGGTTTTACCCCCTTATCAAGACTATAGCCTACAACGTCGGATAGGCTAATTTATCCTTCCATAGGCAATCAATTCATCGGGAACATTACAATGCAAAACCCTTGTCCTAGGACAAAGCAAAGTGGAAAGCCAAAAGTAAAATTCAATGCCTTGAAGGGGGTGATATGAATACAAATTTCTATCACATGGCTACTCTAGGCCAAACTGGCAACAAATACCATTTAGAGAATTAAGGATAAATAGAGGTTCATCAAGAATTGTTGAAGAATGTAACTAGTGTCGATTTTCATAATTGCATATGTCAAAAGAAATTTTATTATTAAATAAATTGACTTATTAAAGCATGGGTTTCATGCTTGGGTCAATGTTTTCTAGGTCAAAGCTCCCATTGAAGGCTTCTAGGTTTTGTCTTGAGCCAATAGAGTCATTATCATTTTTATTAGATCCTTCTTGGGCTTTTGTCTCATGTAAAAGGAATTATTTTTTAGTCAAAAAGGCCATTTGTCACCTCCACACCAAGTCGACCATGTCCTCATAAAGTCGGCTTGGATTAGGGTTATTCGACCCAGCATAAAGGTTATATATAGAGAGGCAACTCAACCTATTCGGAAGATTCATTCAATAAGTTTGATCTACAAGAAGAAAAAAGCAGAAAAAAAAAGAGCGAAGTTGTTGGAGAAGGAAAGAAGTTGAGAAAACCCAAATCAAGTTCTTGGGCAATCTATCTCTCACACGTACAAATTTTAAGGGCTGTAGTTGGGGTCGAAATTCTAAATCTACTGCAAATACAAAATTTTGTTGCTAGGGGCCGAAAACTTGTAGCTGGGGGCCGAAACTCTGGATTGTCGCGACAACTAGGAAGCTGCCACTTGGAGACTTTGGTAGGGGTCATCTACAAGGAGGAAGGGTTGACTTGGTGTTTGGAGGAAGTTTGTGTCTAGGTCTAAAGGGTCTTGGACTGTCTCATCCTGATGTACTAGTGGAAGAGTTGGATTGGGTTTTGCCCTGGCTGAGTGCCTACATCTTGTGACCCTTGTTGTGATCTTCTTTGTTTGGCATTTGTCTTGATGAAAGGAACATAATAAATTGAAAGAAGCACTAATAAGAAAATAAGAGAAATTACAAGAAAATGTCAAACTCTAAGAGAAAACCTCCTAAAGAACCTAATCTGTATAATGCCATTGATTTCTCAACATGGTATTAGAGCTAGGGCTGTGTAAAAAGGGCAGAAAAGAAGATAAATTTAGATCTATGCCATCTCAAAGAGTACAATTACCCTAGACCGGATCATTGAAGGCAAGAAGAATGAATTTATGGGCATTTCATCAAGACCTAATTACAGAGATAAGGACAAAGCTAGCGAGAGCATTTGAAGGGCATTCAAGCCCTATTCAAGGAGACCTAAGGGCTAATCTAATAGATTTTTGTAGCCCACATTCATTGAAAAAAGGATTGAAGCTCTTGGAAATTCTTATCCAACCATAATCTTTGTTACAAAGTTGCAGATCTATTCTAGGAAAGCGAAGGTATAATGAACTTTATTTTTTAAAGGACGAAAGGCTTATCTACTAGCCCAAGGGAGGTCGCGCTTCTTAGTATAAGAACAAAGGTCAAAAGAGACCTCACAAGGTCTGCAACCTCCATCCAAGTTCTTGGAATTTTTGTGCTCTAAAGGAGATCTGAGATCAAATTCGTTGGAGGACTACAAATTCTAGACCATTAGTGTCGAAGTTCTGAAGTGAAGTCTCTTGGAAAATGAAATCCATACCCTACTTTTGTGCATTCAAATTACAAGTTGTACAAAAAGAAGTCCTAAACATGTTTCTTGTTTAAAGGTTTATATAATCTTAAAGCAAATTCGAACCAAAGGCTATAGTTACCAAGAAAAAGGGATTTAAGACTCCTATTTTGTCTTTGAGTACAAAAGAGACCGAAATCGTAGGCATACTATGTGAAAATTCCTAAATCTTACATTCTAAGGAATCCTACTGCAACTATCTGAGTTACTTCTCCTATTATGTAAATTGCATTTACAGAATTAATTTATATTTGAATTATTGAAGTAATTATTGAACCAGCCTACACTTAATTCAATTGATTCTAAAACAAGGAAACTGAGCAAGAAATCAAACATGCATAGGACACCTTTATTTTGGAATAAGTCCCCAGAAAAACCCAATGCGGGAAAACCGGTGCATCAGATCTGAGGGTTTGTATTATTAAGCAGTAGCAATTTTTTAATACATCTCCGAATACCTCAAGGGTTATTTAGTTATAGAGAGAAATACTGGCAGAGAGAATTGTGAGAATACCTCACTCAATCACTAGAAAATCTGGGTGATCCGGTCTCTGGAAAAACTGCCCCTAGAGGTCTCTGCGTAGGCACTGCGTCACCACAGCTATGGATCGATATGACTCCTGGAATCACAGATCTTAGCCTCTCGGTCTCACACCCTGGCTTTCGCCTTCTGGATCAATTCCGACAGTGAAATCTCGAAAACACTCTCGGCCACTGCGCATCCTCTGTGTAGCACTGCGTGGCTAGGCGTCAGCCTAACTAGCTCTGCGTTGGCTCTATTGGACATCTCTCCGCCTCTCTCTGCTGATGATTCTATGACTGAGAAAATCTCTCTTCAGATGCTATCTCTGCCCCTCACTGCACTAAATCACTTAGATCTGATCTTCGTCTGAGCACTGCTCCGTCAAAAGAATTTGATCTCAAAATTTATTCAGTGTGTGTTTCCAAATGATCCTCAGGCCTTCCTTTATAGTCTTCTCGTTGAGAAATCAATGGTCGAGATTAGATCTCGAATCAACGACTAAGATTATATTAGACTTGATCTTTGCTTTTTCTAGATCATTCACACTTTGTTTTATTAATGCCCTTTAATTATTTAATTTCGCTAAGTAAGACTCGGGATCTCCATTAAAATAATTAATTATTTAATAAAACATGGTCTGAGTGGAATTTTCACAAACAGTTTCTTGGTTCTTTGGAATACCTGTGTCTAACCCTCTCCACCAAATTTGGGGCTTAGAGAACTTTTCGATGCTACAAAAATCAACACTCGTTAGCAAGGAAGGTGCTCTAACAATATGCCTGCTGCATACTGCTCTGACCTTGAAGCATCCTCTGCGTTGTCGATGTCCATCAACCACTGCGCTACTGCTGCAATTGTACTGGTGCCCATGACACTGCCACTGCCACTGCCACTGCTGAATATGTACTATAGCTCCCTCTCAAGTGTTGCATCTGCTATGCTGCTAACATTGCATCTACACTACAACTCAGCTGCTGAGAGAAGTAGTTGAACTCACCCAAAACTGAACAAGTGTTCAATGGATGCACCTCGATGTTGAAGACTCTATGACTATTGGTAACTATTGTGATGTCCCTCTGATGCACTATGTTGTTGCTGCTCTGCACTGCGCAACACCGATCTACACTACGCTGCTACTGTTACATTGTTGCTGCTTTGCTCTGCGCTGCTACCTACTGCATTATCGTCTCCATCACTCCTCGGCTCTCACCGAAGACTCCTCCATCCTGCTACTGCAAATATGAGCTCCTATAGCAAGGTACTGATCCATGAGGTGGGCTCCTCAAGGATCCTACCCAGCTGAAGTTCAAGATGAACTACAGTTCTATGTCACCCCACTTCTCTCCTCGAGAAGCGTAGGCACTCATAGTGAACTCATCATGTTCGATCTTTGCGGCTGCAACCTTCGGATCATGCTTCTCATATTTGTCCTTTTTCTTCAAAGGACACTGTGATGCAAAGTGGCCCATCTCACCACATCTGAAGCATATCACCTTCGAGACATCTCTCTTCTGTCTATGTTTCCCTTGTTGCCCCTTTGATGTGAGGGTGGCATTCTCCTCCTCCTCTGGACTCTTAGATCCGCTCTCGCTGCTACCGTCAGGCTTTCACTTGACTAGATCTCTCCTCAGCTCTTCCTCCTGAAGTGTTGACCACATCTGCTCCCAACTAGGAAGCGAAGCCCTACCCAAAATTCTTTGGACAAAAACTTGCCACTCTTCCGTGACTACGTTAAGAGCTAGCCTCACTAGAGTTGCCGAAGATGGGGTGGATCCCACGGTTTCCAACTGGTCTCGAATCTCCTGAAGCCTCGTAAGGAATGGAGCAATGCACTCCCCCTTCTCCATCTGGACCAACTAGAGCTTCTGCTCCAAGTACATCTTTCATTGCTCAGAAGTTCCTTCGTACAGCGAGGACAAAGCCTCCCACATTTCCCTGGCGGTGTTCTTGCCAGCTACGTGAGAGACTATGTGATCCTTGACACCATCAAGGATCATCGTCTTGGCCTTTGCCATATCGGACTGGTGCTTTTTAAGTTGATACGGATATGTAGGTACAACAACCACATTCACCACGAACGTCTTGAGATCGTATTCATCCAGAAGGAATTGAATCCTTTCCTTCTAGATTACATAGTTGGAGGAACCCTCCAACTGGTCATGATCTCTAAGACCATGAGCTGCCATCTCAGTCGAACAACTGTCAAACTGCTCCCTCTTTCTCCCCCTCTATGTAGCCTAGGAAGGCTTACACACTCCTTCTAGAGCTCGTAGATCTGTTGCCCGAATCTACTGCTCAAATCCTTGAAAAATGTTGAATTCCTCGGCCAGGAATTCACTGAGGAAGAATTCCCTGCTCTGTGCTCTTCTCTTTTTTCTGACTCTTTTATGCCCGACAACTACCTGCAGAAAAATTGCGTCCCTCTGGCTCTGCGTTGCTCCCTCTACCTTGGAAAAATCTTGAATCGGAAGTCCTACCTCTGTCGACTCACTTAGAGAGAGACAACCTTGAAAAATTAGCCCTCCTGGCTATAACTGCACAATCCCCTTGGGGATTCGATCTGTTGTTGCTGCAGCGATTTGGCCTTCTCTTCTTTTTTCACATCAAACGCTTTGATACCATGCGAAAATTCCTAGATCTTACAATCTAAGGAATCCTACTGCAACTATCTGAGTTACTTCTATTATGTAAATTGCATTTACAGAATTAATTCAGATCTGAATTATTGAAGTAACTACTGAAGCAGCCTACACTTAATTAAATTGATTCTGAAACAATGAAACTGAGCAAGAAATCAATCACATAGGACACCTTTATTTTGGACAAAGTCCCCGGAAAACCCCAATGTGGTAAAATTGGTGCAACAGATCTGAGGATTTGTATTATTAAGTAGTAGTCATTTCTAAATACATCTTTGAATACCTCAAGGGTTATTCAGTTACAAAGAGAACTATTGGCAGAAAGAATTGTGAGAATACCTCACTCAATCACTAAGAGATTTGGTTGATCTTGTCACTGGAAAAACTGCCCCTGGAGGTCTCTGCGTAGGCACTGCGTCACCTCCTCTTGGCACTGTGTCACCGTAGTTGTGGATCGATCTGACTCTCGGAATCACAAATCTCAACCTCCCAGTCTCACACTCCGGCGTCCAGCTTCTGGATCAATTCCGACAGTGAAATCTCGAAAACCCTCTCAGCCACTGCGCAGCCTCTGCATGGCTCTGTGTTGGCTCTGCGTCAGCCTGACTGGCTCTGATGGACGTCTCTCTACCTCTCTCTGTTGATGATTCTTCGGCTGAGAAAATCTCTCTCTCCGGATGCTATCTCTGCCCCTCACTACACTGAATCACTTAGATCTGATCTTCGTCCGGGCACTGCTCCGTCGGAAGAATTCGATCTTAAGATTGATTCTGTGTGTGTTTCCAAATGACCCTCAAGCCTTCCTTTATAGTCTTCTCGTTGAGAAATCAACAGTCGAGATTAGATCTCTAATCAACGACTAAGATTATATTAGACTTGATCTTTGCTTTTTCTAGATCATTCACACTCTGTTTTATTAATGCCCTTTATTTATTTAATTTCCCTAAGTTAGACTTAGGGTCTCCATTAAAATAATTAATTATTTTAATAAAACATGATTTGATTGGAATTTTCGAAAACAGATTTTGGGTTCTTTCGAATACCCGTGTCTAAGCCTCTCCACCAAATTTGGGGCTTAGAGCGCTTTCTGATGCTACAAAAATCAACATACTAGGCCCACCTTGAAAGTGTATTTATCTAACTATAGTCATTCAGTGACTTGTGGAAGTAGTATAAGACTTTGTGGTATAAGATCCATGAATGTATGGAAAATTTGCGAATTCATAGATACAATGAGCATATATAAATACACAGTCCAAGGAGACAGTAAGCCGACATGTGGAACCTCCACCCTTAAACATTAAAAGAATCTCAGCCTTGAAGGAAGAAATATTCAAACAATAAATATGTCATGCACCAGCTCATGGAAGAATCCTTGAAGATCTCATCAAGATCAGGTAAGCATTGTTTTTATTCTTTGGTCTCATACATCTAATATTATGTCTACAGTTTGCAATAGGAACAATAAGCTCAATAGAGTATCAAACAAAGGTGTGTATAACCTGCCCAAATTTTTGTGCTCTAAAGGAGATCCGAGATCAAATTCGTTGGAGGACTACAAATTCTAGACCATTAGTGCCAAAGTTCTAAAACAAAGTCTCTTGGAAAACGAAATCCATACCCTACCTATGTGCATTCAAAATACAAGTTGTACAAAAAGAAGTACTGAACATGTTACTCGTTTAAAGGGTTATGTAATCTTAAAGCATATCCGAAGTTACCCTACCTATGTGCATTCAAAGTACAAGTTGTACAAAAAGAAGTACTGAACATGTTACTCGTTTAAAGGGTTATGTAATCTTAAAGCATATCCAAACTGAAGGCTACAGTTACCAAGAAAAAGGGAGTCGAGACTCCTATTTTTTCTCTACGTATAAAAGAGACCGAAATCATAAGCATACTAAGCCTACCTTGAAAGTATATATATCTAGCTACAATCATTCGTTGACTTTTGGAAGTAGTATAAGACTTTGTGGTATAAGATCCATGAATGTATGGAGAAAGGGTGCATTCATAGATACAATGAGCATATATAAATACACAGTCCAAGGAGACAGTAAGCCGACATGTGGAACCTCCTCCCTTAAACACTAAAAGAATCTCAGTCTTGAAGGAAGAAATCTTCAAACAATAAATATGTCATGCACCAGCTCATGGAAGAATCCTTGAAGATCTCATGAAGATCAACTAAGCATTTTTTTTATTCTGTTGTCTCATACATCTAATATTATGTATACAGTTTGCAATAGGAGCAATAAGCTCAATGGAATATCAAACAAAGGTATGTATGTCTTAAGGTATGTATAACCTACCCATTTGCTAAGTTTGATATCTTAAGGTTAAAAATTGCTAATGTCTGAGATAAAACTCACTCTCATCCAATTGGCCTCCATCTAACAAATGTTTAGGATTCAGTCCAAGATATATATCAGTGATTGAGGTAATAGAAATCCTAATCACCATGCTAGTGTACTTGCAGGTATATATTAAGAATGGTGATGAAGATGCTATCATATTCAGAGGCCATTCATTTAAGAAAACTTACCAGGTTTGTAAAAGGAGTAACTCAAGTGATTCTTGTTAGGGTGATTAATCATTAGATTGAATCTACCCTCATTATATTATCTCTTGTCATTTGGTCATTCTTGTGAAACCCTAACCCTTAGGGTTCACTATAAAACCCTAACCTCTTGATGCTAAGGGTATGTCAATATTGATTATGAAACCACGATCTTCTTAGGGTTTGTTGATAAAGTCTAAAACATATGATGAAATCCTATTCTTTTGAAAGTTTAGGGCTTTAATAATGTCATGGTAAAAACCCTAGTCCTTTAGGGTTTGCTATTAATGTCTAGGTTATATAATGAAACCCATGATTTTTATGGCTTTTAGGGTTTATAAACAAAACCCTTGTAAATAAGATCCTAGGAATGAAACCCTAGGTATATATCCTTCTCTATGATCAAAACCCTAGCCTAGTCAAAATTGTTGTATATCTAACTTTGATGTATTGATGTTTGTATCTTGGGTTTACCTAGAAGATATTGATATGAAATGACAATGAAACCCTAGATATGTATATGCAAGTATGATATCTCGATTATTGGTGAATTGCTTATATTAATAAAATCTAGGTTATATAATAAAAACCCTAGTAGAATCTGTTATGATTTCTAGGAAATAATATTGAAGCCCTAGAGGTATAATGCTATGATTGGATTGTTATCATGATTGAGTTGTTGGTATCTAAGACTTTAAGTCATGATGATGAATACTAGTATATAAAAGATCTAACCATTGTTAATTAGGTTTAGGTATTTGATGTCTAAAGTATGAATGTTTTGATGCTTCCATTGTAATGACATGATTTTGATTGACTTCATGCTTCTATCTATTCATATTTGGTTGTACTTGCTACTAAATTTTTGCAGGTGCATAATCTTCAGGATGTTGAAGATGTTCATAATAATAAGCACGATGAAGAAAGCTACAAGAATGATGAAAGATGACCTTGATATCACGAAGCCTTGAAAGGATAAAGTTACTATGATATTATAAAAAGAAGGAAGTTGTTGATCTCCCCAAGTTAAGAGGGAGCTTATATAGAAGAAAAGGTATATCGCCCCAGTTGAGAGTGAGGACATCTTATGATAGTCATAATGAATACCTTGAAGAAAGAATAAAACCTAAGAATGAATGAAAGTACTTCAGATGGATTTGCAAACAAAAGGCTTGAAAAGTATTGAGGCTGTATTTGGTGCTATTGAAGAAGTGAAAGAAGAAAGCTTCCGACTAGTTGTATTTGGATAACTTGATGATATAAGTAGCATCAAAATGACCCCGAAGGTTTGTGTTGACATGTATATATATTTGAAGGTTTATTGCCGATTGGGGTTGTGATTGTGCAGGATCTCTTTGTAAAAAGTTTGAATGTTTGATATCTATCTGATTTAGTTGATAAGGAGAGATGAAGCATCTTGTGGCAACAAGATGCTTGGGAGGACATCTGGCTGGCCTATGTGTTGATGTCTCGATCCCGAAGCAGGGAGGATGGCGTTGGTCATGGAGCTCCGACCTTGGATACACACCTAGATCCTTGGGTTGGTGTTAAAGCTTAAAAGTCTGATGGTACCTAAAGTGGCTAAAGCTTGAGTACACCTTAGTCCCACCCGATTAGAGTACCCTGGTTAGGTATCTAATTTGTACAATTGCGTGCGTTCCGACTCTTCATAGAATACATCATTTTGAGATCTTCCATGTACCTATGTATATATGTAATTATGAATACCTCCCTAGTTAAGAGGGAGTGTTGAAGAATGTAACTAGTGTAGGTCTTCATAATTGTATTGGTCAAAAGAATTTAATTATTAAATAAATTGACTTATTAAAGCATAGGTTTCATGTTTGGGTCAATGTTTTCTAGGTCAAAGTCTCCATTGAAGACTTCTAGGTTTTGTCTTGAGTCAATAGAGTCATTATCATTTTTATTAGACCCTTCTTGGGCTTTTGTATCATCTAAAAATAATTATTTTTTAGTCAAAAAGGTCATTTGTTACCTCCACAACAAGTGGCCTGGATTAGGGTTGTTCGACTCAGCAGAAAGGCTATATATAGAGAGGCAGCTCGACCTATTTGGAACACTCACTCAATAAGTTCGATCTACAAGAAGAAGAAAGCAGAAAAAAGAGTGAAGTTGTTGGAGAAGGAAAGAAGAAGCTGAGAAGACCTAAATCGAGTTCTTGGGCAATCTATCTCTCACACGTGTGAAGTTTTTGGTTTGTAGCTGGGGTCAAAATTATGAATCTACTGCAGGTCTGAAATACTGTTGTTGGGGGCCGAAAATATGTAGCTGGGGACAGAAATTCTGGATTGTAACTGCAACTGGGAAGCTGACACTTGGAGATTTTGGCAGCGGTAATCTCCAAGGAGGGAGGGATGACTTGGTGCTTGGAAGAAGTTTGTGTCTAGGTCTAAAGGGTCTTGGACTGTCTCATCTTGATTTATTAGTGGAAGAGTTGGACTAGGATTTCCCCTAGATAGGGGTTTTCCCCTGGCTGAGTGCCTACATCTTGTGTCCCTTGTTGTGCTCTTCTTTGTTTGGCATTTGTCTTGATGAAAGGAACATAATAAATTGAAATAAGAACTAATAAGAAGAAAAAAGAAATCACAAAAAAATGTCAAAGTCTAAGAGAAATCCTCCTAAAGAACCTTATTTGTATAATGCCCTTGATTTCTCAACAAGAATCTCATGAGGGTATATTGCTCAAATGACTATAGAATATTTCTCTGAGCCAACAGGAGTTAGGATCGGGGAGGATTTTAAGATCACTGGACTTTAGCAGAAGGATCTCAGATGAGCATAATATAGTATTGTACAGGCAAGTAACACAGAATGAAATTCTTCAAGCTATGAAATCATCCCAGCATGTTAAATCCCCCAACCCAAATGCTCCCCCAATAGATTTATTTCAGTTGCTGTGACATTGTCAAAGGGGATCTGCTCAGAGAAGTGGAGTAATCCAGAACTTCTCGATGTATTCTAAGGGCATTTAACTCCATTTTTACAGCTGCTATTCCGAAAGTTTCTGAACCAACAATGTCTGACCACTTCAGGCCAATTTCTCTGTGCAATTGTGTCCATAAGATTATATTGAAGGTAGCAAGCAAATTGAAGCCTTTTTTTCCACCATTATCTCACAAGAGCAAATGGGTTTTGTAAAAGGGAGGTAGATACAGGATGCAATTGGTTTGGCTCAGGAAACACATCACAGTTGAATTTAAACAGATAATACTCATAGAAACCATTATCAAGTCCATATTCTGAGTCTACTCAGAATGACTCTTTGAAGGAAATGAAAATTTTAACCGTATTTTCATGCTGGAAGTGTGTTCACTGAATCAATGCATGAGCTCTCAAACATTCATAAAGATGTTTCTCCACTTCCCATTGCAGCTGCAATTCTGCACATATCAAAAGGATTAATAATCTCTCTCACTCTCTCTCTCTCTCAAGTATCAACGAAATACAAACAAATATTACGGTATCAAACATCCTACATGCAAACCCAAACATCTTTTAGACTAAAGAATTTTTGACAAACAATGATGTATCAATATACCTCGTTCTCACATCTTTTAATGCTTCAAGGATTTCCACTGTTGTCTTCACCTTTTGATTTGTCGACCTTTCTGCTTCATCCTCGAGTATCAAACTTGAAAATTTGAGAAATGTATGCAAGTTTGACTCCATTTCAGCCATCTGTTCATCAAGGTAAATTAAGAAGCTCTGATATGAGTCAATCCCTTTGAAAATTGCATGGTAGTAATCATCTTCGATCTTCTCTATTTTTGCCAAAAGGCCATTGGTGTCTACTTTCTGATTTGTCTTGCTCTCATTTTCACCAGCATCATTCACAGCAGTTCTTAGAACTTCTTCATCCATATTAGTATCCTTGCTGCCTGGATCCAAACTGAAATGTTCTACTAAATTTTCTCTGGCACAAGATGCAGCGTCTTTGGAAGAGACAACTCTGACTGGATCCTCAGTCGCTTTTTCAATATCCATGTCAAAACGTGTCGACATTATGGTTTTAATTAATTGGGTTTCCTTTACTGAGATTGCCTGTTATCAATAAACAATCAAATGTGGAAGATAATGAAAAACAACGAATAACATTGACAACAGTTCTAATCATAGTATGCATTCATGAATGAACTTTAGAAGCAACAAAAATCTGTAGCATTCTTTCAGGAGGGGAGGAAAATTAATTGCATTTCACTCATAGCATTGACCCTGTAATTTACAAAGAAACACAATGATACACAGTTTCTTCAATCTTAATATCATTCAAATCGCTTCTTCAGGTTACCACCAGAATGCTATGGACATATATTTAGCAAGCATTATAACATAATTGTGACAAACTAAGGAGGAGAAAATGAACGTGTTTAAGTTTGAACAATTTGTTGAGATTTTGGGGTAGCATCGGATGTGCTCTAGCTCCCAATTTTTGTGGAGGAGCTGGGGAACATGAGATCTCCAAGACCTAGAAAGCGTTTAAAAGAATTCCATCAGGTTTAAGAGATATTCAAATAATTAATCTTTTTAATTAAGGACCCTAAGTCTAACTTAGGAAAATTAAAAGATTAAAGTGAATTAAATTAAACATGTGATGAGAATGACTTAAATGACGCGGATCAAATAGCTTCTAATCTTAGTCGTCGATTAGAGATTAGATCATGGTCGTTGATGTTTCAACAAGAAAAGTATAAGAGAAGGGTTTGGGGTCAGTTGGAGAACACACACATTGGCAGAGCACTGAAGCTAAGCTGAGATTCTAGGGCGTGGTTTGCTAAGAATTTCAGAAGTGTTTCAGCTGCGGTGAGGGGCAGTATTGGAAAGGGGATGGTTTGATCCCAGGCAAGAGTACAATGAGAGTAGAGAAGGAGCATTCCAGATCAGCACAAAGGCAGTCAGAGCTACGTAGTCCAGCCAAGAGCCCAGCAGGGGCAGCGCAGAGGCAACAAGAGCCACGTAGGGCTGACGCAGGCTCAATTAGGACAGCGTAAGCCCTTCAGGGGTGACACAAGCCCTTCTTGAGCAGTGCAGAGGCTGACGCAAGCCAGTGAGGCTGACGCAAAGGGCTTCAGAGCAGCGCTGGGGTTTCCAAGAGGCCGGAAAGGGGCTGAGTTCTATAAATCTCGTTTGAGGGTGTGAATCAGTCATATTTTCTGTCTCCAAGGATAGAGGTATTGCTGCCATTTAATTTCTTTGTCGGATGAACCGGTTTTGGTGCCCAAGATTGTTGTACTTAGATTTTGCATAATAATGAAAACCCTCCAGAGCTAGCAGCACTGGTTTTCCCGCATTGGGTTTTTCCGGGGACATTTGTCTAGAAAATTTGTGTGTCACTTTGTCTATGAGCATGTTATTCAGTGTTTGATCTGTATGTGTAGGCTGCTAGTAGTATTTACTTCGATAATTTACTCAATATTCAGAAATTAACTTATAACTTAATTCAAGTAGGAGAAGTAAATCAAGATGTTGCAGTAGGGTTTCTTAGATTAAGAAATTTTCACATGGTATCAGAGTGATTGCAGATCAAGTTGGATCTCCAGCAAATCGGCTGAAGAAATTTGTGTTGCAAAAAGCAGCAAAAGCAGTAGAGAATCCGGAGAGGGAAGTGCAGCACCAGAAGGACGCAGATGTAGCAAGAGCCACGCAGGGGCTGACGCAGTCCTAGCTAGGTGACGCAGAGACAGTGCAGTGCCTTCCAGAGGGATGCAGGAGTAGCCTGCGCTGTGTTGAGCCAATCTGCTCACACAGAGGCTAGCCTGGGTGATGTAGTCCAGTATCGGGTGTTGTGCAGATTTGTCGTGAACCGGACGTTGAGCTTTAGATCTTCAGCAATTGCTGGTGGGGTAGAGATTCTGCCGGTGCAGAATTGTGCCTGAGCTAAGTTGACAAAGAGAAGGAGGACAACAATTGCTTAGCAGATTTCATTGCCAAAAGAAATCTGATGATTGATCGTAGGGTGATCGAAGAGAGTTGATTCGTTGTGTTTGGCAGATTTCCAAGGAGGAAATCAGTTGTCAGAAGGACCAGAGGGTGCCTTTTCGCCAAGGACCCTAGATCCGAGCTTCAATTGAGAAGCGGGGAGAGGAAGATCTGTTCCGACAGAGTATTACTGAGCAGATGGCACCACACAGACTACGTGATCAGGATAGGTTGGACGGCCTGCCCAACTTTTCTATCTGGAAGGCCAGAATCCTGGTAGTCCTGGAGGCATACGGCTTCAGGGAGCATGTTGAAAGAGTCTTGGCTACGCCAATCGATACTCTTCTCTTGGCGAAGCATAATGAAGCAGCAGCACATGCCAAGCGCCTCATCATGGACGGGGTTAAAGATCATGTGGTACCACACATAATCGAGAAGAATACATCTAATGAGATGTGGAAAGCTTTAACCACATTGTATAAAGGGAAGTCCGTCCAGAGAAAGATGCTTCTGAAGAACCAGTTGAGGTTATTTATTATGACCAAGGGAGAGGAAATCGATCCTTTCCTCTTCAGACTACAGTCGATTCGGGATCAGTTGACTGCCATGCGGGTTAAGGTGGAGGATGATGTCATGGTGAGGACTACTCTAAATGCAGTCACAGAAGACTGGGAAATATTTGTCCAAAGCATCTTGGGCAGAGTGGACCTTCCTAACTGGGAAGATATGTGGGCTATCCTCTGACAAGATGAGATCCGCCGAAAGACCAAGAGGCAGACCAGCACCGGTTTGAGTAAGGAAGATGTAGCCCTGGCATCAAAGAAGCAACAAGGGAAAAAGAAGCATGATCTATCTAAGATCAAATGTTTCCAATGTGGCGAACTTGGATACTTCGCCAGCAATTGTCCTCAAAGGAAGAAGGACAAGGAAGCTTCTAGTTCCAAGGCTGTTGTAGCAAACGATGGCTCCGACGATGACGTAGCCATGAGCGCTCATGGACCACGGAGGTGAGGCGATATTAATCTGTAGAGCAGCTACAGAGTGGTAGCGAGATCCTTGAGTAGCCCAACTCTTGGATCACATCCATGCTACGGCAGCGTTAAGACAGTAGCAAGGAATGACTGGAGCAGTGGGTGCAAAGATCACGGATGAAGCAAAGGCAGAGGCTGAGACGCTAGAGAGGGAGTAGCGCAATGCAGATGCAGCAACAACGTAGAGGCAGCGACGCAGAGGGGCTAATGAGACTTCAGCAGCGCAGAGGAGGCATGCTTACGCAATGCAGAGTTGCAGCAACACAATGGCTTCGAGAGGACAGCTCAGAGTATCAGCCTACAGAGCTTCAGTGATGAGATGTAGCCCAACTGACTTGTCTTTCATTGGGCAGGGGTCCTTCAGTGGCTTACTCTCAGCAACTGAGTTGCAGTGCAGCAGTTGGCAGCGCAGTGCAGATGCAGCAACAGTGTAGAGGCAGCAACGCAGAGGGGCTGATGAGACTTCAATAGCGTAGAGGAAGCATGCTTACGCAATGCAGAGTTGCAGCAGCACAATGGCTTCGAGAGGACAGCGCAGAGTATCAGCCTACAGAGCTTCAGCGATGAGATGTAGCCCGACTGACTTGTCTTTCATTGGGCAGGGGTCCTTCAGTGGCTTACTCTCAGCAACTGAGTTGCAGTGCAGCAGGTGGCAGCACGATGTAGAAATTTGAGAGGGAGTTGCAGTACGGATGTAGCAATGACGGTGCCAGAGTCATGGGCAACAATACAGAGAGCAGCAGCAGCGCAGTGATGAAGGGCAGCAAGCCAACATCAGCACAGAGACTGATGCCAAAGATCAAAGCAGTACTTCGGGGTGAAGTGTATTGCTAGAACACATTCCTCGCTAAGAGGGAGTGTTGACATTTTGGGGTAGCATCAGATGTGCTCTAGCTCCCGATTTTTGTGGAGGAGCTGGAGTACATGAGATCTCCAAGACGCAGAAAGTGTTTGGAAGAATTCCATTAGGTTTAAGAGATATTAAAATAATTAATCTTTTTAATTAAGGACCCTAAGTCTAACTTAAGAAAATTAAAAGATTAAAGTGAATTAAATTAAACATGTGATAAGAATGACTTAAGTGACGTGGATAAAACAGCTTCTAATCTTAGCCATCGATTAGAGATTTGATCACGGTTGTTGATGTTTCAACGAGAAAAGTATAAGAGAAGGGCTTGGGGTCAGTTGGAGAACTGTTAAATTTGGACAACTAGGTCCAAACTCCATGTTGTGATGCTCAGATGAAGATACCAATATTTGTATTGGATTCCTCTTTCAGAGAGGTGTAAAATCGATCTAAAATTTATTTTAATCTGATGAGCAGAACATTTATTTTGAATTTATTATTTATAATAAATTTAAGTGCAAGTCGGCCTTAAGGTTTTTACCCCCAGCAGATGTGTCACACACCTCTCATGATTGGTATTTATAGGGTCAACGTTGGAGCATTTTCAACTCATCTCATCACACATCTTCTCCTCTGATTATATACAAGCATCTGAGAAGCAGTTTCATCTCCCACGTGAGAAGAAGGACGAAATCTACTGCAACAAAAAGGACGAAATTTACTGTAGCAAATTTTCTGCAGTTAGAGTTTCTAGGCAAGTTTGACCAGCGTTGACTTTGGTCAAAGCATGGTCCGAATTGGCTGAAATTTTGTGGAGAGTTCGATTTTTGAAGGCCGTACTCATTGGCACAAAAAATCAGTCAAGTTAACAAAATTAGATGGTGACTTTATTGTTGCTACCCTAGTTGACTTTGGACCGCGTTGACTTTCTACAAAGTTTGACTTTGAGTTAATTTTGGAGCATTGATTTGAGAATTTATTGTGACACATTCTGGGTTGGCCGACCAAGAAGACTCTGGTAGTTGAAGCATCTTGCTGACCGTCGTAACGCACCAACACATTCTACTGTTTCTGGTTTGTCTTCTATAGATCCACTGGTATGTTCTATCAGCATTTTTACTTAACTGTTTATGTCATTGCTATTATAAAAGTAAAGTCGCATCAAGCATAGAACATCTACATAAATTTACATGGTATCAGAGCTGAGGTGAAGACAAGCCCTAACTAATAGCAATCACCAAAAGAGAAAAATGAGTTCCACAAGTTATGGCTTCAAGGAGGATGACAAGCTAACTGGAAGGGATGACTTCCATGCTTGGAAGATGATATTAGATCTCAAATTAGAAGACCATGATCTCATGGACTATGTACTGGGTAAGATACAAGAACCTCCATCCACTGCTACTACTGCTGCTAAAACCAAGTATAAGAAGGGGGAGATCAAAGCAAAGCTAATGATCAGGGAATCCATGCATAAAAGTTTGGTTGCCTATATATCTGAGCTAGGCACATCCAAAGAGATGTCTGATAAGCTGATACAAATTTTAAAGTAAACAATGCAAACCAGGTGCTATTCTTCAAAAATCAATTGAAGAATCTGAAGAAAGGCAGGGATGAATCTGTCCAAACATACTTTCTGAAACTGACCGAGATTAGGAACAATTTGCTGGCTATTGGGGAGACAATAGCTGATCGTGAGATGTTACTCACCGCACTTGGAGGGCTCCCATATGAATGGCAAGTATTCAACACTACCATTCTCAATAATAATACAATTCCTAACTTTGACGAGCTACTGTCAAGATGCATGCAAGAAGAGATAAGAATGAAGGAATACGAAAATGACAAAAATGCTGCCTACGCTGCTCATTCTAGAAAGAAGAACTCTGGTGGTCCAAAGAACAAAGGAAGAGTAGGGGCCCAAGGAAAGAAGGGCAAGTGTTTCACTTGTCATAGGCCAGGTCATCATGCTAGAGAATGTCCTTTCAAGAAGGATTCTCCCGATAGTGATGACAACAACAACAACCGGAGGAATGGAAATCAAAGAAACAACGGGTCCAAAGGAAAGAGGAAGGCTCCTACGCGGAAACAATCGACCTTTCAAAATACAGAAAGACAAAGAGACAGAAACTCCGGGTATGAGGAGTCAAATGTTGTTGATAAAATAAATGAATACATTCTTGTATCTGCCCTCTCCGCTGCATCCCCACCCAACACTATGGATGTCTAGCTGATAGATAGTGGTGCCTCAAGACACATCACTAGGTTCAAGGAAGCACTCTCTGACATGGTTGAGAAGGATACTAATCTGGAAATTATCTTTGGAGATAATGCCACATATCCCGTGAAAGGGACAGGGACTGTGACCCTCCACTTGTCTCGAGGACAAGTCCTACATTTGCAGGATGTACTCTATGTACCAAAATTGAAGAAGAACCTTGTGTCTATATCAGCCATGGAAGACAAAGGTTTCAATGTGGCATTCATTGATGGAAAGTCTGCTTTTCTGCTTATATGAATCAGAAACTCGAAAGAGCTATGATTGGTTTCAGAAGTTGCCCAGACACTCTACCGGGTTGAAGGAAGTCCTTGGGGCTATGGCAGCATATGATGCTATCAATTAAAAGCGATGCATGGCAGGAGGTTTGGACACAGCTAATTGCAGGCCCTATGCAGGCAGGGAAGGTGGTATGATAATAGATTTTGGAAATAATCATGAAGGTGTATGTAAGGGTTGTCTGCAGGAAGGAAGCATACAAGGGGACCCTTCCCCTCAAGTGTCACAAAGACATTTGATATTTTGCAACTGGTCCATTCTGATCTATCTGGTATGGTACCTGTGACATCCCTGGGAGGATGTTCTTACTATATGACATTCATTGATGACTTCTCCCGCAAAACCTGGATATACTTCTTGAAGAAGAAGGATGAGGCTTTCATGTGGTTCCGTACCTTCAAAGCCTTGGTGGAAAATATGACAGGGAAGAAGATCAAGATTTTGAGGACCGACAATGGCACTGAATATGAGTCAAATGAGTTCAAGGACTTTTGCAGAGAAGCTGGCATTAAGAGGGAGACTACTACTGCCTATACTCCTGAGCAAAATGGCGTTGCTGAACGAAAGAACAGGACCATTGTGGAAGCTGCCCGTGCCATGCTATGTGACTAGGGTCTACCGAAGTTTCTGTGGGGAGAAGCTGCGAATACTGCTGTATACATTCAAAACCGATGCCCTCATTCCGCCCTGGACTCCAAAACTCCCGAAGAGGTTTTCACTGGTAAGAAACCTGACATCTCACATTTTAGAATTTTTGGATGTCCTGTTTATTTTCATGTGCCAAAAGAAAAGAGAAGTAAGCTGGATGCTTTTGGGAAGAAAGGAATGTTTGTGGGCTACAACGAAACTTCTAAGGCCTATAGAGTCTATGTACTTGGTCAAAGGGAAGTAGAGATATGCCATGATGTCACTTTTGATGAAGAGGCTTCCCTGAAGAAAGTAGATCTTTTGAGATCTGAGGAAAAACATGAAGCAAGGCCTGGAAATCAAGAAGAACCACAGGATGAGACAATGCCTGATGTTGAAGGACCAATGGACCCAATCGATCCATCTCCTTCACTGAGAAAGAGACCATCATGGCTCAGGGACACTCTCGAAGACGGCGGGACATGTTTATGCAAGAGGACGCATTCGAAGCGAAAGCGGTGTAGATACCAAGGGTATAAGGTGCCGGATGAAATTACTATTGGCCTGCCCCAGACCTGGATCTTTTGAGGAAGCCGTAAAGCATCAAGTACGGAAGGGATACTATGCACCTTGAAAGAATATTAGTCCATAATGAAGAATGATATCTGGGATGTGATTCCAAAACCGGAGGACAAAGTAGTGGTCACCTCGACATGGCTCTACAAGATCAAGCATGGATCTGATGGAAGTGCTGAAAAGTTCAAGGCAAGATTCGTTGCCTGTGGCTTCTCTCAAAAGGAAGGCATAGATTATGATGACATATTTGCACCTGTGGCCCGATATACCACCATTCGATCTATTATAGCCCTTGCTGCTACGCAAGGATGGAGTCTTCATCAGATGGATGTCAAGAACGCTTTTTTGCATGGTGCAATAAAAGAAGAGGTGTATGTAGAACAACCTCTGGGGTTTGAAGTCCAGGATCGGGACACTCATGTCTGGAGGTTGAAGAAAGCCCTCTATGGGTTGAAGCAAGCACCTAGAGCTTGGTACGAGAGGATAGATAGCTACTTGATGAAGCTGGGCTTCACTCGAAGTAATGCTGATCCAAACCTTTACTTCAAGATTGTCCAGGGGAAGCCTCTCATTCTGGTGCTGTATGTGGACGACCTCTTCCTGACAGGTGTTGACCCTCTCATTCATCAATGCAAGAGGGAGCTCGCTGCTGAGTTCGAGATGAAGGACCTAGGACTGATGCACTACTTCCTAGGCCTGGAGGTCGCGAGAGACACGGAGAAGTTTCCTTTCTCAAGGAAAATACATTTTGAAACACGGAAAGATTTGGAGAGAGGGTGCAAGTCGGGTGTCAGCTGATGGAACTCAACTTCAAAGTTGGTGCAGCTTTGAAGTATTCTTGAGCTCGTGTGCTTAAATCTCTGAGTATGGGTAAATACCGTAGGGGCCCTGATGTTCTTAGTGAACACCCGTCCAGATATATGTTTTGCAATGAACACTTTGAGTCAACAGATGGTTGAACCTCATCACTTTCACTGGGTTGGTGCCAGGAATCTTCTGAGATACCTTCGGGGCACGATAAACCATGGGCTGAGATACACTGCCAGGAGCGTGACACTCCGTGGATATACTGATGCCGACTGGGCTGGCAGTGTGGTGGATCGTAAGAGCACATCGGGATGCTGCTTCAATCTTGGTTCTGCTTCGATTTCATGGATGACTAGGAAGCAGAAGTCGGTGGCTTTGAGCACCGCAGAGGCTGAATACATTACAGCAAGTATGGCCTGTTGTGAAGCAGTTTGGTTGCGAAAGCTCTTTAGTGAGCTGTTTGGACATGTGCTAGATACCACCGTGATACTCTGTGATAACCAGAGTGGGATTCGCTTGACCGAGAATCTTGTGTTCCACGACCGATCCAAGCATATTGATATCAGGTATCATTTCATCCGAGATATGGTACAGCGAGGCGCCGTAAGGCTCGATCATATAGGAACTGATGAGCAGGTCGCGGATATTCTCACTAAGCCCCTGGGGAAGGTCAAGTTCCTAACCTTCCATGAGAGACTTGGTATCGTGGAACGACCCTATGATGTGGGTCCTGTTGGACGATGAGCTCGAGGAGCTCTGGGGGGCTTTGGGGACAGCTTCTCGGAGCTATGAGCAACCACAAGGCTAGGCTTGCCAAACCTTGTTGGTGTGCTTGGACCCCACCGTTGTGATTATTGAGTTGGTTCACCTCTCATTATTTGTGCCCCGTATGCATCCTACCCATTGAGTTCAGGGCTCATGGGAAGTACCTCTCATTTGGCCAATGAGGTGGGAAAAGCTAGAGACTATTAGCAAAGACCGATGGACGCATCAGAGATTGCCGTACTCTCTATCTAGGATGGCACGGTCCAACCACTTGATCTGGGATCAAGTTTAGTGAGGTCTGGGACCTCTGCCTGACTTCGGGTCAGATGAACCAACTTCGGGTTGGTTGAAGACTCTTTAGAGTCCGACAGGGAGGTTTTCAACTCGCGCCGAATTTGTCACTCGGGGGATGATGTTCAGGACCGACCCACTTCGTTCGAAACAAAGAGGCCGTGCCAAGTTATTGCTGGATGACGACGAGGTTTGATTGCACCGAAGGATGGAGTTCTCCTTTGTTGAGAGGAGTGTTAAATTTGGGACATTTAGGTCTCAAACTCATGTTGTGATGCTCCATGTTGTGATGCTCAGATGAAGATACCAATATTTGTATTGGATTCCTCTTTTAGAGAGGTGTAAAATCGATCTAAAATTGATTTTAATCTGATGAGCAGAACATTTATTTTGAATTAATTATTTATAAATTTAAGTGCAGGTCGATCTTAAGGTTTTTACCCCCAGCAGATGTGTCACACACCTCTCATGATTGGTATTTATAGGGTCAACGTTGGAGCATTTTCAACTCATCTCATCACACATCTTCTCCTCTGATTATATACGAGCATCTGAGAAGCAGTTTCATCTCCCACATGAGAAGAAGGACGAAATCTACTGCAGCAAAAAGGACGAAATTTACTGCAGCAAATTTTCTGCAGTTAGTGTTTCTGGGCAAGTTTGACCAGCGTTGACATTGGTCAACGCATGGTCCGAATTGGCTGAAACTTTGTGGAGAGTTCGATTTTTGAAGGCCGTACTCATTGGCACAAAAATCGAGGTCAAAAGGTTGACCGAAGTTGGAGCTGCGTTGACTTTATTGTTGCTGCCCTGCGTTGACTTTTCTGGACTGCATTGACTTTTTTGGGGTTGACTTTGAGTTGACTGGGTAACTGATTTGAGGACTGTTGTGACACATTCTGGGTTGGCCGACCAAGAATACTTTGCTGGTTGAAGCATCTTGCTGACTGCCGTAACGCACCAACACATTTTGCTGTTTCTGGCTTGTCTTCTATAGATCCACTGTTATGTTCTATCAACATTTTTACTTAACTGTTTATGTGATTGCTGTTATAAAAGTAAAGTTGCATCAAGCATAGAACATCTACATAAATTTACAAGAACATACACATTGGTAGAGCATTGAAGCTAAGCTGAGATTCTAGGGCATGGTTTGCTAAGAATTTCAGAAGTGTTTCAGCTGCAGTGAGGGGCAGTATTGGCAAGGGGATGGTTTGATCCCAGGCCAAGAGTACAACGAGGGCAGAGAAGGAGTATTCCAGACCAGTACAGAGGTTGTCAGAGCTACACAGTCCAGCCAAGAGCTCAGTAGGGGCAACGCAGAGGAAGCAGAAACCATGCAGTGCTGACGCAGGCCCAGATAGGGCAGCGCAGGGGCAACGCAAGCCCATCAGGGCTGACACAGGCCCTTCCTGAGCAGTGCAGAGGCTGACGCAGAGGGATTTAGAGCAGCGTTGGGGTTTCCAAGAGGCCGGAAAGGGATTGAGTTCTGTAAATCCCGTTTGAGGGTGTGAATAAGTCATATTTTATGTCTCCAAGGATAGAGGTATTGCTGCCATTTTATTTCTCTGTCAGGTGAACTAGTTTTGGTGCCCAGGATTGTTGTACTTAGATTCTGCATAATAATGAAAACCCTCCAGGGCTAGCAGCACTGGTTTTCCCGCATTGGATTTTTCCGGGGACATTTGTCCAGAAAATTTGTGTGTCACGTTGTCTATGAGCATGTTATTCAGTTTTTGATCTGTATGTGTAGGCTGCTAGTAGTATTTACTTTGATAATTTACTGAATATTCAGAAATTAACTTGTAACTTAATTCAAGTAGAAGTAAATCAAGATGCTGCAGTAGGGTTTCTTAGATTAAGAAATTTTCATAAAATTTTCTTTTGATATGGATAAAGGTGGAAATAAATTACTTTGAGAACTGTGGATGAGCATAGATACCGATGGGACTGGAACCTGTAAGAATGCTCAAAATGAAAAAAAAGGAGGAAATGTGACAAAGGCATTTGTGACCTGTCTAATAATGGTAACATTAATAATTCCTTAGGCAAGAATTTTCTGTCTTTCTCTAATGAGTTCTTATCGAGTTCCTTCGTAAGGTCTTGATTCTCCAATGGTATTTTTTTGTCACAATAGATTGCAATATCTTTGGAGTGGTGCTCAATGCTTGACTTACAAGTGAGAATTATTTTTTCTCTGATTCTTATTGTTGTTTTCTGAAATTATTTGTCCAGCTAACCTGCTCATCCAATTTATGTTGTAGGGTATGCACTTCATAATGAAAGTATTCCACTTCTTGTGTTAAATGATTGAATTTATTTATGAAAATTTATTTTGATCTACCTGACAATAAAAATTTGTTTGAAGTTGCTCTAATTCTCCTTTTAATCATTCACATAGCTTCATAGTTACAAATAGTATACTGTTCCTTCATATATATGTTACACTATATGGATTTCAATTATTTAATTTTCTTATGTTGTATATTTTCCCATAAATGAACTATTGTTCATTACATTGGTATTAGAGCCCTATCTAGGGCACAATTTCAACGTTTGGCCACAAAATTTTCGAAGTTTCTCCAATCTCAATTTTTGGCCACAACTGCAAAGACATTTTTTCCATTGCCAAGAGTTAAAGAAGCAACATAAATAATAAGAGAAAGAGTCAATAAGCATGTGTTGCATTTGGAAATCACAGCTGCTATCCTGAAAAATAACTATACCACTGCTACAACAGAAAGATTTTCAGAAACAAAAAACTGCTGTAGAAATAGTTTCTAGTTTGCTGTCATAATCTGCCATCTAGGAGAGATCAACAACAACTGTTTGACGTTTCTGAAGTTTCCATCATACGGCACTGCTATTTCTTGAGTAGCAGTTTAACCAGATTACAGACAGAAAAGCCGGATACATGAAACTACTATAAGCTGACCTTGTCAGAAAATCATTGGCAGTACAGGTTTAACCAAGGCACAACAATTCTCGTAATCACCTCAAGCTTCGATGTTATTTCGATCTTCAAATTGATCTGCAAAATTCTGATTGTTGACAGTAATAATTGATAATGAGTGAGTGAATTGTACAATGGACCTTGTGATGGTATACTCGACAACCATTAACTAGTCGAAAAGGTGAAAGGTTGTGTCCCTTAGCTTAGAGTTTGTGATAAGTTGAACTCATAATGAGTATATTGTTATAACAGCTTTGGGCCCTGTTGTTGACCTGGTGTTGTGCCCTGAAGAATCTAAGGTTTACCTTGAGTGCCATCCTTGGAATGAGAAGTGCCCAAACACTTGATAAATAAATAAATGTACATAGATAGATAGCTTATATCCATTACAACAAATATCACAATAGATCACTAAATGGAGTGAACTATCTTAAGTACCACATTGCCAAAATCATTGGTCAGAGTATAGTACCCTATCTAAAATTAGTTATGGTGTAACCCATCAATCCCAAGTCAATTTGGATGCCATCACTGAAAGTAAAACTTCAGAGAAAAAATGAACACTAAGATAGGTTCTCCTTCATCTTTTGTTATTGAAAGAATTAATACCCCTCCTGCTATCAACAGTGTTAAACCCAGGGTTGTGGCGAAGCTTCCCCCCCCCCCCATCGTTCCTGCTCCCGAAACGCGCTCCGTGCGGGAGCGTTTTGGGAGCGTTCGGAAACGCACTCCCGAAAATGCTTCCTGAGGGGAGCGTTTTCGGTAGCGCGTTTCCAAACCTATTAAAACGCTCCCTGCCTTTTCGGGAGCGTTTCCGAAAACGCTCGGGAGCAAATGCTCCCTGAGCGCTTCCGACGTTTAAAAAACGCTTCGGGAGCGTTTTTTAAATGCCGGAAGCAGTCGGAGAGCGTTCGCTCCCGAACGCTCCCCGGAACAAAAAACGCTTCCCGCCGGGCAGAATTTTTTTTCAATGAAAAAAATGATTTGTTTATAAGGGGGGGGGGGGTTCATTTAGCTACTCTTTCCCTACGCGAACCCACGCACGGCCAGAAATGGGTTTTAGGGCTGATGTGGAGGTAAGGGGAGCATTGACATTTCATGGTAATGTTAAATTCTTAAAGTGACATTTCCTTTATTTTTCATTTTCATCCTTTTACTTAAATTTTTAACATTACCATGAAATGACTCCGAATGTTTAAGAGTGGTTTCGACCTCATTGGATTTCATATGGAAAAACTAGAATTTTAGGTTTCACTCAAAATTCAGTAGACTTAATGGTTTTCAGGGTTTCATGGTTTGAGAATTTGCAATGTTTCCATTTGATTCTATCATGTGTAAGGGTATGATATTGGCATTTGATCAAGAGCATGAAGACCTTTAAGAACCTTGATGTACCCTTCAATCAAAGGAAAACAACTGGTTAGGCATGCTAATATTTTTCTACCGCATTTTAAGGTTGAGGAGATGAACTCTTCACTCAAACCAAAATCATTGGTTAGGCATGTTAAACTTTTTCAATTTCTATCATGTTATAAGGTTGGGCAATCCAAGTCTGAAGACTTTGAGCTAGATGATGTTTATGTATCTCTTGTTGATGATCCCATTTCTAGTAGCGATGAATCAATGATGAGTTTCATGAGAGACCATGTTGTTCAGTGATTTGTAGTTTTGATGTCTATTTTTGCTACTACTACTACTACTAAAGTTGTAGAGGAGTTTTAGGAGTCCTCAAACTTTGAGCCATATTATTTATGTGGCTCATGTTGATGATCCCTTGTCTAGTAGTGGTGATGATTTTGATCATGATGAGGAGTGATCATGTTGTTGATCACCAATATGTAGTCTTGTATTAGGCCAATGGCCTCATAGCTTGCAGCGTTGTTTTTGGACTTTATGGGCCATTTGGAGCCTCATTGCTTATGTATTTTTCGATGATATGTATTGCACTCGGTGCCATTTTGATATATTCACCTTTGCATGGTATATAAATGAGCAAACTTTGCATATTTTGTCTCTACTGGCTTGGAATCATGGTTGAAAATCTTAAAAATAGTTTTATAATTAAAAAATAATTATTTAATGTATTTTTTTTAAAACCGGTTCATTGAGATCTGACCGCTCCCGGTTAGACCAGTTCCAATTAGAAACCCGGTTCATTAGGTCCACTGGTCCGGTCACCGGTTTCGGTTTTAATAACTATGCTCACACAGATCCAGAGGGACAAGAGGGGTACATGAAGGCATTGGACAAGTTGGTACCTGACAGGGAGGAGTGTGCTAGATTGGACCTTGAATTAGGCAAATACTTCAGTTGCACTGCTAACTTTGGTTCTTTCCATGCAATGGAAGACAGGGAAAGATTTGATGCTCTCACATGGTGGGAAGCATATGGCGGCATGGGACTTTTGCCAAAGTTGGCTAAAAAAGTTCTCTCACAGGTTGTGAACACTTCTTCCGCAGAGAGGTGTTGGAGCACCTACAGCTT
Organism: Pinus albicaulis; assembly: GCA_034641835.2. Classification (NCBI taxonomy): domain Eukaryota; kingdom Viridiplantae; phylum Streptophyta; class Pinopsida; order Pinales; family Pinaceae; genus Pinus; species Pinus albicaulis. The sequence continues at coordinate 1,187,964,100 of CM076579.1, forward strand.
CATACACAATGTGAGAAGAAACAGGCTGAATGAAAACCGAGCTGAAAGCTTGGTTTATGTGCATTACAACTTGAGGTTGTTGAGCCATTACTGTGATCGGGCAAATGAGGATCAATCATACAGAGTCTGAGACAACAACCCAGAGGATGATAATTTGGAGGACGGAATGGTACATATGGAAGAATTGGAAGCAGAACTTTTTAGGGATGATGATGAAGCATCAACAGCACCGCCACACACAGGGCCAATCCCACCATCTACTGGTAGCAGTGCGGGTGCAGGTGCGGGTGCCAGTGCCAGTGCCAGTTCTCGATATCACACTATTGTTCCTTTGCAGATCCAGCCTCTACCTTCTAGTCATGGTCGTGGTACCCCTGAGAGTACTAGAAGACCACCATTTCCTCGTGGCTCGCACAAATTAGACATTTCTCGTGGGCGTGGCAAGGGGCCAGCCAGTAGATAAAATAGATTTGTTTTTTACTAGTCTTATCTATTTGTTGTTGACAGTTGAACAGTTGAAACTTGACTCTTTCATATATTTAATTACAATTTAAGTTTGAAGTATGAATTTGAAAGGTGAAACTTTGAAGTTGGCATTTATAAGTTTACAAGTCATTATGAATTATGAATATGATGCTTCATGAAATTTATATGGTGATCAATGAATCAATGATGATAAATGTTATATATTGAATTTTGAAATCAATGAATCAATGATGATAAATGTTATATATTGAAATTTGAAATCAATGAATCAATGATGATAAATGTTATATATCAATGATGATAAAAGTATATTGAATTTTGAAATCAATGAATCAATGATGATAAATGTTAGATATTGAAATTTGAAATCAATGATGATAAATGTTATATATCAAATTATCAATGATGATAAATGTTATATATTGAATTTTGAAAGCTTGAAACCTTTAGATTGATGATTTGCGAGACTCAAGAGTCAATATGTTGTATGCTTCCAACTCGTGGGCGTGGTTGATGAAGATTATAACTTCTAGATGATTGATGTTATATGATTCAATCTATGTTTTTATGTTTTTAATGTCTAATTCATCATTCTACATGTTTTTGTTGACATATATGCATCAAAATATAAAAAATATAAATATATATATATAAACGCTCCGGACCAAAAGCTTCTAAAAATGGCGCTCCCGCTCCTGCTCCGCGTTTTCGCTCCCGCTCCCAAGTAACCTTGGTTAAACCTCCTCCATCACCACATTCCATACCCCCCCCTCCCCCCCAAATGCCCTCTCCTTCTGCTTCAGTACCATTTTTGCTCACTAAGTGGAGCTGCGAACTCTCTCAAGTACCACATTGCCAAAATCAGTGGTCGCATTATAAAGTACCCCATCTAAAATTACCTATGAATGTAACCCATCAATCCCAAGTCAATTTAGATGCCATCACTGAACGTAAAGCTTAAGAGGAAAAATCAACACTAAGATAGGCTCTTGTTCATCTTTCATTATTGAAAGAATTATTTCCCCTCGTGCTACCAATAGTGTTAATTTTTAAACCTCTTGCACCACCATATTCCATACCCCTACCATGCCCTCTCCTTCTGCGCCAGTACCTTTTTTTCTCCCTTCACCCAACAAAATTCTCATCCCACTTTGGAGAGAAAAAAATGGGGAGCAAAAACTTCATCAACGAGAACATTAAGCCATACCTAACTTTTGGGTTTATTTAGACATATCTTTTACTATTGCTAGATCCCCATATTGGCAAATTAAAATCTATGCAACTAGCGGGCACTATTACCACTCAAACTAGCAGAGGTCCTAGGAGGGGATCCTCTAGGGCAGCTACTAGGTCAAGGGAAACAATGGAGTGATAGCCCAATGCCACCTCAGCTAAGGCTCCCTGCTCTTTACAAACTTTCACCGATGGGAGGAGACCTGGTATAAGAGGAATCACAATAATGGATGTGTCAATGAGAGGATAAAGGGTGATTCCCAAGGCGTATTCGTAAGAGAGACTCAATTGTGTGGCTTTCTTGCTTCGAAAGCAAGGTGGTAGGCTCTCGAGGAAGGGCTAAGAGGATTCTCAAGGCTAGGTTTTGGGAATGTATCTTGTAAAGATGATCCCTAAGCCTAGAAATCCTTATGGAGACTTGGTCTTTACGTAATCTTTCTGGAATTAGAGCTGTAAAATTGCGGGACCACATAGGACCAAGTGGACCCAAAATTAGGTCAAAGGTATGGAGTTGATCAACCAAGGAGGGGCTTGACCTAATTAGGAAAGAGAAGAGGATCAAAGGACAAATTTTCTTTTGAGATTTGAATCCAATGTTCCTAATGAAGTCACTAAACCAAAATCAACCTAGGGAAATAAATGGTCTTGTGGCTAGGACTTGCTATATCTCTGGATACCACCGTCGGAATTGCTTGAATTTGGAGGACCTCTTGAGCAAACTACAGTGCAGTAGTGGACCAAATTTCAAGGGTTTTGGATGGCTACAAATGATTTTGTGTGATGCCCAAGGAGACCTTCTGGGGATAGACCTAGAATTGGAAGAAATGAAGAAAAGAAATGTCATTTTGACCACCAAAGGATACGAGGATTAGTGCCTTATTGCTTGGGCTTAATGGAGTCAAGATACACATAGATCATGAAATTTTGTGAGCTAAGGAGCCTTATATGATCTTTGCTAGTCTCTCCAAGGGCAGCAACTAGATCAATAGAGATTTATTCTTCAAATTTGCGAAAGAGACAACATTTCGAGGTCTTTAACCTAAGAGGTGCCTCTAGGAACATTTGCCCAATCCCTCAAAGGTCAACGCATGCATTTAATCACTTATTCAAGGTCCCAAAAGACTTTCACATTACATTTAACCCGTACAAGAATAAAGATAACAACATACATGCAATTAACCAATAAGATAACAAAAATAACATCAAAATTTTTACTTACATGAGAGAGAGAGAGTATATCCATTTATCAACTTCGCATTAAAGAAGCTCCAAAGACAATAACGAAATTCAAACATCATAGTGCATCAAGAAAAGCTCCAAAAAATCATCCCAACAAAAAGTGCGAAAATCTCATAAGGGATACTAATTCAATCCAAGTGATGCTGAATGAGAGAGAATGTCTCTCTTCTATTTATACAATCCTCGAAGGGATTCAAATGGGCTAATTTGGACTAATAATTCCCTTGGAATAAAATAATGTGCATAATAACAATACTTTTGGTGACAAGAATAAGAATAACATAAGAATAAGCCTCTCAAGAGGGTCGAATGATCAATAAAGTGAGTTGTTGGGCCTTTGAGGAGGCCTAATGAAATCCAAGGGGTGCCATGATGTAGAAATGGACTCCAAACATACTGGACAAGGTGTTGGCCCTTTGTTTTCCAAGCGAGAAAATGTGGTGCTCCCAAGTGGGTGTGGGGGCACAAGGACATCCTCATGGATCTCCAAGTGGATCGAAAATGTTTGTAGACCACCTGTAAGGGCTAGGATGATGATATAAGCCCTCCCTCTGCAGCGAGAGACATCCTCTGGACCCTGGAACATCTAACAAGTGTATGTTGCAAGTGTGGAGTTGGTCGGGCATGGTGAACCAGGTGCATCATCCTCATCCAAAAGGTGGAACACGAGCAATCAATAAGCATTGTGGGGATCCATAAAGTAATCTTTGCTATGGTTTGTTGATTTCTGGTAGCATCAGATGTGCTCTAAGTCTCAAATTTTGCAGGGAGGCTTAGACACATGTATTCCAAAAAACCCAGAAAGAATTTTGGAAAATTCCACCCGGATTATGTTTTATGGAAATAATTAATTAAAAGATATTAATTAAAACATGGTATGAATGTTCTAGAAAAGACAGAGATCAAGTCAAGTTAATCTTAGCCGTTGACTATCGATTTAATCTTGGTTGTTGAAGTCTCAACGAGAAGATTATAAGAAAGACTTGATGGGGCATTTGAAAAATACACCGAGTGACCGATAGAGTCTAGAGATTGAATTTCTCAAGTGAGCAATGCTCAGGAGAAGTTAGATCAAGAAGATTCTTGCAGAGAGGGGCAGTGATAGATCCGGTTGGAGATTTTCCTGAATCAGGAATACATCACAGAGAAGACAGAGAGCAGTGCGCATAGAGGCAGCGTAGCAGCTACGTAGAAGCAGCATTGTATCCTTGAGGAGATATGAGATTCAACTGAGGATCAATCAGATCTAGTGTCGAAGTGTCGAGGTGTGAGACTGGAGGAGGCAAAAGATCAGTATCCAGCCAGCAGAAGAGCCAGCAATGAGAGGTGACGCAATCCCCACGCAGGGTGACGCAGAGTGTTAAATTTGGCAGCTAGGGCCAAACTCCATGTTGCACTACTCATATGATGGAGATGATATTTTTGTTGGATTCCTCTTTCAGAGAGGCGCAAGATTAATTTAAAGATCATCTTGTTTGGATGAGCAGAAGTTGGATTTTGAATTTATTTTCCACACATGTGCAATTTGTCAAGGTCGACTAGAATTTTAATGTAGGCTCACAAGCCCCAAAATATGTGTCACACACCCTCAAAGATGGATATAAAAAGGAGAGACATAATCCTCATTTCATCATTCACTCATCTCACACATCTCTCTCTCATCTGATTGGTTCGTACAAGCCTAAGAGGCTTTCTCTATCCTTCACACGTGTGGAACAACAGTAGAAGATTTCAGACTGTTTAGGGTTTTTTTGGGCAATATTGACCAGCATTGACTTTGGGTCAACCCTTGTTGTTTGATTTCGTTTTTGGGTCAGAATTTTGATTTGAAGAGGCCGTAGCTGGAGGCCCAAAAACCGAGGAGAAATGTTGACTTTCACTATTGTTGACTGCAGAATTGTCTGCTGATTTGACCACAAACTTTGACCAGCGCGTCGACCGAATTTCAGGACTGTTTTAGGCTGACTTTATTTGTGATTGGAGGTCGAGTTTGACTGGGTTTGACCGAGCTTCATTAGAGCCTGATTTGTTGGTTTGACCACTATTGACTTTGATGGCCAGGGCATCCTGTTGACTGTTGTAAATTGTACTTTCTCTCTCCGCTGAATTTGAAGAATAATAAGAAGATTTAATCAAAGGGTTTTCCCTGCATTGGGGTTTTTCCGTGGCATCTGCCAAATTATTGTCTCTTGTCTTGGCTTATCTTCTGTCGATTTATTTATGTTCTATTAGCATTTACTGTTAATGTTTATGTGATTACATATTTGGAAATTGAATTGGGCTAATAAGAAAGATTGAAGTAAATTTCTCTAAGCATAGAAAATACCATGGTTAACTAAAATTAACATGGTACCAGAGTTGAGGTGAAGACAAAGCCCAAGCATGAGTGAGAAGAGCAATCACTTAAAGTTTGAATAGACAAGGAGAGTCAATGGCTTCCTCGTCATACTTCAAATCTGATGACAAGTTGAATGATAAGTTTGATTACCATGCTTGGAAAATGTCCTCCATTCTGTCTTCCCAAGTGAAGACCAGAGTGATGTGTTTATCTCTTGTGAAAATTCCAAGTCCTAAATTTGGAATCCTACTGCAGCAAATTGAATTAACTTCTCCTACTTGTAAATTTCATTAACAAGTTATTTGCAGATTTCTTCTATAAATACTGAAGCAACCTTCACTTAATTAAATTAATATGCGAAACAAGAAAACGAGCAAGAGAAAAAATATCACACAGAACACCATTGTTTTTGGACAAATGTCCCCGGAAAACCCCAATGTGGGAAAACCGATGCAGCAGATTTGAGGCTTTTATTATAAAGCAACAGTTATATCTGAATACATTTTTGAATGTCTCTCTAGACAATTCAGTTACAGAGAATATCACTGACAGAGAAAAAATAGTGAGATTACCTCACTCTGCAAGTCCCGGCTGATCCAGTAGCTGAAATGACAAGCCCCCAGCACCCTCGGTGTTGCCTCTGCGCAGTAGAAGCGTAGGCTTGCATGGGGACCTCTGAAGGACTATGTCACCTCCTCCGCTGGATCGATCTGCTCTCAGAAAACCTGATTCCAGCCCTCCTGGCTCAGAATCCCAATCTCCCAGCAAAATCTCAGACTATAGCTCGGAAACGATGCGCTGCCTCTACGTGTGGCCTGCATGGACCCCTCTCTGGGTGCTGTGTCACCCTCTCTGGGCTCTGCGTTGCTTCCTCTGCATCTTCCTCTGCCTCTCTGCTGAGTATTCTTGGCCCTGGAGAAGATCCTCCGACCAAAATTGCTTGTGCCCCTTAACTGCATGAGAATCTCTCGATCAAAGTTTTCCTCTAAGCACTGTTCACTCCAAAAAATTCGATCTCTTGATCTCTCGATGTGCCTTTCCAAATGACCCTCAAGTCTTCTTTATAGTCTTCTCATTGAGACTTCAACGACCGAGATTAGATCTCCAATCAACGGCTAAGATTACATTTTGACTTGATTTGCTTTTTCTAGAAGTTTCACCCACAATTTAGATTAATACACATTAATTATTTTAATTTCCTATGTTTAGACTTAGGGTCTCATTAAAAATAATTAATTTGTCAAATAAAACCGTCTCCGGGTGGAATTTCCCAAAACAATTTCTGGGTTATGTGGAATACATCTTGTTGACCACTCCATGTCAACAACCCCATAGCAGTGAACCCCCATTTTTGCAAATGGGATTTATCATGTTTGAGGTGTTCATGCCATTCATATTTCATCATTAGTCGATAGTTTTGTAAAAGATGTAAACCCATTCTGCATGTTTATAATGCAAATGATCTTAGTAAGACCATCATGTATGTAACAACCTAGGTAAGTCTAGTATTTTGGTGACGATTTCTATTCTAGGAAGTTTTTCGTCTCACTGATTCATTTGTGTTTCTCGACACAAATGATCGGCAGAGTTTTCCCTTCCAACCTCACTCCAAAGCTAGCGTGGATTTCGTCGTCAAGATATTAAGTGAGTCCTAGTGTTTTCTATCGAGTCTTTGTAAAAGTAATTAGGGAATAATCCTAGCTAGATTATTTTACTACAAATTACTTGGTCCACTAGATCATGCTTTGAGTCGCAGAATTGGGTAGCTATTTGAGGGTCTATTACGAATGGGTTTTCCCCCTTCATGTGTCAAATTGTAATATTTTAATGTAAAATATTTTAGTGCATGGTCCCTCATAATTAGACACCATGGCTAAACTATTAGAGGGTTGGAAAAATAATTAATCCCCTCACGAGTCAATTAAATTTTCTGGCCAAATTAAATTAAAAACCCTAGGTCAGAAATTTAATTAATTTTATGTCCTAGGTAAATTTAAAATCTTCAAAGGCTAAATTCGTGGATCTATAAAAAATAAATTTTTAAAGGTCCCAGGCCAAGGGAATATTGAAAAAATTGTGAAATTTTGGACCCTTGGGCCTTGATAGTTAATTCAAAGTCAATTTTTTGAGGTAATTAACTCAAAAATATTATTTTTGAGTTAATTAAAAAAGAATTAATTAAAAAATTTCGAAATTCCTCAAAAAATAATAATTTCGACGGACAAGATTACAAGATAATCAAATCCTTTTCGACAGTCGAGATTACTTTGACAGGGATCAAGCGAACTAGCCGTTGGAGATTTTAATCTATAAATTAGAGGTCTTTCTCCATCATTTGCATCCGATCTTTGAATCGTGCACTTACTCTGAGAAGCTCTTGTAACTTTTGCTGATCAATAAAATAGAAAGACTTTGGGGTTACATACTTTCGTGTTCTTTTTCCAAATCTATGCGGTAATATCGTTTCAAAAACTCGGCTACTTTTATTGGCGTTTGCTGGTTAATAACCTTTGTGGATTGATATGCATACAGGTATCTTATGCAGATTTCTGGGTTTTCTTAAATTTCATTTTGATTTGATAGAAGTATCAGGTATCTATATTTCTTGATGATCTTATGGTTATTTTTTAAATCACTATTATCTAAAAATCAGATCTGGGTGTGCAAAGGTCATTATTCAGGATTTGGGTGTTTGGGGAAATCTTCAGCTAGATCAACCGACTCTTAGATTTTAAAAAATATGAAAAAGCCCATTGTCTTTTAATTTCTGAAGTTATCTTACGGAATATTTTTTGCAGGGTTTTCTTAGGCTTGTGCCTCTCTTAATTTCTTGTTTCTAAATTGTGCAAAAATGGTTAAATCTGGCCAAGAGGGCTTTGATCTAAGGGATCTGTAGAATAGCATTGTATATTTGTAAGTATTGTTATTTTTCTCACCGGGGTTTAGGGTTTTCATTTTCTATACATGTGTTGGGTTTTTGGGTACTTTTATTTTGGTTTTGTGCAGGTTATATTGGGAAATTTTCAGGTAAAGCTTCAGATCTGAGCCAGATCTAGGCCCTGGAGGGTAATATCTGGTCTCAAGATCAAATTATCTGCAGATTTGGGCAGGATCTTGCCTCAGTATAAATTGCAAGTGCATTTAAATTAAAATTTTATTCTGATGGTTAAAACTCTGGGAAAAATCGAAAATTTTGTGCACCAATAGGCTTTCATGTTCTGCCTGTAGCTGCTCCATTAGCCAGCGTTTTTCTAGCTGCCTGCCCGTGCTTCATTCCTCTGCTGTGCTCTATCTGCTGCGGATTCACCTCTTCCCTCTTCACGCTGACTCCATTCCCTTGCAGTCGTTGCTTTCTTGCCGTGACTGTCCCTGCGCTCAAGCCTACATTCGTTTTTTTTTTCTCTACCGCATTACTCCCACTCCTTTCCCTCATCCCTGATGTCTGCATTCTCCACGCTACCTCCTGTGATCCGCATTTGCTATCTGCTGCGTCCTTTTCCCTTCCGTGTACCTTGCTGCCCCTGTCACCTCTGCATACCCTCATCCTCTGCTCACCCCACGTGCTTTCTCACGCCGCCTTTCTCTCATGTTCATTGCTTACCTTCGCTGCTCAAATCTCCACAATGCCACATCCTCCCGTCGGCTTCCTCTTGCCCTTGCTTTCTCATCCATGTCCGCTCCCCTCATTGCCATTTTCTTCCTCTGCGTGCTCGCTCCAGCTCTGCGCTCTCTTGTTGTCTGCCCGCAACTCCATTCCGCTCTCCCTCCTTGTCGTCGAAGCTCCTCATTGAGTTTCATCCTCAGCACCTTTCGCTTTTCCCTAAACCTACCCAAAAACGCCTAGCATTTCATTTTAATTTTTAATAAAAAACATTAACATTTCATTTTAATTTTTAATAAAAAACATTAACATTTCATTTTAACTTCTAATAGCTTCGATTTTAATTTTTTTTCCTCTTTTTTATTTTTTTTTAAGATTAATTTTTGACTTTTCTAAAAAATTTTAAAATTCAAAAAAATAAAAAAAGGTTAAAAAATTCATTTACTTTTAACATTAGAAATTTTTTTTAATTTCTTGTTTTATTCCTTTTGTATGATACATTTGAGGGTGAACTTGAGCGTTAAAAGGAAAAATCTAAATTGTTCTATAGTCAAAGATAAAATAATTTTTTTTTACACATCTAAAGTTTGACTATAGGAAAAATTTAAATTTTTTGGATTGGAATACTAAGAAAATCATTTTTCGGAATTGCTTGAAGTGTTTAGCATTTGAATTCAATGGTTCTTTCATGATAATATCTTTCGAAATTTAAATTGCTTAAGTCTCGCATCTGGGTTGGAATATTTCATGCTTAATATCTATTGGGATTGATCGTTGTTCAATTTACTTGAATCGATATTTATTGCATACTAAATTTTGATTACATGTCCCTCTTTCCTAGATTGAGTATATTTAATGCGTTTTCTTGAATGTGAAGTTGAGAAGTTTTAAAGATATCTTTGAGCTACAACTGCATTGGAGTAATAAGCTTATGTTTAATTGGAAGTTATATTACATTGTTGAAAAAGCTTATCTTTCAGTTTGGTAAATTGAAAATTTATTTGAGCAATTAAATATTGTGGTTGTGGCTTAAGCATTTTGCTTTCATCTCGTGCATTCGCTTTTTAGATTGGATTGGATTTTCATAACAGGATAGTTGTCCATTCTAACAGTAGTTATCTATCAGCTACTTGATCCTAAATTTCATAACGGGATAATTGACTCCATAAGGCACTGGTTTCAAACTTTTATTCTAATCAAATATGTTAAATCTCGTTAAATTTTAAATAAGTACTTAGTCGTTTGATTGTCTCCCAAACTTTTTGGAGGACAGCTTCAGTGCGGATTAAAGGACAGTTTCAGTGTGGATTAAAGGACAAGTTTCAGCGCAGATTTCTGATGTGTTTCAGGTCTGGTTAAGAGATTGTCCAGAAGCAGCTACAACAAGACAAGGTCAATTCAAAGGGAGTGTTAAAGTACGGATTTGTCTAGAGACTGTCTGCAAACTATCCTGAAGTGTAACCACTATTAAAAGGGTGATTTCTAGTTCATGAAAAGTTGGAGCAGTTGGGCAAATCTTGAAGATACTCCAAAGAGAAGGAGCAGTGAGAAAGTCTCAACTATATTCGATGAAGTGTCAGTGCAAAACAATGCAAGTTGATGAAAGAAAGAAGGATCAGCATTGAAGGATATCAAAGAAGCAAGGACAAGGTCTTGGATGCATATATAGGTCAAGGGTCTAAATCTTTGTCATGGTACTTGTCATCTGCAAATCTATAAGAAGAATTTCTCGTGGGTTTTCCTCTCCAAGAGGGAGAGGTTTTGCCCTGGCTCTAGGAGCCTAATTCTTGTGTCTTGTGTCTTTTGATAATTGACTTGATGAAAGATTTAATAAGCTAACGAAGAAAAGACATAAGTATCTCAAGTAACCTCACAAGTAATTATCAAGAAGAGAATTTTGAATTAATCACTAGCCCTCCAAATTCTCAACAAAGGTCATTATTTAGGATTTGGGCGTTTGGGGAAATCTTCAGCTAGATCAACCGAATCTCAAATTTCAAAAAATCTGAAAAATCTCATTGTCTCTTAATTTCTAAAGTTATCTTACGGAATATTTTTTGTAGGGTTTTCTTAGGCTTGTGCCTCTCTTAATTTCTTGTTTCTAAATTGTGCAAAAATGGTTAAATCTGGCCAAGAGGGCTTTTGATCTAATGGATCTATAGAATAGCATTGTAGATTTGTAAGTATTATTATTTTTCTCACCGGGGTTTAGGGTTTTCATTTTTTGTACATGTGTATGGTTTCTGGGTGGTTTCATTCTGGTTTTGTACAGGTTATATTGGGAAATTTTTAGGAAAACTTTTAGATCTGAGCCAGATCTAGGCCTTAGAGGATAAGATCTGGTCTCAGGATCAAATTATCTGCAGAACTGGGCAGGATCTTGCCTCAAAGTATAAATTGCAGGTGCATTTAAGTTAAAATTTTATTCTGCTGGTTAAAACTCTGGGAAAAATCGAAAATTTTGTGCACCAGTGTGCTTTCGTGTTCTGCATGTAACTGCTCCATTAGCCAGTGTTTTTCTAGCTACCTGCTCGAGCTTCATTCCTCTACTGCGGATTCACCTCTTCCCTCTTCACGCTGACTCCATTCCCTTGCAGCCGCTGCTTTCTTCCCGTGACTGTCCCTGCGCTCAAGCCTGCATTCATTTTTTTTCTCTACCGCATTACTCTCGCTCCATTCCCTCATCCCTGTTGTCTGCGTTCTCCACGCTACCTCCTGCGATTCGCATTTGCTATCCGCTAGGTCCTTTTCCCTTCTGTGTACCTTGCTGTCCCTATCACCTCTGTGTACCCTCATCCTCTGCTCACCCCGCGTGCTTCCTCATGTCGCCTCTCTCCTGTCCACTGCTTACCTTCGCTGCTCGAATCTACACGCTGCCACATCCTCCCGTCGGCTTCCTCTTGCCCTTGCTTTCTCATCCCTGTCTGCTCCCCTCACTGCCATTTTCTTCCTCTGCGTGCTCGCTCCAGCTCTGTGCTCTCTTGTTGTCTGATCGCGGCTCCATTCAGCTCTCTCTCATTGTTGTCGAAGCTCCTCATCAAGTTTCATCCGCAACACCTTTCGCTTTTCCCTAAATCTACCCAAAAACGCATAACATTCCATTTTAATTTTTGATAAAAAAAAACATTAACATTTCATTTTACTTTTTAATAAAAAACATGAACATTTCATTTTAATTTCTAATAGTTTCGATTTTGATTTTTTTTTTTCCTCTATTTTATTTTTTTTTAAATTAACTTTTGACTTTTCTAAAAATTTTAAAATTTCAAAAAAATAAAAAATAAAAAAGGTTAAAAAATTCATTAACTTTTAACATTAGAAATTTTTTAAATTTCTTGTTTTATTCCTTTTATATGATAAATTTGAGGGTGATCTTGGGCGTTAAAAGGAAAAATCTAAATTGTTCTATAGTCAAAGATAAAATAATTTTTTTTTACACATCTAAAGTTTGACTATAGGAAAAAATTAAATTTTCCGGATTGGAATACTAGGAAAAACATTTTTCGTGTTTTGCTTGAAGCGTTTAGCATTTGAATTCAATGGTTCTTTCATGATAATATCTTTCAAAATTTAAATTGCTCAAGTCTCGCATCTGGGTTGGAATATTTCATGCTTAATATCTATTGGGATTGATCGTTGTTTAATTTACTTGAATAGATATTTATTGCATATTAAAATTTGATTGCATGTCCCTCTTTCCTAGATTGAGTATCTTTAATGTGTTTTCTTGAATGTGAAGTTGAGAAGTTTTAAAGATATCTTTGAGCTACAGCTGCATTGGAGTAATAAGCTTATGTTTAATTGGAAGTTATATTACATAGTTGAAAAAGCTTATCTTTCAGTTTGGTAAATTGAAAAATTATTGAGCAATTAAATACAATGGTTGTGGCTTAAGTATTTTGCTTTCATCTCATGTGTTTTCTTTTTAGATTGGATTGGCTTCTCATAACAGGATAATTGTCCATTCTAGCAGTAGTTATCTATCAGCTACTTGATCCTAATTTCATAACAGGATAATTGACTCCATAAGGCACTGGTTTCAAACTTTTAATCTAATCAAATCTGTTAAATCTCGTTAAATCTTAAACAAGTACTTGGTCGTTTGGCTGTGTCTCCTGAACTGGTTGGCTTCCAACTAGTTCTCTTTCATTCCATTTCTATAGGGTCTACCCCCTTTAGTCTAAAGGGAGACAACTTAAATAGAGAGATTGGGGATCATGGTGACAACCCTCGATCTGAGCCATTGTCGCGGTGCCTAGAAATTTTGTGTGACAACACATCTATTTAAGTCTCTTCACAAAGTTTGAGACTTAGAGCACATTCAATGCTACCACAAATCAACACTCCCTCTTAGCGAGGAATGTGCTCTAGCAAATATGCCATGCTGCACACTGCTCTAACTCTGAAGCATCTCGCTCTGCGTCGTTGATGTCTGACATGTTGTCCACCAACCACTGCGCTACTGCTGCAACTATACTGCTACTGACCCTGCCACGATCAACACTGCATCCGTACTGCAACTCCCTCTCAAATGTTGCATCTGTTGCTAGCACTGCCACTGCTAACTCTGCACTGCAACTCAGTTGCTGAGAGAAGCAAACTGAAAAACATCCATGAATCTGAACAAGTGTTCAAGATGCATCTCGATGTTGAAACTCTAACTACTGCTAGTCCCATGTTGTCCCTCTGAAGCACTGCACTGTTGTTGCTTTGCGTTGTGCCTTTCTGCACGGCTGCAACTCTGCACTGCACTGCTCAGATTTTGGCGTTGCTAACTACTGCATATGTCGCTCCAACACTCCTTTGCACCAACTGGAACTCCACCAGCCTGCTACTACTGATGTTGGGCACCCGTAGCAAGGTCATGATCCAAGAGGTGGACTCCTCAAGGATCCTACCCAACTGAATTTCTTGCGAACTTACAGCACAATATCGCCCCATCTCCCTCTTGGAGATGCGTGGGCACTCATGGAATACTCATCCTCCTCAATCTTTGCGGGTGCAGCCTACAGATCGTGCTCATCGTCCTTGTCCTTTTCTTCAAAAGACACTGGGTAGCATAGTGACCAAGTTCACCACACCTAAAACACTTTATCTTCGAGACATCCTTCTTTTGTCTCCGTTGCTCCCGCTACCCCTTGGATGCAAGGGTTGTGTTTTCCTCCTCCTTCGTCTTCGACCCACTACTACTGCTGTCATCAAGTTTGCACTTGACTAGGTCCCTCCTTAGCTCTTCTTGCTGAAGAGCAGCCCACATCTCTTCCCAGCTCGGCAAGGTTGCTCTGCCCAGGATACTCTGGACAAAAACTTGCCATTCCTCTATGATTGCGTTGAGGGCCAGTCTTACCATCGCGGTAGGCTGAGGTGTGGACCCCACAGCTGCTCGCTGATCATGGATTTCTTGAAGCTTCGAGAAGAACAGATCAATACGCTCTCCTTTTTACATCTGCATCATCCTCAGTTTTTTCTCTAAGTACGTCTTCTACTGCTCGAAAGAGCCTTCATACAGCGTTGTCAAGGCTTCCCACATCTGCCTAGTTGTGTCCTTGCCGGCTATGTGGGACACAATATGATCTTTGACTCCATCAAGGAGTAGCCTCTTAGCTTTCGCCATATCAGTTGTGTACTTCATTAGCGGATCTGGATTCGCAGGGACAAATACCGTACTCGTCACGAAAAGCTTGAGATCATATTCATCTAGAAGGCATGTAATTCTCGCCTTCCAAATTACATATTTGGACGCTCCCTCCAACAGGTCCTAATCTCGAAGCCCATGAGTTGCCATGGCCATCAAGAATGTCGAATCTTCTCCCTCTTCTTCCTCCTCTGTGCAGCACTGGACTGGCTTACACACTCCTTGTTGGAGCTTGTAGATCTGCCACTCGAATCTGCTGCTCATATCACAAAAAATGGAATTCCCTGGCTAAGAACTCCCCGAGGAAGAAAATTCCCTCACTGTGCTTCTTCTTTCTCTTTTCACGACCTTTTGCCTAGCAAAAATTGTCATCAGAAAAAGTGTGTCCCACGAGCTATGCATTGAGGCTCTGTGTTGCTCCCTCTGGCTCAGCAAAATCTCGATCTGGAAGTCCTACCTCTCTGTCGACTCACTCAAAGAGAGATTGTCCGTGAAACTTCAGCCTTTCTAGCCTGGACTGCACAATCCCTCTGGGGATTCGAACTGCTGCCTTTTGCATCTATTCGGCCTCCTGCTCGGCGCTGGCGCTGCTCTTCCTGTTCCACCTGCAATGCTTGATACCTTGTGAAAATTCCAAGTCCTAGATCTGGAATCCTACTAAAGCAAACTGAATTAGCTTCTCCTACTTGTAAATTTCATTAACAAGTTATTTGCAGATTAATTATGTAAATATTGAAGTAATCACTAAAGCAACCTTCACTTAATCAAATTAATATGCGAAACAAGAAACTGAGCAAGAGAAAAAATATCATACAAGACACCGTTGTTTTTGGACAAATGTCCCCCGAAAAACCCAATGTGGAAAAACTAGTGCAACAAATCTAAGGGTTTTATTATTAAGCAACAGTTATATCTCAATGCATCTCTGAATGTCTCTCTAGACAATTCAGTTACAGAGAATATCACCGACAGAGAAAAAATAGTGAGATTACCTCACTCTGCAAGTCTCGGCTGATCCGGTAGCTAAAATGACAGGCCCCTAGCACCATCTGTGTTGCCTCTGCGCAGTAGTTGCATAGGCCTGCGCGGGGACCTCTGAAGGATTGCGTCTCCTCCTCCGCTAGATCGATCTACTCTCAAAAAACCCGATTCAACTCTCCCGGCTCAAAATCCCGATCTCCCAGCAAAATCTCGGACTATATCTTGGAAACGCTACCTTGCCTCTGCGTGTGCCCTGCGTGGCCCTGTGTCACCCTCTCTGGGCTTTGCACTACTTCCTCTGCATCTTTCTCTACCTCTCTGCTGAGTATTCTTGGCCCCGGAGAAGATCCTCTGACCAAAACTGCTTCTGCCCCTCAACTACATGAGAATATCTCGATCAAAGATTTCCTCTGAGCACTGCTCACTTCAGAAAATTCGATCTCTTGATCTCTCGATGTGTCTTTCCAAATGACCATCAAGTCTTCTTTATAGTCTTCTCGTTGAGACTTCAACGGCCGAGATTAGATCTCCAATCAATGGCTAAGATTACATTTTGACTTGATCTGCTTTTTCTAGAAGTTTCACCCACAGTTTAGATTAATACCCATTAATTAGTTTAATTTCCTAAGTTTAGACTTAGGGATTCATTAAAAATAATTAATTTATCAAATAAAACTGTCTCCGGGTGGAATTTCCCAAAACAATTTCTAGGGTATGTGGAATACATGTGTCTAAGCCTCTCCACAAAGTTTGAGACTTAGAGCACATCCGATGCTACCACAAATCAACATCTTTCTCTCTCAATTAGAGAGGACATGTACTCATTCCTAAGTTTCCTCTTGGCTTAGGAATTTCCAAGTTCCTACCAAGTAAGAAACTTGCTTCCAGGCTCCCTCTTAACGAGGGACCTGCAACAGCTCTTCAGGAAATAATGGGATATCCAACTGCTCTGGAGAACTCCTTCCTTCGATGTCATGAATTTCTTCTTCGTTATGGAGTCTTCATCTTTTGGGATCTCCTCAGAGGGCACGGACCATCCATCACTTTCATCTACGAGTCATGTCATCATTTCATCAGAGAGTGATCTACCAGTCTTCTCATCTGGCCTAGCTTCATTTCATAGTGCTATCTCCATACCATATTCCTTCAAGGATCTTTCATCTTATCACATGGTTATCAACTGTGGAAGATATATACTTCCCTTTGGAAACCCTACATAAGCTCATCCAGATATTATTCAATTATACACATGAATACTTAATTTAAAATTACCTTAGTGATGGTCTTTTATCATGACATCTTCCTGTAGGTATCAGCATCCTTCATACATGTTGACACATCTCACAAAGATATGTATTGTCAAGGGTCTCCATATATTTCCAAGAGAATTTTCAGTCAAGTCTTCTTGGTCTTTTGGATGTTGATTTCCTTTACCATGGTTGCATATCTTACAATCTCTTCCTTCCTTTCCTCACATATTCCATTCCCAGGAGCTTCCAATCAAAGTTCCTTTATTGTAGTCAAGCACCTCATACTTCATATGAGGACATATTATGTTGATTTCATCTCGTGTGAACCATGCCTTCTGGAAACCTTTCATAGGAGGAGATCCTTTTCCTTTGATCATGCTTCTAAAGATAGAAGCAGTGATCCATGTTACCTGCAACCATACAACATGACATTATAATATTAAATACAAGCATACATACATCATTTACCTCAGGTCATCTAGGCTTCTTTCAGCAGCTTCCTTGATTGAAAGATCTTCACTCCCTTGATCTGCTTCTCTTATGTCATCATACCATCATCCCATGAATTCCACAAGTTGGAGTTCTTAATGAAACACTTGCTTCCTCTCTGGATCGGTGAATCTTCCAATGAAGATTCCATCAGAGAAGCTTGAGGATCTTGAATATCCCTATCCGAAGATGTTTCCTTTTTGACTTGATGTATGATGAGCCTCATCCTGGATGACTTCTTCTTTTCCTTCAATTTCCAATGAGGTTTCCAAGAGCTATATCCTCCATATTTAACAGTCATGAATTTTGTTTGTTCTTCATGATTTCCATTGTGATGTCACAAGCTCTTGTTTCTAATACTTTCATGATGCCACATTGCATTTTGTTATTTATTACAGCCATATCCTATAACAAAAGACTTAGGAGCTATGCCAAGACCTTTTGTGAGGGAAACTATCTCAATCATGGCAGAGATCTCTTACTCCTTTCCTTGGTCTTCTTCAGCTTCCTCCATCTTCCCGGTGATATGAGCTTCCCTTTTGTAATGTTAATAATTTTTCCATAGCATTGAATCTTAGCTATGTTGTTTTGTCTTATCTGCGGACCAAACTTCCCTTTCCTTTCTGCAAATGTTTGAGTCCTTTAACCTTCAATACTTTTAACCACAACTTGTCCCAGATCTCTCAATTGAGATTCTATGAAGATATTCATTCAATTTTATGTAGATCAGGTCTAAGTGATATGACCTTCTTTACTGCATTTTCAGAGAATATTTCTTCCAGCTTATCATATATCTCTTTGATGTCTCCACTCCTGCTACATAGGGATGAGGGGACCTTTGACTGATTCCTTAAGAATCCTTTGAGCCCTTTGATCCCTTTACATGTATTCAGATATTGCTTGACCTTCGGAGACTTTTCCATAGATATGATCAATGACTTCACTTTCTTCGAGGATTATGTCTATCCTCCTTTTTACATGCAAGATACTTCGATGACCCAACCTACTTATAGATCACCTTGCAAACACGAAGCCATTTTGTCAAATTTGATTATAGAATAAAAGATACTTACTTGATAAGTGAAGATGAAATCTTCAGCTTGATCACTTTGATGTTGGTTGAAGAAGATGTATTGATACTTCCTCGAATGATCTTCTTCAAGGATAAGGATGGGATCCTTGCTGTAATAATGATAATGCTTTCTTGCCTTCACGATACTTAGACTTGCATGGAGGTGAATGAGTGTAGATCTGAAATGCTTCTCTTGGTTATCTATACTTTGTGCTACTTGCATTGTAGATCTCTTTAACTTGATGAGATGAATAGGGGATCCAATCATTTTTGTTGTCATGTCACATAAGACTTCTTTCTAGCACAAAGATCTTTTCTTGCTGTGATAACCAAGGCAGTAGTTCTGAGTTTTCATCACTAAATAGCACGGAGTATTATAATAGCACCTATACAGTGAAGGAGTGTCACTGTGATACCACCAAAAATCTTCTCCAAGTAGTCTGCACTGCACCGAGATCTGTATATTCATCTTCTTGACTGTGATATCATTTTTATCGAGGTTCTGTGATCTGAGATGATCCGAGTCCTTTTGGACTGTGACTTGACACCGAAATTTCAGAGGAAAACCCGAGAACTGATCTATGTTAATATGTCCTTCAACTTGTTTTGATGAGTTGCTTTGACAACCTTTGATTTGCTTACATGCCTTTCTTGAAACTCAACCCTTGAGTGTCTCTGTGATTAGGTGCCCTTCCTTGACTGTCACCTTAGCTCTGATTCCATGTTGAGAAATATAGGGCATTTGTATTAGATAATTTCTCTTTATTAGTGACTGTTTGTGAATTCTTTTTACATCTTTAGATTAGAATCTTCTTCTACTTTGTTATTAGTGTTCTTGTTCATCAAATAGTAACCAATGCATGAACATAAAATAGACAAGAGACACAGTATGTAGGCTATGAGGCAGGGCCAAAACCTGTCACTCTTTGAGAGGAAAACCCACACCAATTCTTCTTATAGAGATTCAAATTGACGAATACCAAGACCATGACCCTTGACTTATGAGGCACTCCAACACCAAGACACTGCTTCTCCTCTTCTTGAGACACTTGACACCATCGATATCTTCTAGCTATCATTATGATGAGATCACCTTTCTAACATATGACTGAACATCATTACTGCACTGATCAATATCACTGAATTCTTCATGTCCTCACTGTAGCACCGAGTACAGTACTAAGACTGTGGTAACGCCAAGACTGAGATCTTCTTGATAGCACCGAGACCATAAAGTTGTTACACGGAGATCATGATAGCACTGTCTCGAGGAATCCAAACTGCATCTATGAGTGGATTGTGGTTAGCCCAAAACTGTGGTTTGTTATGAATCTAATTCATAACTAAAGTAATAAATATAGTTATTAATAGAATAAAATAGAATAAATGTAATTACTAACTAATCAATTAGGATTATGTTAAATAGTCATTAGGTTTATGAAAAGGCATCTCTAAAAGACATGCCCATTCGTGAAAAGGTACCTGCATAGGTATAAAAGCGGGACCTCATTGTAATCATTCAATCATGTCATATCTTATCAATAAAATATTATTATTATAAATACCTTGTGTATTTGATAATTTAAGCTGCTTTTGCTATCAAAGTCTACAAGCATACAAATCTTGCTGCTACAGTAACCAAACCTACAACTTCCGCTGCTACAGTGGTATCGGAGCTATATTAAGGACAAGTTGAAGCAATGGCACACAACATTGTTCTACAAGCCTACGAACGTAGTTTACAAGCCCGAGCACATTATTTACCATATAATGTGCCATTACGTGAAAAGCCCGAAATAATTAGAAAAGTTCTAGAAAAGATTGAGCACTTAGAGAAGTTATGTGCAGAATTTTCTGCAATAGTCCATAATAAAGAAGATGAAAAATGTTGTAAAAATGAGAAAGCAGTTAGTTCTGATAAAGGGAAATCAAATAAAACACCCATGGAGAAGTCAACTAAATACATTCCCCCACCAATGCGTAATAAAAGAAAACAACCAACTAATATTGAAAGTAAAGAAGAAGGGAAATGTTGGAAATGTGGTGATAAATATTTCACAGCACATAAATGTGCCTTTTACACAAAAAATATCATAGCCAGCAACAGTGAAAAAACACAAAAAGATGATGCTGATGCAGATAAAAATAAATTGGAAGAAAGCTATGTTGAGAATCAAGGAGAAAATCACTCAAATTCCAAATCTGGTTGGGTATATGAAGAAATCCTTGATAAGGGTGAAGAAGTTGAAGAAGAAAATGTTGATAAGAATAATGACTATAAAAAAATTATTACCAATCAAGATGGTGAAGAAGCGGAACAACATGAAACTGGAGAAGATGTAATAGATAATTATGATATCAATCAAGATAAGGATCCATATAAAGCGGACCTTAATATGGAGGAAGATAAAGTTGATATATATCAAGATGAAAATGCAAGTGTAGATTTGGAAGAATTTGCAGTGAATGGTAAAAATAGGATAATGGTACTGAATATTGACCGAACCCAATTGGCAAATGTGCTTCCTGAAACAACACAACAATTAAATACTAAAACTACAGATAATTCAAATGGAATGGGTGTTGTTCCAACAATGGGAACTGCTGGTGGAATGGATTTAAGTAGAGCCCCAGCTGGTATGAACTCTGGCACCCCAAGGCCAGATATGTGGGCTGGATCCGGTGAACCTCATCCACAAGGTGTTCATGGCATGCCAGTGGCAAGGCCTCTAATGTTTCGAGAAATCAACATGACCGCACTAGTTACCCAGCAGCTCGAGATTCAACCCATGGTTTTCTGCGTCACTAACATCAAACCCCAAATAACAGAGGAAGAATTTCTGAATCAACTGTACAGGAACTATGGTCTTGTCTTCAGGTATTTATGGAAACAGCTACCCAATTCAGGAGCAGAGGTATTAGTAGAGTTGGACAACTCAGAAAGAGCCATAGCACTCAACCAGCAGATATTATCGCAAGACCCCTCTGAACTAAAACTAGAAAAGGTGAAGGAGTACCGTGTTTTTCCATCACTGAAGAATATGGCAACGCAACAAATAGAGATGCCAAATCTGAAAGAAAAACGAGATTTGCTTAAACCGCATGATCGTGTACTGGAAAGCAATACGACTGGTCGTCCGAATAATATATGTATCTCAATATGGCAACTTTTTAAATATGCGGATTCATTCGATCTGTGGCTTATGGCATTCGGCACTGTAGGAGCCATTACAGATGGAATGACCATGCCTCTGATACGGCTGCTTATATTAAGCAGTTTCGTAGACACTCTAGGAAATTTCGGTTCCGCATCCACTGCAGAATTCCGTCATATTATCAACACATATACTTTGCGTCTGCTCTATCTATCAATCGGTGTGTTCTTTGCTGCGTTTCTAGAAGCGTTCTGTTGGAAGAGGACCAGCGAAAGGCAGGCATCTCGAATGCGTATTAAATATTTGAAAGGGGTATTGAGGCAGGACCAGGGATTCTTCGACACCCACGAAACTACCACAGCTGAAGTGGTTACCAGTGTTACTAATGATACTTTTGTTATACAGGACGTTTTGGGTGAAAAGCTGCCCAACTTCCTCATGAATACATCTTTTTTCTTCGGCAGTTATTTTGTGGCATTCTACTTGACATGGAGACTGGCAATAGTGTCATTTCCTTTCGTGATCTTGTTGATCATTCCCGGCGTAATTTATGGATGGATTCTGCTGCGGACTTCTCGCAAGTTGGCTGAAGCATATAATATAGCCGGCAAT
Organism: Pinus albicaulis; assembly: GCA_034641835.2. Taxonomy (NCBI): domain Eukaryota; kingdom Viridiplantae; phylum Streptophyta; class Pinopsida; order Pinales; family Pinaceae; genus Pinus; species Pinus albicaulis. The sequence goes on from CM076579.1 coordinate 1,187,986,191, forward strand.
ATTGCAGAGCAAGCACTTTCATCCATTAGGACGGTCTTTGCTTTCGTTGGAGAGGAGAGGACAATGACCAAGTTCTCTGATGCACTTAATGTAACTGTAAATCTTGGGCTTAAGCAAGGTCTTGTCAAAGGCTTGGCAGTAGGAAGCGAAGGAGTCGCCTTCGGTATCTGGGCCTTCAACGCTTGGTATGGTAGCAGATTGGTTATGTATCATGCGGGTAGTGGAGGAAAGGTTATGATAACATCAATTTCCATGCTTATGGGTGGCTTAGCTCTAGGCACTGCGCTTCCGAATATCAAATACTTTTCAGAAGCACGTGTTGCTTGTAAACGCATTTTTGAGGTGATTGACATAGAACCGATTATTGACTGGGAGGATGCAAAAGGAGAAAATATTGAAAGAGATCAGGGGATTATGCCTTCAATGCCCCAGCAAACTATTGTCTATGGATTACCACACACATTAAAATGGAATGTGCAGTAAAGGGACACGAGAAGGGACATGACTATTTGAATGAACCTATAGTCATAAAAATAAATAAACAAAAATAATAAATCATAAAAGTGCTTTATAAAAATGGTTAAAGTAATTTAATTATAAGTTACCTTAATAGATTTTTATAAAGTTACTTATATATATGTATATATATACGTATTAGTTTTATTGTTATAACTATTATTAATTTAATTAATTAAAATCACTATTTAATTAATTAAATTAATGGGAAAAAAAGAAAGAGAAGAAAGTACTATGTGATTTAAAATAAAAAATAAAAAAATAAAAAAAAATCACAGGGATTTAGAACAGTGTGCAAAATACAAGGAAGGTACCAGTGATTAAAGACATTTTTAGCAGATAATCCAAAATGAAACAAATTGTCGAAGTTAAGATAACATGTCAAAATTCATAAGTCGAAATGATTAGCGATTAAAGATGAAGATAAATGCCAACAAATATAGCTTTGAGGACAAAGCTTTTCGAAGAAGGAGGCAATGTTATGAATCTAATTCATAACTAAAGTAATAAATATAGTTATTAATAGAATAAAATAGAATAAATGTAATTACTAACTAATCAATTAGGATTATGTTAAATAGTCATTAGGTTTATGAAAAGGCATGTCTAAAAGACATGCCCATTCGTGAAAAGGTACCTGCATGGGTATAAAAGCGGGACCTCATTGTAATCATTCAATCATGTCATATCTTATCAATAAAATATTATTATTATAAATACCTCTTGTGTATTTTTATAATTAAAGCTATTTCTGCTATTCAAGTCAACAAGCATACAAGCCTTCTGCTACAGTATTCACATCTACTACAGCTTCCGCTGTTACATGGTTGCCCTGAACTGTGGTCACCAAACAGTGATCTTATCCGAATTGTAACCCATCCACAAACTCAGAGGTATATCCGAACTGCACTACACCATTACGGAAACTTCGGAGGAGATTTGAACCTTGTTGCCCATCCAAAAACCTCAGACATCTCACCGAAAATCTCAGAGGAATCTGAGCTACTTCACTGCGGAAATGCGGAGTATGCACCTTCCTATTTATAGTAGTTTGACCATATAAAAAGCCGACCTGAGTATCCGAATAGGTGTGTGAGCCGACATGAACATTTTATATATATTTTGAGGTCGACATCAATAGGAGAGCAGTCCTTGTCTTTGGAGGACTTTTTAGACACTTCTTATAGACTCATATATATTGACATAGGCTCAAGAAGAACTCTTCATTCATGACATTAATTCTTTGACTCTAAATGACAAACCTAATGCTCTCAAATGAGAGCCATCTATAATAAAATCACTTGCTCATGAAACCCATGAAGCAAGGCTTACAAAAATACTTTTATTACATCATTTATACAAGTCATTATGAAGATCAAACCTAGTTACTTTTCAACAAGCCAAACCATCCAAACTCGAACAAAGTATTGCCACCTCAGATGATGATCCCAAAGATGCTCTGCGTAGATCCCAAGAACTGCGTATAGTCCTCCAAGAGAAACTCGTAATCCTCCAAAGTGAAGTGCTACATGTAGAATCACTCAATCTAACAATGAGAGAAGTCCCCACGAAATCCTCAGTCCAAATATTCCATCGAATATTCCTTTAGTGCATGAGCTCCTCCAAATAATTCAATTTTCCACATCTGCAACTACTGCGTTAACTCCAAGATATTCGATTTTATGAGATATTGGTGTATTTATGATTTAAGGTGCTTAGTCATCGTCCACATGTCCCTTGACTCAACTCTTTGACTTAGGATAATTTTCAAGCCATTTCCACGTCATTCTATCACATGGAATAATTTATTTCTCTCTATTTAATTTATTTCTAGCCTAATTTATTGCCACATTTTCCACTAAACTTAGGAAATATGGGTTTTGGGGTCCTAAACACATTTTTGACCCCTTAAAGTGTGTCATAGTAGAAAGTTAAGGGTGAAAGGTGAAAATTCTATTACTCATACCCCATACAACTTCTCTAGACATCACTTATTACATTACATATACAAATTTTATTGCAATTTTCATCTTGCGGAAAATCTAAAAAATTAAAAAATGACTACTTAGACCTAACCAAATTCCACGAAATTTTTTGTGTGACCTAGTATGGTAATATAAATCGACTCTAGACACTAGGACTCACCCAAGGCCTCACCATCAAGTTGTACTCCGGCTTTGGGGTAAATTTGGAGGAAAAAACTCAATTAATTATTAAGTCCTGGTAGGGAGATGATAATTGATTAAGTGAAAAAAATCTCCCAAAGTAATACTCAGTTGTTGGAAAGGTCACAAGCTACCTAGGTCTATTACAAACTCAAAACTCATCATTACGAGCATCACTTATTACAATTCCCTGCATGGTGTGGAATCTGGGTACGAGAGAAAATGATGAGAAGTAGAAGTAGAGTTTAAAAACTCTGATAATTTGATGATATATGATGGTACAAGTGTCCTTTGGTACATTCTTTGGCATGGAGTCTTCATATAATCATCAGGTGCCACTCCAGTGGTCAACAGGCCTCATTGGGTCACCTTATACCTTAAAACCAAAATATCCATTAGGTGACCTTCATGTATACCGGGACTCCTCCTGTTAGCCCAGGTATGTTAGTGATCAAATGACTCTTTCAGTTGTTTTCCATTAAGTCATAGATCAAAAAAAATTTACTTTTTTGAACCAGTTCTCAGAAAATAATTTTGGTCACTGAAGAGGTCTAAACCATGTATGCTGCCTCCATTTCATTTATCGCCACCCTTGTCAAGGTCATCACCATCATCAGTTTCAAGGTCACCATCTCCATGATCATCACTGAAGAGGTCTAGGGTTAGGTCACTCCATCTCATATAGGTCAAAGTCTAGGTTCATCTCTGCCTTTGAAAAATCTTCAAATTTTCACTGAACACAATGCAACAACCCTCCATTCCATTCATAAAACCCTAATGAAGGAACAAGCAAGTTTATGAAGATGAAAAAAAGCCATCTTTCTTGTTTCATATGGCTCAAGTTCCAAAAAGTTCCAAACAACTCCAGTTTGTGTAGAAATTTCTGAATCTTAATTCTTAGGTAGAAATTATTTCTATTAATCTGGTTAAGCTTCTCCTACTTATACAAGTTATCAACTGAATAAATTCAAGTTAACATCAAAGCAAAACATATAACATATCTCTACCAATTCAGATCTAGAATAAGCACATGCACACAGACAAAGTGACAGTTATTTCTGGACAAATTATCCCCAGAAAAACCCAATGTGGGAAAACCGGTCTCTAGCTGCTAGAGGGCTCTATTATTAAGAATATTTCTGAATACACAACACTGGGTTCCAGATGTGGAAAACCCTACAGAGAAAACTCTAGATCTGCAGCACCTGGTTGATCTAAGACCAACAATATTGACTAATCCACACCCTCAAACGGGATTTACAGAACTCAGCCAGAACTAGGCCTAGAAACCCCAGATCTGCCCCTGAAAGACACTGCGTCAGCCTCTGAAGGCCTCCAAATGCTCAGCGTTGTCACTGGAACGGACTGCGTTACCCCAGATTGGGTGACGCAGTCACTACGCTGCCCCTAAGAGTCTCTGCGTAACCCCTAAAGGGTTTTCTGAAAAATCACGTTGTCCACGCTGTTGTTGCTGCTGCTGCTATCGTCTGCTGCCGCTGCCTTCCTCTGCGCTGTCTTTCCTGATCTCTTCTCTGCTTCTTGTGTATTCTAGACCTCGGGATCAGATCATCCCCTTGGTCTAAATTTCCCTCTCTGCAACTGAAACACTTGAAAATTCTTAGCAACCCCGCCCTATAATCTCATCTTAGCTTCAGTGCTCTGCCTCTGTGTGTCTTACAAATGACCCTAAGCCTTTCCTTTATACTTTTCTCGTTGACAAATCAACGGCCAAGATTAAATCTTTAATCAATGGCTAAGATTAAAAGAAAGCTTGATCTGTGTGATTTAAGACAATTTCATCACATGTTAAATTAAATTCACTTTAATTATTTTCTTTTCCTAAGTTTTAACTTAGGAAATACATTAAAATAATTAATTAATTTGATATCTCCTAAACCAGATGAAATTTCCCAAATCCATTTATGGGTCTTGTAGATCAGGTGAACTCTAGTCCTTCCTCAAAATTTGGGACCTAGAGCACAACTAATGCTACCCCAAATACACAAAATCTCAACACTCCCTCTTAGCATCAAGGGTGTGCTCTAGTAATACATCACATTTATGCATTACATGATTTTGGGCACTAGTTCTGTGCTGCTGAAGCTTGGCCTCCTACCACTCAACTTTGCACTATTGCTGCCCATGACTCTGCCACTGCCACTGCAACCATTGTACTGCAGCTCCCTCTCAATATGTTGCATCTGTGCTGCTCATAGCACTGCCACTGCTGATCTGCTGCACTGCAACTTCAGTTGTTGAGAGTAACAACTGAATCTCTTGCCCAATCTTTGACAGACAAGTCAGATGGGATGCATCCTCATCACTGTAGCTCCATAGGCTACAAATCTGTGCTAGCATCTAAAGAACGATGCACAGCTACAGCTCTGCCTGCGTAATCAGACTCCCTCTGCACTACTGAAGTCACATCAGCTCCTTGTGCTGAAATCTATCCCGTTGCTGCTGCACTGTGTTGTCCCTCTGAAGCTCTCTGCACTGCATAAGCAGTACCGCATTGCAGTGCAGAAGTCACATCAGCCTCTGCGCTGCTACTGCTTCTACGTTGATGCTGCTATGCTCTGCGCTACTCCTTCCAGCCTCCAGATCTGCCTCTGCTTATGCCTCATCTGTGATCTATGCACCCACTACTCCACTTGTCCCGCTACTGTCTTAAGGTTGTTGTAGCTCGCTTGTGATCCAAGAGATGAGCTGCTCAAAGATCCCGCCTTACTTCCATGTAGCTCCTCTACATGTCCATGTCACCCCACCTTCGTGGTTCATGAGCACTCATGGCTACATCATCTCCAGACCCATCATCTGCCACCACTGCTTTGGAAGAAGATGCTTCCTTGTCCTTCTTCTTTTCTGGACAATGGCTGGCAAAATGTCCTATTTCGCCACACTGGAAGCATTTGATCTTAGAAAGATCCTTCTTCTTCTTCGGCTGCTTCTTCGATGCCAAGGCTGCATCTTCCTCATCTTCCTTCTTTATTTTGCTCAACCCAAGGCTATGCTGCTTCTTGGTGAATTTGCGTAGTTCTTCTTGCCGCAGGATTGACCACAAGTTGTCCCAATCTGGGAGCTCCGCTCTGCCCAAGATACTTTGGACAAAGGTTTCCCACTCATCCGTGACTGCATTGAGGGCAGTCCTGACTATCACTGCATCATCTATAGTTGCACCCGTTGCAGTCAGCTGATCCCTGATTGACTGCAATCTGAAGAGGAAATGCTCGATGTCTTCTCCCTTGGTCATCATGAATGACCTCATTTGGGCCTCCAACATCATCTTTCTTTGGACTGATTTTCCCTCATATAGGGAAGTCAAGGCCTTCCACATCTCATTAGTTGTCTTCTTCTCAGCTATGTGTGGTACAATATGGTCCTTGATACTGTCCATTATTAGCTTCTTGGCATGCCCAACAACTTCTCTATGCTTTCGTAGGAGATCTGCATCTGTTGGTGTGTCCAGAGTCTACTCTGCATGGTCTCTTAGACCGTATGCCTCAAGGACAATCAAGATCCTTTCTTTCCATACCGAAAATTTTGAGAGGCCCTCTAGCCTATCCTGATCACACAGTCTATGAGGAGCCATATGATTATAATGTGTTGGAGCTCCTCTTCTCTATGCTAGAGATCTTGGATCTAGGGTCCTTTTCGAACTGGGAACCCTCTGCTCCCTCTGACACTTGATTTGCCTCCTTGGAAATCTACCAAATGCTTGATTCAACATGCTGATCACTCTGACCAGATGCAGTTTCATTTTGGCAGAAACTCTGAGAAAAGTGATCTCTTCCCCAACTTGTCAATTGTGCTAGGTTAAAAATGAAAACTAGGAAGTTAACCCCACAGGCTCTGAATTCTGCCCAACTTTTATTGAGGTGCCACGAAGGAACAGTTGAGATCGAATCGCAATCGGACCAGGACCTAACAGCGTTGTTTGAGCCGCCTTTCTTGTGATAATTGTGTCGGCTTGCTAGGACCCTTGAAGCCCCCGTTGGATGGCAATCACCCCTTCCCTCTAACGTGAATATCCTCTGAAACTTGACATTGTCCACTTGAGATCTGCACTATATTTGCCTTTCCGGCTGACTTTATCAGTAGATCAGCCAGGATAAGCACAAAAGTGATGACCCTTCTAGATGCGCAATTGCTTTGATATGTAGAAATTCTGGATCTTAATTCTTATCTGGAAATTATTTACATTGAGAAATCCAGTTAAGCTTCTCCTACCTATACAAGTTATCAACTGAATAAATTCAAGTTAACATCAAAGCAAAACACATAACAGATCTCTACCAATTCAGATCTAGAATAAGCACATGCACACATAGACAAAGTGACACAGTTATTTCTGGACAAACTGTCCCCGGAAAAACCCAATGTGGGAAAACCGGTCTCTGGCTGCTGGAGGGCTCTATTATTAAGAATATTTATGAATACATAACTCTGGGTTCCAGATCTGGAAAACCCTATAGAGAAAACTCTAGATTTGCAGCCACTGGTTGATCAGACCAACAATATTGTTTGATCCCACCACCTCAGCCAGGTTCTGGAACTTCGGCCAGGATCTAGGCCTAGAAACTTCGGTCTGCCCTGAAAGACAGCTGCGTCGACCTAGAAACCTCCAAGTACTCAGGCGCTATCAACACGGAAGATTTGCATTACCGGTTGCTGGTGGCGGGTCTCTGTACTTTAAGGATTATACGTAACCTCTGAAGGGTTTCCTGAAAATCACGTTGTCCTTGCTGCTGCTGCTGTCGTCTGCTGCTGCCATCTGCTACTGCTGTTGCTGGTGCCATCTGCTGCTGCTATCGTTTGTTGCTGCCATCTGCTATTGTTGGTGCTGCCTTCCTCTGCGTTGTCTTTATAGATCTCTTCTATGCTTCTTGTGTATTCTAGACCCTGGGATCAGATCATCCCCTTGGTCTAAATTCCCCTCTCTGCAAGTGAAACACTTGAGAATTCTTAGCAACCCCGCCCTAGAATCTCAACTTAACTTCAGTGCTCTGCCTCTGTGTGTCTTACAAATGATCTTACAAATGACCCCAAGCCTTTCCTTTATACTTTTCTCGTTGACAAATCAATGGCCAAGATTAAATATTTAATCAATGGCTAAGATTAAAAGAAAGCTTGATCTGTGTGACTTAAGACAATTTCATCACATGTTTAATTAAATTCACTTTAATTATTTTATTTTCCCAAGTTTTAACTTAGGAAATACATTAAAATAATTAATTTAATTTAAAATCTCCTAAACCAGATGAAACTTCCCAAATCCATTTCTGGGTCTTGTAGATCAGGTGAACTGTAGTCCTTCCTCAAAATTTGGGACCTAGAGCACCACTGATGCTACCCCAAATACACAAAATCTCAACAGTTTGTTTCACTGTCTCATGAAAAATAACAATTTTGTCTCACTGTCTTATGAAAGGATCCAAAAAGTCATCTTGACTGTCAAAGCTTCAAAGGAGGTCAAGTTTGACTTATTGTCTCAGTTTAAAACAAAGGACTTATTTCTAAATTTCGAACACACCTCATCTTGTTTTGAAAAGGGTCAAATCCAAAAGGTGAAAGATTTCAAAGTTTTTAAAAGTAGTCTTGTTGTCTCATGAAAGGGAGAAGTTTTGTCTCATAAAAAAGGAAAACTTTGTCCTCATATTTCATTCAAAATCCCATCAAATCACTTCAAGTGTCAAAGAATGCAAAAGCAAAAGCAAAAGTTCATTGTCAAAGAATTATGCCTTCTTAGGTCATTGTCAAGAGCAAAAGCCATTTCTATGTGCAAAAAAGGTTCAAAAGTTTTTATAAGTGTTAAAGGAAAAGGTAAGAGGCATTTGAAAGTTTATAAAAAGCCAAAGCAACCTTCATCTAATTCATTATACCCTTTCATGTGAGTGAGAGAGCTTCTCTTCTCTTTATTTGTCCTGCATAGCTCCTAAACTCCAAACCATAACCTTCAAATCCCAATAAAACCATTTGCAACTCATAAAAATCCAATTGTGTTACGCTTCTGGGCTTTGCATTTCACTGTCAGGCTCCTTTGTTACGCTTTTGGGTGTGAAATTTTCTAAATACAGAAATCCTACTGCAGTATCTTGATTTACTTCTACTTGTGATTTAATTATACAAGTTATTTTCAGAAAATACCGAAGTAAACACAACTTGCAGCCTACACACATACAGATCATTTACTGAATATTACGCTCATTCGATAAAGTGACACACAGATTTTTCGGACAAATGTCCCCGGAAAAACCCAATGTGGGAAAACCAGTGCAATAGATACGAGGGTTTATTATTATTAAGTAGAATCTGAGTACAACAAATCTGGGCACCTTACTAGTTAACCCGATAGAGAAAAAATAAGATCTGCAGCAATACCTGACTGTGAAAACTGGACTAATTCACACCCTCAAACAGGATTTACAGAACTCAGCCCCTTTCTGCCTCTAGAAACCCCAGCACTGCTTTGAAGCTGCCTGTGTTAGCTTTGCTACCCTCTGCGTGCCCCTGCGCTGCTCAGGAGAGGGTTGTGTAACCCCAAACTGGGTGACGTAGTCCTTACGCTGCCCTGGCTAGCCCTGCGTAAGCCTGGATGGCCTCATGTTGCCTCTGCGCTACCCTTCCTCTGCGCTGCTCCTGGTTGTTGCTTCTCTGCCTCTTGCTGACTCTTGGCTCCAAGATTAGATCATCCCCTTAGCCAATACTACCCCTTGCTACAATTGAAACACTTCTGGAAATTCTTAGCAAACCCGCCCTAGAATTTCAGCTTAGTCCCAGTGCTCTGCCTCCATGTGTGTGTCTCCAACTGACTCCAAGCCTTTCTCTTATACTTTTTCGTTGACACATCAATGGCCATGATTTAATCTCTTATCGACCACTAAGATTAAAAGACTGCTTGATCTGCGTCACTTAGTACATTTCATCACGTGTTTAATTAATTCACTTTAATTTTTTTAATTCCCTAAGTTAGACTTAAAGTCCTCATTAAAAAAATTAATTATTTTAATATCTCACACACTAGATGAAATTTCTCCAAACGCTTTATGGGTTTTGTAGGTGTTGTGTGTCTTAGCCCCTCCACAAAACTTCAGGGCTAGAGCACACCCGATGCTACCTCAAAATCTCAACACTTCCTCTTAGCACGGAGTGTGCTCTAGTAATACATCCACACCATGTATCACAAGATCTTGGCATCGGTCTCTCTGCTATTGATGCTTGGCCTGCTGCCCTCTATCCACTGCGTTGCTGCTTTCTGTACTATTGCCCATGTCATTGCCACTGACACTGCTACAGCCTACATCTGTACTGCAACTCCCTCTCAATTTGCTGCATCACCTTGCCCATAGCACTGCCACTATTGACTACTGCACTGCAACTCAGTTGTTGAGAAGTAAGCAACTGAAGGACCCCTGCCCAATTATTGACAGAAAAGTCGGGTTGCATCTCATCACTGAAGCTTCCTTGGCTGTTGCTCTGCGTTGTCCTCCTGAAGTTGTTGAGCTGCTATAGCTTTGCATTGCGTAAGCGCTGCCTCTTTGCATTGTTGCCTCTACGTTGTTGTTGCTTCTACACTGCGCTGCTCCCTCTACAACACCTAAGCACTGCCCTTCGCTTCACTGTGATCTTCTGCAACCACCTCTCCACTTGCCCCGCTACCGTCTTAAGGCTCTCGTAGCTCGCATGTGATCCAAGAGTGGACTTATTTAAGTATCCTGCCTCCCACTCTGTAGCTGCTTTACAAATCCATATCGCCCCACTTACGTGGCTCATGAGGACTCATGGCTACGTCATCATCACTCCCATTGTCCTTTGTTGTTGTTGCCTTGGATTCAGAAGATCCTTTGTCCTTCTTCTTCGGACAAGTGTTGGCAAAGTGTCCAAGTTCGCCACTATTCAAGCACCGGACCTTGGATAGGTCCCTCTTCTTCTTCCCTTGCTGCCTTCGTTCCTTTGATGCAAGGGCTGCATCATCTTCCTCTTCTTTCTTCACCTTGACAGATCAGTTTTCGTTGTTTTGCCTCTTGGTGAATCTCCTGATTTCCTCCTGATGGAGGATTGCCCACATGTCTGCCCAAGATGGTAACGTTGTCCTGCCCAATATGCTCTTGACAAACGTTTCCCATTCCTCGGTGACTGCATTCAGGGCAGTCCTTACCAAAATCCCTTCATCCAGAGTCGCACCCATGGCAATTAGTTGATCCCGGATAGTCTAAAGACAGAAAAGGAAGGGATCTATCTCCTCGCTCCTCTGCATCTGGAACAGTCGCATCTAATTCTCTAGAAGCATTTTCCTTTGAACGGAGCTTCCCTGATACATCGTCTCCAAAGCAATCCACATCTCATTTGTCGTGTTCTTCCCAGCAATATGTGGCACGACGTGATCTTTAACTCCATCCATGATCAAACGCTTCGCCCGCACTTGATTTTCATTGAATTTCTTCAGAGGATCTGGATCGACAGACATAGTTAAGACATTCGTTGTATGGTTCTTGATGTCGTACTCATCCAAGACTGCCAGTATCTTGGCTCTCCAGATGACGAAGCTGGACACACCGTCCAACTTATCCTGATCTCTCAGTCCATGAGAGGCCATCTAAATCAAATCTGTCAGAACAATACTCTTCTTCCTCTTTCTACTACAACTTTCAACAGACATGATAGATCTGGGTTTCTTGGCGATTAGAAACCCCTCTATAGTAGTTGCTCCCTTCGACAACTGATTTCCCTCCTAGAGATCTTCAGCTAAAAATAACTGAACAATTCTCTTCGATCATACTCCTGATCGAATCTCAAATCTTTTTGGCGTAGATCTGCTGAGTAACTGTCCTCCTCCCACTCTTTGTCAACTTAGCTAGGCACAATTCTACACTGGCAGAATCTCCACCACACCAGCAACTGCTGAAGATCTGAAGCTCTGCTTCCGAATCTCGGCAATACTTCACAGCAACAGAAAAGAAAACTGGACTGCGCCCCTTTGGTTGTCCTCTGCATGACCAAACTGGCCCAACGCAGTGGTTGCGCAGCGCAGGCTGCTCCTACGTCTCTCTTGAAGGCATTGCGTCGCCTCTGCATCACTCAAATGGGACTGTGTCAGCCCCTACGTAGCCTTTGCTGGGACTACGTCCTCCTGCTACTGCGCTGCCCTTCTCCGGATCTCTGCTGCTTCAGCTGCTTTCTGCAGCAAAATATTCTTCAACTGATTTGGCTGGAGATTCAGTTTGATCTGCAATGCTTTGATACCATGTGAAAATTTTTGAATATAGAAATCCTACTGCAGTATCTTGATTTACTTCTCCTACTTGTGATTTAATTATACAGAAAATATTCAGAAAATACCGAACTAAACACAAATTGCAACCTACACACATACAGATCATTTACTGAATATTATGCTCATTCAACAAAGTGACACAGATTTTTCGGACAAATGTCCCCGGAAAAACTCAATGCGGGAAAACTAGTGCAGCAGATATGAGGGTTTATTATTATTAAGTAGAATCTGAGTACAGCAAATTTGGGCACCTTACTAGTTAACCCAACAGAGAAAAAATAAGATCTGCAACAATACCTGTTGTTCTGGAGACTGAAAACTGCACTGATTCACACCCTCAAACGAGATTTACAGAACTCGACCCCTTTTTGCCTCTAGAAACCCCAGCGCTGCTCTGAAGCTGCCTGCGTTTGCCCTGCTACCCTCTACGTGCCCCTGCACTGCTCAGGAGAGGGTTGCGTAACCCCAGAGTGGGTGACGCAGTCCTTACGCTGCCCTGGATGGCCTCTTGCTGCCTCTGCGCTACCCTTTTTTGGCCTGCGTAGTGGCTGAAACCCTTTGCACTGCACAGCTACTGCGTAGCCTCTGCCTCCTCTGCACTGCTTCTTGGTTGTTGCTTCTCTGCCTCTTGCAGACTCTTGGCTCCGAGATCAGATCATCCCCTTAGCCAATACTACCCCTCGCTGCAGCTGAAACACTTCGGGAAATTCTTAGCAAACCCGCCCTAGAATTCTAGCTCAGTCTCAGTGCTCTGCCTCCGTTTGTGTGTCTCCAACTGACCCCAAGCCTTTCTCTTATAATTTTTCGTTGACACATTAACGACTGTGATTTAATCTCTTATCGACGATTAAAATTAAAAGACTACTTGATCTGCGTCACTTAAAACATTTCATCACATGTGTTTAATTAATTCACTTTAATTTTTCTAATTCCCTAAGTTAGACTTAGGGCCCTCATTAAAAAAAAATTATTTTAATATCTCACATACTAGATAAAATTTCTCCAAATGCTTTCTGGGTTTTGGAGGTGTTGTGTGTCTTAGCCCCTCCACAAAACTTCAAGGCTAGAGCACACCCGATGCTAACTCAAAATCTCAACACTGGGAGTGCTACGCAACAACCGTTTTGGAGTGTAGCGCAAGTGCTACGCACTGCCTTGTTATGCTTCCAGCCATTGTTACGCTCATGTAACTCTATTGTTACACACCTGTAGAAGTGTGTTACGCTACTGTAGGTGACAAATTCCAGTGTTGGAAGCTCGAGGAACCCTCCAAAACATTCAAGCTCATGCTCTAAACTTTGGTGTGACCTCCATACAAGGTAAACCTCCATCTTAGGTTGTTGTTTGGATTGATTTTGAAAGCTTTAATAATATTTTCATGTCACTTATCTCCTCCATGCTTTTCACTATCCTCGTATAAAAAAAATGTTTTATTAAACCCTAACCTACCCATTAAACTAAACCCTAACCCATCATTTAAACCATGACTCATACATTCCCTATACTTCACCAACACATTCCTATTACCTACACGACCGTCCATAACATATTTTAACGATCAAACCCTATTCTAAGCTATTTTACACAGTAAAAACAGTGAAAACATAGGGTGACTGTGTTTTAGGGTTTTGACTACCCTACACCTATTCATTTGCCTTCATTCCACCTTCACCGTGGAGCTAAGGTGACATCCTATCCACTGGAATTTTCTTGGAATTTTTAATTAGCTCCATGGCCCTCAAACACTAAAAAATATTTTCCACTAGTTTTTTCCCACAGGCAAAATTGGGAATTGACTGTGTTTCGAGGTTTTGACCATCCTAGACCTATCCATTTCCCTTCATTCCACTTTCATTGTGGAGTCAAGTCACTACCCTATCCACTACATTTTTATCAAAAATTTTACTTAACCCCATCACCCCCATTTCATCTCACGAACTTACCCTACTATTGCACAAGCTATTCTCACAGTCAAAATTGGGAATTTCCTTTGTTTTAGACATTGTGCCACCTTCCACACATCCATTTTCTCCCATTCCACCTACAACTTGAAGCTAACACACAACACTACCTACTCAAAATTTTCTAGAATTTTTCTCAGCTTCAAGACCCTTCATTTCATCCACCAAACTCACACCTTTCTACACTATGTTTTTCCAGATTTCCATTCATTCACTCATTTCATTGACACCCTAGGGTTTTCATCATTCCAGTGACAAACACCATGGAAAGTGACAAGAAGAGCTTCAAGGGAGGGTGCCACCTCAGGCTTGAACCATTCACCATGCATGAGATTAATGCTTCACCATTGGCCATAAGGTGCTTTGAAAGAACTCAGTGTTTGACATTTTGTGAAAGACTTATGGAAGGCGGGTATCATCTTCAGTTGTCCAACCTATTTGCAACAAGCTACAGTATGGGAAAGGTCACTCTTGCAAGTATGGAGATTAGCCTATCATCTGACCTAATTGCTTCAGCTACAGGTATCCCTTCTCATGGAGAGCAGTGGTTCAAGGGTATGGACCTAGACATTGAAAACTACAAGCAATTCCTCAAGCCTCATGCTAGAGAGGATCCAGAATTTCTTTTTCCTTTCAAACATCTCAGAAACAAGTATGCTCCTCTAATGATGTTCATAATGAAGTACTTCACATGTGAAGGAAGATTCTACAGGCTATATAGGTATCACATCAGGGTTTTGATGCATTTTACCTCAGTCAAAACACTTGATTTGCCTCTGTTAGGGTCCCATGATTTGGTTGATTGGCAAGCCAAATGACAGTGTAACATCAAACCAATCTTTTGAGCCCAAGGACCTAGCCTTCCGGACTCAGAGAGGGCTCTCTCTATTTGTGTAAGAGATATCTGTGTGTTTGCTTATTGTGTTCTGATTTTAGGCTAGTTATGAAGTACGTTTTTTGGTTTTGGTTTTTAGGTTGTGAGGGATGAAACTGATCAAAGATATAAGATAGGTAAAAAGATGTCAGATCAACTGGGCTATGGGGTCGAAGAGATCAAGAAAGCTTTCAGAAGGTGATACAAGGTTGTTGAAGGGCCGATTTGATTTCGAGGTAAAATAGATCTTTGAGCAAAATGGAGTAAGATGGACATCAAGTTTGTGAATAACAAAGGATTTCAAGCACAAATAGTTTAATAGCTGACATAAACATGGTAGGGCAAAGCATTAATCATGAGAAATGTAACTATAAGCTGATCAACGCATAAAAATAAACATTCAAGCCATGCATAGAGATATATGACTCTCTAACTTTGGGAAATGGCTATCAGAGTTTGGGGAAATATATTTAAGACAGACAAACAACCCAAATCACTATGTCGGAATGCCTAAACACAGTACTTCAAGCTATTGGGCACTTTGAAAACAAGATTGCATAGTCTTAGGCAAAGGGCAAGATCAGAACAAGACCTCCTTGGTTCAACAAATGGCAATCTAATCAGTCAAATAAAAGTTTCATAGATGGAGCTATGGCTAACCATGAGTACGCAGGGCATACCGTAAATCATACTTAGCATGCATAAAACCATGAATGAAACAAGAAAACAATATTCTTAAGTTATTAAAGAGCAATCAAGAATTCTTTAATGTGACTAAGAATGAAGAAAACATGGAAGCTATGAAGAAACAGAAAATTTGAGGTGCCTCCAAGGGCATGTCTCAAATTTGTTCTCTACTGTCCTATAGCAAGCAAGAACATGGATTTATGAATGAAAACTAAGAAACAAAACAGAGAAAGAGACACTATACCATTCTACCAAGTCATGGAATCCAACAACAATCCTCTTTCATCATCCAAGAACATCCAAGAAACTATCCAAAAGCATGAGACAAGTATTTCTTCCAAAGCTTATATGACCATATATTGCTTCTATTCATCAAGTTCAGCCTCATTTACAATGAAGTCTCTTGGAATATATAGGCCAAGATGAGGGAAAACCTCCTAGTGCAACTTGCAATCTCATTGGCCCATCAAAAATATCTGATTTTGTCCTTGAGGCTTTGCAAAGCCCAAGGCACAAAATATCTAATAAAATATCTCAAAAATGCTAAAAAAGGAAAATATATTGACTTTTCATAACGAACCATGCCCAAAAATAGCTAAACGCACATTAGGAAAAGCCACTTCAGAAAACTGTTTTTTTGGCCAAAAAGCACTAAGGGCGCACCAGCAGAAAATTGCTTGTCTTTCGGATGACTTTTAAGGGCCTTCCCAATGTCAAAACGAGGCCAGTGATGGCTCGTTGCAAAGCTCTGGATGTCTAATTTCTGGAACAACTTGAATTTTCCCAATCTGATGCCTAGAAGTCTGTCAAATACTGAATTGAGTGAAAAAACCCAAAAAATAGGCCTTGCTGATATGTGGGCAGAGTGTCGAAAAAGTGAGTGTTTTTTGCATCTTTGGAGGACCAAAACAACTTCAAATGCTTTGAAAATTTCTGAGTAGATGCCCCTGAATTTAATGCATCCAGTGGTACCACTCTCAAGAGTTGAGGATGCTCCAAACCAAAATGGCGGCGCCCATGATTTTATGTAATTAGGCCCAAAAATGTCAAAAAACAAGATCGTGTCGAAATTTGCTCAATTTTGGTGAGCAAGTCCCTCAAGGCTTTTTAGAAACATGTCTAGAAGCTCGGGCCAAAATTCCAAGCCTAGAGGTGTCTTTCTCCTTTTTTCTCACCGGGCGCCCTCTTTGGGCAGTGTTGAGCTTTTCTTGGTTTTCTTCTTTGTTGTTTGGCATTCTAGCTTTGGTGAAGAAGTCATGGCCCCTTGCCTAGGAGAGGCAGCTAGCACATGCTTTGGAGAGTGCCCTTCATGCTCTATGTTTTGTGTTTGCTTGCCCTCATCATTGCTTGCTTGAGGGCTGTCATGATTCCCATCATTAGTGTCTCTTTGAAGAATGTTATGTTCCTTATGAATACCATCACTTTTCTTCTTCCTTAGTTGATAAACAAGTTTCTTGTTTAAATAAAAACAAATTCACTTCTTTGAGCACTATGTTTGAGCAAAGAAGCCTTTGACAAGATCTATTTGTGGTTTTTAGAAAAGAAAGTTTCCTTTTGCTTTTGGCACAAAGACTCTTCCCCTTCAAACATAGCCCCTTTGCTATTCACTGCTTTTTAAAAGGTAAACAAGACTCCTTTCAAGATGATACAACCTCCTCCCCAATCACTGTTTTGATTTTTTATTTTAGCAAACAAGGTATGTTTCTTTGTTAACACTGTTAAGACACCTTTTAAACAAATTTGAGACCTCTTCACAACTCTGCTCCTCTGATTTTGGAGGCTGCACAAATTCTTCATTATCTCACAGCATAAAAGACCTCCTTAAACTGACGTGGTGGGGGTTTAAATGCTGTTTCCTCCCTACTGTTGCTGATACTGAACTTTGAATGCATAAAGTAATATTAGCTTCAAGCCTGGAATGTCCTCCATTAGAAATGGGAAAAGCTCTAAGATCAGAGCCTTTTACATAACTAACTGCAACTGTTGTAATTGATCTTTTGATTGGAGAGAAATTAGAGGCTGGAAATTTATTTAGTTTTTCTTCCAGGGTAGCTTGTTCACAGCTAGATTGGATATCATTCCCACTAAAACTAATTGTTCCTGAATAGGCACTACCATTTATAATGCTCTTACTTTTATTCACTCGCCTTCTAGTCTTATCTTGCTTTAATGATGAATATAGTTGTTCTGCTCTCATAATAATATTTTTTGAAATTCCTTCACATTGAGCTGCTTTAAATGCAAGATCTTCTCTACGAGCCCCATCTATCAATTTCCATGCTGGTTTGGTCTGCCCATTAATTGTTTCAGTGCCCATTGCTTTATATAAAAAATCTCTTGCATTCAGTGACACATCTAAGAGGCCATGCAAATGAGTAGATATGATGCCCATGCAACCAATGGAATCAAGTTCCCCTATCATGCTTGCAGCAATGCATGTTCCCTTTGTATTTCTGTTCCTCGACAGATTTCATCTATCAACACAAGGCTTTTGTTCTGTACTGTTAGTTAGGACATTTTCCTATCCTTTTGGAGGAGATTTTAGATAGACTATAAGGGACTTTTCCAAAGCAGTGAGCTAGTATATCTTTTGAAAGAGGCTTATAAAGACACCACTGCTGCAGCTTTCTTGAAAACATATATGCAAATCTATTTGTTGATGGAGTGAAGGAAGGTCTTATCACCCAATTTGATCTTCTGCTTGTTTACCAAAAATGGTCACCTTTTAATTCTCATGAATGAGCATATTCATAGAAGCTGTAACCCAAGAATCAGCCCTCTGTTTATCTTGAAGAAATAGTTAGATAGAGTAGGATGGACCAGTCTAAATAAAAGATATCCTTCTCATATAAAACATCTGTGTGTATTGTCTGTTTATATCAGTTTGCAGGGGTCAAATTGAACCCAAGCTCGTTCTACTTCCTTGGCTATTTAGATGAGGCTGTCCCTAGCCAAAATTTCACCCTCAGATTACAATTTGAAAGAGGTCTTTTATAAACAGAAAAATAGAAGGCCCTTTGACACCATAATGTCACTGCTTTGTTGATGATGAAACACAGGCCTTCAAACTATAAACTGTCATTTGCTCCACTGATTTTCAACCTTGTCTTTCAAAACATAGAACCTACTTAAACACCATTTGAAACATTATTGATGCATCTTTTGTTCATCGTTTGGGAGGAAGGTGACTCACAATTTTTGAAGTCATCTAAAAACACCTTAACCTTCTGCCTTTAAATGAGGTTACATCTCTATTCTTAACCATCTGCTCTTTGAATATATCATTTTTAAGGAGTAGATGTATTGCTGCACAGGCGCGCCACGCAAAAACCCAGGCGCGTCGCGCTCTTCAGAAAAATACACTGTTAATACCTACAGGCGCGCCGCGCTCTTCAGAAAAATACACTGTTAATACCTACAGGCGCGCCGCGCAATTTTTCAAATGCGCCGCGCACTTTTGCAGCCTGTTTTGGAGGCCTTCCTGGTGTCGGAATTGGGCGCAAGATGGCTCGTTGGAAAGCTATGGAAGTATACTTTCCAAATATGTTTGATTTTTTTCATTTGGTGTCCATTTGGTTGTTCAAAAATTTATTTTCCCAAACTGGTCAAAACTGGTGAATCCTGGTGCAGAAATGCATAGTGTTGTTTGCAGGCCACTTTTGGATGCCTTCCCGGCGTCGGAATTGGGCCCGAGATGGCTCGTTGGAAAGCTATGGAAGTCTACTTTCCAAATATGCTTGATTTGTTTCATTTGGTGTCAATTTGGTTGTTCAAAAATTGACTGTCCCAACACTGGTCAAAAATGGTGAATGCTGGTGCAGAAATACATAGTGCTATTTGCAGGCTACTATTGGATGCCTTCCTGTTGTCGGAATTTGGCCCGAGATGGCTCGTTGGAAAGCTATGGAAGTCTAATTTCCAAATATGCTTGAGTTTTTTCATTTGGTCTCTATTTGGTTGCTCAAAAGTTGACTGTCCCAACACTGGTCAAAATGGTGAATCCTGGTGCAGAAATTCTCCCGTGACATTTGTATTTTTACATTTCTCACAAACCATGATACCTGTGTAGAAACTGAAGGAGGTTTTTCTTCTTGAACCTATGAGGGACAAAAAACTCTTTCACTTTTGTCAATTTCATCTTTGTTTGGTCAGAAACACATTTTGAAACAAACTACCTGGGCGCTCCTTAACCTTTGTCTTACCATTTCTTGAGCTATATTTCTCTGAAGCCTTTATAAAAGAGCCTTGATCTACCGATGAGGGTCCTTTGATATAACATGAAACTTGTTTTGAGTATCTCTTTAACCATTTGTATGAGAAAATTTGCATGGTGGCAACCTTAAGAAAACTGACCCTCTGCCTTTTGTGAGAGAGGCCATCTTCAAGTTGACAAATCAACTATTCTTTCTCTAGGTGACTTTGCTTGTGACCTTTATCTCTCTAAGCACTGTATACCCTTTGAATTTTTAGACAAGAAGCATGGTTTTGATCATGAAAGTGTTCTTTTCCTATGTGTTGGGAAAAGCACTTGGATAGATAGCAATGCCCTCTCCAAAAATGTGATTTTGTATCTTTTGGAGGAAACCCTTGGTAAACATAAGAAAAAGAGACCTTCAGCACCCTCATGCCACATCTTGGAAAGAGATAATTCACAACTCCAAAACTTACTTTGACAATTTCTGCTCTCCTAGTGTTTTGATGATGATTAGGACTATTGTGCAGTTTGATCAAATCAGTCAGGCGCCCTTGGATATTTCCCTTTGACTATGGATGACAAACCTTATTTGTATTCATCCATGGCTTTACCTATACCTGTTCATCAAGGAAAAAGGTCTTTAGAGATCCTTAATGCAATAATATGGAACGGCAAGGCTTTTTCACATGTTTCATAAAAGGCCTTTGACTATGGTAGTGATATGGCTTGATTATTTGAATGTTGTCCCTGAATTTAAAACACATGCCATACCCTTTCTTTTCATTTGATGAGTCTGTCCAAATTTTGTTCATTTTAGCTGCAAGTTGTCTTTGAAGGAGATCTTTGATATAAGAAAAACCAAACCTCTTTGATTATTACAGTACCACTGCTTGGCCATCTTCTTAACAACATTTTTCCACTCATAATCATCCAATTGTTTTCCACTGCACTCAAACTCTGCCTTTCAAACAGTGAAACCATATAATCAATTCTTGAAACACCACTGTTGTGTTAGTGGTTTCATCCATTGGAGAAAAAGGTGTAAAACAAGTTTTTAAGGCTATTTGCAGCTTTGTTAGCCTTGTGCCCTTAAATGAGGTTACACCTTTGTTCCTGACCCTCTGCTTATTAAATGAAGGAGGTCTTAACCAATGACCTAACCATCTGCTCATACTTGGAGGAGGTTTTCACAGTCACCAACCCTCTACTCATGTTTGGAGGAGGTTAACACAGTTATGACATTTCATCCACTTGCTCTTTGAAGGAGGTCATCACAGTCATGATATTTCATCCATTTGCTAAACTGTGTCATCTTTCTTTGCCACACATGTCTCTGCTTGGTATATCAGAATAGGTAATAAAGTGAAATCTTGACAATCTGCTATATGAGGCATGTTTCTGGGATATGTATCCTTTTGTCAAAATATCTTTGTGAACTTTTAAACCAGAAAACACATGACATGTAGTTTGTGGAGTATTTGCTTGCTAGTCATCATTTACTAACCTTTTTTGGACTGTGTTTGCAGAGGTACATTGGATTTGTTCTTTGACTAGTGTTTTTATCCCAGGCTCAGGGCAGCATAAGAAGCAGCGGTCTTCTTATGTACAGTGATGATGTCCTTGGGAAAACTTATGCATCATTACCTCTGAAGGAAAAACTGGAACAGTGCAGATCAACCTTATATCAGTCCTCTGTATTTGTGTGGCTTTGAAGGATGGTATCAGCGTTTAGGGAAACTTTTGACCTTTGAAACATGCACTCCTGCTTTGTTATCATTGCAGCGCTTCATTTGCTATATGATGGCAAATTTCTTCAACATGAGAGACTTATTTGGACTTTTCTCTTTGTTCTGGTCTGGATACTATTTGTCATTCAATTTGCACCCTGCAGAGATGCAAACAATATGACTTTGAACCTTTGAAAGCTCCTTTAGTGTCTTATGGAGATTTTGCCCAATCTTAAGCATATTCTTTAGACTGTGCACATGCTCATCTCTTTCTGTATTAGATCTTTGTAGAATTTCTTCCGGACTGAGAAAACAAGACTTCTTAGTGGCGCGACCTAGGGGTATATCAAGGTTTGCTTTTGCAAATTAAGCGTTAATTCAGGGCTGATTGGTATTGAACAAAGGATTCTGGCTCAGGCTATTTTTGTCGAGGAAGGGATTCTCTAAAGCGCCACTACCTAACTTAGAGGCAACTTTCATTGATTCTAATTGTGTTTGACAAGAAGATCAAGGATAGGAAGGGAGACACTTTGTCAAATATTGGACAGTGAGTTTCATGAGAACCAAGGGGGAAAATGATAGTAGACCAGCAAGACCAAGACAACTACAGACAGGGATATTTTGCTGAAACAAGACATGACTTTGAAAACTGAAGATTGCTCTGATCATAAGCTGACAGGAAGGGCTAGGAAAGCAAAAATTTGTTTGGGGGTTTTTTAGATGACAAATTGACATATGGAGATCAGTTTCTAGAAAACTCAGCTAGGAAACTAGTCATCAACAACAGGGGAAAAATATTGATGACTAACAACCTCATTATTTATACAGGAGCTTGATTAAAATGGCTGAGAAGGTTCAAAGCAGAAGGGAAGATCATCATATTAGTCTCTTTCATCACGGCCTAATCAAGCTCATTGTGTTGCATCACTTGTCCTCCATAAACATGACCTGGGAAAACTTCTTGGAGAGATTGTCAGCAGCGCTTTCTGTCTTGCCTGTTACATCATCAACACAACCAATGGAGATTGCCTCTTCAAGCATGCCTATTCAGCCTTCAGATGTCCCTAGGGTTGTAGAATTTGTTCACACATATGAGAGAGGGAAGAGACAAGTATTTGTGCCTAAGTCTACTAGGAGTTTTCTTACACTTGGTACACATGTTGAGCAATGACAAATAGAGAAGCAGCCTCTCTCGCATCAGCATAATGAGTCAGTTCCATTGGAGGCTGAGGTATCAGAGCATGAGGAGGTCAAATCAGTTGAAGACATCATCAAAGAGAAAGACAAAGAAATAGCAGAATTGAAAGAGGCCTTCTCCATTGCCCAATCCCGAATTACTTTCCTTGAGCGGGAAAATTTTCAATTGCAAGTGAATCAGCTCCTACAAAGCAAGTACAAATCAGACATGGAGGCAAACAGAGGTAAAGGCAACAATATTGTTGTTGTTGACCAAATGCAGGAGATGGAGGCTAAAACACACACAAGAAGACCAAGAACAAGAGGCCTCAAAAGGGCGCTGGAGCGAGAAAGACAGTGAATTCATCAATCTGAAGAATTGACCTTTGATGAGCTCACTGCCATGGAGATCAATGAGGACAGAGAGCTTTGGTTATCAAGAGTTAATGAGCATCTGGAGAAGTTATTGAAGAAGGCTAAAACGAATAACAAGCTGCAAAGGCACATGATAAACCATTATCGCACCAGGGACACCATTTCTCAAATAAGGCTGAAACAAGTGAAGAAGAGGCTTAAAGAGGCGCAAATGAAGCTCAAGGAGAAGGATAGCTTGGACTTATTGGCTAAAGTTGCCTTAGCTATGTAGCCTATCTCTTGCAGGTGTCAAAGAACCAATTTTGAGAACTTTTGAGCAATTTTGGTATTTTACATGATTTTTTGCAAAATTCTGGAAATTTCTATTGAAATTTGGTTACCGGAGGACAGGTGGTTCCCTAAGGCTTTGATCTTTGGCCTAGGGAAAAGTGTCCAAAAGAATTTAATTTTTCTCCTAAAGTGACTTTACAAAGTTATAAAGTCAAATCTAATTTAAAAGTGACTTTAAGTGATAAAGTTACTCAGTCTAATTTTAAAGTGACTTTAATAAAGTCAATGTCAAATTAGAAAATGAAAAGTGACATTGGAAATAGTTGACTAAGTGGGTCTTTATTAAAGTGGGGTGAATTAAAAAATTGAAAGTGAGATTTAAATGAGCATTTAATCTCAGCCCTAGATCTAAAGCTATCTCAGCCATTGGATTTAGGGATTCCCCAAAAGTCACTTAGGGTTAAGGTTAAAGGAAGAAAATGAGGGAAAAGGTCATTCATTCTTTCATGAGCAGATTGAGAGAAGGAGAGGAAGAGAGCAAAGGATATTTCTGAGCAGAGAAGGAGGAAGAACAACACCTTGGCATGCATACCGAGGCAGCAAGATTTCAACAAATCCGTACAGCACGAAGTTCAAGGCAAGTGGCACAAATTTCGAGGAGGGCAAACAGCGTTTAGTGCAGCATAGATTTCGAGGTCCGTATTGAAGTTAAGGAGGCACAGAAACCGAGGTCTGTACAGCAGCAAAAATAGGTATGTTTTCTGAAATCTGTACAGCAG
This sequence comes from Pinus albicaulis, assembly GCA_034641835.2. NCBI lineage: Eukaryota > Viridiplantae > Streptophyta > Pinopsida > Pinales > Pinaceae > Pinus > Pinus albicaulis. The sequence goes on from CM076579.1 coordinate 1,188,010,187, forward strand.
TGTTTTAGCATGCAAATCGAGGTCCATACGGCAATCGTACAACACGTTTTTCAAGGCAGCAAGTGGCACAGTTTTCAAGGAGGTCGTACAGCTGTTCCAGCACTGTTTTCAGTGTTTTCTGTACAACATTTAATGTTGTACTTTCTGCTGTAAATTTCTATTTGTGTTTAGCACAAAAATCGAGGCAGAGTTTGTGCACAATTTTCGAGATAAGTAAAAATATTGGTTGCTGGAATTTTCTGTATTTTTCTATTTCTCTGTAAAAGCTATTTATCAGAAATAAAGGAGAGCTTTCGAACTGGGTTTCCCCAAGAGTTATAGGGGGGTTTTCCAGGGTCATCTTGACCAAAAATCAGCATGTCTATTTTATGTGTGTGGCTGATTTAATTTTCTGAGTTTTATTTCTGCATTTCAGCATTGTGAAATTTCCAGAATTTGTGTTTTCAAAAAAATATTTATTTTTCCAGCTTGTTGAATGTATGGCTATGGGAATGAGCATTTAACTTTATGGGAGAAATAAGGAGAAACTAAAAACCGGGGTTGGGTTACCAAAATGTCTACCTGGTATCAAAGCTATTTTGCTGAAAAGTGCAATTTGGGACAGCAAGAAAAAAAATTACAGCAAGCTGATTTTTCACACAGAAAACAGTACCTTTACTACAGCAGTGTTATTTTCAGTTTATTAGGACAGCAAGCATGTCTTTAAGCTTGAGGGTGGAGGATAGGTTGGATGGGCATAGTAACTACAGTGTATGGAAGAAGAGAATGCAGAGCATCTTTGAGGAGGCAGAAATCTGGGATATCATGGTGCATACCATATAGCACCTTGTTAATGTGCCCACTGATGCTGTTCAGTTGGCAGCATTTAATAAGAAGAATAACAAGGGTAAGAGACTGATTCTGGATGGAATCAAAGACCATTGCATTCCTCATGTGAGAGGAAAGATATATGCTCATGAGATGTGGACAGCATTGACCAATCTCTACCAGAGTACCAATGAGAACAGGAAAATGGTCCTAAGGGAGAAGCTCAAGACCATTAAGATGGGCAAAACTGCTAGTGCAACTGGATATCTCACAAAGATTACTAATGTGAGAGATGCATTGGCAATAGTTGGAGAGGTCATTCCACCCACTGAGTTGGTGCGGATTGCAGTGAATGGACTTCCCAGTTCATGGTTGAACTTTGCTGATGGGGTTTGTGCATGTAAGACCCTTCCCACTTGGGAGAGGTTCTGGGATGATTGCATACAGACAGAAATCAAAAAGAGCCAGCTTGGGGTAGCCAAACCAGTTGAACAGGATGAGAATGTAGCACTGTTGGCAAGAGGCAAGAAAGGCAAGGGAAAAAAGCAAGCTTCCACAAGTGTTGGTGGGGGCAAAGGCAAAGGTAAAGGTAAATAGGGGAACACGCAGAAGGACTATTCCAAGGTGAAGTGTTGGAATTGTCAGAAGATGGGACACTATGCAGTTGTGTGTCCGAAGAAGAAGAAGAAGGGGAAGAACCGGAGCATGACAGCATCAGCAGAGATAGAGGACTTTACGGATAGCTTTGATCGGGAGTTTGGGTTCATTGCTTGTGAGTCCATCAGTGCGGGATCACCTGCCACGGAGGTTGAGAGGGAGTGTGCATTTCCCTCCACTAGCGGAGCATCTTTAGGTATCTGGTATGTTGACAGTGGGGCTTCACGTCATATGACAGGAGTCCGTGAGTACTTCTCAAAGCTTTCAGAGAGTGGCACTAATATAGAGGTAGTACTCGGAGATGACAGCGTTGTTAGAGCAGTAGGTGTGGGGACATTGACATTTAACAGGGAACCCAAACCTCCCTTGAAGGTGTCAGATGTTCTATATGTGCCAGGGATGAGGAAGAACCTCATATCCGTCTCAGCATTGGAGGACAGAAGGTATGAGATATTGTTCAGGAGCGGATAGGTGCTTATATATCCCAGGGGCACTCCAGCTGATTCAGCTATAGTGATTGGTGTACGCCATGCAAAGGTGTACAAGTTTGCATTTCAACCCCTTTTGGCATTGAGTAGTAGTACCGACAGTAGAGCTAGCAGTTCAAAGCTGTGTGAGATTTGGCACCACAAGATGGGGCACATGTATCATGGAGCCTTGAGGACATTGTGGGAGATCACTACAGGTGTGCCAGATTTCAGTACTAATCACTTTGATACATGCAGAGGATGCGCTATGGGCAAGTTTTCCAAATCCCCTTTTCCCAGGAGTGACAGCAGATCGACTGGGATACTTGATTTGATTCATTCCGATGTGAGTGGCTGGATGTCTCATGTTTCCTTGAGTGGATATGAATATTATGTTTTATGCATTGATGATCACTCTAGGAGGACTTGGATTTATTTCTTGAAAACCAAGAGTGAGGTCTTCAAGCAGTTTCAGGAGTTCAGAGCTCTTGTGGAGACTCAGACAGGTCGGAAGATCAAGTCCTTGAGGTCGGACAATGGAGGAGAGTACACCCTTGGTGAGTTTGTTGAGTATTGTGCGGAGGCAGGCATTAGGAGGGAGTTCACAGTTCCTTACAACCCCAGAGAAAGAAGTTGCGGAGAGGAAGAACAGATCCATCGTTGGGGCTACCAAAGCCATGTTACATGATCAGGGGTTACCATTGTTTTTGTGGGCAGAGGCCTGCAACACTACTATATATTTGCAGAACAGGAGTCTCGTCGTGCCTTGAGGCATGTGACTCCGAAGGAGGCTTTTTCTGGAAAGAAGCCTGATGTTGATCATCTTCGTATCTTTGGGTGTATTGCATACTCCTACGTACCCAAAGAGAAGAGGACCAAGCTAGAGCCCACCGCAGAGAAGGGTGTCTTTGTGGGCTACAGTGAGACCTCGAAGGCCTTTTGGATTTATATTCCCGCACAAAGGAGTGTTGTTGTCAGGCAGGATGTGAAGTTCTAGGAGGACAGGGCTTTCAAGAGGTCACGGGAGATAGAGTATCAGGATTGGCCAGACCCTCGAGAGTAGTTGAGTCAGGCACAAGGATCCAGTGGGCAGGGATCAAGAGGATCCGGAGGTACATCGATTACGGTGTCAGGTCCATCAGTGAGCAGTGGCTCACAGAGTCAGAGGGGTGGTTCTATAAAGATGCGTGAGCACCGTAGAGCAAGCCACCAGGGAGTCCACCGATGGGACGCTTCAACACGATACTTCAAATACATAAAGCTTAGGTTCAGCAGAGGACAAATAGACAAGATTCAGCGGAGTTCAGTTCCCCATGATGAGGAAGAGGAGTTTCATTCTCTCCGTATGCTCAGTGGAAGAGGAAGCCCAAGTGGCTTCGGGATGCCTTGAGAGAGGCCACATCCGTTGTTGGGCCCAAGAGGCCGATCGAGAGAGTAGACCACCCGAGGTTCTGAGTAGCTATATGGAAAAGGCTGCTAACACTGATGGACTCGAGCCTTCTGGCCTATGAGGAAGCTGGCCAGCCAAAGAAGTCTCGAGAGAGGCCACAGCAGAGGAGTGATTTTCTCTATCATGAAGAATGACGTTTGGGAGAAGTTTATGTCCTATGGGCAACCGTGAGCCGCTTCCAGATGGCTTTACAAGGTAAAGCATGCTGCAGATGGCAGCATGGAGAAATTCAAGGCAAGGTTTGTGGCTAGAGGGTTCTCCCAGGTAGAGGGAGTAGATTATGAGGAGACCTTCGCTCTCGTGGCTCGATATACTTCGATTCACTCCATCATATCGACAGCAGCAGAGATGGGTTGGAAGATCCACCAGATGGATGTGAAGACCGCATTTCTCAATGGCTTCATATAGGAGGAGGTGTACATTGAGCAGCCACAAGGCTTTGAAGTGCATGGGAAGGAATCCCATGTGTGCAGACTGAAGAAGGCCCTTTATGGCCTGAAGCAAGCTCCCAAAGGATAGATACATACTTGCAGGAGATGAGTTTCACAAAGAGTGATGCAAATTCGAACCTTTACTTTATTGTGATAGGTGAGGAGCCTCTCATTCTGGTGTTGTATGTGAATGATTTGGTCATTGCGGGTGCAGAGAGACTCATAGAGAGCTGCAAGAGAGATCTTGCGTCGAAGTTTGAGATGAAGGACATTGGCTTGATGCATTACTTTTTGGGTTTGAAGGTGTGGCAGGAGGAGGGGCATTTCTTCCTGGGACAGGGGAAGTATATTGTGGACATCCTTGGCAGATTCCACATGGAGGATTGTAGATCCATGTCGACACCGATGATCACCAACTAGAAGAAGCTTCATGCTTCAGATTCCGAGTTGGTGGATCCCACATTGTATAAACATCTGATTGGTTCCTTAATGTATTTGGTCAACACCAGACCAAATATATGTTTTGCAGTGAACACGATGAGTCAGTTCATGTGTGAGCCCAGGAGGGTGCACTGGGTTGCTACAAAACACATTTTGCGGTACTTGTAGGGGACAATGGATTATGGTCTGGATTATAGGCAGGGAGATGGAGTGAGATTGGCAAGTTACAATGATTCTGATTGGGCAGGTTATGCTTCTGATAGGAAGAGCACTTTAGGGTGTTGTTTTGGGTTGGGTTCAGCAGTGGTGTCATGGTTCAGCCGAAAGCAGCAGTCAGTAGCATTGAGTTCAGCGGAAGCAGAGTATATGGCAGCCAGTCTAGCTAGCCATATGACTTCGCAAGATGTTGTTTGGCTTATTTGGTCAGTCGTTGAGACCTTCAGTGATATACTGTGATAATTAGAGTCGCATTAAACTCATGGAAAATCCAGTATTTCATGACAGGTCAAAGCATATCGGCATCAGATATCATTTCATCAAAGACTATGTTCAAAAGGGAGCTGTGAAGCTTGAGTATATTCCCACTGATGAGCAAGTTGCAGATATTCTTACCAAAGCCTTACCACGGGGCAAGCATGTCTACTACAGAGACAAGATGGGTGTGGTGAGGAACACCTTCCTCGGTAAGAGGGAGTGTTGAAATTTGGTTACCGGAGGACAGGTGGTTCCCTAAGGCTTTGATCTTTGGCCTAGGGAAAAGTGTCCAAAAGAATTTAATTTTTCTCCTAAAATGACTTTATAAAGTTATAAAGTCAAATCTAATTTAAAAGTGACTTTAAGTGATAAAGTTACTAAGTCTAATTTTAAAGTGACTTTAATAAAGTCAATGTGAAATTAGAAAGTGAAAAGTGACTTTGGAGATAAATGACTAAGTGGGTCTTTATTAAAGTGGGGTGAATTAAAAAATAGAAAGTGAGATTTAAATGAGCATTTAGTCTCAGCCCTAGATCTAAAGCTATCTCAGCCATTGGATTTAGGGATTTCCCAAAAGTCACTTAGGGTTAAGTTAAAGGAGGAAAAGGAGGGAAAAGGTCATTCATTCTTTCATGAGTAGATTGAAAAGAGCAAAGGATATTTCTGAGCAAAGGAGGAAGAACAACACCTTGACACGCATACCGAGGCAGCAAGATTTCAGCAAATCCGTACAGCAAGTAGCAGCACGAAGTTCAAGGCAAGTGGCGCGAATTTCGAGGGAAAACAACATTTAATGCAGCACAGATTTCGAGGCTCGTACAGCAGTTAAGGAGGCACGGAAACTAAGGTCCGTACAGCAGCAAAAACAGGTATGTTTTCTGAAATCTGTACAACAGTGTTACAGCACGCAAATCGAGGTCCATACAGTAGCCGTACAGCATGTTTTTCGAGGCAACAAGTGGCACAGTTTTCGAGGAGGCCATACAGTTGTTCTAGCACTGTTTTCAGTGTTGTCTGTACAGCATTTAATGTTGTACTTTCTACGGTAAATTTATGTTTCTGTTTGGCATGAAAAACGAGGCGGAGTTTGTGCACGATTTTCGAGATAAGTAAAAATACTGGTTGCTAGAATTTTCTGTATTTTTCTATTTCTATGTAAAAGCTATTTATCAGAAATAAAGGAGAGCTTTCGAACTAGTTTTCTCCAAGATTTGTAGGGGGTTTTTCCAGGGTCGTCTTGACCAAAAATCAGCTTGTCTATTTTCTGTGTGTCGCTGATTTAATTTTCTGAGTTTTATTTCTGCATTTCAGCACTGTGAAATTTCCAGAATTGGTGCTTTCAGAAAATATTTATTTTTTCAGCTTGTTGAATGTATGGCTATGGGAATGGGCATTTAACTTTATGGGAGAAATAAGGAGAAACTGAAAACTAGGTTTGGGTTACCAAAATTTCTACAATTTCTCATTGCCGAAGGGTAACGGACTTTTGTGACTTTTATTTTAAAAACATCCAAATGGTGATTTATTTACATGGATGGATGTATTTTGATGAATACATCACAGATCGGGAACCCTCATGGCATGACAAGCTGCAATTTGGAAGAAAAGGCTCAAAAACCACTCATTTTTCATGTTTCTGCCTCCTTTTACGACCCTCTGTTACGCTTTTGAGTGACCCTGGGAGAATGGATTTTTGAAGGCCTTCTCGTGATCCATTTTGCAAAATTCAAGATGTTCTGGAAAATAGACACACAGGGCTACTTGATCGTTCTTTCATAAATGAAATTGGACCTCTAAAAGTGCCTCCAAAGTTCGGTTATGCTTCTGCAAATTGTTCTTAAAATCTTTAGTCAAAATTCTCACAAATCAGCATTGGATTCCTCAAGACACTTGTCAAGCTTAGAAATGATCACAAATTCGAAGCAATGTTGTCCTATGAATTGTCATTAGATTTATTAGGTTGGTTTTGGCTTCCTATCATGATGGAATATGTAATTAATATAAGGGACAAACACTCCTAGTTTATAGCTAAAATTTAGGGAGTCGTTTCTAACCTCCCTAGAAACTAGGAAATGACTCATATTTTGCATTTATGATCCATTTTGGATGGGACTTCGACCTAATGAGGTGTCATGTCTATATTTTCTATAAGTAGACTCTCTTTAGTCTTTTGTTGGGTTGGATAGTCTCATATTGTAGTGGAGCTCTTGTAAATCAACTTGTGGAATGAAATCAGAGACAAATTTGCAGGAATTGTGTTGAGATACTTGTGGTATGCTTTGGAGCATCTGTGTTTCTCATGTATGTTTATCATTTTATGCTTAATACCATATATTCTTCAACATATATGTTTATCTTGTAAGTTTAAGAGCAGAATTCATGTTTATGCATGCTCTGTTTTAAACAAGATTCATCATATTATGTTTATTTTACTTCTAAATTGAATGAATTCACCCAAGTGCTCATTCAAACTCTCCTTCATTTTCATCCTATACTCAATGACTGATTGATATGCTTTCAAACTACCTATCTTGCCTCACACATTCTCTGCAGGTTCACCTTGAAGTTCAGACCTAAAAACCTCATATATAGTCCATCCATTGACTTTTCTATCCAGCATTCAAAACCTCAAACAAATTATTTATTAAGTCTACATACCTAGCCTAAAATCATCAGATACTCAACCATTCGATTGACTACTTAAAGTGACAAAGAGAGAGCCCTCTCTGGTCCGGGAAGGGCTAGCTACCTAACCTAAAGTTTGGTCTGTGGTTACCTTTTTCCAATCCTACTGTCAGCCTTGGGAAGTTGGGGAGAGTGATAACATTCTTAGCGTCGTTGCCGAGGAGCGAAGGTTAAATTTTTCCCAGGAAAGAACAACAAAGATTAGCTCTGATTGCTGATGGCGAAATAATGGTCAGGCGCAAGAAGGCTGTGCATTTTTCACCTGGCGACTCCAGTGTCAAAGAATCCAAAGATTCAGAGTTTTCATGGAGACTCCATTGTTCAAAAATTGGTAGCTTGAAGAATTTCTTGGTGACCACACTAATTTCAAGATGGATTCAACTGCTAGAAGGTATGCCCCTATGAATCATGCTCACATTGTTTGTTTTCCAAATCGAATTCCTTGCATAGATTGGCAAACTTATTTGCCCAGATTCATAGATGGAAACGAGGATGAGGCTATTATGCATCTAATAAAATTTCATTGGCATATACATAAGCTTGGGATTAGGTTTCATGAGGATTGTTTGATGAAAATGTTTATGGCTACCCTGGAAGGGAAAGCAAGATCATGGTATGAAGGGTTGAAGCCAGGTAGCTTATTCTCTCTTAAGATTTTCACACAACAATATTTGAGTTTTATAGAAAGTCTCGCCATTCATTCTTGTTGTTCAAAGATTGTTGTGAATCCTGTGAAGATTTCATTCAATACCTTGAAGAGGCTTTTGGTCATGAAGTGTCTGGATTATGAGATCATAGAGGCCCTTCATGAATATTCTTCTCAATAGAAAATAACAGAGTTTAACTGCCTTGATACAAAGGATCATTCTCAGCACGAATCAACTCCTTTGCTTGAAGATGAAACAGATATGCATCCTAACAGTCAAGTTATATCCCATGAAGTTAACAAAGTTTTGCAGCCTTGTCCATCTTTTCATGATCACAAGTATGAGAACTCTTTAAAACAAGAGAAGGAAATAGACAATACACTGATTTATTCATCTTCTGGGTCAATGATCGAGGAAAAGAAGATTACAAATCCTTTTGAAAATTCTTACTTTCAGCAGCATGAGAATGTAGCCCAAGACGATGGGATTAAAGGGGTATGTGACATAGAATTGCATCTTGTTGTACCATTTATTGAAAAGTCCATTAAAGTTAATATTTTGCAAATATATAATGAATCTGCTATTTTAGAAACTCTTAATTCAGATTCACATGAAGGATTACTCCTGAATCCATTTTCCGAAAGAGAGATACGTGTACCTTCAGATTTTGAAGATGCTAGGCTTCAAATTGACCATCATAAGTTGCAGGAAAGCAATGAAAAAGAAGAGGTTGTTTTAGAGCCTTTTTCAGATTATGATCTTCCTCCAAGATCAGAAATTGAAGAGTCTGCTGATGAGGAGGAATTTGTCCTGGATCCTATGGATGTGCACATTTTTGCTTTTGAAAATATGACTGCTTCAAATGAAGATTTTCAAGAACAAACTTCCCTTTTTCCTGATATTATTGAAGACCCTATTGCCAGTTTGTTACAGACAGTAATGAAGGTTGATGTTGCAGCATTCATTGATGAAGGTGATCAATTTCAGCACATAGACAAACCAACATTTTGGAAGGAGGTTCGTTTTCCTGTTTTAAGTCATCCAGAAAATCTTATGTTGCATGTTCTTCATGATCCTTTGGTTAGTTTGTTGCAGCCATCTAGGAAGATGAATCTTCTTGTATTTATGGATTATGAGCACATTTTCAATGAACACTTTAAGTTGCCTATATTTTGTTCCTTTTGCCTGCTCGAGGAAAGTGTAAGCAAGATTCAAGAAAGTAGACATTTGTTGGATTGGTTACACTGGAGGGATCACATCGCATGATTGTATATATATCTTCAGTAGGTAGGCAGTTATCATCAGGATTTGAAGCCCGAGGCGAAGGCCCTAAGCTCCCGATGGTTTGCTACCATAAGTTCAGTCAGTAGTCAAGTCAGTTTTTGAGTCAAATTCATTTCCATATTTAGTTCATCGTTTCCAGTTTGTCAAAGTTTTTCAAAGTCCAGTTTGACTCCATCGCCCAATGGTAAGGCTACCTGATTTACGGTGTTCTTGACACCTCCTGAAGGCGCTGCCATACCCAGCTGGAGCCAATGTTAGCCCAGGTATGTTAGTGATCAAATGACTCTTTCAATTGTTTTCCATTAAGTCATAGGTCAAAACTTTTTTTACTTTTTCGAACCAGTTCTCAGAAAATAATTTTGGTCACTGAAGAGGTCGAAACCATGTATGTTGCTCCTTCATTTCATTTATTGCCACCATTTTCAAGGTCATCATCATCATCAGTTTCAAGGTCACCATCTCCATCATCATCAATGAAGAGGTCTAGGGTAAGGTCACTCCATCTCATATAATTCAAAGTCTAGGTTTATCTCTACCTTTGAAAAATCTTCAAATTTTCACTAAACACGAGGCATCAACCCTCCATTCCATTCATTAAACCCTAATGAAGGAGCAAGCAAGTTTATGAAGATGAAATAAAAGCCATCTTTCTTGTTTCATATGGCTCAAGTTCCAAACAACTCCAGTTTGTTTCACTGTCTCATGAAAAATAACAATTTTGTCTCACTGTCTTATGAAAGGATCCAAAAATTCATCTTGACTGTCAGAGCTTCAAAGGAGGTCAAGTTTGACCTATTGTCTCAGTTTAAGACAAAGGACTCATTTCCAATTTTCAAACACACCTCATCTTGTTTTGAAAAGGGTCAAATCCAAAATGTGAAAGATTTCAAAGTTTTTAATAGTCTTGCTGTCTCATGAAAGGGAGAAATTTTGTCTCATAAAAAAGGCAAACTGTGTCCTCATATTTCACTCAAAAGCCCATTAAATCACTTCAAGTGTCAAAGAATGCAAAAGCAAAAGCAAAAGATCATTGTCAAAGAATTCTACCTTCTTAGGTAATTGTCAAGAGCAAAAGCCATTTCCATTTGCAAAAAAGGTTAAAAAGTTTTTTATAAGTGTTAAAGGAAAAGGTAAGAGGCATTTGAAAGTTTATAAAAAGCCAAATCAGCCTTCATCTAATCCATTATACCCTTTCATGTGAGTGAGAGAGCTTCTCTTCTCTTTATTTGTCCTCCATAGCTCCTAAAATCCAAACCATAACCTTCAAATCCCATTAAAACCATTTGCAACTCATCAAAATCCAATTGTGTTACGCTTTTGGGCTTTGCATTTCACTATCGGGCTCCTTTGTTACGCATCTGGGAGCGCTACGCAGCAAGCGTTACCCTTCTAGAGTGCTGCGCAAGTGTTATGTACTGCCTTGTTATGCTTCCAACCATTGTTACGCTCTTGTAACTCTATTGTTACGTTCTTGGCTGCATTGTTACACTCTCGTAGAAGTGTGTTACGCTCTTGTAGGTGACAGATTCCAGTGTTTGAAGCTCGGGGAACCCTCCAAAACATTCAAGCTCGTGCTCTAAACTTTGGTGTGACCTCCATACAAGGTAAACCTCCATCTTAGGCTGTTGTTTGGATTGATTTTGAAAGCTTTAATAATCTTTTCATGTCACTTATCTCCTCCATGCTTTTCACTGTCCTCATATAAAATAAAATAAAATTTGTTTTATTAAACCCTAACCTACCCATTAAACTAAACCCTAACCCATCATTTAAACCATGACTCCTACATTCCCTATACTTCACCAACACATTCCTATTACCTACAGGACCATCCATAACATATTTTAACAATCAAACCCTAGTTCTAAGCAATTTTACACAGTGAAAACATAGTGTGACTGTGTTTTAGGGTTTTGACTACCCTACAACTATTCATTTGCCTTCATTCAACCTTCACTGTGGAGCTAAGGTGACATCCTATCCACTGAAATTTTCTTAGAATTTTTAATTAGCTCCATGGCCCTCAAACACTAGAAAACATTTTACACTAGTTTTTTCCCAGAGTCAAAATGTGGAATTGACTATGTCTTGAGGTTTTGACCATCCTAGACCTATCCATTTCCTTTCATTCCACTTTCATTGTGGAGTCAAGACACTACCCTATCCACTGAATTTTTATCAAAATTTTTACTTAACCACATCACCCCCATTTCATCTCACCAATTTACCCTACTATTGCACAAGCTATTCTCACAGTCAAAATTGGGAATTTCCTGTGTTTTAGACATTTTGCCACCTTCCACACATCCATTTTCTTCAATTCCACCTAAAACTTGAAGCCAACATAAAACACTACCTACTCAAATTTTTCTAGAATTTTTCTCAGCTTCAAGACCCTTCATTTCATCCACCAAACTCACACCTTCCTACACTCTGTTTTTCCATATTTCCATTCATTCACTCATTTCATTGACACCCTAGGGTTTTCATCATTCCAGTAACAAACACCATGGAAATGACAAGAAGAGCTTCAAGGGAGGGCACCACCTCAAGCTTGAACCATTCACCATGCATGAGATTAATACTTCGCCATTGGTCAGAAGGTGCTTTGAAAGAACTCAGTGTTTGACATTTTGTGTAAGACTTATGGAAGGGGGGTATCATCTTCAGTTCTCCAGCCTATTTGCAACAAGCTACAGTACGGGAAAGGTCACTCTTGCAGGTATGGAGATCAGCCTATCATCTGACCTATTTGCTTCAGCTACGAGTATCCCGTCTCGTGGAGAGCAGTGGTTCAAGGGTATGGACCTAGACATTGAAAACTACAAGCAATTCCTCAAGCCTCATGCTAGAGAGGATCCAAAATTTCTTTTTCCTTTCAGACATCTACGAAACAAGTATGCTCCTCTGATGATGTTCATAATGAAGTACCTCACATGCGAAGGAAGATTCTCCAAGCTATATAGGTATCACATCAGGATTTTGATGCATTTTACCTCAGTCAAAACACTTGATTTGCCTCATTATTTATACAGGAGCTTGATTAAGATGGCTGAGAAGGTTCAGAACAGAAGGGAAGATCATCATACTAGTCTCTTTCATCATGGCCTAATCAAGCTCATTGTGTTGCATCACTTGTCCTCCATAAACATGATCTGGGAAAACTTCTTGGAGAGATTGTCAGCAGCGCTTTCTGTCTTGTCTATTATATCATCAGCATAGCCAATGGAGATTGGCTCTTCAAGCATGCATATTCAGCCTTCAGATGTCCCTAGGGTTGTGGAATTTGCTCACACATATGAGAGAGGGAAGAGACAAGTATTTGTGCCTAAGTCTACCAGGAGTTTTCTTACACTCGGTACGCATGTTGAGCAATGTCAAATAGAGGAACAGTCTCTCTTGCATCAACATAATGAGTCAGTGCCATTGGAGGCTGAGGTATCAGAGCATGAGGAGGTCAAATCAGTTGAAGACATCATCAAAGAGAAAGATAAAGAAATAGTAGAATTGAAAGAGGCCTTCTCCATTGCCCAATCCAGAATTACTTTCCTTGAGCAGGAAAATTTTCAATTGCAAGTGAATCAGCCCCTACAAAGAAAGTACAAATCAGACATGGAGGAAAATAGAGATAAAGGCAAGAAGATTGTTGTTGTTGACCAAATGCAGGAGATGGAGGTTGAAACACACACAAGAAGACCAAGAACAAGAGGCCTCAAAAGGGTGTTGGAGCGAGAAAGACAGTCAATTCATCAATCTGAAGAATTGACCTTTGATGAGCTCATTGCCATGGACATCAATGAGGACAGAGAGCTTTGGTTATCAAGAGTTAATGAGCATATGGAAAAGCTATTGAAGAAGGCTAAAAGGGATAACAAGCTGCAAAGGCACATGACAAACCATTATCGCACCAGGGATACCATTTCTCAAATAAGGTTGAAACAAGTGAAGAAGAGGCTTAAAGAGGCGCAAATGAAGCTCAAGGAAAAGGATAGCTTGGATTTATTGGTTGAAGCTTCCTTAGCTATGTAGTCTATCTCTTGCAGGTGTCAAAGAACCAATTTTGAAAACTTTTGAGCAATTTTGGTATTTTATATGATTTTTTGCAGAATTTTGGAAATTTCTCATTGCAGAAGGGTAACAAACTTTTGTAACTTTTATTTTGGAGGCATCCAAATGGTGATTTCTTTACATGGATGGATGTACTTTGATGAGTACATCACAGATCAGGAACCCTCATGGCATGAGAAGCTGCAATTTGGAAGAAAAAGCTCAAAAACCACTCATTTTTCATGTTTCTGCCTCCTTTTTGGACCCTTTGATACGCTTTTGAGTGACCCTGGGAGAATGGATATTTGAAGGCCTTCCCGTGATCCATTTTGCAAAATTCAAGATGTTTTGTAAACTAGACACACAGAGCTAGTTGACTGTTCTTTTAGAAGTGGATTTGGAACTCTCAAAGTGCCTCCAAAGTTCTGTTAGACTTCTGTAAATTGTTCTTAAAATCTTCAGTCAGAATTGTCACAAATCAGCATTGGATTCCTCGGGACACTTGTCAAGCTCAGAAATGATCACAAATTCGAGGCAATGTTGTCCTATGAGTTGTCATTAGAGTTATTAGGTTGGTTTTGGCTTCCTATCATGATAGAATATGTAATTAATGTAAGAGGCAAACACTCCTAGTTTATAGCTAAAATTCAGGGAATGGTTTCTAACCTCCCTAGAAACTAGGAAATGACTCATATTTTGCATTTATGATCCATTTTGGATGAGATTTCGACCTGATGAGGTGTCATAGTCTATGTTTTCTATAAGTAGACTTTCTTTAGTCTTTTGTTGAGTTGGATAGTCTCATATTGCAATGGAGCTATTGTAATCAGCTTGTGGAATGAAATCAAAGACAGATTTGCAGGAATTGTGTTGATATACTTGTGGTATGCTTTGGAGCATCTATGTTTCTCATGTATGTTTATCATTTCATGCTTAATACTATGTCTTCTTCATCATATATGTTTATCTTGTAAGTTTAAGAGCAGAATTCATGTTTATGCATGCTCTTTTTTAGACAAGATTCATTATATTATGTTTATTTTGCTTCTAAACTGAATGAATTCATCTAAGTGTTCATTCAAACTCTCCTTCATTTTCATCCTATACTCAATGACTGATTGAAATGCTTTCAAACTACCTATATTGCCTCACACATCCTCTGTAGGTTCACCTTGAAGATCAGACGTAAAAACCTCACATACAGTACATCCACTGACTTTTCTATCCAGCATTCAAAACCTCAAACAAATCTTTTTATTAAGTCTACATACCTGGCCTAAAATCACCAGATACTTAGCCATTCGATTGACTTCTTAAAGTGACAAAGAGAGAGCCCTCTCTGGTCAGGGTAGGGCTAGCTACCTGACCTAAAGTTTGGTCTGTGGTTACCTTTCTCCAATCCTACTGTCAGCCTTGGGAAGTTGGGGAGAGTGACAACACCTCCCATCAATGAAAATCCATAAAGAGCAAGGGATTTTGGTTGTGGTGATAGTCGGCCACTATCCCATTGTTGTCACTTGGTCTAGTTATAGCCTTGCAGGGTACCCCTCTCCAAGGCCTAATAGATTTTGCAAAATGATCATAAGACATAGGCAACCTGAGTGGGCTCAATGGTTAAGAACTTGTGATTTCTCTTGGGAGGTCACAGGTTCAAAACCGATGGGGGCTAGGGGTTGTCTATGGCCCGTCAATGACCAAGCTAGAGAGATATATGTCCCCATTGTTGGACACCTTGGTCCTTGTGAAGTCATGAGTTTCTGGTATATGTGGCTTGCAGGTTGTTACATATACTCGAGGAGGTTGCTTAGTTCCCTGTTAAAAAAAAACATGATCATAAGACATCAAATGAGCATCAATTTCTGCTCAAACAATACTCCAAGATATTTTCTACTTAAAATCAGTGTTCCACAGGGACGCGTCCCCCAGGGTTGGGTGCTCGCACCCCACGCACCCTTTTTGGGGAGCCTTGGAGAGACGTAAGGGGGTGCGTTTCCCTAGTGTGGGGGATGAGACTCCCCAAAATGGGTGCATCTGGGCGTCCCCGCTCAAAGGAAAGCAGAGAAGCTAGTTGCAGTGCACTGTTCTCTACGTCTTTCATATAGGAAGACACTAGAGTATCGAAGGGGACCGACAACACGATGGGATGTGGATCCAGAGGATAGTGCACAAATAGATGATGAGGATGGACCAGATGAGTTGCAACTTGGTTTGGTTGGAGTTCCATTGGTGACTCAAGAGAGTGACTCTGAATCAGATAACAACATTCCCATTGATGGTCTCGATGACTTCATGTGGCAGATGGATGTAGAGGACCAATCATTGAGATTGAGTCCTTGATGTTGATTTTATTTTCAGTGCTCATTATTCATTTTTACTTTTCAGTTTTAACTTTTGAGTTGTTACACTAGATATTGATGACCTCAGACTGATTCTTGACTCTTCACACATAATTTTTTTTAGTTTGAAACTTTGAGTTATATAAATTTAGTGTTCAAACTCTAGTATCTAGTATATAGTAATATATTTGTATGTTTTGCTTTCATTTTAGATTCTACAATGATGAATGATGAATTCAATTTTTAAATCAATGTAGATTGTAGAATGATGAATGATATGGATCAATGTATTTGAATATTTCATTATTGAATTTTTTATTGAATTTCATGGTATGGATAAATAATGAGTATGTCGTATGAATGATGTATGTATCAAAATGAATGATGAGGATGCATCAAAGTATGTCATTATTTAATTCAATTGCGAATTTAAATTTTATGTGTGGATCAAATTTCAATTTTCAATGTATTGGTATCCATATTACTATTAGTCTATTTAATACTATGCTTTCATCATTGAACAATGAATATGAACTTGAATTTTATATATATATATATATATACCCCGACATCCCCCCACACCCCCGAAATTTCCCTCAAATTTGAAGGTGCTCCCACACATCCCCCTGTGCATCTCCCCGCACCGGAGTCTTGGTGGAACATTGCTTAAAATGCATAATTCAAGATAGCATAATGATTTTACCCATTAAAACATGATCAAGTTTGATTTTAAAACTTGATCTTCACATCCATGATCCATATTCAACCATGAGGTGCACAATGGTATTTGATAATATCTGTTGGAAAAAACATCTTGTAAATGATATGGCAATATTCTCTCCAAAGGTTTTGAGAAGGAAAATCCCTTGTACACATTAAAGGTGTGTGATGCATACTGAAGTTGAGCTTAGAGAAATTAGATACACGATAAATTATACATTAGAATGTCAATTGTCAATTGTCTGATACTATATGCTGGGCATGTAAATGAAGATGGAGGACCGGAATGTATGGCTTTTCAACCAACCTATTATATATCTTTGAAAAGAAAGAAGAAAATTGTAGTTTTGGATGTAAATTTTCCAAAAGGTCATAGAACTTGCAATCCCAACTTGATCGAAAAATTTTACCTTTCCAAATTCTATGTTTTCTTCCAGATCAGCAAAAGAAATAATAATAAAAAACAAATGTCATATCACAAATTGTTACTATTGTATAATGGAGTTTACCAAATATTCATGTGGGGTACTAAACTAGATTATAAACTTCAGTAGTCTGAATTGTGAGAACAAAGAGTGGTAATCCAAAAAAAGAAGTTCTAACTTCAATCAGAATCTGGATGGTGCTAGGAAATTTTGAATCCCAGATTTTTTTAAAACAGAAAACATGTGCTGCTACATGTTTCACATATGTAAGCAATAGACAACAATATTAGAGTGATTCAGAAATGACACACCTCACCAAGCTTTGTCAAAAGTTCATCAAGAAGCTCCACACGGTTTTTACATCTCTCCAAAGCTTGCAGCACTTTCTTTTTTTGCAGAAGCATTTCTCTTGCAGAAGATTCCTTACCGACCTTTACACTAGCAGCAGCCTGGAGTTTAAATTTGTCCACAGCTTCTGTTAACCTCATAAATCGAGATCTTGCACGGTTTGCTGAATTAACACAGTATAAAAATGATAAGGAAAATAAATAGTTGAGTATTATTCATGTAAAATAGCAAATTGATGTGAATAAGAGAAACATCATTATGTGGAATTCAATGGCCACTATAAATGCGCATCACAGAAAGCATGGGGATGGCTGGATGGGCTAATGGGATGCAGGTATTGAAAAGCATAGTTACCAGACCCAGCTGAGTCTACCCAAACTTACAGAGTCTGAATTACCTGCCAGCTTATCAAGTCGAGTCAACCCAGTCAGCTAAGTCTTGTTTATGCTTTGTCAATTGGTGTTTCAGAATCTATTCAATGTATTTGAATTTTGCATATATGATATATTAAATGTAATATTTCATGTATAATGTAAAAAAACATTTATTTTTCTTGAAAATCTATATTTTTTTGTATCTTTTTATGGTCCCAAATCTCTGGCCAAAATGAGTCATGTCCCTAGTCGAATCTGATGACTGTTGCAAAATAACATGACAAAAGATCCAGGGAGATGAAAACAAAAACCTAGTTTTAGGATAGAAGACCAGAAATGAGAAAGCAAAATTCATGCATATATATCATAGAAACAAGTAGATAATTATTCAGAAACATAGACACTCTAATAAATAATGGCCATCCACAGTAATGAAATCCGTTCTTTTTAAGTATGGTACTGTCCTATAATTGTAAATCATTAAAGAAATATACAATATTTTTCTATCCATTATACTCTTCTGAATATCATATATAGAGCACAATGGACTGTGGCTTAACCACACTTGCTGCTAGTACATTGAACCCTACAGTTCAGAGAAAACCTAACATTGAAGATAATAACATAAACTTGTAATCTATTCTCAATGAGCTTGCTACCAAAATGTTCTGTGTGTTTGCACAGTATAAAAAGTCTTCATACTGGATCTCTCAATATCAGCAGACGGCTAGTTCATTAGTCCCACAATTAGGCCAAAATCTCTGTATTAGATAAGCAATGCCTTTACATATGGATCCACAATGACCATGTCCAAGATCCAATTTGCTGAAGTATGGCAAGGCAACATATTATTTTGACAGGGTCAAGCACCTCCAGTTTCTGATTAATAATCTTGAGAAGAGGATTCATGATACCACATGTGCAAATATTTCAAAGTTTCATTATCTGATCAATCAAATCCAATGATCTACTTCCGACAATATTCCTGCCTAACAAATCATTAACAGGAAGTATTTGCACTTCCTTATTTTATCGGTTTACCATCCCCTGCTCAGCATAAATAAAATCTCATAAAGAGTTGACATGGCATAACGATCTTATTCAATTATTCCATTGTAGGTTGGAGCAATTGTTCTCCAAATTGTAAATATTCATTAACTTCTGCTACAGCCCAGAATCTAGTTAACATATATTTTCTCAGCAAATCAAACAAAAAACATTATAAAAGGATCACATAGAAATTCTCTAGAACAAATTCTAGCTACTATGGGAGACACAAGTACACAGAATAATGTTCAAGTGTTACGAGTCAGTTTTGATCAAGAGTTACCCTAGTCAACAAAAGTCAACAGCTTGTAGACATAGTCAAAGAGTTTGACATATAGCAAAAAGAGAGAGGATGGCTCAAATGTGCCATGAGGTAATTGGTTAGTATGGAAGCTAACTCATGTAATGTCCCCTATGGATTAATTGCCTACGGAAAGACAAAGCAGCCTATCCAACCCCGTAGGCTATAGTCTTGATAAAGGGGGAAAACCCAATTATCCAATGTTTGGGGCAACATTGGGAAATTTTTGGGTTGGCTGGGGAAAAAAGCCCAAATTGAGGCTTGCACTTGCAACCCCTCACATTAGAGTGGACTCCATGAGAAAATCTATAAATAGAGGAGTTTGAATCATTTTGGCATCATCGATTTGGTTAGGATATCTCTGTTTTCATGAGCTGAGGCTCTGAAGGTTTTAAGACCCCTTCTTCTTGATTAATTTCAGTGGAGGTGATCCCACCCTAGCTAATCCCTTGTCTAATTTCAGTGGGCTGATCCCACCCTACCTAGACACCCCTTTTTCTTTTTCTGGCACAGCATATTCTTTGGAGCAACTCAGGTTTATCTTAAAGAAGCTTTTTGCGGTCACTTTATCGGTCAACAAGCTCTGTCTTAGGAACAACATGGTTTTCTGTGGTATGTTTGGTCAATGAATTGATTGAAGGAATTCTGTGGCAAACCATCAAGGCAGCACAAGGCAATCCATCTCAGCCAAGGACAGCAAAGGCACAATAAGGCTGCAGGGGCCGCAGGGCCAAATTTTTTTGTTTGGTACAGCCGCCCTATTTCGAACCTCCTGGACAGCAAGTTCAACGGGTACTTTTCTAAGTTGTGGTACCTTCAGGAAAGGCAGTTCGGACAGCTATTCTGTGGATTATCTTCAAGACAGCCAGACTACTGTGCAGTAAGCCTGAATAGCATATTAGATACAGTATAGCTCACCTGGATTTCATTTAATAGCATAGTTGCAGTGGGGTCTAGTTTCCAAAATTGTGGTTATTGTAAGCAGTACATATTAGATACAGTATAGCTCACCTGGATTTCATTTAATAGCATAGTTGCAATGGGGTCTAGTTTCCAAAATTGTGGTTATTGTAAGCAGTGTTGTACTGGTGGATTTTGGATACATTTGTTGTTGTGGGAAGCCAACCCTAACTTCTGTGGATTTGTTGAAGAAACATAATTACTGTCTAAAATAATTAGAACTATATTGTGCAACTTGGCTGAGTATATGCTTTGTTTCATTGGGTAGTCGGCCCTAGGTCAGTGGGATTTCATTGAATAATTATATGTTGGAAACACTGAGAGGGGGAGGGTGAATCAGTATTTCTTAGCAATTAGCACTTTTTAATCCTTTTCAGAGCATTAGTTATTCTTCAGTTATTATCAATGTTCTTCTTCAACAATTACAAACAATAATCAACAGTAAACAACACCATACAACAATGCAGAAAAATAAAACAGTAGACATAGAGATTTTTAGGTGGAAAACCCCCTCCTGGTCAAAACTATCGAACGCTTCTCTAGTAATTGTCTTTTTCTCTCTTTAAAAGAAATATTAGTTACATCAAGATTTAAGCTACAACTGAGGGATGCATCAACCCCCTAACTCACAGGCCACAACCTGTAGGATGCTACTAAACCCTAATATCCTGCTACAACCAGAAGGACGCCACGATGCTCTGTAGATTAGGCCAAAACTTGTAGGACGCTACTAAACCCTAATATCTTGTTGCAACAAGAAGCACGCCACAACACCCTGTAGACCAAGCCACAACCTGATGAGTGCCCCAACACTCTGTTTACCAACTGTTGTCGGAAAGGATGCTTCGTTGCCCTGTTAGTTTATTAGCCACAACTGAATAGATGCCACAACACCCTGTGCAAGCCACAACTTTCCCTAGCACCACCCTGCCACCGTGAAGTGTTCTCAGGCCACAACCTGAATGTGACTCCGATCATCTAGAAGAGTCGGTAGATCACGTTTCACAATTTTCACACTAGACCCCCTATACTCTGAATCAATGTAGAATAGTTGTAAGGAAGATGTAGAATACATATCGAATCCATGTACCCACTGATTACTGTTCCCACAAACTGATAACTGCACAAAGTTGCACATCAAGCTATCAGTGTATCGCTGTCACTACACACCGTATATCATTGTCACTGCAAATCACTGTATAATTGTCGGCTACCACAAAATGTCACTTCACAAATGAATAGTCATCAAAACACTGTTATCACACTTCTCATGAATGAATAGTCATCAATGTTGTATCACTGTCATCATCGTATCAGGTTGCACACAAGGTAGCAACTATCTGGCATTGCTATCAAATGATGGCATAACCCAAGGTGTCTCAGGTCACCCTAATGCCCTGCAATCAATGCTCTCAAGCTTTGTCCCTAGAGAGCTACCAATAGGTTGTATAACTGGAGGATGTTCTCTTCACTAATTGCTACCCTTTTTGTTGCCTTCTAGGAGCCCGATATTGAATCTGATACTGAGTTTGACTTGTGGGATCTTTGATATCCTTGGAGGTGACTTATTCCAAACAAAGAAGTCTTCACACTCTAATAGACTTGGAAACCTGTCCTTTGAACACACAAATCTTTGCAAACCAATTGTTAGTGCAAAATAAACTGAGCATATAGAGGCCACGTTGAACTTGTCATTCAACCGAAAATAACAAGCGACAACAAGAGCACAAAATATACCAAGTCCAAAGGAGATCTGAGATAGCTACAAATCTCCCCTCCCTAGACAATAGTGCCCTCAGGCAAATGCACAAAAATAACCAACTAGATTGCAATGTAAAATCAAATGAATAACAACATCAAACGAAACAAATATACCTCATCAACAAAATAATGCACCACAAGAGAAGCTAGTAAACCCAAAAACTTTCCTTTATTTAGCTCAATAACAATTTCGGCATAGTAACAATAAGCACAAGCTTCAAAACCATGATTACAATAAGAGCCCAAGGCTCAATTTATACAAAAACTGGAGAAGATCTCAATGAAGAACCTCATGACAAGTGGAGAGATAACCGTTGTAGGCTGCCAATGAACTATTGTAGATTTCAGTCACAAATCTCCTTAACTGGAAGCTAATTCCCTTTCATCATGTGCCAAATTTTATGTGGTTGCCAAGTGTGAAATAAGTAAGGTTTGAGGAGACAAAACTCCCACAAAATCTGAGGTAAAAAATCAATCAAAACAACATCCAAATTCTGTCTTCAAATTGCCTGCGTACCACATTAATCACTCTGCACACTGGCTGTAGTTTACTAGCAGCGTTGGAGTTAAACTGGTGTGCATGTAGCTGAAACGAATCTGGCAATTTGCTACTTACTCAACGTGGAGCCAAAGGTGGAGACACACTGGAGCTGAAGTTCCACACTCAACTGTAGTTGATTCACCCTTCAAATCTATGTGGAGATATCTCTGTCTGGCATGGATATTCCTTTGTTGTAGCTTGTGCGTTGCTGTGATAATTGGCAGCGTACCTTTAAGTGCATGTGGAGGATGAAGGGGAGATAAGTGAGAGTCAACCAATCAAATCAAATTAAGTCTCCATTAAAAAATATACCCAAAAATTCAGTGAACAAATCAACCTCTGTGTAAGCTGCTACAAGCAAGTCTACATATTATTTTTTGTTAATTGTAGCATAGATAGCTGATCTTTGATTAGTGGTGGCAGACAAGGTGGGGGACAAGGTCTGTCCCATGTGGCAGTCTTGTCCCCACTCATCCTTTGGTAAATCCGTGAAGCATTCTCAAGCTGATTTTCACCTTTTGAGTGGGTAATTCGAGCCCCTTTTGACTTATCGTTGACTTGGCCCACTCATGGTGATGAAGCGGTTGCCATGTCATTCACTTTGTCTCCCTATAATTTTAATGTGTACCAACATGTTGAAATAAATCACATTATTTGAACTTTAGCCATACATAATATTTCAACGTTGCCTCTTTAACTCAACATGGGAACCTTTGACTCCCTTTGACTTGCATTGACTTTTGAGTTGTGGTTCATGTGGTGGGCCGCACCTAGTTGCCACATCATCTTTGACCCTCACTGAATCTGCCATGTCAAAATTTGACTCTAGAAATTTTTTTAAAGATTTCCAATTATTCATTTTTGCCACCAACATTAGGAAAATTAGTTTTTGAGGGACCATGAGTCGTTTTTTGACCCTCAAAGTGGGTCATAGGATAATGTTAGGCCTCTGAGGATGATTTTCGAGTAGTCACACGCCCTATACATTTCTAAAGCCCACTTATTTACATCATTACATAGAAATTAATTAAAAAATCCCGTTTTGCGGGAAATTTTTAATTATTAAAAAATCCTACTTAGACCTACTCAAATTTCGTGAAATTTCATAGATGACCTAGAATGGTAATATACATTGACTCTAGACACTAAGATGCATTATGGGCTCAACCTTCAAGCCGTCACCCCGGCTTTGGGTAATGCAACGAGTGAAAAAACCTAGAAAATTATTCGCCGCTAAAAAAATGAATAATTAACCAAGTAAAAAAAACACTCCAAGGTGTACTCGCTTGTTGATCGAGTCCCAACATCCTAGACCTGTTACATGGCTTTATTCCTCATGCTAGTGACATTTATACAATATCCCAGTAGGGCTGCAAAATCTGAGGACTGGAAAAGAAAATGATAAGAAGAAGAAGTAGAATTTAAAAACTCTATTGAAATGATGATATCTGATGGTACAAATGTCTTATGGTTCATCCTTGGGCATGGAGTCTTTTCATTATCATCAGGTGCCACTCCAGTAGTCAACATTTGGCTCCATATGGGGATGCATGCTAGATATGAACTAATAGTGAGCAAGGACCTAGAATCTATATCCACCAACCAAAGATATATATTAGTAGTATCCATTCAAAATATCATCAAAGAAAATCAAGTACAGAAATGGAAATTTTATTCTAAAAAGCATAATTTATTCATGAAATAAATCTACTTAAACAAAATTGACAAGGGATAAGGTTAGAAATATGATACAAAAAGATGCCCCATGGCATCAGAAGTCCTCACTGAAGTTCATGTTGAGAACCTGCCTACTTTCCGGCAGATCCATGGATTGCTTTTCTGATGTGCCCTGTCCAATTCTGAATATTTTAGGACTTTGATCCATCCCAACACTATGTTGTACATGGTCATCAGATTTACCAAATCCTTACCGCTTTTTTCTTTTCTTCTTAATAGATTTTGATGTTGATGTGATCAAAGTAGGCCTTTCTCCCCGATCTTGAAGATGCTCAAATGAAAAATTCTAAGTATCCAAGACTTCTTTCACCTACCTTTCTCCATTCTGCATCTTCTTTGACATGGGTGATGGATCAATCTCATAAGTATAAACCTGATTCCCCTCAGTTTCCTTGCTATTCAGGTCACCTTCAATTAGCTAGTTTTCAATGGAATAAATGACCTCCTCACAATAAGATGAGGCTTGTTTTAATGGATTGGGGGGCTTATGATCTATTTCTTTGTTCTTTTCCCATTCGTCATCTATCCTAAGGTGGAAGTTGTGTACCTGTAATATTTCTATTTCCTCCAGCCTATTCTGAAAAGTGATCTGATTAACCTTCATACACTTATTTCCCTGGCATGATTTGTTTCCATGGTGTTGATTAATTGCACTTGTTTTTCTTCCATGGCGAGCAACCTGTTTTGAATAGAGGTCATCTGATTAGAATGATTGACCTCCATGGCCTTTATTGCATGTGCATGATTTACTATTAATCTTGTTTGATTGAGTTCCGTGTTTTTAATGTGTTGAGCTCGGTTGAGTTGCATATCCTTAACGATTTGAGTCAACTCCCAGATGAGATCCCTATCATTCTCATTTGCTTGAGTTCTCGCTTTGATCTTTCTTTCATCTCCATATTTTTCTTCAAAGGCATCAATGATCGATTATAGAGAATCAAAATTGTTTGCAGGTAAGTCTATGAACCAATCCATAGCATCACCATCTAATGAAAACATGAAAAGTTTCATGTTAACATCCTCATGGTTAACATCATGGCACCATTTGCTCACACAAAGGTGGAAAGTCCTAAGGTGAGTTTCGGTGGTAATGGCATTGCTACCTAGAAACCTAGGCAACTCATCAACAGCCTCAATGGCTTCATCCGGAATAAAATTCGGATAGACTAGAATGTTAGTAAAATCAGAAGGGGCGAACAAATCATTCATGATATCATGCTCACTTGACCTTCAAAGAGCAAATGGATATCAGAGAGAGGCTCCTGTCACAGATTAGCAAGAATTCTACAAGAAGAAGGCTTCAAGCAGAAGTCCTTGCAAAAAATGAAATAAGTGGAGTCGCCACTTGAACAGGAATCTAACTCTAAAATCCAATATGCAAAATCCAAAAGTTAGTCGATTTCCCAGGTACAAGAAGACTTGTCCCCGACAACGGCACCAAAAATGTTATCCCTCCCTTGCCCCCTACACCTACCTACAAGTCAATGGAAAAATCATTCAACCCCACAAAGTGTGGTTTGTGGCAAGGATCTCAGAGAAGGGTTGTCACACTGATCCTGACTCTCTCTGTTTTAGCTCTCTCCTAGGTCAGCTAAGGGAAGTGGTCCCTAAAGGCAAACTAAGTCAAAAATGTGAGGTTTCTAGGAGAATTGATTAAAAGGAATTACTTATCAAAGATGACTCAATTTCAAGATGTAAACAAGCATATAAGTATATGAGCAATATTCAATGATGTGTTCAAAAAATAGACCAGTGCTTTAAAGTAAATGACGAGTGCTTGCTCAAAAAATGAAATTCAAGATACAATGACAATAATTCCGAAAAAGCAAGTGTTAGACCAAGATAAACATATAAGCATCACTTTCAATAAATGAAAAAGTACTTGTAAGAGAGTGCTCAAGTAACAAACGATAATGACATTAAATATTCATGAGCTAAATAACCACCAAAGTAACAAGTACATGAGATAGAAAAATTGCGAGTAAAGTTGTAATGTGAAGGTGATCTTGGTTTATTTTATTAATATAATTCTAAAACAATTTTCAATTTAACTCCTGTCTCCAGACCTCACCCTTGCCCAAAATCCAGATCTCACAGTGAGGAGTCAATGGGGGTGGAGGGTCCCTAACGTCTATACAACCAACTTAAGTTGGAGGTTAATTTTTAGAGATGCAAGTCTAATTTAGCATGCAAAGTGAAATGCCTAAATGTGGGTGAAATACTTCCAATGAAATATGTTAATGACAATGTGCTTCCAATATAGATATAACAATGATATTTGTGATCAAGATTTGCGCTTAGTCCAATATGACATAAACTAGCAATGATGCTCCATAAAACATGTATCAACAACTTAAATGGAAATACTAGAATGGAAACTAGACAAAAGAAAGTTAACCATTCAAGAAGATTTCCTCCTTCTAAATGAGGAGGTGGGATACCATGGGAAATTCCCAAACTCCCTCAAGAAATCAATTTATTATTGAAAGTGAGGCTCTCTTATAGAAATGAGGGGCTTGGGAAGAGTTTACAATATGTGCTTTAAACTTATTCTTTATCAAAGTTACAAGTGTAAGATTTTAAAGATTTACTTGTGAGATGTTACAAAGTAAAGGCCTAAAGCCTTGAGGTGAATGGTGGTTACAATTCCTCAAAAGAATGAGGCTTTAAAAGAAGAGGTGAAGTGATAAGGAGGAACTTGGACTTGAGGTTCCAAATGGAAAAGTGTTCATTAGATTATGCTTTAGCTCCCTTTCTTCAAACTTGGATTGCCTCCAAGAACAACTATAGGCAAACAAGCAAAAGAAATAGTGCTGAAATATGTGAGAGGAAATCACATGCATGAGAAGGAAAAATTTAGAAACTCAGTGCAAGTATAAAATACACTTCATATTACAAATTCCCTCAATAAGATCAGCTTGAAAGAGTTGATTTAGTGAGTGAGAGTTAGGATTTAAATCCAACAACTTCGCCTCAAATGCTAGATAAAATCAATATGTGCACAAATCAGAGAAGAAAATATATGATTTTTTAGGGATGAAAAAGAGACAAAGGACTCATGAAACCCCCTTTTAAATAAATCTCTTGATGTCCTATGAAATTGTTGGCTTGAACAACTTGTGGGATCTTTGATATCCTTGGAGGTGACTTATTCCAACCAAAGAAGTCTTCACACTCCAATGGACTTGGAAACCTGTCCTTTGAACACACAAATCTTTGCAAACCAATTGTTAGTGCAAAAGAAACTTGGCATATAGAGGCCACGTTGAGCTTGTCATTCAACCGAAAATAACAAGCTACAACAAGAGCACAAAATATACCAAGTCCAAATGAGATCTAAGATAGCTACAAATCTCTCCTCCCTAGACAATAGTGCCCTCAGGCAAATGCACAAAAATAACCAACTAGATTGCAATGTAAAATCAAATGAATAACAACATCAAATGAAATAAGTATACCTCATCAACCAAAGAATGCACCACAAGAGAAGCTAGTAAGCCCAAAGACTTTCCTTTATTTAGCTCAATAACAATTTTGGCATAGTAACAATAAGCACAAGCTTCAAAACCATGATTACAGTGAGAGCCCAAGGATCAATTTATACAAAAACTAGAGAAAATCTCAATGAGAAACCTCATGACAAGTGGAGAGATAACTGTTGTAGGCTGCCAATGAGCTGTTGTAGATTTCAGTCGCAAATCTCCTTAACTGGCAACGAATTCCCTTTCATCATGTGCCAAAATTTATGTGGATGCCAAGTGTGAAATAAGTGAGGTTTGAGGGGAGAAAACTCCCACAAAATATGAGGTAAAAAATTAATCAAAACAACATCCAAATTCTATCTTCAAACTGCCTGTGTACCACAATAATCACTCTGCACACTGGTTGTAGTTTACTAGCAGCGTTGGAGTTAAACTGGTGTGTGTGTAGCTGAAACGAATCTAGCAGTTTGCATCTTACTCAACGTGGAGCCTAAGGTGGAGACACACTGGAGTTGAAGTTCCACACTCAACTGTAGTTGATTCACCCTTCAAATCTATGTGGAGATATCTCTGTCCAGCGTGGATATTCCTTTGTTGTAGCTTGTGCGTTGCTGTGATAATTGGCAGCGTACCTTTAAGTGCACGTGGAGGATGAAGGGGAGTTAAGTGGGAGTCAACCAATCAAATCAAATTAAGTCTCCATTAAAAAATATATACAAAACTTCAACGAACAAATCAACCTCTGCGTAAGCTGCTACAAGCAAGTCTACATGTTATTTTTTGTTAACTGTAGTGTAGACAATTGATATTTAATTAGCTAGCAATTAGTGGTGGCAGACAAAGGGGGGGGACAAGGTTTGTCCCATGTGGGAGTCTTGTCCCCACTAATCCTTTAGCAAATCCGTGAAGCATTATCAAGCTGATTTTCACCTTTTGAGTGGGTAATTCAAGCCCCTTTTGACTTATTGTTGACTTGGCCCACTCATGGTGACAAAGTGGTTGCCATGTCATTCACTTTGTCCCCCCTATAATTTTAATGTGTACCTACATGTTGAAATAAATCACATTATTCGAACTTTAGCGATATATAATATTTCAACGTTGCCTCTTTAACTCAACATGGGAACCTTTGACTCCCTTTGACTTGCATTGACTTTTGAGTTGTGGTTCATGTGGTGGGCCCCACCTGGTTGCCACATCATCTTTGACCCTCACTGAATCTGCCATGTCAAAATTTGACTATGGAAAAATTTCTAAATATTTCCAATTATTCAATTTTTTTTTTAATTTTTCTCATTTTTGCCACCAACATTAGGAAAATCAGTTTTTGAGGGACCATAAATCATTTTTTGACCCTCAAAGTGGGTCCTAGGATAATGTTGGGCTTCTAAAGATGATTTTCGAGTAGTCACATGCCCTATAAATTTCTGACGACCACTTATTTACATCATTACATCGAAATTAATTAAAAAATCCCGTTTTGCGGAAAATATTTAATTATTAAAAAATCCTACTTAGACCTAGTCAAATTCCGCAAAATTTCAGAGACGACATAGCATGGTAATATACATTGACTCTAAACACTAAGATGCATTAGGGGCTCAACCTTCAAGCCGTCACCCTGGCTTTGGGGTAATGCAACGAGTGAAAAAACCTAGAAAAGTATTCACCATTAAAAAAAGGAATAATTAACCAAGTAAAAAAAACACTCTAAGGTGTACTCGCTTGTTGATAGAGTCTTAACATCCTAGGCCTGTTAAATGGCTTTATTCATCGTGCTAGTGACATTTATACAATATCCCCGTAGGGCTGCAGAATCTGAGGACTGGAAAAGAAAATGTTAAGAAGAAGAAGTAGAGTTTAAAAACTATTGAAATGATGATATCTGATGGTACAAATGTCTTATGGTTCATCCTTGGGCATGGAGTCTTCTCATTATCATAAGGTGCCACTCCAGTGGTCAACATTTGGCTCCATATGGGTATGTATGCTAGATATGAAGTGATAGTGTGCAAGGACCTAGAATCTGTATCCACCAACCAAAGATATATATTAGCAGTATCCATTCAAAATATCATCAAATAAAATCAAGTACAGAAATGGAAATTTTATTCTAAAGAGCATAATTTATTCATGAAATAAATCTACTTAAACAAAATTAACAAGCGATAAGGTTAGAAATATGATACAAAAAGATGTCCCACGACATCAGATGTCCTCACTGAAGTTCATGCTGAGAACCTACCTACTTTCCGGCAGATCCATGGGTTGCTTTTCTGATGTTCCCTGTCCAATTCTGAATATTTTAGGACTTTGATCAGTCCCAACACTATGTTGTACATGGTCATCAAATTTACCAAATCCTTTCCTCTTTTTTCTTTTCTTCTTAATAGTTTGTGATGTTGACGTGATCAAAGTAGGCCTTTCTCCCCAATCTTGAAGATGCTCAAATGAAAAATTCGAAGTATCCAAGACTTCTTTGACCTGCCTTTCTCCATTCTGCATCTTCTTTGACATGGGTGATGAATCAATCTCATAAGTATAAACCTGATTCCCCTCAGTTTCCTTGCTATTCAGGTCACCTTCAATTAGCCAGTTTTCAATGGAATAAATGACCTCCTCATAATAAGACGAGGCTTGCTTTAATGGATTGGGGGGCTTATGATTTGTGTCTTTGTTCTTTTCCCATACGTCATCTATCCTAAGGTGGAATTTTTGTACCTGTAATATTTCCATTTCCTCCAGCCTATTCTAAAAAGTGATCTGATTAGCCTTCATAACACTTATTTCCTTGGCATGATTTGTTTCCATTGTGTTGCTTAATTGCACTTGTTTTTCTTCCATGGCGAGCAACGTGTCTTGAATAGAGGTCATCTGATTAGAATGATTGACCTCCATGGCCTTTATTGTGTGTGCATGATTAACTATTAATCTTGTTTGATTGAGTTCCATGTTTTTAATGAGTTGAGCTTTGTTGAGTTGCATATCCTTAACGATTTGAGTCAACTACCTGATGAGATACCTATCATTCTCATTTGCTTGAGTTTTTGCTTTGATCTTTCTTTCATCTCCATATTTTTCTTCAAAGGCATCAATGATTGATTCTAGAGAATCAAAACTGTTAGCAAGTAAGTCTATGAACCAGTCCATAGCATCACCGTCTAATGAAAAGATGAAAAGTTTCATGTTAACGTCCTCATTGTTAATATCATGGCACCATTTGCTCACACAAAGGTGGAAATTCCTAAGGTGAGTTCCGATGGTAATGGCATTGCTACCTAGAAAACTAGGCAACTCATCAACAACCTCAATGGCTTCATCCGGAATAAAATTTGGATAGCCTAGAATATTAGTAAAATCACAAGGGGCAAACAGATCATTCATGATATCATGCTCACTTGACCTTCAAAGAGCAAAGGGATATCAGAGAGAGGCTCACGTCCGAGATTAGCAAGAAGTCTACAAGAAGAAGGCTTCAAGCAGAAGTCATTGCAAAAAATGAAATAAGTGGAGTCGCCACTTGAACAGGAATCTAACTCTAAAATCCAACATGCAAAATCCAAAAGTTCGTCGATTTCCCAGGTACAAGAAGACTTGTCCCCGGTAACAGTGCCAAAAATGTTATCCCTCCCTTGCCCCTACACCTACCTACAAGTCAGTGGAAAAAGCCTTCAACCCCACAAGGTGTGGTTGGTGGCAAGGATCTCAGAGAAGGGGCTGTCACACTGATCCTGACTCTCTCCGTTTTAGCTCTCTCCTAGGTCAGCCTAGGGGGGTGGTCCCTAAAGGCAAAATAAGTCAAATGGCAAAATAAGTCAAATATGTGAGGTTTCTAGGAGAATTGATTACAAGGAATTACTTATCAAAGATGACACAATTTCAAGATGTAAACAAGCATACAAGTATATGAGCAATATTCAATGATGTGTTCAAAATATAAATCAGTGCTTTAAAGTAAATGACAAGTGCTTGTTCAAAAATGAAATTCAAGATACAATGACAATAATCTCGCAAAGCAAGTGTTAGACCAAGATAAACATATAAGCATCACTTATAATAAATGAAAAAGTACTTGTAAGAGAGTGCTCAAGTAACAAAGAATAATGACATTAAATATTCGTGAGCTAAATAACCACCAAAGTAACAAGTACATGAGATAGCAAAATTGCGAGTAAAGTTGTGATGTGAAGGTGCTCTTGGTTTATTTTATTAATATAATTCTAAAGCAATTTTCAATTTAACTCCTGTCCCCAGACCTCACCCTCGCCCAAAAACTGGATCTCACAGTGAGGAGTCAATAGGGGTGGAGGGTCCCTAATGTCTATACAACCAAATTAAGTTGGAGGTTAATTTTTAAAGATGCAAGTTTAATTTACTATGCAAAATGAAATGCCTAAATGTGGGTGAAATGCTTCCAATGAGATATGTTAATGACAATGTACTTCCAATAGAGAACAATGATATTTGTGATGAAGATTTGCACTTAGCTCAATATGACATAAACTAGCAATGATGCTCCATAAAAAAATGCATCAACAACTCAAATGGAAATACTAAAATGGAAACTAGACAAAAGAAAGTTAACCATTCAAGAATATTTCCTCCCTCTAAATGAGGAGGTGGGATACCATGGGAAATTCCCAAGCTCCCTCAAGAAATCAGATTTTTATTATTGAAAGTGAGACCCTCTTATAGAATGAGGGGTTTGGGAAGAGCTTACAATATGCGTTTTAAACTTACTCTTTCCCAAAGTTACAAGTGTAAAATTTTAAAGATTTACTTCTGAAATGTTACAAAGTAAAGGCCTAAAGCCTTGAGGTGAATGGTGGTTACAATTCCTCAAAAGAATGAGGCTTTAGAAGAAGAGGTGAAGTGATAAGGAGGAACTTGGACTTGAGGTTCCAAATGGAAAAGTGTTCCTTAGCTTATTCTTTAGCTCCCTCTCTTCAAACTTGGATTGCCTCCAAGAACACCTATAGGCAAGCAAGAAAAAGAAATAGTACAAAAATATGTGAGAAGAAATCACATGCATGAGAAGGAAAAAGTTCGAAACTCAATGCAAGTATAAAATATACTTCATATTACAAATTCCTCACTAAAATCAGCTTGAAAACCAAAGACTCTAATACTCACTATCCTCACAACTTAACAACCGATGCGGAATGAATGAGCCTTACTCTCCTTATATAGGAATGGAGAGGGGACAATCACCTAACAGCTGGCCTTATTTTCCCAAAAGCAAATCTTGTACAAATCAATTTGTCAGAGAGATGTGGGGTCAAACCTCACCAAATATCGGAGAAGTGCACCAAGTCTCTCGTGAAATCGAATATTCGTACAAGAGGGACCAACACGACAAAATATAGTGGATGCTTTTTGCTACAAAAAATCCCACGAGAAAACTGTTCATCTTCATAATTACATAGAGGATGCTTTTTACCGGAAAGCCCTCGAGAAAACCGGTCACTGTAAGTCCGGAGTGAGAGTTAAAATTTAAATCCAACGACTTAGCCTCAAATGCTAGATAAAATCAATATGTGCACAAATCAAAGAAGAAAATATATGATTTTTTAGGGATGGAAAAGAAGCAAAGGGCTCATGAAACCCCCTTTTAATAAATCTCTTGATGTCTTATGAGATTGTTGGCTTGAACAACTTGTGGGATCTTTGATATCCTTGGAGGTGACTTATTCCAACCAAAGAAGTCTTCACACTCCAGTAGACTTGGCAACCTGTCCTTTGAACACACAAATCTCTGCAAACCAATTGTTAGTGCAAAAGAAACTCGGCATATAGAGGAAATGTTGAGCTTGTCATTCAACCGAAAATAACAAGCTACAACAAGAGCACAAAATATACCAAGTCCAAAGGAGATCTGAGATAGCTACAAATCTCCCCTCCATAGACAATAGTGCCCTCAGGCATATGCACAAAAATAACCAACTAGATTGCAATGTAAAATCAAATGAATAACAACATCAAATGAAACAAGTATACCTCATCACCCAAAGAATGCACCACGAGAGAAGCTAGCAACCCCAAAGACTTTCATTTATTTAGCTCAATAACAATTTCGGCATAGTAACAATAAGCACAATCTTCAAAACCATGATTACAATGAGAGCCCAAGGCTCAATTTATACAAAAACTGGAGAAGATCTCAATGAGGAACCTCATGACAAGTGGAGAGATAACCGTTGTATGCTGCCAATGAACTGTTGTATATTTCAGTCACAAATCTCTTTAACTGGCAATTAATTCCCTTTCATCATGTGCCAAATTTTATGTGGCTGCCAAGTGTGAAATAAGTGAGGTTTGAGGGGACAAAACTCCCACAAAATCTGAGGTAAAAAATCAATCAAAACAACATCCAAATTCTGTCTTCAAATTGCTTGCATACCACATTAATCACTCTACACACTGGCTGTAGTTTACTAGCAGCATTGGAGTTAAACTGGTGTGCATGTAGCTGAAATGAATCTGGCAGTTTGATGCTTACTCAACGTGGAGCCTAAGGTGGAGACACACTGGAGTTGAAGTTCCACACTCAACTGTAGTTGATTCACCCTTCCAATCTATGTGGAGATATCTCTATCTAGTGTGGATATTCCTTTATTGTAGCTTGTGCATTGCTATGATAATTAGCAGTGTACCTTTAAGTGCACGTGAAGGATGAAGGGGAGTTAAGTGGGATTCAACCAATCAAATCAAATTAAGTCTCCATTAAAAAATATACCCAAAACTTCAGCGAACAAATCAACCTATGCGTAAGCCACTACAAGCAAGTCTACATGTTATTTTTTGTTAACTGTAGCGTAGACAGATGATCTTTGATTAGCTAGCAATTAGTGGTGGCAGACAAGGTGGGGGACAAGGTCTGTCCCATGTGGCAGTCTTGTCCCCACTCATCCTTTAGCAAATCTGTGAAGCATTCTCAAGTTGATTTTCACCTTTTGAGTGGGTAATTCGAGCCCCTTTTGACTTATTGTTGACTTGGCCCACTCATGGTGATGAAGTGGTTGCCATGTCATTCACTTTGTCCCCCTATAATTTTAATGTGTACCAACACGTTGAAATAAATCACATTATTTGAACTTTAGCCATATATAATATTTCAATGTTGCCTCTTTAACTCAACATGGGAACCTTTGACTACTTTTGACTTGCATTGACTTTTGAGTTGTGGTTCATGTGGTGGGCCCCACCTGGTTGCCACATCATCTTTGACCCTCACTGAATCTTCCATGTCAAAATTTGACTTTAGAAAAATTTCTAAATTTTTCCAATTATTCATTTTTTTTGAATTTTTCTCAATTTTGCCACCAACATTAGGAAAATCAGTTTTTAAGGAACCATACGTCGTTTGTTGACCCTCAAAGTGGGTCCTAGGATAATGTTAGGCCTATGAGGATGATTTTCGAGTAGTCACACGCCTTTACATTTCTGAAGACCACTTATTTACATCATTACACATAAATTAATTAAAAAATCTTGTTTTGCGGGAAATTTTTAACTATTAAAAAATCCTACTTAGACCCAGTCAAATTCCGCGAAATTTTAGAGATGACCTAGCATGGTAATATACATTGACTCTAGACACTAAGATGCATTAGGAGCTCAACCTTCAATCCGCCACCCCAGCTTTGGGGTAATGCAACAAGTGAAAAAACCTAGAAAATTATTCGCCGCTAAAAAAAAAGAATAATTAACCAAGTAAAAAAAGCACTCCAAGGTGTACTCACTTGTTGATCGAGTCCCAACATCCTAGGCCTGTTACATGGCTTTATTCATCATGCTAGTGACGTTTATACAATATCCCCATAGGGCTGCAGAATCTGAGGACTGAAGAAGAAAATGATAAGAAAAAGTAGAGTTTAAAAACTCTGTTGAAATGATGATATCTGATGGTACAAATGTCTTATCGTTCATCCTTGAGCATGGAATCTTCTCATTATCATCAAGTGCCACTCTAGTGGTCAACGAGACCTATCCAAGGTCCGATGCTTTAGATGTGGCGAACTTGGACACTTCGCCAGGACTTGTCCGAAGAGCAAGGACAAGGAATCTTTTGATTCCAAGGCAGCAGCAGCAAAAGGGGACGATGGTAGTGACGATGATGTAGCCATGAGTGCTCATGAACAAAGGAAGTGGGGTGATATTGATCTGTAGAGCAGCTACAGATGGAAGGCATGATCCTTGAGGTGCCCAAACTCTTGGATCACATATGAGCTACGAGAGCCTTAAGATAGTAGCAGGATGACTGGAGCAGTGGGTGCAGAAGATCACAATGGAGCAGAGGCAGAGCTGAGATAGCGCAGAGGAGAGGCTGCAGCAGCATAGAGGATGATGGGATTTCAACAGTGCAGTGGCAGTGCTTATGTAGTGCATTGCAAGGCCTCAGAGAGACAGCGCAGTGCAACAGCAGAGGAGACTTCAATGATGAGATGCAGCCCAACTGACTTGTCTGTCAGTAATTGGGTGATGGTCCTTCAATTGCTCACTTCTCAGCAACTAAGTTGCAGTGCAGCAATTAGCAGTGGTATTGTTATGGGCAGCATGATGCAGCAATTTGAGAGGGAGCTGCAGTACGGATGTAGCAGTGTCAGTGGCAATGACATGGGCAGCAGTACAGAGAGTAGCAGCGTAGCGGATGGAGGGCAGTAGGCCAAGCATCAGCAACGCAAAGACCGATGTCGAGATCAAGCAATAATTCAGTGTGGATGTATTGCTAGAGCACACTCCTCGCTAAGAGGGAGTGTTGAGATTTTGGATAGCATCGGATGTGCTCTAGCTTCGAAATTTTGTGGAGGGGCTAAGACACACAAGATCTCCAAGACCCAGAAAGCGTTTAGAGAAATTCCATCTAGTATATGAGATCTTCAAATAATTAATTTTTTTAATGAGGACCCTAAGTCTAACTTAGGGAATTAGAAAAATTAAAGTGAATTAATTAAATACATGTTATGAAATGTTCTAAGTGATGTGGATCAAACAATCCTTTAATCTGAGCCGTCGATTAGAGATTAGATCACAACCGTTGGTTTTCCAACGAGAAAAGTATAAAGGAAGGGCTTGGAGTCAGTTGGAGGATACACACACACACAAATTGCAGAGCACTGAAGCTAAGTCGAATTTCTGGGGCAGGGTTTGCTAAGGAATTCGAAGAGAGTTTGCAATGCAGTGAGGGGCAAAGATCGACAAGGGATGATCTGATCCAAGGCTGAGAATACAGTGACAGAGAGGCAGTAAGTACTAGACAGCGCAGAGCCATCCAGGAGGACGCAGTTCAACCAACACCACGCAGAGGCTGCGTAAGCCCAGCCAGGGTGATGCATACCCAACTAGCGTAGCACAAGGGCAGCGCAACACTAGCCAGGGTGACGCAGGCCCAGCCAGGGCAACGCAGAGGCAACGCACCACCAATGAGGGTGACGCAATGGCGACGCTGGCCAGTGAGGGTTGACCCAGAGGCTGCAGAGGCTGCACTGAGGGTTCCAGTGGGCCAAAAAGGGCTCATTATCTGTAAATCTCGATTGAGGGTGTGATTCAGCCATATTTTCTATCTCCGAGTGAAAGGTACAAACTGTCATGTAATTTCTCTATAGGGCCAACCATTTCTGGTGCCCAAAATATTGTATTCAGACTCTGCATAATAATAAAACCCTCTAGAGCTATTGCACCAGTTTTCCCGCATTGGGTTTTTCCGAGGACATTTGTCCGAAAAATCTGTGTAATCTTGTTATATGTGCATGTTGTTTAGTAAATGATTTGTAGATGTGTTGACTGCAGTTTGTATTTGCTTTAGTGTTTTTCTGAATATTCAGATTAATAACTTGTTAATTATTCAAACAAGTAGGTGAAGTAGATCAAGACACTGCAGTAGGGTTTTTGTTTTGAAACTTTCACATATATGTGAGGGAGCAATCGTGGATGCATGAATTACCAACTCGGCTTGTGTTTTTCCACCCCTCTTGTGCGTCTTTTACTTTTGCTTGATTTTTCTTTGTCCTACTACTTGTAGCTCAAAGGGTTAAAGCTTGCTTTGAATGATATTGCAGTTGTATTACCCCTTAAGGATGAGTCATTTCATTGCTCATCGGGTTGGGACATGCAAAGGTTCCTTTTTATATTGTAAAAAAGCAATATGTGCTCGAGAACCGGGTGATGGCCATAAAGAGTGAGGTAGACCTCATGCTAGGCTTTTGCCCATGTGCTAATGTGCATGTCTCGGCCATCTTTTGCATTTTGATATTCTTTCCTTTGATTTTTGTTTTGTGGCCATGATATGCTCTTTCTTTTTCTATTAGTTGCATCAACCTCGCAAGGCAAAGTTTTAGGCCCTACCTAGGTATGAGGATGTGTAGGTGCCAAATCCCAGAGAACCAATGGTCCGTTGAACCCAAAGAATGGATGTGAGATAAGGGCTTGTAATGTATGACGGAAAGTGGTAAGTATGGAATAGGGATAGATGAAACTACACTATCTCAAACAGGGCTTCCCGAGTAGTGCCCCTCCTATACCCATTGGGCCATTAGGGGAGGCCCCACTGGACTACGATCGAAGATTAAACCCCCATTTAAGGTGAGGAAACAAGATCACGATCAACACCCCTCCTTCCACTTCACCCCATAATCCATATCAAATGCCCAAATACAAACAAGCATAAGCACCTGATTGCAAAATGAATAAAGTACCTTTTGATCGAAAGCCCACCTTTGTCCATGTGCTCTTGCTAGAAGGGTGAGAAGCATATGGCTGATGCAGGTGGCTGAGATATAATGGCACGTCATTAGCTAGTGGTCTTTGTCAGGGGCTGCATGGCTGGCCAGTTGGATGTGAAGAATAGGAGAAAAAATTTCTCCTATAGAATTACCCATTTTGGTAGGTAACGAGACACACACACAAAACTGAAGATGAGAGTAAGATAAATGTGTGATGCATTTCATTCATATGATACACGTATAAATACATCTTTCAATGACCCTTGAATTCATCTTCCAAGAGATCTCCTGGACTCCTGATGACTATTCACTTTCATCTGTGACTCTTCATATTCTTGCTCAAGAGAATACAAAAATCCCTAAGGATTATGTTTCCAACAATTTTCACTATTGCTATAACCCAGAAATGTGCATGATGAGAATTTTATACAATGAATAAATATAAACTGGAATGAGTTGTTCAGCAGCAACCACTAGCAAAAGTTCAAAACTGGGAGGGCCAACTAGCTGGGGTCAAAATTACCATGTGGGAATCCAACACTGCACACAAAAGTCCATCTGTCAAAAATGCAACAAAAATCAATGAGGCCATCCATCTAGCACACATAATAAGAGGCACAAATAACAACCATAAATGACGTTGATGACAAGATTAACCCCGCATCAGGTGGGGGGTCATCATGCTCCGTGGCAGTGGCCTCTCATCCTTCATTAGTTGGTCGTTGATCGAGAATGAAATGTTCTATCCATCATTTCCCGGTGCAGGCTCTGGAGGCTTCTCTTCTTCTGAAATTGCAAGGAAAAGTGTTGGAAACTTGTCATTTTGGTGCAGGAGGTGGTGGGAGACCAACTGTGGCAGAGCTCCCTTCACTCATGAAAAACCTGGCCAGAGTGGTGGGGCCTTCAGTCCAATTGTTGGGACTGCTTGGAATAGGCCAAGTGGAGATAGAGAGACAGTAGGTGACTCCCTGCTCATGGTGCAAGGTGTCGCCCCCAGTAATCTAAGAGTTGCACAGGCACCACATCCAATTCAACCTTTTGGACCTGAACAACAATCTACATGTATAGATTGGCATATATTACTGGCTATCATATTAGGAAAACCTCCTAAACAAGTTGTGTTTTATTAACCATAGCATTATCTTGTTTTTACCAGATGAGGATAAGTACTTTAATTCTCATAACCTGCCATGTTATGCGAAACTATACCGTGAAAGGAAGTTTATCTCCTAGGACAGTTGCTTTCTAGGTAATGGAGGAAGAGAGGCATTAACCATAAAACTTAGTGCCCCACTCCCTGGCAGACCTAGCACAATACCAGAAGACATGTTTGGCATTTTCAGGTCTATCATATAGAGAACATTTAGGCTGAGGAATACCTAGGTGATTCAATCTATTGCCAAGAGCCAAATGACCCAAAATAAGAGACCGCGCATAAAAAAGCCTTCTTGGGCTGCACAAGCAACTTCCAGACACGGTGAAGCTTAAGTAACAAAACTGTTTGGTTAGAATTTGATCTCCAGATCTTATCCAATCAACCATCGAGGATGAATTTATGACACAGCCATCTGTCATCAACAAAGTTATAGTTTTTGAAAGCCTTGTTGTCATTTCATTTACAGTCTTTCTACCAAACTTGAAGGGCATGGTGACCAAGCTTTATAAACTGAGTTGGCATGAATATCCTTAATCTGATCAAGAAACAATCAATCTCGGTTTTCCTTCAGTTCATCAGACCAAGATACCCAATTTGTGGTCTGAGAGTCAAAAATGTCTCAGATAGAGTTGAGACCTTGTCCAAAAAATGTAAGGGCCAAGGGCCATGCATTCTCTTCAAGCAACAAGACTGGAAACAGCTATGACAAGTCGTCATTAAATGATAGCCCATATTATCTTGGATTTTACAGCCTCCCTAGCTTTCCGAATACTTTGGATAGCAAAGGGCCTTTTAACTTTTGGTTGGCTCGGGGTCATAACAAGCGTTTGAAGATTGAGGCACCACCATGATCTTTTTTTCGAGGGAGCTTCCAGAGCAAGTGCAGATTCTTTGAAGCCCCTTCTAGGCTCCAGTCCCTTCTAGGACTCAAACCACCCATTTAGCATGCAGCACTTGAATGAGGGCGATAACACCTGAATCAGTAGGGTTACAACACAAATCCCATTTAACTCAATGTAATCCTCTGCCTCCTTCATTGTTAACCCAGAGAAAGCTACGCAACGATTTTCACTCCTCTGTTATGCTCTAGTGGAAGGCACCCATCAAAAGGAATAATACACGTGGTTGGTTGCTAACACCATCATGCATATCTAAAATTTGGCAACGAATACCATAGGTTTTTTCATACATTTATCAATCTATTTTTAACTCTCTAAATGACCACATTCCAAAGTTCTTTAGGTTAACCTTAGAATGCAAAGAGGATACCAAGGAACAACGAGATTTGGCCAGGTTGGATTCATCCTCATCCTTTATCTACCAGCCAGACAGGTAAGTTTTGCAACCTCACATTGCATTTCAGCCCAGTGGATTCTACAGCCTAAGGTGTCATAGAAAATCCCGAGGTAGTCTAGTGTTATCCAGCAACCTCTGGTCCTCAAGGTTATCAATCTCTAGTGTTATCCCGAGGTAGTCTAGTGTTATTTTAACATCCATACGCTATCTTTAGCCTCGTGGACGTTAAAATAACTTCTTCTTCTTCTTCATCAAGATTGACATTTTAAGAAAGTTTATGACTTCATCATGATTGACTTTTTGAGAAAGTTTATGACAAGGTAGAATGATCATGTATTCTCGTCACCCCCTTGCGAATTTTCCCAAATAAGGTCATCTGCGTACAAAAGAAGCCTTATAACAAACTTTCCCAAATGGATATCGTCACCCCCTTGCAAATTTATCCACTCTTCAAGCTTGTCAATATATAGACCAAAGAGGGTAGGAGACAATGGGCAACTTTGTTTGACCCCGATATTGCTTCTAAAAGTTTTAGAAATGCCTGCTGAAGTTCTAATTTTGTGTTAATTTTGAGCAACTAGGTCCAAACTCCATGTTGCATTGCTCCTATGATGGAGATGATATTTTTGTTGGATTCCTCTTTCGGAGAGGTGCAAGATTTATCTAAAGATCATCTTGTTTGGATGAGCAAAACTTATACTTTGAATTTATTTTCCATACATGTGCAAATTGTCAAGGTCGGCCAGAATTGTAATGTAGACTCAAAAGCCTCAAAAGATATGTCACTCAC
Organism: Pinus albicaulis; assembly: GCA_034641835.2. Lineage (NCBI taxonomy): Eukaryota > Viridiplantae > Streptophyta > Pinopsida > Pinales > Pinaceae > Pinus > Pinus albicaulis. The sequence goes on from CM076579.1 coordinate 1,188,051,572, forward strand.
CCCCAGTCATGGATATAAATAGGAGAGACATGATGCTCATTTCATCATCAACTCATCTCACACATCTCTCCCTCATTTGATTGGTTTGTATAGCCTTAGAGGCTTCTCTCTCCTCCACACGTGTGAAACAGGAAGCTGGAAATTGTCGGACTGTTTTTAGGGCTTTTCTAGAGCATTGACCGTGGGTCAACCTTCACTGTTTGACTGCATTTTTAGCACAAAATTCTGTTCTAGAGAGGCTGCATTGGAGGGCACAGAAATCGAGGCCAAACGTTGACCTTTGACTGCAGCATTAATTGCAGCATTGACCGGTTTGACCGCAGATTTGACTAGTGCATTAATTGATTTGTGGACTGGGTTTTGGGGTGAGTTTGACCATGAAGGAAGGCTAACTTTGACCAAGTTTGACTGAACCTATTTGGAGGTTGAAAGGGTTGGTTTGACTAACAAAGTCTTTGCTGGCTAGAGCACCCTGTTGACTGTTGTAACTCTATCTTTGTTGAATAAGAAGAATTACAAATTCTTGTATCTTGTATTGGCTTGTCTTCTGTCGATTTAATTTTAGGTTCTATCAGCATTTACTGTCAATGATTATGTGATTGCAAATCTAAATTGGGCTAATAAGAAAGATTGATGTAAACTACATTAAGCATAGAACATACTATGGTTGTCTAAAATTAACATGGTATCAGAGGTAAGGTGAAGACAAAGCCCAAGCAAGTGTGAAAAGCAATCACCAAAGAAGTTGAATAATCAAGGACCGGGATCAATGGCCTCCTCATCATACAAGAGTTTCAAATTTGATGATAAGCTGACTGATAAGTCTGATTATCATGCTTGGAAAATGTCTTTGGGTTTGACATTGGAAGACCAAGATGTTATGGATTATGTGCAGGGGAAGATCAATGAGCCTCCATCAAATGCACCTGCTGCCACTAAGACTAAATACAAGAAAGGGGAAGTCAAGGCGATGAAGATCATCAGGGATTCTATTCATAAGCACTTGGTTGCTTATATCTCCGAGCTGGGCACATCTATAGAGATGTATGATAAGTTGGTTAGCATGTTCAGGGCTAGCAATGCTAATCAAATTCTATTTTTGAAGAACAAGTTGAAGGAGATCAAGAAAGGCAAAGGAGAATCCATCCAATCATATTTCATGAGGCTCACCGAAATCAAGAATGATCTCTTAGCTATTGGACAAGCCATAGGTGACTGAGAGCTCACTCTCATTGCTCTTGGAGGACTCCCCCGAGAATGGTATTTATTCAATACTACTATTCTTAATAATAATGTGATTTCTGATTTTGATGAATTGTTGACGAGATGCAATCAAAAGGAGAAAATGATGACGGAGAGAGACCATCCCTCTAATGTGAATGGAAGTGACCCTACTACCTTCACCGCTCATGCAAAGAAGAGGAACAATGTTGGTCTAAGAAATCAAAATCATGCAAGAGCAGGTCCCAAAGGAAGAAAAGGAAGATGTTACACTTGTAACAAGTTTGGTCACTATGCAAGAGAGTGCCCTAATAGAAGGGACTCTCCCGGAGATGATGACAACAACAACTTCAGGGGGAATGGAAATCAAAGGAACAACAGGTTCAAAGGAAAGAAGAAGGCTCCGTCTGATCGAAGTGGAAATGGTCAACCTTTCAAGAGGTCAAGGAATTCCAGGTATGATGAATCTAAAGCTGTTGATAGGAAAAATGAATAGATTCTTATATCTGCCCTCTCTGCTGCATCTCCTTCCGACACCCTGGACAATTGGTTGATTGATAGTGGTGCCTCAAGGCACTTCACTGGATATAAGGAAGTCCTCTCTAATTTGATTGAAAAGGATACTAATTTGGAAATTATCCTTGGAGACAATGCCACCTATCCCGTGAAAGGGACAGGGGCTGTGACCCTTCATCTAAATCAAGGTCAAGTCCTCTGCTTGCAAGATGTGTTGTACGTACCTGACTTGAAGAAGAATCTAGTGTCTATCTCGGCAATGGAAGACAAAGGATTCAAGGTGGCATTCATCGATGGAAAGGTACGCATTTGGAAGAGGAACTTCAAAGAAGTGTTCACTCTTGGTTTTAGGGTTGATACACTCTACCAGGTTGGAAGAAGTCCGCTGGGGGCTATGACATGTGACACGACCCTTCAATCTGAGCTATGGCATCAGAGATTTGCACACCTTCATTACAAAGCCCTTCCCGAAGCAAGGAAGGTGGTGACAGGGATGCCCGATTTCAAAGATGATCGTGAAGGTATATGTCAGGGTTGTGCCGAAGGAAAGCATACAAGGGGACCATTCCCCTCAAGTGTCACGAAGACATCTAATATTTTGCAATTGATACATTCTGATCTATCTGGTATGTTGTCTGTAACATCCTTGGGAGGATGCTTATATTATATCACTTTTATAGATGACTTCTCCCACAAGACTTAGATATACTTTTTGAAGAAGAAGGTTGAAGCATTCAAATGGTTTTATAATTTCAAGTCCTTGGTCGAAAATCAAACAGGGAAGAAGATCAAAATTTTGAGGACTGATAATGGAACCAAGTATGAGTCGAATGAATTCAATGACTATTGCAGGGAAGTTGGCATTAAGAGGGAGACCACCACTCTGTATACTCCCGAACAAAATGGTGTTGCTGAAAGGAAGAATAGAACCATTTTGGAAGCTTCCTATGCCATGCTTTGTGACTAAGGTCTTCCAAAGTGTCTATGGGGAGAAGCTGCCAACACCACTGTGTATGTTCAAAATAGATGCCCACATTCTCAATTGGACTTTGAAACTCCCGAAGAAGTCTTCTCTGGTAAGAAGCCCAATGTCTCTCATTTTAGAGTTTTTGGAAGTCCTATTTATTTTCATGTGCCGAAAGAAAAGAGAAGCAAGTTGGATGCCTCTAAAAAGAAGGGAACGTTTGTGGGCTACAGAGAAACCTCGAAGGCATATAGAATCTATGTGTCTGGTCAAAGAGAAGTGGAGATATGCCATGATGTCACCTTTGTCGAAGATGCTAGCCTCAGGAAAATCAAGGATCTTCCTATCTCAAAGGAAGACAAAGAAGAAGAAGAAGAAGAAGCAGGAAGGCAGGAAGAACGTTTGTGGGCTATAGTGAAACCTAAGGCATATAGAATCTATGTGTCTGGTCAAAGGGAAGTGGAGATATGCCATGATGTCACCTTCGTCAAAGATGTTGCCCTCAAGAAAGTCAAGGATCTTCCTATCTCAAAGGAAGACAAAGAAGAAGAACAAGAAAAAGCAGGAAGGCAGGAAGAACCGAAGGTTGAACCGATGCTCGATGTTGAAGGTCTGATGGATCCTATAGATCCACCTTCTTCAAACAAAAGAAGACCTTCATGGCTTAGAGACACTCTCGAAGATGCTCAGGGACATATTGCTCCAAGGGGAACATTCCGTGAAAGTAAGAAGTTGAATAGGTACCAAGGGTACCTTGCAGCCATGAGTACTATTGTACAATCTGAGCCTAGAACTTTTGAAGAAGTCGTAAAGCATCAAGTTTGGAAAAATGTTATGCACGAGGAATATGAGTCGATCATGAAGAATGATGTCTGGGATGTGGTCCTTAGACCGAAGGAAAAATCTGTTGTCACCTCGAAATGGCTCTACAAGATCAAGCATGGAGCCAATGGAAGTGTTGAAAAGTACAAGGCAATATTTGTCGGCTGAGGCTTCTCTCAAAAGGAACGCATAGATTATGATGATATATTTGCACCTGTTGCCCGCTATACCACCATCCGATCTATCATTGCCCTTGCTGCAATGCAAGGATGGAGTCTCCATCAGATGGATGTGAAGACTGCCTTTTTACATGGTTCAATCAAGGAAGAGGTCTATGTGGAACAACCTCTGGGGTTCGAAGTCCAAGATAGAGACACATATGTATGCAGGTTGAAGAAAGCCCTCTATGGGTTGAAGCAAGCCCCCAGGGCTATGAGAGGATCGATAGCTACTTGATGAAGCTGGGCTTCACTCAAAGTGATGTTGATCCAAACTTTTATTTTAAGATGATAAGCATCTCATTCCGGTTCTCTATGTGGACGATCTCTTCCTGACAGGTGTTGACCCTCTCATTCATCAATGTAAGAGGGAGCTAGCTTCCAAGTTCGAGATGAAGGACCTAGGACTGATGCACTATTTCCTAAGCTTGGAGGTCTTGCAAAAGCCAGGTGAGATTTTCCTTTCTCAAGGAAAATATGTCGTGACGCTGTTAGAGAGATTTGGGATGGTGGACTGCAAGTCTGTGACTACTCCGATGGAACTCAACTTTAAGAAGTTGTGTGGAAGTATTGTTGGGCCCAACTTGGGAAATCCCACCGAGTATCATCAACTCATGGGGACCTTGATGTTCTTAGTGAACTCTTGTCCGGACATATGTTTTGCAGTGAACACGTTGAGTCAATATATGGTCGAGCCTCATCACATTCACTAGATTGGTGCCAAGAATCTCTTGAGATATCTTCGAGGCACAATCAACCATGGGCTGAGATACACTGTCAGGAGTATGAGGCTCCATGGATATACTGATGTTGATCGGGCAGGCAGTGTGGTGGATCGTAAGAGCACATCTGGATGTTGCTTCACTTTACGTTCTGCTTCGATATCTTGGATGAGCAGGAAGCAAAAATCAGTCGCTTTGAGCACCGTCGAGGTTGAATACATTGCAGCAAGTATGGCCTGTTGTGAAGCTGTTTGATTGAGAAAGCTCTTCAGTGAGTTGTTTGGACATGTGTTGGATACCACCGTTATCCTTTGTGATAACCAAAGTGGGATTCGTCTTTCTAAGAATCTCGTGTTCCATGACCGATCCAAGCATATTGATATTAGGTACCACTTTGCCCAGGACATGGTATAGTGAGGCGTTGTAAGGCTCCGTCACATTGGGACTGATGAGCAAGTCGCAGATATTCTTATGAAGCCCCTGGGGAAGGTCAAATTCTTAACCTTCCGTGAGAAGCTTGGTATCATGGATAGACCCTATTCTGAGGATTCCGCCTGAGTTGGAATATGAGCTCTAGGAGCTCCAATGGGCTTGGGGATAGCTTCTTGGAGCTATAAGCAACCGCAGGGCAAGGTTCGCCTTACCTTGTTGGTGCGCTTCTTCCCCACCATTATGATATTGAGTTGGTTCACCCTCTCTTTGATCTATGCCCCACATGCATCCTACCGATGGAGTCTAGGACTCATGGGAAGTACCTCTCATTGATCCGGAATTATGCAGGAACACACTGAAATACAGAAATACACATAAAAGCAGAGATGCAGTAGAAATAAAACTTCAATTCATCAATAACAAATAATTAAAATATGCTTACAAACATAATGGAAATAAGCTAGCTAGGGCACTGGTAACTTATCTCTGAGAAGAGAAGTGGCGGCTACAGGCCTCTGAACTGTGTTACAATGAGGCTCAATGGCCTATTTATTATTGAGAAACAATGGAAAACCCTAAACATCCAAAAACCTAACCTTAGGAGATGAAGCGCCAAAACTATGGACCACGTTTGGGTAAATTTGTACATCAATCTTCCCGAAGACATAACTTTGGCATACTATCTTCATTTGACGCGCACAATACCTCATTAGAAAGATCTATCCGAAGACTACAACTTTTCATGTGAGCAACATCAATAAGACTTTCAAATTGCTCTCGGTTTTTCCAAAAAACGTCGTTTAGGGCCTCAAAATGGCTCCAAAAGTTCAAGACTCGAAAAACTGCTAAAAATAGTAAATTGTGCTACAATTAAGGAAACTGAAAAACTGAAAGAAACAATGGTGGGACCCCAAGTGGAATAGATGAGTGGCCACCAATATCCACCTGGATCATTCCTCCCCCCTTAAGAAGCAATGGTCCCCATTGCATTGAGTTCCTCGATGAGATGAGGAAACTTCTGCTAAACTTGGTCCCTGGTGAACCATTTGCCTTGGTGCAGGAGTTGGTCAGCTTTGACAACCCGATACAGTTGGATCTTCTGCTGGCGAGTGTTCTTGATTTGCATATCCATGATACAATCTGTGGTGGCATGTTCCATGCATTCTAGATTCAACTCTATTGGTGTGAGTTGTTTTGCAATGTCGAAGGTGTCTAGTAGAGGTGGGAAGTAAGGACGAAGGCGGTCCACATTGAACACTGGGTGCAGACCAAGGAATGGTGGAATACTGAGCTCGAAGGCATTGGCCCCTATAGCCTTGGTGATGGTGTACAGCCCATATCTAAGCGGGCAAAGCTTGCGGTGGGATCCAGCGAGGCGCTCCTTCTGCAAATGTAGCCACACTTTGTCGCCCACCTAGAATTTGTGTGGCACCTAATGTTAATCATGTCGTTGCTTGTACTTAGCATTGGCTCTGTCCAATATATCATGAACCTGTCAGCAGATGTGTTGAATGCGGTCAATGAAGTTGTTCGCCTTGTCAGCTTCAGACTGGACATGAGCCGAATTGACCTGAGTAGCCGCAAATGGCATGGCTACGTCAATGGGACATAGTGGTTGGAATCCCAAGCGCACCTGAAAGGGGTTGTGGCCGGTTGAGCTGTGGAGAGCCCGGTTATAACTGTGTTGTACATAGGGAAGGCTCTCATCCCATGTGCGTGGATGCTTTGAATTGTACATGCGCAGAATGTGTACGATCATCCTATTGACAACCTCTATCTGGCCATCAATTTGGGAATGGAAAGTTGTGGACTTGGTGAGCTTGGTGTCCAGCATTGACCAGAGGCTGGACCAAAATGTGTTGAGGAACCTGCTGTCCTGATCTGAGATGATAGACTGTGGGATCCCAAAGTGCACCCACACTCGTTCAAAGAAGAGTTTAGCAGTGGCTTCTGCTGTGATATTGTTGTTGCATGCTACCATAATGGCCATCTTCGAGAATCTGTCAACGACCATGAAAACACAGTCGTTTCCATGCTTAGTAGAAGGAAGGCTCGACGTGTAATCCATAGAGATGGATTCCCAAGGTTGACTAGGAGTAGGTAGCAGAGTATAGAGACCTTGCTTCTTGATGGTCGGTTTGGCAATAGCGGAAGTAGTGCAGAATCTGATGTACTTCCCGACATCTTGTCGAAGGTTAGGCCAATAGAAATACTTCTGCAATATGGCCACTGTTTTCTCGACCCCGAAATTCCCAGTGACCCGACTGTAGTGCGCTTCCCAAATCATCTTGGCACAGTTGCTTGAAGGAACACAAAGTGTCCCAAGTGACATAGCAGTGCATCATGGAGGTGAAAATTTGGAACTTGCATACCCTCCAAGAGTGTCTTGTATGTGTGGCCGAATTCTAGATCGCTCTTGTAGAGAAGCGGCCAATCAAAAGTCTCGTGCCCACAAGAGTTGAGAACGGTGGTTAGAGCCACGATCGCTGGTCGGCTGAGGCAGTCTGCAACATTATTGGTGTTGTCCTTCTTGTACTTGATGTTAAAATGAAATTGTTGCAAATATGTGAACCACTTCTGATGGCGATCGTTCTGCAACTTCCCTTGCATCTTTATGAACTGCAGGGGTCGATGGTCTGTGTGGATGACCGTTTCCTTCCCCAAAATGTAATGCTTCCATTGTCGACAAGCCTGCACAATCGAATACATTTCTTTGTCATAAGTGAGATACTTGTGGATTGTGTCGGACAATGTCTCATTGTGATATGCCACTAGATGCCCTTGTTGAGTAAGAACCACTGTTGAAATTTGGTACCGGAGGACAGGTGGTTCCCTAAGGTTTTGATCTTTGGCTTAGGGAAAAGTGTCCAAAAGAATTTAATTTTTCTCCTAAAGTGACTTTATAAAGTTATAAAGTCAAATCTAATTTAAAAGTGACTTTAAGTGATAAAGTTACTAAAGTGACTTTATAAAGTTATAAAGTCAAATCTAATTTAAAAGTGACTTTAAGTGATAAAGTTATTAAAGTCTAATTTTAAAGTGACTTTAATAAAGTTAATATAAAATTAGAAAGGAAAAAGTGACTTTGGAAATAAAAGACTAAGTGGGTCTTTATTAAAGTGGGGTGAATTAAAAAATAGAAAGTGAGATTTAAATGAGCATTTAATCTCAGCCCCAGATCTCAATCTATCTCAGCCATTGGATTTAGGGATTCCCCAAAAGTCACTTAGGGTTAGGTTAAAGGAGGAAAAGGAGGAAAAGGTCATTCATTCTTTCATGAGCAGATTGGGAGAAGGAGAGAAAGAGAGCAAGGGAGATTTTTGGGCAGTGAGGAGAAGGAGGCAGCAGCTTGGCACGCATTCCAAGGCAGCATTTCAGCAAGACATTTCAGCAAGACAAGTGCAGCAGATTTAGCAAACAACAGGCAGATTTTTGGCATGGTTTTCTAGGCAGGGAGGCCGTACAGCAAGGCCGTACAACAATATTGGGCACAGAAATCAAGGCAGCAAGGGGCTGTTCCGTACAGCAGAGTTTTGCAGCAGTTTTGGCACGTAAATCGAGGTTTTGGACAACAGCATTAATTGCTGTTTGCACAGATTTTGAGGAGGCCGTACAGCTGCATTTATTGCAGATTTCTGGGCACGCAAATCGAGGAGAACGTACAACATTTATTGCTGTTCTGTTTTTGCTGTTTGTACATTTTTCGAGGCGGTGGTTAAGCACGGAAAAAGAGATAAGTTGTAAAAGTCTGTTTGCTGATTTTTATTTTGCTGAATATTTCTCTCACTGTAAAAAGCATTTTTCCAGAAATAAGAAGGAGCTTTCGAATTGGTTTTCCCCAAGAGTTGTAGGGGGTTTTTCCAGGGTCACCTTGACCAAAAATTACTGTGTTATGATGTGTTGAATGGCTGTTTGTTACTGCTGTTTTTTATTTCTGCATTTTCCAGCATTCTGAAAAATTTCCAGAATTTGTGTTTTCAGCAAAATTTATTTTCCAGTTGTTGAATGTATGGTTATGAGAAAGGGCATTTAACTATTTTGGAGTAATAAGGTGAAAACTGAAAACCGGGGTGGGAAACTATAAATTTCTACAACTACCCCAATAGCATAGTCAGAGGCATCTGTCTCGATCTCAAATGGTTGTTGTAAGTCTGGTAATGTGAGCATTGGGGCAGAGCAGAGGCGATGTTTCAATTCTACGAACGCCTTCTATTGAGATTCCGACCAAAAGAATTTTGCTTTCACTCCTCCCTTGGTGACTTGACTCAAGGGCTAAGTGATATGAGAGAATCCCAACACGAACCTGCGGTAGAAATTAGCAAGACCCAGAAAGCTGCAAAGCTCTGTTAGAGTGGTTGGGGCTGGCCAATCCCTAATGACTTGGATCTTGGTTGGATCCACATGCACCCCCCGCTCATCAATAATGTATCCCAGATTCTGAACCTCGATCATGCCAAAAGTGCACTTCTCCGAATTGGCACACAACTTGTGTTGCCATAGTGTTTGGAGGACCTGTCGGATGTGCTGGAGGTGCTCTTCCCAAGTCTGGTTGAAGATCAGGATGTCATCCAAGTACACTACTACAAATGAGTTGGTGAATGGCCGCAAGATGACGTCCATCAGCCTCATGAAGGTTGTGGGAGCATTCGTCAAACCAAAAGGCATGACCAGCCATTCGAAAAGGCCCTCCTTGGCTTTGAAGGCAGTCTTCCACACATCGGAGGGTTCGATTGGTACTTGGTGATATCCGTACCTCAAGTCGATCTTGCTGAAATATTTCACCCCTTTGAGTTGGTCCAGAAGGTCATCAATCTGTGGGATCGGGTACCTATTCTAGACAATGATCTTGTTTAGCGTCTGATAGTCAATATAGAGTCTCCAAGTCCCATCCTTCTTCTGCACCAACACGATCGGCCTCCCATAGGCCGATGAACTTGGTCGAATGTGACCTTTCTGCAGCAACTCCTCAATCTGCCTCTTGATTTCAACGTTCTCCAGAACAGAGCGCCGATAGATCGGTCCATTGGACAACAGCGCACCTGGGGTCAAATCGATGGGGTGTTTGACCTGACAATGCAGAGGCACCCCTATAGGTGAGGTGAAGATATCCCCGTACTCCTCCACGACCTTGTTCATTTGTTGTTGTCATGCGGAGGAGCCCTGTCTGGAGGTCGTGGCCACAGTCTTCTTCTTGCCCTGAGGGCGGATCATCAGGAAAACAAATTTCCCGATTTTGGAAATGAGCTTACTGCATTGTTTTCCAGTAACCAAAGAGATAGTGGCAGGCGGTGGTACCTCTGGTATCCTGTACAACTTATTGCCCAAAGTAACAATAACAGCACGAGGTTGGGACTCATACACAACATGTCGCTTCCACAAGTATGGTTGGCCTAATAATACATCACAAACATCAAGAGGAGCAATGTCACATAATACCTCATCCGTGAAGGGCTTGATGTTGTAGAGAAGGCAACACTACTGGCTGACGCGAAGATCTCATCCTTGGTGAAGCCACCCAATGGTGTACGGTTGTGGGTGTGTTGTTGTTGGCAAGCCCAACAACTTCACGACCTTTGTTGAAATGAGGTTTTTTTGGCTCCCACTGTCGACAATGAATTGTAGCGGGGAACCCTTTACCCACATCTGGGAGTGGAAGAGACTATCCTCCTCCTCTGGATCTTCCGATTCCTCCTTCTGGATCTTCGTGGTGGCAACGGTGGCGTTGGGCTCTGCATCGATTATCTGCTTCCCTTTGTCATTCCCCTTGTCAGGTTATGATTTAGAGTCGAAGCATGCATCTGATTCAGAAGCCTTAATCTCGGCCACCAGTGACTGCTTGGCCCGACACTCACTTGTGTTGAGAGTGGAGCTCTTATGGAACTCACACCACTTTCCTGTGTCCTTCTTAAGCTTCGTGGTGTTGTTCTTTGCTTGCGGCTTTGGCAGGTTGTCTTGGGCCGCCATGCCTTGGCTTTGTCCTTTGTTCTGCGGTTTGGGGGCACCTTTCCCTTGCTTTTGATTCGCAGATCCAAAGTCTCGCTTCTTCTGTTTGAATTTATGCTCAATCTTGGCAGCATATCGGTATGTCGTACCAAGAGAGGAGATGTCTAGGAACTCCATTTCCTCCTGAATGTATTTGTGCAGACAACTGCAATACTTCAACACTAAATGTTTCTCCGAATCTTTGATACCCAACTTTGTGCACAGGGTATGAAACAGATTCGTCAGCTTATGCACATCTTGATCCCTTCGTTGCTGCAATGTAGTCCATTGTATGTACTTGTCCTCATATCTCCCCACGGGATAATATTGTTCCTTGATGGTGTCTCGAAAAGAATTCCAAGTGGGTACGGCCGAGAACAGAGAGGGTTCCCCCTCGTCCTTTTCTCACAGTAGGTTTCCCACCAGTCCTTGACATGCGGGATGGCTTTGAGGAGTGCAAAAATAATCTTCTCCCAGTCGAAAAAGTCATGAATGGGAATGTCAAAATTTACTTGTACCTTTAAAGGAGTGGCGCCTCCAGAATGACTACTAGATGTAGATGTGCAGCCGATGGGCAATCGTTGAAGGATCTGGGCAAAGTTACCCATCATCGCGTTCCTTTGTTTCTCAAGGGCCTCCTCGAGCAATATTTTGATAATATCTCCTGCTCCCTCATCTTTCTTTTCTTCCCCCATGGGCGGCCCTCGAGGTTTGCGTGGCTGATCTTGCAAAGGTTCAACGAGATCGAGCCTTAACTCCTTATACCTCGACCTCGTTGGGGACATGCAAAGAAGGAACGAGAAAGAGCAAACTGCTCTGATACCACTGATCCAGATTTATGCAGGAACACAATGAAATACAGAAATATACAAAAGCAGAGATGCAACAAAAATAATACTTCATTTCATTAATAACAAATAACTGAAATATGCTTACAAACATAATGAAAATAAACTAGCTAGGGTGTTGGTAGCTTAGCTCTTAGAAGAGATGTGGCGGCTATAGGCCTCTGAACTGTGTTACAATGAGGCTCGAGGGCCTATTTATTATTGAGAAACAATGGAGAACCCTAAACATCCAAAAACCTAACCCTAAGAGATGAAGCGCCAAAAATATGGGCCCCGTTTGGGTAAATTGGTACATCAATCTTCTCGGGCCCCGAGGACATAACTTTGGCATACAATCTCTGTTTGACGCGCACAATACCTCGTTAGAAAGATCTATCCGAGGACTACAACTTTTGATGTGAACAACATTCATGCTTCCGTGTTGCTCCCAATTTTTCCAAAAAAAACGTCATTTAGGGCCTCAAAACGGCTCTGAAATTTCTGGACCCGAAAAACTACAAAAAATAGTAAATTGTGCTACAATTAAGGAAACTAAAAGAAACAATGGTGGGGCCCCGAGTGGAATAGGTGGGTGGCCACCAATATCCACCTGGATCACTCATTTGGCCAATGAGTTGGGAAATGAGGATAGAGACCGATAGCATGACCGATGGACGCATCGAGGATTACCGTACTCTTTATGTCTAGGATGGGATGTGTCCAACAACTTGATCTGGGATCAAGTATGGATGAGGTTCTTACCTCTAAACTGACTTTGGGTCAAAATGTGACTCACTCTTGAGTCTGATTGAGGTTTTTACCTCTAAACTGACTTTGGGCCAGTGGAAAGTGATGTCTTTTTTACTCACTCTCGTTCGTCTTATTTCTTCTATAGCAGAGAAGAGCCAACAAATTAGTTACAGCAGGATGACACACGATTGCATGATGATGATGATATATGGTAGTACATGATGGTACTGGATGACAGGATTGCACAGGTGGACAGATGGGGTTCTCCCAAGTTGAGAGGGAGTGTTAATTTTGGGCAACTAGGTCCAAACTCCATGTTGCATTGCTCATATGATGGAGATGATATTTTTGTTGAATTCCTCTTTCGGAGAGGTGCAATATTGATCTAAAGATCATCTTGTTTGGATGAGCAGAACTTATATTTTGAATTTATTTTCCACATATGTGCAAATTGTCAAAGTCGGCCAGAATTGTAATGTAGGCTCACAAGCCCCAAAAGATGTGTCACTCATCCCCAGTCATGGATATAAATAAGAGAGACATGATGCTCATTGTGAAATTTTCAATCTGAATTACTGCAGTAATTGATTTATTTCGCCTACTTATTTATGATAAGTTATTTACAGATACTTCAGTAAATTCTAAAATAAACACAACTGCAACATTCACTTAATCAAAAGCAGAAACAAAAACACATATAATGCAATAGAAACAATCACATGGACACAGTTATTTTTGGACAATTGTCCCCGGAAAAAACCCAATGTAGGAAAACCAGTGCATCAGATGAGGGTTTATATTATTCTTCAGCAGTGGAAATCATTTACAGAAATATGATGAGCAAATGTCTAGCATACACCTAAGATAATTTTTCCGAACCCTTTGGAAGAATTTCTGAAACACTGGAGGCACCCTTCCTCCCTCTGCGTCACTCTACGTGGCCTTCTACGCTAGACTGCATCCCTCTGCATGAAGGACAAGTGTTGTTGCTCAACGCTGCCCCCTCTGCGTCCTCCTTCTACCTTCTTCTTCCTCTGCTGACTTCCCCCTCCTCCTTCTATCTCTGCAACTCCGCTTCTACAACCTCACCCTCAGAAATCGAATTCTCTTACTTCATAATCGATTTCCTTCGGGTACTGAGAGTGTGCTCGGCTTGCTTTCCAAATGACCCTCAAGTCTTCTCTTATAGTCTTCTCATTGATGAATCAACGACCCAGATTAGACCTTTAATCAATGGCTTAGATTAAAAGATGACTTGATCTTCGTTTTCTAGAAGAATCACACTTTTCTTTATTAATACCCTTTAATTATTTAATTTCCCTAAGTTTAGACTTAGGGATCACTTTAAAATAATTAATTATTTTAGAAAGCATGATTCGAGTGGAATTTCCACAAACAATTTCTGGGTTCTCTGGAATACTGATGTCCAAGCCTCTTCTCAAAATATGAGACTTGGAACACTTTCCAATGCTACAAAATCAACACTCATTTCATCATCAACTCATCTCACACATCTCTCCCTCATCTGATTGGTTCATACAACTTTAGAGGCTTCTCTCTCCTCCACACGTGTGAAACAGGAAGCTGGAAATTTTCGGACTGTTTTTAGGGCTTTTCTGGAGCATTGACCAGCGTTGACCGTGGGTCAACCCTCATTGTTTGACTATGTTTTTAGCACAGAAATTCCGATCTGGAGAAGTTGCATTGGAGGGCACAGAAAACAGGTTCAAACATTGACTTTTGATCGCAACATTAATTTCAACGTTGACTGGTTTGACCACAGATTTGACTGGTGTGTTGACTGATTTGTGGACTAGTTTTGGGGGTGAGTTTGACCATGAAGGAAGGTTGACTTTGACCGAGTTTGACTGAACCTATTTGGAGGTTGAAAGGGTTGGTTTGACCAGCAAAGTCTTTGCTGGCTAGGGCATCCTGTTGACTGCTGTAATAAACATTTTTCTCTATCTTTGTTGAATAAAAAGAATTACAAATTCTTGTATCTTGTATTCGCTTGTCTTCTGTCGATTTAATTTTATGTTCTATCAGCATTTACTCTCAATGATTATGTGATTGCAAATCTGAATTGGGCGAATAAGAAAGATTGAAGTAAACTGCATTAAGCATAGAACATACCATGGTTGTCTAAAATTAACATTTTGACTTTCACCTCTTCATACAGCCTATGCACAGTTGCTCTCAAATGCCTGGGAACCCCAAGTTCCTCCATCCTATGCCAAAGCTTATCCCTAGGAACCGTGTCAAAGGCTTTTCTGAAATCAACAAAGCAACAAAAGACTTCTTGCAATTTCTCCCAAACTTTTTCAATGATGTGCCTTAAAGTTATACCATGATCGACTATGGAATGTTTAGGTCTAAAACATGCTTGCCCTTTAGCACGTTTATCTCTTTCTTCTACCCACTTGATTTTATTTTCTAACATGCTTCCAAATAACTTTGCAAACAAGGGGTTTATCATTATGGTCCTATAATTGGAGGGATTATTGATGTCACCACTCTTGAAAAGAGGTATTGCCAAACTAGTTATCCAATCTGTAGGGAACCCTTGCGGTATGATGTTGTTGAAAATTTTTGTAATGTGAGGTGCAAGAATTTTTAAGCCCGACTTTCGATACTCTGCTTAGAGTTCAGCTAAGTCTTTTGCTTTTCCAACACCCAACTTCTTGACACCCATCTCCACCTCTTGCACCGTGAAGAGTTTTGTATCAATGTTGACCAAGGGAGGAGAGTCAACCTTGGGATCCTGCTCATAAAGTTTTCTTGCATAGTCAAACCATTTAGAAGCTGTAATATTGTTTTCAATTTGCATCCTTCTCGATTGGAGCTCCTTCCAAAATAATTTGGGGTTATTTTTCCCAAGGAAGATTATTTCTTCTCTTCTCGAAACCATGAAATCAGTCTTTTTCTTTCTTAATATATGCTTGTAAGCTTTGAGCTTTATGTTATCCTTGATTGACTCTTTCCACATTCTCCTTGCCTTTTTGCATTCCAGGTCAAACCAAGCATTAACCGGAAAGAAATTTGTTTCAGACTTCTTAATTTTTGCTCTTTTGCACTCTGCAAGTGCGCTTTGAATTAAATGTGTTAATTCGAGACTATGAAGGTCGTGAAATGGGATTTTCTCCTTCTCGAAGAGCCTCTCTAGCATTATTTTGAAGGTATTACAATTTTCTGGAGTCAAAGGAATTTTTCCCTTTGGAAGCTTTTGTTGAACACACTGAGTTTTTGACCCTAATTGCTTCTTTCCCGTCCAGGAGAAACTTAAATAAATTGGCTTGCGATCTGATTTTAAGTCCCAAAGTTGATCTCCAATCAAGACTTCCTCCATTTTCTCACAGAAACTGTGAGCAAATTACATAGTCTACTACACTTGCTCCATTGTAAGTATTGCAAGTGAAATTACCATAGTTTTCCCATCTAGTCAAACCATTACAAATGACTAAAACGAAAGCCCCACATAGAGTAAGCAATTGTTCACCAAAGAGATTGCAACCTTTGTCCTCTGAAATTCTTTCCCACTGATGATTACTCTCTTCTGTAAGCAGTCTTCTTTACAACAAAGAATGCTAGCTTGCTCACTTGCAGTCCTAGCATTGAAATCACCCACTATAATGACTTCACCTAGCTAATAATATGTTGCAATATTTGTCTTTAAGGCTACAAAGGGATCTTTGTGGTCAATCCCTCTACTTGTGTAGATTTTTTGAACTTGCGGCGCAAAATAGCATGTTTCAATTCTGATGTGATTTCCATTTTCTGATATTTTAAACCAAACGAATTGTTTATTTGAGTCTTATTTTAATTTTTTCTAGATGAATGAAACGACCTTTCTCTCTCACTAATACCATGATACCCCCGTGTCATTTGCCATTCCCTGTTGCCTTGTTCCACGCTGCCATCTTCCAATACCCTTCAAACAAAGGTGTCTTGCACCCTTCATGCTCATGTGTTTCTATGAGGCAAATTATGTCTCTATCTTCCGCAATAGGCCCTAACCCAGGTCCTCATCTCCATGAGTAAACTCTGCAATTCCAACAAACTAATCTTAAGGAAACCTAAGTATGACTTGATTGCTATTTGCTTTCACATGCAAGACTCGTTGTTGAGTCTTTGTCCCTACTTTCCCATACTGACCTTGCTTCCTGATTTCCTGCTAAAGAGTTTGTTGTCTCTTCTTTATCGCGCAATCACAGCTTTACCCTTATAAATCCTTGCTCTCTTTCCCTCAACTCTTGCTGCCCTAACCTTTAACACTTCCTCCCTCCTTCCCTCTTGTTGTCTTACAGTGAAATCTTCTTCTAGAAAAAAGCGAGAACCCCTCACGAGTTGCTTCTTGCTTAGAATGATATATTTATCACACAAGCCAGGCATGATGACTCTTGTGGGCCTGGCTCTCTCACCATTAAACTTTCATACCCTCCATGCTTGACATATTTGTCCTTGCCATAGCCGCTTGTCTTTCAAGAAGTCTCTTGCAAGTTCAAAAGTAGATTCATTTTTCCCATAGTCTTTCACCCCTTTTAATTATGTTTGCTACTCTATCTTGCCTTTCTTTGCTTTCTCTATCTTGCATGTTGTCGGCCCGAATGTTTGCTTCTCCTTCCCTATTAGCAAAATTGCTAATAACTTCAGCCCAAGTTTTGGAAACTTTTGTGGAGCCTCCTTTCCTTTCTTCTCTAGTTGTCTCTTCATCATTGTCTATTTGAGCAACAGCTTTCCCTTTATCCTGGGATGGTTTCGCATTCACCACCTCTGCACTCTCCACTACAAATTTGTTCATGTTTTGCACATCTGCCTTCATGCGTTGCCATTTTGTCTTCCCTATCAGGAGAGCTTCCTGTAGCAATGCCACTTGCTCCTTCAAAATTTTATTGCTTTCTGCTAAAGCCTGGTTCTCAATTGTTATTGCATGAATTGTATGATCCCTTTCCTGCTCTTTACCTTCTAAAACCTCCAAACTCTTTTTTGCACTTAACAATTCTTTCACATATAGATTAGATGACCAGGTGAGAGATGTGGATGTGGGACTGTACAAGGCAGAGTCATCGATGACTTTTCCTCTGGGAAAGTGTTAAGGCCTCGGCAACAGGTCCCACTCCATGCCTTCGCACACAATTATAACATTGTCCAGAATGAATTGTCCTCTGTGAATCTCGTCTGCTCTAAGCAAATTACCTTCGGAAGATTGGCAAGCAATGGACTAACGTTGGCATGACAGTTGACAACTCAAAGACTATCATGCTCGTCTCTCTCCTTCCTTCTTGTGCAAACTTTCCACCCTACCAAATTCAGGTGAGAAGGTGCCTGTCAGCTACTCGAAACTAACCCAAATGCCTCCCATGCTCTTTGACAAGCTATTAAAGCAGACAATGACACTTTTCCTAACTGGAATGGTTGATCACGATGTCAGGGATACCATTCTTCGTCTTAAGTCGACCCTGTTCAAGTCATTAGCGTAGCAGTGGAGCACATCAACGCCCATCCTCAAGTGGGTTTCTTGCCATTTTACAAGATAAGGATGGTAGCCTTGCCTTATTGTCAGTAGAAGAAATCCACTTCCCTGTACCCGTTGCTTTCAACCCAAAGATACATTGAATACATGTCTTGGAGTTCAGACCAGCTTAGTTATGTCTTGCTTAGCCAAGGTGGTCAACAAAAAGTAGATAATTAATAGTGGCTATTCATCAGAAGGCCAATATGAATTTAATGGCATTTGCAGTAAAGAGTCAATCCAGAATATAGGAGATTCTTAAGGACTTCTTCAGACAATCAAAGAATGAAAAGAGTGAGATGGGAGGTGGTATTTATGTTTGAAAATTTTACCAAGGAGTGAGAGCAAGGTTAATTGGGAGCGGGAGCAAAAGCGGGGAGTGGGAACGGGAGCACCATTTTCAAAAGCTCCCGGTTTGGGAGCGTTTCGGGGAGTGTTTATATATATATATATATATATATATATATATATATATATATATTGATGCATATATGTCAACAAAAGCATGTATAATGATGAATTAGACATAAAAAACATAAAAATATAAATTGAACCATATAACATCAATCATCTAGAAGTTATAATCCTCATCAACCATGTCCATAAGTTAAAAACATACAACATATTGACTCTTGAGTCTCGTGATTCATCAATCTTAAAGTTTCAAGCTTTCAGAATTCAATATATAACATTTATCATCATTGATTCATTGATCACCATAGTTGTACTTGTAAGCTAAGTGTAACCATTACAACAAAGAATATTTAAAATGAAATGAAATGTTATAAAATGAAACGAAATGAAACAACTTTCAACTTTCATGAAGCATCATATTCATAATTCATAATGACTTATAAACTTATAACTGCCAACTTCAAAGTTTCAAACTTCAAACTTAAATTGTCATATATTGTTTACAAAAATATCTTCCATTAAATATGAAAGAGTCAAGTTTCAACAGTTATAAAAAGTTAAAAACTACTAGAAAATAGAAAAGACTAGTAAACTGTAAATCTATTTTATCTATTGCTTGGCCTCTTGCCACGAGAAATGTCTACTTTATGAGCAGCTTGTGGTAATGGTGGTCTTCCAGCAGTCTCCTCACAGGAAGTACCACAACCATAACTAGAAGCCCCATGCCCTCCACGTGAGGATGTAGGTGGAGGTAGCAAAGGAATAATAGTCAGAACTCAAACACTGGCATTGGCACTACTACCAGATGGTGGGTGTGGCGATGGCATGCCTGCTGCTACTTCATCCTCATCTCTCAAAAGTTATGCTTCCAATTCTTCCAGATGTATAGTGTTGTCCTCCAAATTATCATCCTCTAGGTTGTTGTCCCAAACTTTATATGAGAGATCCTCATAAGCCCAATCACAATAATTACTCAACAACCTCGAGTTGTAGTGCACATAAACCAAGCTTTCTACTCGGTTTTCGTTGAGTCTGTTTCTTCTCACAATATGGATGAAGTTGTAGGTGCTCCAACACCTCTCTGCAGAAGAAGTATTTACAACCTGTGAGAGAATTTTTTTTCCAATTTTGGCAAAAGTCTCATGCCGCCATATGTATCCCACCATGTGAGAGCATCAAACATGTCTCTATCTTCCATTGCATGAAAAGAACCAAACAAACTAGTGCAACTGAAGTATTTGCCTAATTCAAGGTGCAGATTAGCACACTCCTCCCTGTCAGAGACCAACTTGTCTAATGCTTTCATGTATTCCTCTTGTACCTCTGGATCTGTATGAGGTTTGATCCTAACCCCACCCCCAGGTGCAAGTTGGCCCAACCAAGATGGAGAGTAGTATTTTGGCATAAGGATATACGCCAAAGCATGTAGTGGAACATTAATTTTATTCCACCATGCACACACACAATTGTGAATCATTGAATACAAGTTTGGATCTTTTTCCTTAACAACACCTTTTATTTGCCCCAACAAGCTATCCATCTGCTCATACACCTCCCCAATCACTGGTTTATATGTATCTGCAAAACGAATCATGTTATAAATGGGCTTGGTGAAATTCAAAATTTCCCTCACACGTGCCCAAAACAAAGGATCAAGAGCAGTCTCCTCCACCTGTTCAAAACCTTGCCTATCAACTGATGTTGTTGCCCTGTCCTTTAATACCTACCAGTGTGGACTTGATACCATGGCAGCCAATGACTCTCTTACCTTCAAAAGGCCCCTGAAGGCGAGGTAATACCCAGCAAATCTAGTCTTTGCTATCTTCAACAACTCCAATGTTGAGTGACAGCGGAAAAGACCATGGGTATTGCTATGATTTGTAATAAATATTTTTTTTTTTCCCTCTCTTGTACAAATCACCAAGCCATCTATATTAAGGTTGTTTGTTTTTAATTATATGATGCATCAAAAGGTTCATTGTGTGAACCAAACACCCAGACCAAAATATGTTGGGGTATTTATCCTCAATAATTGCTGTCTGCTAAGGAGACAATTAGCAGCATTATCAGTGATGACTTGGATAACATTGTATGGTCCAATACGTTCAATTGTTTCAAGTAATGGCTCTGCAATGTTGATGTCGGTCTTGAACTTATCTGAATAATCATATGATGAAAGGAATATTGCACCACTAACAGATACAGCAAGAACACTTATCAATGGCTTGCCTTTTACATTTGTCCATCCATCAGATACAATGGACATCCCATGCTTATTCCAAGAACTTGTCATTCTACTCAAAGAATGAGTTATTTTTGTTTTTTCATGATCAAGGCCCATGGTTCTAGCCTTGTCATACTCGGAGCTCTTGTATCTTTTGGGGGCATCATTAATGGCAGAAACCATTTCATGCCAATATGGTGAGCGAAGAACATTGAATGGTACCCCACATGCATAGAGAAATCGGAAAAAAATTTAATACAAATCACTCATGTACCCTTAAACAAGGAAATCAGATATGGTTCTACGCCTTAAAGAGATGTTTGGTCCAGGTGTGCCTCCATATCCACTGCCATGGGTGGAAGTTGATGGACTTTTTTGTCCATGTTGTGATGGTGCATAAGATTCAATGAAACCCTTAGATCTTTTAGATTTGTATTGGGCTTCCTCCTCCTCCCTTATGTATTTGGCTCTATCTGTTGCTGACACACTTACACAAGTTTTGATTCCTATATTTTTATCTCCATCCCATGGCCTTTTCCCACAAAGGTGACTTCTGGCACGAGTGTATGAACCTGTATATTGTGTATTGCAATGGGAGCATATAAATTTAATGGTTCCACCCCCTTTCCCTACTTCAGGCCTAGTAAAATATTTCCACAATGGTGTTTGGTCAATTTTAGTTGGTGTCACTGTGGTCTCATTATCTCCACTCTCCCCTAAGTCCCCTTCCTCCTCAGGTTGATACTCCTCTTCAGGATTTTCATCATATCCACTGTAACCCACTTCTTCATCCTCCTGTTCTAGAATAGGCCTCTTTTTCCTACTCTCCAACACCATAATAACAAAAAACGGAACCAACATGAAGAAAATGCCAAGCAATATAGCCATGTCCATGATGTTTCAACTTTCAACTTTCAAAATTCAAACTTTCAAGTTTTTAACCTGCAAAACAATGTTGGAATGCCAAATGGGAATAGGAAAAAATGCAACAGAGAAAAAAAAAATCAATTTTTCATTTTCAAGAAATTAAAATGCAACAAATAAATTATAAAAAAAAATCATTTTTTTCATTTTTCAACGAGTTAATTATCAAACATAGAAAAAAAATCAAATTTTCATGTTTGAACAAATTAAAAACACATAGAAATTTAGATCATTGGTGATTGGACTCTCCTACCTCTTTGTCCTTCGATGATTTCGATGATTCGATCCCAAGCAGAGACCTCCAAGCTCCTTGCTCGTCAACCTCTCCTTTCCCTTGCTCTCTCCTCTCCTCTCCTCTCTTCTTCCTATTTCTCTTCTCTTCTCGCTCTCTGTCTTCTTCCCTTGCTCTCTCCTCTCCTCTCCTCTCTTCTTCCTCTTTCTCCTCTCTTCTTGCTCTCTCTCTTCTCTGAAATGAAAAATAGAATGGGAGGGAGGGCTTTTATTTCTCTCCCTCCAATCCCCTACCCTCCCTTCCTTCCAATTTTTCGGTCATTGGCCACAATTTTTCCTCTGCGCGTGGACGTCAAGCGGGAGCACTTGTTAGCACTCGGTAGCGAACGCTCCTCGAGCGCTCCCTCCTTAAACAAAGCGCTCCCGGGGCGTCTTTTTTAAGGAGTAATCGTGAACGAGTGTCGCTCCCGAACGCTCCCTGCAATGCTCCCAAAAAAGCAAGGAGCGTTTTCGACAGCGCAGAGAGCGCGCTCCCGCCTGGAAGAGAGCTTTTTGGGAGAGCGCGTTTTGGGAGTGGGTTCGAGAGAGGGGGAGCGCTCCCCGCACCCCTGAGTGAGAGAACTCAAATTCCAATACACACTTATTGAACCTATGACATGTAGTGACAAGCGTTAAAGGGTATTAGAATTCTGATATTAAAAAGAAATGCTGCTAAAGATAAGGAGGTGAACTGTTTCTCAATTGCTAAGAAATTGAAGTACCTCTGGCTCTTGCTTCCTCGGCTTCCCTTTGAAGAGCATCTAGTTGGGCTTTAAGCTGCTCTGCAGTCGTCTGCGTTTGCATCTGCGCTTGCGCGACATTGTCGGTAGCTGAGAATTGAGCGACCAAACTCTTTTTAATTCCCCAGCTCTTCCTCGAATCCCCAACCTTGACGCCGAAGCTTCTAGTTTGAAGGCGTGGGATAGGTTCGCAGTTTACACTGAATTGGCATGCAATCGAGCTTGGCGTCTGAGAAAATAGTATAACACCCATACTCCACTCTGTCATTACCTACCTGAATTTTCAGTAACTAGGAAGCGGATTGCGAGAAGAAAAACATAAGTGCTGCCCTTTTAGTGAACAGTTTAATAATCTCGATTTACAGGGATGTCTAATTTCAGTGAGAGACAATTATCTTTCTAGTAAAAAAAACGTAAGGAATAATCAAGCATATGTTAAGTGAGGTTCTTATTTATGTGTATCCAATGGTTTTTATTTGTAAACAAGAAGCACGTTCTAGGGCTTTAATGTCTTGGTGGTGAGGAGGGGTTAAGAATCAATCCTATGCATTAACGGAGATCAAATGCCACTTAAATTATTTGATCTGTATTTTTGTTTCTTTGCGCCTTGAGGTACTAGATTTTTATATACTTCGTAACAATCCATGTTAGAAGTTCAATGAATAAAAATTAAGTGTTACATTATTATAATTTTTGGCTGAGGCATCATCTTATTGACTTACTGTGTTTGAATAAAAATTAAGTGTTAGAATATTATAATTTTTGGTTGAGGCATCATTATATTGACTTATTGTGTTTGGGTTCAACTATGTGTTTTTTTGTTTTTTTTTTTTTTTTTGAGGCATCATCTTATTGACTTATTGTGTTTGGGTTTAACTATGTGTTTTTTTGTTTTTTATTATGAGGTGGTTATTTTGGTTGTGTTATTTTCTACACTTAATTAAATCATTAGTTGTTAAATTTATTTAGTCTAATTTATATTTAGTTAAGTATATATTTTATTGTAAATTTACACTAATATGTGTTTTATTGTAGCAAATGCATCACCTTTTACACAAGTGTTTGTGCACCAATGTGCACATAAACACTATTGTTTTATTGTCGAATATATGTCATTGCAATGTCAACTCTTTGGTCTCTCTAGCTTGCCACATCATTGAGGACAAAATCATACATTTTCTTTACCTATAGGTTAACATTACTCGGATCATGACTACTTTGTAGATTTAGAGACATGTCGTGACAAGTTCCCATTCATATTTTCTCTTTAAGGTTACCTAGTGATTGTGTCATTGGCTAGTTGGCGTCCCTATAATCCTTATTTCACATGCCACACTTTCACCACCCACTATAATCCGTATTTCATATGCCACACTTTCACCACCCACTAGCATTATTTTGATCACTACTTCAATGGATTAGTTTATGATGCACATTGTGAAAGTGTAGGTTTTACCCCTATACGATTGATTGTTGTAAACAGATTCTTGATTAAAACAGAAAAGATGCAATGGCAAACACACATATTAACACAGATTTTATCATGGAAACCTAAACCAGGAAAACCAACAAGATTTATTCAATGTATTTTTTTGTACAATATTACAATACAATGTATATTTTATGGCATTCATAAACCATCAATCCATTGACCACGGATTAGAATACAATCATAGTTCCTTAATTGAAACTACAAAACCACCATGGGCCACAAAACCACTTTTAACAAAAATCGTGTCCCAAAAACCACCAAAAGTGGGTGCAAAAAACCACCCAAAAAAATTTCCAAGGGTGCTTCCATGAATCCAAGCGCAAGGGGCTTCTGCCCCCCTACAAACCCCCTTGCAAGCACTACATAAAGCATGTGGAGATAGGCGTACAAAGAATATAACAGATACCCAATAAAAAGTTCATGAGTATGATAGTTTTTTTAACTAGTAATTACATATTCTATTTGTGCCAAGTTATTTCAACTTTCTCAACGTTAAGCATAACAATGAGCCTAAGCTTCATTTCTTCATTAGAACCCTTTAAGGATCTGCCTTTCATTGGTGGCAATGAACAAATCCATCATTCACTACTTTTGATGGTGTTGAAGCACTATTTTTGCATGCATTCCAATTATTATCATATCCATATGTGTGGCAATTTAGCAGTTTGACCCCTTCAACCAACATTAGGCACACTCCCATTAGAAACATTTGGTGAGTCATGACTAGTCCAAACTTCAACCATGAGACATTGTCTAGTTGCACCGCCTCTAGTACACGGTGCATCTAACTACTTTAATAAAATTTAGTACTCAATACACTCATGGATTCATTAAAATGCCACTCATTAGCACATAAGGCACGTGATCTACACCCTTTTAAGCCTTGACAACACAATAATATTTGCTTCACAAGAATTAACGTGGGTGTTGTCAATATGTGGGCCACTACCCAGTTGACCATCATAATGCTTATGCACACATATTCACCAATAGTGATCAACTGAGAAATATGTTGAATTATAGGTATTAGATGGTAAAGATATCACAGTGTGCACCAATTCATGTTGCCTTAGACTCTACCATCAATGAGCATTATTTTGAGGAAGAATGGCAAGCATCACTATAGTTTCTTAACCTATATCTTCTTGTTGTTTACTCATGCATGTGACATTTATTCCCTCCCCCGTTCAAATGACATCAATGGTATATTCACAACCTTGGTCATAATGGTTCATTCTTTGTATTCCACCCTCCCCTTCTTCCTCCCCAACTTGCATCTTCTATGTACATTCTTACTCTATCTTCTTCGTTGTCAATGATAACAAACCCACTACGTCTAGTAGATCAAATCTCCCTTGAAGTGTTTGATAAACCTATTCAATAAAGTTAATAGAAGTTTAAAATAGAAATCAACAATGGCACATATATAAAGTATACACAAAAATTTACCCTAGAAATAATTAATTGAAAAAACCAACAAACCAAAAGTTGCACATCTTTCTCATTGTATTAGTACTTTTCATAATTCAATATATATATATATATATATATATATAT
Organism: Pinus albicaulis; assembly: GCA_034641835.2. Classification (NCBI taxonomy): domain Eukaryota; kingdom Viridiplantae; phylum Streptophyta; class Pinopsida; order Pinales; family Pinaceae; genus Pinus; species Pinus albicaulis. The sequence goes on from CM076579.1 coordinate 1,188,077,156, forward strand.
ATATATATATATATATATATATATATATATATATATATATATATATATATATATATATTCTACAACAGCATTCAACCCCAATATGAAAAACAATATTAGATTACAATGGGTATAAACTATGGGTTGAAACCACCCAAAACCCATATATATTCTTATAATGGCATCTGTAAAATAAGGAGCCAAAATAATTTTCTTAAGGGTTCCTAGCCCAATCCCTCCAATTAAGGTCATGACCTTGGGCTTTGCAAAAATGTGTTAGGGTGCACAATCTATACATGCAAACAACGCATCCAACAATCTCTCACTTATTTTGCAATAGAACTTTCACAACCACACAATTAGTTGCTTGGGGAAGATAAGCCCATTGATGACTTGCGCACCAAGAAAACTTCTCAGTACCCACATATTGTGTTAATGAATCTACAACATTTTTCAAGTTATCAATGATCTCCAACAACACCTTTGTCTTTAACCATGTCTCTAATAAAATGGTGTCTCATTACAATATGTTTTGTCTTAGAATGGTAAGTGGTTTCTTCGCCAAAACATGACACTTTTATTGTCACAATTTATCCTTACAACTCCTTATAGGAGGCCAACATATGAACATAATTTTTTTAATCATATCACATCCTCTTTGCATAAGTGGTTGTCATGTAACAAAAACTTTAAACGGCACAATAAACCAAATTACACACCGTCTACATCAAATGTGAGCATGGAGCAAAAATCTAATATCGATAAGCATAGGGGAATTATGAGGTAAAAAATAAACCACAAAATGAAAAATGTACTAAGAAAATGAACTTTAAAAGGACCAATTGGATTCAAGATGATGATGCCATCCTTGTGGGTAAATATTTTTGGAGGGAAAAGAAAAAAACAACTTTTTAAAATGTATTTTTTACTTTTCTTTACTCAAATTTCAACTATGGGCACTTGTTGGATGCAAAATTAGATTTTGCATTTAACATGTTCCCACTTTGCATAATTATGAGTAGACCCGAGCTAAGAAATTTTGAAAATACATGAAAAAAATGTATTTCTTGATTTTGTAAATTTCAGATGTAGACATTCGTTGTATGTACAAATAGATTTTGCATCCAACTAATACCCACTCTACATACTTATGAGTAGACCCACACTAAGAAAATTTGAAAATACATGGAAATAAACATGTTTTTTCATGTATTTTCAATTTTTTTAGTGTGGATCTACTCAAAAGTATGATGAGTCGGTACCTGTTGGATGCAAAATCTAGTTTTAGATACAATAAGTGCCCATATTTTAAATGTGAGTAAACCTACAATGATATAAGTTTAAAATACAATTAAAGAATAATAAAGTAGTTTTCTTTATTTTCCTTTAAAATTTTATCACTTATTTTATTATTTTTACTATTATCTTATTATTTTCCTTAAGACCCATTTTAGACCTCAAAATTCCCCTAATGAGAGATGGAGAACATAATAACTCCTTAAAGAATAGGATAACATCCTTTAAATACCCCAATACATTCATACATCCAACATTTTGTCGAATAATGGTTTTGGCATGTCATATTCCATGAATAGTGTTGATTATCCTATCTCCTCCCTTAGTAATGTCAATGTCACTCCTTGTCTTTCTTAAAAACTTTTGTAGTGATGGGGGTGTCAATATGGTTTCACATTTGATGGTTTTTTTTAAGTTTCACACCCATGTCATCCATATTATATTTAGATATAATGACATATTTTATTATTTGTGTTTGTTATTTTGAGATAATCCTATCACATTTATCTTTGACATTATAAAGTTCGAGCTTGACTTCTACATTTTTTTTTTAGTGACATTATTGAATCTTGTATTCCTTCTTTTTTTGAAACTACAATGGAATTCCATCTAAAATTCTTATGTCATTCTATTTAGATTGCATTCTAATTTTACCTCGTCCATATTTAGGGTTTCTTCAATCTGTTGATTTTTCATAGGATATCCTAAACTGATAATTACTTCTTATGATTTCTTTAGTTAATATTTTATTGCATTCATATTCATCATAAAGAAATTACACAAAAGATCTCAATAGTAGAAATAAAATGTTAGTAAGATCATAAAGAGATAGGTCATATTTTACATGTTTGTATGAATTATTGCAAAGTGCATATGTGACACATATGTAACAAAAATGTTAATATTGTCAAATAAACTTGTTATACATTGCATTTGACCTACCAATAAACTCTATCCCTTGAGACATTTATTTTGTCAATTTCCCTATAACAACAAGTGACGGGTCTTTTCTTAAGGCTCCTAGTTGAATCCTTGCAAGTGTTGGATGGATGACCAATAGAATACATGCCTTCACCTATATGAAACTTTAAACACGCATACAAGTTGAATCAACCACATAAGATATGTTAGTGAATGAGATGGAATTTGGTCCACCATCACAATGTTGGGCCAAAATGCCATGTATTTACACATACAAAAATATGTTATAAAAAATGAAGTACTAGAAATTTTGGGTATTAAAAATGGTTTACTATAAATTGTGGGTATTAACATCTAAAATGTTGTCCCAATTCAATAAACAATGTTGAATTCTATGTGCATCCACATTTGGTCCATGTTGTAGAAAAATATAGCAGATCTTGGAGAGGGAAACCCTACAAAGTATAAACTAGACAAAGAGACAACAATGGGGTAGTGGCCCACTGCCACCATAGCCAAAGCCCCCTACCCTTTATGGATTTTCATCGATGGGAGGAGTCCCAATTTATGCTAAGGTCAACTAAGATAGATGTTCTAAGTATGATGTGTGAGGTAACTTAACTGGACCTTCTACAAGAAAGACAGAACAATGGCTCTAGGCTCCAATGGGAGGCAATTCACTTTCTATGTAGAGACCTAGGGATACAAGCACCAAACTAAGGGTTTGAGTAATTTGTTGACTGGTGGAGTGCCTAAGGGTCAAGGACAAGAGAAAAGGTTTCCAATGATACATTAGGGGAATTTTGAGGTCTAAAATGGACTTCCTTAGGAAAGTATAAAATAATAGTGGAAATAATAAAATAAGATTAGATTACATCATCAAATTTTAGAGGGGAAAAAGAAAAAACTAGTTTTTCAACTCGGATTTTCAACTTATCTCCTTATGGGTTTAAAACCACTCGTTGGATGCAGAATTTGATTCTTCTTCCAAGGAGTACCCATGTTGCATACTTTCGATGGACCCTGCTACACGAACAATGAGAAATACATGAAAAACATTATTGCAATCACGTTTTAAAATGTATTTATATTATTTTCGTGTAGCAGGGTCCATCAAAAGTATGCAACATGGGTACTCCTTGGATGAGGAATTAAATTTTGCATCAAATGAGTACTCCCACTCGAAATTTGAGTAAAACCTTAGGGAGATAATTTGAAAATATGAGTTGAAAAAAGTAGTTTTATTATTTTATTATTTTTTGTTATTTTTACTTTTTCACTCCAAAAATGGTCAATCATCCCCCATGGTTGACATAATCATCTTTAATCTTATGGGTTCTTATAAATTTTATTTTGGTTGTACATTTTTCTTAGGAGGCCCATTTTAGACCTCAAAATTTCTCTAATGTATGTCTAGAGCAAGGCTCGTGAAAACTTTAAGAAGCCCCTAAGTTGAAGCAGTACAAGCTAGGGTTTCCCTCTTAGGGAAAACAACTAGGGAAAGAATGTTTATGGATGAAATTGAAGTGGGTGCCCACTAAAAGGATAGATTTTGTGGCAAATACTATCCTCTTGATGTTTAAGCTCTCCAATCCCCAAAAACCAGCTTGCTTAGGGATTCACACCAAGCCCTAATTTGCAAGCTTGACCTTATACAGGTCAGAATTAGAGAGAGAGAAAATATGGAATGAAGGAAAGTTTGATCACCAACCAAGTAGAATAGTCCCTTGTCCCTTCCGAGTATGTAATCTATGATGAGATAAATTAGCTAATAATTTTCTAAGGAGGTCAAAATTTTGATGCCCTAGCAACAAGATTTCAAGCAATTATCTATGCAATGAAAAAATGGTTTTTTCAAGGGAGAGCAACCAAGAGTTCACCAATAGGATATTTAATTACATGTTATGAATGAGTAATGCATGAAATAAAGTCATTGAGATAACATTTAATACATAATCAATAAATTAGGGCACAACTAGCATGACCTAGATTCAACATTATTCCACATTAGATATGAAGCAAATTAATATTCAGAAATTAAGTTCACTTACAAGATAACATGTAAATCTTCCCTTTGGGCTATGTAATGCCCTAGCCACCTTTCAAAGGGTAGTGCTGGCCATTTTTGCTGACCTTGAGTGTGTGGAGATCTATATGGATGACTTTTCGGTATTTGGTGATTCATTTCATGAAGCCCTCAAAAATCTGGAAAAAGTGCTTTCTTGTTGCCAAGAAGCTCACATTGCCTTGAGTGACAAAAAGTGTAGATTAATGTGCAAAGTAGGTGTATTTCTTGGCCACCTCATTTCTGACAAAGGTATCTAGGTTGACCCAACTAAGACAGAGTTTATTTTGTGTCTTCTTGCACCCAAAACACAAAGGGAAGCAAGAGGATTCCTAAGACATGTGGGCTACTACAAGAGATTCATTGAGAACTTTTCTAGGATAGCTACCCCCCTTTTCTGGTTATTAGCTAAGGATAGTGACTTTTCTTGGTCCACAACTTTCCAATAGTATTTTGAGACATTAAAGAAAAAATTAGTACATGCACCAATTTTGAGAGGGCCTGACTGGTCCCTTCCATTTCATATTTCCTCTGATGCCTTAGATACTTCCATTGGCGTAGCTCTAGGACAATAAGAGAACAAATAGTCCTATGCTATCTACTTCATCAGTAAAAACCTGTCTCCCGCCGAACTAAATTATATAGTGACTGAGAAAGAGATTTTAGCTGTGATTTTTGCTATTAATAAATTTCAGACACTACATAACAGGATTTGAAGTCTTTGTGCATACTGATCATTCTGCAATAAAATATTTGATGAATAAACCATTGACTAGTGGTAGAGTGACTAGGTGGCTACTTTTGCTTCAGGAATTTAATGTTACTATTATTGATAAACCAGGAAAATCCAATGTTGTAGCTGATTAACTTTCTAGATTAAATAATCCCGGTGAAGTAATTCATGTTGATGATGATTTCCCTGATGAACTTCTTTATTTTGTGTCAGCAAAATCCCCATGGTTTGCTGACATAGCCAATTATTTAGTCACTCGAAAGACACCACCTCACTTATCCACCCGTGAAAAGCGGAATATCATACAGAAAAGTGCCGCATATTCTTGGGGTTCAAGAAGACCTCTTTTACACTAGACCAGATCTTATTATCCGTAGATGTGTAAGAGAGGAAGAAGTGTTTGAAATCTTGAAATTTGCTCATGATGAACCTTGCGGAGGCCATTTTGCTGATAAGAGAACTGCATATAAGATTCTACGAGCTGGCTATTTTTTTCCTTCCTTGTTTAAGGATGCCAAACAATATGTCAAGTGATGTGATAAATGTCAACGAATGGGTCAACCTAATCAAACCAATGAAATGACTTTATGTCCTCAGGTTATGATTGAGCCCTTTGAAAAATGGGTTATTGATTTTGTGGGACCCATAAATCCAACATCTTTAAATAAAAAGCATATATTGGTTTGTACATATTTGGTTACAAAATGGGTATAAGCTAAAGTTGTTTCTTTTGCTACTGAAAAAAGTTGTTGTAGACTCTTTATTTACTGAAATATTTACTAGATTTTGTGTGCCTAGAGAGATTGTTTCTGACAATGGGCCGCAGTTTATTTCTATTCTGGTACAGGGTGTGATGGATAAATACAAAATTTGGCACAGGAAATCTACACCGTATCACCCGCAAGAAAATGGCCAGTGGAATCTACAAACAAGGTAATCGAGTCCATCCTCACCAAAACAATGAACATGCATTGGAAGGATTGGGCCAGCAGATTACTGGAAGCCTTATGGGCATATCGAACCACTTGGAGGAACAACACTGGACACACACCATATGAGCTAGTATACAGGAAACAAGTCCTTTTGTCGATAAAGTTCCATATCAAGACTTTCCACACTACAGTTTAGTTGGGGTTAGATCTCTCAGAGGCATAGAAGCAGTGTCTACTACAGTTAAATGAGTTAGATGAGTTTAGAAGGGGTGTTGTTCAACATAATATATTATTTCAACAACGGCTCAAGAAGTGACATGACCAGTCTATCAAGAAAAAGCAATTCCAATTAGAAATCAAAATTTTTTAGAATGGAGTGGAAGAAATCAAAACTATTGATGGGCGAGATTCAATATTCCTTGTGAATGGACATGGACTTAAGGTGTATTTTCAGCCCCTCATAAAGGAATATTTTATGCAGCAAGTACAACACCAATCAGAAGAATAGATGGTAGGTGGTTGTGCAAACCTATTGCAAATTTGATTCTTTCTTTTCCTGAAAATAAAATAAAAAATAAAAATAAAGAGAGAGAGAGAGAGAGAGAGAGAGAGAGAAGAAAAATATTTTCTTGTGATCGTGAAAATCAGTTTAGTGACATAATCACAAAAGGATCAACCCGAAAACCAGCATGCTGGCAGGAAGACCAAATTTTAATAAAATGGGAATGTTGCTTGACCTTTATATGTGTTAACTGTCACCAAGAAGAAGCAGGTTTTAAGTGCAGGAATCGAGCCCTTATCCAAGTTTGGCACAGCTGACACGGAAATTTTTATGCAAGCAACACTCAATTCCAACTGCATTTATTTTTGATTCAACACTATTTAGGCAGATTTTTGAGGTAAAAAAATTTCCCTTCTTATGTTCCCATTTTCATAAATTTCCCTCTATTTTTCTTCTTTTTATCCCTTGATTTACCACCCCTTTCTTCAAATGGAAACTTTCCCTAACGATTTCTTTTTTCCCTCTTTTTACCCTTAATTTTTTTCCCAAATCGATTTTTCAGTATGTCCCTCTTGGTAGTTTCACTCTTGAATTCCCTGTTGTAATTTCCTTCTCATTTTGAAAATTTACCCTTTTCCCACTTCTTTTCTCCTTCATGGATCATATTGCAGGATCTGATGTGCACTCACAAGTCAGATTGAAAGGCATACACTAATACCAAGGACTAGCGAATAAAACCTTCTTTGTATATTCAACAAATCTTTCAAAATCCAGCCTACAAATTATATTATATCGGAAATTTGTGTTCCCTCTTTCTCTTCAGACATGCTACAAATGTCCCTAGTGTAGGAATATGTGTTTAATGCAGGAATGTTCAGTACAAGTATGTTCAGTGTAGGAATGTTCAGTACAAGAATGTTCAGTGCAGAATTGTTCAGTGCAGGATTGTTCAAGTGCATAAATGTTTAGTGCAGAAATCTGCACTTCTGAGCACTTCTGAGTACAAAAACACATGTTTTAGTGTAGGAACAATGGTCTTCAGTGCAAAAATGTGTAACGTGGTGCAGGAATACTTGGTGCAAGAATGCGGAGCTAGAAATCTTATGTTCTATAAAAATCTTGTGCAGGCAGAATGACTACACCAATTTTAGATTATGGCATTCAATAATTTTTTTATGGTTAAACCTTGTTTTTATCATTTACTAAAGGAAGAGAGAAATCTTTTAAGTACAAAGATAGTTAAGTTATGAAATATTATTTTTTATAAGTACCATGTGCACCTTGTGTGAAATCATGAAGTGATTGTGGGATGTGTACGATTTACCCATAATCCAATACTTACCTTTTAGAAAAATCTTGTCACCTGTTAATGATGACCCGACCTCATACCATACCTTACATGATTGTTATATTAAATCACCACCATAATCGCCGCCCTTCACCAATGATTATTGTTGCTTGTACGTTAGCCAATCTGTATCGCATCCATCTCAAGGTTGTGATTTTGATGATGGAGTGTGACCTTTGGAGGGTGGAAAATATAGCGGCAAATGGATAGCTTAGCTATCACAAAAAAAAATTCAACAAAGCTCCTGAATCCTTGTCATGTGATCCTTCTAATTTTTAGACAAAAGTTTAGTGAATTCAGACGGAGGATGGTGCCTGTGAGGATCGAACCTTGGTCTGTAAAAGAGGTAGAGAAAATGGCCAAGTACAGGAACAGTCTTCCACTATTTCAGGAATCTAGTTTCCTCCTATTCCTGCTAAAATTCGATGGGTTTGACTCGGCTATGGTGTTATAATTCGCTCGGACCTTTGATGGGAGTCGAGCCAAGGTGGGATTGCTAGAATTTGAAGTTATAGAAGAATCCATATCACAGGCCACAGGACTAACAACAGTAGGTGAGTAGTGGTTTAAAAAGGATAAGCTTGAGAAGATCAGTTCGTGGTTGACAGAAAACAAAAGGTGGATTCGAATAAAGTATTACAACGCAGTGTAATGCTAGGAAAATGGAAGGACTTATTGTACATATTACAGAAATTCCTCACTTGTGAGGGTCGCAACTCATTGACCTTTTTGTACCATATTTGACTGTTGTTGCACTTCAAGACATGCAAGCTTATCAACTTCCCCTATTTTCTCCTAATAATTTTATATAAAATGTCAAAAGGATTTCAGAAAAGCAAGACAAGCCAAGTTTAATGTAAGCTATACCATCATGGGTTGATTTCAATTTTAGTTAAAAAGGAGTTGTAGGTCAGGAATATGACCTGGGAATTTTTTTTTAAAGAATTACAGGGAAGAGGCACAGTGAAGTCATCGAGCAAGAAGAGTGAAAGAAAGAAAGGGAATTTTGAAACCCTAACCCCGCTCCCTACCAAGACTAATAGCAGAGAAAAGTTAGTGCAGGCAGAGGAGCAAAGACCCATCGTTGAAACACCGTCCACATAAAAGATATATGTGGACAATTCACAACCTAATTCATTGGTTGACAACAACCTTTCGCTCCTTGTTAAGGCTGCATCCCACACAGAGGTCAATGCAGGCTACGAAGACGAAGATGTCACACCCTTGTCGGTTTTACCTAGAAAGGTGAAGAAAAGGAAAACGATGCGGACACCCAATGCAAGTGCAGGCAAAGATACGATAGTGGGTCAAACAGATGCTGGAGTGCAAGGTATTAAACCCTTGGTGATATTGAAATGTAGGAAATTGATGGCCAGGGTGATATCAGCCTTGATGATGCTGACAGTTGTCTAGAGTCAACTGCCAAGAAAACTCCACTCTCCACCTGAACATTCAGATAGAAAAGCTCAAGCAGCATATTTATGGGTCAGAGATACTAAACCAAACCATGAAAGAGTAGGGGACGGTGTAGAAATATAAGAATACATAGCTAATAGAGGAAGTGAAAGAATAGAAACGACAAGTGAAGAAATGGAAATTTTGAGCCTCAAAATTATACAAGCATCTCATAAAGGTGACCAAACGACTCAAGAAGGCTCAAGGCAAGAAGACGAAGACAATGAAAGCAGGGATTAGCATACAAATACATGATTGAAGGAAGGATTCCTCGTTTTGTTTTTTTGCTGCAGGTAAAGGTTGTGTGAGGACACACAACAAGATAGGGATGGGAGGATGTTGGTAGGCTAAATTGCTCCATTTTTAACCTCTATCCCACTCTAGACACATGACCTAAAACCTCTATTTCAACCTTGGAACCCATTCATTCCTGCACTTTTTTTGGAATCATGCCCATTCCTACACTCTCTTTATATTTTCATGTTAAAGGCTTGTCATGGACTTAATGAATTATTTATGGATTTTATACCTTTAAAATTATATTTGAAACTAATATTTCTTCTTTCCTAAAGTATTTGATGAACAATGTATTAATCATTGTGGAAGAATGGACGAGTGCAGGTAGGATTCCTGCACCAGTTGGCGGTTCCTGCACTCCCGTGACAACTCACCAACTATGCAGATATTTCATTAAAGATAAGTTCATCTAGAGTTGGGCTTGGAGTGGGAGAGAAATCAACGGATATTAAAGATTAGGACTCTGGCCATATGCCTTAGATTAGCATTTTGTAACAACCGAAAGGCTTAGTTTAAACTGCTGTTATGTTTTTGTTACGGTCGTAGGCCTAAGGGCTTGTATTTAATGTAGAACTCCGATAGGAAATAGCTAGCGATGTTACAAAAATTTTGTGAATTGTAACTATCTTGGCATCGCCCTCTTTCTAGGTTGGATTCAGATCTCACGATGTACATTTTCTCATTTGGAATATAATACAAAGGATTGTGCCATGTTATTTTATTTTCGTGTTTCAATCTTATGGTGATGCGTCATTGAGAGGCTGAGTTTCCAAATTTCGTAGCAGGGAAACGAGTTGGTTAGCTAGGGCCCAGCCAACCTAGCTCGTTCTCCCATTGTTAAAGGTGTGTTAATTTAATTCAAATGCAAAGTGTGAATTAATTAATTAATTCGATCCTTTCACAAGTAACCGGTTTGATTTCATTACAATTGTTGAGTTATGGATCCGTGGTGTGCAAGCTTAGCTGTGTTTGATTTTAACTTGCATAATTTTTCCCTTTTGATGCTTGATTTATTTCTGCGAGAATAGTGCAAGTACGTTGCTTGTACTAGTGTGTTCTCGAATCTACAAGTCAATTTCCTTGGTTCATCTCCACAATACTTTTTACTTCTTTCCTTTTGCAAGATCTTTATTTATTTCTGCAAGTAGGTGTTTATTTCTAAAACAAAGGCATTCTTAATATCTAGAGTTTAGCTTAAGAATTAATTGTGCTTTAATGAATATGGAATAAACGTTGTTATAGCATAAGGATCTATGCTTTCACTTAACACTTTCGAGGAAAGGATCAAATCTCATGTTGAATTATTGAATGAACCTTTTGAGTTAAAACGGTTAAGAATGAGATTTGATTTATATGAACAATCATCTCAGGAAGAATCCTGCTGACACAATCAGATAATTTCCTTAATTGCATGAAAGAAGTTTCTGGTTTTAAGAAATATTTACTTTGAATTTTGAAATCATTTCTCATTTCGAGTATAAGTTTAGTTGAAGCATCTTTATGCTTGTGAAAGTTATTTCCAAAGTTTTGTTCACTTTGCAATTTATTTCACTAGTTAACATGCTTTCTACGTTATGAAAGTAATCTAAAAACTTAGTACAGAAACACTGGTTTTCTGGTGCAGGAACCTCTGTTTCAGTACAAGAACTGATATGCTAGTACAGGAACAGAGTACTCTAGCCCGGAGACTTAGAGATCTTTTATGAAGGTCAAAATCTTTAGTACAAGTATAGAACATACTTCTGGCATATAAACTTCATTCTAGTACAAGCACAACATTCTGGTACAAACACATTGTTGTAGTACATGAATGAAATTTTAGTGCAGGAAGGAATATCTGTAAAGAAGACAGACATCTTTAATAGTCCAAATATCACTTTGTCATATAAACATACTGAAGACAATCATAAATATTCATTTCATCAATCAGGATTGTTTACAGAAACTTAAGAGTTCCTTTTATTTGATTCCCAACAAAGTACTTTCTTTCATATTCCAGTACTAGAATCTATTTGGTATTAATTGTCGTGTGACCATTTCTTTTGATTCTATAATATTGTAATTAAAGAAGTAGGAATAGAACTAGGAAAGGTTCATATCATTTCTGGCATTTCCTGTGCTTCGCCACAAAGTTTACAAAACCCCTGGATTGACAATTAAGTGTTGAAGGAGTTGCTGAACTGCAATTCTTGCACCCAACAATGTTGTCTTGATTATCTTCTCCATAGATAGCATAGGGTAATAATCCTTATTTTAATCTTGGTTGAGGTTACGAAAATCAACGCACAAGCATATCTCGCCATACTTTTCCCTGATAGGAACCAGGTTGGAAACCCTGTTAATTTTTCTTAGGGCTATATTGTTATTTTATTTGATAATTGCATTTTTTAATTTACACATTAGATGCACGCCATTATTGATATTTACATCATTACTCAACAACATATGAAAATATCGAGAGAGAAAAATATCATCAATGCAACAGAACATAATGGAACAATAGAGAAAAGCATTCACACATAGAGACACCGGGATTGGTCAGAGACCATGGAAAAACCCACTATGGGGAGAACCCTTTCAAATTATTCTTCTTATTATATTGTCATTGAATGATTCAGAAAAAGAGAGTACAATGATCCATATCTCCATCCATACAACTATCTATAAAATAATTAACTAAACAATATCCATGTTATGAACATGCTCATACTCAAAAACCCTAATTCAGAATCCTGTAATGAATTGTCACTGTCTATGGCCAATTGGTGAACATTGCGGTCAACGAGCAGAAACTTCAGTCAAAAGAAAAATACAAATTTAGGTCTCGGATGCAGGGAGGAAGTGGGCATGCAAGAGAAAGGGATATTTCAATCATTCCCTTGAGCCTACAAGCCAGTGACTAGTCGAATTTTCCCTTTGAAAAGCCTATGACTGAGAAACAAAACCCTAGAAAAATACGCGTGAGCTTCGGACCCCGCATTTTCACCTTCGAGCGAACCCATTTCCTACGTCAGACATGTGCGAGCCAAAAAAGTAAAGAGAACAAAAGAATGATCCATGATGATGTCCAAATGAGGTAGATATCACTTGTATTTATAGCCTTCCAAGAGTGTCTAATTTTCTTTAGGGCCGACCTGATCATAATTCAAAAATATGCTTTCTCTTGTCCAAATTTGATGATCTTTAGGTCAATTTTAGTCCTCTCTAAAAGAAGAATTCAAAAAATAATAATCTCCATAAAATGAGTTTTCCAAAGTGGGATTTTTCCCTAGTTTCCAATTTTAACACTCCCTCTCAACTAGGGAGAATTCCACCTCCATCATGTCATGAGTATCCTATCATCAAATCATATCCAATCTCAAGTATCTCATCATCATTGTTCATTTTGATTCATCTCTTGATTTTTCCTACTTATCTCTTGATTTTCCTTACTCATATGTTGAGCATTCTTGAATTTAAAAGAAGAATAATTTGACATCAGATGGGAGCTCAATCTACCACCCTCTGTCCATTGGGGAGCCACTACTACCACCTAGAATATCTGCCAGCGGGGAAACCAATGCTACCACCTAGAATATCTGCCAGCGGGGAGAACAATGCTACCACCTAGGAAACATTAGCAGGGAGCCAAATATATGACCTGCATCAACATCGGAGAGCTTAGCTCAATATGGAACAACCTCAGGGAGCTTAATCTCAACCCGGAATCCCATGGGGGAGTTAAAAATCTACAACCCCATATCGAGAAATAGGTGATATAGGGAAGCAGATCTCAACCCATCCTATTGCCTACCGATATTCCCTACAATTACCCTCAAGATTCATGTGGTAGAACACCTACATCATAATTGGATTATGTTGTACAACCCCAAGTACTCTCTCAACTCGTTGGCTAGACAGGGAGCGATAATCCCAACAATCCCTACTTATGGGTGTTATTCCAACTGCGGTATACTCTGCAAAGACCAAAATAGGGGAGAAACATCTCCAACCCTATGGGTAACAAATACAGGAGAAACATCTCCAACCCTATGTGTAAGAAATAGGGGAGAAACATCTATGACCCTACTTTCCAGAGATCCCTCAACCCCAGGAGCCCTCCATCTCAATTCCACAACCTGAGAGCTTAGACAGGGGGGAAGAGTTGGCTTAGTGTTCTTGATTAGTGATGCTCTCTGTAGATCAACAATATATCATCATACTCATATTTGGTAGTCATCATGTCTCAATAGAAGTTGTCTCTTGTTCATACAGTACATCAAATCAAATATCCTATTAGAACAATATATATATATATAAATATATATATATATATATATATATATATATATATATATATATCACAAAAGGGATACCATATTCATCCTCCGTCTCACGGAGGCAGCAACCACAATCCTAGGCTTGTCCTGTAGAGCAACATAGTCTCAATATATGAAGGCATCTCAATCCCAGTTATATACGAGAATATTTTCCAATCATTTCCCACTCTTTTTCATCGCAATGTATCCATGTCACACCCAGAACCTGCTCAAACATCTCTCCAAAGATCTTCTTCATCCTGCCTCACAACCAGTCATGCTAGCAACATCGTACTCAACCTTGGTAGTGCTTAAAGCTACAGACCTCTCATCCAAAAAATCATGGCATAACAACACTCATATGTTCTTATACCATCAATCATGATCCTGATCAAGATTAGTACATCTATGCAGTCGCATATCATAGAATATCTTAGACCCAAAAAATTGATCGTCCCATGCAAATATCTCGAACTGTGCTTGGTGGTGACTCAATGCATATGAAGCAGATCAATCATAATTTGACTTATATTCTATGCAAAACATATATATACATGAACGAGATTCTCACAGAACATTAATGCTTCAATCAACTATTGTTTCCAAGTCAAGTTCAACGGTATCTCTTTATAACTTCTTGAAATTCAATTGGAATGTCCAAGCATTTCAATTTCCATTTTTCACAAACTCTTCAATAACTTCACTTCATATATTTTCTCTTCCAAACTTCCAAAAGTAGTTCATCATGCCATGATTCTTCATTTCGAACTTCAGAGGCCATCTCCTTCTTACTTTGATCATCAAAGGTTCATTTCCTATCAAGAATAGAAAATCAATATATAAAACCAAAATCAAAGCCATACCTTGGACCACTCTTGAAGTATAGGTTTGGATCGATAGATCATCCTGGCTTTACCAGATAACTGTCAATGGAGACATATCTAGATTGGGGAGCTTTCTTCATACAATACTTTCTGCAAACATTACACTTTACCAAAGAATATGTGTAGCCTTATACAAATCAATATTATGCAATGAAATCAACTAAGTCATCTTATCAAAGTTTAGATGCTAGATCAAAACTTATATCAAACTTATAGCTCATATCCAAATGTCAAGTTACAACACCTTTTTATTTACCAAGTACTATCCAATCAAACTTTATCAATCCATACTCATGATCATAGCATGAATAATTTCTGCTTCTAAATATGAATGGATACATCAAGGACAAGTCATATAAGTTTTCATTCATACGAGTTTCCTCCATTGATGGTGAGATTGTTGCATATTGAATCACAACTATTTATACTTAAATCAATGTTTCAAAGCTAATGATGTCAACAAAAAATATCTATTGAATACCAATATAAGTCACTGAAAGTCACTATGCCCATATAGCATTGTTATCAAGGAAAATCATCAGTCTTCAAATCAAATCATTAGTCATTAGGTCAAAACCCAAATTTTCTATCACAGGGAGATTTATAGCCCACAACATATATCAACATCAATTCTAAATTCTAAATCATCTCTATGAATTATCAAGCATCATTTCAATCCAAACACTGCTTATCTATATCAATCGACCAAATCTAGTCAAACCCTTATTATCAAATATTGCAATATACTAGCTTCAATGTTCAAGTCATAATGACATATTGATATGCATATTTAGGTCACTTGCAAACACAAGTTTAGTCAACATATTCACATTATAGTAAGTCAAACATTCAAACTTCCATGCTCATAGAACTTTCTATTGTTTTCTCCATATCTATAGAACTATCACTCCTTGTGCATTCCTGATTTTATGCATAAAAATTTAGCTATGTGATCTATAGGAATAACCACACCCATAGGCATTCTTTCGTGTAGTTGATAGGTTACATTCACACCCTTAGGCTTCCTTCCATGCGGATGAGGCTTAGAGTAAGGAAAACTCTTTCTTCTTAGACTAGAACTTTGTTGCAGACCAACAATATCATATATTTGTTTATTAACTCCCATAAATATTACTTCAACAATAAATATTGTTCTATACATATAATTCAAATGATAATAGGTGTAGGGATCTTATGGAGAGATTATCCCTCTGGTTGAGAAGCCCTTCAGCCATTGTTATTCATGTCATCAAGAGGTCTATCATAATACTATCATGCATCAATAGAACTGTTATATCATGGAATTGAACTATATCATGTTCCAAAACATATATCTATCATGGTCATAACATGTCAACGTCAACTACTTCATCGTCATATATGAGCATGGCATCAAAATTTCATCAAAATTTAGAGTCTTATGATTAGGAAAGCAAACATGTGTAACATCATACTTCAAGGATCATGAAAACAATAGTACTTTCATCAAGTCAGGTCATTCAATTTTACCACATGTCATAATTACTAAGCTCATAAAAACCTAACCACGGTCAATAAGATGATCACAAAGATCAATCTCATTGTTACATTTATATCATCATGGTTACCATACTTCTCACTTTCATTAATAATCGAATCAAACTACCGTATGATAAAAATAGTGAGCTATCCTTCTTATGAGATCCATCATGTCTAATATGTGAGATGCTTTGACAAATGTCAAGTATACCAATATATCAAAAATCAATGTTTCTAAGTAGCGTTATCACGACTTAATATAATGTAAAATACTTGTCCAATACCAAGTGCACCATCTCATCATAAGTACCATTAATGAAACTTACTTTCATATGCATACATGATCCATTTGTGAAGGTGATATACTCATCATATCTTAAGGCTTAACTTTTCATCCAATATTTTATTTGAGACATAACATTGAAACAATAAACCATACATACCTTGTAGTATCCATATACATATGCACCTTTTTATTTGATATTGGCAGTGGGAGCACTTTGTAAAATTCTTTGTCATGGAAAATTGTAGCTCTTCTCTTCCCGCACTAGACATATTTTCCTGCATCTCATATGATCCTCAAGAAGGATCCATTTATCACATCTCATCAAGAAGGTTAGAAGCGTACAAATACTCAAATATACATGTAGGAAGCATAATCAATGATCAAACCAATAAATCTAAAAAAAAAGTAATTACATAAAGAAGTACCATAAATTGAAATTACTTATCTTCAATGAGATGTGATCATCTCCCTCTTGAACCAACCTTCAAGAGTAATGACTTTCCATCAACCATATAACATTGTTGCCTTCAATATAATCATCAACTTCATCAATAACCAAGGCCTAATTAAAAATATACCATCTAGGAATTCATTACATCTGTCACAAGTGTTTGTACATATTCACATCAACCATGCTAGGGTTTCTAAATTAAATATCACAAAACTTTTCCATAAACCAGGTTTTCTCCCAAACCCTAACCTCATAATATCCATCAAATTGTAATAACCAGATTTCCTAAAGTTCCCTCCGAACCCTAGAATTATTTTAGGTCTCCTCCACCTTCTCTTGTATCCATCAAATCTGTCTTCATAGGGGTGATATTCAATGACTTTTATTCAGCCCAGCTCTGATACCATATAATTTTTTCTTAGGGATATATTGTTCTTTGCTTTGATAATTGAATTTCTTATTTACACATTATATTCACCCCACAACATCATAACATTATTCATATTTACATCATTATTCAACAATATATGCAACTATGTAGAAATAAAAATATCATCAATGCAGGGGAACATAAAGGAACAATAGAAGAAAATCATTCGCACATAGAGAAACCAGGATTGATCAGAGACTAGAGAAAAACCCACCTTTCAAATTCTTCTTATTAGATTGTGATTGAATGATTCAAAAAAGGAGAGTGCAATTATCCATATCTTCATCCATACAACTATCCAATAAAAATTGACTAGACAATATCCATGAGATGAAACCAACCATGCTCATACTCAAAAACCCTAATTCAAAACCCTGTAATGAACCGTCACTTTCTGTGGTCAACTGTTGAACGCTGCAGTCAACGAGAAAAAACTTTGGTCAACAGAAAAATACAACTTTAGGTCCCAGTCCTAGGGAGGAAGTGGGGATGCAAGCGACAGAGAGCTTCCAGTCGCTCCCTTGATCCTACAATTGATCCAGGTATATATTTGTGGCCACCCACCCATTCCACTTAGACCCCCACCATTGTTTCTTTCAGTTTTTTAGTTTCCTTAATTGTAGCAAAATTTGCTATTTTTGGTATTTTTTGGGGTCCTAAACTTCCATAGCCATTTTGATGCCCTAAACAATATTTTTGGGAAAATCGGGGTGAACATGGGTCAACGAGTGATGTTGGCCACTCGAAAGTTTTAGTTCTCGGATAGATATTTATAGCGAGGTATTGTGCACGTAAAATGTAGATTGTATGCCAAAGTAATGTCCCCAGGAATTTGATGTACCAATTTACCCAAACGGGGCCCATAATTTTGGTGCTTCATCTCCTAGGGTTAGGTTTTTGGATGTTTATGGTTTTCCATTGTTTCTCAATAATAAATAGGCCTTTGAGCCTCATTGGAATACATTTCAGAGGCATGTAACCACCACATCTCTTCTCAGAGATAAGCTACGATCGCCCAAGCTAGTTTATTTCAATTTTGAATGTAAGTACATTTTATTCTTTGATATTAATGAAATGAAGTTATCTTTTTGTTGCATCTCTGTTTCAATGTTTATATTTGTATTATGTTGCATTCCTGCATAAATTCAGATCAGTGGTATCAAAGTAATCTGTTCTTTCTCTGTTTTTCTTTTCATGTCCCCAATGAGGTCAGGGTATAAGTATTTAAGACTCAATCTGGTTGAAACCTTGCAAGATCAGCCTTGCAAA
Source organism: Pinus albicaulis (assembly GCA_034641835.2). NCBI lineage: Eukaryota > Viridiplantae > Streptophyta > Pinopsida > Pinales > Pinaceae > Pinus > Pinus albicaulis. The sequence continues at coordinate 1,188,095,820 of CM076579.1, forward strand.
CCCTAACGGTCTCCCATGGTGGATGAAAAAAATACGAGGGAGAAGGATATCCTATCAAAATATTGCTCGAGGAGGCCCTCGAGAAACAAAGGAACGCGATAATGGATTACTTTGCCCAGAACCTTTGGCGGATGCCCACAGACGACGCATTCATCCAGAAACCACTGTAGAGGTACCGGTGCCTTTAAGGTACAAGTCAACTCTGACATTCCCACATTTGAAGCCCATATAGATGTAGATGTTGTAGATAAATGGTTAAATCTATTGGAAGAATATTTTTCTATTAATGATTTTTCCAATAGGGAAAATATTACTTTTGGACTCTTGAAAGTCGCCCCCCAAGTCAAGCACTGGTGGGAAACCTACTGTGAGCAGAAGGATGAGGGAGAACCCTCACTATTCTCGATCGTATCCACTTGGAATTCTTTCTGAGTCGCCATGAAGGAACAATACTACCATGTCAAGAGCTATGAAGACAAGTACATCTAATGGACTATGTTACAGAAGCAGAGGGATCAATATGTTCATGAGCTAACAAATATTCTCCATACCCTATGCACAAAGTTGGGTATCAAATATTCTCAGAAACATTTGGTTATAAAGTACCATATTTGTTTTCACAAATACATTAAAGAGGAAATGGAGTTCCTGGACATCTCCTCACTTGGTCCATCATACTGATATGCTCCCAAAATTGAGTAGAAATTCAAGCAGAATAAGTGAGACTTTGGATCTGCGAAACGAAGGCAGAACAAAGGTGCCCCCAAGCCAAAGAGAAAAGGACAGAGCCCGACAGGGACCCCCTAGGGAAACTTCTCGAAGCCACAAGCCAAGGGTGATGAGAAGGCAAAGAAGGACATTGGCAAGTGGTGTGAGCTCCATAAAATCCCCACTCACAACACACATGAATGTCACGCAAAACAGGAATTGGTGGCCGAGCTGAGAGACTTGGAGATGGATGCATTTTCTCATTTTGAGCTGGAACCTGGCAAGGGTAAGCAGGTCATTGACGCAGAATCCACTGCGACGGTAGCCACCACTAAGCTCAAAAAGGCAAAACCCGAAGATCCAGAGGAGCGGGAGCACCTATTTCACTCACAGATATGGGTGAATGGCTCACCACTACAATTCATTGTCGACAGTGGGAGTCAAAAGAACCTCATTTTAGAAGAGGTCTTAAAGTGGCTGGGCTTACCGAGCACACCACATCCACAGTCTTACACCATCGGGTGGCTTCACCAAGGACGAGATCTCTGCGTTAGCCAGTAGTGTCAATTTCCCTATAAAATCAAGCCCTTCACGAATGAGGTATTGTGTGATATAGCTCTTATTGAAGTTTCAGATGTATTATTATTCCAACCATACTTGTGCAAGAACCATGTAGTGTATGATTCTAGGCCTTACACTGTTATTATTTCTTTGGGTAATAAGTTATACAGGATACAAGAGGTATCCTCGCGTACTGACATATCTTTGATCTCTGCTAAGTAATGTAGTAAGATCGTCTCCCAGACTAGGAAATTTGTTTTCTTTCAGATTCGCTCTCAAAATAAAGGGAATATTATAGCTACAACCATGGCCCCTGGGAAAGGTTCCTGCACGCAGCAAAAGCAGGTGGATATGGTCGTGGAAGAATATAGGGACATCTTCTCCTCACCTGCAGGGATACCCTTGCACTATCAGGTCAAGCATATGATCGATATGACTCTCGAAGCACCTATACCCAACGGGCCAATATATTTACCCTCCATTCCAGAAAATGAAGAGATCAAGCGAAAAATCCAAGATTTGCAGCAAAAGCGGCACATCCGACCAAGTTCCTCGCCTTGTGGGAGCCCGATTATACTTCTACATAAGAATCATGGGACATGGAGGCTATGCATTGATTATCGGGCACTAAACAAAATCATTGTCAGGAAGACGTATCCAATCCCATGGATTGATGAACTTTTATACCAAATAAAGGGGGCCAAGTATTTTAGCAAGATCAATTTGAAGTCTGGCTATCACCAGGTTCCAATAGAGCCCACATACTTATGGAAGACTGCCTTAAAATCCATGGAAGGCATTTTTGAATGGTTGGTTATGCCCTTCGGGTTGATAAACACCCCTGGTACTTTTATGAGGCTAATGGATGACATATTGCAGACCTTCACCAAATCGTTCATGGTTGTTTATGTGGACAACATCCTCATCTTCAACAATAGTTAGGAAGAACACTTGCAACGAATTCAGCAGGTCCTTCAAACCTTAAGCAACACAAATTGTGTGCCAACTTGGAAAAATGCACCTTTGGCATGAGCCAGGTCCAATATATGGGTTAGATCATAGATGAGTGTGGTGTGCTTGTGGATCTGACTACTATCCAAGTCATTCGAGATTGGCCAGCCTTGGAAACTCTAACAGATCTTCACAACTTTTTGGTCCTTGCAAATTTTTATACGAGGTTCGTGTTGGGATTCTCCCATATCACTTGGCCTTTTAGTCAGATTACTAAGGGCGGGGTGAAAGAAAAAATTTCCTGGTTTGAATCCCAACAGAAGGCATTCGTTGAGTTAAAGCATCGCCTTTGCTCTGCACTGGTACTCACACTTCCAGACCTGCACCAACCATTTGAAATTGAGACAGATGCCTCTGACTATGCTATTGGTGCAGTCCTTACCTAGCACGGGCATCCAACGGCCTATCATACTGAGACAATTTCCAAAATAATTTGGAATTACCCCACCTATGATAAAGAGATGTATTCCATCGTGCAGGCTTGCCGGGAATGGAAGCATTACATTCTGGGGAAGGATACAATCATCCACACCAATCACCGACCTCTTAAGTTTATACAGACATAAGGGAAGTTGCAGAATGATCATCGTCAGAAGTGCTCTACATATCTCCAACAATTCCACTTGAACATTAAATACAAAAAGGGCAACACCAATCATGTTGCAGATTTCCTCGGTCGGCCCCTAGTTGCAGCACTAACTACTGTTCTCAATTCTTGTCGCCACGAGACCTTTGGATGGTCGCAACTATACAAAAAATATCTAGAGTTTTCCTCCACATACCAGATGCTATTAGATGGAAATCAAGTTACTAATTTCCACCTCCAAGATGCATTATTTTGCTACATGGGCCACCTTTGTGTTCCTTATAGCAAGCGTGCAAGGCTGATTTGGGAGGCACACTATAGTAGGGTCACAAGACAATTTGGTGTGGAGAAAATTGTGGTTGTACTACAAAAGTACTCTTATTGGCAAAAAATCCAACTGGATGTTGGAAAATATATTAGATCCTGCACTGCTTGCATCATCGCCAAGCCAAAAATCAAGAAGCAAGGCATGTACACTCCTCTTCCTGCTCGCAACCAGCCATGGGAATCCATCTCCATGGACTATATGTCTATCCTCCCTTCCACCAATCATGGTAATGATTGTGTATTTGTGGTCGTAGATAATTTTTCTAAGATGCCTATATTTGCGGCCTGCAAGAAGAGTATCACAACAGACGACAGTGCTAAACTCTTCTTTCAATGACTGTGGGTACATTTTTGGATCCCGCAAAACATTATTTCATATGGGGATAGTAGGTTCCTCAGCACATTTTGGTCAAGCCTTTGGACACTATTGGCCACCAAGCTCACCAAGTCGACTGCATTCCATCCCTAGACTAATGGCCTAACAGAGGTTGCCAACAGGATGATAGTGCACATACTACACATATACAACTCCAAGAATCCACGAACTTAGGATGAAATCCTCCCATATGTACAACACAGTTGTAATAAATCTCTCTATAGTTTTACTGGTCACAGTCCCTTTCAAGTCGGTCTAGGATTTCAACCATTGTGACTGATTGATGTTGTCATACATCATGCAACTACACAGACATAATCCACACATGTACTATCTAAGGTTGATAAAGTGGCCATATTTATTAAACGTATCGAGCATATCCTCCAGTATGTTCACAACATCCTGTAGAATTCCAATTCCAAGTACAAGCAATGACATGATCAACATTGGGTGCCACGCAAGTTTCAGGCAAGCGACAAAGTTTGGTTGCATTTGCAGAAAGAATGCCTAACCGGAGCTCATCAAGAGCTCAGACCACTCTGATATAAGAATTACACCATTATCAAGGTTTTGGGAGACAATTATTTTGAGCTCAGCATTCCCCCCTTCCTTGGCATGCACCCAATGTTCAATGTGGACCGATTTCGGCCATACTTTCCACCAATAATGGACACATCAAACATTGTAGAAAAACTCATACCAATAGAGCTAAACCTCGATTGCATGGAACAAGCCACAACTGATCGAATCATGGACATGAAGAACAAGAACACTCACCAATAGAAGATCCAGCTGTATCGGGTTGTCAAAGCTGGCCAACTCCTGCACCAAGGCAAGTGTCTCACCAGGGACCAATTTCAGCAGAAGTTTCCTCATCTCATGGAGGAACTCAACACAATGGGGAACATTTATTTCTAAGGGAGGAGGACTGATCCAATTGGATATTGGTGGCCACCCGCCTATTCCACTTCGACCCCCACCATTTTTTCTTTTAGTTTTTCAGTTTCCTTAATTGTAGGACAATTTACTATTTTTGGCAGTTTTTCGGGTCTTGAACTTCTCGAGTTGTTTTAAGGCCCTAAATGAAGTTTTTTGGAAAAAACGGGGTTTAATTGCAATCTTAACCAATGTTGGACACTAAAAAATTGTACTCGAATAGATATTTATAACGAGGTATTGTGCATGTCAAACAAAGATCGTATGCCAAAGTTACGTCCCCGGGAAGTTTATGTACCAATTTACCCAAACAGGGCCCATAATTTTGGCGCTTCATCTCCTAGGGTTAGGTTTTTGGACGTTTATGTTTTTCCATTGTTTCTTAATAATAAATAGGCCTTCGAGCCTCATTATAACACATTTCATAGGCATGTAGCCACCACATCTCTTCTCAGAGATAAGTTACCATCACCCGAGCTAGTTTATTTCCATTTTATGTAAGCATATTTTGATCTTTGATATTAGTGAAATGAAGTTATATTTCTGATGCATCTCTATGTCCATGTTTATATTTGTACTCTTTTACGTTCCTGCATAAATTCGGATTAGTGGTATCAGATCAGTCTAATCTTTCTCTATTTTTATTTGCATGTCCCCAATGAGGTCAGAATATAAGGAGTTAGGGCTCGATCTGGTTGAACCCTTGCAAGATCAACCTCGCAAACCTTGACTACCTCCCATAGTGGACGCAAAGAAATATGAGGGAGTGGGATATCCTATCAAAATATTGCTTAAGGAGGCCCTTGAGAAAGAGAGGAACACAATGATGGATAACTTTAACCAGATCCTTCAATAGATGCCCACAAGCGACACATCTTCATCCATAAGCCACTCTGGAGGCGCCACTCCATTTAAGGTACAAGTCAACTTTGACATTCCCACATTTGAAGGCTAGATAGGTTTACATGTTATAGATAAATGGTTAAATTTGTTGGAAGGATATTTTTCTGTACATGATTTTTCCAATAGGGAAAAGATTACTTTTGCACCCTTGAAAGTCGCTCCCCACGTCAAGGACTGGTGGGAAACCTACTATGAGCAGAGGATGAGAGAGAACCCTCACTATTATCAGCCGCACCCACTTGGAATTCTTTTCAAGATGCCATCGTGGAACAATTATGCCCTGTTGGGATATATGAAGACAAGTACATACAATGGACTGCATTGCGGCAATAGAGGGATCTAGATGTGCATGATATGAAAAATATTTTCCATACCATGTGCGCAAAGCTGGGTATCAAAGATTCTAAAAAACCTCTCGTTCTTAAATACTGCAGTTTTTTGCACAAATACATTCAAGAGGAAATGGAGTTCTAGGACATCACATCGCTTGGTGCAACATATCGATATGCTGCCAAAATTGAGCAGAAATTCAAGCAGAAGAAGCAATACTTTGGATCTACGAACGAAAAGAAGAAAAAATGTGCCACCAAACCATAGAGAAAAGGAGAGAGCTCGACTAGGACCCCCCAGGGCAACTCCTCGAAGCTGCAAGCCAAGGGTGATGGGAAGGAAAAGAAGGAAACTGGAAAGTGGTGTGAGTTCCATAAAACCCCCACTCACAACACGCATGAATGTCATGCAAAGTAGGCATTGGTGGCCAAGCTAAGAGACTCAGAGACATATGCATGTTCTGATTCTGAGATAGAACCCGGTAAGGGTAACATGTCATTGACGCAGAACCCACTTCAACGGTAGCCACCGCAAAGCTCCAAAATGTGGAACCCAAAGATCCAAAGGAGGGGGAGCACCTTTTAACTCACAGATGTAGGTGAAGGGATTGCCGCTACAATTCATTTATGAAAGAGGGAGCCAAAATAACCTCATTTCAGAAGAGTTCGTGAAGCGGTTGGGCCTACCAGCCACACCACACCTACATCCGTACACCATCGGGTGGCTTCACCAAGGACGAGATCTCTACGTCAACCAGTAGTGCCACCTTCCTTATAGCATCAAGCCCTTCGAGGATGAGGTATTGTGTGATATAGCTCCTCTTGAATTTTCTGATGTATTATTAGGCCAACCATACTTGTGGAAGTGTCATTCCGTGTATGAGTATAAGCCTCACATTGTTATTATTTCTTTAGTTAATAATTTATATAGGATACCGGAGGTAGCCGTGCCTACCGGCATCTCTTTTATCTCTGCTAAGTAATTTAGTAAGATAATCTCCCAGACTAGGAATTTTTTTTTCTTTCTGATTCACTCTCAAATTAAGAGGAATATTGTAGCCATGTCCATGGCCCCCGGGAAGGGTTCCTCCATGCAGCGAAACCAGGTGGATATGGTCGTGAAAGAATACAGGTACATCTTCTCCTTGCCTGCAGGGGTACCCTTGCACTATCAGGTCAAGCATCTGATCGATCTGACTCCCGAAACACCTCTACCCAAGGGGCTGATATATCGCCCATCCATTCTAGGAAATGAAGAGATAAAGGGGAAAATCCAAGATTTGGTGCAAAAAGGGCACATCCAACCAAGTTCCTCTCGCTTAGGGAGCCTGATTGTACTTGTATAAAAGAAGCATCGGATCTGGAGGCTCAGCATTGATTATTGGGCACTAAACAAATTCATTATCAGGAACAGGTATCCAATCCTACAGATTGATGACCTTTTGGACCAACTCAAGGGGGCCAAGTATTTCAGCAAGATCAATATGAAGTATGGCTATCACCAGGTTCCAATAGAGGCCACAGATGTATGGAATACCACCTTTAAGGCCTTTTTTAATAGTTGGTTATGCCCTTCGGGTTGAAAAATGCCCTTGGTAATTTTATGAGGCTAATGGATGACATCTTTCGACCCTTCACCAAATCATTCGTGGTTTTTTATCTGGACGACATCCTCATCTTTAGCAAGACTTCGGAAGAACACTTGCAACTCTTTTAGTAGGTCCTTCAAACCCTTCGGTAGCACAAATTGTGTGCCAACTTGGAGAAATGCACCTTTGGCATGAGTCAGGTCCTATATCGGGGTTACATCATAGATGAGTGTGTCGTGCATGTGGATCTGACTAAGATCCAATTCATTCGGGATTGGCTAGCCCTGACCACTCTAACAGATCTTCGCAGCTTCTTGGGCCTTGAAAATTTTTATTGGAGGTTCGTGTTGGGATTCTCCCATATTGCTTGGCCTTTGTGTCAAATTACTAAGGGAGGGGTGAAAGAAAATTTTTCCTGGTCCAAACCCCAACAGAAGGCATTCGTTGAATTGAAGCACCGCATCTTCTTTTCATTGGTCCTCACACTGCCATACCTACACCGCCCATTGGAAATTGATACAAATGCCTCTGACTATGCTATTGGTGCAGTCCTCACCAAACACAGGAATCTAGGAGAAGTCCAGTGTCCAAATCCCAACAGAAGGGATTCGTTGAGTCGAAGCACTACATATGCTTTGCACCGGTAATGACACTGCCATACCTACACCGCCCATTTGAATTGAGACAAATGCCTCTGACTATGCTATTGGTGCAGTCCTCACCAAACACATGCATCTAAGATTTCAACCATTGTGTTTGATTAATGTTGCCATACCTCATGCGACTACACAGATAGAATCCACACATGTACTCTCTGAGGCTGATAAAGAAACCAAATTTATTGAACATATCCAACACATCCTCCTGTAGGTTCATGACATCTTGGAGAAGTCTAATGCCAAGTACAAGGAGTGATATGATCAACATCGGGTGCCACACAAGTTTCAGATGAGTGACAAAGTTTGGTTGAATTTGTAGAAATAATGCCTAACTGGATCTTATCGAAAGCTTAGACCACTTCGATATGGGCCTTACACCATTATCAAGGTTGCGGGAGACAATTATTTTGAGCTCATCATTCCCCCATTTCTTGTCCTGCACCCAGTGTTCAATGTGGACCGCCTTCGGTCATACTTTCCACCATTACTAGACACATCAAACATTGCAAAACAAATCACACCAACATAGCTAAACCCCGACTACATGGAATATTCCACAACTGATCAGATCATGGACATGTAGATCAAGAACACTCTCCAGTAGAAGATCTAGTTGTATCAAGTTGTCAAAGTTGTCCAACTCCTGCACCAAGGTGAGTGGCTCACCAGGGACCAAGTTCAATAAAATTTTCCTCATCCCATGGAGGAAATCAATGCAATGGGGACCATTGTTCCTTAGGGTGGAGGGCTAATCGAGGTGGATATTAGTGGCCCCAGCCAATTCCACTTGGACCTTGACCATTTTTTGTTTGTTTTATTTTTCCAGTTTCCTTAATTGTAGCACAATTTACTATTTTTGGCAATTTTGCGCATCTTGAACTTTCGAATCTGTTTTGAGGCCCTAAACGAAGTTTTTTAGGAAATCGGGGCCAACATGGGTTCCAAATCAAAATTTTCCACTCAAAAGTTGTATTCCTAGGATAGATATTTCTAACGAGGTATTATGCACGTCAAACGTAGCTCATATGCCAAAGTTGTGTCCCTGGGAAGTTGATGTACCAATTTACCGAAACGGGGCCCATAATTTTGACGTTTCATCTCCTAGGGTTAGGTGTTTGGATGTTTAGGGTTTTCCATTGTTTCTAAAAAATAAATAGGCCTTCAAGACTCATTGTAACACATTTCAGAGGCATGTATCCGCCACATCTCTTCTCAGATATGAGAAACCATCACTTGAGCTAGTTTATTTCCATTTTGTATGTAAGAATATTTCAGTATCTAATATTAATGAAATGAAGTTATAATTTTTTTTCATATTTGTGTCCAACACATCCTCCAACTGGTTCAAATTCCCTTCAGGTTGAAAAATTCCCCTGTTATATTTAAGAGGCTAATGGATGGCATCTTGCGACCCTTCACCAAAATTTTTTTGGTTGTTTATTTGGACCACATCCTCATCTTCAGCAAAATTTGGGAAGAACACTTGCAACGCATTCGACAAGTCCTTCAAACCCTTCGGTAGCGCAAACTGTGTGCCAAATTGGATAAATTAAACTTTGGCATGAGTCATGTCCAATATCTGGATGACATCATAGAAGAGTGTGGCGTGTGTGCGGATCTAACTAAGATCCAAGTCATTAGGGATTGTCCATCCCCAACCACTCTAATAGAGATTCATAGCTTTTTGGGCCTTGAAAATTTTTAATATAGGTTTGTGTTGGGATTCTCCTACATCACTTGGCCTTTGAGTCAGATTACTAAGGGTGAGGTGAAAGCAAAGTTTTCTTGGTCCAAATCCCAACAGAAGACGTTCGTTGAGTTGAAGCACCTCCTCTGCTATGCACCGGTACTCACAGTGTCAGACCTATAGTAGCCATTTGAAATTGAGACAAACACCTCTGACTATGCTTTTGGTGCAGTCCTCACCCAATACGAGCATCCAGTGGCCTATCATAGTGAGACACTTTACGATATAATTCGGAAGTACCCCACGTATGATAAATAGATGTATTCCATCGTGCAGGCTTGCCAAAAATGGAAGCATTACATTTTGGGGAAGGAAATAGTTATCCACACTGATCACCGATATCTTCAGTTTATACAGACATAAGGGAATTTGTAGAACAATTTCCATCAGAAGTGGTCTACATATCTACCAAAATTCCACTTTAACATTAAATACAAAAAGGACAACACCAATCATGTTGCATAATACCTCAATCCGCCCCTGGTTTCAACACTAACTACTGTTCTCAACTCTTGTGGCCACAACCATAAAAAATGATCCAGAGTTTACCTCCACATAACAGATGCTAGTATATTGAAAGTAAGTTCCTAATTTCCACCTCCATGACGCATTATTATGCTATGTGGGCCACCTTTGTGTTCCTTTGAGTGAACGTGCCAAGCTGATTTGGGAGGCGCACTACAGTTGGGTCATAAGACACTTTGGTGTGGAGAAAATTGTGGTTGTACTACAAAAGTAATTTTATTGGCCAAAAGTCCGACTAGATGTTCGAAAATATATCAGATCCTGCACTTCTTGCACCATCGCCAAGACAACCATCAAGAAGCAAGCCCTGTGCACTCCTCTTCCTGCTCCCAGTCTGGCCTCCCTTCTACTAGTCATGGTAATGACTGTGTATTTGTGGTCATGGACAAATTTTCTAAGATGGCTATATTGGTGATGTGCAAGAAGAATATCACATTAGAGGACACTGCCAAACTCTTCTTTAAATGAGTGTGGGTACAGTTTGGGATCCCACAGACCATTATGTTAGATCGGGATAGCAGTTTGTTGAGAACATTTTGGTCAAGCCTCTGGACACTATAAGACACCAAGCTCACCAAGTCGATTGCATTCCATCCCCAAACTGATGGCTAGACAAAGGTTGTCAACAGGATGATAGTGCACATAATTCGGATCGACAACTCCAAGCATCCACGAACTTGGGATGAAATCCTCCCCTATGTGCAACACAGTTATAACAGAGCTCTCCATAGCTCTTCTAGTCATAGTCCCTTTCAAGTGGGTCTAGGATTTCAACTATTGTGTCTGATTGATGTTTCCTTACCTCATGTGACTGCATAGATAGAATCCACACATGTAGTGTCTGAGGCTAATAAAGCAACCAGATTTATTGAATGTATCCAACACATAAGCTAGTAGGTTCACAACTTCCTGGAGAATTCCAATTCCAAGTAAAAGCAACGACGTGATCAACATTGGTTGCCACACAAGTTCCAGGTGGGCAGCAAATTTTGGTTGCATTTGCAGAAAGAACGCCTAACCAGAGCTCATCGGAAGCTCATACCACTTCGATATGGGCCTTACACCATTAGTAAGGCTATGGGAGACAATGATTTAATTTTGAGCTCAACATTCCCCCATCCTTGGCCTACACCTAGTGTTAAATGTGGACTGCCTTCATCCATACTTTCTACCATTATTGGACACATCAAACATTACATAACAACTCACACCAACAGAGCTAAACCCTGATTGCATGGAACATGCCACAACTAATCGGGTCATGGGCACGTAGATCAAGAACACTCGCCAACAGAAGATCCAACTATACTAGGTTGTCAAAGCTTTCCAATTCCTGCACCAAGGCAAGTGGCTCACCAGGGACCATATTCAATAGAAGTTTCATCATCTGATGGAGGAACTCAACGCAATGGGGACCATTGCTTCCTAAGGGGAGAGGATTGATCCAATTGGATATTAGTAGCCACACGCATATTCCACTTGGACCCCAACTATTGTTTGTTTCAATTTTTAGTTTCCTTAATTATAGTACAATTTACTATTTTTGGAATTTTTTTCGGGTCCTGAACTTTCGGAGCCGTTTTGAGGCCCTAAATGGTGTTTTATGGGAAACCAACATGGGTCCTCATTTGATGTTGGCCACTCTAAAGTTCCATTCCTCTAATAGATATTTATAACGAGGTATTGTGTATGTTAAACGAATATCATATGCCAAAGTTATGTCCCCGGGAAGTTGATGTACCAATTTACCGAAACGGGGCCCATAATTTTGGCGCTTCATCTCCTAGGGTTAGGTTTTTGGATTTTTAGGGTTTTCTATTATTTCTCAATAATAAATAGGCCTTCGAGCCTCGTTTTAACACATTTCATAGGCATGTAGCCGCCACATATCTTCTTAGAGATAAGCTACCATCGCCTGAGCTAGTTTATTTCCATTTTGTATGTAAGCTTATTTCAGTCTTTGATATCAATGAAATGAATTTATATTGCATCTTCATGTCCATGTTTATATTTGTACTATGTTTTGTTCCTCCATAAATTTGGATCAGTGCTATCAGAGAAGTCTTCTCTTTCTCTGTTTTTCATTGCATGTCTCCAATGAGGTTAGGGTGTAAGGAGTTAGGGATCGATCTGGTTGACCCCTTTCAAGATCACCCTCACAAACCCCGACGACCTTCCATGGCAGACGAAACGAAAGACGAGGGAGCAGAAGATCCTATCAAAATATTTCTTGAGGATGCCCTCGAGAAATAGAGGAACACGATGATGGTTAACTTTGCCCAGATCCTTTGGCGGATGCCCACAGGCGACGCATATTAATCTGGAAGCCACTTTGGAGGTGCCACTCCCTTCAAGGTACAAGTCAAATTTGACATTCCCACATTTGAAGGCCATATAGATGCAGATGTCATAGATAAATGGTTAAATATGTTGGAAGGATATTTTTCTATTCATGATTTTTCCAATAGGGAAAATATTACTTTTGCACCCTTGAAAGTCGCCCCCCATGTCAAGGACTGGTTGGAAACCTAGTGTGAGCAGAAGTATGAGGGGGAACCCTCATTATTCTCGGTCGCATCTATTTGGTATTATTTCAGAGACACCATAAAGGAACAATACTACCTTGTTGGGAGCTATGAATACAAGTAGAAAATGGCTAATTAATTACTAAAAAAATGACTAAAATTTGCAGATAAACGACTATTTTTCGGTTGGTGACCAGTAGTAGCTAATTTACAGTATCTTATAACGTGACCAACTTTTAGTCGTTTTTAGCTTAGTCATTAATTGGTTATCTCAATTTTGTTGTCTAGTGGTATATTTGGTCATTAATTTAGTCAGTGATTTGGTCATTAATTTAGTCATTGATTTGATCATTAATTTAGTCACTGATTTGGTCATTAATTTGGTCATTGATTTAGTCATTGATTTAATCTTTGATTTGGTCATTAATTGTCACAATTAATGACCAAATATACAACAAAATATATTACTATATGATCACCTGAGAAAACCAATTAATGAACAAAGAAATATGACCAAAATGTTGGTTGTGTTATAAGATACTGTAAATTAGCTACTAATAGTCATATATATGCAAGTTTTAGTCATAGTTTGAAACCAATTAATGACCGATTTGGTCATTAATTTAATCATTGATTTGATAATTAATTTGGTCATTGATTTAGTCATTGATTTAATCTTTGATTTGGTCATTAATTATCACAATTAATGACCAAATATTCAACAAAATATATTACTATATGATCACCCAAGAAAACCAATTAATGACCAAAATATTGGTCGTGTTTAAAGATACTGTAAATTAGCTACTAATAGTCATATATATATATATGCAAGTTTTAGTCATAGTTTGAAACCAATTACTTACTGATGAAATATGATTAAATTTTGGTCGTGTTATAAGATACTGTAAATTAGCTACTAATAGTCATATATATGCAAAATTTAGTCGTCATTTGTAATCACAAATTTATCATTTGCAGTAGTCATTTATCTTTTTTTGATAATTTCATATTCATTATATAAATGACTAATTTAGTAGTTTATATTCATTTCATTTACTTTCACTAATAATCATTATAAATGACTAATTTAGTCGTATATTCATTTTATTTGTATTCATAATTAATCAATATAAAATACTAATCTAGTAGTTTCAAATTGATTTTGTGTTTATTATTAATCAACATAAATTAATTTGTATGATTTAAAAAATGTCTTACAATGTGCATGTTCATCTAATATGAAAACACAAAGTTGCATATGTTAATTAGAATACTAAGCAATATCAAATGCAACTATAAATAATTTCAATCACATAAATTATATTATATGAAATGTTAAAGTATTACAATATGGGTTTCCAACTAAATATTGGTTGGACTATAGTTTACACACAAAATGACGTTTTATCACTTCAAAACAATATCATTGTGTTGTCAAGGCATTGTAGGTGAATTCACAAACTCGGAAGACTTGACCATCAGTCTTTATATGTGTGTCTTATGTGGGATATTGGATCTAAGGGTATCACCAGACCAGTTCTCCTCTCTCTCTTTTTGCATTTGTCGCTCCAATGTTATTACTCCCCTCTTTTTTCAATTCCCGCTTCTTACTATCAATACTATTTTCATTTTCTGAAAACTAAAGAAGATACAATGTAGAGTGTAAGACATGAAAGACAATGAACACTAGAATATAAACTAAATGAGACTATAAATAGTTTATACGACATATACCTCAACATCAACAATGTCAAAGTCCATTTTTCCCCATACAAGTAAGAAACTCGAACAAATTTTCTTCATTGGGGCGATAATGGCCACTATAATGTGGCCAAATAACCTGTATAAACAAAGCAAAGAAAATGTCACCATATATAGAAAAGAACACCTTAGTAACTTAGTATTCAAATTTCAAGGAAAGCTTAGGAAAAATCATGTCAACTAAGTTATATGCTAAAAAGCTCAAGCTGTAGATAACTTATGAAAATAAATAATATGAGGTGTGATTTTTAATCCTTGTCATTTTATTCACAACAACATTTCATTTTCTAACGCATGAACTTAGTCAAGTACATAAACAACATGTACTCAAATAACAACATGAAAGTAAACTTTTCTGATAGTCATGAAAATATTTTAACACAAAATAGCTATAAGGATTCCAATCAATATAGTGTAATACTAATTTCATCTTCAAGCTTCAGTTTTTGTTTAAATGAACATGATACTAAGTATTTTCAATTTCATAGTTAAAAGACAAAACAAAATCGAAGGAAACATCCAAAATACAATCAAACAATAAAGAGAGGATATCATGGAATGGAAATAGAAATTATAAAATATTTGTTTACCTGTCCACCGATGTCGTGTATGGAATTCCTAAAACATTTGCTTGCCCAAAATAACCATGAGGTGAAATAATCACAACATTAAAAACCATAGGAATTCCTACTAGAAACATTTCCAAAGTCGGTGGCTCAAGTGGCTAAGCGATCTCTAACAGTGAATGAACCATATCCAATATGTAATATGCATTGTTTCCCCATCCTTTTTCCAATCACATTTCATGTAACATGCCCACAACAAAGTCAGGTAACAATCAAACAAAGACTTTGACATTTGTTTTTATCTTTTATATCTATAAAATTTGAATCTAATTTGTTTATGTTACAACTCTGTTGAGACCACCTACTGTATAGTCAAAAATAGAAAAGGAGCCATTAGTCATAGCTACCCATGGTCTCTTGTAGGAATGATAGAAGAATAGATTGAGCCATTAATTAGAATTGCAAAAATATTGAGGAAAGACAATTCATTATCTAGTTAACCAATTGCACATTGAACCCTATATGGATGAGTAGCCCTAAATAAAGCCAGTTTTCTCTATCATATGCCTTGGAAAGACAAAATCACTAACATTGCTTGTAATTTTTTGGTTTGATGTTATAAATTCCTTCTTGGGCTACTCCTATTCCATAAGGGATTTGTTTCCCAGGAAGGATGAAAATTTGTTCTAATGACACAAAATCAGCTTAGTGGATTTTGACCCTACATGCACTAATTTTTGCAATGATTTTGTAGATGCAATTACATAGTGATATGGGTCTGAAATCATCTCATTCTTGTCTAATTTTTGGGATTAAAGCCTGAAATGTTGAATTGAAAGCTCCCAAATCTTGCATTTATATTTTAATTTGTCAGTAATTCTTAGTTGCTATGTTTGAAGGAAGTCATAGAACCCCTAGAAGAATTATATTGTCCTGCGAAGTGGCTGAGGGTTCTTATACTTTTGGAAACAGTGCAAAATTGTTTGTAATTCTTCCTTTGATATTTGATCCATCAATGTCTCATTACCCACCTCACCTACAAAACTGGGGTAATATGAAGTCATATTTAACTATCGCTCTTAAATTTATTCTATCATCCTCTTTATAAATTCCCTCAAAATGGTCTATTGATGAGAAAATTGCTCCTCGAGATGAGACACCTTCTCATGAGGCAAAGTTTGTTGATAAACACCATATTGAGGAAATTGTTCATTATAATTATGAGATATTGAAGAGAGAAAAGATTGGTTATTTAGTAAAGGATATGCACAAATGTTAGTGATTTGGTACAAGGAAAGACATGGGCAATAAGAGAATTGTGGAGATTCCCTACAACTCTTTTCCCAAATGTGACACGTTAGGTTGTATGCTTATTAAAAAACTATATTTGAGAACGTGCACCATTTTGAAGGCAAGACTATTTTGGATGTAGGCGCAAGAAGTTTGACACAAGTTCCTGCACCTGACCTAACAGTCCACCTGCTTACCTATGACTACGATCTATGCGCTTCCCATCTTGTCAACTGCAGTTTCTCCAATTCACAGTCATATTGTTCCTGACGGCACGTCACTGTGACTTCAACTAGGCTATTTGACCGCATGTGTGATGGCTACTAAACCTGTAGTGACACAAGTCTAGCTGGCTCTGATAGAACTCCTC